>OU343161.1:166160798-167645798 GCA_910595825.1 Philhelius pedissequus
TTAAAGTAAGTTTCGTAGTATCTAATTGTTGAATATAACATTCGTATGCTTGTGTTCACTCTACATACTACATACAACGTAGAAACTACTGTAAAAGGCAGATATGTTTGTTTAATTAGAAACTTTAGTTTTTGTTTTATTCTAAAATTAAAATCCATACAGACATAATATCTTGTTTTTGTATCAGTATATATCAAAGGAATATACATATATATTCATCTGTTCAAAACTAGATTTAATAGGTGATGGGTCCAGTGCTCTAAACAATTTAAATAATGTCTGATTCTTTGCGAACATCAATTTCGAAGTTGGGAACGGATAATTACCAAATATGGAAATTTAAGCTGGAACTCCTACTACGGAGGGGTAGTTTTTGGGACATTATTATCAAACCGATTCCAGATCCACTCACTTCGTAATGGACCAAATAGCATTGCGAGGCCAGAACTATTATTGGCCTATCAGTAGAAGATAGTCAACTTCATTATGTGAGAAGGGCTAAAACAACAAGGCATCATGGGATAAGCTCAAGCAACACCATGAAAAGGCAACTCTTAGTAATAAGGTTCAATTAATGCGTAGCATTTGTAACTTAAGACTGGAGGATGGTTGTAACATGGAGAAACGCATCCAAAAGATGAAATATTATTTGAAAAATTGACTACTCAAGGGGAGAATCAACTATCAGATAATGCGACTATCGCTATGTTACTCAGCAGCTTACCTCAAAAATGTGATACACTTGTAACAGATCTGGAAACAAGGAACGATTCCGATTTGACCTTGGACTTGGTTGAAAGAAACCTTTTAGAAGAATATACTCGCCAAAATCAAAACAATGGTCCAAGTATTTCGGTATGAAGGTAACAAAAAATAAGATGAGTACGGATAATACTTGGTGAAAGCTGGGTTTTGGATTCAGGAGTCACGGTACATATCTCAATCAAGCTGGATAAATTCATATTACAGTAGCAAGTAGAGAGCAAATCACTTCGGAAGAAAGGGGTACCTGCAAAATAAAGACCACTAACAGCAAGAACAAAGAGGTTACAATACTTATTGAAGACGTCTTTAATCTTCAAAATCTGCAAGGGAGCTTACCATCAATACAGAAGTTAATGGAAAAAGGATACACAGTTCTGTTTTGTGGTAAACTACATATGTGAAATTCGGTCTAAAGATCCATTGGACGTATCAGTTGGAGATCTAGTAGGAAATCCTTTTAAACTCAGACAAAAAGAAACTGAAATCAAAGTATTATATATTAAAGAATGCAGAGAAGAAGGTAACTGTTTAGATCACGGGCACCGCATATTTGGCCATCGCAACTACGAACCACTTAAACGACTAGAATCGGAAAAAATGGTAATTGATCCTTTAAAGTTTATAAATTGTAATAAGATCAAGGACTGTGAAATTTGTATGGAAACAAAAATGACTCGTCAACTATTTAAGTAAAAGTCAAACAGAAAGAGCAATTCACCTTTAGACCTCATTCACAGTGACACTTGCGGACCCATGCATGCGAAAACACCAAGCTGGACAAAATATTTTCTAACTTTTGTTGACGATTTCAGTAGATAGTACACTGTTGTTTATTTGCTAAAGGAGAAATCTGAAGTTTTTGATCGCGGTAGAGTACACAGAAATGGTAAAAAATAAATGTTCAACAAAACATAAGATAATAAGATCAGACAATGGTGGTGAATACACGCGGGTCGAGTTTTAAAGTATTTACAAAAGGAAAGTATTGTATATCAACACACAGCTCCGTATACACCACAACAAAACGGGACTGCTGAGTGAAAGAACAGGTCTTTGGTTGAAATGGCAAAATGCATGCTACTAGATGCAAGAATGAGTTATGAGTTCTGGGGTGAAGCGATCATGTCATATTTTGTGTTTTTTAAGAGGTGACATTATGCTAAAAATAAAAATAAGTAAAAAAAATGTTTACGCACTCTAATAGTTGAAGTAAAAGTTGTCTAAAACAAAAAGAAGTCAGTACCCTGGAAACATATCAGTCCTCTGGCGCAATATCAGGCAAAGGACTAACGCCAACGGACTGATGAAAAAGGCATGAATTTGAGGTTATTATTAGAACCAACGTTTATTTTGGCATTTTCGAATATAAACAAGCTACATTTGAATAAATCAAAGTTAACTGCGTATAAATTAAAATAAAATACATGTTTACAAGAAAATAATAACTCACCATAGGACTGATATTTTGACTGGACACGCTCGTGTTTGAACGCCAAACACAACACTAGCACTGACACAGTAATGGCGACCGTCAAATGGCGTGGTCTGCAGCTACCTTTACTAACAACTTTGAACCTTAACAGTAATTTCAATTTGAGTATGTGAAATTTCGCGCGAAATTCAAATTCGAACAACGCACAGCGGACTGACGTTATTCGTGAACACAAAGTTTCTTTTTATTTTAACAACAGCTGTGAGAATATTGTGTTACGAAAATTGTGATATACGTTAGTAAGTACATCACAGATTGTAGTGAATTACCAAATTTGCTTAAATTAAAATTAATATTTAATACACAGCCATTTGATTTTTGGAGTGGTGACATGCCAAAGAACTGACGTTATAAGAATATATTCTGGTGTTTTATAAACTTATATTTAAAATAAATAGATGAAATTGGGTGACCAAATAAAAGACTTTAAATTGTTTCAGAATAAAATAAAAAATATCAAAAAATGTAATAACAATTAGTTCAATTGACTGATGACAGCAAGTTACCCAATTTTTGTGGAATCACCCCTATGTATGCGGTATGCCTATGTACATATGTAAATATGCACCTAGATACATACATTCTTTTTGTATTTGGCGTGTTTCGTCTAAATATTTTCATGAAATTTGGAACAGAAAAAGACAAAAAAACTTTACTGTAGGAATGAAAAATGAAAGATTCCTTTACTTACCTTTACTCAACAGGCTTCCGAATCGTGTAGGCATCTGTCAGATACACACAAGTCCTCTATCTTCCTTAATTTCTTTTTTGCATTTTGAGAATGCTTTCTTTTTAACGAGTATTTGGTCCGCTCTGTACGAAAAAATTCGTAAATATGAAATATAAAAATGGATAATATACATAAGAAAATCTTCTTATATTGCTAAGTTGTTATAGTTTGAGGGAAAGCAAAGATGCAATTTAAATTTCTGGACAAACAATATATCCAAAAAAAATTCAATAATCGGTTTTAAGAAAATAATTGCTTATGTATAAAATCTTAAAAACATTTTTAGAAAAAAGTTTGAAAAGCCATTTTGAAGTTATTATTAATCTATTATGTATAATTCTCGTGTCACGTTGATGTGTTTAATGAACTCTGAAACTATTTAACCGCCTCTCATGTTTTTTTTGTTAATGTTTATTTTGCTGGTGTGCCTAAGATAGGATAGTTTGTAATACTGAAAGATAACTGTACTTGCCATACAACTTCTTCTACCATCTTTATTTTTTCGAAAACGTCTCTAACGATTTTGATAAAAACAAAGATAGTCTACATTTTGGCAAAACATTTTTGTTACATATTTTGTTATTAACAGTACCTCCCATACACAAAATTTTTGATTTTGGACTTTATCATAAACGGCTTGACGGATGACGGATTTTTATAAAGAGGCCCTTCGAATTATAAATAATACTGCATACCAAAACTTTCTACAAATGTTTTTTTTTTTGATTTTTGAAAAAAATTATTTTTTTTTCGAAATCCAATATACATATTTCGAAAACTTGTCGATGATTTTTTTTTGAAATTTCATTTTTAAGTTTAAATTATTAAATGTTTAAAATAGTTGCACCAAATATTTTTGTTTAGAAAAAAATTAAAGGAATTTTCTATGCAAAAAATTAAGTAAAATCAAATTTAAAAATACATATATTTAGATTTTTAATGGAAATGTTTTGCATACGATGTGATCAAACACAGGCGCAACTACGTGCGATCCATTCGTGCAATTTATTTTGTATTTCATTTACAAAAAAATCGGAACGTCAAAACAAGATATTTACGAAACCATCTTTTTGAGTATTGGTTTTTGGTCTCAGAATAAGAATAACCAGAAATATATTTTAGTTTCATAGAACCAAATTTCATTTCGTATAAATCACAGAAGGAAATTTAATGATTGGCAACACTGATCAGCAGCGAAGTTGATTATGTTATTTTCAGTAAATCCAAGATGACTGCGCCAATGAAATAACCACTCAAACTTGAATCTTGTACGATTATAGTCATCAGAAGAAATACCGGAAACGAAGTTGAAGCAAAGCTATTGACTGGAAATCGTTAATATATATGATTCTATCAGAATCAACAATACCGTCCCAAAAGGATATACAATTCCCGACACGTTTGGCTTTCGCGATGACGATAAATAAGCCGCAAGGGCAGACAATGACAATGTTTGACTTGACTTGGAGAATCCGTGTTTCTCCCATGGTCAGCTCTATGTTACATGCTCACGTGTTTGAAAACAATCAAATTTATTTATTTTAACAAAAGGCAGATTAACGAGTAATATTGTTCATAGTATATATAACTAATGGAAAGCAATGCTTGCTACTAATCAGAATCAATTTTAAAATTTGAAGATTTCACTTCTTCGGCTTTTATAGTCGTAATAATTTATTAATGAAAGATATTCATTAGTTTTCCCAAATTTTCAGTCTTCTTCAGGGGCACTTTATTCACCATGAAACAAAATAAGAGAATCATTTGTATGTTTACATTTAGTTGTTAAGATTTTACACTTACAATTAAATAAACGAAACTATATTATCGAATTACATATATATATATATATAAATTAAAACAGAGGAATAAGAACTAATCCAATTTCTTCTCTTCAAAATAAAATCAATGCATTTGATAACTGACAAAGAAAAGTTAAACATGACAACTTACACCGCACAGCTCCCTTCCATCTATGGATTGCCAAAAATCCACAAACCGAATTTACCACTGATACCCATTGTGTCGTCTATGAAAATCCCATGTTATGAATTGTCTAAATACATAGGTAGAATTCTACAAGGTGTTAATCGCAACTCAAAGTACACTGTAAAAAATTCGTTCGAATTTATTGAAAAAACAAGAAAATTAGAACATGGACATGGAACATGAGGTCTTAGTTTTTTTCGATGCGGTGTCACTTTTCACGAATATTCCGGTGCAGGTAGCGATAAACATTATAAAGAAAATATGGAGTATTATGAGTGAACGCACAAGCCTTAGCTTAAATAAGTTCTTGGAAATGTTTGACATCTGTTAGAAGGATAACAACCTTTCTCAATATAAAGACAACATATATAAACAAATACATGGAATCCAATGGGGAATCCACTTTCACCTACCATCGCCGACCTTGTCTTAAATTTTTTGTTAGAAGAAACGTTTAATTCAATAAATCCGACAAAATCCATCACCAAATACTTTGGCAGTAATGGAAAATCGTGAAATTGACAAAGTTTTGCAAAGTCTTAACACATTCAACTCCAAAAACCAATTCACGGTGGAAAAGGAAAAAAATAGAACGATAGCATTTTTGGATGTAAAAATTAATCGTGAGAGAAACAGACTCACCTTTGTCTGGCATCAGAAAGGGACAGCATCCGGAAGAATCGTCAATTTTCGATCAAATCAAGCGAAATATACGGCTTCCAACTTTATTAAAAAAGTCCTTACGATTAGTGACAAGAAATTCCGTCCCGCCAACAAAGAGAAAATCCTTATTGATAATGGATATCCGCTAGATATGATTCGCGAATTAATAGCACAACACCAAACCAATACCAACAAAGCAATAAACATGAAAGAGCAGGTTATTTCAAAAGTATGGTTTACGTGCCGAAACTTGCTGAACGTTTTAAGAAAACCATCGCTAGCAAAGCTAAAGATGTCAATGTTGCTTACAAATCCAACCAAACACTTAACACACTGTTTACAAAACTTAACAAGCAAAGTAAAAAGGATCAAAGTACAGACGTTGTATATAAGATCAATTGCTTAGGCAACGAAAGAGAAAATTGTGAACTATGTTACATTGGCACTACCAAGCAGCTTTTAAAACAAAGGATCTCAAATCACAAATCTGATATCAAGTCCAAAAGTTCTCAAAAAACAGCTCTTGCTAGTCACAGCTTAGAAAGAAATCATGCTCCAGACTTTAAAAATGTGCAAATTCTTCAAACGGAAAAACATACATCGAAACGATATACGTTAGAGACTTTACACATTTTGAATAACAAAAATAACATGAACAGGAAGCAGGATACACAGTGTATCTCGTCGGTGTACTGTTCCCTAATCTCTACATAACTGCGATACATACATACATACATTAATAGTTTTGTTGCTCCTTTAAAAGTAAATTTTTTAAACAGTTGTTGACTAAACTTCTAACTAAGAAGATTATTTCTAATTTAAATATTCTATCATAAACTTTAATTTTTTAATTTATATATATATATATGTAATTTGATAATATAGTTTAACTAAATGTAAACATACAAATGTTTCTCTTATTTTGTTTCATGGTGAATAAAGTGCCCCTGAGGAAGACGGAAAACTCAGTCAAAACATTGGGAAAACTAATGAATATCTCTCATTAATAAATTATCACGACCAAAAAAGCCGAAGAAGTGAAATTTTCAAATTTTAAAATTGAACATATCGAATTGGTCAAAACACTTTCAATTAAATACTAATTAGAATCTATACCAATCAGTTCCTTAACAATACCAATTTTAATATCTAATAATCATGAGCGCAATACAATTAAGTCGCAGCAACGCGCGGCCGGGTCTACTAGTATACATATAAAATCAAATTTCAAAAAAAAATAAGTGACTGTTTTATGGGAAGTACTGTTAATAATTACGCAAAGTAAAATATTTTTATACTTAAAAGTGGACTGTAATAATTTAAGATCACACATTTTTTTTATAAAAATTCTTGAAACCGTTTTCGAGAATTACAGTTTTTTTCTTAACGGTTTTTTTTTTACATTTGTATGGGAGGTACGGTTGTTTTTTTATTTTAGGAATATAGTTTTTTTTTTAAATATTCTTCAATTTTCCAAGAAAACAACGTTGAGTCGTTTTCAAAATGTTGAGTTTTTTGGCTTACATTAGCCGTGTTTTACTGCCGCCAATAACCCATATTGTTCACCCCGTGAAAACAAAACGATCTGGGTGTACTTAAATTTATCACTTGCACATTCTATGCAAAAAATTCTTAAAAGAGACGGCTAAATGTATTTTTAAAGTCGTTTTGCACTTAATTTTAATTTTTTAATCGATAAAAACTATTTTTTTTAATGTTGAAATGCAGTATTATTTAGAATATGAAGTAACTCCTGTATACAAATGTTGATCGAAATTCGTTAAGCCGTTTATGAGAAAATCGAAAATCAATACAATGGTTGTTTGACAGGTAGCTTTAATAACAACATTTTTGAAATTTTTTTGGCCAAAGTAGTACACACACCAATTTTTATGAAAATAGTTAGAGCCATTTTCGATATAATTAATATTTTCGATATAAATTTTTTTTTTGTTTGATTTAACTATATGCCTGTAAGACCTAAGGTCTTTTAAATGCAACCTGAATTGCACGGCACTAGTTTGGCACAGTGGATTTGAGAACCAGGTATTGACTGTCTCATTTTAATCCATGGGCGGCATCCAATTAAAATTGGAGGTATCGAAAAGAATGCGCATAGAGTGGGGATCGAACCCACACGTCCTAGGTAGCAATCAAGCACTTTATCCACTGCGCCATTGCCACCCAATCCATTTTCTTTTATATATGTATCTTCTTTTCTTAGTACAAATGCTTGAAGAAAACAAAAAAACATCACAATACAGATCTAGAATTGCGAGTTCCATAATAGGCAAGTGAATTGTTGCCATCATAATTCTGTTTAACAAAATTTAGAAAATAATAACATAATTGCTTAGTCATACATTCCTTCCGCTCATTATTAGACTTGCTTATTTAATTTAAATCCGGGCATACCTATAGGAAATAAGGGTAAAGAAGTAAGGTACGATATATGGATGTATATTCTAAAAAGGAGTGTGTGTACTTACGTATACTCTCCAGAAGTAAAACTTCCCTAATTTGAAACAATTGCATGGAAACAGGTCAAAGAACAACAAAGTTGACATTTTTTGAAACAGACCAGTATTTGCATAAATACATCCTCCATAACGACCCATCTATCAATTGTACAAACGTCACTGTCGTTCGATCTTTGATTCATTGTTCAACAATTTCACATTACACTTCACATTTCACTACTCAAATGTACTTAGTAGATTTGACACTGGCAGAGAGACCATCGACTTAAACATTACACACATTAATACAACCTAGAAAGCCATATAAAGAAAGAACAATATTGTGGGTACACTTTTTTATGAGAGCGTGTTGTGTTGCCGGCTTGACAGATCCATAGAAAATTTTTAGCCCCAACGGAAAAAAAGAAGTTTTACTTCAAAAATTTTACCTTTACCTAATTAAATTCAGTTTAATAAGAGAGCATCAGTGACGGATTAAGCTTGCTAGAGGCCCGAGGCGGTAATACTAAATGGGGCCCCTTTTACTATGTGATCAGATATTCTTATAGTTTCTATAAAGTTAGCTTTTACAACAATCATATTAATTATAGTACACGTACGGACTCAGAAAAAATGCACATCAGCATATTAGGCAAATCCAACCAACAGTAAGGCCCAATGCACACGTAGCAACTGGAAAAAAACTGATTACCGATGCGAGTTGGCAACTAGTTTGCTTTGAAATATAGCATGTGAAATCAAATAAGACTTAGCACACGACGTTACTGGTAGAAGACACGTTTGCAATCCACAAACAAAATCTGTAACCAGTCGGCTGTTGATTTTTATCTCGAGCTGCCTAGTGATTTCAGTTGCTAGTTTGTGAATATGAGCAAACAACACATTAAATTCTTGCTTTTGCGGGAGGTGGAAAAACATCCCGTCTTATATAATTATCGCCTTCCCGGTTATTCAAAAAAAAATTAAGTAGAGAACGCCTGTAAAGAAATTGAAAATGTCGTAAAATTGACAGGTATGTTTTTTTAGAATGCTAAAAATTTTGAATCCGAAAGATCTAATTTTTAGCTGCAACGAACAAACGGTTCTGAAACTTTTTTTTTCAAAGTATGGTTGTACCCATAAGTTAGGTAGTAAGGTATTTTTTTCAAAAAACTATTAACGCAAATAAATAGATTGACACAAATGATAAGAGGACAAGGTCTTGGATTTCAGAAAACCTATGTTTTTTATTGTAAGTGTTGCCGTTGTTTTAAAATTTTTATTTTTTATTTTATTTTTCATAGAAATATGTCCCTCCCGCCTAAATGGAAGAAGATAGACCCCTTCTTCCGTAGGATAAATTGATTGTATTAAGCAACTCTACAAAAATCCATTATTATTTTGTTAAATAAAGTTTTCAGTTTTTGATTAAGAATTAACCAGAGCAACCAGTTTTTGAAAAAATAATTATATATTTTACCGTTTTGAAAAATTACAATTTAAACATTTTTTTAAAATCTTTTTCTTCACAAAGTTTGAGTTTAAAACACGTTTTTTTCAAAAACTATGCATAGATTCCACTTGATTTAATAATTAGCTAATAGATTAAGGTATTTTTTTGAAAAAATGTACTACATCCCAATATTTTCGACCATTTTTCTACAAATCTATTAATCTTACATTAAAAAAAGTCCTTATCTTTTTTGTGTAGAATGATATGATCTACAATGTTAACCAACAACTTTTATCAAAAAAAATCTATGGTTTTCACCCCTCTCCCCCGCCTCTAAATTTTTTTACTCCGTCCCAAATTTAGGGTACTTTTAGAAAATGCTTAGGATGTAAAAATGAATTCTTTACCAAAATTCAGCTTTGTCGGAATTTGTTCGAAGTGAATATCTTATTTTCCTGGACTATAAAACAAAGTTCTATATTCGAGTTCTAAGTAGTTAAAACTTGTTGAAGAAATGAGTTAGATCTCAATCAAGTTCTAATTTTTTCGTTAAACCGAGTTTTAGTAGTTAGAACTTTCTCAAGATGTAATCCGTATCTATGTGTTTTTGTTTTTGTATTTTTTTTAAATATTAAAAAAAGTTTATAATTCTATCGTGAACATAGCACCAGCCATCAAAATTTCGACCTTCGAAGTACAATTTGGGAAGTTGTGGGAGGATTTATAAGTGCTTACAGCAGTGCACCATGTCTACCCTGGCTTTTTTCTTTTTCGTTTTAAAATTATAGCGACGGCAGCTAATGTAATTAATTCACTCTCTTAAATCGACACGATAACTGACAATAATCCACCAACAAATTTGTGCCACATGGAGGCTCTAGAGAGCGTTTGCTAACTTCTACAGTATGATTGTACAAGTATACTTGTCAAGTTTGCAGTTGCTTGTGGACTCGGCTTTATTATACTTTTCAAATTGTCCAACCTCGGATTTGAACCTATTTTCTTAAAATGGATTTCTTCTTATCTGGAAAAGCGGTATTACAGTGTTCGTGTCAGATCTGTATTCTCCAATTAATTCTTAGGTACCTCCGGGGTCTTCCAAGGAAGTCACTTAGACCCTCTCCTTTTTATTCTTACAATTGACGCTATTGAATTGGTCAATAAACATTCCCAAATCTCATTATACGCTGACGATACCAAGTTTTTCAAGACAATTTCTTCTCCACACGACTCTTCCCTTATCCAACTAGATCTCGAAACTTTTTCACGCAAACGCATAAAATCTTCTCCCAGGAGCTTCTTTCTTTACAATCAACCCTTAGCCATAGTTGAATCGATTCGAGACCTGGGCATATTATATGACCGAGAGCTCAATTTGATAACACACATCGATAATATTATTTCAAAAGCCAATTCAACGCTTGGTTTTGTGAAACGATGGTCCAAAGAATTTTCCGACCCCTACGTCACCAGATCACTTTACTTAACCTTTGTCCGCCTGCTACTTGAATACGCCTGCCAATTATGGTCCCCATATCAACAAATTCATATCTCTAGAATCGAGAGCATTCAACGCCATTTCTTAAGATACGCCCTTCGTGCCCTGTCTTGGAATAATCCTTTAATTCTGCTCCCATATCAAAATCGCCTCCAACTAATGAACCTCAATGCCCAGCAAGAGCGAGGAGAAATAACCACAATCCTCTTCATTCATCGACTTCTCTCAGGTTGCGTTTAATCTGAAACACTCTACAACTCTATCTTTCTCAACACTAACCCCCGTAACATAAGAAACTCTCGCCTCTTCTACCTGCCTACTCATCGTACCTTTTATGGCTTCAATGAACCTATTACCCGTATGGTGCGAAGGGTTGATTTAAACGAACACTGTTTCGACTTCAACCTCAGCACTCCCAGCCTAAAACTCCTACTGTTAAATCATCCGCCCAATTCAATCCAATCATAGTCCTAAGTTTCATAGTTTTAAGTTTGGTTAAGTTATGAAGGTTGTATTAAGCCAAATAACTGGGGGTATTGCGCCCACCAAAATTAAAAACTTCTAAAATAAAGTTTCATATTCTCTATTTTTCAATTTTGACTTAATAGAAAATTGGCAATTGTCAGCTCATTTGTTGCAATTGGAAGACTTTTGTCAAGATCTGGAAGATCGCCCAATGGTGTAAACTTACCTTCGATATGAACCTATAGTAAAAAGCTTTTATTTTGACATTACAAACAGACAATCATCATATATATTATTTCTGTTGTCAAACTCCTCTTTTCTCATTTATAAAATAGTCAATTCTACTAAATTAGGTATAATTATGGATAGGAATACTTGCACAAAAACTTCATTTCCTTATCCTTTCCACCTTATCTTAATATATATAAATCTCGTGTCACAATGTTTGTCCTCAATGGACTCCTAAACCACTTAACCGATTATAATAAAATTCGCACACCATGTGCAGTTCGATCCAACTTGAGAGATAGGATAGTTTAAATCTCAAATTATAGTCGCAATTTTAATTTATTGCTAATTATTTGTCTGTTATTATTTGACAGTCACAATTATCTGTTAACTCCAAATGATTCTAACAGATGTCGATACCTTTCGACTGGGTTGAGTAAGTAATCAATAGATGGCGCTGCTATGGTAAATCTACGAACGTGTCATATAAGCTACATTTTAACAGCATAATTACCACGTGTTGTTGACGCTATAAAATTAATTAAATTTATTTTGTAGTGAACGAAATACCGTATAATTCAATTATTTCCACTTTTTAAATTTTTGGTGTTAGCACAGCCGGCCACGTATTACTTAGACTGAAGTGTAAATTGCATTCATATTATAATGAAGATAATACAGTGAAATTAATCCTGTTTTTTTTACTTATTTGTGCTTCATTGATCAAAACTTTATAATTTAATTTGAATATATGTATGTAAGTATTATCACATAATTATAAAATTTAATTAAAATGTCAATGCAAAAATGATACACAATTTCCTACACTTTTTCAATAGTTGTACAAAGTCAAATGCCACCGAAAAAATCTAACCTCAACAACGCGAGCAGCAAAGGGTCACGACGCAAACGTGTTGAAAGAGCTCAGCAATTACCAGAACAAATCGAAACAAGAAATGCAGCTCAAAGAATCAGGACTGCAGAAAGTCGTGCACAAGAATCTCAAGAACAGCGGGACGAACGTCTGCAACAGAATATTACGAGAACAAGAGCGGCACGAGAACGAAACATAGCTACAGTACGAGTACTAGATCGACAAAGGCAACGGATCAGCCGCTCATTAACACGTGCATCATTCGTTCGGCTTGCCTTTGAATATGCACTAGATATTAACTACTCAGCGCATTCAAAAATTGCTATTGGTGTAATGGATAAAGTATGTCAATATTGTCAGGCATTGAAATTTCGGAATGAAGCAGCCGGCATGTGCTGCGCATCAGGAAAAGTTGTGCTGTCACCTCTACCCGCTCCGCCGGAGCCTTTATTATCCCTTCTTACTGGCAATTCAGATGATTCCAAATTATTTTTGCGTAAGATACGCAAATTTAATTCTTGCTTCCAAATGACGTCATTTGGGGCAACTAAAATTTGCGATCGTGCATCCGATGGACGTAATTTTGAAACTACATTCAAAATTCAAGGCCAGGTGTACCATAAAATCGGATCACTGATGCCAATGCCTGATAACAATCCGAAATTTCTTCAAATTTATTTTATGGGCGATTGTAAAGAGCGCGTGACGACTCGGTGCCTGTATAATTTTATTGAACAAGCAGAGGAAAGAGCAATTGTGATATTATTGGAAAATTTTTTAGAAGATCACAATCAACTAATTCAATTGATCAAAAGAGTTTCGCCACGACTGCAAAATGACAATTATCAAATCGTCATAAAAGCCGACAAAGTACCATTAGGTGAACATGCTGGTAGATTCAACGCTCCAACTGTTGATGAGGTTGCTGTTATCATGGTTGGTAATCCAGTTGACAAAAGATCTATAAAAATTACACGGCGAGACAACACTGTCAGTACGATTTCGGATCTACACCGTTCATATGACGCACTACAATATCCATTGATATTTTGGCAAGGACAAGATGAATATCACCTTAATATCAAACAGTATGATCCAAATACCGGTAAATTTGACAATTATCTATTTACTTTCTTACTGTATGTATAGATTTTAATTTCGTATTGCATTTTACTTTTTTATTTTTTTAGGTGATTACAGAAATAATAAAGTTAGCTCAATGAACTACTACGCACACCGAATAATGGTTAGACAACATCAAGACAATTATATCCTTCGATATCGTCAGCTGTTCCATCAATACATTGTTGATATGTATGCTAAGGTCGAAAGCGAACGCTTGCGATTCCTTCGATTCAACCAGGCAAAACTACGATCGGAAGAATATATTCACTTACGAGATGCTGTTGCTGGAAACATCGATGGAAATTTAAATCCCAATGACATCGGTAATGCTTTCATTTTACCTTCAAGCTACATCGGCAGTCCACGGAACATGCAGGAATGCATACAAGATGCGATGACTTACGTACGTCATTACGGCCGACCGGATTTATTTATTACATTCACATGTAATCCGAATTGGGAAGAGATACAAACTTTACTATTGCCAGGACAACAAGCCATTCATCGTCATGATTTAACTGCACGTGTGTTTAAACAAAAATTGAAATCCTTAATTGATTTTATTGTTAAATATTCAATTTTTGGTATCACACGTTGTTGGCTGTATACGATAGAGTGGCAAAAGCGAGGTTTGCCTCATGCCCACATTTTGGTTTGGCTTAAAGATAGAATCCGTCCTGAAGAAATCGATCAAATAATTTCAGCCGAAATTCCAGACCCATTAATTGATCAAGAATTATTTGAAATTGTCACCAAACACATGATCCATGGGCCATGCGGTGCTTTCAACATGACGTCACCGTGCATGGAAAATGGAAAATGTAAAAAAAACTTCCCAAAGCCGCATACGAATGACACGATCACGGATGTTGATGGTTATCCAATGTATCGCCGCAGAAGTACTGAGAATGGTGGCCATACATTTACAATGCGACTGCCGAACTTTCCAAATCAAGTTGAGTTTGATAATCAGTGGGTGGTACCATTCTCACCACTACTTTCAAAAACTTACAAAGCTCATATCAATGTTGAGCTTTGCAGTTCTGTTAAATCAATTAAGTATATTTGTAAATATGTAAACAAAGGCAGTGATTTGGCCATATTTGAAGTACAAAACATAAATAAAAATGACGAAATAGCACGATACCAAATGGGTAGATACATTAGCAGCAATGAAGCTATTTGGCATATTCTCAGCTTTCCCATCCACGAAAGAGATCCTGCTGTCCAACATCTGGCAATACATCTTGAAAACGGTCAACGTGTATACTTCACTGAAGAAAATGTTCTCCAAAGAGCGTTCGAAGCTCCGAAAACGACTCTAACTGAATTTTTTACATTGTATCAAAAACCTGATGTTTTTGGCCAATTCGCGAAGACATTGGTGTATGGTGATGTTCCACGTTATTTCACATGGAACAAATCCAGTAAAAAATGGGAGCCACGGAAACAAGGAAAACCACATCCTTCCATTACAGGCATATTCAAAGCTAAGACATTGAGGAGACTTTACACGGTACATCCAAAGCAACGTGAGTGCTTTTATTTACGTTTGTTATTGGTGAATGTTCCCGGACCAACGTCTTTTGAATTTTTACGAACAGTTAATGGTCGAGTATTCAATACATACCAGGATGCATGTCGTGAACTGCAATTGCTAGAAGACGATAACCATTGGTACTTAACGCTTGCTGATGCTGCGTTGACATCAACACCGAATAACATTCGTCAGTTGTTTGCAATTATTTTGACGACATGTTATCCCTCGCAAGCACAAAATTTGTGGGAAAAATATAAAAATTGTATGACAGAAGACATCTTGCACCGAATTAGACAAACAAATCAATGCCAAAACATAGATTATACACCAGAGATGTACAATGAAGCATTGGTCTTGATCGAGGATTTATGTGTTCTTATTTCAAATTTACCACTTAATCATTATGGTATGCCATCACCTAATCGTCCAGCCACCGACTTAGTCAATACCGATTTACAACGAGAAAATCAATATGACCATGGAAGTTTAGCAACAATTATCATGAACAGTGAACCATTACTGACAGCAGAACAAAAAATTATTTATGATCGGATTATGCTGGCTGTTGCTGCTGAACAAGGCGGTTTTTTTTTCTTAGATGCACCCGGTGGAACCGGTAAGACATTTTTAATATCGTTGATTCTTGCCAAAATACGGTCGCAACAAAAAATCGCATTAGCAGTAGCATCGTCAGGCATTGCGGCTACTTTACTGGATGGTGGGCGAACAGCACATTCAACATTCAAGCTGCCATTGGACGTTCATAATAAACCAGATGCAATGTGTAACATCAAAAAGAATAGTGGAATAGCTGCAGTGTTGCGGAAGAGTTCTATAATAATTTGGGATGAGTGTACAATGGCACACAAATATTCACTTGAAGCATTAAACAGAACTATGCAAGATTTAAACAGCAATAATAAACTTTTCGGTGGTGCTATCTTACTTTTGTCTGGTGACTTCCGGCAGACCTTACCGGTTATACCTCGCTCTACTTTCGCGGATGAGATTAATGCATGTTTGAAACAATCATTCTTATGGCGAAGTGTTGAAACACTTCGATTGACCATAAATATGCGAGTACAATTGCAAAATGATCCATCAGCACAAATATTTTCCGAACAACTACTAGATATTGGGAACGGTAAAATAGAACTGCAACCAAATACGCAATGCATTAAACTACCAGACAATTTTTGCACTGTTGTTCAGGATAAAAATGAATTGATTCAGAGTATTTTCCCGGATATACAGAATAATTATTTGAATCATGAATGGCTTAGTCAACGGGCGATTTTGGCAGCCAAAAACGTTGATGTTGACGAAATTAACTTCCAGATACAACAGTTGTTACCAGGCGATCTGATGTCTTTTAAATCAATCGACACTGTTGTTGATGAAAATGAAAGTGTAAATTTTCCGATTGAATTTTTAAATTCATTAGATATCCCTGGAATGCCACCACATAATCTTCGATTAAAGATTGGTTCCCCTATTATTCTCCTCCGTAATTTGAATCCACCTCAATTATGTAACGGTACGCGTTTGGTCATCAAAAAGATCACCGGAAACATTCTTGAAGCAACCATTTTGGCTGGGAAGTTTAAAGGAAAAGTGGTCCTGCTGCCACGTATTCCGATGATACCATCAGATTCTATCATACCCTTCAAAAGGCTACAGTTTCCAATTCGTTTAGCTTTCGCCATGTCTATAAATAAATCTCAAGGTCAAACAATGTCCATTTGTGGTTTAGATTTGGAAAATCCATGTTTTTCTCATGGGCAACTATATGTTGCGTGTTCACGTGTTGGGAAACCGTCGAATCTATTTGTGTTAGCTAAAGACAGGTTAACCAAAAACATTGTGCACCGATTGGTGTTAAATTAAATTGAAATTGAAAGTATTTATAATTCAAAAAAATAGATATTAATGTTTAAAAGTTTAAGACTGTCTGCCTTGCCTACCTCATTCATGAGTTTAAGCGTCACATGTTATTTACTGTATTATACTGTAATATACTTATATTTGTTATAAAATTAAATGGAAATAATAAATCTGATAAATTTTTATTCTGTACCTACTGATTTATGCTTAATATCAAGTGTAAGAACATTTTAATTAATTGTGTTCAACGTACTTCCCCTTCAAATCTCAATCCAGTGAATTTGTATACCAACATCAACATTTTCGTCTTTGTTCGTAAATAATTTCATTGTACTAAAGGGCTATAGTAGTAGAAAGTCAAATAAGGAGATCACCATATTTTTTTACAAATACCATCTGTGTGAAAAAGCATAGTGGACTCCGTGACTGATGTTCTCTTATTGTTACTCTTAGATTGTTTACTATAATGTAATATAACAAAAACTTTAGCCACAGCAACGCGTGGCCGGGTCAGCTAGTCTATTATATATAAATCTCGTGTCACGTTGATGTGTTGAATAAACTTTCAATTTTTTTCAATTTTCAATTTTTCAATTTTTCAATTTCAATTTATTTTTCTTCTTCTTTTACAGTTATATAAAATAAAAAATATAATAAATAATTTAAAACAACTAAAAATTTAACAATAATAGTATTTACAATATAAACATTTTTTTTTTTTTTTTTTAATTTTTTTTAAGTGTTTTTCACTTGAAAATAAATAAGAAAAAGTAAAGGCACGATCTGATGTCTGACGACAAGTGTCGAAAGTACCAAAGAAATATTTAATTCCGTAATACTAAATAGTTATTTAATCAACAAGTGTTGTGGGGTAGGATGTCGAGAAAATAATATCTTAATTTTTTTTTTTTTTTTTGTTTTTTTTTTTTTGTAAGTGGATGAAATGATTCAAATTACTTTAAGTTTAAACCAATATTTTGATAATGTTAAAGACTGTATCAAAATCGAAATTAAAAAGCCATTTTTTAATTGTTTTATTGAATAAATGAGTTGATCGAATGCTACGTAATTCCGGGGGTAATGCATTGAATAGTCTAGGTGCTACTGAGGTGTAAAAGTTAAGAAAGCTATGAGTATTGTGCACAGGAATGATAGCAAGATTCCTATCTCTACTCCGTAACGTGTAAGCTGGAGTATTGTGGCTTACAAGATAACCACTTCTACAGAAAAAAATTTTTAATACTTTATAAAAATAGAGGTGTTTAAGAGGGAGAATACCAGAGCTGACAAACAACGAAAAACTGTGTTCAAATCTCTTCTTCTTCCAGATGGTCCTTAGAATATGCTTTTGAGTAACTAACAAAGGTTGTATATAGTTTTTGTAAGTACCACCCCAACATATTATTCCATATTGTAATTTTGATTGAACTAGTCCATAATAAATGGTCTCCATAAGTTCCTTGCAACAAAGGTTTCTCAAGTGAAACATGACATAAGTGGTTGACAACAAATATTTTTTTAAAGCTAAGGTGTACACTTTCCAGTTAATTTTATTATCAATTATCAGACCAAGATATTTATATTCAGCTACAGTTTCGATACGAAAACATTTAGGAGAACAAACAACATCGGCTACATTTGTTGGGACACTATTAGAGACGCAACAAGATAAGCTACTTAGTGAGAATTTTCTACAGTCTATGCTGTGCTGAATAAGAAGTGGAGGATTCATATCTAAAGCAGTCAAATTGAAAAACATAACTCTTGTTTTTTCACTAATAACAAGCTTATGAATGCCAAACCAATGTCTGAATAACTCCAAGTCGAAATTGATATCCGAAATCAAATCTAACATTGTGGGACTAGAATAAACACAAGCTATGTCATCAGCAAAGCCACTTACTTTTCCTTTTAAGTTAAGACTAAATACACTATTGATATAGATAAGGAACAAAGTTGGACCTAACACTGAGCCTTGAGGAACTCCTATATTAATACTTCTGGTTTCGCTGAAATGACTACCTATCTTAACCTTTTGCTTCCTGTTTTTAAGGTAGGAAGAAAACCAATCTAGCATAAAACCTCTGAAGCCAGATTTTTCTAATTTTCTCAATAATATGGCATGATCTACTGTATCAAATGCTTTCTTAATATCAATATATAGAGTAGCAGTGTACTTTTTCTGATCAATACTTTCGTAGATATGAGAACAGTGTGCTAAAAGTGCATCTTCAGTTGATTTACCAGCTCTAAATCCATACTGATTTGGGCTGAAAAAATTTATTTTTTCAAGATAACTGACTAATCTACACTTGATGATTTTTTCGAAAATTTTTGAGAATACTGGTAATAGAGAAATAGGCCTATAGTTATTTATACATTTTTTATCACCTTTCTTAAATCCGTAACTATCCAACCGATTTTATGTTTCTTTTTTGAAAAGTTTATTTTGCTGGCGTTCCTAAGATAGGATAGTTTGTAATACTTAATACTTAAAAATAACGGTACTTGCCATACAGATTTTTCTACTATCTTGATTATTTCGAAAACAAATTTCCCTATTTTGATAAAAACAAGTGTGTGCACTACTTTAGCTTTAGGTATAGTCTACATATTGGTGAACATTTTTTCTTGCATAGTTTCTTATTAACAGTAGCTCCGATACAATTTTATTTTTGATTTT
This sequence comes from Philhelius pedissequus, assembly GCA_910595825.1. Classification (NCBI taxonomy): domain Eukaryota; kingdom Metazoa; phylum Arthropoda; class Insecta; order Diptera; family Syrphidae; genus Philhelius; species Philhelius pedissequus. The sequence goes on from OU343161.1 coordinate 166,180,647, forward strand.
CGACTTTTTCATAAACGAATCGACGGATTTCGATCAAATTTTTTACATAGGATTTCCTTCATATTATAAATAATACTGCATACCAAAATTTTTTTTTGGATTTTCGAAAAAAAAAATGATTGAAAATTCAATATTTCGAAAACATGTTAATGATTTGATTTTTGAAATTTCGTTTTTAAGTTTATATTATTAAATACTTAAGACGTCCAGGCCAATTTTTTTGTAGACAAAAATTTAAAAAAAATTTATAAAAAAAATAAGTAAAAAAACTTTAGAAATAATGGGTTATCCATTTTGCGGTTTCAAAAGTAAACGTAAATAAAACACATGTAAAATATTTTTTTTTCATGATATTTCTTTTTTATTATAAAGTTTGAACGTTGACATTATGTGTGAAACACTACATCATTTAAATGACCACCGTGCGAATTGTTGCACCATGGGGATGAGTGGGAGAGAAACATATTTATTTGTTAGTTATGTTGTTTGTATTCTTTTTTTCTCATTTATAAAAAAACCGAATGCACTAAATTAGGTATCACTCTTCAAAACTGTAGCTGATTTGACCATGTTTCCAACAACTTTCCTGCATTTTTGGCACATTTTGGTCAAACGCTTCAAACTTGCCAGAACTTCATATCTACCACTACCACCTAAAGACTTATATTGTTAATTAATGCCTTTATTTATTTTTTGCTTTTATTTATGCTATGAACTTTTTTAAGTTCTTTTATTTTATCTCTAAATATATTATTTATTAATTTTTTGTTTATTTATTTTTATTATTCCTTAAATTTAAGGTGCAATAAATAAAATTAAAAATTACAGATGAAATCTTCGGATTTTTTTTTTACTTTTTTGTTGGTGGCACCCAGTATCCTAAAATGGCACTCTACCAAGGTAGGGGCGAAGGGGGCGGTCCGGACCGGGAAACCGACTGGTTTCCGTGGCCCGCAAATACATTTGAAACACAATATGTTAGATTGCATGTATATATATTTTAAGAAATATATGAGGCTGTGAGTGCAAAAGTGGTGCAACATACTTTTTTATCATATTTTTCATCTTTACTCAATCTTAAATACTATTTAATTTGGGATTCAAAAGAAAAGGTCACATTTTTTTAAGTTTAGATATTTCAGAATTAAGAATTTTGGTTTTAATGTATTTCGCTACATCAATGTAAGAATACCAGTATCAAAGTATCATTTTTTCAAAAAATGGGTACCACCTACTCGTAATAATTTTAGTCATTATGTTTCTACATTTCGCAAGAAACAGAACTGTATAGGACCTCCAAAAACGATATTCAAATCAACGGCAGCGTTTATAAAGTCATGATGTTAATTATTACGCTTTTAAAGAATTTAGATAAAAAACAATATTTTGTTCCGAATTTCGATAATTTTCTGTTTAAATCAAATTTGTATAGGAAATAAGTAGTTTTTTTTTACATTTATCCTCGAACTCGAAATTTTGAAAACTGAATTATATTTTTCAAACTACCTTTTCTCAAAAATTTACGTTAATACTGGAAGAAGTAAATTTAGTTCAACAATATTTAGTCTCCAAAAATGACTTTGGATAAAGGCATTGTCAAACTTTTAGCCCTGAATGATTTTCTAACGAATGACAAACTATATAATTGTAGACAATAGTGTTACTTTCAGCGCTAATAAATGTAATGATATGGATATCATCATTAACCGTCGAGGAAGAAATGCGATAACAAAAATAATGCCCCCCTCTCCCCCGCCTCTAAATTTTTTTACTCCGTCCAAAATTTAGGGTACTTTTAGAAAATGCTTAGGATGTAAAAATGAATTCTTTACCAAAATTCAGCTTTGTCGGAATTTGTTCGAAGTGAATATCTTATTTTCCTGGACTATAAAACAAAGTTCTATATTCGAGTTCTAAGTCGTTAAAACTTGTTGAAGAAATGAGTTAGATCTCAATCAAGTTCTAATTTTTTCGTTAAGCCGAGTTTTAGTAGTTAGAACTTTCTCAAGATGTAATCCGTATCTATGTGTTTTTGTTTTTGTATTTTTTTTAAATATTAAAAAAAGTTTATAATTCTATCGTGAACATAGCACCAGCCATCAAAATTTCGACCTTCGAAGTACAATTTGGGAAGTTGTGGGAGAATTTATAAGTGCTTACAGCAGTGCACCATGTCTACTCTGGCTTTTTTCTTTTTCGTTTTAAAATTATAGCGACGGTAGCTAATGTAATTAATTCATTTTCTTAAATCGACACGATTCAAAGATACACTGATAACTGACAATAATCCACCAACAAATTTGGCCCACATGGAGGCTCTAGAGAGCGCTTGCTAACTTCTATAGTATGATTGTACAAGTAAACTTGTCAAGTTTGCAGTTTCGTGTGGACCCGGCTTTATTATACTTTTCAAATTGTCCACCCTCGGCTTTGAACCTATTTTCTTAAAATGGATTTCTTCTTATCTGGAAAAGAAGTATTACAGTGTTCGTGTCAGATCTGTATTCTCCAATTAATTCTTAGGTACCTCCGAGGTCTTCCAAGGAAGTCACTTAGACCCTCTCCTTTTTATTCTTACAATTGACGTTATTGAATTGGTCAATAAACATTCCCAAATCTCATTATACGCTGACGATACCAAATTTTTCAAGACAATTTCTTGTCCACACGACTCTTCCCTTATCCAACTAGATCTCGACAGTTTCTCAGTCTGGTGTATCAAAAACTGCTTAGAGCTTAATATTGCTAAGTGTCAATCAATCACTTTTTCACGCAAACGCATAAAATCTTCTCTCAGGAGCTACTTTCTTTACAATCAACCCTTAGCCATAGTTGAATCGATTCGAGACCTGGGCATATTATATGACCGAGAGCTCAATTTGATAACACACATCGATAATATTATTTCAAAAGCCAATTCAGCGCTTGGTTTTGTGAAACGATGGTCCAAAGAATTCTCCGACTCCGACAGATCACTCTACTTAACCTTTGTCCGCCCGCTACTTGAATACGCCTGCCAATTATGGTCCCCATATCAACAAATTCATATCTCTAGAATCGAGAGCATTCAACGCCGTTTCTTAAGATACGCCCTTCGTGCCCTGTCTTGGAATAATCCTTTAATTCTGCCCTCATATCAAAATCGCCTTCAACTAATGAACCTCAATGCCCAGCAAGAGCGAGGAGAAATAACCACAATCCTCTTCATTCATCGACTTCTCTCAGGTTGCGTTTAATCTTAAACACTCTACAACTCTATCTTTCTCAACACTAACCCCCGTAACATAAGAAACTCTCGCCTTTTCTACCTGCCTACTCATCGTACCTTTTATGGCTTCAATGAACCTATTACGCGTATGGTGCGAAGGGTTGATTTAAACGAACACTGTTTCGACTTCAACCTCAGCACTCCCAGCCTAAAACTCCTACTGTTAAATCATCCGCCCAATTCAATCCAATCATAGTCCTAAGTTTCATAGTTTTAAGTTTGGTTAAGTTATGAAGGTTGTATTAAGCCAAATAACTGGGGGTATTGCCCCCACCAAAATTTAAAAATTCTAAAATAAAGTTTCATATTCTCTATTTTTCAATTTTGACTTAATAGAAAATTGGCAATTGTCAGCTCATTTGTTGCAATTGGAAGACTTTTGTCAAGATCTGGAAGATCGCCCAATGGTGTAAACTTACCTTCGATATGAACCTATAGTAAAAAGCTTTTATTTTGACATTACAAACAGACAATCATCATATATATTATTTCTGTTGTCAAACTCCTATTTTCTCATTTATAAAATAGTCAATCCTACTAAATTAGGGATCATTATGGAAAGGAATACTTGCACAAAAACTTTTTTTCCTTATCCTTTCCACCTTATCTATTATATATAAATCTCGTGTCACGTTGATGTGTTGAATAAACTCCGTAACTATCCAACCGATTTTATGTTTCTTTTTTGAAAAGTTTATTTTGCTGGCGTTCCTAAGATAGGATAGTTTGTAATACTTAATACTTAAAAATAACGGTACTTGCCATACAGATTTTTCTACTATCTTGATTATTTCGAAAACAAATTTCCCTATTTTGATAAAAACAAGTGTGTGCACTACTTTAGCTTTAGGTATAGTCTACATATTGGTGAACATTTTTTCTTGCATAGTTTCTTATTAACAGTAGCTCCGATACAATTTTATTTTTGATTTTCGACTTTTTCATAAACGAATCGACGGATTTCGATCAAATTTTTTACATAGGATTTCCTTCATATTATAAATAATACTGCATACCAAAATTTTTTTTTGGATTTTCGAAAAAAAAAAATGATTGAAAATTCAATATTTCGAAAACATGTTAATGATTTGATTTTTGAAATTTCGTTTTTAAGTTTATATTATTAAATGCTTAAGACGTCCAGGCCAATTTTTTTGTAGACAAAAATTTAAAAAAAAATTATAAAAAAAAATAAGTAAAAAAACTTTAGAAATAATGGGTTATCCATCTTGCGGTTTCAAAAGTAAACGTAAATAAAACACATGTAAAATATTTTTTTTCATGATATTTCTTTTTTTATAATAAAGTTTGAACGTTGACATTATGTGTAAAACACTACATCATTTAAATGACCACCGCGCGAATTGTTGCAAGCATCGATTCTTTTGAGGTAATTTTCGACCTATAGTGGGCGGTATCTCAGCCATAACTTGACGAATGTTGGTTTTCAAGTGCTCAAGAGTTAAATGTTTATCTGGATCAGCACGGTCTTTCGCATAGCCCCACACAGAAAAAAGGCCAGCGGTGCAAATCGCATGATCTTGGTGGCCAGTTGGTATAGGCACGACGAGAAATGGATAACCCTTTATATTTAGATTTTTAATAGAAATATTTTGCATACGATGTGATCAAATAAAAGGGTAAGTATGTGCAATCCATTCGTGTATTTTATTTTATATCCCATTAACAAAAAAAAGGGAAACGTCAAAACAAAAGATATGCACGATTCTCTGCGTCGTTGTTGTGAGCCAATCAGGACTCACACTTTATTAATTTTATTTAGTACAGAGTGGCACACGAAACGTGCTACAAAAATAAAACGTAATAACTTTTTTTCAGTGTGAGTAATCGGCTTATTTTTTTTTAGTTTACAGACTACCATTTAGATTTATCAAAATTGATGCTTGGGATAATGAAAAAAGGAATTTAGGCTGGAGTTTGGCGTTACTCCCCCGAGTAGATGGCCCATAATGAGGCTGGTGAACATGTTTGCCGAATCTGGAAGCATCGAACGAAGACCGTATCATCGAGATCCCAATGTTCGGGTTCAGGATACAATCGTGGCTGTTGCAACGGCAATAAAGGCAAATCCAAGTGTTTTGACTCGAAATTTATCGGGCCAAATTGGAGTTAGCAGATGGTCATTACAACGGATACTTCATGATGACTTAAACTAGTTTCCGTACATAGTCCAAATTAAAGATGTTGAAGGAGTTTTTTACCCAGAACTTCGCCGAAGACTTATCCCTTTCAGCAGGATTTGGTTTCAACAAGATGGAGTAAGTGCAAACGTAGCCATACAAGTTATGGCGGAGCTCCAACGAAAATTCCCAAACAAATTGTTATCCAGAAACTGCACTTTCCGCTGGCCCCCAAGGTCACCTGACCTGACTGCACCAGACTTTTTTTTACGGTTCGTGTGCCACCATGTATATAGTTTAATAAAAATTGAATGAAACCACTTTTTTAAGTATTGACTTTTGGTCTCAGAATAAGAATAACCAGAAATGTATTTTATATGCGAAATTCAGTTTTCATAGAAACAAACAATTATTGTTACATTAATGGAATATTCGTGTACATATCTCGTATCGTATAATTCACAGAAGAAAATTTAATGATTGCCAACACTGATCAGCAGCGAGGTTGTTCCAGTAAATCCTATATGACTGCGCCAATGAAATAACCATTCAAACTTGAATGTGTAAGTACTCCTACATGCTTCTACACAAAAAAGTCATATTTTTTTCATGAAACTTTGAAAATTGCGATTTGAGACAACTTCCTACTAAAATAGGATATCAACATTGACCGTCGAGGAAGAAATAGGATAACAAAAATAATGCCTTGTGAACTCGCTCATGATAGTGGGCTATCAATTCAAAATGAAGTTCGTCGAACAGTGTTTGAATGCCTCGACCGATTTAAGCAAGAGTTGTCCCATCGATGTAAAGCTATGGAGGAAATAAAAAACATTTTCCAAATAGTTCAAACAAAGTTTAAGCTTGAAGCTTTTGATGACCATTTAGCTCTTGCATTGGAAAATCTGGTACATATTTTCGACGAACTTAAAAAAGAAAAAGGCTGAAAGAAATAAAACAGATATCGTAGACATTTGCACGCAAGTGATAGTAGTGTGGACGTTGCGTTGATGCGAAATGGTCAGACCAAAGTAAAGTGCTTCCCATATTTTACTGAGACAGAAATTGTAGCGCATTTAAATGAAATGGAGGCTTAAGAACTTTTTATGTACTGCAAAGTAGCGCAAGCTTACCGAAATAGAGTTATCAGTGAAAACTTCTGAATTCAAAAAACAAATAAGAAAATATGTTTTGTATACTAAATATTTAAGAAACTTCGGCACATTTAATGTATTTATATAATTTATATAAATTGTCAATCTGGCAGACGGCATTGCATACTATACTTAATTTTGTTATATAATCAATTTACTTACTTACTTAGGCACTTATTATATTTTGTTGAACTCTTATTTCCAATGCACACAGAGCAACTGGGACACATAACTAAACCTGTTGGCAACTCGGTCTACAAACCAGTTACGAACTTGACTCCACACACGAGCAAACTCAACAACAATTAAATTCTCTATAGTTCGATCAGTGTCGTCATGGATACCAGGTGTGAAGTGTCTTCGGAAGACTCAAGTGATGATGAAACCATCATGTTGTATTATTACCTCAGGAAGAGGCCGAGAATATTTAGAAGGTTTTAGTTACAACCATACCTTGAAAAAAAAATTTCAAAACCGTTTGTTGGTTGCTGCTAAAAATTAGACTTTTCGGATTCGAAATTTTTATCATTCTAAAAATAAAAGAACGTACCTGTCAATTTTACGACATTTTCAATTTCTTTCCAGGCTTTCTGTATTTAATTTTTTTTTAATAGCCGGGAAGGCGATAGTTATATAACACGGGATATTTTTCCACCTCCCGCACCAGCAAGAGTTTAATCTGTTGTTCGCTTATATTCACAAACTAGAAACTGAAATCACTAGGCTAGGGTTACAGATTTTTTTTTTGTGAATAGGAATCGAGTCTTCAACCAGTAGCGTGATGTCCAAAATCTTATTTGATTACACATGTTATGTTTCAAACCAAACTAGTAGCCAAATCGCATCGGTAATCAGTTTTTTTTTCGGCCTTACTGTTGGTTGATTTGCCTAATATGCTGATGTTCATTATTTCTGAACCCGTACGTGTAAATAAATAAATAAATAAATAAATGAAAATAAATAAATAAATGGTTGATGGTTTTTGTTTTGTTGTAAAAGCTGACTTTATAGGAACTACAAAAATATCTAATCACATATCCAAGGGGCCCCATTTAGTATTACCGCCCCGGGCCTCTAACAAGCTTGGTCCGCCCCTGGCATTGGCACTTACAATTTTTTTCCGGCGACGCTGTTTGCAATAATAAGAGACTTTGTAAAACTAATATTTTCATATCAATAAAGAATTTATTTATTTTGTTCAAGCATTCCATTGTAAAATTTAATTGCAAAACCTAATGGAATGTGCGAAATTTTCGCGCGGATCTTCTGATTCAATTTTATTTATATAAATACATTTAAAGATGAAGACGTTTTGGCTGTTCAAAGTATTTTTCTGTTCTTTTATTTTTCGACGGATTAATTGTTTCGAGTAGTAATAAATGTTTGAGGAAAATATTATTTTTTAGGTGACGGCATTCACACACTTGAAGTGTGAAATTATGAAAAATGAGAATTTCGATTTGAATAAATAAGGAGTAACATTTCAAAAAGCTGACAAAAAACATTTCTTTTTTGGAAAAAAAAAATTATAATCCAAAATGTTTACGCGATGAGATTATTATCTCTTATATTTGATTTAACTAACAGACTTCAGCTAAGAACCATTAAGATCATTAGAGATGATCTGCGATTATAGCAATATTATTTGTATACTATTGTGCTCGCCGGCAGGTTTGTTCTCAGTTTAATGATTTAATGATATAATTCACATACAATCATGCAACTTTTAAGAAAATTAACAAATATTCAAATTCATAGAGATCATGAGTAACGATTAATCATTAAATATGTACGGTCAGTGGCATGCGCGGTTCGGAGGCGCGCGCAAAGTTAATATACAATAGCATACAAGTCAACGTTGGAAGATCACCTCTAAATTGCCATGCTTGGCGCTCGTATTCATTATATAAACCCTTGCCAAATAATTCGTTTGGTCTCCTAATTCGTCAATTTAGAGCATCACGCGATACACATTCGTGCAACTGATCGATAGACTATCGCTACTGGTTTGCCCGGTAGACATTTAAATGATGAATTTTGAACCATTTCATGCAAATCACTCGTTTACTTTTAAAGTGATTATTATAATGAATAAGTAACGGTTCAGAGATATTCTTACAAAGAATTCGTTAAAAGCAAACTGCACACATTCGAAACATTTAATATAAAATTGGCTACTGGCGGCAGTTTTTATGCTTCCCAGACCTATAGTTAGATATGCAAATTTTGTAGTGCGCCGTCGATGTGGGTTTTTCTTCGAAGAATTTGATTAAATATTTGCATTAGGTTGTCAAATTTGTTATAGTTGCATAAAGGAATTCGTATACTTATACTTATTAATAATCTTCTGGAATTCAAATCGAATATTAAACAATCAATCAAAATTTAAAAAAAATATCAGTGTGAATTTCTAATTTTATTTTTCAAAATGTATGTACCTAATAAGTAATAACTCTACAACAAATTATCTCAAACAGCAATAATACAGTAGACCCTCGCTGTAGTGAACTATTGCAATCACGGCATACCTATATTCACACTATTTCGAGGCTGTTCACTATTGCCAGTGAGAAGACTAAAAGGATTGCCATTAAGTTATCACATGTGGAAAAGTAAATTTAAGCAATCTATATAAGTTCCATTCCATGGGAAATTAAATTAAAAACGAAAGCTTTTGCATCATAAACTGGAGCTATTCAGCGATTTAACATTATTCAATAAAATTATCTCGTTAATTTGAAAGTGATGAATGAAATTTCACTTTTTATCCAACCATTACAACGTAGTTCAAGTATACTAAGCCAATGGACTAATTAAATTCACATTAATAGCAAAAGCTATATACAGATTTACTCGCAGTCATATATTGTTCATAAAGTATTTATCTATGGAAATATCAGGTGATTCCCGACCTTACTCTAACACAATCTAAGTGAAGTATATGGAGCGGAAATAAACTCGCACGGCAAGAAATTACCGCTCTTACGATTAGAAGCTAAAAAAATTGTTAATAATAATTTAAATGTGTCAACTTTAGTTGCCTTGCGGCTAGCTGTGTGAAATCAATTATAACCACACTGGCTGGTCGTACTTATTTTTCTATATTACAGCCGATAGCAGAGGAAATGATGAAACGTCAATTGTACAAAACCTGTCAACCGGCACACTGTTGGCACTCTTCTCCACCACCTCCCTATCTATCTTTGGTTTTATCTTCGTCATGACCGGCCGGCCGGCCGGCGCAGTGCAGCAACTGCAATTATATACCAGTCACTACTCACGCAGTGCTACCAGTTATGGCCAGTTGACAGCAGTGTTTCAACGGCAAAGACCATGATGTCCATGATCCACCAGGGTACGCAAGAATTAGGCCCTCTAAAGGGGCAGATTTGCCGTCCTGTGTTGTTGAGCCGAGGAAGCTTGCTACAAATGTTTATGACAAATATTTTATTTTTGCCAAAAATATTTATCCCGAGTTTGTAGGTATGTGAGAGATTTTTTAAGTAGCCAGACATTCTAGCTCTTGGCCCCTTCAACCAGATCGTCATCCTTGACATCATCACGCGAAACATTACTAAAAACGAATTAGAAATAAGAAGCAGCGACATGACCCCCACTAAGGGCTCAACTGCGCATCATCCAGAACCAAGAAGACTCCGCAAAGAAGAACAATAACACAATCTGAGAACCGGGACCGGAGAAAAATCATAGCAATACCATCGTGTCGGCTCTCCTTTGATATAATTCATCACTTTCGCAACGAAATTGATTTGATTGATTTAATAGAAATTAAACGCGTTACGTGAGGTGATCGCCGGCTGGCTACTGTTGTTCAGGTAGGATGCGATGATTCTTACTCTTATTCTTATTGAAGCAAACTAGACAGGGGCTTATTGAAGAATTCGTGACCCAAAAATTTTCAATATTGTCGGCCATCTTATCTTGCCATTTATTATTCTGTTCGAGTTTTTGGTTCGCCAAAAGGTAAGGAATTTTTATATCGACATGGTGGCGAATAACTGTAGAATCAGTAATTAGGTATCCTAATGTCAACCATCAGACAAGGTCAATTAAAACAGTTATAAGCGCTGATGACCTCATACAGGACAAATTCCAGACACAATAATTGTAAATGGCATATAATTATGATCATACGTGCGGTGTAGATCAAAAGAATTTCGCTCAGCGCGACGTAGCGTCGCCACCGCCGCGACGGCCGCAGCAAGATGTACATACTTTTGCTTGCAACTTTTATTATTCTAGGCAGGAGACGAATAGTCTCCTTTGGCGGTTTTGTCTTGGAAAAATTTCATCTGCTTGTATCTAACTGGAGACTGCTGCACTTAAATTCAACCCATATAGAATAATTTGTATAAAGAGTGGATCTCGATTTATTCCCAAGGGGAAACTGCCTTGTATAGCATTGGCCCTTGATTGTTATTCTAGAATTTGGAAAGACTTATTAAGTAAACTAAAAAAATAAGAGACCTTAAAAAAACAACCAAAAGCTTTATAATGATATTATATGCTTGCTAGAAATAATTAACGATACCCAAATAAATAAAGAAGCGTAGTTTGAGATTTGGTGCTCCGGGTCCCATAGCTCACGAAAAAAAGTAATAATAAATACTGAAGAATCCACAAAATTCAAGCACTGGCAAACAGACCATATCGAGTTTAACATTACACATTTTAATACGACAGAGAAAACCATAGAAGGGAAAAACAATACTATAGGTACACATTTTGGTTTTTTGAGAGCGTGTTGAGTAGTGTCATCATTTTGCAAAATTTAACTCCGAACACCACAAAAGAAGTTTTAATTCAAAAACCTTTACCAAGCACCGGAAATCTACCAAGAAAATAAAAAAATATCTTCTCTCTCAGCCATATTACATAGTTTGCAAAAGATATTTAAATCATATGCCTAAATCATTAACAATCAATGATAAGCCTTTAATACTACGTTTCCACCGAACTTTAATTTCTTGTAAATGTACTATTATCTCAAAAAGTGTTTCCACCGCTCCAAAAATAGATTAATTTTGACAGCCCTATTCAAAATGCATATATATTTTCATTTTCTCTTTTGATGTAGAAGTGAGACAGGCAGCTTCATCCATGTCAACCGAAGAGAAAAATCCACTTTCCCGATGAATGTGTTCATTTCGATATGGAAATAGGGTAGTTCGATTGAAGATTTAAATGAGATTTATTTTAAATCTTTATCTGATTTGTAGGAGATTTAGCTAAATCTACATAAATCTCGGTTTAGTGGTCGGTGGAAACGTAGTATAATACTGAACATGTTTGCTATTTCTTCAATGGAATCAGCATTTCTAAAATAACTATTTCGTTTAAATTGTGAATCAGTTTACTGTATATCATTCTGTGCATTGAATTTGCTGCCTCTTCCGCATACATCCACTCGGTGATCTAAATCAGAAATCAGTTAGTTGGTAAGGGTAAGAGTTTCCATGAATTGAAGACATTAGGACTTAATTCTACAATAGCTTCTTGAGCCAGATCACGACAATCATTAAACCATCCAGATTTGCTACGTATTGCATGCACAGCTACTATTTTTGGGAGGCGGAAATCAGGCATATTCAACAACTGCATGATGTAATCATAGTTTTAATGGTCTAATAAACATTTGAGATAGAGATGCCCCTCTTTCACATTATCATATATAATTTGGCGCATTTTGATGCAGTCGAAATATGCGCTTCAAATAAAATCTAAATATTTTTTCTTCCTTTCTCTTCTCTTTATATTTCTTTTGTAAATAATCGTTTAAAAGAAACTCGCATATAAGAAAAACACTTCCTTACATACCAAAATCAATTCTTAGAACAAAGAAGTAGGCTTATAAGAAATTTACTTTATCAGACAAACCTGTGCCAAAACCTTTTAAATGCGCACCTTTGTGTTAAGACCTTCATTACAAGTTCCCACTTTCCAAAGGAATGACAGCTGAAGAGGAAGATGGGAAATTTCTGCAGCTATTTGTGTTTGCCTTCAAGCTATTACCGTTATGAAACTGATATGTTTGCACCTGTGTAGTATAAAACTGATATTTTTGCATTTGGCTGTAGTTTCACTACAGCACATAATTGTTGTTAGATTTCACATCTATTCATGGAGGGAAAGCCAAATTTACAAATACATACAGCAATGAAAACAAATGTTATTCTGACATTTGCACTTGACTTCTTTTTGCTGGTTGTGTTTCGACGATAAATGTTTAAAAGTTAGTGCTTATTTTTTTTTGTAATTTTGCACGCGCTCAAGGGATTATGAATACCCTTTATATGTTTTTAACACAGCGCGGACATCCGGTGAAAGAAGAGAGAGAAGGATAGGAAATATGTGTGGCGCGATGTATTGAGACGGTGGTTGTTGTCTAGGATTTTATCTCCAGGGATGGCGGCTGAACTAATGCGGAGAAAATTACCGTGTCTCTTTATAATTCGCATTATTTTATTATAATTCTTTGTCATATTTATAGTAGTTAACTCAATCATATGTTGTTAGTGTTATGCCTGAACAGCATGTAATTAGTAAACCAGCAACTCATTTTTATGACAATTGGTTAGAATTGTTTTTACTGGAATATAAGAAGAAATAGACAACGGCAGGAATCGAACCACGAGGTTAACAGGCGAGCATACAACTATCGCGCCACGGCCACCCCCTATTTATTTATTTTATTTGTTTTACTTGTTGAAGAAGAGTATATTTTTGTGACTTTTTTACATTAAAGCTTTTTTTCTTAAAAAATATTATAGATGAAGTTTTTATACGAACACACATTCATTATGTATATAAGGTTTGTATGGCATACCAAATATTTTGCTTTGCCATAGTTTAAAAAAAAAAATTTCTTTCTTATATCCGTGTTTCTTATAGGTATAAGAAATTTTCTTTCTTATATCCGATGTTTGGATACAAAAAAAACTCCGATATAAGAAAGAAATTTCTTGGATTTTCAGAGTTTCTTATATCCAAGTTGTACTGTAAATTCCAAAAGTAAATAAAACACAAAATTGTAACACCTTACCACTTTCTTAGTTACGAACACCTTATTTTTATTAGGCGACAACCGTAAAATATTAGTTATGGACACACTTTTTCTGTAGGTTTTTCGCACCAAACTATAAAAAGGGTTTTCGGCAAAAAGTTTGCATACATTTGAAAAGAGCTCAAAATTTTAATTTGGCTTTAAATTTGTTTGTCCAGCTGTATCTATTTTGAAGAAAAAACATTCACAGTGTCAACGTAAACCGCACAAATAGAAAAATGTTTTGTGTAAAACTGAAAACTCGTGATGTTTAAATCATTTCGTAAGCGAAGTGAACCGGTTTGAGTAGTACTTAGTACGTTTTATCAACAACAAAATTTGTGTTTTACCAAAACCGATTTTTTCATACGAACCACGCTTTGGACTTGGTGTGAAAAACCATGTGGTTTCCAAACTATTAAAGCTAAGAGAATTAAAAACGGAACGGTTTCAACTTGGTAGGTATTTTTGTTTAGTATATAAGATGCCGCTTTAAAAGATGTCTGTACTACGTTTTTTCTGGTTTGATTTTCAGCAATCCATGTAACGATTTTCTGTTCTTCTTCAGCGGTCAGGATGGCTTCCGGTCCATACGTTGACTTGTGTAGTCGCGGCCATTTTCTTGATATTCCCCCTTTAACTGCTTCTAAAGCAAACAAAAGTTGTGCACCAGCAGGACTCGAACCTGGTCCATCGGTGATATGCTATCAGATGCCATATGGATTTAGCAAATTGATAAAGGTTAAAGTAGACGTTCCGTGATTTTAACATTTTAACGTTAGCAAAATATTAAAGTTGAAGGGGCTGCCAGGAAAATGACTGCCACCCTTAGACCTCAGATAGGTCCATTGTGATAAAATGTCAATAGAAAGTTAGATGCTTAAATCGTTTAAAATTAGCTAAATCATCTTTTGGCTTTGGCATATTACTAAATCGTTTGAAATTTTGCGCCAATGATTTTAATATTATTTCTGAAAATAGATTAAACTGAGAATACAATTCTTATCTCAGTCTAAGTCTCTCTCAATTAATAAACAATTTTAATGAACTTGCTTCTCATGTAATAGATCTTAGAAAATAGTTATCTTAGTTTAAAGCGTCTTTTTCAAAATTCTCACATCGTAAATTACTCACTTACTTAGGTGGCGCTACAGTTCGGGGTGAATCTGGGCTTCAACCAACATGCCTCTCCAGCGAGCTCAGTCTTTGGTTAGCTGCCTCCAGTTTTACACACCAATTGGAATCGAATCGAAGATCCTGCGAGCCGGAACATTGTTGTCCATACGCATGACCTAGCCATCTAAAACGTGATATACGCATTTTTTGTACCGGGTCAATGTCGCTGTACAGCTCGAATAGTTCGTGATTCCCAGAAAACCGTGATTCCCAGAAAACCAATGCCATAGCTGTTCCCGCTGACGCACGGAGCCATTTTTGGATTTTTAGGTCCACGTTAACCTGTCCACAAGTCGATTGGTCTTTCAATTCTGGTATGTGGTGGTGTATCAAAGTTTCCTCAACAGTTACAAAACGCCGAAAATATTCATTTGAATTACGCTCAAAGAGTTCCCGATTTCGTTTTTGTTCACTTGTTAGCAAACGCGGCACCCATCTTGCCTATAATTTTTTCATGCCCAAATGGTCCTGCAGGATCCGAAAAACGTTATCATTTGAAATGACTACAATGTTATCTCACAAACTTGATCCGGCGATCCTTTATTTTGGTGACCAGTTCAATTGTGACTACAGTTGTGACCTGGACGCTCAGTGTCAACGAAATTCTTTGAACCACTTTTGGACCATTCCATGCGAAGGAGCAGAGTCTCTGCAGTATTTTTTTTTAAGTTTCTCCTCAGTTTCCTTATGGTTTTACCGCGCAAAAAATAGTGATTTATTATCACGCAAGGTTCACTTTTTTCCATTTAACACAACTTAATGTTGTTTCGAATTTGTAAAACGGTTAATAATTGACAGATCTATTTGAATTTTTTTGTCTAGGCCTAGATCAATGTCTAAAGTCACTGACTTATCGCACAGCCCTCGTAGGTACAAATTTTTTCTTCTAGCTTACATAATTAAAATCCATAACCTAGAGTTAAATATACATTTATAACTAGACGAGACTACCTACCTACTAAACAGCGTTACTGTTGACCTACATTAAAGTTGTTAGCTACAAGAGCAGGTTCGTACGATCCAGTCGTGCATTTTATTCAGTTTAGCATTAGGAACCTTTTGTATTTCCAGACCTATTAGTAAGTGTACCAAAAAAATATGGTTTTGACGATCAAGGAGATGATTGGCTAGAGACACTGATGTATAAAATTTATCCGTTGCAATACTTTTATCTTGGTCTAAATATTGTTCGGTCAGATCCAAAACTATTTGTGTCGAGTGTGAAGTCGTTGAGGTTGGTCTACCTCTTTGGCAGTACATAAATTGCAGCATACCATGCCAGGGAATTTCTTGATTCAGCTAAGATTTCGTCCGGACGTTGGCGAAGTTCTTTTCGAGGAGGTCCATCAGTGAGCTGACCTTTACTAATTGGTTTCGTCTAATAGCCGAGTTGTTTGCAAAGTAGGGAAATTTTAGAAGCAGCTGAAATCTATTTCGGGACATCACCTGGGGCACAAAAGAGTTCTTCAAGAAGTTGTCGGTGTTCCAGTAATGAAAGATTGAAGAATATTTCACAATCCCCATTTACATGACCAGCCTTAAAAATTTGTTCATCTCCGGTATATTCGTCTAAACACTGTTTTGAGCGAGAGTTACATGTAATGGGTTAATTGTTGGCATTGCATTGGCCTCGGTAACGAAAAGCTAAAAAACTTCTTCAGTAACCATAAGTTGCCCAAGGTCATAGCAAAAGTATGAATGCTCAACAAAAAATATGTTGGTCCTTTGAATTTATAGCCATGCCTCAATGTATACGTTGGTTAAACATTGTGAAACAGGCCCTAACTGTCTTTAATTAGCAAAATTCGTGCAGTCATCCTGATTGATAACAAATATAGGTAAAAAATCAAATTATACATAATTGAAATTAAATTAATCTTTTAATATTCATAAAACTAAGAATTTTTTTTTGCTCAAAATTCAATCGTAAATAAAATGAAAAATAAACCGAAATAAATTCATATTTTTTAAAATAACTTAAACCTACATTTATTGGTCATGTTGTAAATGTAGGCTTCAAAAGTTAGAAAGGGAAATAATTAATTCTGTTTGCTTGTTTGAAAATGAAAATAAAAACAATTGCTGATACAAGAACCTTACCTTTTTAAGAATTTTCAACAGGCAAGGGTTAAGTATATACAGAGACTAACAATTGCTCCTAATGCCCAATTGTATACCCTCTCGATGAACGATAGTATGCTTGACCATGCTTTACGGACACTACCCATTTCACCCTGCAACTCACTTCTAAGTCCATATATCATATTTAAAATAGAATAACCTCAAGTGACAACCGAGTTTAACTTCTCTGCAATGTCAAACTTTAGGACAACTTCACCCCTGGCGGAACTGATGTTTTATTTGCTTGGATTTTGTTACCTGTATATTTACGAATTAGAAAAACAACCTACGACCCCACATGTTAAATGGCCTATATGATCCCGGATTACGAGAATGTTCTCTTATGTTCCGTCATCATCACCACCATCGTCGTTGGTTGGCGGAGTGGTTGTCCGCAACAATGATAAGGATGACGAAGATAGAAAAATTATACTGTCCAAAAGGGGCTTTTATATAAAACATTTTTCAAACACAAGAATTACCATTTTGGAAGTTAACATTCTTGTGTTTACATAGGACTATACCTTTAGCTCGATATTTGTTTATTTATGGTCAAAAATTAATTGTAGGAAAGAAATATATATCCATATGTAGATACCTTCATCTTTCAAACCTGACATTATCTTCTATAATGGCAGATTTTGTTTGGATGGAGTAATCCATGAAAAAACAAAGTACTAATTGCCCAATAGCAAACGGATTTTAATAGAGTTGCGACTACTTGACAAATTACACATTTACGCTAGAAATATTATTGATTTTTCAAAAAAAAAAAAACAGCCAAAATGTGTGTAAGTATATTCAATATAAAAAAATTAAACCAATCGCCTGTTTTAAAAAGAACAGGTATACTCGTGCTTAACACAAATTTGGTTGCAAGACTCATGTGTTTATGCCTATTGCTTGTCAATAACAGTTCAAACGGATTGGTTCAAAGTTCTTTATCTTAAATATTATGACCGAAGAGAAATATGTTGAATTGGGGGTTGACCAAGGTGTCCTTTTATTTATTTTTTTTCCGTGGGTAGGTGTAAAACCTTCAAAAGGCTCTATGAGGACCGAAAAACGCGTGCTCATAGGAGTGTAAGATTCTTACTGCACTAAAAACACCTCCTCCTCCCGATTGCAACTAAGTTGAAATTTATCTAGCAATTTATTTTTAACAAATTTAATTAACGTGTTGCAGGTAACTATCCGGTGATAGATCCTGCCAATTCCGCGATTTTAAAGCGTTTTCTCGTTTAGTGCACCAGATCGGAAGGCTTAGTCCTTCGTAGGCGGCGTACTAAATTCATCTCATCGATAATTTCGATTATAGTACTATTGCAGTGTTGTAATAGCCGTCTTCTGTGATTTCGGGCCACATTTTTTATTTCATCGCGAACCGTAGGAATCCCGAGATCTATGTGGAGATCTTCATTTCTAATGTACCAAGGTGCGCTTACAAATGATCGTAGGAGTTTATTTTCAAATGTTTGTAAGGTATTTAAATTAGAATCTCGCGTACAACCCCAGAGTTGTATACCGTAAGTCCAGACAGGCTTAAGCACCTGCCTGTACAAAATTAGCTTATTTTCGATGCTGAGCTTAGAGTGTTTCCCGAGCAACCAGTACATATCTCTGAGTTTATTATTTAACTCTTCGCATTTCTTTTTAACATGCGGTTTCCATTTCAATTTCGCGTCTAGAGTCATTCCGAGATATTTTGCTTCGTTAGCAAACGGAACTTGAACCGTATTAACAAATACCGGTAATCTATTAATTTTCTTATACGTAAAATCTATATGGACTGATTTTACTTCGTTGAGCGATATCCGCCATGTTTTTGTCCAATCATTGACATCATTCAGCGCTTTTTGTAATTTTGTCATAGAATCATTTATCGTTTGGCCCGCTGCTAGTATTGCAGTGTCGTTAGCAAACGTGGCTACGATAGTGTCTTCTGTTTGAGGTATATCACGTGTAAATAATAGTTACAACATTGGACCTAAAACACTTCCCGGTGGTACACCACCCACTATTTCTTTGAGATCCGAGTAATCGTTTCCATGTCTTACTCTAAAAAGTCTATTTTCTAGATATGCTTTTAGAAGCGTATAAAGTGCTTTAGGCAGAACTTGTCTTAATTTAAAATTTAGGCCTTCGTGACACACCTTATCAAAAGCTTGCGACACGTCTAGGAAGACCGCCGAACAAATTTTCTTTTCTTCAAGAGTTTTCTCAATGACGTCAGTGATCCTATGCACTTGGTCAATTGTCGAATGCTTGCTTCTAAATCCGAACTGATGTTCAGGTATTAGGCGCTTTTCTTCTATTATTGGCTGCAGGCGCAGAAGTAATATTCTTTCAAAGACCTTAGATATTACGGGCAGAAGCGAAATAGGTCTATAAGATTTCTTATCATGTGATGGTTTTCCTGGTTTGACAAACATTATTAGGTGTCCTTTTATGATGATATTCATAAAAATTACATCAAATTGGAGATATACATGAATTATTTGCTTCAATCATTCAGCAAGATATCTTTTTCTTCATTATTACTCTCAGCCTCTGCCAACAAAAAGTTTATTTTTATTTATTTATAAATTCAGCTAACTATTAGGTTTACAAAAAAATGTTCATACAGATTATGTATAGTTTGCAAAAAAAAGTTGAAGTGATAAATTTATTCCATGATTAAATAAATTGCTATATGTATACATCATTGAAATAATTAAATAATTTAAACATTCTATATAAGAGAAAATTGTTGATAATTGGTCCGATATTTTGAGATATGTATGCATTCGGCCAAATTCCTCAAGTTTCTTTGGAAAACATTAAAGTTTATATAAGCTTAGTAAGGTGGAAGATCGAAGGGATTCTCCCATCCTAAAACCCTAAGCGCAAATCTCAGCAGATCCTGCACTAGCACGTTTTTATAATTAGCATAATTAGGTGCCTGACATTCGTATTCAAGAATTGATGGAACAAAATGTTGTGAAAAGTCGCTTTAAAACAAAAGGATCCGAAAATTGTTTCGACTCTCCCCTAATCCAACCAAAAATTGAATTGGCCTTATTGTTTATAGAGTGTATGTGTTATGTATGAATTTAAGTTTGCCATCAAATGACACGCTAAGGAAAGATATATCGTTAAAGTTATATAACAAATATAACAAGTTTTTTGTTGATAACCGCATTACTTGAGTGGTTGCACTGATTTGACTATTTGTTTCGTCTGGAAAGTCAGGAAAACTCAAAGTGCTTATAGTGAATATTTAATAACTTTTCATAAATTCACAAAACGACCACAAGAACATTGATTGAAATATGGACAGGTCAACGTCTCTCGGGTCTGCTAATGAAATTTTTAAATGTGTGTTATTAGATAATAGCCGCATTCTGTTAGCACACACATTACAAGTACAAGAACCTATTTGCGATAAAAGCAAAAACAAAATACTAAGGGTATTCACGATCCGATGTAACTGGTCTTGTATCATTGCAAAAGTGTAAAAGTGTAGCATTTTTTTGCTCTACAACAACAAATTATACCGAATGTCAAAGTCCTACACTTTTACTATAAACGAATCCTATTGTAACAGAAAAATACAATAGTGTAAAACGTATTTAACATAAACTAAGATATTTCAGAACAAATGTAAAACAGATTTTGACATTTGCTTCAGTGTTGCTACATATTAGAAAAGTCTGTTGTAAAAAAATAAAATTTTTCAAGACACCAGATCGTGAATACCCCTACTGTTTTGGATAGATTTGTGACATTTATTTGAGTATCGAATGAAATTATATTGTTAAGTTAGTAGTTCCGATGACCAGAGCCCTCTTTCCCACTGGGCACACTGTGCACGTGCCCAGGGTCCCGTAATCGATAGCGCCCCCTAGTTCCTGCCAGACCACCAAACGATAGCCGATACTTATTACCGAAAAACTTTTTTAACTCGAATAAATCGAATCTAAATTACTGACTACAATACCAATTTGATTATTAGCTTTTGCACGCGCGAAGCTACCCTACTCTCGCTTTCCGATTTCAGCATGCTTAGATAAATTTACATATATAAATATTTAATTGAATAGTATGAATAGTACGTACAGTATAACTTCAATAAGTTTGAAGCTACAATAGGGCCAGAAATGCTGACAATTATAGGAATATAAAGGGAGAAAAGAATACCTTCCTTTCTCTGGAAAACTTTACTAGTTTTTTTTTTTTTTTTTTTTAACGGATGGGCGCACTAAAGGGGTTTTGACTACCTTTAAAATGAACAAGCACAGTGCGAGCGTTAGGAAAGTAGGGAAGGATGCAAGTGGAGATACCGATGCACATTGATTTTGAATTTCTGAATATCAAAATGGAAGGGGAAAATAGAGCCGGGTAAAGTATTCCACATTCGCCTTTTACGGCTAAAGAAAGAATCTCTGTACTTGAAGGTACGTCCGGGCTCAAGGGTAAACTGATGAGCATTCCTAGAAGCGTGAGTATTACGGTTGAAAAATTTAAGGGGAGGAATGCAACTGGCTATTTCGCTGGAACAGTGTTTATAAAAATAGCGATAAAATAGTGAGAGACATATAACATTTCGACGATGTTCTAGAGATGTAAATGTTTCCACTATAGTTCTATCGCCAATCATTCTTAGAGCTCTATTTTGAATTCTATCCAAAAGATTCAAATGAGTTTTGGGAGCTCCTGCCCAAATGTGCGAGTTATACTCCAGCTTTGGACGAATGAAGGCCTTATAGATTATAGCCAGATCAGACGGGGATAAGAATTTCTTGCACCTTCGAAGAAAGCCCAAACACTTTGCAGCGTTTTTGGCGACATCAAATATGTGTTCATTCCACAAGAGGTGGTCTGTGATGCACATGCCGAGGACTGAAAGCTGATCGGTTTCTTCAATGCTAGTGCCGCTCATGGATAGCGGCATGGGGGGTAAGTTCTGCTTTAACGACAGAAGACAGCACTGAGTTTTTGAAGCATTAAATTCTACACGGTTTTTAAGTTTTTAGTTCCCCATTGGACAATGCTGTCAAGATCAGAATTTAATGAGCTTATCATACGCTGTTACTTTGAAATAGTAATTGAATTACAAATAATATATTTATTTATAGTTGTTAATGTTTTTTCTTCATCTATGTTGTATAATACATGTTAAGGAGTAGCGAAATCTAATATGGCGAAAGTCGAACTTATAGGAGTTCTATTGCACTCGTTTTTAATGAAAAATTATTAGTGTGCTCATGAGAGTGACTCTAAGTCGTGTCACTTAAATCCAGAAAAATAGAAAAGCTATAGAATATAATGGGTTATCCATTTTGCGGTTTCAAAAGTAAACGAAATTAAACACGTATAAAATATTTTTTTTTTCATGATATTTCTTTTTTATTATAAAGTTTGAACGTTGACATTAAGGGTGAAATACTTCATCATTTAGATGACCACCACGCGAATTGTTGCAAGAATCGATTCTTTTGAGGTAATTTTCGACCACTTTTTGACACATATTGGGCTGTATCTCAGCCATAACTTGACGAATGTTGGTTTTCAAGTGCTCAAGAGTTAAAGGTTTATCTGTATAAAAACGGTCTTTCGCGTAGCCCCACAAAAAAAAAGTCCAGCGGTGTCAAATCGCATGATCTTCGTGGCCAGTTGATATCGCCGCGACTGAGACTGATTCCTGAGAACGACGAGGAATCGACACATTAGGGTCTGTCTTCGGCAACCCAGCGATATTTTCAGTGGTACGAACGAAACGATGATGTACAGACCTTACAATATCTGTAACCAATCCAGTCTCTTCAAATTTCTTCACAATTTTGTCAATTGCTTGCGTAGTTGGACGATTATGTGAACCATAATCTCCTCTTAAAGCACGATATGTGGCTGTCGCAGAATCACCATTTTTGTAGTAGGTTTTAACAATTTTTGTGCGTTGTGCGATAGTTAAGCGATCTATTTTTGTAAATGTCAGACTTTCAACTGAAAAAAAAATAATTGGTTTAACAACTTAATTTGACAGATGTCGAATTCCAGCCCTATACTTTTGAAACCGCAAAATGGATAACCCTTTATTATACTAACGAAAATATGAAACTGTATTTTAAAAAGAATAGACAAAATAAGTAACTATCTTCAAATGAAACAATAACGCTGGACATTGTAACTAATAGGTTTACTTCACTTGATGATTTTATTACTAACCTCAGAAATAAATTTGATAACTTCGAATCATCCGCCAAAGAAAAAAGCCGGAATCTGACTACAAGGACCTATCTCAAAGAACAAACCGCAGAAGTTCTTGCCAGAGTTTGTTTTAATGGCTCTGTGCCGCCAGTCCAACTGAATGGAAGAGAGAAATTTCAAGTAGAAATTTTTCTTCCCAGAGCGTTCATCTCAAAAATCGATTAAGTTCGTATAAGAACATTAGTCAAAGTTATGATTTTTTTTTTCGCTTGAAAACTCTAAATTGTGAATAGGTAAGACAAAATTGCAAAGAATTTGCTGAATTTTATTATGAAGATGTTAATGAGAAGGAGTTAGAATTGGAATATCTGCGTTTAACAGAATACTTAAAAATTGTTCACAGTGAAAATGAGAGAACTAATAGTATATTGAAAACATATCAATTTTTGGAGGAAAATAAAATTGAAGACACATTTGCAAATGTAGAAATCGCATTGATAATCTTTTTAAGCATGATGGTAACTAACTGCAGTGGAGAACGCTCCTCCTCAAAATTGAAAAGAATACAAAATTAATTGAGAAGTACAATGCTTCAAAAGAGATTAACGAGCTTAGCGATGATGTCCATAGAATATGATGTGCTCAAAACCATCGATTTTAAAGGAGTAAACAACAATTTTGCCATCTCAAATCTAGAAGGGTTCCTCTTGAATCAACATAGATACTAATTCTTAAACGCTGAAAAAGTTAATCTATTCATTTAATGTGATTATCAATAAAAATAATATCAATAATGTTAATTATAATAATAATGTAGAAGCTTGCTTATCTACTTTCTTTGTTTTTTCCAACAAGATAGTGTTTTGTCAAAGTCATATAGAGGCCCCATTATCCTAATATACCCATGGCGTCCAATAGGTTAAAGCCGGCACTGCCGATGACTTTCATCAATTTCGAAGTATTTTTTCGTAGAATTCTTGTTTCTTTCAATGGCCACGTTCACTCATTTATTAAATAAATTATCTCAGATATACTAAAGTATCCGAATGTGTTTATGACCGATGCGGATAGGTTAGCTGAAAGCAGTCAAAAATCAATAATTTTTGGTTGAGTATGTGTTCTTTCATCAAAGAAATTATTTCACACCTATTCAAATTACTAACACAACGAACAAGACCAAAAATACATTTAATTAATTTTTGTTGCTTTATAAATCATAATAATAACAATGAAGATAATTATGCATTTGTACTTAATTAACAAAATAGACGCAAAAAAATATGTGTATTAATATAAAAAACATCTTTTGGATTTAATTTATTTAACATTTTATACTGCACGAGTGCGAAAGAAGATTCGTCCCATGAACTCATTTACGACCCCAAGTTATGGGGCAGTCATAACACTTTCTCCAAGCCTCGAATTAATAGCGAACAGCGCGCAAACAAATTGGCTTTGTGTGCTAATGTGTGCCATTAAAGATGATCGTTGGAATCGAAGACGAAGTTGAATTTCAAATGTTTTTTTACAAATGACCAAAAATGTTTACTAACTTTTGGACATTGTAGCATTTGTTAACTTTAATTTTTGATCGTTCAACGTTGTAATTCCTTCTAGGTTTTTTAAATTTATTCCGGTTTTCCTCAGTGGGTTTTATAATTTCCGAAACTTACTTCTCTAACCCTATAATAAACTCCTTACAGCTCGAATCAAATCATGAATTTTCTTTCGGTTTGATAGATTTCACCCTGTTCGGGATAAAATTTCTTATTCCGTGCAAAATGAGACTTTGTTACCATATCTGTGCTGGAGTCTACGCCACTACCGAGGAAGCATAGTGACAAGTTAAAGTTCCTGAAGAAATTATTAAGACCGTTGGTTTTCTCATGTTGCCAAACGATCCTCTTAGGTGATTTTTTTAACTGAGTGTTGTTGGCATGAGAAATTTGCAGATATGACACAGCTAATCAATTATTTTATTCTGATCTCTTTGAGCATGGTCCGTGCTAGGTAAAAAAGAAAATCCACATCTATTCCGAATTTTTTTTTTTCGGACGTACTGTCAAGTATAGAGATCTCCTCTTTACCCGCCCAGCACAAATTTGCGAAGCTTTACTCAGACGAGTTTTCTAAGTCCTTTACTATATTCAGACACTTAAAACAATGTACACTGGCATCTCCTACCTAATCCTATTCCATTTTTCCTAATCGCTTGCGCTGTGTTTATAAAAACCTCCAAATGTCACTTCCTCACATGAGACAGTATACTTTGTGAAAACTCAGTTTATTTTCTTTTTATAAAATTGTGATTTTAACCACTATGCATCCAGTTTAACAATTAAATCCACTAACTTTGGCGCCACGGGCTCCAAAAACTTTGTTTTAGCCCTAATTGTTTTATTCGAAGGTTTCTTCGGCGTTAGACAGAAGTGCAGACAACTAAATTTCAATAAAACAATAAAAGAAAACTTAATAATAATAAATGCAAAAGCTAGATCGCCTAAGTGATTAGTAAAAATTGTTTTCGAGCGAATACATGTTATAGTTCAAATATTAGTAGAGAATAGGAGATTTAAATGAATATTCTTTTTCGCTCCCAGATTATCGTATTCGCTTTAAATAACAAACGGCCGGGCCATTTAACTGAAACCAATTTGTTAACTTCATGAACGTTCATTTGCTGCAAGTATGGGCTTCCACTGCACGGTTACACATCAAAGGCTCACTTTTTTGACTAAGCACATCTTGCTCAGCCAAGAAGTCCTAGAGAAGTCAATTTGACTTTGCCAACACATCGGCAACTTCAAGTGATGTGTTTATTAGACGCCTCTATGAAATTATCACTACGTTTAAGCGCGGCTCATGATCATTTATTTTCTTCGACCTCAGACGGCGGTGATTGTTGAGACTCAATAAGAGAGAGCACATACCAGATACTATGCTAGTATCATCATCATCAGCACGCTGCGCTGGTCTTGCTGTAGCACCTTAACATCTTCAGTTGGCAGCTCCAAAGAAGACCAATCATCCGTCTGAGTGTCGTGCAGCTTACCAATATGCCCAACCAATACGGGTCTCACAGCAGTCAACATTGACTAATGTGATGTGGCAAATATGCATTCTTCATTTATCTTCGTCGGATGTCAAGCAAAGTGCTACTGCAAAGTGCTACCTTAAGGCCCGGAGGCATTTTGCGGTAATTGTGCAAGGTTCGGAGTAATTAAGAGCGATTATGCATTAAGAACTTTAAGCGACAGAACAACAACTGATTTCCCGCAATGCAATCGACCTCTTCTCTGATTTATATAATGTACACACATGCATGTATAGTTCTGTGTGGCAGGACAAAGCAATTTGTAGGATTTGAAATTAAAATATATCTCTGGGAATGTCAGCCGCAGAATGAAGATTTTACGGCTTCGGAAATGTTTTTTTTCTTTATTATTTATTTTATTCATTACAAGCTAACGCTTTAAGATATAATATCTTTTTTAGTATTGAAGCTTAAAATTGTACAATAGCTACCATTTATTCATGATTACATGTTATATTTAAAAAGATAATTGTATACATACTAAATTAGACCTTACAATTATTTATACACGACTGAAAATAAAGTTTAAGTTGCTTTTGCACCAAGGAGTACGATGTACTACTAATTCTTCTTCTACCGCGGCAAAGTGTTCCATATACGTGTAGAGTTGACAAAAAACTGTCGTTCAGAAATTAGACACTAAAACCGGGAAATAACTAAAACGAGTGATCTATTTGGATTTATATATATATTTGTTATTTCATTTATCAAACCATTAGGTAAGTGGGGTAAAAAAAATCTATCCGAAAATAACTTTAAATTTCGAATAATATGAACTCTTTCAAAACATATTGCTAAGAGGTTTGGTTTATGCTTTGAAACTCGGTCGAATCGTCGTAGCCCATAAACATATTGTACAGCACTACTGAATGCAACGCCAAGTTTCCTTTTGCTTCCCCAGTCAAATTTACATCATATAAGCATTTTCAGAAGTAGTAGTGCACCTATGTTTATACGTACTGGTGTAAAGTACTGTGTAGACCAAAGAGTGCGGATATATGTCCTGTCAAGAATAGAGGCTCTGTGATTTTCCAAGTCAGGTTTCGGTTGAAAATAATACCTAAGTTAATTGCAGTTTAAAAGAACTCTGTATAGGAAAAAAATTAAAATGATGGGGGGTAGGGGGGAGTATGACAGGTCTAACTTACTCTTTGAAATAACAAGATATTTTGATTTATTTGGGTTGAGCATTAAACCATTATTGTTCGATTGGGTTCTGCAAGATCTTCATTCAAGGAAACTGCAGTATGTTCGATAAGCCCTAACGGACATCTTTGTATAACTGCGCATCATCAGCATATACGCGAATTGAACAAATTTTTTTAGTATAGAAGGAAGCTCATTGACATAAGTGTGGATTAATAAAAGCAGAGGACAAAGAATAGATCCCTGAGGGATTCCACTGGTATTTAATAACAACATTTTAAAGGACTTTATTTAGTATACGAATTGACTTGTGCTTAAGTAATTGCCAATTTTTTTTTGCTGCTTTGGTAATTTTTATATCGGTTAGAATATAAATTGACATTTGCCTTGCATATGGCTAAATGCGTTTTGTTTCGAAACGAACAATATTTCTGAAAAAAACTATCGACGCGAAATCTTTCCTAATAAAAAAACACCTTTTCAACAAAAATTTTAATCTGGTTGGATATAGTAGTTTATCTTGGTTTTTTGTCTAAGAATCCATGTAAGATGAACTGAGCTTAACAAAAGTGCAGATTGGTACGGCCCTCACTAGTCAACTGTTGAGTCCAAGTGAGATCGCCTGCCTGGAAGAAACGCAATGAGAAACACTGTGCCTATTTCTTTATATTTCTTTCGAAATAGATCGTTTATAAGAAACTCGTTTATAAGAAAATCACTGTATAAGGAAGCCTTTCTTACACACCAAAATCAATTCATAGAACAAAAAAGTACGCTTATAAGAAATTTACTTTGTCAGACAAACCTGTGCCAAAACCTTTTGAATATACATATACAACATATACATAAGACTAGAATAATAGCTGAAAATTGGAAAGGCCGCGAAAATTCTGACAACAGATGCGTAATTCAAAGATGGGAAATTTCGCTATTTGGTTGCCTACAAGCGATTACCGTTATGAATTGATATTTTTGCATCTGTGTGCAGTTTCAGTTCATCACATATTGTTGTGAGGTTTCACATCTATTCATGGAGTGAAAGTCAAATTTACAAACGCAACATTAGCCGTATTTTATTGGTAACCTATATTTAGTGCAGTAATAAGAGTCTGAATAAAACTATTATGCACTTTTTATATACACTCATATTTTACATCTCCCTCTGCCTGTCAACAATGGTGCACAAGCTTTATCTACTCTATTATCGGCACTATTTATACTGCTCAATTTATTCGCACTTTTCCGTTGTTGTTGTTTACTGATTAAAAATTAATTTACTGAGCTGCCTATACATTTACCAATAAAAAAGGGTAATGTAAACAAATGTAATTCTTACGTCTGCGTAATTTTTATTTTAAAAAACCGCTACAACGGTTTGTGATTTTTTTTTGATATATGTAGGTATTCTTATTTCTTATTTATTCAGGAATTCAAATGGGAACTTCGTTTTCCCTCAAACTATAACAGCTAAGCAATATGCAAAGATTTTATTATGTGTATTGTCCATTTATTTCTGCCTTTTTAAATTTCCTTTTTAAGATTTTGTGGGTACGCCTCTTAACACTTCATATAATGTAGGCCATCATACATTTTTTTTATAATCTACACGCGCTCAAGGGATTATAACTATATACTACCCTTTTATATAAACATACATCCCCTGCATATGTAAGGTATCTTTAAAAGTCACATGTAAAGGGTTATCCATTTTGCGGTTTCAAAAGTTAACGTAAACAAAATAGTTTTTTTCATGATAATTTTTTTTGTTATAAATCTTGAACGTTGAAATTATGTTTAAAACACTTACTTACTTTACTTTACATTTGATGGCGCTCACAGCCCAGAATGGGCTACGGCCTCAAACAACAAGCCCCTCCACTCAGCTCTGTCCCTAGCTAGCCGCTTACAGTTTCGCACACCAAGTTGCTTGAGGTCGTTCTCCACTTGTGTCCGCCACCTGTTATTGGTTCTTCCTCTGCTGCGTACACCATCGGGGTTGGATTCGAAGACTCGTCGGGCAGGTGCGTTGCTGTCCATACGCTCCACGTGCCCTAACCATCTCAGCCGTTGTATTTTAAGCCAGGTGAACGTCGCTGTATAGCCCGCATAGCTCGTCATTGAATCTTCTCCTCCACACTCCTTCGATACACACCGGACCGAAAATCACACGAAGAATCTTCCTCTCAAAGCACCCTAGCAGACTTTCATCCGATTTTTTCAATGTCCATGCTTCCGCCCCATAGATCAGGACCGGGATGATAAGGGTCTTGTACAAAGTCTCCTTAGTTCTCTGAGAGAGGGCCTTACTACTTAGATGCCTTTTTAGCCCGAAGAAACAGCGGTTGGTAAGAGTAATTCTTCGTTTGATCTCTGCACTGATATCATTTTGCGAGGTTATAGTGCAGCCCAGGTAGACAAAATCCTTAACAATTTCGAAGTTATATCTGTCCATCGTGATATTTTGCTCAAGTCGACGATGTTTAGATTCCTTTCTCGATGACAGCATATACTTCGTCTTGTCCTCATTAACCGCCAATCCCATTTTAGCCGCCTCCGATTCAATGCTCGCAAATGCGCCTGCCACAGCACGCTTAGTTCTGCCCACAATGTCTCTGTCGTCTGCATACGCAAGCAATTGAATGGACTTTTGATAAATTGTACCGCTGGTACAATGCTTAAAACACTACATCATTTAAATTACCACCACGTGAATTGTTGCAAGCATCGATTCTTTTGAGGTAATTTTCGACCACTTTTTGAAACATATTGGGCGGTATCTCAGCCATAACTTGACAAATGTTGGTTTTCAAGTGCTCAAGAGTTAAATGTTTATCTACATAAACACGGTGGTCTTTCGCGTAGCCCCACAAAAAAAAAGTCCTGCGGTGTCAAATCGCATGATCTTGGTGGCCAGTTGATGTCGCCAAGACGAGAAATTACGTGGCCAGGAAATGTCTCTTGCAATAAAGCCGTCTTGTTAAAACCACATATTCTCCAAGTCGTATTCTTCAATAGCAGCAAAAAAAAGTCGGTTATCACATGACAATAACGCTCCGAATTGACGGTGACAGTCGTTCCATCGTCGTTTTCGAAGAAGTAAGGTCCAATCACAACTCCGGATCAAAGAGCGCCCCAAACAGTTACTTTTTGGGGATGTAATGGCTTCTCTTCAATTACTTAATGATTCTCAGAACCCTAAATAGAACAATTTTGTTTATTAACATACCCACCGAGTGAGAAATGTGCTTCGTCGCTGAAGGAAATTTTGTTCGAAAAATATCCGTCTACCGCCTGTTGTTCAAGAACCCATTCGACGTATCTACGACGTTGTGAATAGTCAGCTGGCTTCAGTTGTTGTATGAGCTGGTCTTTATATGGATGTAGGTGTAGATCCCAATGCAAAATACGTCATAATGTGCCATAAGAAAGTCCTCATTCCTGAGAACGACGAGTAATCGACACATTCAGGTCTTCAGCAACACTTTCAGTTACAGCAGCGATATTTTCAGTGGTACGAGCGAAACGATGATGCACAGGCCTTACAATATCTGTAACCAATCCAGACTCTTTAAAGTTATTCACAATTTTCCAATTGCCTGCGTAGTTGGACGATTATGTAAACCATAATCTCCTCTTAAAGCACGATATGTGGCTGTGGCAGAATCACCATTTTTGTAGTAGATTTTAACAACTTTTATGCGTTGTGCGATAGTTAAGCGATCTATTTTCGTAAATGTCAGACTTTCAACTGAAAAAAAAAATTAGTTTAACAACTTAGTTTGACAGATGTCGAATTCCAGCCCTATAATTTTGAAACCGCAAAATGAATAACCCTTTATATTATGTATGCATATTGCACCTAAATTATAAAGTTATATGCATATAGCTACCTCCCCACCTTCATTTTCATTATTATATTTATTTATTTATATATTTAGATATTAATACCTATTGACATTCCTAGGTTCCATCCATTTATGAGGGTACATATTACGCTCCTAACTTACATAATTAAAATCCATAACCTAGATATAAATAAGTATACCTACATTTGTAGGTAGGTACCTTACCTATGTAACTATTCCTTGAATAATCCATTCTACAATCATTATACTGAGTATCAAGGTAATCTTCCCTACATGGGACTTAAACCTGCATTAGGATAACTAGACTACCTATTAAACAGCTTCAATGCTTACCTACATTAAAGTTGTTAGCTACAAGAGCAAATTCTTACGACCCAGTCGTGCATTTTATTTAATCATTTCGAATAAAATTTCCTCAGTCAATAAAATTCCTGACAATGAATTCAATCAATATGAGGATAGCAACTCTCTCTTGATCATCTTGGTCTCGGGGCACACGTCTTGCAAAGAAAATGTTGTTCGCAAACGGAAAATAAGGGTCTAAGATGGTCAATTATGCACTGCAAGTGTAATTTGCTGCAAGTGCTTCAAACTTTTAGGGCACAAAAATAAATATAAAGTTTGAGCATGTTACTTTCTGGCAACTCACCTGTCTCACTTTTGTGAATGTGAAATTTGGTGAATAAATGTAAAAAAAAACTTGAATTATGTTCCCTTTTGCTTATCGGTTAGCGTTATACTGATAGAAATTTTATCACTGATAGCTCAACAATTTAATTTTTACTCTAAACGTGACTTTAGGCATTCGGTAACGACAAATTCATGCCACTTTACTTTTGGAGTTTTGTTTGTCATCAGGTTACTTTCACTTCAACAAGTATTTCTATTTAAAAGTAGATGGCGTTGATATAAGTTTGCCTCATCTCCACTCATTTCTTTCCTTTGGATGGAAAATTTTGAAACAAAAACAGTTTTGGAGGAAACCCCAAAATCTGGATGAGATATCAGGATGCAACATTCACCTCGATGTTGATCCGCTTTTTAGTTTTACGGCAAAGGTGTAACAGGCTGAGTTGGGAAAGTACTCAAACGCTATTGAGATTTTCGTACCACCGAAGTATGTGAAAATTTTTCCACAATCAATTAAAGATTACTTTCCTTTTTTTAACGCTAGACTTTTATGCGGTCCCTTGTAGCTGTGGGTTGGCTTGAATTGATTAAAATTGAGTACAAAATTGCAATTTTAATAGCACTGTCCCTTAACTCACCCTCGGGATCCCAAATCTACCCAAAATGTATTTCTTTACCTTTTCTTGACACGAAAAATGCCAGAGCTTTTAAAAATGCATACCGGGGCTTAAAGAGGACTTTTAAAAATGTGAAATCAGACAGCTACAAAAGTGTGCAAAATGGAAAATACTGTGCAAATGAAAAGTAAGTTATGCAATTGTATTCCAATCCAACTCAGTAATACCCGGATAAGTGCCTCTCGCTTAAGTGCCTAATCCTAACTACGTTTAATTTTTTAGAACCAAAATTCTGAGGATTTTTTCATATGAAACTCATCTTATAAATACCTTCCGCTTAACTACCTCTCCTGCTTAATTGCCTTTTATATTGTATACTTTTATTAAAATTTACCCGACAAAAATTCTTTTAAGTATACATTTGAAATTAGCTGATAAAAGTTTTCCTTTACCGCTTCCTTTTGTTTTATGCTTCAAAATTCATAAATAAAGCAGTAATAATCTTAATCTATTATAATGATTCGTGGACCAAAGGCCGTTAAAATATATTTTGAATCAATAATTCAACAAGTCCGATTAAATATAATACTAAACATCTTTCTCATTAACAATGTCTGGCCCAGGACAAAATCTCCCAATTTTCATGAAAAATTTTAATCTTGTTTGGTACAGTTCACATTGGTTTCTTGTCAAAAATTTCATGTAAAATGAACTGAACTTAACAAAAAGTGCGTATTGGTAGGGCCCTCAGTAGCCAACTGATGACGAAACGCAAATTTTATAGACTGAAGGCCGTTAAAAGCTATTTGGAATTAAATGTTTTTTTTTTTATCAAAATTGATTGTTTTAATTTTTGTATATGTAAATATAGAGATAAGTACCTATGTGCACTTAAGCGGGTTTTTTATAACTGCCTAACCCGCATAAGTGCATATTAAATTGGGGCGTAGAGTGAGGCACTTATCCGGGGTTTACTGTAGTTCTAATAATAGACTTTATTTAGGTAACTGGGAAAAATCCTTAACAATAGGACATCTGTCTATTCAAACACAATCCTAGGGCATCTGATTATCAAAACACAATCCTTGGTACAGCGCAAGCCGATCTCCTATGTATAGAGAAGATCTATTAGAACTTGGAGACGAAGACACTGGCCTAAATAAATCTCGTACAGAACGTTGCTCTCCAAGCACCAGTTCATCCGATACTCATTTCACAAAAAAAAAATCGAAAAACGATGGAATTGCAACGAGGTTCCTTTACTACGTGAAGAACATCAAATGCAACACACTGAAATCCTTGGAGTTCTCAGACAAAGTTCAGATGAGCGCAACGCTAATCTTAAACAAAGTTACGATAAAAACGACATACTTGTAGTTCGGTCGGTAACATCTGAATTAGATGTGTCTTCTAAATCTTTTTCCCCAGCAAGATTATACAAAACTCCTTCAGTCAAACTATTTAAGAAATAAGTTACCCTTAGAAATATTCGGGTTGCAATGCAAATGTTCAAGCGATCACCAATGTTTCTAAAACAGCCGACTTCATGTCCGGCAACCAAAAGATATACAAGTACGAGGGGCGTTCAATATATTCTCCGTATCGGGGTGAAGCTGTGATTATATATATAAATTGAATTATTTATCAGTAATACCATTATTTTAGTGCATTCATGTAAAATTTCATATATGTGTGATTATTAATTCGCGTTCTATCTCTAGTTAAACAGAATCATAATGGCAACTGAGACAATGATGGTGAAAATTAAGCATCGCGCTGTAATTAAATTTCTCACTAAGCAAGGAAAAAGTCAAAAAACTATTCATGAAGAGATGGTGGCTATTTACCAGGGTTCCGCACCTTCATTATCAACTGTGCAAAAGTGGTCAAGTGAGTTCAAGAGAGACAGAGAGAGCATTGAAGACGACCACCGCTCCGGCGCCCCGGCTACTGCTTGTACGGGAGAAAGCATCAAAGAAGTCGAAAAACTTGTTGTTGAGGATGCCCGAATAAAGGTGAAAATGATTGCAGAGATCACCCAGCTTTCAACTGGTACCATTCACACCATTCTTCATGACCATCTTAACCTTTCAAATGTCTTTTAAGTATACATTTGAAATTAGCTGATAAAAGTTTTCCTTTACCGCTTCCTTTTGTTTTATGCTTCAAAATTCATAAATAAAGCAGTAATAATCTTAATCTATTATAATGATTCGTGGACCAAAGGCCGTTAAAATATATTTTGAATCAATAATTCAACAAGTCCGATTAAATATAATACTAAACATCTTTCTCATTAACAATGTCTGGCCCAGGACAAAATCTCCCAATTTTCATGAAAAATTTTAATCTTGTTTGGTACAGTTCACATTGGTTTCTTGTCAAAAATTTCATGTAAAATGAACTGAACTTAACAAAAAGTGCGTATTGGTAGGGCCCTCAGTAGCCAACTGATGACGAAACGCAAATTTTATAGACTGAAGGCCGTTAAAAGCTATTTGGAATTAAATGTTTTTTTTTTTATCAAAATTGATTGTTTTAATTTTTGTATATGTAAATATAGAGATAAGTACCTATGTGCACTTAAGCGGGTTTTTTATAACTGCCTAACCCGCATAAGTGCATATTAAATTGGGGCGTAGAGTGAGGCACTTATCCGGGGTTTACTGTAGTTCTAATAATAGACTTTATTTAGGTAACTGGGAAAAATCCTTAACAATAGGACATCTGTCTATTCAAACACAATCCTAGGGCATCTGATTATCAAAACACAATCCTTGGTACAGCGCAAGCCGATCTCCTATGTATAGAGAAGATCTATTAGAACTTGGAGACGAAGACACTGGCCTAAATAAATCTCGTACAGAACGTTGCTCTCCAAGCACCAGTTCATCCGATACTCATTTCACAAAAAAAAAATCGAAAAACGATGGAATTGCAACGAGGTTCCTTTACTACGTGAAGAACATCAAATGCAACACACTGAAATCCTTGGAGTTCTCAGACAAAGTTCAGATGAGCGCAACGCTAATCTTAAACAAAGTTACGATAAAAACGACATACTTGTAGTTCGGTCGGTAACATCTGAATTAGATGTGTCTTCTAAATCTTTTTCCCCAGCAAGATTATACAAAACTCCTTCAGTCAAACTATTTAAGAAATAAGTTACCCTTAGAAATATTCGGGTTGCAATGCAAATGTTCAAGCGATCACCAATGTTTCTAAAACAGCCGACTTCATGTCCGGCAACCAAAAGATATACAAGTACGAGGGGCGTTCAATATATTCTCCGTATCGGGGTGAAGCTGTGATTATATATATAAATTGAATTATTTATCAGTAATACCATTATTTTAGTGCATTCATGTAAAATTTCATATATGTGTGATTATTAATTCGCGTTCTATCTCTAGTTAAACAGAATCATAATGGCAACTGAGACAATGATGGTGAAAATTAAGCATCGCGCTGTAATTAAATTTCTCACTAAGCAAGGAAAAAGTCAAAAAACTATTCATGAAGAGATGGTGGCTATTTACCAGGGTTCCGCACCTTCATTATCAACTGTGCAAAAGTGGTCAAGTGAGTTCAAGAGAGACAGAGAGAGCATTGAAGACGACCACCGCTCCGGCGCCCCGGCTACTGCTTGTACGGGAGAAAGCATCAAAGAAGTCGAAAAACTTGTTGTTGAGGATGCCCGAATAAAGGTGAAAATGATTGCAGAGATCACCCAGCTTTCAACTGGTACCATTCACACCATTCTTCATGACCATCTTAACCTTTCAAATGTCAGTGCAAGGTGGGTACCACGAATGCTCACAGTGCCACAGAAAAAAGTGAGAATCGCATGCTGTATAGAGCTTTTGGAGATGTGTAGGGAGAACGCGGACGGTGTTATGGATCGATTTGTTACTGGGGACGAAACATGGGTTCACCACTATGACCCTGAAAGCAAATAAGAGTCCATGAAGTGGCATAAAAAAGCAACAGACCCCCCGAAGAAGTTCAAAGACATTCCGTCTGCCGTCTGTTTTTTGGGACTCAAAGGGAATCTTGCTCATTGAGTACAAAAAAGGTGAAACAATTAACGGCACATCCTACACCCGCCCTATAGTCCAGACCTTTCCCCTAGTGATTATTTCCTGTTTCCGGATTTGAAAAAATGTCTTCGTGGAAAAAGATTTTCGTATGATGAAGAACTCAAGTCGGCAATAAATGGGTATTTTGCAGAGAAAGAGGAAATTTATTTTTTTGTGGGTTTAAAAAAGCTTATCTGTATCTGTAAGATGTAACAAATGCATTGATGTTAGGGGAGATTATATTGAAAAATAAAAACAATTTAAATTGAATTCGCATTTTCCTTCATATCGATACCGAGAATATATCGAACGCCCCTCGTATATGCGTCAAACCAGACAGCCGTTTATCCAATCGAAGATCAAAAAAATATTTTGATATCTCAAAACGTTCCACTTGATTTTTGAAGATGTTTGTATATAATCTAAAATTAGTTCGGAATTCCTCTTCATTGTTCATTGGAACAACTTCGTCTGCATACCCTGTTCTTCACCGCGATTCTTTGACCATTTTCGTCTGAAGTTTTTCTTTATTTGATTGAAGTTGTAAGAGCTCAAAAATATTGTAGTACTCGTAATTGTAAACTTCGTTATCATTGATATCTTCCTTTTATTCATTTATTAGAATTAATAAATCTTTTTCCATTGAGTTCTTCCGAATGATTTTAATTGAGTTTTTTTGCGACCTTTAGTCGAAATTAATATGCGTTTCGCCCAGGTACTACAGCTGGGCTCATCAGAAAGATGCTGTAGTACCTATCTAAGACGCAATATATTAGTCCATGGCTACCGACAGAAATAATATTTACAGCTTTTAAGAACTGTGAATTATATTCTTCTAGGGGAATTCGAATGGCTCATTTTAAAATATTTATGTTTATTGATAATTATTTCTGTTATCAAATGTGACCCATAAACTACCCAGAAACATCCCAAATGCGTTTCTTTACTTTTCATTTCTGGTTAAAATTTACAACAACAACATCAAAAAAGATCGAGTCGCAACTTTTTCCCGAACTTTTTTCCAAACTTTACACAAAAATTAAGGAAACAGACCTAACATTTTATTACGCGGAATAATCCGAACATATATTTTTACCATGTCGAAAAACATCCGCGAAAGCATAAAAAGTTATAACATAAAACATTTATGTATTTTGTATTGTAATATTGACTTAATTAAACAAAACTTTTTAGAATATATGATGCTTAACTCGTTTATAAATAATTATAAGATCATCATTTATGGTTAGTAATATTACAGCACTAAAACATCTTTAAAATTGTAACAAAGCCATTAATGCCTTTAAACAAACAAACAAATACCAGCGAATGTATTACTGTTTCAATTAATCCTTGCCATCACTCATATAATCATCCCCAACCCCAATCTTATTATGATATTAAATAAAAACTCAGTCATAATATAGTTACAATTCGAAACAAAACAGATTGTCGGTGCTCTTACAGTGGATGCATAACCCTGCCAGAATAATTCTTCATTGCCCGGCCTCTCTGCTAATCCAAATAAATCACATTACACATTGATTTTGATTTCCTTTCCATTCGCTCGTCCGTTTGCCACATCTGCAAGATGAATGAAAATATCCCCCATACAAATACCATATAATAAGTCCAAACTGTATCTTTTCTTCTCAAAATGTGTCAGAAAGCTACACAAAGAATCCGTCGGCGGCGCGCCGGGTACATATAGTTGGTATGCCATGCCTTTGAAATGAAATAAATCGAAAATTTGTCACTGTCGCAGGACTCGACATCAAGTCGCCGGCCCGCTTCCGACGTGTGCAAAAATTTGTTGGGGTTTTATTAAAATGATCCCCAAGACTTCGAAAATGAAAGTTTTCCACTATCCTTCTACCAAAAACCTACCACCTAAGCATCCATTCCATTCTAAAGATAAATATTTAACATTTTTCCCATAACACTCCACCATTTTACAGATCCATATAAAATTGGGGTGCTTCTTTCAAAAATTTATACATTTTCATTTTTTGGGAATTTAGGGAGCATTTGAATTCACTTTAAGTTCACACGCCAACGCCACCCAACTTAACGTTGGGTGTACGAGCAACGACCGACAAGGTGATTTCAATCCAGTTGCTGGGTGCTAAAATGGTCCGCAGGGCAGTTATACTCTGTTAGGTTTTGGGTACACAAACAATGAGAATGACCCTTGCCTAAGGCAGGTGGGGCGATGTGGGTGAATTGAACGGAAAAGAATGTTCCACCTGAGTGTGCAGCACATTGTTAGTGTTGGCCTTTTTTCTTTCATTTATGTTCTTCTTTGTGTTCCTTACGTCTTTAGGTCTTGTTCTTGAGTTATTATCCATGAGAGCAGCGATTTATACCTTATCATACGCTGCCTAGAATGCATGGAATCATATATCAACCTCACTGGTGGCACTCTCTACAACATACTTACCACGTACCACGAACTTGCAAGTGGAATACGCTGCGCTCAAGACAGAAGCTATATACAGGAAGGGTTGGGGCTCATTTTGCATAAACAACATTCTTGCGGATAATTTAGTGTCGCATATGAAATAAGTTTATCTGGCGGAAATACATTCCCAACATTTGGGAGGAAAATCCCATCACACCGCAGTCCCGCGTCGCGCCATAAAGGCCGTTGTGTATCTTGTTTAAATTTGTATTTTTGTTTTCAGCTTTCGTCATCGTATTAAATTTTTGGGTTAGACTTAGACCACAAATTGTTATTGAATTTTGGATAAAGAGATATACCTAATGGAGATTTTAAAGGAGAGAAATATTATTTTTAATTTGAAAGGCGCAGTAGATTAAGTGCTTGATTGCTAACTTAGACGGGTGGGTTCGATCCCCACGCTAGGCGCATTCTCTTCTATACCTCCAATTTTAATTGGATGTCACCCATGGGTTAAAATGAGACAGTCAATACCTGATTCTCAAATCCACTGTGCCAAACAAGTGCCGTGCAATTCAGGTTGCATTTAAAAGGCCTTAGGTCTAGGGCTGGCAACGAGACGAGACCAGGCGAGACTTTTGTTAATCTCGTCTCGGTCTCGTCAAAATCGATAAATTTCAGTCTCGTCTCGGTTTCGGTCCAGGTCTCGCCTAACCAAGTCTCGTCTCGGCCTTGGTCCCGCTTTTTTCTCGGGAAAATTTTGATGTGCGGTCTCGCCTCGGTCTCGGTCTCGGTCTTGGTATCATCCTTAGTCTTGGTTTCTTTCGTGTTTCTTGGTAGTAAAACGATGTAAGATAAAGATTAGACGCATTGTTCGGATTGCAAATATAGAGTATGGTTGTGGTATCTCAGCAGTTCGTCGGTAAGAAAAATGCGGGAAAATGTATAAAACAAACTCGTGAGTCTGTTTTGTCTTTTGAGTTAAGTGGAAATAACATTTTGGAAAAATTGTGTAAGCTAATATATTTCATAGCAAAAACAAATAAAATATTTAAAAAAAGAGTACCTACATACAACGCTCGATTTTCTTAAAAATAAATGAACCGGTTTTGTCAAGCCATGACCTTTCAAAAACCATTTAAGGATGTCTCCGATTTAAATGAATTTAAAAAAACCTCTACAAAACTCTAATTTTACCTAAAAAAATCGAAATTTTTCGATTTAATTTATTGCTCCCTAAAAATGTGATTTTAGACCTTTTAGGTGAAATTTCGAAAACAAAATATTGCTCAAATGTCAAGATATATTAAGCTGCCTACCTTTCAAGTCATGAACTGTCAAAATCCATTGAAGCATCGCTCCGATTTAGATGGATTACAAATCATCTACAAAATTCAAATTTTACCTCAAAATTTTTTCCTCCGGTAAAAGTTGATTTTAAGACTCTTGTATGACATTTGGAAAAAAATATTACCAAAACATCAAATATAGTTCGTTGCCTACCTGTCGAGCCATGGGCTGTCAAAATCCATTGAAGGAGTGCTCCGATATTAGTGTTTGGTAGCGTGAAAAATCGTACGAATTGGTACACATATTCACATTTAACTGTCAAAACCAATAGAAAAAAAAAACAAGTTTGGGAAACTTGGTGAAAATCAACGTACAATATGGATCTCAAGAATCCAGTCAAACTTGGCATCTGCACATCTTTTCCAACTTTATTGTGATTGTCAATTATGAATGAATCTAATAATGATATATCCTTGTACGTTGATTATGCTAAACAAATCATAAACTAGAAATTTTGTTCTGCAGTACGTAGGTCCATGAAGCTAAGGCCATAGCCTTCATTTGAAACGAGTAAGTTTTATTTGTGTAAATCGAAAACTATGATTTTAAGTTGAATTTTATTAGTTGCGTATGAAAGCTTTCCGAATGGCTTACATTTTGTGCGAATTTAGTTTTCAAAGGTGTGTGATAACGTAAAAAATAGGCTGTGAAGTAACGTTATCAGACACTTTGAAGAGCCGTATTTTCAAGATAAAACTTGAATTTTGTACAGTTTTTTATTCCATTTTAATCGGAGCAATCCTTCAATGAATTTGACAGTTCATGGCTTGGCAGGTAGGCAATAAACTATCAGCCCTATTCTGCTATCTTCCGATTCACGTGAATATTTCACTCAATTTTTCACTATTTAGACATTTTCAAATGTCTTCTATCTTTTGAGTCCAAAGCTTTACTAATATTTTTTTTGTTTAATTCTTAAGAGAATCTAATTGTTAAAATTTATTTTTGATCGAAATTTATGTACATTTTGAAAGAATTCGTTTTTTTCCGTCGGATAGCAGAATACAAATATTCACGTGAACGTTTAACAGAATAGGACTGTATATTTTGACGTTTTTAAAATATTTTTTTTCAAACCTCACCCAAAAGGCCTTAAATCACCTTTTTCCGAAGCCAAAAATAAAATCGGAAAAACTTCGAATTTCCCGAGGTAAAATTTTAATGTTGCAGAGGTTTTTTTAATCTATTTAAAGCTGAGCCATCCTTCACTGGATTTTGACAGCTCATGGCTTGACAGGTAGGCAACGAACTATATTTTGACGTGTTCATAATATTTTTTTTTCAAATGTCATACAAGAGGCTTAAAATCAACTTCTTCCCGAGCAAACATTTGTTTGAGGCAAAAGTTGAATTTTATAGAGGGTGAGGTTCTTTTAAAACGCTTAAATCGGAGCGATCGTTCGATGGATTTTGACAGTTCATGACTTGACAGGTATGTAGCTTACTATACCTTGACATTTGGATACTATTTTGTTCCTAAATGTCACCCAAAAAGTCTAAAATCAACTTTTTCAAGAGCAATATATTAAATCGAAAAATTTCTAATTTTCTGAGTTAAAATTTGACTTTTGTAGAGGTTTTTTAATCCATTTAAATCGGAGCCATCCTTCATTGGATTTTGAATGCTCATGGCCTGACAGTTAGGCAACGAACTATATTTTGACGTGTTGACAATATTTTTTACCAAATGCCACCCAAAAGGAAGCAACGCCATGCATACATAAATCGTACGTATTCTTCTCTGGATTTTCGCAATGCGCCTATCTCTGTATAACTATGTACATACATATATGGTTTGATATGTTAACGCGCATATAATGTTTCGCAAAAAAAACTTGTGAATATTATAAAAATTGAACATGATTAGATACTAAAAAATAATGAAATAAAAACAAAATTTCCTTATAGCGAAAACCGAATCCAAACCACCGATATTCTCGTTTAATTTCGGTACCAAAAATACGGTCTCGTCCCGCTCTCGTCTCGGTCTCGTCTTCGGTACTTTTAAAGGAGTCTCGTCTCGTTGACGAGACCGAGACCGGCCAGCCCTACTTAGGTCCTACAGGCATAACTATATGATTAAAATTAAAAATTAATTAAAATTATAGACGACTCTAAATTATATATAAGAGTTAGTAAGCAACCCACTACAATTATTTGAAAACTAATATTAATCACAAATGTATAATATCCGTACAATTTTTCCTGGGTTGGGTATTACTTATCTTTTATTACAACAATCAAACGGGTTGGGTATTACTTATCACAGTCGGACCATAACACCACTACTCAGGTTATTATTATTTGAATATGGGCATTTTGATCATGACCAGTGGCGTAGCGTAAGGGAGGCATAATGGGGCACAGGCTAAGTGCGGCGGTTTGTTAGGTTGCGGCATTTTCGAATATATTAACATTCGTTTTGTATGCATGTTCCGTTTTTTTTTTACGATACAACTGCCCGACATTCCCCTTAAAATTGTCACTTTCAACAAAGTCAAACCAGCAACTTGAATCTAATAAATCATACACATGTGGCAACATTATTTTCATTTATTCATTTTTTGCCATGCCCACGCACCTTTGTAAAGTTTAACTGACAAAGTGGCAACTACAGGCCAATCATATTAAAAAGCATTTGGGCTGATGCAGTAGATAATATACTTGGGAAAATTATTAGAGCATCATTAACACTTTGGAAAAAACTGGCCGAGTCACTCGAAAGCCTTGACGCAAGACAAGATGCATGAGCTTTGCTAATTAGAATACGATTGTTTTCTTTTCTGTGCTTATTGTCCTTTGGAAATCTGTGCTCCATGAAGAGTAATGATGCCCAAATTTACTTACAAACAGCAGGACTCGACCTTCACCAATGCTCGCAAAAAATGAATGCATTGCGGAGCTTTCTCACGTAACATCGAGAAGAATTGGTTGACGGTTGTTTTAAATATTCTAATAATGCGTGTAAAAATCTTGGCATATCAATGGAACCTCCCAGAAAAATAAAAAAACAACACATTTCGTGAATGAAAATAGAGAAGCAGCTCTTTCCCACGACAACGAGTTACGCCTTCACTACGTACAAAAGTAAACAGTTGTCTTTTTTCAACATACTTTTACTATTATGAACAAGTGAATACTTTGTAAAATTGGAAATATGAGTTTGAACAGTATGTTAGAAAAAGACAAAATATTTTTTTTTACTTTTGTACAATCGTGTGTTGATTGTAGTTAAGCCCTTACTGTGTAAATTATTTTCTTCCTTGGATAGCTCGAAATTAAGGAAAGGTTTCATCGGCTACGAAATTTAGCCAACAATTTTGATTTTCTTACGTCGCTTCGGCCAAGCTATTGGATGTTAAATGTGATTGCTATATATATATTGCATCTTATGAGCATGAAGTTAATAAAGAAAAGATTGTTAAATCGAACACGAAGCGCTAAGGGCTTTTCTATGTTCATCAGACAAACAAAATAATTTAATGAATACAAGCCCACTTGAATTACTTAAATATATGTATCGTGCACTGTAGGCTAGAAGTAAGTTTGCCAAATATCATTATAATGCCTCGGTTGTTTTTGACAATTGCAATCAGCAATACAGGTTGTGAAAGAAACTTCTCACAATTAAAACTTTAAAAAATTATTTAATATCCAAGATGAGCATAATGAGGTTAACAAATTTAGGTATTCTGGCTATAGTGCAAGAAAAAACCGCCTCCATCGATCTAAAGGTATCGTCAAGGATTTTGCGTTATTGAAAATTCGAAGAAAGATTTGAAGAAGTTTTCTTTTGTTGTTATGTGTGTTAATTAAAAAAAATTAATTGAAATCAAATTTTGCACAATTAGGGGGTGGCCGTGGTGCAATAGTTGTTTGCTCGCCTGTCAACATCGTGGTCAGGTTCAATTCCTGCCGTTGTCTATGTCTTCTTATATTCCATTAAAAACCAATTCTAAAAAGTTTCATAAAATGAGTTGCTGGTTTACTCATTAAATGCTGTTCAGGCATAACACTAACAACATGTGATTGAGTAAACTACTCATAAATATGACAACGAAATAAAATAAAATAATGTGAATTACAAGAGACATAAATAAATAAGGCACGGCAATTTTCTCCGCATTAGTTCAGCCGCCATCCCAGGAGATAAGATCTGAGACAACAACCACCATCTCAATACGTCGCGCCACACATCTTTCTATCCTTCTTTCTCTTCTTTCACCTAATGCCGCGCTGTTTTAAAAACATATAAAGAGTATTCATAATCCCTTAAGCTCTTGCAAAATTATAAACAAAAAAAAATGTTTTCTTTTAACGTACAAAAATAGTATAGAAACTTTTATTTCTTATAGAAAACTTTATAAAAATGTTTTAACTTTGTCTTGGTGACTACTTCATTCAAATGGTTATGTCAAGATAGTTGCAACGTTCGATCTCAAATAAGCTGTGGTAATTACCCTTGTGGGTTAATATTTGGAAAAGAGGTGTAATTTTGCATTAATCAGCCCAGTGCTAGTCAATGAATGTATGAATAAAGCATTAATCTATGAGTTACAAATATTTCATAAAAGATTAATTGTCGTGGCTGCTATACATATGAATTTGTTACTGGCGAAAAATTTAAATGCACCAGAAAAAGTAATTAGGGCGGCAAAACTTGGTTCTGCCCCGGGCGGCAA
This sequence comes from Philhelius pedissequus, assembly GCA_910595825.1. NCBI lineage: Eukaryota > Metazoa > Arthropoda > Insecta > Diptera > Syrphidae > Philhelius > Philhelius pedissequus. The sequence continues at coordinate 166,225,624 of OU343161.1, forward strand.
AAATCCACGCTACGCCACTGATCATGACCATGATGATTCATTTTCCGAATGAATTTTGTAAAAAAAAACATATTTTTCTTTAAGTCTTAATAAAGTGTGTATATTTAATAAACTAATATTTTTTGAGCATGGCCTATAAGCAGCCTGCCTGAACTATCAGTTAAGAATGGATCAATGGGAGAGATGAAAATGGAGACATTTTTTGGTGCAGGGAGAGCATGGAGGAACATAATATGATGATATGGAAAAATAGAAATGGAATATATATGTACCTACATATGTGGTTGGCTTTTTTTTTTAAATATTAAAAGACAGATTAAGTAAATATCCAATTAATAAAAATTTGAATGCTTATATCCACAAATCTTAATTTTGCTAATGCTTAAGAAAATTATAAAAACAAATAAAACACGAAAGAGACAATGAATTATCTAAAATTAGGTAGGTGGTCTGAAGCAAAAGATAGGTAATACTACGTTTCCACTGAACTTTAATTTCTTGTAGATTTACTAATCTCAAAAAGTGTTTCCACCGCTCCAAAAGTAGATTAATTTTGACAGCACTATTCAAAATGCATATATCTTTTCATTTCCTCCTATGATGTAGAAGTGAGACAGGCAGCTTCATCTGTGTCAACCGAAGAGAAAAATTCACTTTCCCGATGAATGTGTTCATTTCAATGTGGAAATAGGGTAGTTCGATTGAAGATTTAAACGAGATTTATTTTAAATCTTCATCTGAGAAGATTAAAATTGGTATGGTAAATCCTCAAGATTTGTAGGAGATTTAGCTAAATCTCGGTTTAGTGGTCGGTGGAAACGTAGTATAAGTTCAGTTTTTCCTAGATTACTGTTTCAGTCCTGAAGGGTGCGCACGATATTTACCCACTTAAGTTATTTTCGATATATACCTACATGTAAACCTATATATTTATAGGTGATATACTTAATTAGTATTTATATGATTTCATGTCAAACAGACATAAAATAGAATATAATTTTAATTATAAATAGTTACCTGCTACAAAGTAGTTAGTAAGGAAGAGATTTGCTTTATTACGATGTAGGTAATAAAAAAACAGACAAAAAAACAAAAAAAAATATTTATTAAATCCAAATTGATAAAATAAAAAACAAAAACTTAAAACTTAAACTTCGATTTTGGATACGACATAACTATTTCGGGAGAAAAAGTAGACACTTCTCTTTTAAGTGGAAGATATAGCAGGAGAAGATAAATTAACAATATCTTCAGATGACGAAATTTGGGATAATCGTGAAGGCAATGAGTACTTTGGAACTTCATTTGGATTTGGTCTACCATTGACATCAGAAGAAGAAAACCCATCATCCCCGAAAATATCTGAATTAACTGGCCAGATTTCAGATACCCTAGAAGCCAGACAAGATATTTGAGGGTGTTGTTGATTTTTCCAGTGCTATCTTGGCAAACTCGGTTATAAGGTATATTTTAATTCGACTTCCTGAAAATATAAAATATCAGAACATTCCGGCAATTGCTGTTACATCTTACTGTTAACTGCACTAGATCTCATCCGATTTCCGCAAGCCTAATTGAAGTATGTTTTTGTTGGTCCAAAAATAATTTAGTCTAATAGCTGCAGTTTATAAGAGCAGTGAAGTCGAAATGTCATTAGGATAATACCATCTTATTTGCAAAAGCTTACAACTAGCAATATAAGATGTGATTGGTGATTATATATATAGCGGGAATATAATATATATATAGCAGGAATATAAATAGAGGCGGAATTACGTTGCAGCAAGGCACATGGTTACTTTATAGAGTTCCGTGCTCCTCGGATGAAATGGATCCAACTTGTTTTTTGTTTTAGATTTTTTTGCAATAACTTTTGATGGTTTGTGAACAGTTGTTATGCCCGATTCATCGATATTAAATATATCTTGTGGTTCAAATTTGAAACGATCCATGACATAAGGTAGATTATTAAATAAAATGCACGACTGTACCGCATGTACTTGCTCTTATCTTTGATCACATCGTATGCACAAAATTCTTATTAGAAACAGCTAAATTTATTTTTAAAGTTATTTTATAAAAACACAAAATCTTTAATTTTTTTATAAAAAACAATTTGGAGTACCAATGAAAAGTATTTAACAATATAAATTTATAAACATAATTTCAAAAAAAATCGTCCACCCGTTTTCGAAAAATTGAATTAAAAAAAAACAAAATTTTGGTATGCAGTATTATTTAAATTTCCAAAGACCTTCTGTATAAATATTTTGATTGAAATCCGTGAGCCGTTTATGAGAAAGCCGAAAATCAGAAAATGGTTGTATGTATATGGCAAGTGCCGTTAATACCAAAATATATAAACGAAATTTTGAACCAAACTAGTGCACATTTTTTTAAAATAATTAAGGTGGAAGAAAAAATTGTATGGCAGGTAGTTTTACGGCTAAAAAAAAAATCTAATCATACCTAAAACACATAAATACCAAGTTTGAAGAAAATGGCTTCAGCCGCTTAGGCTGCAGAGTGTTGTACAGACAGACAGGCAGACGGAATTGCGTGACCCACTTTTTTGGTATTCACTATCATCGTAACGTAAAGTTTGATTAAAATCTGGAGTTAGGTTTTTTATATCTGGCCAAACTAGCCGGCTAAGAACTTCGTTGCGTCTCATGAATGCCTGAATCCATTCTTTGCTGCAATCTGATTCGAAATACGGCCAGTAGGCATTTTTAATTTATAATAGCTTGCCACAAGATGGTATATTATCATCTTTTGAACACATATACAGTCGTGGCACGACTACGATAACTCAGGCGCCGCAAAATAATAACGGATTTCTTAGAGTGGCTTAATACAAGTATTTTTTAATATGGGTGGAAATGGGGTATATCTCCCCCCGTTTGGCCTGGAGGGGCAATTTTATAAAAAAAAAGTACTGAAAATGGAAAACAAAATATTTGAAAATAACGGTAATACGTAAAACTAAGTGTTATACCTTTTTTTTAAGGCCAATACCTTAATCTATTAGCTAATTCTTAAATCAAATTGAATCTTTGCTCTGATTAATTCTTAATCAAAAACTGAAAACTATATGTTCTTATGTGTTTTGTGGGAGGGTACCATAACTACGGTGCCGCAAAATAATAACCGATTTTTGTATAGCGGCTTAATTAATTACAATCATTTTATCCAAGGGAAGAGGGGGTTTATCTCCCTCATTTTAGACGGGAGGGTAAATTTTCTAAAAAATTACTTAAAATTAAAAAAAAAAATTAAAAACAAAGGCAACACTTACGAAGAACTTGTCCTCTTATCATTTGTTTCAATCTAGTTATATGTGTTAAAAATGTTTTTGAAAAAATACCTTCAAACTCAAAATGTATAAAAAAAAAACAGTGAGGTATGTATGGGGGGCGTGTTGCCCCCCGCAACCCCCCTGCCAGGACACTCTATAGGATTTGGGGTGGGTGCGAGGGTAGGCGTATTCAAGGTTTCTTTTGTATTGCAGAGTCTAGATTTAAAGAAACTTTGAAATTTATCCTCTATATCCAACAGCTGTTTTCTAAATAAGTATACCTAAATATAAAAAAAAACAAGAAATAAGAATCCCATAAAAAACAAGTTTTGGTAATTTTTAAATTTAAACTAAAAGCATAAAACCATGTAGTTTTCATAGTTCGATTAAGGATATATGTATTAGGATATCTAATAGTTAAAGTCAATTAGTATTTACTTAATTTCGATACTTAAAAAAATGTTTGATAAATTTTGTGCTTGAAGGTATTTTTTCAAAAACTATTAACGCAAACAACTAGGTTGCAATAAATGATAAGTTTCTGGCTTCAGAAAACCTATAATTTTATTATTGTAAGTGTTGTCGTTGTTCTTAAATCTATTTTCTTGAATTTTAAGTATTTTTTTTAGAAAATTGCCCCTCCCGCCTAAAAGGAGGGAGAAAGACCCCTCTTCCGTAATATAAAATGATTATATTAAACCCCTCTACAAAAATCCGTTACTATTTTGCGGCACCGTAGTTATGGTACTCTCCCCTCAAAGTGAGATCACCGAAAATACAAAAAATAAAATGCACGACTGGATCGTACAAACTTGCTCTTGTAGCTAACAACTTTAGTGTTACTCACTGACGCTGTTAGTATTCTAAGTCCTATGCAGATTTAAAGCCCATGTAGGTAATATTACCTTGATTCTTAGTATAATGAATTGTCGAATGCGTGATTCAAGGAATATTTAAATATGTACCTGCAAATGTATATTTAAATGGATTTTAATTATGTAAATTAGGAGGGTAATAATGTAAATATGTACAAGTACATACATATATATAATGAAATTGAATGGTGTATAGGTGGGAAAAAATCGTTTTTTTAAACTTATTTAAACTGCCAAAACCATCACTTTAATCAGTTTTTGGAAAAAACGAACAATGCCATTAGATGCCACGGGTTAATGAAAATTTTATAAAAAAGTATCTCGAAAATTGTAGGACGGGTTTTGATGAAATCCTGTTTTTTATTTTTCGTTTTTTGAAAACAAAATTCTTTTGAAATTCTGGTATGCACTATTTTAGAGACTATTAATGTTCATGTATAATATAATGTTTAAGATAATTTTTTTTTATTAGTTTTAAATTATTGATTTTTCAAAAAAAAAAAATTAATAAATTATTTTAATTTAAAAAAAAAGTTATTCAAAATTTTGATATGCAAAAATAATTTAGCTACTTAGGCCTTCTCAGATATAAGATTTGACAGAAATCCAATGTACCGTTACCGAGAAAGCCACAAATAAAAAAAAAAGTTATATGAAAGGTACCGTTAATAGACTTTTCCTTTAAACTTGGTCCATAACAAATGATAGCTATTACCAACAAAAAAATTCTCAAAAATTTCTATCAAAATCGTTGGATCCGTTTTAGAGAAAAATAATTTCAATTTCCCCTCTGAGGAATGCACAAATAATCACACATACCAAATTTGAAGGCAATCATACAGACGGACAGACAGACATTTTTTGGTGATCAATTTCTTAGGCTTCTCTATGATCATTGTGTCATGTTTGATTGTTAGAATTTTTTTTTACGAATGCTTAACTTGCCTTATAGTACCTATAATCGCAAGTAAAAATCTCATAAAAAAAAGTAGTTTGAGTAACTTTCAATTTTCTCAAAAACTAGAACACATAAATTCATATAGTTTTTAGTTTTTGATAAGAATTAATCAGATCAACGAATTGGTGAAACAAAATATTATATAATTTTACAGTTTTGAAAAATTACACTTTAAACATTTTTTTTTATCTTTTTCTTCCCAAAGTTTGAGTTCAAAATCCGTTTTTTTTTAAGTATGCTTAGATTCCACTTGATTTAAAAATAAGCTAATAGATTAAGTTCCTGGCCTTAAAAAAAGTTATAACACTTAGTCTTACGTATTATCGTTATTTTAAAATATTTTGTTTTCCATTTTTAGTACTTTTTTATTGAATTGCCCCTCCCTGCCAAACGGGGGAAATAGATCCCCCCCCCATATTAAAAAATACATGTAACTAAATCTTCTACTAGAATCCATCTTTATATTTTGGCGCCTGAGTTATTGTACTCTCTCTGCAGTCGTTAATCAATAATATCAATCAGCATAGTGATTTATGTATGCCTGCAACTTTTGCCTCAATGGAATAAAATATATAAATGAAATAAATGCTTAATGTAAGTAAATGATACACATAGGTACTTCGATATCATCGGTAAAAACCTCTATTGTGAGGCCTTATACCCCGTATCTGGGTAAACCAGCGTTCTCGACGGAGCGCTGAAAAAATGTTGTTGTTTTTTAAACAAAATAATGCAGAATGCAGTGTTACGTGGCATATATTACAAGACTTTGAAACACCAGTTGTAACGTGTTACAATTGTCCACTAAAAAAATGTTTCTACCGTCACATATCGTTTTTTAGATTAGATTTTAAATTTATAATAAAAAGTCTTGCGTTCAGATTAAAACTGAGATTTATTAAAATGTAACCACTGTTGTTATTTTACCGGAATATTTTTAAAAATTCACCACAGGCGCAGCAACAAAAATATTTTTGCTTACAAATTTATACGTTTCGAACTTTAATTGGTACATTTAAAAACCTTGGCATTTGGGTTTTTGTGGGTGCAATACATTTATTGCAAATAAATTTTTAAAATTGCACTCTTACTTACTTACAATTCTTGTGCTATAAAAATGATAAATCTTTATTATATCACACAGGGCTCTTACGATTTTGATTATCACACAGGGCTCTACGATTTTTTATAGTCTATATTTGGTTTAAAATAAATGTATATAAAATGTTATTAACGGCACTTGCCATATAACATTTTTTCTACTTGCTCATTAACGGTTCAACGGATTTCAATCTAAATGTTCACAGGAAGTCGTGCATTTTATTTTAACTTGCCATATTGGTAAGTACTATAGTAAGACTTATATGAGCCCTACAAATTTAAAATAATACTGCATACTCAAATTTTCGAAAAATAATTGTTTGGCTTAGAAAAATATTTTTGTTTTGAAAATTCAATATTTTAAAAACGGATAGATTTTTCTTGAAATTATTGAAGATCGAACATTAAAGCAAGTATGTGAGATTCAATCGTACATTTTATTTAAATTGATGGAGCTCAAGCTCACTTTGTCAAATATTTTCTGTTTTCATTTTATTTTTTATTTTTTTAATTCATTTTTATTTAATATTAGCTTATAACTATCTTAACGCTAGACAAACATTTTTAAAACTAGCCTAATTATCAATAACTTACAACTAATTTACTGGCACTTTACGGGCGCTCTAAACTAAATAATAACTCTTAGAACTAATGTCTTTCGACCTAAAAACTATTTTAATTAAATCTAATTACTTTATTTTTTTTTAGCCATGAAAACTTATTGCCAAAAAACTCGGTATCTTATCATATTTTTCTTTTATACTTATAAACTAAACCTAAAAATAGACTTAAAATAATTAAAACTAGATACAACTAACTTATACTAACTATAAATAACGTTAACTACTTAAAATACCTAATAATACCCAAGACCACTTAAAACTACTTAAAAACTAGAACAGCCACAGCAACATTTTTTTTTGTTTTTTAAATTTTTTGTTTATTTTTTATATGCATGCAGACACACAACCTTCGGTCCCGATCGGAACCAGTCTTACTGAATCGAAGGCGCTCTTCTCCACCTTGAGCGATGACGTCTCAACCGTACAGGAGTCGCCTATCCACAGTTTTCCGGCTGACGTGGTAAATGAGCGTAACCGCCCCTCTTTCCTGTATCAGCCCTCGACTGTCTAAATAGAGGAATGTCTCGGGAGGGATGTAGCCACTTAACCGCGCACTCTCAAAATATTCATTATTGGTGTAGTAATCCCCAAAAATTAAGCTGTTGGTTGAGGACATCGCTCTTGCAGTGTGACCCCGAATCAGCTTAAACAAAAAATTATCTATTCTGTTTATTTAACTCATTGTCTTCTAAAAAAAACTTGGTATGAATATTCTAAATATTTAATTATAAAAACTTAAAAACAAAATTTCAAAAAAAAAAATCATTCACCTGTTTTCGAAATATTGAATTTTCACAAAAAAAAAATATTTTTGTTTCAAAAACCCAAAAAAAAATATTTTTTGAAAATGTTGGTATGCAGTATTATTTATAATTAGAAGCACCCTATATAAAAAAAAATGATCGAAAACCGTCGAGCTGTTTATGGGAAAGTTCAAAATAAAACAAAATGCACGACTGGATCGTACAAACTTGCTCTTGTAGCTAACAACTTTAGTGTTACTCACTGACGCTGTTAGTAGGTAGCTAGCCTATATAGTTATCCTATGCAGATTTAAAGCCCATGTAGGTAATATTACCTTGATTTTTAGTATAATGAATTGCCGAATGCATGATTCAAGGAATACTTACATAGGTACCCACCTACAAATGTATATTTAAATGGATTTTAATTATGTAAATTAGGAGGGTAATAATGTAAATATATTAGAAATTATTTAAACTACCAAAGCCATCACTTTAATCGGTTTTTCGAAAAAACGAAGAACGCTATTAGATGCCACGGATCTATAAAAATTGTATAAAAAATTATCTCGAAATTTGTAGGACATGTTTTGATGAAATCCTGTTTTTTATTTTTCGTTTTTTGAAAACAAAATACTTTTGAAATTTTGGTACGCAATTTTTTGGAGACTATTAATGTACACGAAAAATTATTTTTTTTTATTAGTTTTAAAAATATTGATTTTTCAAAAAAAAAATTCAATAATTAATTTTAATTTAAAAAAAAAAGTTATTCAAAATTTTGATACGCCAAATTAATTAAGCTACTTAGATCTTCTCAGATATAAAATTCGACAGAAATCCAATGTACCGTTACCGAGAAAGCCAAAAATTAAAAAAATACGTTATATGAAAGGTACCGTTAATAGACTTTTCCTGTAAACTGGGTTCACATCAAATGATAGCTATTACCAACAAAAAAATTCTCCAAATTTTTTATCAAAATCGTTGCAGCCGTTTTAGAGAAAAATAAGATTTTTCTTCAAGGTCATATGGCAGGTACCGTTATTTTTAGGCCTAAAAATAAAATTTCAATTTCCCCTCTAGGGAATGCCAAAATAATCACACATACCAAATTTGAAGGTAATCGCTTAAGCCGTTTAGGCTGTAGCTCGTTATACATACAGGCTGACAGACAAGACATTTTTTGGCGATCACTTTTTTAGGCTTCTCTATGATGTTTGATTGTTAGAATTTTTTTTTTACGAATGCATAACTTGCCTTATAGTACATATAATCGCAAGTAAAAAATGGTTGTATGGCAGGTACCGTTAATGGCATTTATTATATTTTTTAAAAATTTGACTAAAATGTAGAGTATGCCTAAAATAGTGCACACGCTTTTTGTTATCAAAATCGTTAGAGCCGTTTCCGACATAATTGAGATGGTAGAAAAAATTGTGCGGTAGGTACCGTTAGTTTTGGACCTAAAAAAAAAACGATTCAAAAATCTATTTTAGATAATCACCTAAAACGCTTAAATACCAAGTTTGAAAAAAATCGCTTCAGCCATTAAGAGCGTTGAACTGACAGACTGACAGACATACAGACAGTCAGACGGAATCGTGGGGACCCACTTTTTTGGTGTACTCTATCATCGTAAAATGTCAAGTTTGATTAAAATCTCGAGTTTTATTATTTTCCAAATGCAAAACTTTCCCTATAGTACTAAACTATTTCGCAAGCAAAAATCGCATCTCTGGTCTGATCTAAATAGCGGGGTTTCTCACAATACTGTATTAGTTCACCATTGCATAGAAGAAAAGCACGTACCAGATTTGGAAATTGTTGAAATTCTACAAACAGAACAACACTATTCAAAAATGATGTTGATAGAGATGTTGCATATCATAGACAGCATTATTAGACGTGTTTTATTATCGCCAATAACCCATATGGTTCACCCCGTAAAAAATAAAACGATCTGGGTTATGCACTGATATGTACCCTCTGTTCGCCGAATTTAATACTAATATTTGTAAACCCAGATAGAACCCCGATAGAAACCTGGATCTCGTGTTGTTTTATAATACGTGTTACAAAATAACCCGGACCCAAACCCGTAGATAATAAAACTCAGCAATTGCTGTCAACCGCAGATCGGATTGTGACGGTCTAAGTATAGCCAAAAGGACTAAGATGAATATAATAGGGGGATCGTTCAGTGTAATTGGACGTTCCAACTGTCGTTTGATTAATGTTCTTTTCCTTGCCTTATCTTTTTTATCACTAAATTGAAACTTTAAATTTTAGTGTTTACGTGCTTCAAATGTTAAATGATAAACAAGAAATATTAACTTTTTGAAAAAGATTTCTTGTAGGTAAGTCAGTTTGACATTACAAAAACTTCGTTTAAAATGTCTAATAATTGTATAGGTACTTACATATGTATATTTGTATTATTTTTATCTTTTGTTCTAAAAATAAAGGTCTGAGGAAGACTATAAGCATATACTCGAAATGTTGCTATGAAATAATATCTTTTATTGACTATCGACCTATAGCCAACAAAAATCAATAATATAGGTACATACAAATCAGATTTTATTTTTGTGCCTTACTTAAAAATGTTTTATTATTATAGTCATGTTAAAGATAAAAGATACATAGGTTAGGTATACCCATGTCTATGGTATATTGTACTGCTTTACCTTAGTTACCTATCTACGGTTTTTAAAATAAGTACCGATAGATACTTATTCGCCATTATTGCAATAGTCGTTTCACTTCATCGACCTACAAATTTTTGCTCCCCTACAAATTTAGGGTACTTTTTAGGAAATGCTCAGGGCATACAAATGAAGCTCTCCACCAAAATTCAGCTTTGCCGGAATTTTTTCGAAGTTTTATAATTTTTTTACCCATTTTTTCTGGACTATTTCGCTTTCAAATCGGTATTGCGTAACTTAAACGCCAGCCTCTTCGCCGCTCCTAGATTGCACACGACATCAACTTCAACAGTTGATATTTTAATTGCAATTGAATTCACTGAACCCGTTCGGTGTTTGTAAGCATAATTTTTAAATTCATTTACATTTGATCCAAAATATTAACATGAATGATATAAGACAGATAAAACTAAAAGTAAGAAGTGTCGTTCCTAAGTAAGAAATTTCATCAACTCAAAATTTAAACTACGGTTCGGTTGTTGTTTTGGTTCCATAAAATTTGTTCTTAGCTATTTTGTGAAAATTTTCTAACCAAAATACAAATGTTTGAAAGTGTTGCCATTTTTTCATGAAGCAGCAGTGACAAAGATGAGCACAGGGAAGAACGAAGGAAAAAAGATTTAGTTGTTCAAAGGCGATGGATTCGATCCAAAACAAATCTAATGGATTTGCCTGACTTAGTAATTATTATGCTCAGGAAATTTTCATACCAGCTTGAATTAATCAAGACAGAAATTTAAACCTACGGTGGAAGAGATTTTAAACAAAAATGTTTAAATGTTGTTTAGGTAGCTGTATCAACTTCTGTTTAACCTTGAATTTGGAGTCAAACCAAACCTAAGAACAATCATTAGTATTTATTTTCAAGCGTTTAACAATTCCCTACTTATTGCCATTCGTTTCCATTTTGTGTTGGTGGTCCAATGTTATTTAATTCCTTAGCTAAGCACTCCCACTCCAACTTTGTTTGTTGATTTCTTGTTACACCTCGTCTAAATGTTTGGCTAGGTTTCCATTTGCTTCCATAAGCTCAACAAGCTCTTCATTTGTTTTCGATTTGTTATTTTTATACTGTAAGACATTTTGTTGTTACCTACAATTAATAAAACAAAAGAAAAAAAACTTACATTGTGCGACTATTTTTGGCTCTGTCGTTTGCAATTTTCTGAACGACAAAATTTGGGGTTTTAACAGACGTTTTAGTTTTCAAAACGACACGCAATACGACGACTATACGACAAACGTCACTAAATGAATACATTCCACGTGAACATAAACGCTAGTTTGCGTTCAACGCCATACGCAATGGCAAATTCTTGTGTCGTGTTTTTGTATGGCGTTCAACGACTATCAATAAAGCAATAAAGCCTATTATTTAACCTTTTTTTCCTTGTTGACACTGTTAACTGCAATATGTACCATTTTATTTTACCTCAATTTAAAAACAAAACAAAACATCGTATTCTTCAACATCTAAAAAAAATATTTGTACCTATACATAGATATACATATATACGTGATTAATTCGTAGATAATAAAATTATTGTTCTAAAAAAAAACAGAAAACAAATAAGAATAATTTTAACTCAATTGGTAGTGGCAGCCTTGATTAATACAACAATGGATACCAATTACAAGGTAGGCACCTATACGAAGAGTAGGTATTTATAACTTCTAACTTTTGCCAAAAATCAACAATAACTACCACTCTATGCCCAACCTTAGGTATTCTATCCTATATACATTTCTTTCCAATTTTAATTGCTAAATTCTTGCAACGATTGCTTTTGTTGGTAGGTATGTCCATTGCACTTCAGTTTTCAACTACGTTGCTTAAACTGAAGTTTATACTTTCTGCCTGTATGTCGAATGCCATTTTAATGTCACGACCTATATTGGAAATGTTCGTGAAATTTAGAAGCGACAGCACGGTACAACCTCCATTTACCACATTCTCCTTCATTGTTGTGGCACACCTCAGCTAAGCTCCAACAACCAACCTATTTATTATTCAACACGTCATTCAGGAACAATTTATCCAAAACGCTTCAACAAATACATAAGTAAGTAGGTGCCATGGCTGTACCGACGAATCCAACGGAACACCAAACCCAGGACCACAATCCATGTAAGGACTTCCATTCAAAAGTTGAAATTGCGCCCCTTTTGTTTCGTATCCTCAGTCCACCGACTTGCATCCTATAATAGTGTGTTCCTTAGTTTGTTTACAGTGGGCGTTGCACGAAGGAGCAGCCATCCATGACACTTAATAATGCGCAAATTCGAAATGCGCTCCGCTGCCGGCGTCCACCATTAAAAGAGAATGCAATATTACCAAATTCGCCAGGCCACGCCCATATAACTTCATACATCTCCTGTTTCCTGTAAATTAAAGCTATAAATAGGATCCACATGACCGTATGTCTAGAGCACCCATGGTTTAACTCCATTGTCACACAAGGAGATACCTACACACAATTACGTTCCAGTCGTCGCATCTAGGAGTGTAAGTCCTTTTCGGTGACTTCTTGCCCAGTCTGCGACCGCAAGTGATGCGATAGCTATTCATATGCACACAAACTTTTCCACCATATACGGAAGGTAAATAAATTCTTTGGTAATCAGGTGATACCATCATCGTCTTCTAACTTTTAAAAAAGGCACTCAAACTATTCTACCTAACATTATTATACCGCGAATACCTCGGCTTATTTGTCGTTATATATGTATGTGTACCTATATTTCACTTGGAACTTGGACTCTTGGAAGACAGATATTCGTTTGTTGGCCCTGAATTCGAATGACATGGCATATCCCATTTTTGGAGGACACTATGCACATCTAAACCCAAAGTCGTACCACTCACTATACCTATCTTATTCATTAGTTGGACTTTGGATCGGATGGATATCCATATCATTGTTAAATATCCCATCAACGAGAATTAGTGGAACCTTTAAAATTACATTTAGCTTGAAAAGGTATCGAAAAATCAATTTCTTATGTGTCTGGGTTTTAAACTTGCAAGGCTTGGTTGTGACTCCTTATTCGCGCCAGTCAGATCTCTATCGGGCACACCACACAGTTTACATTACAAAGGAGTTGGGACGTGCGGTTGGGGATGAAATTATGGAGGAATGTTCTAATTCCGATGCCAATTTATAAAATGATTTTATTCTCGCATCTTGACGAGGATTTATTTGCACTGCCAATTTCACCTGCTGACTGTTGAGTGGTAATATTTATACAAACAAGATACAGTGACCAATCGATACAAGAAATACAGTCTTATGTAAAAGTTTTCGGCGTGTTATATTTATTTGCGATAAAAAATGGGAGTGTTCTAAAATTAGTGCAGCTCCCTATTAAGTAAGCAAATATATTATTTTGCGTACTTCCCATAGAACCACTTTTTCATATTTTCGACTTTCTCATTAATGGATGCACCGATTAAAATTATTTCTTTTTATGCAAATGCTCCTTAGAAGTGTAAATAAAACTGCATAGTCAAATTTTCAAAAAAATTACTTTTCGATTTAAAAAAAATAAATAATTTAAAATATAATAAATAAATTTTTTAAATAATAATAAAACAATTTTTTTTTTGAAATTAAAATTTTATATTAAGTATTATTCTAAATTACTTCAAAAATTAAAAAATTCTAATTTTATAAATAAAAAAATATTTTTTTTTTTTAAAACCGCTCCAACGATTTATTATTAAGGCCCGTTTGCTGATACGAATCATAAATATTTATGTTCAACTTAAAACGCTTAAGGGCTACTTTTTCCTCTGAGTAAAGTGTCAAATAAGTTCTTAAGTAGAACTTAAATGCTTAAGTTGTGTATCAGAAAACGGGCCCAAGTATTATAATTTAATTTTTTTTTTCATATATTCATATTTGTGCAACAATAAACAACAATAAACTTTTTATACAAATTATGTAAATGAAACGGGAAGCTCTTTGAAACAGGATCCTAAATTATTTTGGAGACTCGTTAACTCATAGAAAAATTCAGATGATTATCCGTCGAATTTCATTTATGGAAACTGCTCGTTACATGAAACCACCGATATTTGGAACGCTTTTGCGAAAAATGTTCGTAACTCTTTCGTTGAGGCACCTGTCGTGGTTGATGTAGAATATTTCAAAAACTTGCATATCTATGCCAAAACAAATTGTAACAGTATTTCTTTGGATGAAAACACTATTTTAGAATATCTTTCTTCGTTGAATGATGATTACTCTTCTGGCCCTGATGGCATTCCCCCAATAGTAATAAAAAAGTGTAGACACATTCTAGTTCAACCCTTTAAATTTTTGTTCGAGCTCTCTATTAAATCAGAAAAATTTCCTTGCTCTTGGAAAAAATCATTTTTGACAGTGACAAGTCTTCTTTCTTTCGTGCATAAATGCTCGAAAGCTTTGGAAAGTGGAAATGAAATTGACTGTATATATACCAATTTTTCTAAAGCATTCGATTAATTGAGCCACAATATTATTTAATTCAAACTAAAAGCCTTCGGTTTCCACCCTTTTTTATAGCGTGGATCAAATCGTATCTTCAAAATAGATCCTACCAGGTAAAATTCCGTAATAGTCTTTCAAGTCCATTCACTGCTCATTCTGGTGTATCTCAGGGAAGCCATCAGGACCATTTTCTATTTATTCTCGCTATAAATGATGTCGTATCATGTATACATTCAAGTGAGATTCTCATATTTGCAGATGATATGAAAATTTTCAATACAATAAAAACAAACCATGACCACCATCTTCTTCAGGCCGATATTGATAGTTTTACTGTTTGGTGTAATAAGAATGGCCATACCTTAAACCCTGCTAACTGCCAAACAATTACTTTCTCAAGAAAACATTTTTCAAATTCTTTTGATTATTCTATTTCGCAGCACAAACTAGGTTGTATCTCTAGCTTTAAGGACTTGGGTGTTCATTTTAGCTCTAATTTAGAGTCCATGGAACATATAAATTTCATTGTTAAGAAAGTCGACTAAGGAATTTAACGATCCGTATGTTACTCTTACTTTATACAATTATTATGTACGTCCTCATCTTGAATACGCCTCACAGGTATGGTCCCCTTTCTACGAAACACATAAAAGTCGTATTGAATCAATACAACATAAATTCATTCGCTTTGCTCTCAAGGGCCTTCCTTGGACTGACCCGTTCAATCTACCACCATATGAACACAGAGTCCAACTTATGAAAATCCAACCCTTATACCTGGTATTCCTTCTTCAACTCATTAATGGTCAAATCGATGCTCCTGATTTGTTAGGTTGCATCGGCATTAATTACCGCGGAGGATCTCACCACCTACGAAGAGTTGAACTCTTACACATTGATTTCCATAGAACTAACTATGGCTTGCATGAACCTTTGAACGGAGGAAAAACTTACTGAAATATTTTTAAGTGTCGACGATAGGTGTTTGTGTCTTGATAAAAATATTAGAAATAATGTTTTTGCGCATTTGGAATATCAACTTTCACTGCCGAAATATTTTCTGCTACGAAAAGCCAGACAATTGCGAATAAATCAAGAAAAGACAAAAACTAAAAAATCTTTTGTGAAGCTTCGAAAGATAGTCTCTGAAATTATGCAAAGTATTAACCAGCAGTATCAGATAAATTTAACTAAATACGAAGAATTTCAATCCCTTAACGCTGGTGTGGACATTCATAAATTGGATAATCCCCCCAAAATGCCGAAAAAAAGATTTCAGTGGAATGATACAGCGAGGACTCTTCTCTATGAACTGTATCAAGTACGCTGGATGTCGTTTACAGTTCTGCGCACTAGAAAAGAATCTTTTGAAGATTTTGTCACCAATTTTTTAAAAGACAAAGTTATTAATATATGGCCAAGTGGTTGGATGAAGTTAGAAGAACTTAAACGAGAAATCGCGAAGAAGAAAAATGCACCTAAAAAACTGAAGGAAAATAAAAACCCAGAAGAATCTCGAACAACTCTTAGTTTGGCGGAAAAGCCACATAGGCTTATTCAAGACACGGCTATTAGTACAGGTAGTAGTAAGCTGTTACTGAATACAGCTGATAACCATGCAATGGCATCATCAAGTGAACCCACAAGCGCAACTTTTAAGCCAAATGACATGGCGAAACTGTTGCCGGCACACAGTATAGCTTCTGCTGAGCATTTGCATTCATCAAAGGCATATTCCTCGTCATCTGGTAAATTGCAGCGTTCCTCTACGAACAGTCCTTTGAACCTTTGCAGTAGCCAAAGCCAAAGTGCTTCGAAGAGTGATAAATCAACAAGTGGATCCGTAATAAATAACAATAATAACGCAAATCCAAACCAAAATTTAAATAGTAATAGATCATCCACCGGTACTGTAAATATTTCCAAAAACCTTATTGATCTGGTTTCTCCTTCCAAACGAACTGATCACAGCATAAACAGTATAATGTCATCCCATCATCAACTTCCCCTTCGGTATCCACTACTCCGCAGCCACAACATTCCGCCGGTGCTCTATATTAATTCATTTACTGTGTATAGCAATACTCATGTGATTAGTATTGATAACTTTAAATCCGCCTCAGAAATAATCAATACGTCCAATCAGCTCATCAACAACTCCAGCAAAACTCATTCCCCGAACGAGCGTCAAAAAAGTCGTCAATCGGCTATTGATTTACTCCCGCACAACCACCTTCCAATGAAGTCAGAATATATTCATCGGGACAGTAGTAGCGAGTCAGATGGCGTTGAAATAGTGGGCGTCTATCAAGCTCGTAGTACTTCGCACTCACTGCCTATTAATAAAAATAAATACAAGAAATCAAGCCATCATGGGAGTCGAAGTGATTCACCAGGTTTGCATGACAAACTTAAGACTGCCGCAAATGTTCCGAAAAAATCGCATGAGTGCACAGACTTAGATGTAAATAAAATAATGAAAGCTCTAAAAGAGCTTGAGGAACTACAACAAACTGGCAACTATGTGCCCGAAATATCGTCTTTCACGAACAGTAATCACAATAAACACATCACCTCTTGCCTATGGAAAAGACTTGACCCAATGACAAAAGTATTACAATCCAACGAATTTTTCCTCGCGCCTTTAGAGCACGAACCAGTCGCATGGCCCCTTTAAATAGAGGCAACCTACGATTAATGCGTCCGCAACAGTCATCCCCCAAAACCCCTCCCCATATTAACTGCTTAGAATTAGTTTCTTATTTCAGAGTTTGTGATTTTCTTTCTTTATATAACCATACTTACATACAC
This sequence comes from Philhelius pedissequus, assembly GCA_910595825.1. NCBI lineage: Eukaryota > Metazoa > Arthropoda > Insecta > Diptera > Syrphidae > Philhelius > Philhelius pedissequus. The sequence continues at coordinate 166,243,213 of OU343161.1, forward strand.
ATGCATAAATGAATTTCGCATTCCTTTCGCAAACCCAATTTTTTATTTATTATTTTGTTTGGTCCTTGTTGCGTTGGAAAAAAAAGAGAAAAAAGCATCTAGCTTTAGAAATATGTTTGTTATATCAAAAGAAAATTAATTATTATACTTTAAATAAAACAAATTTGTAAGATTATATACAAAATAATTAAAAAAAAAAAAAGTGTACAAAACAAAAAGAACTACTTTTTCAACTATGTAAAATGTTATGAAAATTATTTACTAAACATTACTACATTTTGTAAAGATATTTATAATTTAAGAAATAAAACACACATATACATTTATATATATGTATGTATCTATAAATATCACATGAATATTATGTTATGCTATAAATTATAAAGTTATATGCATAAAGCTACTTATTGCATTATTATTTGTACATATTTACATACCTAGGATCTATCTATGTATGAAGGTACATATTACTGTTAATTGAAAGTTTTTTTTTATTATGTACATATTACTCTCATAACTTATATAATTAAAATCCATAACCTATATTAAAATATACATTTGCGTTGGTAGGTACCTTACCTATGTAACTATTCCTTGAATAATCCATTCGAAAATTCATTATACTAATTACTTACCTACATCGGCTTTAAACTTACCTAATAATAATTGAACATAACTACTTACAGCGTCAATATTTAGCTACAAGTTGTTAGCTACAAGAGCAAGTTCATAATATCCAGTCGTGCATTTTATTTTTTGTTTATAATAAAAATATTGAAATAATAAAAAAGCAAATAAAAAGCAAAGTTATTCGATTCGATTTAAAAAATCGTAAATTCCACAACAACTGTTAAAAATGTTCAACTTAGGTTTCTTTATCGAGGGATTTCGTATAAGAATACACTATTCCCCTCTGCAATTTATATGACCTTGTTAAAATACTTTTTCCACAATATAACTAATAGGTATAATATGTATGTATATATATTTTTAAATACCCGAATTCAATTATTTATTATAATCCGCGGACTATACTCTGTCCAAGAAAAGTAGGCAGTACATGTCTTATGAGAAAGCTTTTTCAAAATCAGTAGCGTGTCATATTTTTACACCATACTAAATTGAAAGAACTCCTCCATAAAAAGTGTTTGCCCGCCCATAAATTTGATTTCATCTGACGCAGACTCAATGTCCTATTGAGCGCACATCTGAGTGTGGAGTGAACTGAATTGCTTTTGCAGTCGCCTATGGCTGTCGCTGCTACTCAACCCCCATTAAATATTGATGTGCATTCAGAGTTAACCGTGTCCATTTGGTAACTCGTTCAGCTTTTTTTCTTGGGTTTCTGTTGAGTTGCTTTGATTCGAGAGCTTTAAAGAAAATTTTTTAATGATGAGTGTTATCGTGGTGTTTTCATTTTTTGCATTTCTTTTAATGTGTGGAAAATACAGTAAAACGCAGTTACTAAATTTAAATCTGTTTTTTTTGAAGAAGAGCATTATTAGCGTAGATTTTCGAGCGCGCAGTTAATTAATGCTAAGTAAAGTATATTTAAGTGTATTGGATTTTGAAAAGCTATATTTTTTAAAGTTTTGTGCAATTAAGGCGGGTAATTTTTTAAAGAATCTTTTGTAAAGTTAGAGTTTTGTCCAATTTGTATTTTTAATTCGCGTATTTCTGAAGAAGTGCGTTCTCTTAGAGTTTTGTGCAATTATTTCGAAATGGCTTTGAAGATTTCAAGATTTAAAAACAAATTCGTGGGTTTCATGGTTTAATTGATAGAATGATTCAACATTTTACTTAACTCGTTGTTTTGGATCCGATCAATTTGATAAAAGAAAGTTCGAGAGGCTCCTACCGAGATGTAGATGTTATATTAAAGCTTAGGATGGGTGTATGATTTATGTAGTGTAGCCAAATCAGTGGTGACATAACATTTTCTGCTTTAGCACCTCGCACCTTGCTTACGATTTCGAATAGGTTATTGCATAATAGATGGTCAGAAAACATATACCAAGACTTGAAGGCTTTTTGGATTACTTAATGCAAGTGCCACTTATATATAGTGGTAGCGTGGTAGGTTACATTATAGCATTTTAGCTAAATGCATCATTGAGCTTTTGAGGCAGAACATTCCGCGAAAAATATGTTCGAGAAAAATTGTCTTAGAGCTTGCTTGCAGATGTACATAAGCGAACATTACGACCTTCGGCATATCGCATATATGTCAAACATGAAATTATTTTATGCTTCCAGTGTGCCCAGAATTGATAATTTAATCCTGGGCCTGGTGAGGAATAATTTTGCCAGATCAGCAAATGTAACGGAGAACGATTTAATCTCAGGTTTATTCTATCCCAAGCCAAGTACTCAAAAATGTATTAGAAAGTGGATACATACAATGTAGTAAACATTTTTGGTCATTTGTAAAAAATATTCGAAATTCAACTTCGTCTTCGGTTCCAACGCTCGTCTTTAATGACACCCCTTTTTTCAGTTCTCGTGAAAAAGCCAATTTGCTTGCAGCGCAGCTCGCTGTTTATTCGACGCTGCCAGAAAGTGTTTAACTCCTCCAGTAGTTGAGAGCGTAAACGATTTTATGGGACGAATCTTCTTTCGCACTCGTGCAATAGAGTCCTCAAGGACCTAGATATACACAAACCCGCTGGCCCGGATAGTATCCCTCCCATCGTTCTGAAGAGGTATTTATCAACGCAGGTAAAACCACTGCGTAAGCTTTTCCATGTGTGCTACTCTACAGGTCTCTTTCCAAATGGATGGAGAACAGCATTTGTCCAGCCCATCCCTAAAAAGGCGGATCTTCTTCACCCTCTAATTACCGTCCAATTGCACTTACGTCCCTTCTTTCAAGGGTCATGAAACGCTGATTTGATTAATTATCAGCTTAAAAATTATCTTGAAGAACGAAAGCTCTTAATGACCGGCAGTATGGATTTCGTAGCACTAGGTCCACTGGTGATCTTATGGTATATCTCACTGAACAGTGGCAGAAATCTTTGCATCGTTTTGGAGAAAGTAAGATTATTGCGCTTTATATTTCGAAACCATTTGATAGATTTTGGCATCAAGCGATTTTATCGAAAAAACGTGCAGTTGGTATCGATGAATCTCTTCTTCGTTGGATTAGAAATTACCTTTCGGACCGCTCAATACATTGTATTGGAAGGTTTCAAGTCTGATATTCATAAAAGAAATGCTGGTATGCCCCAGGGCTCCGTATTATCTCCGACACTTTTTCTCATTTGTATTAATGATCTCCTATCTGGAGCTTCTAATCCACTTAATTGTTTTGCTGACGATAGTACTCTCAGTTTTTCATAGTTGTTTTCAGATTCACCTCCTTGTTCTTCGGATGTGCAACTGCAACGGCAGTGTATGATAAGCTCATTAAATTCTGATCTCGACAGCATTATCCAATGGGGAATAACAAACCGCGTAGAATAAAATGCTTCAAAAACTCAGTGCTGTCTTCTGTCCTTAAAGCGATGAGCGGCACTTGTATTGAAGAAACCGATCAGCTGTCGACAAAAACGCTGCAAAGTGTTTGGGATTTCTTCGATGGTGTAAGAAATTTTTTTCCCCGTCTGATCTGGCTGTAATCTATATGGCCTTCATTCGTCCAAAGCTGGAGTATAACTGTCACATTTGGGCAGGAACTACCAATACTCATTTCAATCTTTTGGATAGAATTCAAAATAGAGCTTCAAGAATGATTGGCGATAGAACTATAGTGGAAACATTTACATCTCTGGAACATTGTGGAAATGTTTCATGTTTTTCGTTTTTTTTTATCGCTATTTTTATAAACAGTGTGCTACCGAAGTAGCCAGTTGCATTCCTCTCCTTAAACTATTCAACCGTAATACTCGCGATTCTAGGAATGCCCATCAGTTTACTGAGGCTGAGCCTAATTTCGGACGTACTATCAAGTACATGGATTCATTCTTTTGTCGAACAACACGAATGTGGAATGCTTTGCCCGGCTGTATTTTTTACTCCCAATTTGATATTTGGAACTTCAAAACCAATGTACATCGGTATCTCCTTTTAAATCCTTCCCTATTTTCCTAATGCTCGCACTGTGCTTAAACATATTAAGGGTAGCCAAAACCACTTTAGTGCGCGCTAAATTATAAGAAAAAAACATACATTCTTGTTTCTGAACGCACCTGGCTATCTATTAGACTCACAAATTTACCAATTATATACCATGTTACAATTATTAAACAATTAAATATGTGCCAACAAACATATGGGATGTTGTAGCTACATGAAAGAGATAAAATCAACTCCGTAAGATTCAATAGAATAAAATATATATAGCACATAATCAGGCCAAGCCATTCCCTGCCATGTGATTCTTGATTTATCGATTATTATGGTTAAATTAATCCCGTGATCGATAGAATAGTGGTCACATGGCAAGGCCTGATACTTAAACCCTTAACTAGACGTATTTAGTCTTAGTGTTAATTAGATTTAAGTTTATAATCGTGAATTTTAAATCTATAAACATTGAAAAAAATTTGTATCCACTTATATTAAAATCAATTAAAAAATAATATAAAATAAGAACATATATTTTGATGTACATACATACATATAAATGTTAACAATTGATGAAACAAAAACAAACACTAATAGCATGAGTTTTGAGTGCCATATTGGCCATAAGCCATAATAAAGTAGAGTTTTTTTTAAAGTTTACTTAGGCTAAAAATGTATATTATTTAAGTTACAAACGTTAAGAAAATCACTGTTTGCATATTATAGCATTTTACATTTGAACTTTATTGAACTCTTGAGAGTGACATAGCTGCAAAATCGTCATATTTCATGGCACCAAAAGGTGCTTATATCCCCTTTTAAGATGTCACACCTTATCTTCAGTAATGTCGCGATCCAACCAAACCTGGTCGTTACGAAAATGAAAGAATATGAAAAAGAAAAAAGTGAATTTTCTTTAAGTAACTGAGTTTTAAATACCTTTAATGCACATTTATAGACTCTTTTCCCTTTGTCTTTGTTGGTGCAGAAGTTGTTCAAAAATAATTTCAACATCGGTTTGACAGTATAGGTAGTGTTTATCTCCACTACCCTTCCATAATTCATTATATTAGCCAACAAAACCCAGGGCTGTCGTCGCAGAAAACTCAATTGCGTACAGCCTTCATTAAGATTTTAAACTTATTTTTGTGAATGATACATAATAATATGTAATAATAGTGGCGCAAAATTTTAAACAACCCATTGTTAAGGGCTTAAAATTTTACTAGAGTTACGTCTCAGACGTCAACCCAAACCATAAACCCGCTATTCCCCACACGCCCCTTCGCCTAACGGCACTCACATAAAGCATAACTGTTTCCCACGCCATTTTCGCTTACCTATCCAAATTCCATTCACACACGGAAACACCCCTTTTCCCTTTCTTTAAATAAATTTTTTTTTATCACGAAACCGCAGGCCGCGATCGTGATTCTAGCTTGCAATTTCCTAAGTGCTTATTGATTGAATAACTATTTCAAATTTTTTAAACCTTTTCTAACCTAGTTAATTGCTAATTAAGCAGAAAGCTGAGCATTTGTAGGGTTTGAATTTTGATGAACACAATTATTGTTGCTATTCGTTGTAAATTAATTATATGTTGATGAAAACCCAACATGTGCTCTAAAAAGGTATAAGTTATTTCTATTTTCATCATTAAAACTTCATTATTTACAAAAGAAAACAAAAAAAAATGTGCACCAGCAGGACTCGAACCTGGGCACCCCGCGTGAAAGGCTGATATACTATCAGATTCCATAATGGATTTAGCAATTTGCTAAAAGTTAAAGTAACCATTCCGTGATTTTAATTTTAGTAAAATATTAAAATCGTTTAAGATTAGCTCAATCAACTTTTTAGCTTAGTAAATTGCTAAAAGTGGCTTTAACATTTTACTAAATCGTTTAAAATTTTGCGACAATAATTTTAACTAAATATATCTGATAATAAGATATACCATTATCTGATATCTGATTCGACTGAACACACTAAAAATTTCTGTAGGAATTATACGTGCAAGCAAAATTGCTCTGCTGACCAACCCGCTTAAGTCTGGAAACTCTGAGGCACTGATGAATTGTGTAAATTTATAAAGATGAATTTCCATATTCCATTCAAATCAGAAAGGAGTGAAACACTTTAAAATACCAATGGAAAACTTAATAAGTAGTATATCCAACCACTTCTTTCGGCAGCCCCGTTAATACCTATAAGGAGTTTATATACGAGGGTTGAAATAGTATGACGCCAAACAATTCGAAGCCAATTGAGTAATTTTAAAAAAATCCAAATATATTTGACTTGTGTGTGCATATACGTATACCACCCCTCCTTAAAAATTTTTGAGCAATTCAGTTGATTTGTTTTTAATGATTTTTTTTTTCTATATGAATGGCGCGAACGTTGGCAAAATGATTTTTTAGGTGTTCAACAAAAATTGAAACATTAGAAATAAATTTCAGAAACATTCTTCCGCGCCCCATGTCGAACCACGTCGCCAAAAAAGCACCCGTCGTAGCCAGTCAATAAAAAAAAGAGAAAAGAATCCCTATGGCTTGCACAAGGAGAAGAGAAGAGAGTACTTTCTTATCGCATAATCACTATTCAACTAAAACGACAACATAAACTTTGAATGGGTGTTCCTGTACCTCGATGCTGCCGCACTGCAAACTGGAGAAACAGCCAAATAGACAATTTAATCACAGCATGTGGCCGGAATATGTAATTCGAATCGCATCGATACTAATAATTCAATCTATGTACTTTAAAAAAAAAAACGAAATGATTCTGGGATACTATAGCAGGATATGAAACCTTGCAAGATTTTGCTGAGCTTAAGGATAGTTTGCCAATTACACTGAGAGTTTGCTTCTGGGTTTTGGTTTCGTTTATCACAAAAAAGGACAAACAGTCAAATGAGCACATAAATCAAGGCAAAGGATACAGTACAAATGAAATAAATGTAAACACAGAGGAGCATATATGTAAGGGTAAAGCGTAGTCTTTTAGCCGGTGTCACAGCTATAGGGTTTAAATTTGTAACCACAAATCAGATTTCAATAAGTTACGATAGAGTATAAGCAGAGGATAAACTTTACTATAGTTTCAATAAGCAAGGACTACAGGGCGTCGTAATGCTACTTCCATCCGGAGAAAACAATTAGACGAATTGGGTTCGTATAGTAAGGTCAGAAGGTCCCTGTTTTGAATATTAAAAAAGGAATTTGCCCTCCCATTACTTGATGATTTCTCATCAGCAGCTAAGATTTCGGTTTGTATTGCGAAACGCTACACCCTTATTAAGAAAAAAACGATTTAGTGACGGTTTATCTTTCTTTAACACGTAGACTAAGTGCAAAATGTGATTAATAAAATAGAATTTCTGCAATTTCACATTTACAAACATATTTTTTATTTATTATTAGTTAAGGAATACGAATTGACATTAAGCAAAAAGGAAGTGAAGGAATAAGAATAGACATAAGGCAAAAAAAAATTACAGGTAGGTACATGGAATAAATAAAATGCACGAGTGGATCGCACGTATACTTGCTCTTATGTTCGATCACACCGAATGGAAAAATTCTTAATAGAAACGACTAAATATATTTTCAAGTCTTTCTTACTTAATTTTTTATACACAAAATTTCTTTAACTCTTTTCTAAAATAAAAATTGTTATGACAGTTTTAAATATTTAATAACATAAACTTAAAAACAAAACAAATCACCCACCCATTTTTGAAATATTGAATTTTCAAAAAAAAATATTTTGTTTTTCAACAATCCAAAAAAATATTCTTCGAAAGTTTTAGTATGCAGTATTCTTTATAATTTGAAGGAAATCATATATAAAAATTTTGATCGAAATCCATAGAGCCTTTTATAAGAAAGTCCAAAATCAAATAAAATGCTTATATGGCAGGTAACAAAATATGTAAAAAAAAATGCTGACCAAAATGTAGATTCTACCAAAATCAAGATCAAGATTTTTATTATTGGGTGGTGTTGGATGTTTCATTAAAGAGGATTTTAAGGATTGTGAAGTATATGAATTAGACTTTATGTATGCGGATATTTTGAAAGTTTGTCTTAAATTGGGAAAAGAATCATATGTTTTTTTGTGTGTGTATAGATTGCATATGTTTAGTGTGCCTTCTTTTATTGAGGAGTTCTCTAATGTATTGGAGAGAGAAAGAACAAAAAATTTTATTATTGTAGGTGATTTTAATGTAAATATTTTAGAAAATAGTGAAATGACTGCAACTTACAACGCCCTGTTAGCTTCCTATGGTCTTGAATGTTTTATAAATGAGCCTACTAGAATGGTTTCAGGTACTTGTTTAGATCATATCTATGGACGTTTCGCTAATTTGTCGCGTTGTTGTAGAAAATTCGTTTTTGATTTTATGATAACTGATCATGCGATGACAGGTCTTTTGGTTAACATTTCTAAACCGAATAAAGTTAACAATTCTCCTACCTCTATTATGATCACAAAAATTGATTTTACGAAGTTAAGACAAAATCTTTTATATGAATTTTGGGTAGATGTTTTTGAAAAAAGTGATGCTATTTTATCCTATTCAATTTTTATCAAAATTTTAAAAAAACATATAGAAAATAGCTCTTATGTCGTTCGCCTAAGAAAATCTAAGAAAAAACTGAAGGCCTGGATTTCTATGCAATGACTTACTAAAATTAAAACTAAAAATAAACTTAAACTTAAGTGTGTTCGGAATCCTACCAGCATTCAGCTAAAGAGCAAATATAAGAAACTGTGCATGGAGCTGAAAAAAGAAATTAAGATTTGTCGTGAGAATTACTACCGCACTAAACTAAATATAGCTAAAGGCAATTTAAAAAGTGAATGGCAAGTTGTAAATAGTATCCTCAATAAAAACTCGTCTTCAAAAAAACCTTTTGTTATTCGTTCTGGGGTTTCTGAAGTGATGGATGGAAAAGAGATTGCTGAAGTGTTCAACAAATATTTTTCCTCGGTCGCCAGTGACTCACAAGCCCCGGATATCCAGCATTCGTGCCAAGCTTGTTCTAGTTCATGTTTTTTCAATTGTCCTGAAACTGTAAGTAGAAATAGCTTTGTTTTTAGTCCTTTTACTAGTTTGGAAATTTTGAAAGCGATTGGTGGTCTCAAAAATTCTAATGCTTGTGGAGTTGATGGCATTTCCAACCGTACCCTTAAGAAAATTGTTGCTTTTTGGTAGACGTCTTAGCACATTTGTTTAATTGTAGTATTTTTTCTGGTGTCTTCCCTGATGAATTGAAATGTGCGGATGTTGTACCTCTCTTCAAAAAAGGGTCAGTGGAAGAGATGACAAATTATAGACCTATCTCACTTCTTCCCACTGTCGGAAAAGTATTTGAAAAACTTGTAAAAGAAAGGGTAGTTAAATTTTTGAATAAGACCAAGTTCTTTAACCCAATTCAATTTGGGTTTCAAAAAGGAAAATCTACCGAAGACGCCCTTTTAGAATTTTGTTCAAGAATTTTCTCTAATTTGGATGGAAATATGTTTACATGTGGCTTATTTGTGGACATTACAAAAGCATTTGACATGGTCAACCACGAGATATTGTTGAGAAAACTTGAAAATGCTGGTTTTCGTGGCTTTATGCTGGATTGGTTTAGGTCGTATCTGCTTAATAGATCGCAGAGAGTTAAAATAGAAAATACTAGAAGTAGCTTGATTTTCTTTAACATTGGTGTGCCTCAGGGGTCAGTCCTAGGACCAATTCTATTACTAATCTATATTAATTCTTTGTTTAGCTTAAAATTTAAAAGTTCACTTACCGCATTTGCCGATGACATAGGTTGTTCTTATGGTTCTAATAGTGCACTAAACCTAATTGCAGACATAAATTGGGATTTAAACTTATTAAGAACTTGGTTCTCTGTACACAGGTTGATTATCAGTTCCAAAACAAAAATCATATTTTTCAATTTGTCTTCACAAAACACGTTTGAAACTGATGTGTTATACCATGCTCCTGAATGTCAAAAGTTTAAGATAAATTCGTGCGCATCGTGTTCATCTAAATCTTCATCTTTTACTTTCCATGACAATCTGAGTTGCAGCGATAATTGTTTTGTGGTGGAGAATGTTAATGAATTTAAGTACTTAGGACTCTTTATTGACTCTAGGCTGAACTTTCTATGTCATACAGAATCCTTAAGGAAATATTTTAACTGGACATTGAGAAATTTTTTCTTCCTAAGAAGTGTTTGTTCTACTAAACTCCTAACAACTATATACTATGGCATTTTCCATTCTAAACTGCAATATGCAATTGCCTGTTGGGGGGGAGCTTATAGAAACAAAATTCAAATGTTACTTACTCTCCAGAAATATGTCATCAGAAAAATCTCTGGAAAACATCGCCGACATAAAACCTTTGAACTTTTCTGCAATCTGAAAGTGCTTCCGGTTAGGCATCTCTATTGTTTTAAGGTGTCAAAGACTTTCTTTTTGAGATCGGGAAATCTCAATTTTAGATTAGTTTCTAGTTATAATCTTCGTGGTAACTTTTTAAATCTTGTGAGTGTACCTGTCTTTCGCACCACCGCTTTTCGTAACTTTTATTCAGTCTTTTCTTGTCGTCTCTTTAATAAACTTCCCCTTTCTATCAGATCACTTAGTACTTCTGGAATGTTTGTAAAACGTATAAAAGAATGGCTTGAACTTTTTGATCACGCTGGTATTGAATCTGTCTTCTCTGATGTTTTGGTTTAATAATTATTTATTCTTCGTTTTTGGAAAAATACTGTAAAAATATATTATTTTAACCTATCTCTTCTTCCTTTTATTAGGTGTATATCTAACAGCTTTTGTTAACTATTATTTTCTCTATAAGTAACTACATTTCTTAATTCCTTATTTAAACTATGTTGTTGTATTGGGTCACCCCACCCTTATGAATTTTTTGAGTTTTTATGCTTATAGTGGCATTTGACACTATTTTTAGTACCTAAGTATTATAAAAATATAAAATGTCATTAATTTACTTAAGTTATATTAATTAAATTTTTTTTCTGATTTATTGTATAATGATTTTAAAGGGAAATAAACTTGTATCTATCTATCTATCTATCTAAAAATTTTCGTACACAAATTTGGAAAATAGAAACTAAAATAAAACCATTCCACAGGCAGGAAACCATAGTTAACATTTAATATACGAGTACCTAAACATTTTTTGGACCAAACTGTAGACCAGGGCAGCCGAAGTGAGTACTAAGGGAGTATTCGTACTCCCCTAGCCTTTACCGTACTCCCGTACACCCCTCACTCGAAATTTACTACCCTCGAAAATGTCCAAAACTTTTGCAAACATTCATTAAAGATGGCATCTCCGATATCATCCAGTGCGTTCAACCCATGAATCAAAGAAAACAAGATTACGACACTTCCTTGTTTTTCTTATTTTATTGACGATAAAATCGGAATGATAGTTTTCCGCATTGGGAAACGAGAAATCAGCTGTTTATTGAAAGTAAAGCGTATTTATAAGAAAGTAATAATGCAAATGAAATATTTTTTGACAAAAAACCCCTTAATTTTGTCATCAAGTATATTAGTTCAAATGACTCAAAATTGCTAGACAACATTTTTAATGATGCTCTCCAATGAAAACAATAACTAGTGCCTTAGTATCTAATACCTTACCTATACCGCCGCAAGTAGAATACAGTCGAACTTCGATAACTTAAACCATATCAGTTAGGTACCACAAAACAATTTGAGTTATCAAGACTTCGAGTTTAAGTAAAGTACAGAATTGATATAAATACATTTACCTATACATATTTATGCATTTGTTTGCGAAAATATTCATATTACAGTGCGTCCTCGGTAGAAGCAATAGAAATTCGAGCAGTTGCGTTAATTGAGTTGGCGTTAATTGAGTTTGTTGTAATAACCGTGTCACAAAAATTTTGATCCATGCATTTAAATTTGACTTGAAAATTAATGTATCAAAAATTAAAGGAAATTGTTTGGTATACAAGTAAAGAAAATTTATTTTATTTACCTAATCCATTTCAAAGGAATATCAATGAAATCAACACATTTTCTGTTGATAACTTATGGTACTTTCAACACAAAAAATCTTGAAAAAACAATACATGAGGGGTATTTACGATTTCATGTAACTGGTCTTGTACCATTGTAATAGTATAAAAGTGTAGCATTTTTTTGCACTACAACAACACAATATACAGTGTATGCTCTCCGAGTTCTTGCAGAGTTAATATGTGTTCAAGTGGAACTAAGTGTTCTTCAGCCCACCATTCTGCAAATGGTTGATTTGTTGCATTTATAAGTTTCGCAAAGCGATTGAACAGATTCACCATAACTCAATTTAGTTAAAATCTCGGCCTTCTGTTTAGTTGACAGCTTGGGATCTTTTTTAACAATGGCCATTGCTTCTTAAATAAAACTTACAATTAGTTAGCCACCCGAAAACAAAAAAAATGCATAACATTAAAAAACTACATCCCAAATGCAATGCACATCACATACGATCAGGAAAAGTAAAAAAAATTAAAGAAAAGAAGCTGTAAAATATCTGCAGTGACAATTTTACCAAATTCCAGAAAATAGAAGCGCAGAATGAATGAAAAAAGAGATCGTAGTTGAAAAGTTGAGATTAATACGTCACAATTTTTTGAAAAGTTGCAATTACTGAGTCACTAATGGTGAAATTTTGGGTGTTGCTTTAATCGAGGTTTTGCGTTTATCGAGGGCTGCTTTTACCTAGGGCGCACTGTATATTTATAAAAAACGGACATAAACATTTATTATTTAAAATAGTCTGTTATACTATACTCGTAAATGACTGAAGAGTGGTTTTAAAAAAATCTTCAATGGAATTTAAGCACACGATCGATTGCTTTTACTTGCGATTTAGGTACTATAGGGCAAGTTTGCATTTGGAAAAAAAATCGAACTCGAGATTTTAATCAAAGTTGACATTACGATGGTAGAGAACACCAAAAAGTGAGTCCGGCAATTCCGTCTGTCTGTCTGTAGAACTATCTATAGCCTAAACGGCTGAACCGATTTTGTTTAAACTTGGTGCTTAGGCGTTTTAGGTGATTGTCCAAAATATATTTTTGAATCGATGTTTTAGCCCCAAAACAACAACAAAATTTACAATATTTTGTTGTTAACTGTACCTACCTACCAAACTGCTCAAACGATTTCGATCAGGATCTCCTTTAAATTCTAAATAATACTGCATTTCAAAATTTTCGAAAAATAGTTTTTTTTTGGATTTTTGAAAAAAATTATTTTTTTTTTTGAAAATTCAATATATTGAAAACGGGTGGACGATTTTTTCTGAAATTTTGTTTTTAAATTTATATTATTAAACATTTAAAATTTTCATACCAATTTTTAAATATTTTTATATATAAAAAATTAAGTGAAAAACTACTTTAAAAATACATTTAACCGTTTTCATAAAGAATCTTAAGCATATAATGTGATCGAGCATTTTATTTTATTAGTCCTTAAATATAAACCCAAAATTCTGAACGAAGCATGCCCTTCCTCTCTTTCGTCAAACCAACGTTTGCTCGCAGCATGATATCCCGGATTTATTTGTTGCGAGATTTGCGGCGGCGTGATAGCAATACTCTTAGTACTACAGTAAGACCGGTTAAATTGGACTACCATTGGGACCGAAGAAAATTGGTCCAATTAGAAGGTGGTCCGATTGTAGAGGTTCCTTTTTAATTGGACCTGCCCACTTTCAAATGTTTTTATTCACATAAAAATACGACTGCCATTGAATATACATACATTAAAATTTCCAGAAAATATATTTGAATTGCACTTCGATTAAGATTAAATTAAATTATAAGCTTATTGAGAAATCCTAAATAAAGAAAAAGTAAGTTCGACGGTACCAACGATTCGAAAAAAATGGGATGCATACATATTTCTTAACGCATGTTACTTTAGGGGCCCATAGTCCGATTAGCAGGTGTCCCGATTATACGAGGAAATTTTTATGAAAATATAGTGTCCGAATATGAGGTCGTCCGATTATATAATTTCCTGATGCAAGCCCTTACGCGCCGACCCTTTTATACGCCGTAAACTTTATATAGGTACCGATATATCAATATGATATATGCCACGCTAAAAATTCAGTCCTGTGAAGTTAGCAAAAAAATTGTTTAAAATTAAATAAAAAATGAGAGTTCCCAGTAGCAAACAAAGAGTTCTAGAGTTTCTCATACTTTTTTTCAATAGTTCTAGCGAAAGAAGTGTTAAAATTCGGAAAAAAAAGTTTTTTTTGCTAACTTCACGCAGCAAGGACTTTTTTGAGAAAAAGAGTTCTGAGCTTGTTTTTCAACTTATAATCAAGAGTTCTAGAGTTCCTGATGCGTTTTAGTAAGAGTTCTGCAAAATTGGAAAAGTTACGGCATATTACGATGCCCATTGACTTAGAACCAAAAATGTTAAAAATACAAAAAAATCAAAAAAAAAAAGAGTTCTGATTAGAGTTCCCGATAGCAAACAAAGAGTTCTAAACATTTTCCAAATAAATTTTTTTCTAAAACTATCGGGAAATAGCAAACAAAGGGTTTTAAACATTTTCCATATAAATTTTTTTCTAAACCAATTTTTCAAAAGTTATTCGCAAATAACTTTTAAGAAAATAGTTTTAGAAAAAAAAGTTATTTGGAAAATGCTTAGAACTCTTTGTTTGCTATCGGGAACTCTATTCAGAACCCTTTTTTCGTTTGCATATATTTCCACCATTGTTTTTCTTTTAATTATTCTAATTTTTTGTTACTATTAACAACATCAAAACAAAGATGAAACTAAATGTGTTTAGTTATGTTCTCGTTGTATTATATGTTGCATAACATGAATTGAACAAACAAAATGTTTGAATAAATATGGTTGGAAATAAGTTGAAACATACTACTTGTATTTTTTTATGGGCGGAGACTGTTGTATTTTGTTTTTTTATTTGTACACATGAAACAAAAATTGCAGCGACATTAAAACGAATAGGTAACCGAAGTACGACGATTGAAAAATAAAAACATTTGGTTTGTATTTGAAACAAAACTTCAACATTTCTTAATATTCAAGTGATGCTGTAGTTGTCTTCCTAGAACTTTCGATGTTGATTGAATTTTTGACAGGCAGTCATTTTGAATTTCAATTGTGAAGTTATAATGATGTTTTATAAATGTTAATTGTATATTTTTATCTACTTTACTTAAATCAACCCTGAAAAGTAAGCAAACAAAAATTATTGCATGAAAAGATTTACTATACATAGCAGAGTTGCCGCAAGATTGAAAAATTGCCACAAGTAGGATAATTCTCAGACTTTAATAAGATGTCCATAATACCCATAGCTAAATAAAATAAAATGCACGACTGGATTGCACGAACTTGCTCTTATGTTCGATCGCATCTTATGCAAAAGATTTCTATTAAAAATCTAAATATATTTTTAAAGTCATTTTTAACTCAATTTTATATATGCATATACAAAATTTCATTAATTTTGTTCTAAAATAAATTGGTATGACAATATTAAATATTAAATAATATAAACTTAAAAACAAAAGATTAAATCTGTTTAATTAAAGAAAAAAAAATCAAAATTCTGAGATAAATACTTAAACTAAATTGAGCTCAAAAAAAAGTACGCCATTTTATTTCTTGGGTAAATTTGAATTTATGAAAACAAAAATTTTAATCTGTAGAGCGGTGGAGCTTTTTGAACATATTTAAAAAAAAAAATTCAAAAACGCCAATTCATAGGTATTCAGAAAATACAAAAAAATATAATTTTTGAAAAAAATTTAACGAGCAGTTTTGGAATAATAATTTTTTTTTTAAAATACAAAAAAATATTAATTAAAAATATTGGTACGCGGTATAATTTGGGCAACCTAAACCTATATTCTTGTGAAATTACGAAAGAATCGGTTAAGCCATTTATGAGATAGTCGAAAGCAAAAAAAAACGGTCTTATGGAAAGTACCGTTTTTAGACATTTTCGGCCGTAGCTAAAAACCTACACTGATTTTTTTTATCGTTAGAGCCGTTTCCGAGAAAAAGAGGTTTGAACGTAACGCTTGTATGGCAGGTACCGTTATTTTTGAGCTTAAAAAAATTTCAATTTCCACTCTGTACAATACCTAAAATCTCTATATACCAAGTTTGAAGCAATTCGGCCCACCCGTTTGGGTTGTAGGTGTCTATACATACATACAGACAGGCTGACAGACTGACAGACTGACAGACTGACAGACTGACAGACTGACAGACTGACAGACTGACAGACTGACAGACTGACAGACTGACAGACTGACAGACTGACAGACTGACAGACTGACAGACTGACAGACTGACAGACTGACAGACTGACAGACTGACAGACTGACAGACTGACAGACTGACAGACTGACAGACTGACAGACTGACAGACTGACAGACTGACAGACTGACAGACTGACAGACTGACAGACTGACAGACTGACAGACTGACAGACTGACAGACTGACAGACTGACAGACTGACAGACTGACAGACTGACAGACTGACAGACTGACAGACTGACAGACTGACAGACTGACAGACTGACAGACTGACAGACTGACAGACTGACAGACTGACAGACTGACAGACTGACAGACTGACAGACTGACAGACTGACAGACTGACAGACTGACAGACTGACAGACTGACAGACTGACAGACTGACAGACTGACAGACTGACAGACTGACAGACTGACAGACTGACAGACTGACAGACTGACAGACTGACAGACTGACAGACTGACAGACTGACAGACTGACAGACTGACAGACTGACAGACTGACAGACTGACAGACTGACAGACTGACAGACTGACAGACTGACAGACTGACAGACTGACAGACTGACAGACTGACAGACTGACAGACTGACAGACTGACAGACTGACAGACTGACAGACTGACAGACTGACAGACTGACAGACTGACAGACTGACAGACTGACAGACTGACAGACTGACAGACTGACAGACTGACAGACTGACAGACTGACAGACTGACAGACTGACAGACTGACAGACTGACAGACTGACAGACTGAAAGACTGACAGACTGACAGACTGACAGACTGACAGACTGACAGACTGACAGACTGACAGGCTGACAGACTGACAGACTGACAGGCTGACAGACTGACAGACTGACAGACTGACAGACTGACAGACTGACAGACTGACAGACTGACAGACTGACAGACTGACAGACTGACAGACTGACAGACTGACAGACTGACAGACTGACAGACTGAGAGACTGACAGACTGACAGACTGACAGACTGACAGACTGACAGACTGACAGACTGACAGACTGACAGACTGACAGACTGACAGACTGACAGACTGACAGACTGACAGACTGACAGACTGACAGACTGACAGACTGACAGACTGACAGACTGACAGACTGACAGACTAACAGACTGACAGGCAGACATGCAGATGGAGAGAATTTTTAGACCACCTATTTTCGTCTTCACTATCATCGTAGTGTCATGTTTGATTCTTACCTCAAAATTTTTATTTTGACGAATGTATAACTTGCCTTATAGTACCTATAATGGCAAGTAAAAAGAAGTAGGTATCATACAGGCATTAACGCTATTCAAAGAATGTAATTAGTCTTGGCATCATTAGTTAAGTTTAAGGCCGATGTATGTGGGTTTATCTTGGTTCTAAATAGAATGAATGCCGCATAAGGTAACGTAAGTTTTTAATTTATGACTTTGTGAACTATTGAAACGGTAATAATTGATAAGAAGTGCGTGGATGAAACGCCCCTGCATGAAAACTTTCATAATTTCAACTTTTTCTTTGTAAAGCTGACTGCACTAACAAACATAATCCTGCACCAATCGGAAGTGCTCTCAATATATTTAATATTAATTCTGTTAAAATGGGTGTTTATCGCTAATCTATCGCTCAACCAAATTTCATCATTCTACGACAATCAGTAATTCTCTACATAGTTGATATCAATTCTATGCAAATATGCCGTTGCCACGCCCATGAATGTAAAATCTAAAATTTTAAAATTTTGCCTTTGTCTGTACTTTGATCCTTATCGCTGTACCAAATTTCATCATTCTATGACAATCAGATGTTCTTCGTATAATTTGTATCAATTCTATGCAAATGGGCGGTTTGCACGCCGCTTAGTGTAAAATTCCAAATTTTAAAATATTGCCTTTGCTTGCGCTTTGAGCCATACCCCCGTTCCAAATTTAATCATTCCATGAAGGTCAGAAGTGCTCCAAATAATGTATATCAATTCTCTGAAAATGGGTGGATACTAAGCCCCTCAATGAAAAATCTAAAATTTTAAAATGTTGCCTTCGCCTGCACCAAAAGCCCTACCGCTGTACCAAATTTCATCAATCTACAACAACCAGAAGTGCTCCAAATAATGTATATTAATTCTATGAAAATGGGCGGGTACCACGCTCCCTGAATGGAAAATCTTAAATTTTCAATTTTCTCCGTTGTACACACCACAGGGCCTACCGTTGTGCGAAATAACAAGATTCTACGATGTCGGGAAGTGCTCCATAATGTTGATGATCAGTGAGTGAGTTAGTCAGTTACGGTTTTTGCGATTTTGACGTCTTATATCCTCGGGAACCACTAAAGCTAAAGAATTGAAATTTGGGTGAGTTGCTTAAGCCTGGTTAGCTTAGCAAATGCTGGGAGTTTGAAGTTTCTGACTTTATTGGTACTGAAGTAAGAGGGTGGTCGAATATCTCCTCAGTTTGTTCATGTAAATAGGGTGTAGTGCCAGAACTTGGCTGGGCACTACCGTGCCCCTTGATAGCAAAAATATATGTAGTTGCTTAGAAACTTATAATTTGGTAGACATAAATTGATGAAACACATAATGAATTCCTTAAATGGCTTAGCTTGATAATTTTCCTGCCTCATAAGAAACCTTGGGAACTGTCTTAAAATTCATAGAGTGCAATTAAAACAACATACTTATATTCTCTCAAGATTCTCCCATAAAAATATAACGGGAGCAAATGTTTCCCCTTCAATATACAAAACTATGATTTTAATAGAGAAAACATAAATATGTGCCGATAAATTTCATATAAATTCATAATACATAAATATTCATATAGATACACATACATCATGTAGGTATATACCTAGCTAATAAACAATAACTGAGAAATACCTATATACTGACTTATACAACGCCAACATTCAGCAGGAAAAGATTTATCGAGGAAGATGGCAAGGAAAATTTAATTGCCAAGGTGATTAGGGAAGACTATAGTGAAGTCAAATATCATCATCATCAACAATCAACATTATCGCGCCGTCAGCCACATCCCCATCATTTCGTATCAAACATATGTATATTCATTCCAGTTCAACAATCACACGCAACGTGTGGTCGATATCGGTCGGTTACTGTGTGCCCAACTATGGTAAGAATTGCATAAAACCTGCATTCTCACAGGCCCATCAGCAAGAAGCAAAATCAAGAAAACAAGCTACCAGTTAATGCCATGCATTAAACTTTTCATATGAAGTATCTTTGTTGTACGATTTGAAGAATACAAAAAAAAATCCGTTAAGCCGAGGCAGCTGTGAACATGATGAGAATTATTTAAGTACTCGTATATGGATAAATCAAGGGACTCGGTGAAAATTTTGTCACCTTTGGGCAGTGTGTAATTTTTTTGCATCCTTAAATTCTCCGACTTCTTCAATCGAAGTTAAAATAAAATGCACGACTGGATCGCACGAACTTGCTCCTATGTTCGATCACATCGTATTTAAGAGCATAAACTAATAAGATAAGGACCCGAAACCTCTGCTTTCATTTGACATTTGCCTACAAGCTGAAACACGCACAATAGTGACTTTTCCGTTCCTCTTCCAATAGACACACAAATAAAAACGCACACAAGAATCTTTTCTGTTCATCTTCCATAGACACATAGATAACACAGGTCTAGTGATTTGTTTTTGTTTTGTTTTTCGATTCCACATCTATTCATAGATAGTGTGCCAAATGTACAAATACAACAACGTAGGTTTCCAATCTTGGTATAACTTATTTGTGTGCAAAAGGTTTCTATTAAGAATCTAAATATTTTTTCTTTACTTAATTTTTTATATAGGTAGCTACACAATTTTTTAAATTTTTTTCTTAAAAAAAATTGGTATGAAAATTTAAAATATTTAATTATATAAACTTAGAAACAACATTTCAAAAAAAAACATCTAGGTACCCGTTTTCGAAATATTGAATTTTCGAAAAAAAAAAAATTTCAAAATCCAAAAACGTTATTCGAAAATTGTTGTATGTAGTATTATTTATAATTTGAAGAACCTTCTATATAAAAATGTTGATCCAAATCAGTTGAGCCGTTAAAAATAAAAAAAAATGGTTGCAAGGCAGGTACCTACCGTTAATAACAAAATATTTTTAAAAAACAGTAAACAGTGCACACACTTTTTAATCAAAATACTTAGAACCGTTTTTGAGATAGTAGACAAAATTTTATATGGTAGGTACCGTTAGTTTTGGACTTAAGAAAACGATTCAAAAATCTATTTTAGACAATCACCTAAAACGCTTAAGTACCAAGTTTCAAGAAAATTGCTTCAGCCGTTTAGACAGACAGACAGAATTGTGGGACCCACTTTGTTGGTGTTCTCTATCATCGTATTGTCTTGTTTGATTAAATGATGAGACTTCGATTTTTTTTCCAAATGCAAAACTTGTCCTATATTATAGGGCATATACACTAGTAATGAGACTTTTAAGGGATGTATGTATTAATTACTCGTTCCATGACATTAAAAATATGGAATTGTTATGGCCTTTTCGATTGGCCGTCCGGAACACGTTCCCCCAATAAAACAGCCGTAAGCAATTTGACTGATTCTGAATTATATGTATCACTGTATTTGTGAAAATTAAATTAAAAGAAAATCACATCGGCTAAAAAGAATTTCCAAAACACTTGATTTCAATTTAGATACACATTTTCTTGTATCAATAATAATTATAACTTGCTTCTTTTTATGTTATTTTACCAGAAAACGAGTTTAAATTCAATAAACACAACGAAATTACACAACAAATCAAGCCGATTATTTTGACATTTTAATTGTGTAAGTGTATTAGTGATTCTGTTTTCGATTCTGTAATGAAATCCAGAATCGTTTTTTGTTCTGTTTAGAGTAACAACTGTCATTTTGTGGGGGTCAGAACAGTTCTGGACAGCCAATCGAAAAGGCCATTAGACTTCAATGTTTGTGCGCTTTCTTAGCCGATGTGCCTACTAAAGTACCTGTCACTAAGGTTTATTTCTTTTTGACCCATTTCCGTATAACAAATTTTCTTACTGTATGAACTCTTACGCTGCCGGCCGTGCCTTTGCTTTTGCCCTTGTATTTTTCCTTTTGAATGACTTATCAAAAACAAAAACACCCACACCATGTTTAATTTCTGCATTAACACCATTCTTAATGTGTAAACAGTAGAGACACTAAAATCCCTCTAATTAAATAGAAAGGTTCCATTCTGTTTCCCCAACATTATGTACGAGTGTACAAGCCTTATCTACTCTCGAAAAGAGTTGAAATTTTGAAGAAAGACGCCTGTCACTGTGACTTGCAAAATTTGGTATGCTTTAAGGGCGATAGATATTTTAAGAATTTGTTAAAACTTGAGGACGTTGACTTGAGTGATGAGGTTTAGGGAGAAACCATGATAAGGCAAAATAATTTCGATTTTATAATTGCTTCATTACTAGCCAAAAAGTTATTGGTTTTGACAATAAGGTTTGATACGATTAATGTTTGATAATTTGTGTTTCAGCTTTAAATTTTTAATAAAATAGAGTTATTCAGATTTATTCATTGAGGTATCTGAGAAATAGGATGATAAAGATGCAAAGGGTAAATTCTTACCCCCTCACCCAACTGAAATTTTGGATTAAAATGAACTTACAACTCAGTACAGTAAGAGTTGCCCCTTAAAAACCTTGCGCCGCGTCAGTCACTTACGATTGAAGTGAAACTCGTTGCCGATCCTCAGAATCTCGAATATTTGTATGTACATAAGTTTCGTCTTAAAGCTTGTTTTAATGAAGATGGGGAACCAACCTTTGAAGACGTGGCTATTGATTGGTCTAATTAGCTACTTGCAAATAAAAAAATTGAAAGCAATTCTGTATTTTATGAGGTATTGTAAACAATTTTTGGTGTTTATGATAAGATTTTTTTAATTGCGAAGAATTTATGGAAAATTGCGTTGATGTCTGATGAATTTATCAATTTGGGAAGACTTTTTGGCAGTTTGTGAGTATGGTCTTAAAGTCAAATTTAAGTAACTCGCTCATGGGTTACACATCGTCATGACTATTTATAGATGTTAAAAGCGACGAGGTTCACATCACATTATCAAAGTTTTCGGGTTTAACAACAAATGTGATATTCGGAGTAATAAATAAGAAACCTCTTCTTCTGACAGTTAAGATTAGTTTTACAAATCCATAAATCTTCTCGGAAAGTTAATATAGTGACAACCGATATCGATGAACTACCAATGGTTTCTTTGCTCCCTGCTTTATAATTTGATAGAGTACATTACCTAACTTTGACAAGACATTGTAGGGGCCTTGTCGGTCACTTTGCAATTTGAGGCAAACACCTTTTTTTCTTCTTCGGATCATATAACTAAACGCTATAATCATTATTAAATGGAACATCTGTGGAATTGAGATCGTATCGGTTTCGGTTTCATTCTTCGACTATATTTTATAACATCTGTTTCGATTTAAAGAATATGCTGTTTCTAACCGCGAGAGCAAGTCATCTGCATATATAGAAGTTGCACTAGGCTTGCTGGGAGGAGGACCGGTAAATAGTTCTGTGGGCAAACGCAGCTCACTCCCAAATGTTAAGAATGCTGGTGTTTGTTTCGTTGCTTCGTGAATAGCAGTTCGATATGCTAGAAGCAAATTTTAACCCTATTACACGCCAGTATCGAAACACCTTACCGGCAAAGTAATCCGATTCTGTATGGACATTTACACACCATGCATACCGGTGTGGGGCTGTCAGAAATCAATTGTCAAAAATTAAAAAAAACTCATTGGATACTATTTTGAATAGATTTTCATGTTTTTATCCTTAATTATTTCTAACAGTATAGTTACTTTAGGTTGAAACCAGATATATTTATCATTTTCAGCCATCACGTATTCATCCGCTCAGTTCAAAACAATTTAAGCAGCAGGCAAATTACAAAAATAAAACATCAAATCGCATTGGTAAACCATTTCGAACCTTTTAACATGCCATGTCGGCACACTATACCGGAACAATATTTACCGAAATACTGTGTCGGTATATCTCCTTTTCACACGACCATAAAGCCTTTTCGACACTATGTATCGGTACAGTGTTTCGCGGCTTGTAATAAAGGTATATGTAATATGTGTATCCCAGTCCATTTCGTGTTCAGCTGTAAATTTAGCAAGATAACTGAGGGCGGTTCGAATAAATATTTCTACCATGCCATCGGACTGTGTATGTAATACCGTAGTGTAATACTATTGCTATAGTACCACACTAATAAACTATAACCTTGGTCCGGTATACCGTACACAAGATTGTCACTGTCGCTCAAATTCTCTTGGTCCGGGTATCCGTACACTGAGAATACTGAGCAAATCTTCTATATAAAAAAAATGTACAAGGAACAAAACTTTTCATCATTAAACTGCAATTTTATTCGTAAAAATAAGGTCTTCTTATTGACCCTAGTGGCTAAAACTGAGTGTGAATTGTAAAGAAACAAAGAAATTATAAGTTAAAAGTATGCAATGCAAATAATGTTTCCTCTACAAGATGAAATGTAAAATGTAATCGTCAAAAGTATACAATGAAAAATGTTTTCGCTAAAAGTATGCAATGAAAATGTAATCGTTACCAATTATGAAGTTAAGAGTATACAATGTAAATCATGTAATCGGTACAAAAGAATTCAAAAATGTTTCATCTTTACAGTAGTACATATCACGTCGATACCCATAAATTGCGCTATGTGCTTCAAAATTTTTGAGTAACACAATATTTTCTTTCTGCCCGGCTGAAAGTCTTACTGTAAAACTTGATTACCTTTTCCGTTCCATCTTGAAGTAGTGATAAAATAAATACATGTTGGCTTGTATCTGTATCAAGGATAAATATAGATCAATTTTATTCGGCTAAGGAAGAACAGGTGCTTAAGAGCAAAAGTATCGTCACAAGTTGTGGTCCAAGCTAATCCTTTCCTTTCTCGGTTAACGCCGTTAAAGGGTTAGCAACGGCCGAAAAGTCGTCTTAATATAAAAAAGATCAGTTCCTAAAGAAAATGCAGTTTATTCTTTGTCGTCAGCTGCCATCTCCACTTGTTAATAGGAGGATTGAAGGTATGGAGCAGCCATGATGATCCACCGAATGCGTCCAGAGATAGGTGGGTGCGGGGCAAAGGATATGAGTCCATCTTAGTCGCATTGTTAAGTTAGCGATAATCCACTTAAAACCTCAATAAGCCGTCTTTCGTGCGTATAAGAACAACGTAGGAATACCATGGACTGGTTCATGACTGCACAACTTTCTGCCACCCGCCCGCGTAGATAAGAATGAGCAGTCCATCGTTGTCTTAAGCTCATAGCCAGCTAGTAAAATCATCTCAACACCCCCGCAACCGCATCAAAAAGTAGACTTTATGAGTGCCTACAGCTGAGGTCTCATTGTTGGTCAAATTTTGTGACACCTGCCGAACAAAATGTTGCCCATTTGACGACTGCAAATTTTGATCTGGAACATTTTTAGAACTGGCCGCTGGTACTCCGTGAATAATGAAACTAATGAAACTACGAGCTGTCCATAGTCATTACACTCAGCGTGTGTGAGGGCTCAAACAGAGTAGAATGATTAGACAAAAGATCACTTCAATTAGTACGATATTTCTATTGCATTAATTCGACTTATGCAACGCGTGTACTTATTTCTTCCATCAAAGAATGAACACCATCCACTGCGGTGTCTTGATCAGCAAGTAATTTTATTTATTTATTCATTTTTACAAGAATTTCCTCCAACCTTTTCGTCATATCTTCATTTTCTTTTCTTTTTATAATCTGCAAACCGGACAAGGGATTATACTACCCTTTTAAATGTTTCAACATAGCGCTGGCGTGAGGTTAAGGAAGAGAGGAAGAAGGATAGAAAAGATGTGTGGCGCGATGTTCTGAGACTGGAGGCGGTTGTTGTCTCCGATTTAATCTGCAGGGATAGCGGCTGAACTAATGCGGAGAAATTTTCGTGTCTTATTTATCTATATCCCTTATAATTCGCATTATTTTTGTTATTCATTTTAATATTTGTCGGTATACTAGTTTCACTCAATCACATGTTGTAAGTGCCATGCCTAAACAGCATGTAATGAGTAAACCAGCAACATATTATATGACATTTATTTTAGAATTGCTTTTTAATGGAAAAATAAGAGGTAATAGACTACGGCAGGGATCGAACATGTGACCATGAGGTTGACAGGCGAACACACAACTACCACGCCACGGCCACCCCTGACATGATTAGAGCGTGATAGAGATCCGGTCAGGACATCGATCGTTACTTACCCCACATCTGACATCACTTGTTAATCTGTGTATAATCAAAACCACCTTTTTTTCAATAAAAAATCTATATTATTTCTTTATTCTTGCAAAAAAAAACTCTTGGAACAAAAACAGACCACTTTTTTTTAACTTCTTCTTCTGCCAGTTAAGATCAGTTTGACAAATCTATAATTCTTACAGAAAACCTACTAATATTATAAATGTGAAACTTTGGATGGATGGATGGATATTTGTTACTTAATCACACCAGAACGGCTGAACGGATCTAGATAAAATTAAGCGCAGAAATAGAATTAGTCTGGAATAGCACATAAGCTACTTTAATCCCTGTAAAATGTACCGTTCCCGTGGGATAGATTTGTTTGAAAATTTTGCATACATCACACATAACATATCTGCTCATTCTACAAATAGCCAACATAGGTTTTTTTCACAATAAGCCAAAAAGCACACACAACATACAGCTGCAGTTCCAGTAGCCAATCTAGTGTTCCAGTAAACCAAAGCAACATGAAAGTTCTGAACCAAATCAGTATAGTACAAAGTACAGCCAAGCAAGTTGTTTTGTTTTTTTTGTTTTGTACAGTAAATATTGTAAATTGTTTTTAGGTTTTATGTTAATTGATAATTAATAAAACTTACTAATATTAAGAATGTGAATGAACAATTAAACAACTCAACTGATTTAGACGAAATTTGATAGGTAGATGAATGGGGCACTTTATTACGTTATTATATTTATCCTGAAAAATTAACGGTTGCTATGGGAGAGAACCCATAGTTGTGGTTGTGGTTTATGGTTGCTATTGACACTTATGTATAAAATTATTCTGTCGAAGAAGGTAGTTCAACGAATGAGCAATAAATATTGACATTTGACAATAATTTACGGAACTTTCGATTTTGTTTATAGATTGATATATTACAGGCGATTTCGGGCTTTCGGATTTTTTATTTTTATTAATCGAACATTTTAACTCTATTTGTAGTTTAGAATATTTGTGGGTTAAAGGCGAAAGAAGCATTTTTTTATTAATAGTAGACACACTTAAATTTCGTTTAAAGTTTTACAATGGTTTTGCAGGTTTTCAGACAATTTTCATTATACTCGTAGAGATTTCATACAGTTACATCTTAACGCTAGAACCAAATTTTATTTGGGCATTTTAAAAATAAATATTAAAATGTTTCCACTGCTAATTATGTTTGATTCAAATCAAGTGACTAGGAGTCTATAATGTGTACATTATTAAGTATTACATACTTGGAAGTAAAACAAGTTAATAGATAATAATAATAATAGATATTTATATTGGAGTTTATATTTATATCTAAGTCAACCTTTAGTATTTGCAAATAATTTAATTCGGTGGCAAACTGCTTTAATAGACTCAAGTTAAACATTTTGAAAGCATTATTTTCCCTTACTTCGTACAAAGTCTTTAAACAATGAAAATCTAACGCCATCTGCTAAAACGCACGAAATCTATCTGTTTAATGTCTACAAGAAACAAGAGATGTCCGATGGATTTCTTTGAAGCATGACGGTGCAATAACTGTCATCCCCCCATGACAAATGACTTGAACGTCTATATCGCAAATCCTGCGTCCATTATTAATCGCAAGAAACAAAAAAAGTCCAACTTACATTCTTACATACCTATATTATCAACAATGACTGGACCGTTCTTCAGTAGATCCATGGGACTAAGGTATACTTTTGTTCTTTTGATTTTGCAAACCACTTTGTGGCACTTATTTCTGCTTCCCGGCTATTAAAAAGTTTTCCAACTTATTCTCTATCACCTTTGTCTTATTTTCATACACTATTTCCCATGAGTTCGAATCATCATTGCCTCTGGCAATTCAGTAATCGAAGTCTATAAAAAAAGCACAAACTAAACTTCATGACTGTCCTTTATAATCGGTTTATGATGGCAAATAAAAAAAAAAGAAAATAACAAAGTTTTAAAAACGAATTTAACTTGTTCTTAAAGATAATAATGTTTGCCAATGGCATATCTTTGGAATACACCCAACAACATGTGGCACATAAATTTATATTTGATATTGCGATTTGCCAGAAATATTCAGGATGTGTGCCCCACACATTCAGGAGTGGAAATGTTAAGAATATTGTGTCACCATAAACAAGCTATAAATTAAATGAAACATATTTAATAAACATTAATATAGGAAAATTCCCAAATACCCACCCAATACAATCATTCTCTCAGCTCTCATCTCACCCTTCTCAATTTTGGTTTTGGAAGCAAAGCACTCATATGTATTTCTGTCAAGTGTTTGGCTTTGGCTTCTTGCTCTCTCATCGTCTTTCTTGAGCTCGAAGTCAAGTTCTTTGTCTTAAGCTTATCCTTGTTGTGTCATTTGCCGTGTGTTGTCGTTGTGTTGCGAATGAAATGAAACGCAATGTTGTTTTGGTTTTCATAAATCATTATCCTTCAGCGATTATTTTCTTTACTTTGACACTGCACAAGCCGAAATATTTTCATCGCATGAGGCAAGGAGGTGGAGAGATCTTTTGTTGGAATAAATCGTTAATTTGTTCAATTTAATGTCAGAAAGTAAGAAGTGTATTCAGGATTGGTGTGTATTGTAACTCCAACAATATGTATGTATGTATATGTATTAGATATTCGAACAAAGCCAAGAATGTGCTTAACCTGCACTAATCAATAATAAGAAATGTCGATTCTTTAAAAATAATCATTCAATCATTTTAATCATTTTTACTCAAACCAATATAATGCGGCAAAACAGAATTGCTCTTAGGTATTTGACATTTACAAGCTTATTCCTTCGCTAATCAATCGAAGGTGGTCGCTTAGTGAAGGAATAAGAATTGATATTTAGAAAAAACTGTTCAGGTACATAGAATATAAAAAGATAGAGTTGATTTTTTTTTATAATCTTGCACGCGCTCAAGGGATTATGAATACCCTTTATATGTTTGTAACACAGCGCGGGGATACGGTGAAAGAAGAGAAAGAAGGATAGGAAAGATGTGTGGTGCGACGTTTTGAGACAAGAGCTGGTTGTTGTCTCAGATTTATCTCCAGGGGTGGCGGCTGAACTAATGCGGAGAAAATTACAGTGTCTTATTTATTTATGTTTCTTATAATTCGCATTATTTTATTTATTTCGTTGTCATATTTATGAGTAGCTTACTCAATCACATGTTGTTAGTGTTATGTCTGAAAAGCATGTAATGAGTAAACCAGCAACTCATTTTATGACAATTTTTTTTAGAATTCGTTTTTAATGGAATATAAGAAGACATAGACAACGGCAGGAATCGAACCTGCGACCACGAGGTTGACAGGCGAGCACACAACTATCGCTCCACGACCACCCCGTAGAATATAAAAAGATTGAGTTGATACTTATTATAGTAGATTTTATTCGTGGATTTTCGATTTTTTTATTAATTGAAAATTTTAATCCACAGATTAACTTCTATTCTATGGCTTAATATGTCATGTATTAGAGGTGGAATAAGATTTTTTTATTAATAGGGCTGTTATAATATAGCGAACTAGCAAGAATGAAAAACAATTTAGTTTATATACGTATTTAGCTGGACAATTTATTGGAAAAGCGCCTTTGTTTGTAGACACCCGAACTCCCCTATTAGTACTATCTCTGAAATAATTATGCAAGTACCAGTGCAATCTAATCATGTGACTACTAGCGCTCTATGTTAGTCGGTGGCGGTAGCTAATCAGAGATTTTTTTAAATCAGGAACTATTAATTCGGATTTGTTCCCAGATGTCAGAAGCAAAATATGAAAAAGGAAAATTATTTCCAATACGTCGGTATCTTGGGAAAAATAAAATGCACGACTGGATCGCACTTATTTGCTCCTTTTGCCTTATTTAAAAAAAAATCATTAATCTTAAAAAAATTTTGGTTTGTTGGTAATTTTAAGTACTAAGCAATTTAAATTTAAAAACTAAATTTCGAAAAAAATCCTAAACCGGTTTTCGAAATATTGAATTTTCAAAAAAAAATGATTTATTTTTTTAAGAATTCCCAAAAATATTTTTCGAAAATTTGGTATACCGTAGGTATTGTTATGAATTCTAATGGTTTTTTACATAAGAATTTTCATCGAAAACCGTAAAGCCGCTCATGAGAAAGTCGAAAATTTAAAAAATGTTTATATGGCAGGTACCGTTCGTAACAAAATATGTACAAAAAAAATTGAAACAAAATGTAGACCAAACAGCCATTAGCGGAGAATGGGATCGGATGACCCGGAATGTGCGGAGGAATAAATAGATCGCACGTACTTGCTCTTGTGTTGGATCGCATTGTATGCAAATGATTCTTAATAGAAGTGGCTAAATATATTTTTAATTGAGAAGATAATTTCTAAAAGCTTCTTTGGTTTATTAAAAGCAATAATCTTTTGAACCTTAACCAAGTTGCTTTTAAAAACGGTCGCAGTTCTATAGACTTACTACTCCACATATACGAATACGTCTCCACCGCTTTGTCTTGCAAAAATCACGTTTCAATAGTTTCTATTGATTTTGAAAGAGCCTTTAAGCGTATAGGCATCCACATAGTTTTAAATAAGTTTCGTAATTGGAAAATTGGTCCAAAAATGTT
Organism: Philhelius pedissequus; assembly: GCA_910595825.1. Lineage (NCBI taxonomy): Eukaryota > Metazoa > Arthropoda > Insecta > Diptera > Syrphidae > Philhelius > Philhelius pedissequus. The sequence continues at coordinate 166,273,664 of OU343161.1, forward strand.
CAAATTCATTAAATATTTACTGCTCCATCGAAAATTTAGATCCAAAGTTAATAACTGCTATTCAAACATCTACAATCTGGATAATGGGATTCCCCAGGGATCACCTCTATCGGTGGTGAGTTTTATCATCGCTTACGACGACATTAGCAATATATCAAGCAGTTCAAAAACATAGGTCACACTCTTTATGCTGATGATCTATATATATTATCAAAATGCAACAATGTTTCTCATACAGAGAATACTCTCAAGGAAATACTTCAAGGCAAAAAAACTGGTGGTCTACAAAAAAGCACCTGCACATTTGCAGAAAAATCAATTGTTCCAAGCCTGCTATTGAGCTTGATAACTCAGAAATACTATCCATAGATAAACTAAGTATTCTTGGTGTTGTATTCGAAATGAAGTTTAATTTTAAGGAACATTGTTTAGCTTTAAAAAATAAACTAGTTACCAGGCTTAATATTATTAAATACCTATCATTTAAGAATAGTTTCATAAATGTTAATAATCTTATTAAAGTAACTAAAGCTATTATTTTATCTAAAATAGATTATAGTCTCGTTATTTACGGCAAGTGTGCAAAATCGAATCTTTAAATTCTTCAATCAACATACCATGCAGCGATAAGAAACAGTCTTAAGGCCTTCAGAAACAGACCAATAAAGAACATACTTACAGAAGAAGGTTTTTCATCAATTGAAAAAAGACGAAATTATCTCACAGCTCGACTAGTGCCTAAGATTTGTAATTCTTCAAGATCTCCAATAAACGCTGATGCTACAAAAATATTAAATAGAAAGAAAACTCCAAAAATCCCGTCAGCTCTTTACAACGCCTTGTCATTTGCCAAAAACATTGGACTCAACCCAGTTTTAAATAAGAATTCGCAAATAAAACATCCTCTTTGGACATTATCTCCAGACTCAGTTAATATCAATCTTTCCATCTACAGAAAAGACATTACTCCAAGTGTAGTATATCTACAATTATTTCACGAACTGTTGTGTAATTACCCCGAAAACACCTGGGAAATTCTCTTTACCGATGGCTCTAAAAACGACGAAAATGTTGGCTTTGCTATAGTCAACTCAAATGGAAGACTTGTGACCGCAGAAAAGATTCCATCTTACTTCTTAATCTTCTCGACAGAAGCACTAGCTGTTCTAAGAGCTACAGAAATCGCCTGCAAAAGCAAAAAGAAATCCATAATATGTACAGATAGCCTCTCGACACTTACAGCAATTCAAAATTTGAATAATCATTCTCCTGTCATCCGTAAAATTCGTGATAACATAATTATGCTACAAAGTAACATAAAACTAGTTTGGATACCAGGACATATCGGAGTATAAGGAAACGAAATAGCAGATCGGGAAGCTAAAGCTGCATCCACAGATCCAAATCTCAGTATCTCCAACTACCAACCTGACAAAAAAGATTTTCTTAAGCTGGCTAATTCTCACTGGAAACAGAAACAAAAAGAAGAGTGGGGGAATATATTCGCCATTACTCCACAATAAATCCAACTCCAAACTCGGCTGTTTATCCCACAAATACGACTTCAACGATGAACAAAAACTTCCTAAGACTAAGAATTGGACACACCAAACTTATCCATAGCTATCTGCTAAGCAAGTAGTCTCAACGGATTTGCCACTTTTGCCAGGCTAATATAATTTTATCTATTAAGCATTTAACTTTAGACTGCACCTTTGTTAAAAAAAAACTTAAAACGAATTATGCAACAGAGATTTCATGAACCTTCTACAATTCCCACAGCACATAATATAAGATATGTTTTTATTCTTTTAAAAAAATTAAAACTATAGAGAATAGCTTATGATAACCTTTTTTTTAATTTCCCAGTAATGGGGGCGGTCGGGGGAGCTCAAACTTTTGGATGTCTCCCGATCGCCCCCCTTTCTGGTCTTGTATATATATTACTTATTTAACTTTTATTTACATAACCTATCAGCACTAAGCCCTGGTAGCTAAAGCTGTTATTTATAAATATTATACTATACATTTATGTAAAGTATAATAAATAATAATAATAAATATTTTTAAAGTCGTTTTCTATGTTATTTTCTATATAAAAAATTTCTTAAATTTTTTCTTTAAAAAAATTATGACAGTATGACAATTTTAAATATTTAATAATATAAACTTAAAAACAAAATTACAAAAAAAAATCGAAATATTGAATTTTCAAAAAAAAATATTTTTTTTTCAAAAATAAAAAAAAAAGATTTTTCGCAAATTTTGAAATGCAGTATTTTGTATAAGTTGATCGAAGATAGAATAGTGAAAAAGATTATTTTATTAGATACAGCTACAAATACTTAATATAATATAATCAACAATCTTGGCAGTAGTTGGTAATAAAGAGTCTTATTGTACCCATGTACAAGATAAATTGACAAAGAGTTTAACTCAAAAAACATTATGTACTGAATGTACACTTCCTTAAGCAATTTATATTACTACGTATAGTCTTCTTTGTTTTTTTTTTCTCAGCAAATCTTGTTACAATTTCATCAAGATCGATTGCTATATTGCGATGAACGTTCATCATGCAATACCGGTGAGGCGATCTTCTCATATTTGCCCGCAACCAAAATTTTAACACGCCTAAGTATGGAGATTTGTTTGGATAGATATAAATATGCTTAAAAAACGTCTGACATTTGTGATGGTAGAGAATCTGGTACACTACGTCCTTCTTCAATTTCCTTTTTCAATTTTTGTATCTATATCTCAATTTTTTGGATAACCATAGAAACAGGTGCATGTAATATTTTGGCAAAAATGCTCCCAGCTGAAATATTGCCAGTGCATCTGAAAAAAGACGATCTTTCAAGTCTGTCACGACAGAATCCAGTTGGGGAATATAAGCTGCCCTTCGAAAATACTACTAGGCAGGTAGACTGTCAACGCTTTATACGATAACAACACGTTATTTTAAGGATCCAAGATTTATTTTTTTCAGTCAGTATATAATTTTCGTGTCAAGGTGTATTTGTGTGTCTATGACAAATACCTTAAAAGAGATGAACATATATAGCTCGGTATCATTCGAATCTTCTGAACGTGAAATGATGCTCAAAAGTTTCCTCTCAATTTATTGGTATCGGAAGTTAACTTTTCCAGGGAATTTTGCTGCCATTTCATACGATTTTTTTTCGAGGGAAATTTATTCCGTGGGAGATTCACAATCACATGAAAAATTTCGAGGGAATAAAATATTCCGTAGGAAGCGAAATTATTCCATGAGCGATTACCGATAATGTTCACGACACAGAAAGTCGTATACACATACATATTTGCGATACGAAAAGGGTGCGATTCAGTTTTTTTTTTTTTACATATAGGCAAATTTTTCAACCATATTTTGATCGTGAATATTTTTTCATTCATGCTTGTAGAATTCGGCCCCTGGGTCCCTTAATGGGACTAGATTTCTCGCTGAATTGTAAAAAAAAACACATATCTTATAATTATAATTAAATTATTCAAAATTATTTCTCTAAATAAAATTACAACTTCGCTTAAATATTTAATTGCTAAAGCATGAAACTTATTCAATAGAACCAAAAAGAACAAGAATTTTATTTTCGTATATAGGCACAAGAATCATGAGCAATAATAAAAGACGTTTAAGCTTTCAGTAGCAGTTCAGAAACACCGAATAGCATTAGAAATACTTCAAAAATGTAAATCTAAAATTCTAAAGCATTAGAAGTATTCAATATCTGGTGTAACAAGTCTTGTAAAATTGTAAAATTTTATTTTTTTACAACAAACTGTGAACACACGTTTTCTAATCTTTACACTGAAGCAAATGTCAAAATTTGTTTCACATTTGTTTTGAAATATGTTAGTTTGTGTTAAAGAAATTTTACACTTTTGTATTTTTCTGTTACGTTCGGGTATAGTAAAAGCGAAAGAGTGTAAGAATTTGACAATCAGTATATTTTGTTGTTGTAGTCCACAAAAATGCTACACTTTTACACTTTTGCAATGATACAAGACCAGTTACATCGGATCGTGTGTACCCCTATTATCTTATTTATTTCTGACACAAACATTTGGCACATAGCTCTGGTTGCACTTTCGATCGATATGAAGTAGCTTGCGAGTTCAAGTATGTTATTCTTCACTTTTTTACAATAAGAACACATTTATATAAATTTCAGAATAAAGAAAATCAGCTACGCTTTAAACACGAAATTCAAACAAATCCCCCTTAATAAAGTTAATACAAATTGCAGTCACTTTGTGTGATAATGTTAAAAAAAGTAGCAATTTACTAAAAAAAAAAAAAAAAAAAAAGTTTTAATTTACGACCAAAAAATACCAAATTAGATAATTCCACGACCCATTCAAATTTACAAATCCAATATTATTTATTGCTAATCGGTAATTTTCGATTAATTTTTTTATGCAATCGAGAATAATATAAAATTGGTAAATATTTCGATGAAATTGCGATTTCTTAATGGCAATGTTGTTTTATTTCGTTCAATTTATTGATATTAAAGTTATGATTCAGGACTTTAAAGTTTCAATATCATCATTTAAGACATTTTTGCAAATTTCGAACAAAAAGTCTTAAAATACGTAAATTCTGTCCTAGGATAGGAAACTGAATTCGGTTTTCGTGATTTACATCGCATTTTGCTTGATCCGCTCTTAAAATTGTTTCCGTGGTGCTCACTATTCCCCTTTTTTTGTTGCTAACTGTTATTGGTTTACCATATTAATAAAACGGCTACCGCTTTTTGATGAAAATTTAACGTGCCTTAATAACCAGCGTTGGCGCCTACTACAATTGTAGTGTTTTTGCTAGGTACACTTTTTTTCAAAGCCATACATTACACACGCTCCTTTAAACACTATACTTTTTTTCATCAGAAATTGGCTTATTCTTAAAAATGAAAAATTCGTTTGTAGCTTTAAATCAGAAGTAAAAATAGAACCCAACATCCTCGATTCCACAACCCACTTCCAGAATGAAATCCACAGTTTGACAGATCATACTGGTTTCTTTTTCTAAAATAAACGTATATTTTTTTACATTTCTACTTCAGTTTCACAAAGTACCGTTTAGAACGGTTGTTTAAATTATTCTCGAATGTTTGATGGAGTTGCGTTTTTGTGCATTTTTTTACAACGTTTTAACTTTACTTTTTCACTGGCGATTTTAGGTAGGTACAATAAGGCAAGTTATGCATTCGTCGACAAAACGTTTTGGGATAACAATCAAATATGACATCACGATGATAGCGAAGGCGAAAAAAGATGGTCTAAGAATTCCGTCCGTCTGTATGCATGCCTGTCTGTATGTATGTATAGACACCTAAAGCCTAAACGGGTGGGCCGAATTGCTTCAAACTTGGTACCTATATGGAGTTTTTTAAGGTATTGTACAGTGGGGAAATTGAAAATTTTTTAGCTCCAACAATGACGATACCTGCCATATAACCGCTACGTTAAGGCCTATTTTTTTCGAAAACGGCTCTAACGATTTTGATTTTAACAAATCAGTGCAGCTTTTTAGGTACGACCAATCATATGGTTGCAAAAAAAAAATGTTTCAATGTCTAAAAACGGTACTTTCCATAGGACCGCTTTTTTGGCTTTCGACTTTCTCATAAATGGCTTAACCGATTCTTTCGAAATTTCACACATATATGTATAAATAGGTGCATGTAGCCAAATTTATACTGCATACCAATATTTTTAATTAATAATAAGTTTAATAAGTTCCTGCGATCCAGTCGTATGTATAGTTTAATTTTCTAAGCACTACACTTTCAATAATTTTGGAGGTCAACACTGATCTGATACAGATTATGATAATAAGCCAAAAATACTAAAAATACTAAAAGAACAAAAAAGGAGCAACATTAGACCCACTGCAAAAATTTGAGATATATTAAACCAATAAAATAGAACAGGACAAAATAGATAACGATAAATTAACAATAAAACCAAACATATTATATGACACAGCAATATAACAAATAGGTAATCAAACACCAGAGAAAATTGGAAGAATATAAAACAATAACTTTCAAGAAGATCACACAAGAGAGAAAGAAATTCCGATAACAACATCATATATGTTTAATAATTTAAGAAAGCAAAGCCCGAATATAGAATGAATTTCCGAAACACTTCGTTTTAGAAAAATAAAAATTTAGGTTTGTAGATTTAAGGTAAATTTAATAATAAAATGTTTTAATTTGAGAACTTAATTTTAAACATTTTTTTATTTACATTTCGTATCAATATACCTCATCGTAAATTTTCTGATATTTAAAATAATTTTTTTCTTTCTTTTATTAAAACCTATTATGTACGCAACTTTTCGAATTGTGTTCCTAAAAGTCAATCTGAACATTATTTTCTTACTCTAAAAACTAGACATAAATGATGATACACATAATGAACTATTTTTAGATTACTTACGATATTTTTAGATTGCTTAGTTTTTAAGCTTGTGGGAAAAAAAGATGCCAGTTGAATTATTGGACAAATATGAATATATCAAAAAAAATCCAAAAATCGTTCGAGCAGCTTAAAAAAAAAAAACATTTCTTATTTATAAAAATTTAAAAACACTTTTAGAAAAAAAATGAAACGCCATTTTGAAGTAATTTTAATATACATATAAAATTTTAATTTAAAAAAAATCAGTGACTGGTTTTTGAAAAATCGATTTTTCAAAAAAAAAATTATTGATTTTATAAAAATCGAAAAACCAATTTCTTGTAAATTTGAATATACAGGTTTATTAACAGTTCTAGATAGCACTTGTATTAAAAAACTAATTTTAATCGGTTTATCAAATAGTGAGAAAATTTAAAATATATACAAGTGGTCTAAAATATATAGTGATTCTACTTAAAAGAGGACTGCGCTAATTTAAGAACACACACTTATTTTATTATCAAAATTTTTCTAGCAGTTTTTGACAAATACATTTTTTCCTTAACAGTTTTTTTTAACATTTTTATGGGACGTACCGTTGTTTTTTATTTTTATTAATTATTCAACATAAGTAATGTCAAAAAACTATCAAAACATCGATTGAGCCGTTTTCTATTTTTTTTTTAAATTTTGGCTTACGATAGTGGTTAAACTTTCTATGAGATTCTGTATAAAAAATTTCAAAAAAATCAAATGAACAGTTTTCCAGAAAATCAAAAGTACTAGAGGTACCACAAATTACCATTTTTTCCAAAAAATCCCAAAAAAAATGTATAGCAGGTGTTATTTAAAAAGGTCTTAATTTTTTTTCTTAAATGAAAACAACGTGTGGGCACATTACAGAAAAAAAACAAAATGTATCAAATTTGAAGCAAATCCATCCAACCGCTTAAGCTGAAGACTCGAGGAGACGCGGAATTACGGCACCGTTTTTTTTTTAATTTTAAACCCAATAATACCCACAACAGACGCCTATGATACCAGGTATACCCTGCTTAAGCCATAACGTTTGTATCCCCACTGCTCGGACTCATTTAAGCAGTAGCTATTCAGTACCCATTACATTGCAATGATGTCAGTGGTAATTGTAACTAAAACTCCTGTCATAACATACAGAGGCTCATTAGACCTCATTCAGTTTGAAACTACCACCTGCAGACTCAGACTTACATTTGCACATAATTCAATAAAATTTATTCCCTAAAACGAAGTTTTCAATTTGTGATTGCAATTCAGCCTCCAACTCGTTTCAGGTGTATTTATGTCTGTACCATTGCTGCTGCGGAAGGAACACACATTGCGGCACTCAGCAAAGCCAATATGGTCAATAACTCTTCCGACAAATCGAGAACCATTAAAACCTATATCATTCGCCGATGATTGAACGGAATTGCGTATGTTCGTCTGATGCCCGATATATGATCCACTGCATGCATCTCTGAAATTCATCTCCCACAAACCTAATGAGATGAAATGCTTCGTTGTCGTCACTCGCCTGCGTGGTAGTGTATCTTGGAGCTGATGATCGTGGTTGAAGTTAAGAAACCAGCCGTGCCATAACTCCTCATTTTTATTAGACAGAAGTCAATTATGTATATTGTAGGCTGGTTTTATGGAAACCTCTGCGTTATGTTGCGACGGTATTGCGGATCTGTTGTACACAGCAAGAAGAAACAACTCATATCAGACTGCTTATTCTATTGAGCGACGAGTTAATGACTCGAACAGAAGCCCCCAAGATTTGCACTTTAAATTGCTGCAATACAACAATGGTCTACGAATTCGGGTATCCTCTCCTATACCTTCGGCTTCGGCTTATCTTTGGGGATGAAATATTCTCGAATATTAATTTTCAGTCCAAATAACGTTTGGTCAACAATTTTTCATTGTTACTTCTGGCCCATTCCCCAGGGCCTAGATAAGCACTTACAAATTAAATTAATAATTTGGTGGTCAAGAATCCCCTTTCGCACTCATCGCCAAGATATTCAGAAAATCATTGAAGATAACGTTGGGCAAAGCATTATACAGATTTATCCACAGAGATGAGTTGGACTTGAAAGACCACTCTCGCTCTGGCAGGCAGGGTTGTTGGGTTTTTGTTTTTGTAAATGGTGTCCGGTGCCGGTGTGTCAGCAATTTAGAAAGTTGGAAGTTATCCGGAGCCGATTAGTTACCACTTTCAAATGTAAGTAGCATTCACAATAATTAATCCGAGTATTGTTTTAGATATATGTAATGGTTTTGGATATGGATTACCATAATTTATTGAAGTTTATTCTAAATTTATAACCGGAGTATAGGTAACTGCTGGAACTCTTTGTTCATTTCCTATTTGATATTCTAATTGAAATGCATGTATATATTGTGTGGTGGTCCCTTAAAGAACAAAAATAATGGTCATTAGAAACGCATCTTGTCCAAATGTCACAATGGAAAGAGAAAACATTTTCTTTATACTGATTGAGATACACTTATATTTTATGCAAAACTGAAACTTCACTTCTTCTCAGGCAGTTGAATAGAACGTACCAGTCAACTAGATTACACAAAATTAAAGTAGGTTATTAAATAAGAGTTGTATTGTGAAATAAATATTTAATAAAGACATATGTATAAAACGAAACAATAAAGTTTCTATTTCTCGAATATTGTTACGTAATAACACCTCTATTGGTGACCCCGAATATAAAATGGTCTTGTTACATTAGCATTCACACACATACATAAATATTCGAATTTTGTATATAACTAGTGTTCGAGGCAGAAAGAAAGCACGCTAGACATGCCACCAAGCGGTAAAAGGAACAACCGAAACCAACGGCGACAACGGAAGCAATCACGAGGGATCCGAAACCATTTCCAAAATAACTGTCAAGGTTCCACCATTTTGGCATGAGAAACCAGAAATATAGTTTGCTCAGATTGAAGCACAATTCGGCTTTTTTTTATAATCTACACGCGCTCAAGGGATTATACTACCCTTTAAATGTTTCAATATATCGCTGGCGTTAGGTTAGGAAGAGAAAGAAGGATAGGAATAATGTGTGGCGCGATGTTCTGAGACTGGAGGTGGTTATTGTCTCAGATTTTATCCCCAGGGATGGCGGCTGAACTAATGCGGAGACATTTCTGTATCCTATTTATCTATGTCCCTTATAATTCGCATTATTTTGCTTAATTCGTTGTCATATTTATCGGTACACTAGTTTTACTCAATCACATGTTGTCAGTTCTATGCATAAACAGCATGTAATAAGTAAGCCAGCAACTCGTATGATATTTATTTTAGAATTTTAAATGGAAAAATAAGAGGACATTGACTACGGCAGGGATCGAACCTGTGACCATGAGGTTGACAAGCGAACACACAACTATCGCGCCACCCCCTCCAATACCGTCGTTAGTGCTATCGAGTTCAAGGTTTTCACACAAATCGCGGACGCTGTCTTGGCACCACCACCGACAGACAAATACGATAATCTCAAAAGGGTCATAATCGAACATTTCGGTGATTCGGAACAGAAAGAAATAAAGAAGCTTCTTTCGGAAGTAGATTTAGGCGATAAACGTCCTTCACAACTTCTGAATGAACTTCGTGGCTTAGGTGGAACACAAACTAACAGCGAGTTCCTTGACCCTAGAAAGCTAACGTGTCTGGAATGCAATGAAAAGCTAATCATTCGACTTTTTGACGAACATTTAAAATTTGTTTTTTTTAATAAGTTATTACTTTTTATTAAAGATTATGATGTTTTTACAAAAATGTGTTTTAAATAAAAGGAAATTAAAGTTAAATTAAATATTTACTTTAGTTCTTAATACTAAAATTACATTTTTCATAGCACATGTTTTTTTATTTAGATCAAAAAGTTACTATCATACTAAGATTTTGTTAAGAAATATTATTAAAAATGACGAGTAAATTGTACATATTGTACAATAAACAAAAACGTTTACAAGAAAAACGCATCCACCACGCGAGACAAGCCACCGCACCGGGGGCTTAATTGGCATGAAAGTACGATTATGTAAGTCAAACAGAAAGGAAGGGAGAGGGAAATATTTGATAGATGTGTGCCATTTTGACGAAGGTTAGCTTTCTAGGCTTAAATCACTGTGGATCCAAAGGCTTCCAGCACGGGTACGAGCTATCTTGCAGGTTTCTAACGAAGAGCTGCCACAAATAGCGAGACTTGCAGACAAGGTTATGGAAGTTGGAGAGTTTAGGAACGTCACGGAGAATAGTACACCGCAGTCATTATGCGATCTTAATAGTGCAACTGTTTCCAATACGAAACTATAACAACAAGTTAATCAGATCACAAATCAGCTAAATGAAATAATGAGGCACGCACGAGGCAGGCAAGTTCATCGAAGTCGTAGTCATAGCCGTAATTCTGTTTCGTTTCGTCGTTATCAATCAAAAGCAGCAAGAGTGACGGGAAATAAAGTGAGCATAACAACATTTAACATTAATAATCCTTTTGCAGACATTTTGGCACAACTCAAGCATCTGACTGAATACAACGCTGAAACTCTAACAAAAGGTATAACTACACGCACTGAATTCATTCATTCAGACCCAACTATAACCCCTACTACACAGCACTATCGAAACACCTTACAGACAAAGCCATCCGATTCTATATGGACATTTCATTTTTCTGGAATAACTTTCTGTTGTTATAACGCGTGCATAAGCACATCTGATGCAAAAAACAGCTGTCCTCATGAAAACTATCTTGAGTTATCCCAAAAATGTTGGAATAACTAGCTGTCCGAAAACAAATGTATATAACAGCTGACTACAAACCTTATTTGCTATGACGTTTGTTCTGGTTTTTTGGAAGCTTTCAGCTAACTTATGGCTTATTCTTTCACAAATAATATACTCTGATTCGTATATTTTGGTATCAGAGATAACATATCTATTAAATGAGTGCACGCCCCCATTTACACATCCAGTATACAGGTGTAGACCTGTCAAAAATCTATTGTCAAAAAATTCCTAACAAAAATAGTTAAAGTGAAAATCGACGATGACTTATAAATGTTTCTGCCTTTCGGTTCAATGGATACTATTTTGAAAAGATTTTCGTGTCGAACCATTTCGTGTCCATTTGGTCGAACATTTTTGTATCTTTAATTATTTCTACCAAAATTGTTACTTCAGATTGAAGCATACATGGGTATATCGCTTTCAACCATAATGCATTTACTTAAAAAAACATTAAACCGTATCGGTAAGCCATTCCGAATCTTTATACGTGTCAGCATACTATACCGGGACAAAGGGCTCTATTGCGGTCCTCGATCGTCGATCGATATTCGACAACGAGCGATCAACGATCGACAAAATGAGAAATCGGTATTGTGGTTGTCGATTGCATTCAATAACTATTGAAAATCCGATTGCTCGTCGTCGACCGCATTTTTGCATTATTAAAAAAACCTTCTGATGATTATTTGCTTTACATTATTTTTGGTCAATTAATTTTTGTTTGGATTATTCATTGATCAATTTCTTTGCAAACAAAATATTATCATTTTTTCTCCTAATATAGCGCAACCTTAGACATTTTTTTTGGACTCTGCTAATAATTATGCTCACATGTAAAATTGAGGCCTCGGATGGAATAGAATGAAGGAAGAAGGACCTCAGATGAAGAGTTGTTAAACAAATTCTTTAAATTAAGAAAAATTCTCTTGAAGGCTTAAGAAATAGCCAACTAATTTTTCTGTAACGAACTATTTTGAAGTATTTAGTCTGAGACTATCCGCAAATTTCCTTAAATTTTTCAACATGAACAGTGTAGAGATAAAAAACGAATAGTTATTTAAATCGTGAGCAGCACAATTAACTCCAATGAGATCATTACCGGTGATGGCTTGAAGTTTATTAGAAAGTGTGTTCTTACCTTTCCTTGCTGACCCGCCAAAATTACAGTTCATGTTTTAAGAACAAATTGCCAACATTTTACCACAGTCTTATCTACGTATTTTGAAGTGATTTCCGATGTTTCCCTTGGAAGTTTTCATCCTCCAAATTCTTGACAACGATACTTAGTTGTGGTGAAAAAGCGGTCAGTTTTGTACAGCCGTGATTGGAACAATAATAAAAACTGTCACAAAACTTACTCTGCGCAGAGAAGTTTTAATTCCTTCGATATAATTTGGTTCAAGAACATTGAACACAACAGCTTTACATTTTGTGCGTGCACAGGAATTTATTTAATCAAAACAGCTTTTAATAAGCTTCGATGTGCACTGTGCAATCATTAGACCTGAATGATTCCAGATGCCTTCATTAATTGCATTCTGACTTTCAGGCCCTTAAAAATGTGTCGAATTAAAAAAGCATCGTATATTTTGCTTGAAGTGGCATCAAAGTCAGATTCTTTGTTTTTTTTTTAGGTTTTAAGTGCTGTTCAATATCATATCTTTCACCACTGCTTATAGAAAATGTAGAAACGTATTTTAAACAGGTTATGGCATTGGCTTTTTCATTGTTGTTTATGAAGAAAAATTCCCTCTGAAGATCATCGTTAAATTCTCATTTTCTATTTGAAGGCATTTCAAAAATTTCTAAATTTATTGTAAATAATTAAAAGAAACGAATTCAATTTGTTTGTACAAGTAAACACTCACATTTCAAAATTATGTATTGTTTTTTTGTGAAGATACAGTTTGAAGTTTGTAAAGATTTTGAAAAGAAATCTGACAGCTCAACGAAGGTGACAAATTAATTCGTTCAGTGAACATGCTTTTATAGTAGATCCCTCTGAACCATTTGTTAAGGCGGATTCGCACTTTGACATAAAAATATTACACACATATTTAAATTATTGTAAATAAAATTGTTAAATTTTTTTAACGTTACTCAAATATGTAATATAAATATATTGTAATATGGGACAAACCCGGGACAAAAAATAAAATACGGGACAATTTTATGTCCCGGGTTTTTTTAAAATTTTCCCGGGGCACTCGAGCGTAATACGGGACTTTCCCGGAAAATACGGGACGGATGGTCACCGTAGGTATATGTATATGAATAAATGTTTATGTTACGTAATAATTGTCAAAGTTTTTTTTTTGAACATAAATTTCGGACGAGTTTCCTCACTTTTTTTAAATGGCCCTCAGAAAGGCCCTCAATATTCTTTTCTTTGTGGCAACGCTTTCTTCAAGCAAAAACACGGACCCGAATTTCTCGGTTCACATGGGAGAGTGAATCACTTTGGAATCCAAAAAAAAACTGAGTGTCACACACATTAACAAATTTTCTGTGCACGCATGTAAAAATAAGAACGAGAATGGAAAGAATTTTTTGTATGGACCGAGAAAGACAGAGAGATTAGCCGATATTCGAGCGGGGAGTATTTTGTATGGACTAGAAATGAAGCAAATGGAGAGAAACTTTTTTTTGCAATTTTGAAGAGTAAACAAGCAAAAAGGAAATGTATACCTACCTTGCAAGCAATCAACTCCGTCTTGGATCCGAAAGCACTTCATAAACGACCGGATCAAATTAGTATAGAAATTAGAATCACCACGGAGCCATTATGTGAACTTATTGTGAGACAGAGTTTTTTATTTCACCATACTCAGCCAAAACCAAACCGTAATGGAATTCAAAACAGATCCAAGAAAAATGAACTAATATTTTCTTTATAATAAGAAATATGCTGTCTTACACATTAAACACTTCTTTGTTTATTTGATAATAATCCCGTTTTTCCATTTTAAAATATTATTTTATAAATTCTTTACTCTGTAAAATTGAAAAAAATAACTGTTTCTCTTCATTTCTAGTCCATAAAAAATACTTCCCACTCGAATATCGACTACTCTCTATTTCTTGGTCCATACAATATAAAATGCACGACTGTATCGCCCGTACTTGTTCTTATATTCGATCACACAAGGGCTAAGTATTATTTTTAAAGTCATCATCATTTACATAAAAATTAATGTATTAAATTTAAAAATATAATTTAAAAAAAAAATCGTAATCCATTTTCGAACAATGAATTTTCAAAAAAAAAAATTTTTTCCAAAAATCCAAAAAAAATATTTTTCGAAAGTTTTGTTGTGCAATATTATTAAGAATTTGAAGGACCTCCTATACAAAAAATTTGATCGAAATCCGTTGAGCCCTTTTTAAAAAAGTCAAAAATCAAACAAATAGTTGTATGGCAGGTACCGTTAATAACAAAATATGTAACAAAAAATGTTTAACCAAAATGTATAAATCTTATACCTATAGTATTGCACATGTTTTTTTATCAAAATCGTTAGAGCCGTTTTCGAGATCGAATTAAAATGATCGAATTAAAATGGTAGAAAAAATTGTATTGCAGGTACCATTAGTATTGGGCCTAAAAAAACGATTAAAAAATCAATTTTAGACAATCACCTAAAGCCCTTAACTACCAAGTTTGAAGAAATGGCTTAAGGCGCTTAGGATGTAGAGCTTTGTACAGACAGACAGACGGAATTGCATGATCCACTTTTTTGTGCTCTCTATCATCGTAATGTCAAATTTGATTAAAATCTCGAGTTCGATTTTGTTTCCAAATGCAAAACTTACCCTATAGTCTATAGTAACTATATCGCAAGTAAAAATCCCTATTCTCGTTCTTCTTTTTACATTTGTACACAGAAAATTTGGCTCGCTACAAGCAAAATCACGAACCCGAATTTCTCTGTTCACTTGGAAATCAGAAAAAAAACTGAGTGCCTCACACATATTAACAAATTTTCTGTATACGCATGTAAAAAGAAGAACGAAAAAACGTTTTGTAATTAATAAGAAACTTAACATTGACAAAAAAACATACAAAAAGATGGAGTACACTTTTTTGTGATATGACATAGACAGGCGGAAACACATAAAAATAGAGAATGATTCCGGTTGTTCTTCCTCTGTAGGTAATAAATATATATATTATTTTACTGTTTTGCTAGTTCAATGCTCCAGTGTGTATTTGTGAAATCGGAGGACTCTGATCAAACTCTGCAAGTTCAAGCTCTACTCAGTGCCCTACTTAGAGCTTAAGAAGAAAACCGCGCACTGAATTCAATTCATTCAGACTGATATGACTATATGAATAAATATTTATGTTTCCTAATAATTGTTAATTTTTTTTAGCAAGAGATGCTGACGAGTATTGACCCTCACTTTTTGGAAATGTCCCTCAGAAAGGCCGGCAAAATTATTTCCTTTGTGGCAACGCTGTTTCGGGTCCAAAACGGAGTCGCTTAGTTGAAGGGAGAGTTCTTCTTTCTGTCAATGGCCACGTTCACCATTTATTAGATATGTTATCTCGGCCAAACTATCCGAATATATTTGTGAACGAATCGGAAAATTTAGCTGAAAGCAGTGAAAAATCAATAATTTTTGTTTAGTATGTGTTCTTTTCTTTAAAAAATTGTTCCACACCTATTCAAGTACAGAAAATAAAAATTACAAACGTAACTATCTAGGCCAAAAATACCTTTTATTTATTTTCATGACTTTATAAATCATATTAATTACAATGCAGGTACTTATGCATTTGTACTTAATGTACAAAATAGACGTACCTACCTAATTATACAAATATTTGTATTAATATAAATACATCTTTTGGATTTAATTTATTTAGCATTTGGGGGTGGCCGTGGCACGATATTTGTGTGTTCGCCTGCCAACCTCATGGTCACAGGCTCGATCCCTACCGTAGTCTATGTCCTCTTATTTTTCCATTAAAAACCAATTCTAAAAATACATAAATGTCATACAATGAGTTGCTGGTTAACTCATTACATGCTGTTTAGGCATAGAACTAACAACATGTGATTGACTAAAAACTAGTATACCGATAAAATATGACAAACAATAAAAAAATTAATGCGAATTATAAGGGACATAGATAAATAAGACACGGAAATTTCTCCGCATTAGTTCAGCCGCCATTCCTGGAGATAAAATCTGAGACAACGACCACCTGCAGTCTCAGAACATCGCGCCACACATATTTCCTACCATTCTTTCTCTTCCTTAACCTCACGCCCGCGCTGTGTTAAAACATTTAAAGGGTAGTATAATCCCTTGAGCGCGTGTAGATTATAAAAAAAATTTTGTTCTTAATATTTTCTTTGCTTAGGTATGTATTATTGTAGCTACCTAAATATATTTTGTTTTTGCTTCATGACATTTATGTACTCGAAACTAAATTTGAAATTACTCATTTCACTTAAATAGCTAAGTGCCAGTTGTTCAAATGAGGTTTCAGGAATTTTTATTCACCAATTTTGGCGGGTTAACTAAGATGCAACGATTGTTCAAAGTTCAAGGATTTGATACCTGCTTGACCCATCGTTGAACATCAGTTAATTGGCTGAATCGGTGAATTGAAATTCCGGAACCAAGGATCAAATATTGAACCGCGCTTGTGCAACTGGACCTAAATAACTTTTGGGAGTATTAGAGACGAGTCGGTATGTAAGGCGACTCATCACAATTCACTCGCTGAAATAGCTAAATCTCATCTATTGCGGTTGTCAAAGATCAACTAATTGACGATTGACAAGATTTGTCAATCACTTGAATAATCGATATTATGAACAAAAATGTATACATTGTTGAACCACTGTAAACAACATGCACGACATGAAACTGGGCGGTTAGTCTAGGGACATTGCAAGACAAAGCTCTTAAAACTTATCATTACGATAGTTTTATATTTGCATTTTTCTTCACTAGAGAATATCCTTGCAATACAATAACAATCAACAAAGTTTAGCATAATTGGAGTTTTCACATCTGGTCCTACTAGCAGATATGAGTTTATGAGTGCATCATTTGATTCGACATTATAAGAAAGAGCAGGATATACACCAGCGGAAATTCAGTTTGGAGCAACAATAAAACTACCAAGTGAAGTTATATTTGGAGGCACGACAAATGAGCCTCATAGAACGTAGGAATATGTGGATATCCTCAGGGAACGTCTTATGACGTTTCGTTCACGAAAGAACCAGGGCCAAGATAAAGGTAGCTAGCGCCCACTAACTTGAAGCTCAATTAAGGATATTATAGATCTTACATTGTTCAGGTTGGAAAGTTCAAAAATGTACGATGATTTTCTTTTTGATTGGCGAGTTCGATTTTTTTCACATTGCTCATTGTTGCGCAGATACTCCTGTTTGGCATCATCCTCACTTTTCGTAGTCAATCCTTTAGCGATAACATTCAATCTTTTTGAACACTTCTTCCACTCTTTCCTCAAGGTCCAGTCCGCTCTCTTTGAGATTTAATATGTCTTCATTTAGATGTTGTTCTCCTCTTCAAGTGCCGCAACTTATTGAATAATACAGCTTATATCTTTCTTTGTTGCTATATCTTTCAATTTGATGTCCAAAAGCGCATACATTTTCGATATAATTGCATCCATTAAAGTAACATCTGACATGACGGTGTTCGAGCAGTTTCTTTTTTTACCGGAAATACTTCGAATTCTGGTTATGTCTCACATAACGATCTTTTTGAATTATTTGAATTGTCATTCATTAAAGGTGGAATATCTTCCGGTTGCTGAATTTGCTAAATGTTTTAAAAGGTTGTGATAGAGGCTATGATAAGGATCTCTTAAGCTTTTGTTGATATTTATTTTGGCCGAGTTTTGAATTGTGCAACTTAATTTATAAGCTTTTGAAGAATGTAGTCAAAAAAGTTCAGGGAGAAGTAATATATATATATGTATATGAGATTATTTGTGGATTTTAGACTATTTCTTTTGCGGTGGATTTTTGTTTTTGAACGTATGTATTTATTATAAGTTCTACTTATAAATACGGTCTATTCACACATATTACTCACGTTGCAGTTTCGCCGAAGAGAATGTAAATAGAAGCACTTAAAGCTAAATTTTTTTTCCCCCTGAGACTAAGAATTTATGGATTTTTATGTTTTATTTTATGCACTAAGGCTTAAACTTGCAATAGCTTTTATTATAAGGCCTGATTCAGATTAACACACCCGGTTAAATTTTAACCACCACAAAACGTTACATTTATTAATATATTTTGCGTGATTATGGTATTAACTTTCCGGAGCAAATATTAGGCACATGCACTCACTAGGCTTTTCACTCAGTAAACTCGTATCTAGAAAGCTTAAAACAGTATTAATACGGCGATGCCTGTAAGATGACACAATTTAATTTTGAAAGCGCAAGTGTAAAATTGGTTGTAATACAAGATAGTGAATTGTACCTAATTGGCACACTTTTCAAAGAGGAATAATAAAGCAAATTTTTTTTGTAAAAATGTGTTTAATTGTGAAGAGAATAATTAGAAGTTGTTAATAAAGGAAATAGTTTTCATTATTAATACAGACAGATATTTTTAATAGAACGCATAGCATGTAGAGGTACTAGTATTACCACTGCGCATTTGAGTATTACGGAATTAGGGTCCCACAAGATGGTTTATAAGTAAAAAGATACAATGGAGACGTCAATAGTCATTGACATACTATACATGGACTGCTAGTCGATTGTCAGTTCCATACAAAACCTGTATTGAAAATGGGGAGAACGATGTTTACGCCCCTCGGAGCAAACAAAACTATTACTTTTAAAAGCCATCTATTGCCACTCTTGGCATGCTCGCCATATTAAGTCAATGAAACTAGCGTCATCCATTGTTATTTTGTATAAGATAAGTGCTGACATCTATTGTTTATAGAAATTCAACACTGCTGTAGTGCTGGGATACTATAAGATAAATTCCTTTTTGTTTCATTTAAGGAAAGAGATTGCTTTTAGAGTTGAATTCGAAATAAAGCAAATAAAAATCTAGTTTTAATTTTCCAATTAAATTAATTCTTTATTTTAAATCAATTTATTTAGAAAATTGTTTCTCTTTTGTTAGTTTTCCGTTTCAGTAGTGCTTTTAAGGGCTGCAATTTTTGTTCTTCTTAAAAAATGCAAAATTTTATATAAACAATTGTATAATAATTTCGTATTACCATACTATTTTTGTTTTATTTGCATCGGCCAGCAAATTCTTTAAAAAAAATAAAATTTAAATAAAGCCATGTACTTTCCATATATAAATACATACTTGTATGGAAGAACTAACTAACTATTGAGGTTTGCGGCTCGAATTCACTTCTGATGGTTGATGGAAATAGTAGATATATGCGAGTTCAGTATCTACTTTATACATTAAGAGTGTTCATGAAACCGTGTAAGCCGTCCCACATCGGAAATGGAAAAGTTTACCACACACGTTTCATGAACGCACTTAAAAATCAACTTGTAACTTGACTAATAACGGTGTGTGTTATTACTCTCATTTAAGATCTCGGCTAAAAATAATATGAGGAAGAGAGATAGTTATACCAAGACTGTGACATATAAAACGTTAAAATTAAATGTCAAAAGTTTTCCACATTTAACAAATTCAGATGGTAAGATTTCCCACATAAAATGTGATGCACTTGTTCATCAAAAGAAAAAACACCTTGGGCTATACCAGGTGGAAGAGAGTTACTTACCGTCTCTAAAAATACTTCAAATACTCAAATTCATGAGGGAAATAAATTTGGAGGAAGAGCTGTAAAATGAGCTATCCTCACCCAGCTCTAGGCGGGGCACAATAGATCTCAAGGTCGCAGTGCAACAACCCCATACTAATATTCATTCATTCATTCCCACATAACATTTTGCGGAAAAGCTCACCATATTTTGGTAAACTTTTTAATTTTGACAGCTCATTTACCATTTTACCACTTAACTTATATTACGCGGTTGTGCTAAATCTTGTAGATTTTATTCATTTCGTCGAAAATTTAAAACAAAAACTTAAATATAGTTTAAACTTAAAAGCGTGTGCTAAATTTTATTAGTCCCGTCGAAAAGTAAAGAAAAAATAAATTGATATTTGATCTAGCGTTAATTGTATTCCGCTCATTCGCAAAGAACTATAAAATAATTGCCTATTTTTGTCTGTAGAAAATAGAGCAAAGGAAGTTTTTGTATTTGTGTATGGATTTCTTTGAAAAAAAATCCCTTAAGCACTGGTACTTGATAATATTCGTTATTTCCGTTGGGAGCTGGGTGGCGCTCGTGTGGTCCTAGCTGAGGAGAGATCCAACGTAAAGTTGGCTCCTAGCAGTCCATATCTAGTATGTCAATGTCTATAGTAAATATAAGAAATAAGTTGTAGTGATGGTTTCTGTCCTTGCTAAGTGATCAATGTAGTTCCTAGTTGTTGATGTAGAAATCGGGCATACATGACGATCCTCCAATACTTGTTAATATTATCATTAACGGCTAATTGAGAATTTGCCTTTGACATTATTGCTTTTACATCCTCAGCGTTGTTTATGTGCTACTTGAGCATTTGCCAAATTCAATCTATTCACATTTGAAACATGTTTTCATTTGGGTTGGCCTGCAAAAAGTGAGAACAAATCTCTTTCGACGGCCACACTGTGTCAGCATTTACGTTACTTGGTATACGATTGTTTTCACTTCCTTTTCCCACGTTTCACATCTAAGCTGGGTTGTGTATAGGATTTTTTGTGTTTGCTACTGTGGTTCCTGAGAAAGCAATAGTTGGGTCTAAAGTTCTTCGATTTAGTTTTTTTTGTTGGTGTTTTGTAACTCGAAGATATCATCTTTCGGTACTAGATTGTGAATTTTGTGGTCAAACATTTGGTAATGTTCTTCTACTGACATCGACCACCTCAATTTTGCAAAGTGCTTTTCAGTAAGGATTCTGTGTTAGGTGCCGTTGCGCTTACTTTGCGTGTAAGCATGTATAGAGTGTGTTGTCAGATGTATTTGTATGTGTGCAAAGCAGAATAATTTCCTTGCAGACAGATCGATTTTTGTCTTATATTTTTCTTAATTCTTATGACAGGTAAATATATTTAAAAGTCCACAAAATTTGCGTTTTATCCCGGCAATCTCACATGGACTCATCAGTTGGCTAGTGAGGTTCTTACCAATACGCACTTTTTGTTAAGTTCAGTTCATCTTAAATGTATTTTTTGACAAAATAAAAACAATGTGAACTATCTATATAGAACAAGCCGGTACGAAATGCAAATTTTGTGGCCTAACGGCGCGCGTTCAAGCTATTTTGAATCAATATTTCAACAACTCCAATAAAACATAACGCTTAGTTAACAAAATTCTCTGAATAATACCTCCATATTTAAATTGCAACAACTGGGAGACTGACTTCGAAAAACTATCCGAGTTACTAAACAACATAAATGCCTCAAATGTTTTTATGATCGGTGATTTCAATGCAAGAGTGGGACAAGAAACAGGAGAGATGAATGCAGTCAATGGAATAAATAGGCAATCGAAAGACAAAGTATGCAATGCAAGGGGAAAAAACTGATTTAGCTATGCGATTCATTTGGCCTAAGAATTCAAAATGGAACAAGTTTGAGCGATGAGTCTGGTAACTTTACATTTGCTAGCACGAAAGGAGCATCAGTCATTGATAATAGCATTTTAGGAAATGAATGGGAGTCTTATGTTACGGACTTTGAAGTAGGAGAAATACAGTACTCGGACCACTTTCCTATTGTTATTACTTTTTCAAGTAAAATGTATGCACCTGACGAAATCAGGAACATGCAGCTTCTTCCTAAGCTGAAATGGAATGAGACTACGGCTCCTATATACAGAGGTCTACTTCATTTGAAACTTCAAGCTCAGGAGGATATAGACTTTGGCACATTGGCAGAGATAATCAAAACTTCATACCCACAACAACAAGAGAAAAGAAAAGCTGGCAATAAAGAGCCCGGTTGTTCTTCCTCTGTAGGTAATAAATATATATATTATTTTATTGTTTTGCTAGTTCAATGCTCCAGTGTGTATTTGTGAAATCGGAGGACTCTGATCAAACTCTGCAAGTTCAAGCTCTACTCAGTGCTCTACTTAGAGCTTAAGAAGAAAACCGCGCACTGAATTCAATTCATTCAGACTGATATGACTATATGAATAAATATTTATGTTTCCTAATAATTGTTAATTTTTTTTAGCAAGAGATGCTGACGAGTATTGACCCTCACTTTTTGGAAATGTCCCTCAGAAAGGCCGGCAAAATTATTTCCTTTGTGGCAACGCTGTTTCGGGTCCAAAACGGAGTCGCTTAGTTGAAGGGAGAGTTCTTCTTTCTGTCAATGGCCACGTTCACCATTTATTAGATATGTTATCTCGGCCAAACTATCCGAATATATTTGTGAACGAATCGGAAAATTTAGCTGAAAGCAGTGAAAAATCAATAATTTTTGTTTAGTATGTGTTCTTTTCTTTAAAAAATTGTTCCACACCTATTCAAGTACAGAAAATAAAAATTACAAACGTAACTATCTAGGCCAAAAATACCTTTTATTTATTTTCATGACTTTATAAATCATATTAATTACAATGCAGGTACTTATGCATTTGTACTTAATGTACAAAATAGACGTACCTACCTAATTATACAAATATTTGTATTAATATAAATACATCTTTTGGATTTAATTTATTTAGCATTTGGGGGTGGCCGTGGCACGATATTTGTGTGTTCGCCTGCCAACCTCATGGTCACAGGCTCGATCCCTACCGTAGTCTATGTCCTCTTATTTTTCCATTAAAAACCAATTCTAAAAATACATAAATGTCATACAATGAGTTGCTGGTTAACTCATTACATGCTGTTTAGGCATAGAACTAACAACATGTGATTGACTAAAAACTAGTATACCGATAAAATATGACAAACAATAAAAAAATTAATGCGAATTATAAGGGACATAGATAAATAAGACACGGAAATTTCTCCGCATTAGTTCAGCCGCCATTCCTGGAGATAAAATCTGAGACAACGACCACCTACAGTCTCAGAACATCGCGCCACACATCTTTCCTACCATTCTTTCTCTTCCTTAACCTCACGCCCGCGCTGTGTTAAAACATTTAAAGGGTAGTATAATCCCTTGAGCGCGTGTAGATTATAAAAAAAATTGTGTTCTTAATATTTTCTTTGCTTAGGTATGTATTATTGTAGCTACCTAAATATATTTTGTTTTTGCTTCATGATATTTATGTACTCGAAACTAAATTTGAAATTACTCATTTCACTTAAATAGCTAAGTGCCAGTTGTTCAAATGAGGTTTCAGGAATTTTTATTCACCAATTTTGGCGGGTTAACTAAGATGCAACGATTGTTCAAAGTTCAAGGATTTGATACCTGCTTGACCCATCGTTGAACATCAGTTAATTGGCTGAATCGGTGAATTGAAATTCCGGAACCACGGATCAAATATTGAACCGCGCTTGTGCAACTGGACCTAAATAACTTTTGGGAGTATTAGAGACGAGTCGGTGTGTAAGGCGACTCATCACAATTCACTCGCTGAAATAGCTAAATCTCATCTATTATGGTTGTCAAAGATCAACTAATTGACGATTGACAAGATTTGTCAATCACTTGAATAATCGATATTATGAACAAAAATGTATACATTGTTGAACCACTGTAAACAACATGCACGACATAAAACTGGGCGGTTAGTCTAGGCATATTGCAAAACAAAGCTCTTAAAACTTATCATTACGATAGTTTTATTTTTGCATTTTTCTTCACTATAGAATATCCTTGCAATACAATAACAATCAACAAAGTTTAGCATAATTGGAGTTTTCACATCTGTTTCTACTAGCAAATATGAGTGATGAGTGCATCATTTGATTCGACATTATAAGAAAGAGCAGGATATACACCATCGGAAATTCAGTTTGGAGCAACAATAAAACTACCAAGTGAAGTTATATTTAGAGTCACGACAAATGAGCCTCATAGAACGTAGGAATATGTGGATATCCTCAGGGAACGTCTTATGACGTTTCGTTCACGAAAGAACCAGGACCAAGATAAACGTAGCTAGCGCCCACTAACTTGAAGCTAAATTAAGGTTTTTATTTATAGAAATTGATGTATTTGTTAAGGCTATGGATATTATATCGATATTACATCATCCAGGTTGGAAAGTTCAAAACGATGATTTTATTTTATTGGCGAGTTCAATTTTTTTCACATTGCTCATTGTTGCGCAGATACTCAGGTTTGGCATCATCCTCACTTTTCGCAGTCAATCCTTTAACGATAACATGCAATCTTTTTGAACACTTCTTTCACTCTTTCCTCAAGGTCCAGTTCGCTCTCTTTGAGATTTAATATGTCTTCATTTAGATGTTGTTCTCCTCTTCAAGTGCCGCAACTTATTGAATAATACAGCTTATATCTTTCTTTGTTGCTATATCTTTCAATTTGATGTCCAAAAGCGCATACATTTTCGATATAATTGCATCCATTAAAGTAACATCTGACATGACGGTGTTCGAGCAGTTTCTTTTTTTTACCGGAAATACTTCGAATTCTGGTTATGTCTCACATAACGATCTTTTTGAATTATTTGAATTCTCATTCATTAAAGGTGGAATATCTTCCGGTTGCTGAATTTGCTAAATGTTTTAAAAGGTTGTGATAGAGTCTACGATAAGGATCTCTTAAGCTTTTGTTGATATTTATTTTGGCCGAGTTTTGTATTGTGGAACTTAATTTATAAGCTTTTAAAGAATGTAGTCAAAAAAGTGCATGGAAAAGTAATATATAAATATATGAGATTATTTGTGGATTTTAGACTATTTCTTTTGCGGTGGATTTTTGTTTTTGAACGTATGTATTTTTTATAAGTTCTACTTATAAATACAGCCTATTCACACATATTATTCACGTTGCAGTTTCGCTGAAGAGAATGTAGAAGCACTCAAAGCTAAATTCTGTTATTTCTTCTTTCCTCTGAGACTAAGAATTTATGGATTTTTATGTTTTATTTTATGCATTAAGGCTTAAACTTGCAATAGTTTTTATTATAAGGCCTGATTCAGATTAACACACCCGGTTAAATTTTAACCACCGCAAAACGTTACATTTATTAATATATTTTGAGTGATTATGGTATTGACTTTCCGGAGCAAATATTAGGCACATGCACTCACTAGGCTTTTCACTCAGTAAACTCGTATCTACGAGTAGAAAGCTCAAGGCAGTATAAATACGGCGATTGCCTGCAAGATGACACAATTTAATTTTGAAAGCTCAAGTGTAAAATTGGTTGTACTCGTAATACAAGATAGTGAACCTAATTGGCACACTTTTCAAAGAGGAATAATAAAGCAATTATTTTTGTAAAAATGTGTTTAATTGTGAAGAGAATAATTAGAAGTTGTTACTAAAGGAAATAGGTTTCATTATTAATACAGACAGATATTTTTTAATAGAACGCATAGCATGTAGAGGTCCTAGTATTACCACTGCGCATTTGAATATTACCATTGTATATAATGAGATAATGAAATTCATCCAGCCTGCAATAAGTTCTACTACTCATAATGGGTTCCACTACCAAATCGGAGGTTAGGTAGTGTTGGTGTGTTATGAAAATGCGTATGAAGGGAAATAGTGTGATAATAAATCGATGAGAGAAATATACTAGTATACAAAATTTATTATAAGTTAGAAGAGAAAAGGAAAACAATTTATTTCGTAGGTTTTTTTGTTTTTTTTTCGAAGAATTTTTTTGTTGAGTAGGAGCTGGTTGTGTGTGTGTGTTTTTATTCTACGGGCAGATAGAATGAAAATTGTTTGATGGCTGTAGGGAATATTGAATTATTCAGGTATACACTTGTGTGCAACGGTCACTACTCAATAAAATAAACTTTTTTACTAAATGAACAATCATGATAATAATTTAACAGTTAGAATTTGAGATTCTGTTAATCGTTGTGCAAAAAAAATTCTTCTTGTGACAAAATTGTTTTTATTTTATATTAATATTTTTTTTGGATTTTGAAATAAAAAATATTTTGTTTTTAAATTCAGATATGATAAGTAATTTCGTAAAAAATCGAGTTGACGACTTTTCAAATAAGAATTGTTTATTAATAGGAATTATATATATTTTTTAAGTCGTTTTTTACTTATTTTTTTTTAAATGAGTATTCAACAATATATATATACATTTGAAAATATTATTTAAAAAAATCTTCAAAATATTTAATTTTAAATTTTTGTTTGAAAATTCTTGGAGCCGTTTTTGAGAAATACATGTTTTCTTAACGGTTTTTAACATTTGTATTGGAGGCACCGTTGTTTTTTATTTTATAAAAATAGTTTTTTTTTAACTATTCAAGATAATGTCAAAAAACTACTAGATACGAAGTTTCGAAAAAATCTGTTAAGTTTCCGAAATTTTGAATTTTCAAAAAAAAGTTTTTTTGAAAAATTTTGGTATACAATAGTGTTTAAACTTTCTAGTAGCTTCTGCGTAAAAAAATAAAAATAAATCAGATTAACGTTTCCGAGAAAATCGAAAACCAAAAAAATGGTTCTACTAGAGGTACCAAAACAACAATTTAAAAAAAAAAATATTAAAAGATACCCTTTCCCTTCATTAATGAACTATTTTTTTTTATAAAAATCGTTGGAGCCGTTTTTTTTTTTAATAAGATTTTTGTTTTTGGGCAAAAAAAATTTATGGGAGCTACTGTTATTTGTCGTCTTAAAAAAAAATTATAAAAACGTGTGGGCATATTACCGAAAAAACAATATGTACCAAGTTTGAAGCAAATAAGTGGGACCCACTTTTTTGGTGTTCTCTATGATCGTAATGTCATGTTTGATTGTTAGAAAAAAAAATTTGAGAAAAATAATATTTACATTTTTGCTCAAAAAGAAAGTATGGCAGGTAGTTAGGTACTGTCATTTTTCGTCTTAAAAAAGCTGATAAAAAAGCTGGGACATGTTTATGAAAAAAAAACGTTTAGGCTGTAAATTCGAGGACAGACAGACAGAAAGACGGAATTGCGGACCCACTTTTTCGTCTTCGCTATCATCGTAATGTCAAGTTTGATCAAAATCTCGAGTTCGATTTTTTTGAATCCATAACTTGTAATATACTCGTAGTACCTACATATATAATACCACTAGTCAAAAAAAATAAAAAAAAATACTACCTAGGTATGTCTACTTTATTTCCTAATAAAACTGTCTGCAGAAAAAAATAAATTATTCTCAATAGATATTATATTTGAAAAAGAACAAAAAGTAACTATGTACATACATATTGTATGTAGATGGGTATCTGGGTACACATGTACCTGCATAAACAAAACATATTGAAATATCTCAACATTGCTTTGCTATTTTCGCATAGAAAAATTGAAAAGTAGCAACATTGCTACAATTCAAAATCCTAAAATCCACCAAATATCTAAAATTTGAAAGAAAAATTTAAAATAAATTCTATAATAACCTATACATGCATGTATATCCATATACATTCTTACTTCAAATTCATGTATACGCCAATAGCCTTGATATAATTTATTTATACCCACCATACTTTGAACGTTGCCATGGCAAAAACAGCTTATTCGGTTTTCTCCCTTACCCTCTATATTGTTGTCGGAACTGGTAAGTTTCGACCGTCTCCCTTGCTTTTTTGCCGTATTTGCCTCTACATTTACTTCTTCCACATCATCAATTCACTATCAAGAAAAGAGAAACTAGCGCCCTCAACGACGGAACTACTGCTAAAAAATTCAGTCTCATAGTAGGACTATAGGTTTCATATACAAAGATATTACGGAATTGGGGTTGAACTCGTAGCCGGTAGTCTCACCACTATCGTCCCACAAGATGGTTTATACGTAAAAAGATACAATGGAGACGTCAATAGTCATTGACATACTATACATGGACTGCTAGTCGATTGTCAGTTCCATACAAGAGAACGATCTTTACGCCCCTCGGAGCAAACAAAAATTTTACTTTTAAAAGCCATCTATTGCCACTCTTGGCATGCGCACCATATTTAGTCAACAGGCAAAGAATCTAGGGTAATATATTGTTATTTTGTATAAGTGCTGACATCTATTGTTTATAGAAAGTCAACAATGCTGTAGTGCTGAGGGACTATAAGAATAATTCCTTTTTGTTTCATTTTAGGAAAGAGATTGCTTTTAGAGTTGAATTCGAAATAAAACAAATATAAATCTAATTTTAATTTTCCAATTAAATTAATTCTTTTATTTCGAAAATTTTTTCTCCTTTGTTAGTTTTCCGTTTCAGTAGTGCTTTTAAGGGCGCCGATTTTTGTTCTTCTTAAAAATGCAAAATTTTATATAACCAATTAAATAATAATTTCGTATTACCATACTTTTTTTGTTTTATTTGCATCGGCCAGAAAATTCTTTAAAAAAAAAATAAAATTTAAATAAAGCCATGTACTTTCATGAACGCACCTAAAAATAAACTTGTAACTTGACAAATAACGGTGTGTTTATTACTCTCATTTAAAATCTCGGCCAAAATAATACGAGGAAAAGAGATAATTATACCAAGACTGTGACACATAAAACATCAAAATTAAATGTTGACCTATAGAAGGAAATAATAATTAGACACGACCAATGCGATTAGAAGATTACAATCAACTGCTTTATTTCATTATTGTTAGTTGACGATGTAGCGGTAAAATCATTATGTAAAATCAAATAGAAATGAGAAGTATACAATGATATTCCAATACAAATATATAATGTTATATAATGCTAAATACAGTACACTCTTTCCTGCTTTAATAAGAAGGTTGGCCTAATTTAGTATAGTTAAAAGTCTTGGTTATTTTTTTTTGACGTGTTGATCGTCTTATCGTCGGTTCTTCTTGACTGACTCCGTCCTTGCTCTTTCCAGAATTCTGTGTTGATTGAACGTCATCGTTTTGATTAGGAGACAACATGGATTCACTTGCATTGTTCTGTATTGATTCCCGTGCCGTTCTCTCCACCTCTTTTAAGTCAATTCCTGATAACTATAATTGGTTGCGATGAGCCACTCTCACTCGACCCTCACAGCTCACCAGGTATCTGCTTTTTGATAGAAGCTGCAGAATACTCGCCTGAGCCCACTGTCCACTGGTTCTCAAGAGCACCTTATCGTCAACGCTGAATAACTTTTCTGGAAAATACAAAGGATTATGCAAATTTATTTTTTTGTTACCAATTGTGGATTACCCAAAACTAGGACGCAGTTGAGTCAGCAAAGTCCTTGGAGAATACTTGAGTAAAAAGTCAGAGGGACTGCGTGTTGATACCGTGTTCGGCGCCGATCGATAGTTAAATAGAAACTTTGTAATAGCTCGTTCCAGCTCTTCATTAGAAACTATTCGCACTTCTCCTTGCACGTCTTTTTGAAGAGCATGCTTGACTACACGAACCTCAATCTCTGCTAACCCATTCGCACGGGGATAATACGGGGGACACTTCTTCGCTTCGATCCCAAGATGGGCCAAAAAGCTTATGTACTCCGTGCTGGTAAATGGTGGTCCATTATCCGTTACCACTGTCTCTGGCAATCCAAATGCAGAAAATGACTTTTCCATAGATTTGATCACTTCTCGTGCAACTGTATTTTTCATTAGGTAAAGGTCAATCCATTTGGAAGTTGCGTCCACGATCAGCAAAATTGTTCTCCCATATAAATGAAAAAAATCTGCGTGCAATCTAATCCAGGGAACGCTATCTTGCGACCATCCTTCAAAAGATTTTTCTGCTGGGTTAGCCGCCTGCATTTTTTGACATATTAGACATGACTTGATTGATGATTCTACGTCACTGTCAATATTCGGCCACCAACAGAGAGATCTCCCTAACATCTTTATTTTAACTATTCCAGGATGGTTACTATGAAGCTTTGATGTAACGTATGCTTGAAGACTTCTTGGAATAACAACTCGAATACCCCATATTAGACATTCTTTTTCTATTGTTAAACCAATCCGACGACAAAAGTACGGCTGTAGATCTGGATAGTTTATTTGTGCTGGCCACCCACTAGAAACCAATTGACAAACCTTGATGAGGATTACATCTTTTTTTGTTGCTGTTGCGACATCTTTATAATTGTATGGTACGACAAGTTCTTCCGATAAAGCACTGATGAGACTGACTGACATATCATGTGTAACTGCATTTGATAGCGGCAACCTCGATAATGCATCACAATTCGACATCTCCCTACTCTTTCTGAACCGAATTATGTAGTCATAAGCTGACAATATTATCGCCCACCTCTGAAGCCTTGAAGATGCCGAAACCGGAATACGCTTACTTGGCTCAAATATAGCACGAAGTGGTTGATTGTCAGTAAAAAGAATAAACTGTCTACCAAATAAGTACTTGTGAAAGCGTTTGACACCAAATATAATGGCTAGTGCCTTTTTCTCAACTTGGGAATACCCTTTTTCAGATGAAGTCAATGTCATTGATGCGAACGCAATTGGAATTTCCCCATTAGTTTTACTAACATGACTCAAAACAGCCCCCACTCCCTTGCAACTAGCATCGCAAGCCAGCAATATCGGCTTCGATGAATCATAAAATGATAAAAGACTTTTTTCTGACAAAGCTAATTTACTATTTTTAAACGCTTTTTGACATTCGTGTGACCACTCAAATGCACAACCTTTTTTTGTTAACTCATATAACGGGGACAGCTTTGACGACTGCATCGGCACAAATTCCCCAAGTACGACTTCAACTCGCTAACATTGGTAGGGGTTGGCGCATTTCAGATTGCATCCACTTTTCCAGGCTCTGGACGTATTCCATCACCCGATACTATACTATGAAACCCAGGAACTCAACTTTAGCTACAAAAAAATGACATTTTCCTACGTTGATTCGTACACAGGCGTCATCCAGACGCTTCAACACCTGCCGAACTAGTGAAGTGAGCGTTGGTAAATCCTTCGCACTTATGATTACATTATCAATGTAGCATTTTGTATTTGGTATACCCTTCAAGATCTGATCCATAGTTTTTTGGATAATACTCGGCGCAGTTTTAAGACCATACGTCAGCCTATTAAACCTCATCAGACCCACATGTGTATTTATTGTAAAATATACCTTCGACTCCTCGAATAACTCCAGCTGTTGATATGCACCACTCATGTCCAGCACAGTGAACACCGAATTCCCTGACATTGTAGCAAAAATTTCATCCTTTGTCGGTATTGGATATTGATCATTTTCCACGACTCTATTAAGTGATACACGGAAATCCACGCATAACCTTATACCTCCGTCTTTTTTTGGCACTATAACAAGTGGACTTGCCCATTCACTGCTTTGAACACGAAATAAAGTACCGTCTTTTTCCATTTTTCCTAACTCAACCTCCACTTTCGATCTTAGTGCATATGGAACGGTGTACGCACTGCAGAAAATTGGACTACAACCAGCTTTTATTGTGACCCCTGCCTTGTGTCCAATTATTGCCGATGGCATTGAACTAAAAGCGCGTGAGAACTCGCGCTTAAATGATTCCACAAGATCAGAGACGGCATTTATTGGACTTGGCGCAAGTTCTAAACCAGATCTAAACATAGATTTCCAACTACAAAACAATACAGACAGTGCGTTACGTCCCAATAATGGCACAAATTTATCTTGTCTTTCTATGATAACTATTTCGATCATTACCGATCTTCCTTTGTAGTTCGCCATTGCCTCAATTCTACCTACAACTGGAATTGCATTACCATCAACACCTCTGTATTTTTTTTTGCTTGCGCTCAACAACTGTGCTTGTCCGAATTTCTCATCAAAATTCGCGTTTTGACATTACACTTGTCGCGGCACCCGTATCGACTTCAAATTTTACCATTTTATTGTTGATTCTTACTTCCAAATAACATGAATTACAACGACTTTCAACTAACTTGACAGACCGACTATGACTACCTAAAGGCGACTCTGACTCTGACACCATGTTTAAATTTAAGAAATCTTCTTCGCAATCACTTTGGTCTCTTTCTTCGCTCTCAACATTGTTCACGTCACGATTTTGTTGCTTGCACTTACGTGAGGTGTGACCTACTCGATGACACACAAAACACTTCCAATGTATAGCGGGACAATTTACCGGATTGTGCAATCTGCCACACCGAAAACAACCTGACGATGACGATGACGACGACGACGATGCCGAAGATGATGTTTCTCTTTTATTTCTTACACTTCCCTTTCCCGCATATGATTGCCGTTGAAAGTTTGGCTGGTGCTTGTTATATTCTCTTACACCTGCTATTGTCTCTTCTACTTTTAACGGATTACTATGTAATAACTTTGTCTCGGATGATGCCATTTCCATACCCAATGCAATTTTACTTGCTTTATCAAATGTAAGTGACTCTTCTGATAATAACTTTTTTTGAGTGCTTTCATTTGATATGCCGCATATGAACCGATCTCGCAGAGCCTCATCTAAAAAATTCTCAAATTTACACGTTCTAGCATGTTGCCGAAGTTGCACTATATATTCCGCTATCGTTTCGCTAGATTTCTGATCCCGTTTATTAAATTTAAACCGTTCCAACACGACCAATGGATCTGGATTGTAATGCTTTTTTAAAAGCGCAACGCATTCAGCATAGCTCTTCCCGAGGGGGTCCAAAGGAACACACAGGTTTTTAAGGAGTTAGTATGTCTCACCCCCGATCAAAGTAATAAAAAGCGGCAATTTTTTTTGCTTCAGACACATCGTTCACTTTCACAATTTGTTCAAACCGCTCAACGTACGTTGTGAACGAATTTTTCGATTGGTCAAATGATTCAATGTTTCCTATAAAGGACATTTCGGTATTTTAATGTTTTTCTTTTTAAGATGTGATATGTCACCCGATATAAATTGAAAACAAATTAGATATACTGCAATCACGCGAGTTCTTAATTTTCGTCGCCAAAATGACCTATAGAAGGAAATAATAATTAGACACGACCAATGCGATTAGAAGATTACAATCAACTGCTTTGTTTCATTATTGTTAGTTGACGATGTAGCGGTAAAATCATTATGTAAAATCAAATAGAAATGAGAAGTATACAATGATATTCCAATACAAATATATAATGTTATATAATGCTAAATACAGTACAAATGTCAAAAGTTTTCCACATTTAACAAATTCAGATGGTAAGCTTTCCCACATAAATTGTGATGCACTTGTTCATCAAAGGAAAAAACACCTTGGAATGAGACTAGGGCTCCTACATACAGAGGTCTACTTGATTTGAAACTTCAAGTTCAGGAAGATGTAGGCTTTGGCAAATTGGAAGAGATAATCAAAACTTCATACCCACAACAACAAAAGAAAAGAAAAGCTGGCAATAAAGAGCCCTGGTGTGATAAAGAATGTCAACGTGCCCGCGAAGCTTCATTTAAATGGCTCAAAATTTTCCTGAATTCTAAAGAAGGTCTAGTTAGATAAAATTACATAGAGGCGAATAAAAAATACAAGGAATTGTGCAGTATCAAAAAGAGGAGCTATGGCGAATTAGAAGCGAATAGGTTGGCGAGTTGCATAGATGCATCGGAATTCTGGAAGCTAACAAGGAAACTAAATGGCAAACTGTATACCATCAACACGAAGCTTTGTAAGAACAAACTGAAAGAACATTTTAATGTTTT
The DNA here is from genome assembly GCA_910595825.1 of Philhelius pedissequus. Lineage (NCBI taxonomy): Eukaryota > Metazoa > Arthropoda > Insecta > Diptera > Syrphidae > Philhelius > Philhelius pedissequus. The sequence goes on from OU343161.1 coordinate 166,307,769, forward strand.
GATCAATACAGTATCAAGTACCTTGAATTGGCAATATACAATCCCTGGGTGCGATAGTGAAATATTAAATCCTGTAATCACTTCGCATGAAATAGAGCTAGTATTGGGGTATCTTTAAGATGGAAAAGCTTCGGGGACAAATGGAATACCAGTCGAATTTTATAAATATGGAACTGACAATCTGAAAGATTGTTTGGCTAGATTTTTTTAATAAAGTTTTTAAAGTGATGTTAAGCCCAAGGAGTTTCAGGACTCGATCATATTTCCTATACATAAAAAAGGCTGCTTATCGAATCCACCAAACTATAGAGGAATCTCCTTTCAGAATGCCACGTATAAAATATTTACCACAGTGTTACAAAAGCGCATTAGAACATATATCGAGTCTCATAACTTGTTAAAGGAGTTTCAAGTTGGCTTTAGATCAGAGTACTCGACAGTGGAAAACATTTTTATTCTGAGAAGTATGGCGGAGAACTTTCTGTTACAAGGCAAGAAACTATACGTGTTCTTCATTGCCTTGAAGCTTTCGATACAATAGACCGAAGAGCATTGTTTTACAAATTGTATGGATTAGGCTTATCACGGAAGTTTGGACGAGTTCTAGAAGACTTGTATAAGGGAACACAAACTGCAGTTTGGAACGGATCAGAACTTTCGGACTGGTTCGAAACCTTATCTGGTGTGAGGCAGGCATGCTCAATGAGTCCAACGTTAACTGACTGATTATCTTCCGGGTGGAGTGGACGTAGCGGGAGTGCATATTAAGGCTCTGCTGTTTGCGGATGATGTAGTCATGTTTGCATATTCCCCCGAAACTCTGCAACTCATGATCAACAGAGTGTATGAATATTGTCAGTTATGGAACCTAATAGTCAGCACAGAAAAGTCTAAAGTAATGATTTTTAGAAGAGGTGGTGGAAAAACTGCATCGAATGAAAAGTGGAATTTTAATGGCGAAAATATTGAGAGCGTTAACGAGTACAAGTAACTAGGTATTTATTTTTCGAAAAACTTGAGCGTGGAAAAGTATTTCAAGGAAAAGCTAAAGAAGGCAAAAACTGCCATTAATATTTCTTGGAAAGGATGTTTTCGAAACAAAAACATAGCGCATAGCACGAAACACAAGGTATTTGAAGCAGTTGCGGAGACCATTCTTCTATATGGAGCGACGTCCTGGGGATGTAAGAAGTTTGATGCAGTTGAACAACTCGTGAGGTTTTATGTGAAAAGGATATTTCAGCTCCCAGCAAACACACCAAATTATGTTATTATGATTGAGACTGGGATATTACCTCTGTTTATTAAAACGCTTGAGCTCCAAGCGGATTATTTGCTTAAAGTCATGAAGATGCCCGAAACCCGACTAACGAGAAAAATAGTCCTGAAATCTATTTAAGATAAAAACAGCTCGTATGGAGAGTAGTTAGGACTTGCGCAGGAATGTAATTTGAGTTTGAATATAAAAATTGAAGATATACCAAGCAGTAAAAGAAGTCTCTATGAAATAATAGAAAAAGTAGACGGGCAATATAGAGCAGAATACATTGCTGAAGCATCTGGGTCGTTGTACAGATCAATTTAGAGTAGACTCAACCACAACCTGGCAGAAAAAAATTACTTTCACGATTCAAACAGCGTTCAAAAAATTGCTACAATGGTCAGGCTTCGAAGTGAATTGCTCAACCTAAACTTTATTCCCCATAGAGTAGATTTACCATTGAAATGCAGTATATGCAACCTAGCGGAACGGGAAGATGTTATCCACTTCGTTGGAAGATGCCCAACTCTTAGAGAAACAAGGAGAAGTGATTTCTTATCGGAGGATCAGGTTATTATACGGCTGAACGAGATGGATGTCCCACGACTCTATGAGTACTGCAAAATAGCTTTAAAATATAGAGAAAGAATTCAAAATGAAAATTTTTGGAACAAAATAAGTTCCACATTATTATAAAATAATTGACGGCTATTAAGCGCGCCTAACACAAGCGAACACACCACCAACGGACAAACAGTTGTTAGTCGTATCTTACGTAATTTATAAGTATGTACGTATATGTAAGTATACAAAATTTCTGGAAAATATTTCTGAACAAAATTTTGGTAGGTATGTTAATTTCAAGTAGATACCTATTTAACATAATAAATTTAAAAATAATTTCATTCAAAAAGAAATGTCGCCACGTTTTCAAAATATTGAATTTTCAAAAAAAAAAATATTAATTTTTAAAAATCCAAAAATATATTTTTTTTTTTGAAAATTTGAGTATGCAGTTTAATTAACAATTTTAGGAAGCATTTGTATAAAAAAAAATATTTCAATCGGTTTATCCAATACTGAGAATGTCGAAAATATGAAAACTGGTTCTATGGGAAGTACCGTTAATAAGTAGGGGAAGTACGTCCAAAAATGGCATTCTGTTAGCTATTTTATTAGCAAAAATTTATTTAGTGTATTTATCGTAATGTAATGTTTATTATATCATATTTCAATTCATTGCACATATTCCTAAAAACTTTTTCAGCTTAAAATATAAGTGCAAACAATTAAAAAATCGTTATTAAAATCTATAAGAAAATCCATTTTGTGAAATCTATCTAGAAGGTCTATATCATTTGTCTAAAATAAATTAATTAATAGTCAGAATATGTTGCTCGAAAAACTTTTTGAAAATATATACCTTGTGGTTCATATTACATGCATAATTCGCAAATCATATTTTTAGTGTTTATGGCACGCCGGACCAAGATGCATGAGCCCAATGATTTCATTTTATGCAGCGTAACCAAGTTTTTCTTGAACCCCAGCGCGACCAAAGCCAAAAAGGCGATCTTCTTAGACGTTTAACGTGCTCAGCCAACTGTCTTTCAACATCAGGCGGGAATGTAAGCTAATATCTTTCCAGTCCTTTAGTTTTGGGACTTAAATTTGTATTCTTAGCCAATGCGTGCCTTTTTAGGTAGCTTGAGGACACCAAGCTTGTGGCTGAAGGACACCAAACATCTTAAATCCTAAAAGCCATCCTATTTTCTTGTCCTTTACAGCTTCAATGGCTCAACTCTCCAGGACTGACGATCCGTTGTCCTTTTATAATTGTGAGGCATAATTGTTGATTAAATTGAAATAATATTCACCCGTGGTTATGGTATATCATTTTGTCCATACCATTATTTTGACAAAAAATGTTTAATACATTCCAAAAAACTCTGCTGTTATGGTCAATTGTGAGTTTATATTATCAATTTTGTCGTGAAGAATAGATATGGTCAATAAAACTAACGGAAATTTGCATAAACTCACTAAAATCATAAAACCTATCCAGAAGCAATGAAAAATTATTGTCTTCTTAAATAATGTTTTGTTTTTTGCGACTACACATGGCTGTCAAATGAGACAAAATTTTCAAAGGACTTATCAAATCATCAAAGCCAAGTAGTGACATTGCAGCGGATTATCTAAGTAAAGTAGATTTCCAGATAAGAACAGTATGCCGTTTTGTCCGTATATGTCATTTTGGACGTACTTCCCCTGCGCAAAAAAAAATATTTTTATACCTGAAAGTGGACTGTAAATTCTTGGAGCCGTTTTCGAGAGATACATTTATTTCTTAATGGTTTTCTAACATTTTTATGGGAGGTACCGTTGTTTTTTATTTTAGAAAAATAGTGTTTTTACCTATTCAATATAATGTCAAAAAACAACACATAATACGAAATTTCTAAAAAATGTATTAAGTCGTTTTCGAAAGTTTTAGTTTTCAAATTTTTTTAGATTTCAAAAAAAATGATTTCCAAAAAAAAAATTTGAAAAATTTTGATTTACAATAGTGTTTAAAATTTCTAGGAGCTTCTGCGTAAAAACTTTCAAAAAAAATCAAATTAACCGTTTCCCAGAAAATCGAAAACCAAACAAATGGTTCTCCGCTAACTTGAGGTACTCGTACTAAAAATAACTATTTTTTTTTTCAAAAAAAAAAAAATTATCAAAAGGTACCCTTTGACTTCATTAATGAACTGATTTTTTTTATAAAAGTCGTTGGAGCCGTTTTTGAGAAAAATAAGATTTTTTTTTGGCAAAAAAATGTATGGGAGCTACTGTTATTTGTCGTCTTAAAAAAAATGAAAAAAACGTGTGGGCATATGTAACTATATGTACCAAGTTTGAAGCAAATCAAACGAACCGCTTTGGCTGTAGACTCGAGGACAGACAGACGGAATTAAAAAGACCCACTTTTTTGGTGTTCTTTATAATCGTAATGTCATGTCCACATCGCCTAACGGTAATCATAAATTACAGTTTTCCACGCCATTTTTGCATACACTGCAAAACCAGTCCTAAACGGATACAACCCCTTGTTCCGTCAGCCAAAATTCCAAGCGGTAATACTAAACCGCCAACAAGTCGCGGAAAAGTTCAAAACTAAAACAAGCACCATAAGTATAATAATTCTATTAAGAACCGAAGCAATTTTTTAATATGTAGGTATAGATATATTTAAGTTCTATCGCAATAGATATCTTGAAAGGTGCATCCATGCTCAAAATAGCGGCCTTTTCAAGATGCTCAAATATAATAAAATGCAATAAGTTAAAATAATAATAAATTTTTAATTAAAATATTGCTGCCCGATGTCTAGAACCGGAGTTATGACCAAAAATGTCACTCACATGGGTGTCAAGTCTTTAGTAGTATAAATAATGTGTTTTGTGTACACACACTTCATTTTGGTTTCTCTTTGTTTGCCGGGTGTATGCACAGAACTACAGGATTTGATTGCCATTAAATAGATTTTGATATTTTATTTTGTTTGTCGAATTTTCTGGTATGTTCTATGGATTTCCTCTGATTTTTCCGGACGTTTCGCGAACTGTCTAGAATGTTCCATGGATTTTTTTTGACGATTTGAAGGTGGACAAATCGGTGTGAAGTTTGGAAAATTTCGGATAATTTTGAAATTCATTGTGATAAAAGACGTTTTGTGTGTACTTTGGATGGAGAAGTTAACGAGATATATAATAGGTGACGCTGTGCTGCGATCATGCCACAACCCGATAAATTGCGATACATGACTAATGTCGTTATTATTTGGCAATCCGGAAGCTTTCTGGACTCTTCTGAAAGTGTTCACTTGTGATAAAATGACAGTTCTTATTCTGAAAAGAAAATAATTTTTCTTCTGAATTTGAAATCAGAATCAGAACCAGAAGCACTCGCACATTCATGTACCTGATTGTCAAGCTCGACTGTTGCCATTTTTGTATCATAATTGTGCAACAAAAATTTTTTTTTAATTTGAATATTTCGCCGTACACAATTATTTTCTCTCATACAATCTCATTAAAATTCAAAATCGTCAGAATAAAACAAAAGTGTTCAGTTGGGATCTCGGATCGGAGAAGGATTCCGGATTGCCAAATACGAGTATAAACGTCATAAGGTTGTGCTCCATTTGACAGGTGTCCTTTTCACATTGTAATTTTATTTTCAGTTTTTCGAGTGATTCGAGTTTTGAGTATTATTACACTGATTCCGGATTACGATCAATTGAAATTCAAAGCCATATTTATCAATTCGATCCTTTTCTTATCCAATCAGGTTGCGAGCATTCATTGCGAAACATTCTTTCATTAATTTCTTTGGAACAGGATTAGTCAAAAACGACTTTGTTGTTTTTTTAGGTAGACGCACGTACACGTCTTGCAATAATAAGTCAGAATATCCGTTAGGCATTGAAAAATCAAAATTGAATTTAAGAGAAAGTGATAGAGCAAAAAAAATATTTATTTGACAAAGAATATTGTCTTATTACCTTCATTTTGGATTTTGGTACCAACACGACATCAGTTGTATTTGTTTAAGAGCCTCAGAAATTATAGTCAAAGTTTTCAATAATGAGTTTTAATGAAAGCTATAACTGACGGCTATAATCAATCGCAGGAAGATTGTACAGAAGAAATAAATGGAGACGTGCCCATATTGCACAGGTTCGCGCCGCACAATCACCACCCCAAATTAGACAAAATGTTATTTAAAGAAGACCAGTCGTAAGTATAGACTTCAATCGCGCTGCTTTCGAATACGATTCCGCAATCGCATGTACCTTCTTGTCCTATTGGGACATGCAAGACATTCGTAATTTAGTTGTTTCTGGCAACAATTCGGTCAAAATCTCAAATTTCGTCGCCTGTTGCATCCCATGGAATCCGATTGCGCTATAAACGAGGTTTGGAAGCAGTTGACCCAACAATGAAAGATTTACGAGGTGGTTCAAGATGATTTGGTGGGGCTATGATATTGCATTCCAGGGATTTTCGTCAAACGCTCCCGTCATCCCGAAATCTACTGCAGCCGATGTACCTAATAAATGCCCGAAATCGTAGTCTTTGTTGCGACTTGTCAAGAATTTGAAATTGACCACAAACATGGGAGTAGCAATGGTCAAATTGTTGTTGATGTCTCGACTGGATTGATATCATTCCCTGCAAATTTCTGCGAGTTAACAACGTCGAAGGAGTGTAAAGTGTAGTTAAGTGTTCTCCGGCATTGCAAAAAATTATAAAAATCTTGATTGGATTTATGAAAGGGCAATAGTAGCAATGAAGGATGTGAACGTCGTCGATAGCTGGAATTTCATTATTCAAAGTCAAATCGCTGGAGAACTGCATTCGTACAAATCCGTTGACAAGATGACCGACGAGGATGAAGCGACCAACTATCCGACGAAATTTTTGAACTAGCTTGATGTGCAAGGAACTGCGAAGCATATTTTACATCTGAAGGTGGGATTGATCATAATTATGTTGCGGTGATTGCAGCAATGATCATCTCGGGCGAATTCAAATGAGAGGAAGTCCTTATCCCAAAAATTCCGATTATTCCAAATGATCTTCTTTACCAATTCAAGCTGATTCAGTTCCACATTCGATTGGCTTTTGTGATGACAATTAATACATTTTTCTCTGTTTTTCGCACGGTCAGCTGTATGTTGCCTGCTCGCGTGTTGCCAAACCGTCTTCGTTGTTTGTTTTTGCGACGGGAAACAAATCGAAAAACATTGTGTATCATATTACTCTACTGATTTTGATTCCAGTCAAATAATTTTTTTTTTTTTTTTTTTTTTAACTATGCGCGCACTCAAGGGGTTATGAATACCCTTAAAATGTTTATACACAGTGCGAGCGATTAGGAAAATGGGATAGGATTAGACAGGAGATACCAATGTACATTGGTTTTAAATGCCTGATTATCGCAATGGGAGGGAAAAATTCGGTCGGGTAAAGCATTCCACATTCGTGTTGTGCGGCTAAAGAAAGAATCTCTATACTTGACAGTACGTCCGAAGTTGGGTAAATTGATGGGCTTTCCTAGCAGGTGTTACGGTTGAATAGTTTAAGGGGATGAATGCAACTGGCTATTTCACTAGATAACACCGATAAAATAATGAAAGGCATGAAACATTGCGACGGTGCGAGAGAGGCTCAATTGTTTTAGTTATTGTTTCATCACCTATCATTTTTAAAGCTCTTTTTTGGATTCTGTCCAGGAGACTTAAGTGCGTTATGGGAGCACCTGCCCAAATATGACAATTGTACTTAAGCTTTGGACGAACGAAGGCTTTATAGATTACAGCCAGATCAAAAGGGGAGAAATATTTCTTGCATCGTCTCAGAAAACCCAAACATCTTGCAGCATTTTTGGCGACGTCGAATATGTGTTCATTCCACAAAAGGTGCTCAGTGATGCACATACCGAGAACTGAAAGTTGTTCAGTTTCCTCGATGCAAGCGCCGCTAATGGACAACGGCATTGGGGGAGGGTCTCGCTTTAACGACAGAAGACAGCATTGGGATTTTGAAGCATTAAATTGTACGCGATTTTTTATTCCCCATTGGACAATGCTGTCTAATCAGAATTAAATGAGCTAATCATACGCTGCCGTTCAAGTTCCACATCCGAAGGACATGGATGAGAATCTAAAAACGAGTATGAAAAGCTGAGGGTACTGTCGTTAGCAAAACAGTATATTGGATTAGTAGCTTCAGACAAGAGATCATTGATGAAAATGAGAAAGAGAGTCGGAGACAGAACGGAGCTCTGGGGCACACCAGCATTTATTTTATGAATATCAGACTTGAAACCGTCCAATACAACTTGCATTGAGCGATCCGAAAGGTAATTTCTAATCCAACGAAGAAGAGATTCTTCGATACCAAATGCACGCATTTTCGGTAAGAGAGCCTGATGCCAAACTCTATCAAATGCTTTTGAAATATCAAGCGCAATAATATTACTTTCTCCAAAACGATGTAAAGATTTGTGCCACTGTTCGGTGAGATATACCATCATATCACCAGTGGACCTATTGCTACGAAAGCCATACTGTCGGTCATTAAGGAGCTTTCGTTCTTCAAGATATTTCTTAAGCTGATAGTTAATCAGCGTTTCCATGACCTTGGAAAGAAGGGACGTAAGTGCAATTGGACGGTAGTTAGAGGGTGAAAAAGATTCGCCTTTTTTAGGGACAGGCTGGACAAATGCTGTTTTCCACCCACTCGGAAAGAGATCAGTAGAGTAGGACAGGTGGAAAAGCTTACGCAGTGGTTTTGCCAGCGTAGAAGAACACCTCTTCAGAACAATAGGGGAGATACTATCTGGACCAGCGGATTTGGGTATGTCAAGATCTTTAAGAACTCTAGCAACTGCACGAGTACGAAAGAAGATACGTCCCATAAAACTGTTTATGCTCTCAAGTACTGGAGGAGTCATAACACTTTCTGACAGCGTCGAATTAACAGCGAACTGAGCTGCTAGCAAATTTGCTTTTTCTTGTGCGCTTACCACAGGAGTGTTATTGGAAACGAGCGTTGGAACCGACGAGCAGGTGGAATTTCGTACGTTTTCTACAAATGACCAAAAATGTTTACTACCTTTGGGACATTGTAGTATTTTTTGCCTTAATTTTTGCTCATGTAGATATTTGGTTCTTTGAATATGACTATTACAGGTCTTTCTAGGTTGTTTGAACTTATTCCGGTTTTCCTCAGTTGGGTTGGCTTTATAACATCGGAAACTTACCTCTCTCAAACTGATAACCTCCTTACAGCTCAAATCGAACCATGAGTTTTCTTTTGGTTTGATTCTTTTGGTTTTGTTCGGTATAAAGGCTTTCATCCCCTTAAGAATTATATTTGTAATCATATTAGCGCTGGAGTCAACGTCACTATAGAGGAAGCATAGTGACCAGTTAAACATCCTGAAGAAATTATTCAGACCGTCCCAGTTGGCTTTCTCGTATTGCCATACGGTCCTTTTCGGAATGCTTTCTTTAACTGAGAACTTTGAGCACGAGAAATTGGCTGATATGATACAATGGTCCGATGTGCCTAGAGGCGATAACAAACTAATAGTATATTTACCAGGTAGAGAGGTAAGAAAGAAGTCTAGGGTGTTGGCGGAGTGACCTGCAATGTCAGGTATTCTTGTTGGCTCAATAACATTTAAGTTTGAACTCTGTGTTATATTATGACTCTGGAGTTTATATGAAGGCCCACTAGTTATAATAATTCAGTTAACTATAAATAAGAATGGAATACTAGAATAAATGAACATACATGTACATAATGTACATATCTGGTACATTTATATAAACTCCTCTTCCTGGCTTTAACAGCTGCAAACTCGTTAATAACGTCTTCAAAATTTATTTCTTATGTTGCCTCGTTGAGCCATAGGTAGGTAGGTAGGGTTAGGTAGGTATAGTCACCATTTATTTTTAATACTCTGAGATAAAGTACCTAAGTAACTATTTGAATCAGTCAGTTCAGTTCAGTTTTATTTATTGAGGCTTAAATTCACAAATTTAGTGTTGATTACAATGTATATGTTTTTATGCAGCCGACTTTAAAAATATGTCTGGCTAAAGCAATAATTTTAAGTAAAGAATATAAATAAATTTTCTTTCTAACAATATAGTTACATAATTCTAAATTGTATCTTTATTATAAATTCATATGCTTCCTCCCGACATACGTTCATATAATTGCTCTTAAAGGCAAAACTTAAATCTAATAATGACTAGGGCTAAAAAAAAAATAAAATAACATAACAAAAGATGCATAGATACATTTATAAATGATGTTTCTCATAACAGCGAGTAAAGACTTTGATATAAGTTTAATAAAGCCCCTTACTTATGATTTACTTATATAAACTACTATATGATAAGGCAGATATCTTATTAAAGATAAAAACTAATTAAACTTTGATATATATTATCATATTCATAATATAATACAATATTTAAATATAATATAATATAACTTACATTAAATATAATAAACATTATTCAAATATTTGTACATGTATGCAAAATAAATGTTTTTTTTTCTAAAATTTAAAAACAATAAATTTATCCTCTGCAAATCATTCAACTGAGATTGAAGGGCGAAAATTCGAGTCCCATAGCACTTTGACAAGTGGATTTGGATGGTTAGCTATAGCTTCTAATTTTTTTTTTAACAAAGTTGTCATGTAAATCATTAGTGGTTTAACTTTTGTTAAATTATACAAGGTATAGTTGTAAAACCATTTTTTATTCGGTCTGCGATATTTTCCACAGCAAAATCTTAGGATTGTTCTCTCAAATTTTTCTAGCTCTTTTGCTGCAGATGGAGAAATACTAAACCAGGTACTAAAAGAATATGAAATTATGGGTCTGATGAGAGTTTTATACATGAGAATCTTCGTTTTTTGGGACAAATTCTTTGACGAAAGCAGTTTTTTTAAGAGCGAAGTCGCCATTCGCGCTTTACATAATACATTCCGTGCATGTTTATTGAATCCGAATTTGTTTTGGTAATGAATACCTAGATACTTTGTTTCTTGTTTCGGTTTTTAATGGAACCATCTCACCGTCATTAGATAAGCATTACTGCTTACTTTCTTTAACAGCTTTTGGATGACCTTTTCCGTAGGAGTTTCGGAAACAGGTGAGCCCGCATTTCTCAGTTTTTATTTTCAACCCCCAAGATTTTAAATAAGAAAGTAATATGGGCAAAGCATTTTGTAATTTCTGTAAAGCATAGTTAGGCCTTACATCAGAAGCTATAAGTTTTGTATCATCTGCGTATAAAACTGTTTCAGGCTCAAATTCTGCGTTGCAAAATGGCATATCATGTAGGAATACATTGAATAATTTTGGGCCTAGTAATGTTCCCTGAGCAACTCCTAGGAGAACTGGGAAAGATTCTGAATATTGTGAGCCAATAGCAATAGACGCACTTCTAGAATCAAGAATACTGATTATCATTCTTATAAGAGGTATGGAGCAGTTCAGGCTTATTAACTTAAAGATAAGCCCTTTATGCCAAATAGAGTCGAACGCTGCCTCTCAATCAATATCCAGAACAACTGTGCACTTCTTTTGTCTCAGATTTTTAATTATTTTATTGTTAAGCACTAAGAGACAATGCTCTATTGAATGTTGTTTCTTAAATCCAAACTGAACGTTTGGAATAATGTTTCAGTCATCGAAAAAATTATCCAGGCTTTCGGTTGGAATAGGAGTAGGGAAATTGGTCTAAAATCTTTTATATTTTTGGCATTATTCTTCCATGCAGTTGGAAAGTATCCATTATTTATGCAATGATTAAAAAGAATGGCAAGGGTATAATCAAGTGAATTCGGCATTTCCTTAGGACAAAGTTTGAAATTCTGTCGAGACCAAAAGACTTTTTATTATTCAAATTGTTTCTATATATATTGACTTTTTGATGTGTAGTTAAAGGTAGAGAAACTTGATTACTAACTGTGTTTAATTGAGTAAATGTTCTAAGATGGTTATTTAAGTGTGAACTCGTCTACTTTTGAAAATACTTCATAATTCAAATTTAAATCATAGGAAGGTGTGGGGTCTGCAAAAACATTAGCATACAGATTCCTAAATGCACTGAGTTTACCCTCAATATCAACCAATTCTTGTCCATCATTATTCAAAACATCTTTGACAATATCTGCCCCGAATAACTTCCTTCCTGTTATTTTATCAATTTCTTTAAAAGCATAGGGAGAGGGTCTTATTTTGTTTAGACGTGATCTAAATTCTTGGTCAAGTTCCTGCTTTACTCTCTCTTTTATTATTTTATTGAGACACTGGATTTGAGAATGAAGTTGCTGGTACTCCGAGCTGCGCCTATTTAAATGTCTATGAAAGATTCTCTTGAGTTGTCTTAACCAAATATTGCGAAATTTTAAAAGATTTTTTTGTAAAATCGGAAATATTTTTATATTTATGGTCTTTTGCGCTTCGAATAGTTGAGTTGCTTTTAACACAATCTATTATATTTTGATTAACGTTATCTACAATTGCATCAATTTTTGTATTTGAAATATTTCTATCTATGGATGCAGACAATCTGGAGACTCTATTGTGAAGTTGCATTCTAAACACATTCCAGTCAGTTCTTTCGAAACTGGTATAGGTTTGAGGTGGTATCAATATTGGGTAAACGTTGAAAATGTCAAGCTTTATTTCTATTCAATAATGGTTTGAAAACATAGGAAATGTTTTGCACAGTCTAATATTTATATTGTTTGGGATTTGTGATAGTGAGCTAGATATTAGAAAATAGTCAAGTATTGACGAGGACTAAAAGGAGATATAAAATCAAGGTGTAGGTATGGACCATTATTATACCATCTATGTATAATGTTCCATTTGCATTGCTCACTGAGTCGCCCCAAGTTGGATGACGGGCGTTAAAGTCACCGCCTAATATTGCTAAATCGAAAGTCTTAATTTTATCATTAAGTCTATCCAATTCCATAGACAGCCCTTGGCCTACATTCGTTGGTATATATATGCTTCCAAGAAGGATACGTTTAGTGATGCCGGAGTTATTCTTACAAATCAAGACACCTAGACAGGCTGAAAATATGTCACTATGGACAACAAGAGTGTTAAATTTTAATTTTTCATCAATAACGATAGCAGTTCTCCTACCATCGTCATTGCGTATGATGTTATATCCTTCGAATGCAGGTTTGTCTCTATTATTTAAAACAGTTTCACATAAGAAACAAATGTTGGGCTTGTGAATTTTTAGAAGGCTTACTAATGCTAATCTTCTTTCATTAGATACTCGTACTATTGAATTTATATTAATCGAAATTGTTTCAAGTTTCAGGGTAGAATCCATCATATAACAATGGACGCTACGAATTCAAGATATGCAAACATCTTGTCTTCTTTGTTTTGTAGTTTCTGGTTAACGATTTGAATCATAAAGTTTAAGTGGCCTTGTTTTCAATTATAACCAAACATTTTTTTTTTCGATGTCATTTCATTGTTTGGTGGATGTCGGGCGTCACCCGCCAATGTCTGACACCGCTACCCTCTAGCTACGCCACTGCTGTCAGTCATTATTATATTGCTAATTTATACACATTTTTCCTCCTACGGGGAGCATACATTAGTTTACTAGAGTCCGAATTCGGATTTCTAAAAACTAAACATTTGTAATACTTTTTTTTTTAATATGAAACCTTATTTGCCGCAAGATGAAGACTGTTTTGCGGGTTCTTCTTTATCGAGTTAAAATTCCTGTGCGAACTTCTTCAAACAAACCACATGAAGATAAACAGATTTATTTTACAAAGGTACTTTAAGAAACAAACCACAATGTTTACCTTTTTATTATATATGAATGTACATACATGATGTTGATGTGATTTAAAAATACAATTGACAAAATTCCTTAAGGATAAATAAAGTCAAAGGCCCCATTTTTCGTTGCAAGAAATGATTCGATGATGACAGAAACAGAAGCACATCGGCCGTGCCGTGTAACATGTACTCGTAGTACATCATCAGTGGGTATATTTCCATTCTTTTCATGACACAACCACAACTGCCACGGAGTACCATAATAAATCATTTGTCTCAATGTCACAGATTTATTCCTGAGTCTCGTTGTATGTGTCCGCCTGCCTAAGATACTCGTACACCACCCAAATAATGGTCGAATCTTCTAAATAATTTCTTAAAAACCCCTCAAAACAGATAGTGATGGTATTTATAGTGTTTGTTTGGTTCCTTAGCTTTCAAGCGATTTTCTGTGTATGTGTTGGTGAGTTTGGGTTCCAATATTCAGGAAACTACAAAAGACACGAGGCGGAACGAAAAGCCCGTCAAAAGACAAACTCGTTTAATAGGAAAGCATTAGTAGTGCCAAAGATAAACATGACAGACCACATTTTCCATTTATATTGTTGGGTGATGTGAAAACTGGGCTGACGGTGAATTCAGATTCACCCTACATTCTGTGTAAAATGACATGCCACCCAGGAGGAATTATGACAAAGAAGTGGGAGTGTGTGATAGCCACGGGCTAATTTTTTTGTTGTGCAAATTCTCCACGACAACCATGGCCATGGACATTTTTATTGTTGTCTCCGAACTCGGATGCTGCTTTCTTGAGGTTTGCATAAATGTTTGTGGACGGCTTGCTTTGAATTTGGCTAAGTACCATGAAATATGTAATTTTAAACGATAAAAAGGTGAGTTATTTAGAAAATGACATCTCCGTGAAGGCAATGAAAATGAACACGGAATATTTTAATGAGATAAAATATACTGCATACATTAGTTACCCTACATCTGTTGATATGCTTTGATTTTCGTTTCTTTTAACAATTTTTTTTTTATTTTTAGGTACATGATTATTAGGACATATGTACATAGGTAGGTAGGTTAGAGTCGGCTATTGCCTTCCTCCAGTAACCGGCCTCCTCCAGTAGCCGGCCCCTTCAGTAACCGGCCCCTCCAGTAACCGGCCCCTCCAGTAACCAGCTCCCTCCAGTAACCGGCCCCTTTCAAGGAAAGTCATTGTAATTAAGAAATCTAAGGACCTACTTCTCTGCTTAGAGCATTATTACGATTTGACATCTATTTCTTATAATATGTCAAAATTTTCATTAGATATGTACAGTGCTTTCTGAATTATGAGGTAATTAAATGCGCAACCCTTTGGGAAAAATTATTTACAAGATAACTGTTGCAAGCACTTAGAAAACATTTTACAGAATTTAGTGAGTCTTAGGGCATTTTATAGGGTTAATGATTTTATATGGTGTTTATATAGTCAAAGAGTATATATTTCAATTAAAATAATTAATAATGGTCGTTTTCAATGGGCCGGACATAGGAAGCACAATAAATTGAAGTACAAACAAACAATTTTTGGTTTTCGACTTTCTCAATGCCGAAATGCTCTAAGGATTTTGATCAAAATTTTAAATAGTTGATCATTCGGATTATAAATAATATCTACTGCGTACCAAAATTTTCAAAAAAATTTTTTTTGGATTTTTTAAATTTTGTTTATAAGCTTATACTGTCACCAATTTAAAAAAAAAAAAAAAAAAAAAAAGTTGTACATAAAAAATTAAGTATAGGTAATCAGGCTTTAAAAATATATTCAGATTTTTAAGTGAAATCTTTTGCATAAGATGTGATCGAACATAAGAGCAAGTACGTGCGATCCAGTAGTGCAATTTATTTTATTTCAAATCATTAGCGTACAAAGTTAATTCGTACGAAATCTTGGAATGTCGTTTATTTATTATTCAATTGCATCAGAAAGAACGTTGTTTATTCTTACGAAATAAACTCTGCCTGTAAGATAGGCCTTTAACCATTTTAATAAAGTAGAGTGAAAACATATTCTATTCAGCTTGGCAACTAAGATAGAGCGATCTAGTCTATCATGGTTAGGTTAGGTTAGGTTGAAGTTGCTATCATCATTGCAGCTGATACACTTAGACCAGAGTTGGTCCCTTGTGAAACCATATGAATTCTGAGATACACTCCCTGGATAGCATCATCTTGGAAGAAGCTTAAGTCCTCCCAAACAGATCTTGGAGGGATGGTAACTTGGAAGTTCTTGCCGAATTCTAGTTTAGGGATGGTGTAATCAATCAATGTAACTTGGAAGTGATCCGAACGAGTTCAGAATAATAGAATGGCCAATATACATTGTAAATAAGCTTTAAGGCGGGCGGCTGTGCTCGCTGCCGTCTGTTTGCTGAAAATATCAAGGGGTAGTAGATGGAGCAGAACGTCTAGCGCAGCAGAGTTTTTTAATTGCCGGCTTATATAAATTGAAACTGAATGTTGGACATTGTTCAGCTTGTCACAATTTTCAGCTTTTCTAAAGCGGTCTGCCATACTGTTACGCCATAGGTAAGAATATGCCTGATTACCGAAGTATATAGCCATTTTCTATATGTATAGTCAATTTAACAGTTTCTACATTAGTAGGTGGTGGCTTATAGTTCTTAGATTTTTTTCAACTCGTTCAGTTGTTCTTCTAAGTTTTAGCTTGGGTACCATTTATCCCAGTGTGAAGTGCGTGTTAGAATTTTTTTGTGGAATTGGTGAATATATTATTTTTAGTGAAATATTTTTTTCGTTCAGTTATTTCAATAAATAAAGTGAGTTACTGTAGAAATATTAATTTTAGTCTTACAGGAAAATGGCTTTTCCCCTGGACGAATCCAATGAAAGACTTTTCTTTGATGATGAAGGGCTTTTAGAAAGCTATGACGAATAATATCTTCTTACCGGCGAAGATTCTAAGAATGATTCGGACTATCTGGAATTGTTTCATTAATAATCATCAAGCGAGAACATATTTTATTTTATATAAAGTATTCTCAATCATCTATTAATAACTGGGTCACATTACTCATCATTAAAGATCCGGATTATCGTGAAGAAAAGTCTGAGAGTGAGCAAAGTGCTGAGGAGGAAGAAAGTGAAGACGTACATCCCGCTCCTCAAAGAAAAAAGACTCATGGTTTCGAACCTGAGCAACGAGGCACAAGATGTGAAATTTAGTCACTCAATTGCCTGGTCTCAAAGGTGTGGCTAGACACAACGCAACCTCTCTTGAAGCTTGGGGCCTACTTCTTTCATACAATATTTTGATGAAAGTAGTCGGACATACAAGTGAACTACACCACAAACATACCCAGGACAGATAGACTTCATCGAACTAAGGGCTTTTATTGGCTTATCATATCTTGCTGGTGTAAGGAAAGCCGCTAAGCTGCACCTCGACGAGTTTTGGTCTGCAAAACTTGGCGTCTCTATGTTTATTGGGACGTGCGTTGATGACAAAGCAACTAGGGCTGAGCGTAAGGTAGACGACAAATTTGCAGCTATTCGGGAAATATGAGATGCGTTCATTACAAATTCTAAATCGCCCTACACGCCGTTTGAATATTGTTCCATCGACGAGCAACTGATGGATTATAGAGGCAATCGTCCATTATATATTTACATGGCTTCAAAGCCAGACAAATATGGAATAAAGTTTGTATCGATAAACGACACTAGGACTTGGTACATGATTAACGTTATACCATGCGTCGGCAAGGTCAACGTTGCAGCAAATGAGTCAGTGCCTTCCTACTATGTCAAAAAACTGTCCGAAAGTATCCACGGGCAGAAGGGATTTTACAGTGATAAGATTATCACCGCAAAGAGGCTGCCAGCTACAGAGCTAAAATAATAGCCGAAGAATTTTAGTTTTTTTCTGTATTAAACCCAACCCATGCTCTTAATTACAATTTATTTTTATTTCCTCAACTAATTAAAAATTAGTTTTATTTCTTTAAAACACGTATAAAGTTTTAAAATTATTATTTACTTGCCATCTGAGGTGACGGCCAAGGCCATGCCTTAATAAGATTATATGATCAATATTTGTAAACTACGTAATTCTTATTACTTTAAAGATGAATTAAACTAACTAACTAAGTAAATAAAATATTATTTAAAGAAAATGGTTCGTGCATGGAATTAGTTCATGCAGAACATTAATTTCGGCAGCTGAAATTAAAAAAGTCGTTAATTTAAAAAGAGTTATTTTAATATAAATATATTAAATATAAAATATAGTAAATTGGTCATATTTTATGAGAGGAAGAGGGAAGTATATATCCTCTGTCCCAGAAAAGAGGCAGTGTTGGCAAGATAGCACGTTTGCCTCTCATTCCCGTAAGAATAGTATGTAGGGTTACCGCCCTTTTTTATTATATTTTTATTTAATCGTTTTGCTTATAAGAATTAAAACAGATTTATATTTTCCACACCACCATGAGGTAAGATAAAACGTGAGCTTTTGAAGGGTATCCCCAGTAGGCCTGCGAATGATTTTATTATTTAAGAATATTTGTAAGTATGTAAATAATATTAACATAATATGGTAGAGGTAGGTACATTCAAATTGAAACCTTAAATATGTCATAACATCTAATTCGGCTTTTAAAGTGCTGTAAGCAATATAGTATAAGATCGTATATACCTATCTGATACCTACCTTTATGTAGGTAAATACATTATTATGTTTTTACTTGATGTACATGCCTACATAATTATGAAAAGTATCTGAACTGCCCCATTTTTTGTAAAAGTTAAAAATCAGATTCACAGGAAAACATTACAAATTGGGAAGTTTTTATAAGATCAAAAATAAGATATCAAATAGTTTGGATTAGAAAATTTTAAATATAGGTTTCGGGAACTGGCGGACCCGATTTTAAAAGGCGTTTTGAAAGATTCCATTTACTGCAATCAACTCCATTTAGTAATTCTTTACAACTCATAATTGCGTTTAAAGTGCTTATTTCCAATCTATGTATTTCGTGCTTTATCCTTTACTATCAGACCCGTGCTGGTTTTACTATAAATGTTTCATCAACCAAGGCCTTTTCTCTGATTGGTATCATATTTTCAATAAAAAGTTAATAGTATGGTTAATCTTACCGTAGCCTAATAAAAGAGCTGATGTTGTCCCATAAATTCTAAAAAAAAAACAGATATTAGCACATTTTAACTTTGTTTTATTTTAAGGCTTCTGGGTATACAATGTCAGCCGTTTTAGCATTTTCATGAAGAAGTAAAAACTGTTTACTTTTTGAGCCTGCTCTTGAATGTGCAACATATAGTTGACCATGGGAAAAAACATTTTCTCTTAGATCTACCCCTATGAATTGAAATGATTGACCCTGAGCTTTGTTGATTGTCATGCAAGGGCATGGTCTTACTGGAAACTGTAGACGTCTGAATCGAAAGGGAAGATCTGATGGTATCATTGGTATCCTGGGAATAAGTGTATAAGTTCCTACTGCAGGTCCGGTAAGAATTTGAACTTGTATTACATTTTCGCAAAGGTTTTTGACTTGGAGGCGTGTGCCATTGCATAGGTTTGGGGGACTGAGATTTCTTATTAGCATAATCGATTTGCCAACTTTTAAATTCAATTGGTAGGATAGAAGACCTGCAGTGTTGAGAGAATTGAGAAATTCTTGATGGTAGTTAACTATCACATTGTCATCGACACCACTGTCAATTGCTTTGTATTGATATGACGCTGTTTTTAAACTTAAGAGCACATGGTTATTTATTTCATCCACTGAACTATTTTTTGGTGACACAATAGCTCTTTCGCAAAACCAAGAAAACGGTATCGATTGCAAAGAGTTCAAGTCTCCAAAGACGCACTGAATAAGTTGTTGTGTGTTGTGAACGATTTTTCCGAAACATTCGTTTAATTGAATTATATTATCTGAACCTGAGATAGTATATTTTCTATCACCAATTTTTAGCAGAAGAGATGCGAACTCAGCACTGTCAGTGTTTTTAGTAAGCTCTACTCTCATATTGGTTTGAAGTTGAAGTTTTTGGACACTCTTCCAAATAAAAGATGATTTAGGGCAAGATTTTATGATATCAGCAATCAGCCCGAGTCCCCTTGGAAATAATTGGCATCGTTTGACGAAAATCTCCAAAAAAAGATCCATTGTTACTACGAGTAAACCCATAAGCTTCGATCAAGAAGACCTAAAGTCTTTTAAAACTGTATTTCTGGCTTCTATATGTACTTTATTACTCAAATAATTATGTCCTTTACTAAACACATATTCAAAATTAAACCATAAAGGTTTAATTTTGAATATGTGTATAAATTATTTTCTCTTCTACGTTAATCGATGAGCGAACAATTTAGTATACAGAAACTCAGAAGCAAATAAACAAAAGAAAATGTAATCAAATACGGAACGGTAATGAAATGGAACAAAGCAGCTATCCAGTCATAGCGATTGAATCGAATTCATAGATGCAAAACTACATTTATTTCTCAGCTTATAAGTGCAGTTAGGAAATGACTTAGGTCTTAAAATTTGCATAAAACTATTGACTTCTTACAAAAAGTGTCAGTTTGTAAAATATCAAGCAGGTTTAAGAGCGTAAGTGAATATGTTGATCAACTTCGACAAAAAAGTATACAATTTTTTTTAAGTTAATAATCTAATTCAACACATATATTTAACAAATAAAACGATATGTTTAAGACATGCTTAAGAGAATAAGGAAAATTATAGAATTTGTTTCAAGTAAATCGGTTAAATACTTTCTGAGATTACCGTGACATAAGTAATACTTGTTTCGTCTTTATATAATAGTAAAGATAAGAAAAAGTTGAGAAAAAACTCTATCCGCAGCTGCTCTGCTGTGGGGAATACTTAACAATGCACTCACAAAATCCCGTGTTATTTTTCAAAATAAATATCTCTGACCAAAATTCTTCGCTATCTAATGATTCTCCTTTATATAAATTAGATAATATGCTTTGATAAAGAATTGTTCGCCATTCCAAATCAACGTTTTCAATGTTGGTTTTATGTATCAAATCAGGCATAGATAGCATGTACAAGATTTGTCTGGCTTTTGAAAAAAATAGTAGTACGGGTGTGAAAAGAGGAGTACGGTAGTTCGGAGGTGTCGAAAGTACTACAATACTACTATAGTAGTACTTTCGGCAACGCTGGGCATAAGCCATCCAAACAAACAATAACAAAAAAGAAGAACATCGGGTTTTGTTTTTTTTTCTCTAGGTAGGTAGATATTTTTTGGTACTTTTGGTTGTAGGCATGCATATGGTTGGCATTTATGAAGCAAGTGGCAAATGAGTCCTGTTGTCAATGCAGATGATTTTTCTTGAATTATTATATATAAAAAGTGTTGTCAAAATAGTATAACGCTAATGATCTCAGTTGGCATTCGACCATTTTCAACATACTTTTTTTTACTTGCGATTATAGGTACTATAAGTTATGCATTCGTAAAAAAAAGTCTAACAAACAAACATGACATTACGATCATAGAGAAGTCCAAAAAAGTGATCGGCAAAAAATGTCTGTCTGTCTGTCTGTCAGTCAGTCTGTCCGCCTGTATGTATAACGAGCTACAGCCTAAACGGCTCGAGCGATTACCTTCAAATGTGGTATGCTTGATTCTTTTGGCATTCCTCATAAGCAAAATTGAAATTTAATTTTTAGGACTAAAAATAACGGTACCTGCCATATGACCTTGAAGGAAAATCTTATTTTTCTAGAAAACGGCACCAACGATTTTGATAAAAAAAATTTGAGATTTTTTTGTTGGCAATAGGTATCAATTAGCTTGAACCAAGTTTACGGGAAAAGTCTAATAACGGTATCTTTCATATAACAGGTTTTTTTAATTTTTGGATATCTCGGTAACGGTACATTGGATTTACTTCAAATTTTATATCCGAGTAGATCTGAGTAGCCAAACTAATTCTGCATATCAAAATTTTGAATACATTTTTTTCTAATAAAAATTAATTTTTAAAACTTTTTTTTTTTAAATAAATATTTTTTAAAATATTAAAACAAAATAATTTTAAATTTTATAATCACATGTATAATAATAAACTCTAAGAAACTGCATACCAAAATTTGAAAAAAAAAAAAATTGTTTTCAAGAAACTAAAAATAAAAAACAGGATGTCATCAAAATCCGACCTACAATATTTGGACAATACTACGACATACTTTTTTATAAAATTTTCATTGATCCGTGGCATATAATGGCGTTCTTCGTTTTTTCGAGAAACTGATTAAATTGGTGAATTTGGCTGTTTTTATAAGTTGAAAAACGATTTTTACCCACCTGTACACCATTCACTTTCATTATATACATATTTATGAACATATTTAAATACCTATGTTCACTATATGTACGTAGGTACATATTACCCTCCTAATTTACATAACTCATATCAATTTAAATATACATTTACAGGTACGAGTCTATGTAACCATTCCTTGAATCATGTATTCCACAATTCATTCTATTAAGAATCAAGGTATTCTTACCTACACCGGCTTTAAACCTGCATAGGGAAACTAGACTACCTATACCTACTAACAGCGTCAGTGGTTAGCTACACAAAAGTTTTAGCTACAAGAGCAAGTTCGTACGATCCAGTCGTGTATTTTATTTATGAAAGATATGGTCGAGAAGAAGGTTTTAAGCTAAGTGCCATGTGCTTATGTGTATTGGTTTTCGACTTATGGCTGTTTTTGTGAGCTATTAAAATTTTAAAATGCAGAGTAAAATTGTTAAATCTCATGAACTAATACACATAAATAATAAACATAAACAAATATGTGTATAAATAAAAATGTTGTCAAAAAAGTATAATTCCTAATTTCGCTTGTGTTAGGTTAGCCGGTGTATTTCTTTGACATAAGATTGTTCAGTGACAAGAAAGTCAGAACAGATCCGGACAGAACAAAACAGAATCGTGAGAAACTTCAGAACAAGATAGAACAACAGTCAGTCATCTGACAAAGATTATAAAAAAAAATATTGTTCTTTACCTACAATTCAAGTTCGTTTATTTTTGCAGAAACATTTTTAAAAATAATCTGAAACGGAGTTGAATTTATTTTAAAAAATATTTTTCATGATATTGAGATGATTCCGACACGGAAAATTATTTATGAACTAAATCTAACACCGTAATGTTTTTTTTTTAACAACAACAATTGCTTTTGACAGTTCTCACAAATCTGTTCTAAACTGTTCTACCTAAAAGTGCAGAAAATCCTGTTCTAAGGTCTTCCAAACTGTTCCAAACAGAGTCATTGAACACAAAACCAGAACAGTTTAAAACAGAAAATTTCTCATTGAACAGCAAAATCGTGTACTTTTCTGTTCTAAAGTGTTCTAATCTATTCCGAACAGCCTCATTGAACACACATATAAACTACTTTGCGTGTGTTCAATACATATCGTTTGACCGCTGAGTTAAAATTCTTTTTTGTGTTGCGTAAAAAATTAAACCGATTTCTAAATAATACGTTTACATGGATTCCGATCTAACCTTGCACGACGTACACGTCTTGCAATAATTAATCAGAATGTCCGTGATAATCAAACGCAAGAGGTACGAGGAAATAAATGGAGACGTGTACATATTGCACAGCTTCAAACTGCACCACAAATTCGACAAAAAGTTATTAGAAAAAGAAAAGTGGTAAATGTAGACTTCAATCGCGATGCTTTGGAATACGATTCCGCAATATCATTTACTTGCTCCATGCTCCCAGTGGGAGATGCAAGACATTCGTCATTTAGTTGATTCTAGCAACAATTAGGCCAAAATTTCTTTCGTTGCCTGTTGCATCCTATAACATCGATACCACACCGTTTGAAGGCGGCCGAACTGCACATTCCGCTTTGAAACTGGCGATGGATTTTTTCACGGTTGACAAACCAATAACGTGGACAATGACCAAGAATTCGGCGACAGCGAAGTTGATGCGAGAATGCAAAATCATAATTTGGGATGAATGCACGATGGCGCATAATCGAGCTTTTGAGGCAGTTGACCTAACAATGAAGGTCTTACAAGGTGATTTGATGGGGTTATGATATTGCTCAGCGGAGATTTTCGTCGAACGCTTCCCGTCATCCTGAAATCTACTGCAGCCGATGAACTTATTGGATGCCGAAAATCGACGTCGTTGTGCCGGCATGTCAATAAGTTGAAATTGACCACAAATATGAGTGGCATTGCAGAACGACCCATCGGCTGCTGAATTCTCAAGACAACTGCTGGCGCTTGTCAATTTCCAAATTTCTGTTGATGTCTAGATTGGATTAATATCATTCCCGAAAAATTTTTGCGAGTTATAAACATCGAAGGAGAAACTCATCACCAAAGTAAAGTGTTCCCCGGTATTCCAAAAAATTATAAGAACTCGATTGGATTTGTAAATGGGCAATAAAAAGACCGTCGCGTCGTCGATTGCTTGGTAAACGGTCTTTGTTGTTTGTTTATCATATCACTCTCTCCTTATTTTTATTCCATTCAAATAAATCACAGTGAAAGTTGAACTATCTGTGTTTCATTATAGCGCTGAATTTGATTTTAAGGCGTTAAATTTGGGCGAGACGAAGTTCGCCTGGTCCGCTAGTACCTACATATATGCATGTATTTCTTTATTTTGTATGTACATAATGTGTAGGTACATTTTTTTCGTTGGTCGAGATTTTCCAATAATTGAAGATCTTATTTCCTAATCAAATTTTGTTTTGAGAATTCTTTTCGTGCGGCTGCTAAAAATAAAATAATCAAAATAGGTAGGTAGTGAAGGATCACTAGTATTTTTTTCGGAATTTGGGAAACTTTTCTCCGATATTGATGATTTTTTTTTATGTAGGAAATTAAATTTCTAAAAAAAATTTCAATTCAGGGATTGCTCTCAGCTGAAAATTTATTAAATTTCTATATGTACCTAACCCAAAGTAAGAAAATAATAATTTTGTAAATTATTAAATTAAATTGTAATAAATTTATTACTATTTTTTTTTGTAATATAATATACTAATGAAAAAAAAATTCCGTGACTGGTTTTGGAAAATCGATTTTTCAAATAAACAATTATTTATTTTAATCGAAAAGTCATTTTTTTAACAATTTGCATACATATGCAGTGTTATTTACAATGTCAGAGAGCATTTGCATAAAAAAATAATATTAATCTCACCGTTAATAAGTACGCAAAATAAAATATTTGTATACTTCAAAGTGGACTGTACTAATTTAAGAACACGCCCTTTTTATACGAATTTTGGAGCCGTTTTGGAGAAATAAATTTTTTTTAACGGTTTCTTAACATTTGTATGGTACCGTTGTTTTTTTTATTGTATTAATACCTATAGTTTTTTTTAACTATTGAAGATAATGTCAAACAACTACTAAATACGAAGTTTCGAAATAATCGATTGAGTCGCTTTCGAAATTTTGCTTGCCAAAAATTGTTTTTTTTTTATTAAATATTTTTTTTTTGAAAATTTTTGGTTTATATCAGTGTTGAAACTTTCTAGGAGTGTATTAATAAAAAATTAAAAAAAAAACTAATGAACCATTCTAGAAAATTAATGAACTGATTTTTTTTTAATATTGTGAGTGAAAATAGTATTTTCCGTCGGCTTATTTGGTCACTGTAGGTTTTGCAATGAAACTATTAAGTTACATTTACTTTCTTCAGGGGAAGTTTATTTGAACAAAAAATACAAATACATGTTAATGAACGCAATAATAACGAACAAGTAAATACACTCACTTATGCAAAATTGTAAGGTTATTTGGTCCTTTTAATACAGACAGAAGAGAACAATAAACAGCAGAAATGCTTTGTGGGTCTTGTTTTCTATTTATGTTGTTGTTGTTATTTAATATGTGCAATGTTTCTAACGTATATCTTTTTGAAACATTTTTCTCGATCTGTAGAACTTCTACACCTTCAAAATCTGGAGAATGTCCGCTTTCAATACTATGACTCGCCAGGGCTGTCTTCTCCTGATTCTCAAGTCTAATATCCGATCTGTGGGTTGAAATACGTTGTCGAAGAAATTGCTTCGTTGTTCCAATATAGCAAAGGTTGCAAGATTCATTGGGTTTTCCATTGCAATTTATTTTATAGATGACATCCGTTTTCTTGTCGTTATCTGGTTTAGTTTTAAGTTTTGTGAAAAGTTTTAAGTTTTGTGAAAACCAAACCAGATAAGGACAAGAAAACGGATGTCATCTATAAAATAAATTGCAATGGAAAACCCAATGAATCTTGCAACCTTAGCTATATTCGAACAACGAAGCAATTTCTTCGACAATTGAATTGTATTTGCTATTGCGTGTGGTTAAATAAAATTAAATTTAATTAGTTTTTTTTTTTAATTTTCATTGTGATGCTCAAGGTATTTGTATGTTTATCACGTGCGATTCGTTGTAATTTCAATCAATTTTATTTATATAATTTCGCTATTGAAAAAAGTGTGAAAAGTGGAATAAAAAATCCGCTTTTGATTTCGTTAGGGTACAATTGTATTTGGGTAATTTGCGAATCAGTGGAAATTTAAATGATTTTAGTGAGTTAGAAGAAACCAAAGATATTTCAATTGTTTTCATTTCAATGTGTTTTGGTATGTGATTACAGAACATTTTCAATTGGTCATTTAGTGATTGATTTCAGCTTTAAATATTCAGGTATACACTTGTGTGCAACGGTCACTACTCAATAAAATAAACTTTTTTACCAAATGAAAAAACATGATAATAATTTAACAGTTAAAAATTGAGATTTCTGTTAATCGTTGTGCAAAAAAAATTGTTCTTGTGCCAATTTTTTTTTTATTTTATATTAATATTTTTTTTGGATTTTGAAAAAAAAAATTCTTTTGAAAATTCAGATTTGATAAGTAATTTTGTAAAAAATCGAGTTGACGAATTTTCAAATAAGAATTGTGTATTATATATTTTTTATGTCGTTTTTTACTTATTTTTTTTAAATGAGTATTCAACAATATATATACATATACATTTGAAAATATTATTTAAAAAAATCTTAAAAATAATTAATTTTGCAAAATATTGTTTTTTTTTCCAAAATCCAAAAAATAAAATATAAATAATAATAACAATTTTTTTTTTTGAAAATTCTTGGAGTCGTTTTTAGAAATATATTTTTTTTTCTTAACGGTTTTTAACGTTTGTATGGGAGGCGCCGTTGTTTTTTATTTTACAAAAATAGTTTTTTTTAACATTCGAGATGATGTCAAAAAACTACTAAATACGAAGTTTCGAAAAAATCTATTAAGTCGTTTTCGAAATTTTGAATTTTCAAAAAAAAAAAAATTAATTTGCAAAAAAAAATTTTTTGAAAAATTTTGTTATACAATAGTGTTTAAACTTTCTAGGAGCTTCTGCGTAAAAAATTTACAAAAAAATCAGATTAACAGTTTCCGAGAAAATCGAAAACCAGAAAAATGGTTCTACTAGAGCTACCAAGAAAACAATTTTTTTCCAAAAAAAAATTATTAAAAGGTACCCTTTCCCTTCATTAATGAACTAATTTTTTTTATAAAAATCGTTAGAGCCGTTTTTTTAGAAAAATAAGATTTTTGTTTTTGGCCAAAAAATGTATGGGAGCTACTGTTATTTGTTGTCTTAAAAAAATGAAAAACCGTGTGGTCATATTACCGAAAAAAACAATATGTACCAAGCTTGAAGACAATCTATCAAAGCGTTTAGGCTGTAGATTCGAGGACAGACAGACAGAATGACAGACAGACGGAATTAGGGGACCCACTTTTTTGGTGTTCTCTATGATCGTAATGTCATGTATGATTGTTAGAAAAAAATTTTTTGTGAAAAATAATATTTACCTTTTTGGTCAAAAAGAAAGTATGGCAGGTAGGTAGGTACTGTCATTTTTCGTCTTAAAAAAGCTGAAAAAAAAACTGGGGACATGCTTATGAAAAAAACGTTTAGGCTGTAAACTCGAGGACAGACATACAGAGAGACGGAATTGCGGACACATTTTTTCGCCTTCGCTATCATCGTAATGTCAAGTTTGATCAAAATCTTGAGTTTGATTTTTTTCGAATCCATAACTTGTAAATTAGAACCTACATACATATATAATATCGCTAGTCAAAAAAAAAATTTTAAAAATACTGCCTAGGTATACCTACTTTATTTCCTAATAAAACTGTCTGGAGAAAAAATTAAATTATTCTCAATATTTGAAAAAGAAGAAAGGTACCTATGTACATACATATTGTATGTAGGTTGGTATCTGGGTACACATGTACCTACCTTAACAAAACATATTGAAATATCTCAACATTGCTTTGTTATTTTCGCCTAGAAAAAGTGAATAGTAGCAATGTTGCTACAATTCAAAATCCTAAAATCCACCAAATATTTTAAATTTGAAAGAAAAATTTAAAATAAATTCTATAATAACCTATACATGCATGTATATCCATATACATTCTTACTTCAAATTCATGTATACGCCAATAGCCTTGATATGATTTATTTATACCCACCATATTTTGAAGGTTGCCATGGCAAAAACAGCTTATTCGGTTTTCTCCCTTACCCTCTATATTGTCGTCAGAACTAGTAAGTTTCGACCGTCTCCCTTGCTTTTTTTCGTATTTGCCTCTACATTTACTTCTTCCACATCAACAATTCAATATCAAGAAAAGAGAAACTAGCGCCCTCATCGACGGAACTACTAGCTAAAAAATTCAGTTCAAGGTAGTACTATAGGTTTCATATACAAAGCAATAACCCATATGGTTCACCTCGTGAAAATAAAACGATCTGGGTTATGTACTTAAATGTACCCCCTGTTCGGCGAATTTAATACTTATATTTGCAAACCCAGATAGAAATCCCGACAGAAACCTGGATCTCGTGTTGTTTTTGTAATACGTGTTAAAAAATAACCCAGACCTAGACCCGTAGATAATAAAACGCAGCTAATATAGTTGTTTATTGTTTTCTGTAAAAAATAGAGAAAAGGAAATGTTTGGATTCGTGTAAGGATTTCCTTGAAAAAAAAATCCCTCAAGCACTGGTTTGACTTGATAATATTCTTAAATACCGCAAGGACTGAAATGGTCGCTGGTGATGCTTTTTTCAAAAGGAACCATCGTGAAGTTGGCTCATAGCAGTCCATGTCTAGTATGTCAATGGGACGCACAATAACTGAATAACACACAACACCCACCACCAAACAAGCAAACTTTATTCCTCACACAAATTCACCATTAGCAAAATAATTGTAGCCAACTTATTCTATGCACTTACCATTCTGAGGTTTATTTTGTTATAATATTGTTATAATTCTTTGCTATAAATTTTTTGCTTCCGTGGCCAGTTGTCCAGGTACCCATTTAGACGTATGATGAATGCTGAGGAATGGGCTACCTACGACGCGGCGGTACCAGGTGTCTTGGGATAGTCTATACCCAACCCGTCAAGACACTTGAACATAGGAAAATTGAAAACACTATAACTGCACACTAAAAAATTATAGTAAAAATAAATTTCAATTCAATGGTTCTTGCATTGGAATATATAGAAGGAATTATAAGAAATTGCATACTCCTAAGTGTTCATTGCATTCGTAGATATTGAATTGTTAGGCTTGGGCAATACTGTGATGGTACTCGTAATAACTGAGCACAGAAAAGTGGTGGAAAAATGTAAATAAATCTTTAATTTATAATGTGAACTTATGTACAACTTGAACAAAGACCTTCACAATGAATTTAGAAAATAATTATGTTTCATTTTCGAACTTAATATAGTTATATTATTACAAATCAAAACAATCATTATTTATTTCATACATGGTGGCATTTAATATATGGTAAGCTGTGCTGAAAATATGAGGTGAATTAAGGGCGTCCATCTCTAAATCCCTTCTGGCATTAATTTTGGGTTATTTTCATACATCTTTTGTTTATGGTGTCAGTATGGCAGTAGTTGCTTATACCTATTATGTTTTATCGTGAAAATAATGCAAAGTGCAGGAGGAACAACCACGAACATTTGGTGTTGTGTTTAGTTTGTTGTGGATACGGAAGGTATAGAAATATAGATATTATATAGAGCAATGATGAATAGGAATTAAAGAGTATGGAGTTGTTAGATAGATATGTAGGTAGATTGAAGTGTACGCAGGAATTACTCTTAGTAGCTTTTGTGGTAGCTTTTGGTATTTTTGATAATTTACAATAAAATGGCAAGATGGGTTTGCCATATATGGGATATATTTATGCAAGTAGGTAGTTTCGGGTCACATTAAACATTCTTTGACGGAATTCCATTCTATTTGAATTACATTGACACAGGTTGTAGCGGAAATAGAATTATGAAAGTAAAAAAGATTTTCAAAACACTGAAGGGCAAAAAATGTCAAATTTGTTGTTCTTTAACCGATTTTGTATATCAACTTCGTTGTTTTTTTTGAGCGACTTGAATAAAATTGACACAGGTTGTAGCTGACATAGAATTGTAAGAGAAAAAAACAGTTTAAAAAGAGGGTGGTTCAAAAAACGTTAATTTCATTGTACCATGAACTGCAGCCACACTTGAGTTATTTTCTTAGACTTTTGGACTTAAGGTTTTTATAGGATTTTCCAAAGGTAAACGATCGTAGACCACACTTTTCAAAAATGCTCTGGAGATGCGAAAATGATTTGTTTTGACGAGTGCTTTTCATTAGATTCCTAAAATCGATTGTTTAAACCAATAAATGCGTGAACTCCAGTTTGGCAAAGTAGAGCTCGATGCAATAAGTACGCAAACTATGTTGATATATAATCATAGACCACGCGGCCATTAGCGTTATATTTTTTGTGTTACACTAAAATGGCTATTTCTCGATTTGCTATATACAAATTAAAAAAATATTATAGTTTTAGACATATAATTAGCTATTGAATTATTATCAATAATTTCTTTTAGTTTTTGTTATAAACAATACGTTTTTTTGCAACATCAAAATAAAATCGTTTTTCTTTAATTTTAAATGAATAAAATGAAAAATCCGTAAAAAAAATAAGTCCCTTTTTTGCAAATTTAATAGCAAAAAGAATATGTTTAAATCATTGAACACGAAAGGTAATAAGTGGGTATTACCATGGGCTAGCTGTAACATCCTATTTGTAAATGTACGGCGGCGTAAATGGTCTTGTGGAAGAAGCTCTTGTGTCAACTGAATCTTAAATGGAAACAAATGCAAGTCCTTGTGCAAAATTGTGGAAAAAGTTGTCCCTTGAAGACCAAGCTCCTGATCGCGGCTTCGAAATGAGGTTGATGGATTGTTTTGAACACTTCCTGAGCAGCAGTAATGTTTTCAGCCGATCTTGCAGAACGTTGTGGTACATGCTTGAGCCTATCACCTACAGATCCTCTTTTTTCGAAATCATTCACTACACGATAAATAGTGTATTTTGTTGGCACGTTGTTTCTCCCAAAAATTTCACGTCACTTTCTCATCGTCACATTAATCGATGATTGATTTTGATAAAATGTTTTAACGATTAAAACACGTTGGTTTATCGAATATTTTTCCATAATAAATTTGCCACGTGTCTACTTCACGCCTGCCAAATATTAACTCTCAAGACTAATGTTTACAAAAATGGCGGCAAAACAAAGTAACCGTCCCGGCGGACACCCTATAATTTGGGTCGTTTCTGAGGAACCAAGATATAATAAAAATCGTTCGCCTTTGCTCCGAAAAAATTCACACAACTATAACGACAATAACATAATTCCACTGATGAGATATGCCTCGTCACTATTGAGCTAATTAATGGTCTGGTATTCCTTGAACGCTCCTTGAAACACGGAGATGTACCTATACATTTTGTCAGTCGACATATCTTTGATGGACCATGACTCAACTCCCAATGATATACTTACATTTTTCTACACCAAGGCTACTCCAGGCCAAAACCGGGGCTAATCTCTTAGTAATTACCACTTCGCCTTTTTCCTTTTCCTGCATGTGATCATTGATTCACGATTGGATGGATGGTACTTACCACCTTATCAATTTTCCTTTGTAATCCAGTACTAGATTAGATACTAACCTTCTTATCTGTCATTTAGTTAATGTTTTTATACATATGATTTTCCACCAAAACTGAAAGGATACTTATCATATCATACTTAAATCATATAAATACCGTTTTCAAAAACAAGCTTATCTATGCAGTTTATTTCAAATAACTTTAGAAGAATTAAAAAAAAAAGAGTTTAAAAAATTGTATACAATAAAATAATTAAAATAAGAGTACATATAACAAATTTTTGTTCAAAAGATAGTTTATATCGATGTATAAGATTTTATTTATTTATTCATCTACAAGCTTAGCTTAGGAGATTTATTACAAGTTCAGTGCATAATCTATGTGTTCGAACTCTGTTCAGTGCTCTGCTCTGAACGAAAAAAGAAAACCGCCTTATAAAGTAAAAAAAAAAATAAGTACAAGAAAAACAAAAATTTTAAAATAAGTTAAATTTTTAACAAGTTAACAATTTGCTTCAATTGAAAGAACATGAATTAAATAGATACCAGGTTTTTGAAACTGTTCCGTGAATAATACGAATCTAAATCGGAGTAAAATTTATTAAAACAACATTCCAACAAACTATAAAAAATATGGAAAAAAAGATTTGCAATAATCTTGTAAATCACTTTAATAACAATTCAGGACTTGTGCATTTGTACTTAATGTACAAAATATGTAGATGTTATTGTACAAATATGTGTATTTAATATAAATACTTCTTTTGGATTTAATTTATTGAACATTTTCTTGTTTTGATTTGTTTGCTTACATTTTCTTTGCTTATGTATGTATGTATGTATGTAGCATTTTAGCTACCTATATTTTGTTGTTGCTTCACGACATTTAGGTGTTCGAAACTAAATTCGAACATGCTCATTTCACTTAAATAGCTGACTCACTTTTTGGCGGAAAATGAGATGAGTCGGCGGGTAAGGCGAGTCATCTCAATTCACTCGCCGAAATAGCTGAATCTCGGTGCGTATGTTTTCAAGGCGACCAGAGTGTACTTTATCAATCGGATTCCATATTAAATCAGCATATTCAAGAGTAGATCTAACCAATGCAACAAAGAGAGATACGAGTGTGTGGGGATCGGTGAATTCTTTACTGTTTCTTTTAATAAAGCCAACAACTGAATTAGCTTTTGCTACAATATAGTTGATTAAGTGAGTTAAATGTCAATTTCGTATCAATTATAACACCCATATCTTTGATTTGGTTAAGTCTTTTTAATTGACATTGATTTAGGTTAGAATCAAAAATATACATAGCCGGTCTTCTAGAAAAAAAACGTTACATTTGTTTATATTAATCTTACCTAAGGCAGTTTTCATCACACCAATTCGATAGATAATTTAAATCATGCTGAACGTACATAAGTATAAGCAATCTTTAGGTTGATTTAGTTTGAGAAATAGTTTTAGATCATTGGCATAATATAAAGCATTTACCAAACTTTATTCTCGACACTATGAACAACAGCGGCTCCAAATGACTTCCTTGGGGTACGCCATATGTATAAATTAGATATTGAAATACATTTTCAAGTACAAGTTTCCTATAGCTACTCGCTGGTTTCGACCAATTAAGAAGGAAGCGATCCAGTTTAGCATTGCTGAGTGGAATCCAAAACGGTAAAGTTTCTTAAGAAGAATAGCGCGGCTGACTGTATCAAATTTCTTGCTTAAATTAGGATATATTGAATCTTTTTTTTTTAATCTACACGCGCTCAAGAGATTATACTACCCTTTAAATATTTCAACACAGCGCGGGCGTGAGGTTAAGGAAGAGAAAGAATGATAGGAAAGATGTGTGGCGCGATGTTCTGAGACTGTAGGTGGTTGTTGTCTCAGATCTTTATCTCCAGGGATGGCTGCTGAACTAATGCGGAGAAATTTCCTTGTCTTATTTATCTATGTCCCTTATAATGCGCATTAATTTCTTTATTCTTTGTCATATTTTATCGGTATACTAGTTTTTACTCAATCACATGTTGTTAGTTCTATGCCTAAACAGCATGTAATGAGTAAACTAGAAACTCATTGTATGACATTTATTTTTAGAATTGGTTTTTAATGGAAAATAAGAGGACATAGACTACGTCAGGGATCGAACCTGGGACCATGAGGTTGACAGGTGAACACACAACTATCGCGCCACGGCCACCCCATGTGATCCATTTTTAACGGTATTAGCAACATAAAAAGTAAAAAGCGCAAGATTCGAGATTGTCAATCGACCAGTGATAAACCCGTGCTGGTTATCGGATAAATGTTTGACTCGAAAACTTTTGGTATTGAAGTCAGTTTACAGGCACCTCTATAGTTTTCAGTGCTGTTTTTGGATCCTGACTTAAAGATAGGGATTAAAAATTCCCGAAATATGAGATTCATTAAAAATAATTAATAATGGCTTTGAGATTGTTTGAAAGCATTCTTTAAGAATTATTGTATATGTATTCCATCCACTCCTGGCTTAGAATTTTTAAACAACGAGGGTATCAAGTTTCATTGATCCACTATCAATCTTTGAAGTTTTATCAACATTTATTGAATTTGAGTACACCGATTCAAAAAATGAAGCAAATAGATGAAGGGTTTGATCAAAGTCGTTAGACTCAATGCCATTATTTGCGGTATTCCTACTGATTTCTTCTTATCGCTTATGTATGACCAAAAAGCTTTGGAATCAAGTTTGAGTTTGGTTTCAGTTTCTAAAACGTAATTTTTATACAGGAACTTGTTTAGAACCTCAAACTCTTTCCTGTGAACGCGGAAGATATTGTAGTCGATTGAGCTAAGGGTTATTTTGTATTTACCATGGGCTTTAGTTTTAACGTTTTTGAAGTGAACCAGCTCTTTATTGTACCAGGGAGCTTAGACAATTTTCTCTTAGATAAGCATGGAACAAACATAGGAAAAGACTTTTTTAAAATTCATATTTGAAAAAGAAGAATATATTTCTTGGATATTAAAGTATTTGAATTCATTCTCCCAACCAAAAGTGCATAGGAGGTTATTAAGTCCCGAAAAATTTGATATCGAGAAGTTGAAAACTTTCCCGCAGTTAAAAACAGGTTCCAGGAATGGGTTTTCATTTCAATTAAGATTTAAATGTGAATAGAGCTATTTAGCAATTGATAGGGTACTTCAAAAACATCGGCTTTAAAATCATCATTACAGACGTAAACTAAATCTAGAATTGTTTGTAAAGAGTTTGAGATTGTGTTCTTTTGTATAAAATTTAACGCATAAAGATAATCAATGAATTCAAACTCAACATTTTTTTCCTATTACAAGGAATCAACATATTTAAATCATCAGACCAAGTCCAAACAATACATATCATTTAGATAAAAATCTCCAATTCTACAAACGTTACTAGAAAAATTACACTTATTAAAAATTGAATCCATATTCATAGTATGATTAAGGTAAATATCTTAACCACTATTTGGTGAACATAACTATAAAATATAGAGTATGAGAGGCAAGATTGATTGATACACGAGCAATCGACATCAGGAGTAGGCAAATCAATTTTATTACCCGCTAAATATAAGCTAGTTGCTATGAAAACTTCACCTCCACGATGATCAGCTGTTTTACTCGTACATTCATCAAGGTGAAAAACGTTGTAGAGCTTACTATCAAATTTCTCAGTAGATAGGATTCCATCATACAGACAGGGGTGGAATCGGCTAAGGTGATTTGTGATAGTTGACAGTCACAAAAAATAAATTTGGGCTGCGTAAGGTGACTGTCACATGTGATAATCACATTTTTGTGACTTTTTCTTGTGACAGCTATTTTGGTGTCATTTTCATATAAAACACATTTGTTTTCTAATTTTGTAAATTTGTGAAATTGCTTTTGTGATTTCACAAATTCCGAAAATAGAAATCATATATGTACATGTGCACACCCATATACACTACATTCAACAAAGTATATTCGATCTAACAAAACAGAAGTATGTATTACATGTAATTAGGTAAAGGCATTGTTTTTCTCACACATATTTAATTTAACTTTTAATTTATTTTGTTATTAATTGGTATTTAGAATAAATTAATAATAGGTACAAATTAAAAAACTTTTGGCAAAGGAACGAATTTTTATTTTCGCAGTTTGTAGAACAAAATTGGAAATATCCTAATTTAATGTCGCGAACTCAATCACTAGATTCTACTTTTTATTTTAACTTTTTTGGATTGCGAGATAATTATAACATTTTTTTAATATTAAAAGGTTAATAACGTATGGGCACTCAACATTGCATGAAAAAAAAACAAATAAAACAATTTACATACAAACAAAATGAAACATATACATATGGATTTATGTCAACTGTTAGTACTTCTCTTAAAGTGGTGCCAAGTTTTGTGTCATTTTTTGTGATCACCTTACACAGACGAAAAATATAATATGATCACATGTGATTGTCGGAAATGTGACAATCACAAATCACCTTAGCCGATTCCACCCCAGGTTTCAGTTATAATTATGATATCATATTTATTATGACTCGAAGCATTGTATATATTATGGTATTATGATAATAAATTTTTAAGTTATTATTCAAATTTCCAACAATACGATCAATATTGTTCTCATTTTTCTGAGAATGAAGACAAATAATAATCCCAGCAGACCAGAAGTCCGCACTGTAGATTGAATCAACCAAATTAATAATTGATATACCTACCTGCTCAATTTGAAGTTTTGCAAATCTTGCACTACGTTCATTTTCTTTGGGTTTACTGGAAAAAGCAGGAATCGGATGAGTTAGCATTCAGATTCGATAAAATATAAGAAATTATTTCATTACTGGTCGTTTTTGGATGGAACTTCGAGATATAAAACCATTTAATTTTTCGAATCACCCCGATGTTTCCAAATTGCATTCGATTACCAACCACTTCTGGTGGATCCATGAATCGTAAACAAGTTATAGCCAAACCAGTTTTGGTATATACCAGCTTCATCAGTGCATACGCCAGTTAGCAGTTCACCGGGATTGTTTGAGAGAGTACGAATTCCAATATTATTATTGTTAATTATTTTTACAGCAACAACTGCAGCACCATTTTCACCAGCAACAACTGCAACATTAGCAATATCTGCAACATCAGCAACTTTAGCAACAGCAGCAATATCAGTAACACCAGCAACACCAACAACATCAGCGACATCATCAACATAAGACACTTTAGCACCTCCAGAAGTCCAGAGCCATCAAGATCAACCACAACGACAACTTCATCAAATTGCGAGTATTCCGCCGCAACGTCCTCTTTTAGCGCAGGTAGCAACTGCATGAGCGCTAGCAGTAGATACCAAGTTAGAGCGCGGAAGTGAGATATGAGGAGCACCATACAAAATATATTCAATTTTAACAAAACATGTATGTTGTATAGCAAAAAACAAAACTTATAATTAATAAACATTAAGTTTACATACAAAATCTAAAAAAAAAAACAAATTTAGTCTGAAAAATATTAATAATGATTTTTTAATTCGAAGTATGTTTTTATTGAACTAGACATTTACAAATATCAGTGTAAAGAATAAAGCAAAGTATTAAATGAATTAGGGTTGCCATACAAACATATTTCTGACAAATATTTTTTTTATTTTTGCTTGTTTTTTATTTAAAAGGGATTAAGCCTACTGGGGATACCCTTCAAAAATGCACCTTTTATCTTACCTCATGGTGGTATGGAAAATATAAATGTGTTTTAATTTTTATAAGCAAAACGATTAAATAAAAATTTCTATCGAAAAAAGGTACGGTAACCCTACATACTATTCTTTCATATTTAGGTCAATTTAAAATACACACTACGAAAACCCAGTGAGAGATTTATTGAGTAACAGATTTATGCAATCCACTGTAGCGAGAATGGGAGGCAAATACCCTATCTTGCCTGCACTACCTATTTTTCTGGGACAGATTAGTCAAGTTAAAATACAGAAAGAAAACACTAATTTACCACTTTTACGCAAGTTGATTTTTAGGTGCGTTCTTGAAACGGGCGTGTTAAACTTTTCCATTTTCCCATGTGGGAAGGTTGACGCGGTTTTATGAATACCCTTAATATATAAAGTAGTCCACCAGAAGTGAATTCGAGCCTCAAACCTCAATATTTACATAGTTAGTTCTTCGATACAAGTATGTATGTATAATACTCGTAGTACTGGCTTTATTTAAATTTTATTTTATTTTTTTGAACAATTTTCTGGACGATGCAAATAAAACAAAAAACCTATGGTTATGCGAAATTATTATTCAATTGTTTATATAAAATTTGTATTTTTTAAGAAGAACAAAAATCGTAGCCCTTAAAAAGCACAACTGAAACAGCAAAATAACAGAAGAGAAACAATTTTCTAAATAAATTTATTTAAATTAAAAAATAAATTTAATTGGAAAATTAAAATTAGATTTTTATTTGTTTTATTTTGAATGCAACTCTACAAGCAATCTCTTTCATAAAATGAAACAAAAAGAATTTTTTTTTGTTTTTGTGTACCGCTTTCTTGAAATTCATTGTATTATTCAGCAATGGATCAATATGGATCAATTCAAAATTTGGTACCTATTATGTGTTTATATTTTGGTATAGACTGGCAGAACATAACGGGTTATCCATTTTGCGGTTTCAAAAGTAAACGTAAATAAAACACATATAAAATATTTTTTTTCATGATATTTCTTTTTTATTATAAAGCTTGAACATTGACATTATGTTTGAAACACTTTATCATTTAAATGACCACCACGCGAATTGTTGCAAGCATCGAATCTTTTGAGGTAATTTTCTACCACTTTTTGACACATATTGAGCGGTATCTCAGCCGTAACTTGACGAATATTAGTTTTCAAGTGCTCAAGAGTTAAAGGTTTATCTGCATAAACACGGTCTTTCGCGAAGCCCCACAGTTGATATCGCCACGACGAGAAATTACGCGGCCAGGAAATGTCTCTTGCAATAAAGCCATATTCGCTCGAGTTGTGTGGCATGTGGCATCGTCTTGTTGAAACCACATATTCTCCAAGTAGTATTCTTCAATAACAGGCAAAAAAAAGTTGCTTCTCATATGACCATAACGCTCCGAATTGACGGTGACAGTCGTTCCATCGTCGTTTTCGAAGAAGTATTCCCAATCACACCTCCGGACGAAAGAGCGCCCCAAACAGTGACTTTTTGTGGATGTAATGGCCTCTCTTCAATTACTTGAGGATTCTCAGAACCGCAAATACGACAATTTTGTTTATTAACATACCCACCGAGTGAGAAATGTGCTTCGTCGCTGACGAATTTTTTTTTCGAAAAATGGCCGTCCACCGCCTGTTGTTCAAGCATCCATTCGACGTATCTACGACGTTGTGAATGGTCAGCTGGCTCCAGTTGCTCTATGAGCTGGACTTTATATGGATGTAGGTGTAGATCCAAATGCAAAATACGCCATAATGTGCCGTAAAACAGTCCTAATTCCTGAGAATGACGAGGAATCGACACATTCGGGACTTCGGCAACACTTTCACTTACAGCAGCGATATTTTTAGTGGTAGGAGCGAAACGATGAAGCATAGGCTTTACAATATCTGTAACCAATCCAGTCTCTTCAAATTTCTTCACAATTTTGCCAATTGCTTGCGTAGTTGGACGATTATGTAAACCATAATATCCTCTTAAAGCACGATATGTGGCTGTGGCAGAATCACCATTTTTGTAGTAGGTTTTAACAATTTGTATGCGTTGTGCGATAGTTAAGCGATCCATTTTCGTAAATGTCAGACTTTCAACTGAAAAAAAAATTGGTTTCACGACTTAGTTTGACAGATGTCGAATTCCAGCACTATACTTTTGAAACCGCGAAATGCATAACCCTTAACCTATATCTACAATAAGTAGTCGATATAGGTACATATAGATATTACTTAATTAAATCTAAACGATTTATACTTATCTGCGATTCATCTTAAGAATAATTTGACTTACGTATATTAGTTTTTTTAAAAACCCTGAAATTTTGAATACCGATAGAGCTGTTCAATTTGGATCCATAGGTACTCGTAATTAGGCAGCATTTTATAGGTATCTGATGAAATTTCTTAAATTGGAATTTGCATTGTCGTCAATGTACGTTACATATCTGAATACATACATAATACATCAAATAAGCAAAAACAATGGTCAATAGAAACATTTCGCGAACTTACTTAGGCGTAACTAATTTTATAATTTCTTAGTCTGTTTAATAGTTTTTTTTTAAGAATTCAGCGAAGGAAATTGAAAATTGAATCAATCTTTCGGTGTTTTTTATATAAACAAACTAGGAGCAATTTCCTAATATTTTTTTTATTTCAGCAATCGATACCTACAGCTACAAAACTACAAGTACATAAGAGCTAAATATTAAGCCCGTTTAGGTTATGACATTGGACAAATTGTGGACCAAGTAACATCGACAAATAAAATTATAAAATAATATCATCTTCCCGTAAAAGCTCTTGTAATACCTCCATTGAAAGTAAAAAGATACATTTTTCATAATCAAGTGTTTTCTTGTTCATTGTTTGAAGAATTCGTTTTAAGTTCCACTTGGTAGACTTCTTCATAATCTGCGTTGGCTCAGAATAAATTGTTTGGAAAAAAATGTAAGTACAGGAAAAAAATGGGCGAAGGATATTGGGGATTATCAGATAGGTACTTGCTTGATTTGTCTCGTTATTGTTGTAATCGCGAACCCAAGCCCTGGAGGCGATAATCATCGGCATATTTAAAGACTCAAGACAATTCAACTATTGTCGTTTTACACTTTAAATAACGTCCGTAAGATGAAACCAGTAGATCAAGATATTTAGACAGCATTTGGAGTTTTTCTTTTTTCGTTTAGAGCAGAGCACTGAACAGAGTTCGAAAACATAGATTATGCACTGAACTTGTTCCAAACAGAGATAAGTCTGAACACTGATATGTTTTTAAACACACTTGAACCCAAAAAATCAGAATACATTTTCATTTTAAAGCCTAGTACGCTGCTGATGCAGCTCTACTATTAGTTTTCCAGTACGCTGCTGAACGACGAAATGTGTAATTTTAGTGGATAGTTGTACTAGATTTCTTAGTACAATCCTCCACTCTTTTCGTTCTTAATTTAATGACCTGCACATTAATTGCTTTCGAAACATTTCATTTTTTTTTTAAAAGCTTACTTGTTTTGATTATTTGATTTTTCTTTAGTTTTGGGTTGTCTCAGTGTCCGGTTTTTTTCTCCATTTTCTGTACTAAATTATTCAAAATAAATTCAATTCTAATTTTTGTATTAAAACCAATATCACAATCGAACAAACTAAATCTGCTAAATGAAATTGGGAAGTAGGAAAGAAGCACACCCTTCACATATCTTATCGGCGAACAAGATATAGCGGACCTTTATTTGGAGTGCTTATTATAACCAACTATCGACATTTCTTATACCTAGTGCTAGTGCTTAGATTAAAAATAACCTATGTTCTCTTAAAATTAATTTATTTTAAGTGACTACTAAATAAAAATATTATAAACAAGATTCAGTAGTTTGTTCTGGAATGAACTGTCCATGGCACGATTTTTTAAATCCATTTGTTACTCCGACTATTAAATTCTATGCGACCTTTGACACCATATAAATATCAAAACAATCACCATTTCTAACTACATACTTTCAATACATAAATTAACTCAATGGCCACAAAGAAAAAACCATATCAACCGCCCGTTACTGTCATTACGAATATGAATTTCCGACCTGGTGGACCAGATTTATCCAGGTCAGCAGCCAAAGGTATAGCTATTCACTATTCACTTTGAAATATATAATCTGAAAATGCTTTGGAGTAGTATATCTTTGGAACGGGTTGTCCAATAAAGGCGAGCCAAATCTGTTAAGAATCAACACTTCATACTTTCAAAGGAAGCATCAACAAAACCAAAAGTGGTTTTGTCACCAAATTACGTTTAGATGGAATTTTTTTGTCACCAAATTACTTTTAGTTGTAATTTTTTTGAAATAATTCTTGGACTTGAAAATGGTATCCGGAATTAGTAAGAAACCATAAATTAGAACTCAGAACCGTTTACACCATCCTAATGAAGAACGGAGTTTTCGAATTATAGATTGGTTTGCATCCCAATTTCATTGATTTACTTAAAATTGATAGAAATTTCATCAAATCGACAGATAAACCAGTTTATAAATACTAAAGTAATTGCTTAATTTGGATCATTTAAACGGTTCTGAGTTTTATTTTAAATCCTCTATGTGTAACCAGTACCATTTTTAAATCCAAGAATTATGTGTGACAAAAAAATTACATCTTAAAGTAACTTGGTGACAAAACTCCTTTTTTTACAACTTGTCAATTGTTCTTGACATCTTACAAAACTCTCCGCAAATATTTTTCCGCTGTGATTTTCGTTAGCATTTCGCTCTCCTAGTGGAGACCACCGAAAATGTTCGTTTCGCATCAGCAGCGTACTAGGCTTAACCATTAAAAGCAATATAACACAAGGCCATTGTATTTATATAACATAGTACTATCATGAAGCGGAACGTCCGAGGCGCCCTCTGGTGACACCGCTCAGATTTACAACTCTGCTGATCGGGCAGACTCTCAGAGAGCGAGAATTTGAAGGATTGACAAATAAAAAATAAGGTAAGACAAATAGATAATGAGGGAGAAGAATGCAAAAGGCTAAAGCAGGATAAAAGAAAATATATTTTTTGCATTTTTCTTTCACATTTATCATAAACTGGAGAAAATACCTATGTAGGAAGAATATCCCAATTTCAATTAGTAAGTATCCCGTTCGACCTACTTTTGTTTAGGATATACATAGGTATGTATATTTCGCTTTGTTTTGGTTTTTTTAACCAAGATTTTGTGTAATTTTTCTTTGGCGATTGTAGGTACGTGTGTGAAATATATTTTTCCGTCGGTTGTGTGTAAAAAAAAAATGCAATTCGGTATTTTTTTATTTCTGTGTGATAAAGTGTTTTTGTTTGTGAAGTTGAAGTTAATTCGTGATGTTGGGTGAACAAATTGTGAAATATCTTTATACCTATATAGTAGTTACCTACCTATAGGTAGGTAGGTACATACAAATATTTTTTTCAGATCAAAATACCTAGGTATGTAGGTACCTACCTGCAGTGAGTAAAAATGCATTCTAATAATAAAATGCGCCACTACTGGATCGTACAAACTGGATATTGGTGCTAACAACTTTAATGTAGGTAACAATTGAAGCTGTTAGAAAGTAGGTATTCTAGTTATCAATTGAATATGCAATTTGAATATGCAAAATTATTAAACATTTTCGGAAGCATTTTCATTTTTAAAAAATTATTTTGATCGGTTCATTCAAAAATGATAAAGTATAAAATATGAAAAATGGTGCTATACCTACATACTTACATATTTGAAATTTGAATTGCACATATTACATTATATATCAAGCCTTGAAATTGAATGGAAATATAATGTAAATAAATCCGAAAGGAATACCTACATATACAAATATTTTATTCATTTACAAACATTTAAAATTAAAAAATGTTTCCATTATATATTAATAACAGATATTTAATAGAAAACCATTTATCTCTTTTTCCAGTAGGACAATTATATTTCACGTGCACCTATTGCAACCAGGATTGGATTTGACTTTAAAAACTATTCGGAAGATTGCCTATGAATATTTTTAACTTTTTTCAAAAATGCAAAAAAAAATTGATTCATATCGAGGATTTCGAAAATCGTAAAAAAATGATTCCATGGTTCTTTTTTGTATGCACTAGAACTTGGAGTTTGCCTGCGTAAGTTAATATTGTCGTTATTATGAATAACCAACGGAGAATTCCACTGAAAGCTAGCGTATTTCTATTACTAATTTTCACACATTTATTTAAAAAAATCGAGTTGGATTTTCGACCGATAACTAAGAGAATAGTTCAGTAGAATATTCACTCCATGTGTCAAAATCAATCAATTAAAAAACGTTCGCTTTTCTTCTAACGATCGATTGGATTTTCATAGTGATGAACAAAACAAAACTATGTAAGTATGTGTCTACCAAGTTTGAAGAAAATCGCTTCAGCTTCTAGCATTGGAATGCTGAGTTTGATGAAAATCTTAATACGAGTATATACATTTTTTTTATTACATTACCCAATTGTGCCTAAATATATACACCAAATGTATCGCAATTCAAAAAAAAGGTTTTTGTTTTATTTTGTTTGTTTTATTTGTCAATAAATTCTAATTTAATATTTATTTGCTTGTTTGGTTTTTGTTTTAAATTATGTTCTAATATTTATTAGTCAATTTTTTTTCGAAAATAATACACCGTTTTTTTAATCAGTTCATTAATAAAGGGAAAAGGTACTTTTTGGTAATCTTTTCTTTGAAAAAAATGGTTATTTTTGGTACCTCTAATAAAAAACATTTTTTGGCTTTCGATTTTCTGTAAAACGGTTCATTTGATTGTTTTCAAATTTTTCAAAACATTCAACCTTCCATGAAAATAGATGGAAGATGAAAAGATGGTT
Source organism: Philhelius pedissequus (assembly GCA_910595825.1). NCBI lineage: Eukaryota > Metazoa > Arthropoda > Insecta > Diptera > Syrphidae > Philhelius > Philhelius pedissequus. Next base: position 166,352,200 of record OU343161.1, read on the forward strand.
TATCGTTTCCTATTTTAACGTTTAATTATAACAAAAGTATACTTATGTATATATATATATATATATATATATATATATATATATATATACTTGATTGACACGGATTTGTAATTTAAATAAAATGTTTTGTTTCCTTAACCTCTTTTTTCCAACTCTCCAAGTGCTTGGAGTGCTGTTCTACTGTACCTTTTGGAGGGTGGAATTGAAGAAAGGTTTCTTGGTTTTTTTTGACGTTAGTGAGTCTCGCCACATATTTTTAAATATATGTACTTGATATATTCTCCTGCAAGGACAAACTAATTGGCGAATTTTACGGCAGCTATGTCTGGGGAAGTGGGTGGTGTTAAAAAGAAAGTCATTGATGCTTGTCCAATGGCTAACTCACGTTTTAAATTTAGTTTAATCCCGATCGCTTAAAAATATATCAATATATCGGAATTAAAAGTTTTTCTTGGCAGTGTTAATACTATTGTCCATTTTTTTTAACAAATCAACTAAATGTTCAAAACTTTTAAAGCAAATAGCCAACCGATGAAAGCCTGGGTTATCGGAAACTCGCTGGTATTATCATTCGCGGATAATAAACGCCATTTTAAATTGTAGATTAGATATAATTCTAACTCTTATTAGAATATTAGACAACCCTAGTGAATGGGACACTGACTCGCTTTCTATTGCCGAGAGCTTGTTAATTATATTAGAGGCACTAGATTTTTTTTTCTTAATAGTATTTCTGAAATTTTTGCTAAGACTGACTTTCTTTACAATTGGTTCAAAATTAGCAAACGGATGTTGAATTTGCAAAAAGAGAAATCGAAAATTTTGAGTCTTGGCATAGCTCTGACTCTTTTAATAAATTTAAATCCATTTTGGAAAGCATAAGCGATTGCGCGGAAACACCACAAAAACGAGAATTGCTCGAAATTGATTGCAAAACACGTTACAAACGTCGTTTTGTAGAAATAAAAGACATTATTATATCCCAAATAAATACAAGATATAAAACTTTAACGAATTTATTTTTTAGATTTACTTAGTAAATTATAATATGATAATTTCGAAGTTTCCAATCAAAATTTAAAAATATCTTCTTTAATAAATTTTCGCCCTGGGCTTTTTGATTTTACAGCTTTAAAAAATGAACTTAAAGTTTTGTATACAATTTCTTCTCTTCGACAACTTGACGTTTTAGCACTTCATAACCTTTTAGAAAACGAAATATTGCGTGATACATTCCCTCAAATTTTTAACTTAACAATAAATTTATTTAAGATATTGTATTTGCATCCGCCAAAAAGTTTTCTTGCGAAACCGCTTTTATTATACATTAAGCTCATTGTTACATTTAACTTAAATAACTTAAGGTATAACAAATTTGGTTTAAATTGCTGAACCTTATGGTTTCATACTAACTTATGCATTGAACGAAATAATTTCAAGTAAACTTTCGAAATTTAATTTTTGGTGACTAATTTTCTTCGAACTACTTTTTGAAATTATTCACGCCTCGCCACTGATACATACCCACCTACATATATATTTCACTTTCACTATTATATGTACATATTTACATACATATGTTCCTTCTATGTATGTATGTACATAAAATATAGCTTTACCTTCCTAATAATTAAAAATAAATCCATTTAAATATACATTTGTAGGTAGGTACCATTCAACAATTTATTATTCTATTTGAACCTGCATATGCTATACCTACCTACTAACAGCGTCAATGTTTAGCAACATTAAAGTTGTTAGCTACAAGAGCAAGTTCGTACGATCCAGTCCTGATTTGAATCTGTTCATGTACATTTTTATCTTAATGTCAATTCTTATTCCTTCACTAAACCACCGTCTTCGATTGTTTAGCGAAAGATTAAGTTTTTAAATGTGAAATATCAGAAATTCTGTTGCATTATTGCACACACCATATGGAATAAGTCCTAAACGTTTATTAAGACTTCCTTATTCATTCCTGTTTTTTTAATATAGGTACTGCATTTTAATAATATGTTTTTTTTAAGTTTTTCTTATTTTAAAGTTTTAATACCTACCTATACTTAACAACCTTAAATATGTTAAAAAAAACATAAAATAATTTAACATAACAGGAAAGCACTTATAGTAGATAATAGCTTTAACATGATACGTGACCTAGTTTCTAGGACATACATCACCCACATGCAGCCTATTTAAATAAAAAAATAAAATTCATTCAAAAATTAATTTTAATTAGAAAAAAAACTTATTCAAATTTTGATATGCAGAATTAGTTTAGCTACCTAGATCTTCTCAGATATAAAATTTGAGATAAATCCAATGTATACCGTTACCGAAAAACGCAAAAAATCGTTGGAGCTGAGAAAAATAAGCATTTCCTTAACGGTTGTATGGCAGGTACCTTCATTTTTAGGTCTAAAAATAAAATTTCAATTTCCCCTCTGAGGAATGCCAAACAAATACCCACGTACCAAATTTGAAGGTAATCGCTCAAGCCGTTTAGGCTGCAGCTCGTTATACATTACAGACAGACATTTTTTGTCGAGGCTTCTCTATGATCGAAATGTCATGTTTGATTGTTAGAATTTTTTTCTTGTTTTTTACGAACGCGTAACTTGCCTACTACCTACCTATAATCGTAAGTAAGAATAGTTAGGTGTGTATGTAAGTACATTTGTCTTATACATTATAAATGTTAATTTACCTACCTACGATTGTTTTAAGCGCGACTGAGCCGCTTTTGGTAAAGTACCTACCATATATCAGAAGAAATCAACTCTAAAAGGCTAAATAAAATAATACCTAGGTACTTAAATTTTTTTAGAATAATTTTATCTTTTTACCAAATCCAAATCATAAAAAACTAAAATCCAAACATGTAGGTACACATCCAAACAACCGCAACAATTCAGTAACTAACTTATAATACGTATATATCGTTGTAGGTACGTATTCACGTATGAAGAATCAATAAGCGATGGAAGTAACAAAATTACTTACTTTGCTACATTAAGGCAAAACGAAAAATAAAATCCATTCATAAATTCATTGTATTTATATTCCTCTTTGCCTTATCCTCATATAAAATAGTAAACTACAAATGTGATGTTAAAAAAATATACCACATTTGGTTTTCTCGCTTTTATTCAGTATTGCTATAAGAACAGAAATGAAACTACCTCATCTCTTCTTTTCCCTCTTTTATTTCTCTACCCAACTCTCAAACAATTGCCGGCAAAGGCAAATTTTTCTACACAAGCGCCATCTGAACAGGCGCGCTAATAAACAGATTTTCATGTTCCATGGTAGTACTATGTAGATATAAATACAATGACAAGGCTACCCTTTTTACATAGATACACAGCACATACAGAAAATAAACAAGCCATCAACTTCCGCTATTTTAATTGTATCTGATTATTTTTTTCTTCACGTTTTCTCGCATGCTCAATCGATTATGTCCGGGCACATCGAATGCGATCGACACATGTTGAGAACACAAAAAGAAACACACATTTGGAGCTCCGAGTTACAAAGAAACACAAACAAATTTTTTGACAACTCAGTCTCTGCTCTGAACTAAAAAAGAAAACCGCCTATTGAGTGCAACGCCCAACGATTTCTGCTTGTAGGAAGGAAGTACAACATCCCTCTCCCTACCTGAGAAAAAGATAGCGACGAACAAAATGACGAAGGACAAGTTGGAACATTTATTTCAAATAGTAACTTATACCCTGCCCAACCAAAATAGTCAGCTTTTTTCAAATCAGTAATGCCTGTGTATACGTCACCACGCTTAATTAAAAAACTACCACTGAAAAAGATTCTACCCACTGATCAACTTACACAAATTGTTGTGGTAATTTCCTGCAAAATATCGTACACCCCACCATGAGCCCATGACCGTCCTTATTCCATGCCCAAAGCAAAAGCATAGTGATAGCGAGTTTCATTCGAATTTCAAAGATCTCTCAAAATCGTTATTTGATCATTTCAATGGAACTTTTTTCCAAATAATTGTAGTATTGTTGAATGACTGACACACACATTTCTGCAAAAAAATATCTTCATCATCAGATGAAGACCAAGCAATCAAAGACCCCACTAAATTTATAAGATCTAAATTATTAACTTAACCTTGGTCCATTATTTGTACATTTTTTTAATTTTTTAGCACTAGTTCACAAATTCACAACAAATTAATAACAAAATATTTACCATTTGACCGTTGACAGGAAAGGCTTTTTACATGTATGTGTACAGTGAGAACAAATCTGCCAACCCATCAGAGATCAATTCTTTCGTGTTAAGATTTGATCTAGATCTGATCTTTTTGTTGGAATGAAAATCTGAAAATTCAAAAAGATTTTACAGAAAGAGCCAATCTTTTCTTGAAAGAAACTCGCTGTGAATACTGCGTTCATCTACTGGTTTCTACTTTCGGTGTATAAATTGAAAAAATATACATTCCAACAACATTATACATTCAAACAATACAAAGAACTTTTTCAGTGCTTTTTTTTACCATAGAGCTTTCTGTGTTTAAGCTTTTGAGAACATTATTTAGTAAGGTGAGTTGGAGAAGTGTTGTCGCTTTGATTTTTTCCATTTTATTTGGTTGTATGTATTTCTAAATACCTCATTAAAATGCAGATAATTCTTTTCGCTTTCGTTTTTTTTGCAGAAAAAGTTATTTATGCAAAATATCGAAAAATTACGTGGATATTCATTACAAAAAGTTTTATAAGGAAATTTTGTTTTACCAAAAGTGAATAGGTAATTGATTACTGCATGTCTTAAATAGTGAAGTAAAATTGAGTTAAATAAATAAAAAAGTGATATTTTTATTTAATTTTCTTGGCGGACTTAACTCGTTTGATTTACTAATTTAAATTGATTGAAGGAACAACTACCACCCACAAGCCATCAGTTGACCCGTGGCCATGACGAATGTAATTTCGGGTCGGGTGAATAAATTCAATCTATTTGAATTAATAAATCAAACGCGGTAAGCCTGTTCAGAAAAATATATATAAATGTATAACAATCCCGAAGACAATAGCTTAAAATCCAAAATAAAGTGATTATATAACTTTTAAGGTTTTCGTGGATATCCTTAAAATACACGCCTATTGACTTACGGCTCGCTTGGTGGTGTGGAAAAAGATATTTTTTTTATTTTTATTAAAATGTTCATTGTTTTAAATAAGGAGATGGTAACCCATACACACATATGTCTCTCATATTTTCGGCCATTTATAATGACAAGTACGGAAGCCCTATGAGAGATTTAACTTGAGATAGGTTTATGCAAGCCAATGCAACCAGTGTGAGAGGCAAATGCCCTATATTCCCTGTACTGACTATTTTTGTTGGACAGAGTATAGTATCTAAAGGCGCGTCCATATTATTCCGAACGATGCCGATCAGCCAAGCCGAATAAGTATGGACCGAATAAGATCGGCCTTTGGTCCATGCTGAAACCGAACCAAATTCAAACCGAACGAAATGGATCCGATGACAGAAACCCGAACCGAATTACAATGTGAGGACGTGCCGAACCGACCGTTTCACTTTCTCATTGACAGCTCGTGTTTTAAAATTTAAATTTACGGTTTTGATTTTTCTGTCTCGTAGACATTGAGTGATTTTACGTCTTGTTCTGTAGTAGCGTCGGTTAAATAATTTAGTTCGGCACCGTCCACAACACAAAACAAATGTGGACGCCATGTCGAACCGAACGTGCCGACCAGAATAAGTTGTGCGGCACAGGCCGATTGGCATCATTCTTAAAAGAAGTCTATATAATACTGAAAATCCATACAAGTATAAATCTTTGTTGAATTTTTTTATTGTTGATTGTTCTTAATGTTTATCTATAAACATAATTTACCTTCTCTTAATAATTAACATTAAAATGATTTTTGCTGGTTTTAGAAAATATGATAGGGGTATTCATGTACCGGTGGAAAACCCGGATAAACCTCAGAAACAATATAATTTTATCTCCGCATACATGAACTGTAAAAGTTTGCCTGCTCGGCGTGCAGGGGAGGGCATGCTGCCCCCAGCAACCTAACTGCTTTTCCTAATTATGGGATTTGGGTGGGGTCAAGGTTGGGGTGAATAAAAAAATAAAATAAAAGTTTTTTTCTAAGATTTGACATCAAATAAAACAACAATAGTAGGTAGTTTGAAATCAATTTATATTATCCAAAGAAAAATGCACATAGGTACCAAGCATTTAACAAAACGTAATTGCATATGTACCTATACAGTCTTCTGTGGATTGGTAAACAACTGTCAAAACAAAAAAAATTGCCGGTACTCATCATTTTGTATGAAAAATTAAAACTTTAAAAATTAATTAAAAATAGAAATAAGTTTCCTCACTTTAAAATTGTTATATTTATAGTTTTCAAGCATATATCTACCCAGTAAAAGTATGCCCGTGTTAAAATTCGTGCTCCCCTAAAGGAAAGTTCAGCCAAATTTTAAAATTAATTTAGATTTGTTTATATGCTTCACAAAACTATCGATTGTATATAGTTATATCGATTGGTCTTTTTTAACTATATGCATTCGGAATTCTGAACTATTTGATGTTTAAGGAACGCTAGCAACGGCAACTCTACCCATATCCACACCATTATTAATTATCTTATTTTCAAACATGAACCACATTTTCTTTACCGTTGCAGTATCTCTATAATCTCAGTTGGTAGTCATGAAAACAGGAACGCTGTGAATCGGCACAACCAGTACTCCACTAGACATCCCTGTTTATTTTCAATTTTATTATTTTATCATTTCTTGCTCTTCGTTTTATATACATGTATTCGTAGAAAGCAATGGGTGAAACAAAATCAAACCAAAACCCAATTAAAGGAAAAAAAGCAAGTACCAAGCAAATCAAACAAAAAACTGTACACAAAAAAACTACACTCAAGCAGTAGTATCACCCCTTCCCATTTCCCTTCCAAATATAAACCATCACAAACTAAAAAAAGAAATCACATACTATCAAAAAAATGTATATTTAACACACACTAATCACATAACACCAACCTTTTTCCTAGCCAAAGCAACAACAAAATACAAGGAAATTAATGTTCTTATTGAAAAAAGAAAAAAAAATTGAGGGGTTCAAGGGAGGATTGAAAAAAGAACACAGATTTTTTTTCCTTTCTTCTCAGTCAAAATGACGATGGAGGGGAATGACTTTTTTTTCTTGTGGCGGCGGAGGTTAAAAAGATTTTTTTTACAGGCACTTACCACACCAGTCTACTTTTTGCTCTGATGTGGTAAACACGCCGAGTACAAGTCAAAAAAAACCGAAGTGCTCCATCAAAACAGAAAGCAAGAGGAAAACTCAGAGCAACACAGAAAACCGTACAAGTTCTTTTTTGCTGTTGCAATTGTTTTCTTGTGCATTTTCTATTAAAAAAAAAACAAACTCGGACAAAAAAATCTGTCAAACTGATCTTGAAAGAGCGGGTGCAGTCATCGCAATAAAACACGTGGTTAGTAGCGAAAGCAAAAAATAAGTAAACTAATGGAAAAAAAATTATTTGGATTTTACCTATTAATAAGCAAGATTACGCTAGTGGCGCGAAAGTTGTGATTAAATTAGTAGAATAGAGATGGAAAGTGTTGAAAATTACAAATTTCTTATGTCAATTTAGCTCGCGGCGGTATGAGGTTTGAGGTATGGCATGACAGCGCGATTAAATTTTGCGAAAACTTCAAAAATCGGAATGATACTGGAAAGGGAGTGCAAAAGTGTGTCGCGAAGAAAAATGTTAAAAATTATGAGCAAAATGAGAATCAGAAAAATATACCTAATCGAATAAGAGTAAAAGGAACAGTAATTTTAAAAAATGGTTTCAACATTTTTTCTTTCGTGAGAAGTGTGATGAAGGAACAAATTAATTGTGTGATTGTCCAACAGACGAAAAAAAAAGGAATCACCACGGGAAGTGTACACTTCAGTTTTGTGTGTATTTTGTTTATGTTCCTTTTCCATGGTAGATTGTTAGACTGACCAGACGTTAGTTTCTTTTAGTAGGGTTGTTTATTTTCCAAGTCGAATAAATTTATATTTGCAATTAGCTTAAACACTAGCATCTAAGAATTGTACATTATGTGTGTCTTCTGCTTAAGCAGTGTTTCACTTTCTTTAAATGGGCCTAATTCGATTCATAGTTAAAATCGTTATAACCATTAATTCCATTTATTTACCATCTTAACGGAATTGATCAGGGCTAAATGTCGAGTCATGTTGATAAATACCTTACCTACCATGTAATGCTTAAGAAGTCCTGTTATGAATTTATGTGTATGATAAATAAATTCATTGAATTTTTGTAGGAAATAATTATCGATTGAAATATACCTACATAAATGTAGTACATTTAATTAATTTGATTTATTTTATAGGAAGAAAGGTCATAATCGTGCTCGTACATTAGAAGTTCCCTAAATATTTTATCTATGTTCACCCAAAATATTAAATTATGTCAATTCTTTTGGCACTGGTTTTGACTTGACTAAATACTTCTTTCTGCTTATCGCACATACAATTTCTGTTAAGAATATTAGCTCCATTCAATTCATTTTGATTTGTAAAAAAATTTGAACTAAAGCTTACACAAAAGTAATAAATGTCCACTTTAGCGGGACAAGCTTATATATATATAAAATATATTTTACGGAAACAATCAAATTTAATAAAAACATCAATAATTTTCAAAAAACCCTTCATAGGTATAAATAATTATTTACTAGGTATAAAAATTAATTTTAAGATTATTCGTTTGAGGTTTTATTATAAAATTGTAACCTTAACATGGTTCACATTGGAAGACGGTAGTAAGTTAGATACCTACCTACATGCTTTGTTAACAATTTTCAGTTTTTATCTTCTGAATTTATTTTATCTTAGATTGTAATAACTATAGTATCCTTATAATAGTATTATATATACCTACTTACTTTCTATATATACCTTCTACATAGAATACCCGAGTTGGATTAACCAAGTAATTTACCTATCATTTTTACTCGGGCTGCAAAATTTACAATTTTTCCATAGGTAGTATTTTGTATCACTTTTTCGATTTTAAATGATTTCCTACTTTTTTGTTTGTCTTTAATTTAAAATAATTATACCTACTCAAATTATATTTCAAATTAGATAGGTAGGTACAAAAGAATTTAAGCGAATCCAATATGAACATGGTGAATAATTTGAATCAACATTATCCTATACGCTGGTCATCTTTATTAGCGTTTCTTTTCTCCCTACACACCGCGCACGACAGTAGCACAAGTGTATGCATTGTTTACATGCTTACTACTCGCACAACTTGTTGTTTGAATGTGTGTTTTTTTTGGTGTTCGCCTTGCACTTATTTCCATTTTCATTTTTATGAAACGTACTGGCGTTGCCGCTGTTGAAAAAATGTGCTTAATTGTTTGGGAACGATTACTGTGGAATAGAATAGGTATTTTGCATATTGTACCTACCTATACATAATTTGTAAAGTTAACAAAATTATTAACGCTAGGTAAAATTTTTATGGAAGTTTAACATCTTTAGCATATTTTAATGTATATCAAATATCTGCTTTTTTCCCTATATGTACGTAGGTATATACATTATTCATTTATTTTAATAATTTTCTTTTTATTATTTGTTTGGACAAGTGCTTAAAAACTTACAAGAGTTTGTGTGCAGATGCAGCGTAACATTTAATTGCGAAGAGATTCTACTTTATTTTTTAATATACTTTTTTCAATCAAAAATTAAATTACCTTTTAATTGCAGTTAAGTGGTAACGCTGTGGCTCACGCCTGCTTGTGTTGGTTTTTTTTTCTTATTTTTTCACGTACCCATTTTGTTCTCTTGATTTTTTATTTGGTTCTTTTAGTCGCTTTTTTACTCATTTTATTTGGCATTTTTTTACGTGTGTAGATTTTTTTGTTCATCCATCGGAGCCGGTTCCACGTTGATTTCTGTGTATTATTTTTTTTTAATTTTTCTTGTTCGTTTGTGTTTGTGGTGCTACGCCAAATTTTCTGCCATGTTTGCATTTTTTCGCCTTTCCCCTGAGTGTTATATTTTTTTATTGATTTTTTTCTTATGAAAATTAATCGCGGGAGAAACACCACAGAGAGTGAGAGCCACTAGCATAAAAAAAAAAAGAATTAAATGTAGGTATTTTCCTAAAAAAAAAAAGAAACCAAAAAATGATTATTTTAACAAAAAAAGTTTTAAATTGAGGAAAAAAATAAAACAACAGATATTTTGTTTCGAAACACAGTGTGGCTGAACAGAAAAGGAACACCCTCCCTAGAAGACAACTTGAATAGCATCGTGTTTCGTGTACCTACCTACCTAACCTACCTACCTACATCAACCATCATCATTACGATAATAATTTCTTGTTGGAGTTTGGTTAACCTAAACTGGAGGGTCGAACAATTGAATACCGACCCGGAGCAGGGTTGGACTATCATCATAGCTCACCTTTAATGGCAGAAATTCCAACTACTGACTATCTCCATCGGTCCATTGATCAATTACGTTCGATGAATGAGCGTGGTGTTCTTAGTTCGCTGGGCCACTTGACTTCAGCAGATCTACGCAATGCCACCTTGGTCCATGACTATAAGCCATTTAACATCAATGAATTTCGTCAGAATGTAGAAAGGCTGGATTATTCAATAAAAGTGGAGCGAGGGGTACAGCAGGATTTGAATAATACTGGTGAATCGACTTCGGGTGGCGGTGGTGTTGGTGTTAATCGACAGGATCACCAATCGCAGCAGCAGCAGCAACAACAGCAGCAGGTGCAGCAGATAGATATGAAACAGTCTTACAGTTCACCATCGTCACCACAAACTCCGCTTTCCGATGGGCAAGAAATTAAAGTAAGTGTTTGTACCTATGGATGTATGCATGTATGTATGTCATTTAAATATATTTTTAATTTTTAGTGAAACAATATTTTTGATTTTTTTTACGTATTAAGCAGTTTTAGTTTTAGTAAAACAATACTTACTTACCAAATCTTTACGACTTACGAGAAATATTTCTAAGCCCTCAAGCATTATATGTAGGTACATATGCTAGGTATATACCTGTAACTACTCACCTATAAACTATAGCTACATTATGTACCTATTTCCTTAGTTAACTAGACATGAGTATAGAGGGAGACACATGAACATGATATGTAATGTGAAAACGTTCATACCTAGAAACATTTTATTTTTATTTTTGTTAGTTAACACTTTGAATATGAGTAGAGTAGATGGGTATAAAGATGCACTGGTACAAACATATGTTCGTTTATATAGTGGAGATCTTTCAGCTCTCATCCTAATTACCTAATGCCTACGAAGAGAAATTATTTTCATAGAAAATTCTCAATAGGTTTTGCTCATTTCTTGGTAGGTAGGACGTTGATGAATAAGGTACCTAGGCGCCTATCTATTTATGTTATGTTATATATACAGTGACCATCCGTCCGTTATTTTCAGCGATATTCCTGTATTTCACTCTTTAAGATAACCCGGGGCGTCCAACTGTCATATTTTCTTTTTTTGCCCCGGCTTTCCATATATGTTTATTATTCAAATTCTTAATAATTTTATGTAAAATAATTAAATTTAATGTTTAATATTTTTGTATCAAAGTTCTAATCCGCCCTTAACTGAAATGAAATCATCAATTTGTCACCTTCGCTGAGCTATCAGATTTCTTTTCAAACTTAAAAAACCCATTAAAGTTACCTGTTCAAAAAAAACTTTTTTAATAAGCAATGGTTTATGATATAATATTAAACAGCTTTAAAAAAGAAACAAACAAAAAACAAAGAACCCTTTGCTGCCGCTTCAAGAGCTAAAGTATACAATATTATTTAAGTTTGATAAATTTGCAAGGACCTGCAAAGTAGAATGTAATTAATGAAGGCACCTGAGCTTACCATACAATCCAACATAACCACTCATTCAGGTTTAATGATTTCCATCGAAAATTATACATAGCTGTTTTGAATAAATGTATTCTTGTGCAAGCACAATGTGTAGCTATTGTGTGCATTGTTCTTGCACCTGATTCAATCGAAGAAATTAAAACTTAGGCAAAGTAAATTTTGTGACCGTTTCTTCTGTTTGTTCCAATCATTACTGTACAAAACTTGGAAATATTCTGCTCTAAACTGCTCTGGATTGGAGTTCAATGAGTGAGTTTTGAACACTTTTCTGCACTTGCTTTTTACATGGAATAGGTTAAAACAAGATTTGTGAGAATTGTCAACACGAATTGGTGTTGGAGAATAAAAAACTCATTTCCGTGTTAGATTTAATTGATAAATCACTTTCCGTGTCGGAATCACTCAATTTCATGAAAAATATTTTTTTTTAAATTAAATTTCATATTATCTTTAAGATTTTTTCTGCAAGAATAATCGAACTCGAATTGTTGTAAGTAAATAATAAGAATATTTTTTTATAATAAAATTCTCAAATGCTATCTTTCTATTCCTTCTTACTAGTGCAATTCAGGTTGCATTTAAAAGACATTAGGTCTTACAGACATATAAATATTTAAAATTATTATTATTAGAAGAAGAAAAATATATACCTTTGAATTTAAACAAATTGTTCAATGGAAAATTGGAACAAAAATAAATTGACCAACACGAATGTAAAGCAATTACATACTACGAATACCTAAATCAGTGGGATATATCTTTCAAAGAACTTGAAGTTTTTAGTGGGTAATTTTTGGAAACATTTCTACCTGACCAGAAATAGAATGTTTGTTATTTTTTGTGATCTAATTTGATGATACATATAAATTTAAATTCAAGGATTCGATTTCAATTCAAATAATATGCACTGTATCGCTCGTACTTGTACTTCTTATGTGCGATCACATCTTAAGCATAAGATTTTTAGTAGAAACAGCTCCTAGTCTTTTTTACTTAATTTCTTATAGGTATACAATTATCTTTTTCGAATTACCTATATGCAATATTTTTTTTTTTATAATCACTAATTAGCTTTGCCTTTATTGTAGCTTTATCTGAAATATTTAATGTTTGTTTTTAATACCAACAGGTTCGTATTTAGTTTTTTACTTGCGATATAGTCACTATAGGGCAAGGTTAGCATTTAGAAAAAAATCGAACTCGAAATTTTAATCAAGCTTTACCTTACGATGATAGAACACCAAAAAAGTGGGTCCCGCCATTCAGTCTGTCTGTACAACGATTTACAACCTAAACGGATGAAGCGATTTTCTTCAAACTTGGTATTTAAACGTTTTAGGTGATTGTCTCAAATAGATATTTGAACCGTTTTTTTAGACCCAAAAATAACAGTCACTTTCCATACAAATTTTTCTTACATCTTAATTATCTCGCAAACGGCTTTTTCGATTTTGAAAAAAAAACCTGGGTATCTAACGGTATAGTCTACATTTTGTTCCAAAATTTATTTTCCATACATATTTTGTTATTAACGGTACCTGCCATACAACCATTTTTTTTATTTTCGACTTTCTCATAAATGGCTAAACAGATTTCAATAAAAAATGTTATGTAGGATTCTCTTCAAATTGTAAATAATATTGCATACCAACATTTTCGAAAAATATTTTTTGGATTTTTGAAAAAAGAAAAAAAAATATTTTTGAAAATTCAAAATTTTAAAAACGGATAACGATTTCCCAAATTATATTTCTAAGCTTATATTATTAAATACACAAAATTACCATACCAAATTTTATTCAGAAAAAAATTAAAGAAATTTTGTATATAAAAAATTTAGTAAAAGACGCCTTTAAAAATATATTTAGCCGTTTCTTCTAAGAATCTTGCGCATACAATGTGATCGAACATAAGAACAAAGTACGTGCGATCCAGTCGTGCATTTTATTTCTATTAGTTTTCACAATCATTGAACTCTGGACTGCAAAATACATCAAGTTATTCACCTTAGATACGACCACTCTAGTTTTTTAAGCATTTTACTTAGGGGACAGTTGTACAATTATGTGCATTGTTAACAGTTAATATTGTTCCAAATCATCCCTCTTTTATATATTCGTTCTTTGAGTAACCACTTCAGGTTGTTGAAATTTTTTAGGGGTAAACATTTTTGAATGCCAAAACAATGCGTGTATTTGTATTTATTCTTTCAATTTTTTTAATTTCAGTACAATCCAAAATCGGAAATGTTAACGGCTCGTGACACAAAACCCTATAAATGCAGTCAATGCATCAAGACTTTTGCAAATTCCAGCTACCTGTCCCAGCACGCACGCATTCATCTCGGAATAAAACCTTATCGTTGTGAAATCTGTCAACGCAAATTTACCCAACTATCCCACCTTCAACAACACATTCGCACTCATACCGGTGACAAACCATACAAGTGCCGGCATCAGGGCTGCCAAAAAGCATTCTCTCAGCTCTCTAATCTTCAGTCGCATTCTCGCTGCCACCAAACCGACAAACCATTTAAATGTAATTCTTGCTACAAATGTTTCACCGATGAACTAACACTGCTTGAACATATACCCAAGCACAAAGACTCGAAGCACTTAAAAACGCACATATGCAGCTTTTGCGGTAAAAGTTATACGCAAGAGACATACCTACAGAAGCATCTGCAAAAGCACGCAGAAAAAGCAGAGAAACAGCAGAATCGCAACTCAGCTACGAATGGCACAGCGCTGGCTGCTGGCCTAGGACTTAATATTAATCGAAATATCGTTATGAATGTCGCAGCGGCTGCAGCAGCTGCAAATAGTGAACATCCGTATTGGCCAAAAGTAAGTCCGGAAAGTGCAGCTGCGACTCTAGCCGAAGCTATTCAGCAGCAGCAGCAGCATCAACATCAGCAACAGCAGCAACAACAACAACAGCAACAGCAGCAGCAGTCGAATGGCTATGATTTTTCTTTAACACCGCAGCAGCAAAACGATCTGCAGAACCATCAACGTGCTTTGTTAGAACATCATAGAGCGATAGTGAATGGAGGAGGTAGTGCAAGTGGCGGTGGTAGTGCTGGTAATACTCAAAGCGGCAACGATGACGGTGGCGAAGACTTGGTTATTACCCGTCAGCCACAGCATCAGCAACAACAACAGCAGCATCAACAATCGTCCCCAAACACAATCGTGGTTGTAAGTTCGTACGAAGGAACTGGATCAAAAGCTGCCACAAACTCGGCGTTTACACCTATCAATACGATTGCGCCGCATTTAAATGCTCTAACCCATCATGCAGCGACGCAGAGGCCTTACATATATGACGCCTTACAATTCCAAACTGTGGCTGCGTCAGCCAAAAATGCGGGAGCAGTTATTAATCAGAATATTGGAAGTGGTGCTACAAATAGCTTCCCAAATCAGTTGATATCATTGCATCAGATTCGCAATTATGCCCATCAGCCGGGAACAACTGCTGGTCTTTTAACCGCTGGAGATCATCTACTAAGTATTGGTGTGCCCGCCGGAGTCAAGGATAAAAATCAATAGTATATTTTGATAACTCGGCGTGATTTATAGAAAGAACCAGAAATTAGTAGCAGCAACAGTAGTAGATGATGAAGAAAAACAAAGTAAGGAAATCTCTCGACCTCAGGATCTAGCATAGCCACGACTTTTCTTTATTTTATATATATATATTTTTTTCAATCTTTTATTTTACACAATGAATGCGTATGAGATTCTTTTTTTTATTGCTGTTGGAACTTGTAGTTTCGTATAATTTGATTGATTATTATTATTATAGATAGTATTAAATGACTTAGTGTCTCGCTAGGACGCCATTTTAAGCAAATGGTATTTTTCAAAAAAAATAATAGATGAATGCACACAAATTTTATTCTTATTATTAACGTATCTAATATCTGGTTGGAATTATAATTATATTTCTTATTGACAGTTCAGAAAACCTTTTAAAAGTAAAACCGTAACAATAATATGCAAACATTTACCAAATTTGTATTTAAAAACAATACATCAATTCGTCCTTGACAAAAGATTTGTTGTGCCTAAGGGTGCAGCTTATTTTTAATATGACCTTTTAAGCAGTCCAACTTACACCAAATAAAACTTAATCAAAATATACGAAATTTAAGCTCCCCGTTTTTTTTTTAACTGTGTATAAACATATTTTAAATAACTGTAGATTTGTAGATTGCTTTTTTTATATAATTATCTTAAGAACCTTAAAAAACGTATACTTATTTAGTTGTATATCGATTTTATTTTATAGTTTATATCGATGAAAAACAAAACGTTTTCTCTTAATAATGTTAAATAAAACATCAGTACAAAGTACTGTAGCTGTATTATTAAAAATAAAAATAAACAGAACAAATTTATTAATAATGTGTAATAATTACTTAGCTGCCACAAATTTACAAATAAAAAAAATTAGTTTGTCATGAATTTCAAATTGACCAACAAAGAAACTCTTTAAATACATACATAACGCTCTCTTTATACATTTTACATTAAATATCCCAACTTTAATTCGATAGACTTTAAATAACTAATTAAATTTCTTTCGAATTGACGTAAAGGGATTTTATTTGCACCTACAAATTGGTCCCTGTTTTAAAATGGAATTTGTTTTATATTTAAAACTGTTTGAAATGGGGATATTTTATTGTTGAGCAATATGAAATTTTAGACAACAGTAGTTTTAAGAGAACTAATTTAAATATAGGAATAATAAAAAAATAATTACATAATTTGCAAATATGTGTTCTTTATTTATATTTAATTTCATTGAGGATTGCTAGTTATTTAGTTTAGTGGATTTAGACCAAAAATATTCAAGACTTCCCCAGAAACACATTGAATAATTTTTATATTTTAGTGATTAGGAGTTTTTTCATCAAATTTTCTTGAAAGCAGCTTTAACAATTTAGATTAAACTTTATAAATGTCGGTAAGAGTTTCAAGTTTTGACCGCAAATTTTTGTTTGTCAATTGCACGGCGATTTTTTCAATTCTCTGGAATACAGTGCTTTATTAATATTAAAGGTTTTCGTTAAAATACTACCTCTCATTGAAGCTTTGGTTCCGTGTTTTATAGATTAATCGACTTGTAGAACATGCCTTTGTTGAATTTTTTCATTTAACTTCCGCGAAATTTCATCAAAGGTTGCAGTTCAAAATCTAAAGGCCATCCCTTTTTAAGGACAACGCCACCTCTAATTACTCAATCTTTGCAAAAAGAGCAAATCTAGATCAAATCTATCACGAAAGATTGGATCTCTGATGTGTTGGCAGATTTGATTTGAATGCAAACATACAATAAAAAGTCTTTTCTGTCTACGGTCAAATAGAAAATATTTTGTTAGTACGAGTAATTTGTTGTGAACTTGTGAACTAGTGCCCTGCTAAAAAATAATGAAATTTAGCGGATTTTTTGATTGCTTCGTCGTCGTCTTCCTCATCATCTGATGATGATGTGTTTTTTTTTCAAAAATTGTGTCAGTCATTCGCCAATACTACGCTTAAATCTGGAAAAAAGTTTCATTGAAAGGATCAAATCTGGCTTTTGAGAGATCTTTGAAATTTGAATGAAACTCGCTATTACATTCAAATTTCAAAGATCTCTTCTCAAAATCGAGATTTTGTTTTTCCAGATTTTATTGAAGTATTGGTGAATGACTGATATACATTCCTGAAAGAAAAAAAACATATCTTCATCATAAGATGACGACGAAGACGAAGCAATCAAAACTCCCCTAAATTTAGAAACATCTTGGTCTATTATTTATTCATTTTTTTATTTTTTTTAGCAGTAGTTCACAACAAATTAATAACAAAATATTTACCATTTGACCGTTGACAGAAAAGATTACATTTTTGTGTGCATTCAAAACAAATCTGCCAACCCAACAGAGATCAGATCTTTCGTGCTAAGATTTCATCTAGCTCTTTTTGAGGGAATGAAACAATGACAATTCAAAAAGATTCAATCTTTTTGCAGAAAGAGCCAATCTTTTCTTGAATGAAACTCGCTATTAGTAAGAGGGATAGATCTGCCGAAAAATCCAGATCTGTAAATTTGATTTACAGTCAAAAAATAAATAAATATTTTTGACCAATCGAATGCAAAAATTATAAAAATTAGTTTTTTGACAGATCTAAGTCAAAAATAAATTGATTTTTGTTACCAAACAAAAAGCCCATAAGTAACCGGACAATTTTGAAAAGAAGGCCGTAGGACCATCCAAGGAGAACCAGTTCAAGAGGACATATCTTTTATTCTACCAAAGATTTGCAAAATGGAACGGTTCACGAGAAGGACGCAGAAGCTAAGATAAAGAACCAAAAGGTTTTTGACGAATACAATAATCTTCTGACACTTCAAGACAAAGCCTCTTCGCATGAAGATACTAACTACGCGCGAAAAAAAATCAAAGCTTGAGACAAGTTAAAAATAGGAAGATGTACAAATTTAAGTGTTTAATTAAATAAAATATTTAAGAATATTATATATAAATTTCCGAAAGGATTTTAAGTGCTTTCTTCAAAAGAACCGTGCTGTTTATTCTTCTTAATTGTTTGGGAAGTGAATTTCATAAACGTGTAGAGCTGACAAAAATTGGCGTTCAGACGCCAAACAGCAAAAACGGGGGATCAATAGGTTTGTTTCTTTGCTCACCCAAAACGAGTTTCTTTACTTATTTTCTGGCACGAAAATGCCAGAGCTTTGTCTTCTTCATTTTTTTTATTTCCCCTCCAGCAAGAATCTACCCGAACATTTTAGCTACTGCACTTTCTTGCTTGTCAGACAGGAAATCAGCTGATCGAATAATTTGAATTTGTGAAGTTGTGTAATTAATGTCCTTTTCGATTGGAAATCCGGAAGAACTCTCTGATCCGGGATTCCAATCGAACAAGTAAGCACTAAATTATAAATTCTGGAAATTTATTTTAGTGGATGCGTAAGACGGGAAATGCTAAACGCACATTTGTGATTATTTTATTTTGTAAACATGGCTGACACAAATGTAGAAGATTTTGAAGTTATTCTTGACGAAAATGCTGAATTACAGTTATTGAAGGGAAAATTTGTCTTCGGAACAGATATCCATAATTTCAATTCTCTTAAGAGAAGAAATTGAAACTACAAAATTTCAGACAAACCAAAACAAAACAATGACGTGAATAAATTAATTTGAATTTGACATTTAGTGGGTATGAGTGTGTGCGTGCTTCTGGTTTTGATACTGACTTCAGATCCAGAAGGAAATTACTCTTCTATCCAGGAGAAGAACTGCCATTTGATACCAATCGAACAGTTTCAAAAGCATTCGGAAGACTTCGGAAGCCTTCCGGGCGACCAATCGAAGAGGCCATAAAACCCTTTTACAATTTTAAGAAGAAGAAAACCAAACGATTGAAGATAACATAATAATAAATTTATCTCCTGGTTCTTTTGGTAGAGTTCAAAATTTTCATACATGTTGAGTCCACCACATCTAATTTCTGTTGTTATGTAGCAAGTACCCAGAAACTACCCAAATGTGTTTCTTTACTTTTCGTTTCTGGTTAAAAATTTCAACAGCATGAAAAAGCTTGAGCCCAAACTTTTCCCAAACTTTACCCAAAAAGTAAAGAAACAGACCTAAATCAATTTATAATTGCATTAAAGATAAATAAAATTAGTATCAGTATATAATAACTTAAATCCATGGAGCAAAATTTTAAGCGATTTAATAATATGTTAAATCATTTTTAGTATGATATAACCTAGTATCATACTAAAAATGATTTAAGAACCCGAATGTAACAACAACAAACTTGTATGGCTAATAAAAGCGCTAGTCGTTTCAATGCAATTGATAAACAGAAAAACCTGCATTGGGTTGGATCTGATCATGTGGTCGGTATATAATTATCTTAAGAACCTTAAAAAACGTATACTTATTTAGTTGTATATCGATTTTATTTTATAGTTTATATCGATGAAAAACAAAACGTTTTCTCTTAATAATGTTAAATAAAACATCAGTACAAAGTACTGTAGCTGTATTATTAAAAATAAAAATAAACAGAACAAATTTATTAATAATGTGTAATAATTACTTACCTGCCACAAATTTACAAATAAAAAAAATTAGTTTGTCATGAATTTCAAATTGACCAACAAAGAAACTCTTTAAATACATACATAACGCTCTCTTTATACATTTTACATTAAATATCCCAACTTTAATTCGATAGACTTTAAATAACTAATTAAATTTCTTTCGAATTGACGTAAAGGGATTTTATTTGCACCTACAAATTGGTCCCTGTTTTAAAATGGAATTTGTTTTATATTTAAAACTGTTTGAAATGGGGATATTTTATTGTTGAGCAATATGAAATTTTAGACAACAGTAGTTTTAAGAGAACTAATTTAAATATAGGAATAATAAAAAAATAATTACATAATTTGCAAATATGTGTTCTTTATTTATATTTAATTTCATTGAGGATTGCTAGTTATTTAGTTTAGTGGATTTAGACCAAAAATATTCAAGACTTCCCCAGAAACACATTGAATAATTTTTATATTTTAGTGATTAGGAGTTTTTTCATCAAATTTTCTTGAAAGCAGCTTTAACAATTTAGATTAAACTTTATAAATGTCGGTAAGAGTTTCAAGTTTTGACCGCAAATTTTTGTTTGTCAATTGCACGGCGATTTTTTCAATTCTCTGGAATACAGTGCTTTATTAATATTAAAGGTTTTCGTTAAAATACTACCTCTCATTGAAGCTTTGGTTCCGTGTTTTATAGATTAATCGACTTGTAGAACATGCCTTTGTTGAATTTTTTCATTTAACTTCCGCGAAATTTCATCAAAGGTTGCAGTTCAAAATCTAAAGGCCATCCCTTTTTAAGGACAACGCCACCTCTAATTACTCAATCTTTGCAAAAAGAGCAAATCTAGATCAAATCTATCACGAAAGATTGGATCTCTGATGTGTTGGCAGATTTGATTTGAATGCAAACATACAATAAAAAGTCTTTTCTGTCTACGGTCAAATAGAAAATATTTTGTTAGTACGAGTAATTTGTTGTGAACTTGTGAACTAGTGCCCTGCTAAAAAATAATGAAATTTAGCGGATTTTTTGATTGCTTCGTCGTCGTCTTCCTCATCATCTGATGATGATGTGTTTTTTTTTCAAAAATTGTGTCAGTCATTCGCCAATACTACGCTTAAATCTGGAAAAAAGTTTCATTGAAAGGATCAAATCTGGCTTTTGAGAGATCTTTGAAATTTGAATGAAACTCGCTATTACATTCAAATTTCAAAGATCTCTTCTCAAAATCGAGATTTTGTTTTTCCAGATTTTATTGAAGTATTGGTGAATGACTGATATACATTCCTGAAAGAAAAAAAACATATCTTCATCATAAGATGACGACGAAGACGAAGCAATCAAAACTCCCCTAAATTTAGAAACATCTTGGTCTATTATTTATTCATTTTTTTATTTTTTTTAGCAGTAGTTCACAACAAATTAATAACAAAATATTTACCATTTGACCGTTGACAGAAAAGATTACATTTTTGTGTGCATTCAGAACAAATCTGCCAACCCAACAGAGATCAGATCTTTCGTGCTAAGATTTCATCTAGCTCTTTTTGAGGGAATGAAACAATGACAATTCAAAAAGATTCAATCTTTTTGCAGAAAGAGCCAATCTTTTCTTGAATGAAACTCGCTATTAGTAAGAGGGATAGATCTGCCGAAAAATCCAGATCTGTAAATTTGATTTACAGTCAAAAAATAAATAAATATTTTTGACCAATCGAATGCAAAAATTATAAAAATTAGTTTTTTGACAGATCTAAGTCAAAAATAAATTGATTTTTGTTACCAAACAAAAAGCCCATAAGTAACCGGACAATTTTGAAAAGAAGGCCGTAGGACCATCCAAGGAGAACCAGTTCAAGAGGACATATCTTTTATTCTACCAAAGATTTGCAAAATGGAACGGTTCACGAGAAGGACGCAGAAGCTAAGATAAAGAACCAAAAGGTTTTTGACGAATACAATAATCTTCTGACACTTCAAGACAAAGCCTCTTCGCATGAAGATACTAACTACGCGCGAAAAAAAATCAAAGCTTGAGACAAGTTAAAAATAGGAAGATGTACAAATTTAAGTGTTTAATTAAATAAAATATTTAAGAATATTATATATAAATTTCCGAAAGGATTTTAAGTGCTTTCTTCAAAAGAACCGTGCTGTTTATTCTTCTTAATTGTTTGGGAAGTGAATTTCATAAACGTGTAGAGCTGACAAAAATTGGCGTTCAGACGCCAAACAGCAAAAACGGGGGATCAATAGGTTTGTTTCTTTGCTCACCCAAAACGAGCTTCTTTACTTATTTTCTGGCACGAAAATGCCAGAGCTTTGTCTTCTTCATTTTTTTTATTTCCCCTCCAGCAAGAATCTACCCGAACATTTTAGCTACTGCACTTTCTTGCTTGTCAGACAGGAAATCAGCTGATCGAATAATTTGAATTTGTGAAGTTGTGTAATTAATGTCCTTTTCGATTGGAAATCCGGAAGAACTCTCTGATCCGGGATTCCAATCGAACAAGTAAGCACTAAATTATAAATTCTGGAAATTTATTTTAGTGGATGCGTAAGACGGGAAATGCTAAACGCACATTTGTGATTATTTTATTTTGTAAACATGGCTGACACAAATGTAGAAGATTTTGAAGTTATTCTTGACGAAAATGCTGAATTACAGTTATTGAAGGGAAAATTTGTCTTCGGAACAGATATCCATAATTTCAATTCTCTTAAGAGAAGAAATTGAAACTACAAAATTTCAGACAAACCAAAACAAAACAATGACGTGAATAAATTAATTTGAATTTGACATTTAGTGGGTATGAGTGTGTGCGTGCTTCTGGTTTTGATACTGACTTCAGATCCAGAAGGAAATTACTCTTCTATCCAGGAGAAGAACTGCCATTTGATACCAATCGAACAGTTTCAAAAGCATTCGGAAGACTTCGGAAGCCTTCCGGGCGACCAATCGAAGAGGCCATAAAACCCTTTTACAATTTTAAGAAGAAGAAAACCAAACGATTGAAGATAACATAATAATAAATTTATCTCCTGGTTCTTTTGGTAGAGTTCAAAATTTTCATACATGTTGAGTCCACCACATCTAATTTCTGTTGTTATGTAGCAAGTACCCAGAAACTACCCAAATGTGTTTCTTTACTTTTCGTTTCTGGTTAAAAATTTCAACAGCATGAAAAAGCTTGAGCCCAAACTTTTCCCAAACTTTACCCAAAAAGTAAAGAAACAGACCTAAATCAATTTATAATTGCATTAAAGATAAATAAAATTAGTATCAGTATATAATAACTTAAATCCATGGAGCAAAATTTTAAGCGATTTAATAATATGTTAAATCATTTTTAGTATGATATAACCTAGTATCATACTAAAAATGATTTAAGAACCCGAATGTAACAACAACAAACTTGTATGGCTAATAAAAGCGCTAGTCGTTTCAATGCAATTGATAAACAGAAAAACCTGCATTGGGTTGGATCTGATCATGTGGGGTCGGTGGCATGATGCGTAGTGCGTTGGCTATCAAGCGGCTTGGTCATGGTTCAATATACGATGAAGGCACAAGAAGTTTTTCAATTAAAATGAAAAAGTAGACCAGCACCACTAGAGCAAAGGAATCGATGATCGAGCTTGGCAAGTCGTGAAATAGCTATAATTCCAGCCAAAAATAATATGAGAAGACGACACCACGGAACAGAACTTGGTGGTAGCACACTCAAGTTGTTGTTGGTCATTCAAACTCATTAAAATAATTGTGCTCATCAATATTCAAACCCTATACAAATGTTCTGCTATCTGCTTAAATAAATTTTGTTAGTTTAGTTAACAACGGGTTTGAAATTTATGAAAAGGTAGTAGACGAATATGCACCTATCTATATAGTAAATGGTTAACTAGTATCTTGTTTAGGCCTTAATAATAGGTCCGTTCCCGTACTCCCTAAAACTGCGAAAATCGACGAATTTCTACGAAAAACAGTCAAATCCTGTTCCCGTACTCCAAATGTTCGTAGTTTATGGCAGAAGAGAGCGCTCATGAGAGAGTAAAATATTTCCCCGGACTGCGAATTTTTGTCCAAGAAATTTCTTTGGAGAAAATTATGTAGACTGTCAAATTGCAGGAAAAAAGAAAAAAAACAATACATAAGCTGTCAGTTGCCACGAGTTACAAAAGTTGAAAATAATAGAATTTATAGTCTGGTCGGGGTTATCCGTGCAATACATTGAAATTTGTGAGATCAAATTGGTTATTTAAAAAAATAATTTCACGTAAATCTTTAATAAATATTTTCAAAAATGTTGCTCTATTCTGTGAAAAACTACGAAAATTTGGAGTACGGGAACAGGATTTTACTGTTTTTCGTAGAAATTCGGTTGCTTAAAATTTGACATTTCTCTAACGTCAAACCCTTATTTTCCATTTTATCTTTACGAAATTCGAATTTGAAGTTTCGTTTTAATATCCTAAAGTAGTGATATAATAAACTATAAATGATAAGCTTCGTTTTATTTTCATATGTATGTCAAATGAGCACATATAAGGAGAACACGAGAATCGAGAATTCAGCGGTGAGTTAAGTGTAAACATCGGTTGGGCTACAATTGATAGGAGTTAAACCGAGTTAAAATATTGAGCCAAGGCTGAACCACCACGATTGTATAATTGTTAATCCAGTTAATCAAACATCAATTAATTTCAATATCTAATCAATAAAATTAGAAAATTTCTCAAATAAAGTATATCTACGCCATCAAAATTTTAATTTCTTGACACAGCCTTAGTACCTACCTACATTTTTTTCTTGGTTGTGCGATTTCACATACATATATCCATGTGACCTGGACATTAACCAGAGTCACTTTCATACGGGTTCAAGAAAACACTGGTATCGAGGGTAATGAACGGGCAAACGAGCTGGTCTGTCAGGGATCGGACCTTATAGCTCTCTTGCAGAGCGTTTCTATATCCCCTTCGCTTCTATAAAGGGCAAAATTCTTTCAATTTTCTTCATATATAATCCAACAAAAGATGGAACAATTTAACCGATTTCACTGGCTCATTTCTATAGAATAATAAAATAAAATTATAAATGAAAGCTTTTAAAAAAAATATTTTATATTTATAAACCTTTGCGAATACTTTAATAGTGATATTAAATAATGTAATGTAAGATCTAATTTTTAAGTGATATTAATGTTTTGTCTACTAGACAGATGGCATTAAAGTCATGTTTTATTGTTTTTTTTTTTTTGTAAATGGCAATGACACAGTGGATATAGTCTTTGACTGTTAGGTCGAAAGACATTAGTTCTAAGAGTTATTGTTTAGTTTAGAGCGCCCGTAAAGGGCCAGTAAATTAGTTGTAAGTTATTGATAATTAGGCTAGTTTTAAACATTTTTGTCTAGCTTTAAGATAGTTATAAGTTAATATGAAATAAAAATGAATTATAAAATTAAAAAAAAAAAATAAGTCTTTGACTGTGTGGACTTAGACGTGTGGGTTCGACCCCCATTATACGCAGTATTCTTTTCTATACCTCCAATAATAATTGGATATCGCCCGTGGGTTATAATGAGATTGTTAAGTCCTAATTCTCAAATCCACTATGCCAAGAAAAAATTCATTCGCATCTTCCTATTCCTTCTAACTATTGCCGTACAATTCAGGTTTCATTTAAAAGACCTAAGGTATTACAAGCATAGTTAAAAAAAAAAAGAATAAAGAACTATGTAAGCTAAAATGTATAATATATAAAATGGATTTTAAGACTTTTTTATCGTGGTACTGAGACATTATAAATAAATAATTGAAACTTTACCGAATTACCGCTATTATTAATAAATTAAAATCAAAACTAAATTGTTTCGATGTTTTATGTGCCCGACCGCGACGTTTCGACAGGGTTATACTTGTCGTGATCACGGGTTAACTGATGGCTTGTAGGTGGGTGTTGTTTTTTCTCATTCTTTTATTCGAATTCGTAAATAGTACTGGTGCATTTGTGATTGAAGTTGAGCTGGTACCTGTTTCTGCAACTGCAATGATTATTGTTGTTGTGAATGCATGTATTCTTGCCAGCAGGAAAAACTAATAGTATCTGCTGGCAGGTTATTTTTGTGTATATTTTTGTTTTCCGTTTCGATTTTATTTAGCATTAATTTGTTGATAAGAGGATCCCACGCAGACGATAGATTAAAACTTTGGTCTCGATTGAAGTTTGAGTGCATTTTGATTTCGATTGCCTCCCGATCCAATCTAGGATCATAAAATCTTGCAGTGGAAAATTATGTGGTTATCGTTTGGTAACACAAATTAATTTATTTTTGATTTAGATCTGTCAAAAAACTGATTTTGACAGTATTTGCCTTATATTGGCAAAAATAAATTGATTTATTTTTTGATCTTAAATCAATTTTGCAGATCTGGATTCTTCGGCAGATGTAACCTCTTTTAGTAACACCACTATGCATTATAATTGACAGCCATCAGTTTGACAAGACAGCTGATACCCATAGCTGGTTCACAGACACAAATATACACCAATACTATAGCAAATAAAAATCAATCTGAAAACGTATTCGAATCCTTACGAAAAAAATCAATTTATTGATCAAAATATAAATTTACCAAACGAAAACACCATTAGTTCGCCTGATCGAACCGTATAAAGTGATCTTCATTATACACTAAATGTTCGCATATTGCCGATTTGGTCATTTCATTGTTTTGTATGGCTTTTATATACCTATGTTCTTAAAGTCTAATGGAAATTGATCCTTTTGTCTCATCTATATAAGATGAGCCACAACTGCAAGGCACGTCATGATAAACTCCTGGATTTTGCAACGGAATTTTATCTTTTAGAGATCTAGAAGTTGGCGGTTTTTTTCTGGTGGCTTAAATGTTGATTTTATGCCGTGCTTCAATAAAATTCTTCCAATTGCTTCAGAAAAGCTTCTCTGTACGCAAGAAATGCTCCTTTTTTATATTTTTGTTGTGTTGAAGTTTCTGAAGATATTCCTAGTTTTGGTTCCTAAGACCGTTGTTTGGAAATATGTACCTATATCCATTATTCCAAAGAACTGCGTCAACGTGTTTCAATTCCACTTCACGATTATCTATGTCATAAATCGCTTTTGCTTTATTAACAAGAGCCGACACCAAGGAACAGAAATTGGACGGATGGTGATGAGAACCGGCTTGCAAATATCTGTCGGTGTTGGTTGGCTTCCTATAAGTCGTGTGTCATATTATCCCATCTTGTTTTTTTTATAATTTGGAATATCTAATAGCGAGTTTCATCCAAGAAAAGATTGGCTCTTTCTATCAAGAGATTGGATCTTTTTGAATTATGATAGTTTCATTCCAACAAAAAGAGCAAATCTAGATCAAATCTCAACACGCAAGATCTGATCTCTGATGGATTGGCAGATTTGATCTGAATGCACAAATACATGTGAAACGTCTTTTCTGTCAAACATCAAATGGAAAATATTTTGTTATTAATTTGTTGTGAAATTGTGCCAGTCCGTGCTAAAAAATTAAACAAATAATGGACGAAGAAGTTAATAATTTAAATTTTATACATTCAGTGGAGTTTTTGATTGCTTTGTTTTTGTCTTCCTCATCATCTGATGATGAACATTTGTTTTTTCAGAAATGTGTGTATCAGTCATTAACCAATACTACAAAGAAACCTGGACATAAAGTTTCATTGAAAAGATAAAATCTCGATTTTGAGAGGAGATTTTTGAAATTTGAATGAAACTCGCTATAAAAAAGCCAACGAGTTACGACTTATCCTCCTCAGCTTCCATTGTGAATTTTATTTTTGGATGCACCGAATTCAAGTGGTTAAGGAATGTATCAACATAATTTTTGTTGAGAATACAAAATGTGTCATCAACATAATCTTTTCCAAATAATCGGCTTTATTGCCCGTTCCTCAAAATGTTTCATCCAAATATCTGCAATGACTGGAGCAAGTGGAGAAACCGTTGCTATTCGCCGTCAACTTGTAAATAGAATTTTTCATTCCAAAGAAAATGATGTAAGGCACAAGTGAAGAAGTTCTACTAATTTTGAGTCCTAACGGAAGAACTTGGTTTGTGACATCTATGCACTCTAACACTGGAACATTAGTGAACAATGATGTGACGTCAAAACTAATCATTATTTCATTTTCAATTAACAACTTGCCTCAATGGGACATTTTCTTTACGTACGTATTTTTCGTATGTAGTTTCGGAAGGCCATATAGTTTTGGTGGTTGGCTTGTTATGTAGGTTTAAAGCTTACTGTTGCGCCGGACTGTTAGGATATCGGACGGATTCAATAACTCTGCTAAGCATTTCTGCTTTTCTTTCACTCAGCAGGATGTTGGTGGGAAATGGGACATTCAGCAAATATGTGCATGATAGAGAGAACTTCTCTTAAATGTTCACATTCTTCGGTAAATCAATGTTGGCTTGGTGTTTGATGTTTGCGAAGGAAGTTTTGATCATTTAAGCAAGAAGACTATCTCATATCTTCGTTTTCATTAGCAAGGGATATTTTTCGTATCAATTTTGGCAATTCTTTTATGATGGGATAACGTGCTGCTTTCTTGCCTGCAGTGCCTGCACGGTCATTGCATTTAATGCTTGCATATAATGCTCCGGATGTAGTAAGGATTAAAGTTTTTGCTTTGAACGTCTGAGCAATCGATAGAGCTTTTAGCGATACTTTGCTACGTAGCTCCACGTTTCATCGGGGAGAAGTCCTTGGCAGGTGGTAATACCCCCATTCTTAGGATTAAGTTCAGTGTCTTCATAAGATCATTTATTGCCATTATAAGATCCGTAAGTGTACAGTATGTTTTCTGGATTAAAAATTTCGACATGTTCGTTCTAGAACATATCATCTTAAAATCATTATTTTGACTTCTTAGCTGACTAATGTTGTTTTTAATATGAAGATCGCATTTAAGATTACCACTAAAATTAAGTGAAAAATTTTTAATTTTTTTTTTTGAGTGGTATTGCTAAGTTGCCTAATATAGGTTGGGTTGCAAAACATTTCTTTTTCCTACATAGGGGAAGTGCCTCTACTTTGGTAAGCGAAACAATTGCCACAGTTTTTTTGAGTCCATTTAAAAGTTGTGGTATCCACTGATTGCAAATTCTGATTTACCTTTGTAGGTTATCCCAAAGCAACTATTTAAAATTAATGTTATCTACCTAAACACCGACGAAATCAAGGTTATGTTTTGGATGAACCAGTTGAGTGATGAGTTCCTCTATGTGAGCATTATACAGGTATACTGATAAGAAGGATCTTTGTGGTGTACCATTTTCTAATTTCTAATGTTTATAAATGAAGTCATTAATACATTCAGTGTGGCCACTTTACCATTTTTCCTGGTAAATTTTTCAAATCCTGTCGGCAGTTTTTTTAGCAGGAAATTTGTTTTTAGCTGGAATTTTAGCAGGTTTTCATATTTCTCAAACATAATATAAAATATTACTTTAAAAAATTAAAACTCAATCAAACATAAATGTGTATCGCATATTACAGAGCTTCAATCGCGAACTCCACAAAATATACGAATTTTGCAGCAAGTAAACTTCTTTTCTGTTAAAAATGTTTGCATAGATTCATAAGCAACCATTAAAAGATTTTTTTAAAGATAGAAACATGAATTCTGATCTTATTTCCAAAACTGAATTTTAATGGAACAACATAAATCTAAATAAATGGGAGCATATTGAAAATACTGTTGAATTTTGGCGCGAGGTAAATAGGTTCATAGATGCATCCAATGAAAACCCTTACAAAGAGTTGTCAAACTTTGTCAATTCGTTTTTAGTTTTGCCTATCCCAAATTCTGCAGCTGAAAGAGTGTTTAGTTTTATGAATATTGTAAAGGATCAACGAATGAATCGAATGAAAATTGATATGTATTCGAGATAATTTTTCTGAGAAATGTTGAGATACCTTCACTATTCCTCCTTATATAATCAAACAAGTTGCTTCATAGGAATTTAATTTTGATGTAAAAAAAGAACAAGACTTGTGATATTTTTGAAGACGCTTTAAATGAACGAGAAAACTTTTGCAGTCAAAAATGTATATTTAATTAGATTAAGGTTAAAATTAAGATTTAATTATTTTAACCGTTACCCTAAGACAAGTTCGATTGGTTGTGGCATATATTTACGTTTTTTTGTGTTCTAATTACAGGATTTCCAGAGTTGGCAGGATTTTTAGCAGTCCAAAATTCAAATATTGGGATTATGCCCCACTGCAGTGGGACATAAATCCAAAATATTTTTTTTTTGAAGTGAGACATAAGTTCAAAATTTGCATAGAACCTTCAAAAAAAATACTTGACCTTACAGTAGTTTTTTTTTTCTCATATCTGTGAGAGATTGTACACATTTGTATATACAAAAAGATCCACGCGCGCAACCCCCTGCTTGACCCAATTATAATTTGGGTGCATGCAAAGTTTTTTTGGATTTAAATTTTGTTTCGATAGAACCCCTTTAATCGGCAGAACTTCCACTATAATGGTCAGGGAGGCGGAAAGAGATACTAAGATTTAGTCTGTCTGTGTACACACCGCCACCCAATCCTTTTTCGGTTCTTGAACCGTCTGTATAGAAGTGAGTTGATTCATCTTTTAAGAACCTCTTATCTTCCAAAGCAAATCTTGATGGGATGGGAATTTAGAAGTACTTGTCAAAGAATAACTGGTGTAGTCGGATCTTCATAGCTTTGATCCGAATGTGTTCAGAATATTAGAATGGCCTATCGAGCTGCTATAATCCATTCAGAGATGGCTGTAGCGGTACTCGTGACCACTTGTTTGCTGAAAATATCGAGGGGTGTACGGTTAAGTAGTGTGTTTACTTACATAGTTATATATGACAAGTAATTGATTAGATTTCCATTTAAAGTTTCTTTAATTGGAAGACAATTTTGTTACAAATTGCTAATCAGACTGTTGTCAGTTTATTTTTAAATGTAACACGTCATATAAATTTAAGTATTTATAGATCATGATCATTATAGGGATCCATGTCTTGTTTTGCATCTGATTACTTCCAACCAAAAATTTACTATAGAATGATAAATGTTGGTCTTCCTTTTACTTTACCAATCCATATACAAAATTAAAGGAAAAGACTGACGGTTCAGATAGTAGATTGATTACTCAACCTGCCCCCGACCATTAAAAAAATAAATCCCTGCCTTGTACACAAAACCTCTCCTCCTAGATCTAAATCCCTGGTCGTTGCTTCCACTCATACAGTCAGACCAGTCATCCAGTCAGTCGTCCTTGGCTCATCGAAAACCGAGAACGATACACTCTCTTTGGCTGGCTTATTGTTGTTCCTTCGCTCGATGTGCTCTGACCAAACTAGTACCTATATATTTCACGTATTATGAACGTGACAGAATTCACGGTTTATCTTTGGTAAATTCATATAAACTAAGGACCAACTAACCGTGGAAAAATATTTCTTTCAAAAAACCCCGGTGACAGCTCTGCCTTTCAGCTCGTCGTTCAACACTCGCCGCTGTATAAAAGAATATAAGTAAAAGTGTTTTTATAGAGTTCCCTTTCGGGTCCTATACAACACCCACTAGCATATAGTACCTATATTATCATCATAAAGTTACGATTACAACTTCACATATGTGTCTAAATAAATAAATTGATAACAATATTATTTCATCAAATGTCGAATTCCAAACAACCAAACATTCTATTTTTTTCTGAACACAATCAAAATATTTCTTAACAATATCCGTCATAGATTTACACGCAAACCACTTTTTACAATTTCCTTACAACAAACAAAAAAATCGATTCGGAATGGTTATTTAGAATTGGACAAAAGTCAATTGATAATATTATTGAATATCAGCTATATAATAATCTTTCCACCTTACCTACATTACATATAAGACGTATTAATAAACCTATAGAGGGGATAATAAATTAACCAACCTCAAATGCCTTTTTATCCCAAAATCTCAAAACATCCACAAAAGATGAATATCCTTTTCCTTTCCAATATTTGTTCGCCTAATCAATTTTTGTTAACAATAAGACACACGCTTGCTCTTTGTGCAAATCTATAGAAAGCCTTACAATGTCTCACAATAAAAGTAATAAAAATATTTCGTTACAATCGAACAACAATCGATCGTACCGCAGACAATCTTCTCAATATATCACCATGGACTAACAATCAGCGAAATCAGATTGGGCAAAAACCTCCAAATCCAAAACACACTTCCAATCCCTATTAATACTTGTGCAATTTTTAATTGGTAATAAAAAAGGATATAACAAATGCACATATTGTATCTGTTGAGCTAAAGAAATAATATAGGATTTTTTGTAGATACCTCTATTCTCGAAGGGGTAAACATTCATTAGCATACGAACAAACGATCAACCCTATCATCGAATAGCTCACACACCTTTCACCAATGATCTGATCCTCTCTGCATTTTTAATCAAGAACATTATCCTTTTGTCGATATCATTCAAAGTCATTAAGGATCTGGGAAGAAAGGGATGTAGATAGATGTGCTCAAAATATTCCTTGCATATAATGAGACAAAGGGTCATGAAAAAACAAACTTCCTTATAGGTATACATGGTTCAACAGGATGGGAGATTGCAGGTAGCACAAATATCTATGGGATTTCGATTCTCTCTATGACAAGGAAGACAGATAGGTACTTTCTTATAAAGAAGTCTTGCATTTGCACATTATTTATATTGTATTATACTTGTGTTATAAAAAAAAAGATAAAATGGGAGGCAAAGAAAAGGTTTTGGTTTTTTTTCGCACTGCTTAAGGAAGTTTTCTTTTTGGAAATAAAAGAACCGAACCGACAATACCTTGCCATAATCAATATTAGCATTATAGAGTCATTGTAAGTCCTATGTAGGGTAAAGTGTATTGTCATAAAAATCACACAAGTTTCTTATTGTTCTATTGTGTCCTAGTCAAATTAATCTGTGTGGCATGACAGTGGTTTTTGTGGGGAGATCTTAGATGGAGATACTATAGCGATAGGCATTAGCGAAAGTTTTGATGGACATTATTTTGGCACATTAAGCCTAGTACGCTGCGGGTGCGAAACGAAAAATTCCATACAAAAATGACAGAATGAAATCATAAACAAAAGTTTTCCTTCTGGAGTATACGCTGTTCCATGACGAAATTTAAAAACTCTCCACTCACTTTTCGCAGACAATTTATTAACCAGACAAATTTTGTCGTTTCTTTCATCAAAGCTTGTAATAATATTAAAATATTTTTTTAACTATATGCCTGTAAGACCTAAGATCTTTTAAATGCAACCTGAATTGCACGGCACTAGTTAGAAGAAATAGAAAGATTTTTTTTTGTTGGCACAGTGGATTTGAGGGCTCCCGGAAATTACGCCAGAATTTTTTGTGGAAAAATTCAGAAAATTCTTCATACAAAATTCTAGGAAAAAAGTTTCCTAGGAAAAAAAGACAAAGTTTTCTGATATTTTTTCCCAAATTTCTGGCCTTTTTTCCAAACAAAATTCTGCCGTTTTTTTCATTGCAGGAATTGGAAAAAAAAGCCGGAAGAAAATTCGGGCTTGTGTTAAGTGTTTTTTACAATTAGGTTTACGGCGTAAAAAAAAGTCGGCGCGTAAGGGGCCATGACCTCCGAGCAATAGGTCGCGAGATATTTGCGAAACACTGATTTTCGTGACTTTTTGAGCTTCATAACATTTTTAGCAGGCACGATATCGATGCTGATTTTTCACATCTTCATTACAACACCGTAATAAAGGTGTAAAATCCAGCTTACTAGGAATTTTTCCGCAGATTGGGGCTTATAATGTCTAAAATGACTGGACTATATGTCATGTGGCCACTCCAGATCAGACGCGGGGCCAAGACATTTGTCTTGTTAAAAAATACCTTAAAATATTTTATGTCCTTTCTTCCAAAACGTTATTTGGAAATTAGACCAGAATATATAAATTTTCTGACTTAATTTCCATTTTGCTTTCAGGCTCTTTCTCCACACCTACCTTTTATAATTTCCATTATTTCTGGCTTATTTTCTAAAAATAAAACAATCTGCTCTTTTTTCCAATTTTAAGCCAGAAAAAAATTATGGCATTTTTTCCAAAAAAAAATACTGGCACAATTTCCTCTGGCGTAATTTCCGGGAACCGAATTGAGAATCAGGTTTATTTACTCTCTCATTTTAACCTACGGGCGGCATCCAATTAAAATTGGAGGTAAAGACAAGAAGATGCTGCATAGTGTGGGGCTTTGTCTGAAATTTCGTAAAATATATATTGAAAAAAAGATTAAAGTACAACATAGGCGAGGAAAAAATTACAGACTACTTAATCTGGTATACTCTGTACAATAAAAATAGTCAGTACAGGGAAGATAGAATGCTTGCCCTCAATCTGACTGTAATAGATGCCAATAATAAGTGCTTGTACTGTTTTAAAGCTCTTACAGTGTTCCCGTAGTTAGCATACTGAAGTACCACAAACGTAGCAGTGGTAACTCTCATTCAATGTGTTTATTTCAAAAACACACAACAAAGGGTTGAGTGGATGGTGAAGGCACACAGTAGCTGCAGCAGTGTTCAATTCGATGTGCAGTAGAATAGGTAGGTCATGGTCAGCGTTGCCAGATCTTTTTTCTAACAAATTGCGATTTTGGAAGCTTTTGAGAAAAAAAATCGGGATTGTCATGTCGAAATCGGGACATACAAGAAAAAAGTAAAAAAAAATTGTATTACTTCTCTTTTAATTTGAAGTTCAAATTCAGGGAAAAAGGATTTTTTATATGTCCACGTTTAAGAAGCAAATTCCTTGTGAATAAGATAAGTTATTGATCTACTTATACTTCTCTGAAGATCTAACTTTTTCAAAGTTTCATTTTTTCGATGATATAGTTGAAGAATTCTTCACCAGTGTGCTCCAGATTGAATTGGATTACGGGTTCTGCTTTCATTAAATTAACCGAGAATTTCTGACATCCGACCATATATAATTCGTTTGCGAAAGAAGTTGGGACAACTTAATACGAAGAAGACGAGCTTAAACACATTCGTCGAAGCATTTTTTGTGAACTGTTTAAATAGCTGGTGCCATTTCTGTTATCTTTATCAGTAACATTTCTGAAATGTTTTTTTAAACAAAGAGGAAACATTTCAGAAAACTTTTTTAAGCAATGTTTCGTGAAATGTTTTTTGGTGTGTGTGGACACATCTTAAAAATTTTCCAACATGTGGTCTGGTGGTATTTGATGATGGTTATAGCACGTTGAGATTGAGATACTTGTCTTTCGTATCTGGGTCACGTGGAATAAGACTAAAAAGAGGGCTGGGATGGGATTATTGCAGCTTCTTCATACATAGATTGTAAAGGGTTATCCATTTTACGGTTTCAAAAGTATAGGGCTGGAATTCGACATCTGTCAAACTAAGTTGTTAAACCATTTTTTTCTTTCAGTTGAAAGTCTGACATTTACGAAAATGGATCGCTTAACTATCGCACAACGCATACAAATTGTTAAAACCTACTACAAAAATGTTGATTCTGCCACAGCCACATATCGTGTGTCAAGAGAAGAATGGTTTACATAATCGTCCAATTACGCAAGCAATTGGCAAAATTGTGAAGAAATTTGAAGAGACTGGATTGGTTACAGATATCGTAAGGCTTGTGCATCATCGTTTCGCTCGTACCACTGAAAATATGGCTGCTGTAAGTGAAAGTGCTGCCGAAGACCCGAATGTGTCGATTCCTCGTCGTTCTCAGGAATTAGGGCTGTCTTACGGCACAATTTGGCATATTTTGCATTTGGATCTACACCTACATCCATATAAAGTCCGGCTGACACAACAACTGAAGCCAGCTGACCATTCACGACGAACCACATTTCTCACTCGGTGGGTTTGTTAATAAACAAAATTGTCGTATTTGGGGTTCTGAGAACCCTCAAGTAATTGAAGAGATGCCATTACATCCAAAATAAGCCACTGTTTGGGGCGCTGTTTGGTCAGGAGGTGTGATTGAACCTTATTTCTTCGAAAACATCGATGGAACGACTGTCATCGTCAATTCGGAGCGTTATGGTCATATGATAACCGACTTTTTTTGCCTGATATTGAAGAATACGACTTGGAGAATATGTGGTTTCAACAAGACAGTGCCACATGCCACACAACTCGAGCGAATATGGCTTTATTGCAAGAGACATTTCCTGGCCGCGTAATTTCTCGTCGTGGCGATATCAACTGGCCACCAAGATCATGCGATTTGCTATATGATCTATATGATGCTATAGGCTATATGATCGTTCAAAAAGCTTGAGTTGCTATAAAAGTGTACGGTGTTTGGTTTACGCAAGATGGAATTGCAATTGTGAAGCCAGTTTTTCCGGACTTATTAGACTTCAGTTAGAAATCCCCACATACATACGTACATTTTCGGAAATTATAAATGATCAGGATAAGATGTAGCTATGGGCAAGTGAAAGTGAAAAGACTTCAACTTAAAAACTAGACCATCTATGCAAACCGAATCGAATGATTTTTGGGTGTCAAGCAGACAAGCTATGGTCGTATGCCCTTTGTTAAGGGTTAGGGTCGTATCAGCAAGTTGCTTTAACAACGGGTCGAATATCGATTAGGATGCTCTAAGCTGGACTATATACCAATCGATAAGCAAAGGGAGCGAAGGTTTTTAGGATCAGCATTACGAGAAGTTTGCTGAGGTTCGGGAGAAGGGAAATGGGTCGATAATTGTTAACACAATCTGGCCGAAGTTGTTTTGGCATTTTCCATTTTGTTGTTAAGAATAATAGTTATGATTATTATAGCTGTCGAGGTTAATTTCGTTATTAGAAAATTATGTGGTTTCCATTGGTAAAATAAATTAATTTATTTTACACCTAGATCTGTCAAAACACTGATTTTCCTGTTTTTTGTGTACCTTTGATAAATTGATTTATTTTTGAATCTAGACCATTTTTGCAAATCTAGATTTTTCGGCAGATTTACCCCTCCTTGCGCCAATACAAATACAATTTTCAGTTGTCAGTTTGACAAATGTGGTTTGGAATTAGTAATTTGTTCGGATTGTGAAAAGGTAAACTAAATATTAAAGAAAATTAATCCAAATACAAAAATGGAGGTAAAAAGAAGTTTAAAATGACCTGTTACTAGTTTCACAGACACGAAATTACACTAATACAATGTCAAAAAACAAAATCAATTGCTTTTGTGTTCCATTCGCCACGAAATAAATCAATTTTTAAATTGAAATCTGAATTTACCAATCGAAAACACCATTAGAAAACTTGTCGAGTCCTGAAGATTTCTTAGAATTGGAGTTTTAGTTTTTTTGTCGTTTAGGCTGATTAATTTTCTGCTGAGGAGGCTGTTAGCGGGTCAGGGTTCTTAAATATCAGGCCCATGGCTTCGATGTTTACGTTGGCGAAAAAGTAGTCCGCTAAGTGGGCTGGAAATTTGGGATTGAAATTGCTTTCAAAGAAATCTGCAAAAGCATTCGTTTTTTCTTGGTCTGACTGATTTCTTTCCTATGGTTCGGTTTATATGTTTGAATGTGCCCAGTCCAGTTTTAATGCCGTCAAGTCTTTTCCTGAATTGAAAGTTGATGAATGGTTTTGTGTTCTGGTCGATAAGGGTGTTGAGGAACTTGAGGTGATAAAAAACATACTGGTATTCATCTCTGTGGATACTTAAAGTACGGTGAAAATTTCTTTGAAGAATTTTACGAATGTTTTGCCTGTCATGATACATATTTTATATATGCTTGGGAAAGGATTGTATTTGGATCTAATATTTTGCTGTTGTGCTTTTTCAGTAGGTTACTGCAATTGAACTTTCAAATGTATCGATTGTGGTATCGATTTTTAGATTGCTCAAATTGGTTGAAGTGTTATTCCGTATCATATTTGATAAGGTGCTTGACTCGATTCTCTTATAAATAATAAAAATTCTTGCTGAGAGGTAGGAAGTATATCGAAGTTTGTTCGAAGAAAAAGTGCTATTTCTACTAAGTCTACAAACAAGGGAATACAGGAAAGAGTCAAGTATCGAAGCACTTAGGGTATATGTTGGGATTGGTTCATATTATTTGCATTGGAGTTACCACCAATTATGAATTAAGTGTGGTTTTGGCAGAACGCGGTCAGCAAGTCAAGGTAGTGATTTATGTTAGTTCGGGATGCATAGCATTGATTGTACGAGGATATTAGAATAACACTTTCGTTATTTTCAAGTGCAATGTCTGCGCAGGTTACTTCAAATGTAAGCCTTGTATAATAACCTTTCGGTAATGAAAAGCAAAATACCGGTGCCAGTTTTGTCACGACATCTGTCTGTCCAGAATAGGGTGTACTTTTCAAAGAAAATCCGATGCCTCGAGTCTATAGTTTCAGAGAGCAAATCGGAAGGATATACATAGATGCGGGATGCAATAGGATGGGAGACTTTAACTGCAATAGTCGATGTATTTTGGAATTATAATCTATTCTAAATGATCAATTTTTTGTAGCAAAAAAGACAAATCTTAATTATCTCAAAAACAGCTCTACCGATTTGAATAAAAATAAAATGCACAACTGGATACTACGAACTTGCTCTTGTAGGTAACAATCTATTAGTAGATAGATAGTCTATAGTTATCACTAAAAGGTAGGTAAGTTTACCTTGGTTCTATAGTATAATGAATTTCAAGATAGATTATGGATTTTAATTATGTAAATGTTGTATCACCTATGCATGCATAGAATGAACCTAGTGTATATACATATGTACATACATTGTACATATATTGAAAATGTAGGATGCTTAGATATGCACATAACATCATACAGGGTGGCGCACGAATGGTGCTACAATAAGAAATTTAAATAACTTTTATTTTAATCGATGTATTTCATTAATTTTTTTTATTGGATTAAAAATTAAATTTTATTTTAAATAACTAATGGTTTTTAAAGATGATAGACCGCAAATGACCTCCACGCTCATCCACGCATATGCGGCACCTGATCTGAAAATTGTTCATTGCGGCCTTAAGGGCTGAAATTGGGATCGCCTCAATTATTGTATTAATGGACTGGTTTGGTTGGAAAGGGATACGTTTTGGCGAAGTTCTGAGTAAAAAAAACTCCTTCAATGGTATCGCTGCACTATCCAAATCCTTTTTTCAGTACCCTAAGCATTAATTTTGATAAATCTAAATAGTGGCCTATAAAATAAAAAAAAAAATAAGCCGATTACTCACACTGAAAAAAAGTTATTACGTTTTATTTTTGTAGCAGGATTCGTGCGGCACCCTGTATGACAGGGTGCAAAGAACATGTTATTCATATGATTTTCGAAGATATATAGGTTCATATGTACTTATCTATATGGGAGTTTCATATTCAAAAATATGTGTATGTACCTTATTTAGTTTAGGCCAAAATGCCTGAAAATGAAACATAATTAGGTGGAAATATAAATGAACGAATATAATAAAATTGTTTACTGCTATGATGCCATTCGAATTCTAGGACAAATAAGAATGCATACATATATGCAAACAAAATTAAAAATTGTTGAAGCGGCTTGGAAACATTTTTAGGAAAAAAATTGAATTGCCAATTTAAAGCATCTAATTATTGATATGCGTATTAAGTTTTAATTTCAAAAAATTTTTTTTTTTATCGAAAAAATATTTTTTGAGAATTTGAGTAGGTAATATTATTTATACTTTTAAAGAACATCTGCGAAAAAAAATAATTTTTAATCAATGCATCCAATAGTAAAAAAGTCCAAAATATAAAAGTTATTCTATGGTAAGTACCGTTAATAAGAACGTAATATAAAATATTTTATTTTTAAGAATGGACTGCACTGATTTAAGAAACATATATCTACAGTGGAATCCGTTTATAATGACATCGAAGGGGATTGACAAACACGTCATACTAAGCGGACGTCATAGTTACAAAGCATTTTTGTAAGAAAAAAATAACCTTTTTTTTAGGAAAATACATACTTATTTTAATAGAGAAACATAGCATATTAAATCAAAATTAAAATTGCACGTAATACATGTATGTATTGTACTTATGTATATTTTTCATTTTTTATTTAAGGAATCTGTAATTTGTGTCTGCTTTTGTTTTTTCATTTTATGTAAGAACAGTCTCTAATACTATTGTGTATAGCAGACATTGCCATGTTCAAATTATCATTTGCAATATTGCTATGAACAAATCGTGATAATAATTCTGCAGCCTTTAATGCCTCTTCTGCGGTAGGTAATGGTTCTTCCTCGACTTCCTCTTCTCCATCACTTTCGAGTTGTTCCTTAGCATTAATGTTCTGTAAGATATATTCATCTGTGGGTTCTTCGGATGTTAGGAGAGGGCTATCGATGTCAACATAGTCTTCCCACATTTCCGGTGCTGCTAAAGAATCTGAATTTAGGTTTCGTGACCACAAAGATAAAGGGACGTTATCTTGTTCATCAAATTCATGTTCTGCTATTTGAATAGGTAAACCATCTTGGTTTTCAATGAATCCCGCATGTTTCACACAGTTGTGAATGGTACTTTGTCACATTTTATTCCAGGCATCATGAACCATCAGAATTGCATCTAGCACCGTTATTTTTGCAGAAGAGTTGTTTGCATTATTAGCATCAAGACAATTAATCATTTTGAGCACAAGGTTCTTTCTAAAGTTTGTTTTGAGTGACCGAATTATTCCTTGATCCATTGGCTGTAGTACTGATGTTGTATTCGGCGGAAGGAAAGCAAGTGTTATAGACTTTAAATCAGTAACTTTTGGATGGGCCGGGCAATTATCAACCAGCAATAAAATCTTTTTCTTCTTGTTCACAAAATCACGATCCCAATCTCGAAGCCATTTTTCAAAAAGTTCTGACTTCACTTAAGCTTTACGATTGTTAGCATCGACAGGTAACGATTTGACACTCTTAAAACATCTTGGTTTTTGTGACTTTCCAATAATGAGCAATTTCTTTTTCTCTGTGCCGCTCATATTTGCTGCTACCATGACAGTTATTCTATCTTTCGACAACTTGCCTCCACTACAATTCTCACCTCTAAATTTTAAAGTTTTTTCAAGCATTAATTTGTTAAAAGGCCAGTTTCATCAGCATTAAATATCTCATCATCAGAAAATTGTCTTCGTAGATTCGGCCATACAGACGTCAACCAGTTTGTTGTTGATTTTTGATCAACAGACGAAGATTCACCCACAATTTTTCCGGCCAAAATGTTATGTCGAACCTTGAAACGACTGATCCAGCTTGCAGAACAATTGAAGTCGAGAATACCAAAACGCGTGGCAAAAATGTTTGCCTTTTCCTGTAGCATAGGGCCGCTGACGGGTATTCCTTTGTTTCTCGTGATTTTAAACCACTTCATCAAAATTTTCTTGTCGCGATTTTCGAAGCCTCTTCGGCTTTAAAACATTTGAATTGAACGATTGCTTAATCCGGCTCTTGTTTTTGAAAATCATTGAGATTGTCGAATGACCCACGCCAAATTCCTTTGCGATAGATGAGTTTGATTCTCCATTTTCTAGTCTGCATATTATTGCGCCTTTCTCCTCAATTGTAAATGCTTTACGACGTTGAGATGACATTTTTTTACATAGGATATCACTAAAAATAATACGTGACGTTCAACTATCAATTACTGACTTAGATTCAAAAACGAAAACAAACCACACGCCAATGCAACGTGCCGAACCTCGTCGGGAAACAAAGAACATTGCCGAAGGTGTAAATACTCATGTCGGTCACTATAAACGGACGAAACTTTTTAAAAATGGGTCATAATAAGCGACATGTCACTGTAAACGAATTCATTATATCCGACTTTGTTACAAAGAATTTTATATGAAAACCAAACTTCGTTGCGTAATTACGTCATAATAGGCGGTTGGTCAATATATGCGGAGTCATAATAAACGGATTCTACTGTATTTTGTTATAAAAGTTTTTGAAGTCGTTTTGAGAACATTTTGTTTATAACGCGGGGTTTTCTTAATATGGTATGTTAGGTTGTTTTTTGTTTTTGGAAAATGGATTTTTTTGAGTAGGTATTCAAGAAAAGGTTAAAAAACTACTACACAAATTTTCGAAGAAAATATTTGGAATATTGAATTTTCAAAAAAAAAAATACTAATTCATTTAATTTTTAAAAAAATTAAACATTTTGCTTTACTTTTTAAGGAGCTTCTCCATTAAAATTTTTTTTTCCGTGGATAGGTGTAAAACCTTCAAAAGGCTCTATGAGGACCGAAAAACGCGTGCTCATAGCAGTGTGCGATTCTTACTGCACTAAAAACACCTCCTCTTCCCGATTGCAACTAAGTTGAAACTTATCTAGCAATTTATTTTTATCGAATTTAATTAACGTGTTGCAGGTAACTATCCGGTGATAGTTCCTGCTTATACCGCGATTTTAAAGCGGATTCTCGTTTAGTGCACCAGATCGGAAGGCTTTGTTCTTCGCAGGTGGCGTACTAAATTCGTCTCATCGATAATTTCGATTATAGTACTATTACAGTGTTGTAATTGCCGTTTTCTGTGATTTCGGGCAAAATTTTTTATTTCATCGCGAACCGTGGGAATCCCGAGATCTCTGTGGAGATCTTCGTTTCTAATGTACCAAGGTGCGCTAACAAATGATCTTAGGAGTTTATTTTCAAATGTTTGTAAGGTATTTAAATTAGAATCTAGCGTACAACCCCAGAGTTGTATACCGTAAGTCCAGACAGGCTTAAGCACCTGCCTGTACAAAATTAGCTTATTTTCGATACTGAGCTCAGAGTGTTTCCCGAGCAACTAGTACATATCTCTGAGTTTATTATTTAACTCTTCGCATTTCTTTTTAACATGCGGTTTCCATTTTAATTTTGCGTCTAGAGTCATGCCGAGATATTTTGCTCGTTAGCAAACGGAACTTGAACCGTATTAACAAATACCGGTAATCTATTAATTTTCTTATACGTAAAATCTACACGGACTGATTTTACTTCGTTGAGCGATATCCGCCATGTTTTTGTCCAATCATTGACATTATTCAGAGCTTTTTGTAAT
This sequence comes from Philhelius pedissequus, assembly GCA_910595825.1. NCBI lineage: Eukaryota > Metazoa > Arthropoda > Insecta > Diptera > Syrphidae > Philhelius > Philhelius pedissequus. Next base: position 166,395,524 of record OU343161.1, read on the forward strand.
TTTGTCGTAGAATCATTTATCGTTTGTCCCACTGCTAGTATTGCAGTGTCGTCAGCAAACGTGGCTACGATAGTGTCTTCTGTTTGAGGTATATCACGTGTAAATAATAGGTACAATATTGGACCTAAAACACTTCCCTGTGGTACCCCAGCCACTATTTCTTTGAGATCCGAGTAATCGTTTCCATGTCTTACTCTAAAAAGTCTATTTTCTAGATATGCTTTCATTATAACTTCCGCAACCTTCCATTGGCTCGGAACGTACTTTAGCCTTAGAGTGGCATTTATTAAATAAAGAAGATTAATTAACCTTTGCCAGGAAGCATTTTGAGAACTTCGGCCGTAATTAGGTCATATCCCGGAGCTTTCTTATACTTAAGCTTTCTTATTTCTCTATTTAATTCGGCAAGGGTAACATTCCTTGTTATGTAATTTTCGCTTGAGTTAGAACTTATGTAAGGAGTTTTTTTTTTTTTTTTTTTTTTTTTTTTTTTTTTTTTTTTTCTATATACTACTGAAATACATCAGCCAAGTAGAAGACTTAGCACTATTATATTTGGACTTGTTGAATTATTGATTCAAAATAGCTTTTAACGGCCTTTAGTCCAACAAAAATTGGCGTTTCGTCCCGGTGATCTCACATGGACTCATCAGTTGACTAGTGAGGACCTTTGTCAATACGCAATTTTTGCCAAGTTCAGTTCATCTTACATAGATTTCGTGAAGAACATCTAGTGTGAACTATATCCAACAAGACTAGAATTCCTAATCATTAAATTGGAAATTTTTGTTTTTTGCCCATGGCCTGGAATTATTTATATAAGGAGTTTTTTTTTTTTTTTTTTTTTTTTTATAATACAAATTCTATATACTACTGAAATACATCAGCCAAGTAGAAGACTTAGCACTATTATATTTGGACTTGTTGAATTATTGATTCAAAATAGCTTTTAACGGCCTTTAGTCCAACAAAAATTGGCGTTTCGTCCCGGTGATCTCACATGGACTCATCAGTTGACTAGTGAGGACCTTTGTCAATACGCAATTTTTGCCAAGTTCAGTTCATCTTACATAGATTTCGTGAAGAACATCTAGTGTGAACTATATCCAACAAGACTAGAATTCCTAATCATTAAATTGGAAATTTTTGTTTTTTGCCCATGGCCTGGCATTATTTATATAAGGAGTTTTTTTTTTTGTTAATAATACAAATTCTATATACTACTGAAATACATCAGCCAAGTAGAAGACTTAGCACTATTATATTTGGACTTGTTGAATTATTGATTCAAAATAGCTTTTAACGGCCTTTAGTCCAACAAAAATTGGCGTTTCGTCCCGGTGATCTCACATGGACTCATCAGTTGACTAGTGAGGACCTTTGTCAATACGCAATTTTTGCCAAGTTCAGTTCATCTTACATAGATTTCGTGAAGAACATCTAGTGTGAACTATATCCAACAAGACTAGAATTCCTAATCATTAAATTGGAAATTTTTGTTTTTTGCCCATGGCCTGGAATTATTTATATAAGGAGTTTTTTTTTTTTTTTTTTTTTTTTAATAATACAAATTCTATATACTACTGAAATACATCAGCCAAGTAGAAGACTTAGCACTATTATATTTGGACTTGTTGAATTATTGATTCAAAATAGCTTTTAACGGCCTTTAGTCCAACAAAAATTGCGTATTGACAAAGGCCGTTAAAAGCTATTTTGAATCAGTTAGAACTTATGTTTAAATTTTCGTTGAGTACTTGCCCATCAAAAGGTTTAAATGTGTTCTCCAGGTAATCTGCGAAAACGTTTGCTTTCTCTTTGTCGCTTTTTGCCCATTCGTTTTGATCATTCTTAATCGGAGGCGCTGGGAGCTTTGGTTTCTTCGTTACTTTAACAGCTTTCCAGAGTGAGTAGTTGGATTCTTTTCCTGCTGTCAAGCCTTCAAGATAATTTCAAACCATTAAAAATTAAAAAAAAAAATCAACTGTACCGTGTTTTTTTTAGAAAATCAAAAACCGATAAATTTCAAAAAGTACCTATTGCCTTTATTAATTAACATAACATGAGTACAATGTTTGGAAGAATTCGGTTGAGCTGTTTCGAAATAATGAGTTTTCAAAAAAAATTATGTTCGCGGGCAGACAGACAGACACAATTGTGAGACCCACTTTGTTCGTTTTCGGCTATCACACTAATGTCAGGTTTGATCAAAATCTCGAGTTCGATTTTTTTTCGAATCCAAACTTGCCATATACATAGTACCTGATTAGATGTATGTATATCGGAAGTAAAAATCATAATTCTCAAAATTTTGTTTACACAAAGCCAGTACAAGTAGGTATAAAGAGTAAGTAAATATTAGATATATGAACATTTGAATATTTTTTTCAATTTTATTTAAAAACGATTGTAAATTCTTCAACACACTGGTTTTGTCTTTGTTTTAAGCTTTCTAACTATATATTCTATAGAAGACATTGAAAAACGACCAGACACCACGATTTGTGTATGTTGTACAAGGCTGTACCTATATCCTTGTTAGGGAGTTTCTTTTGTAGAAATAAAAGTAAATCGCACGTAAAATGTAGCTGGGTTAAATTTATTATTTTGTTTATTTTATCTATACATGGTACCTAAGTCTTCTTGTTGATCATAGTATCAATGCAATGGTAGCCCAAGAAGGCAACGAACCTCAAATCAGTAAAAATGCACAGGTGGATATTTTGGGAATTGTTAAAAACCAGTTTATACCTAATCATTCGATTCGTGGGAACGAAAAGCCTTATGTTTCTGATCATCTCTGCTTTTGTGTTCCTTAAATTCAATGCATCATGATTATAGAATGGACTATGTTGTGTATTCAGATTTGGCTGTTGAGGTGCAACGTTTGTTAACCGCATGCCCATCCTCTATATTTCCGTAACGTTGCACTCATTGTGGTTTGAACAGGCTATTCTAGTTGCATCCAAATTTAATATCAAGGAAACAGCAATTCGATCTTACTTAATAAGAGTAGAATTTTGTGAGGATTATTTGGTTCTGCTTGTGATTGCGAGAGTGTGAGTGTCTAATATGTATAGATAGAGGGAGAGTGAAATTCTCAAGGGGTATAAAATAACAACAGGTTCATACAGGGGTATGCATGAACACATTATGTATGTTCATATATGTAATGCACATGGCTTGGAGTACTTAGAAATAGAATAGAAACAAATAATTTGCAACAGGAAACAATTTGTTTTCGTTTTAATTCGCCATCAAGTTTGTTTTGAAATGAATTTTTTAAGGAAGTATCAGATGTTTAAAAAGGTCTCAGGAACTCTGAGTTATGTGTACCTATAATTTTAGTGGTTTATTCTTTTCAAATATCTAAGTAAAAATGTGCATTATCGAAAGGTTATATATGTATGTAAGTATTTTGGTTGGATAAGAGTTAATAAACGGTGATTTTTTAAGAGCTTGGTTTTTGAAAATTCAAAAAAACACAGAAACTTGTAAAAAGTGAATGAAATTCTTATTTGGATCGATAAATCAATTTCTGCCATTTACTTTTTAAAAATAATTTCACTTAAATGTAGCCCGCGGCTACGCTTCAGGTGGTCCATTCTGAAGGTCCAATTTTGGCAAACTTTTTCACACATTTCGGCCGGAATCTCACCAATGACGCGTTCAATGTTGGCTTCCAAGGCAGCAATCGTGTTTGGCTTGTCCCCATAGACAATAGACTTAACATAGTCCCACAAAAAATAGTCTAACGGGGTCAAATCACATGATCTTGGTGGGCAATTGACTGCGCCAAAACGTGAGATCAACTGCTCACCAAATTCGCCTCTCAATTGATGCATGGTTTCGCGTGCAGTGTGGCATGTGGCACCGTCCTGTTGGAACCACATGTCGACCGAGTTCAATTCTTGCATTTTCGGCAAAAAAAAATCTGTTATCATCGAACGGTACTTTTCTCCACTGACCGTAACCCTGCGGCCTTCATCGTCCTTGAAGAAGTGCGGCCCAATGATGCCGCCTGCCCATAAACCGCACCAAACAGTGCATTTTTCGGGATGCATTGGTAGCTGCTGAATTGCCTCTGGCTGCTCTTGACTCCAAATACGGCAATTCTGCTTATTCACGTATCCATTTAGCCAAAAATGAGCCTCGTCGCTGAAACGAACGTAGCTTGCGAAACACATTTTTCACAGAGCACGAATTTTGATAATAAATTTCAATAATTTGCAAACGTTGTTCAGGCGTAAGTCTATTCATGATGAAATGGCAAACAATACTGAATCGAAATGTTAAATGTTCGTGGAATTTGTCATGTGTGATCTGTAAAAATATAAACGTCAAAAACCAAGTAGCAAAAAAATCACCCGTTATAATGAACCTAATTGCGATTGGGAACAGTTTATCGACAGTTAATAAAGAGCAATCGTCATAATAGAAAGTGGGTACTGTGAGTGTCGACTGCTGTACGCAACTGTATCTAGGTATTTTCCGATGGATTATTACTTACAGTGGGTGATCAAATTATTATGGCAACTTGAAATAAAACTATTTTTTTAAATGTAAACGCAAATAACTTTTTTATTTTATGTGTTTTTTTCAATTTTTTTTTATAGTTTTGAAAATATATTTATAAACTAATTAAAAATACTTATTTTGATTAAAAAAACAGATAGGATTTATTAAAAAATTAATATTTTGTCACACCTCCCTTGGCAGCTATAGCAGTCTTAACTCTGTTTGGCATACTTTCGATGCATTTGAAGCAATTATTTTTAATGTTTTCACTTCTATGCCATACTTCGATGAGAAGTTCTATTAGTCCTCGCTTATTTGTAATTTTCTATCTCCATATTTCCCTCTTCATAAGCTCCCAAAGATTGTCTATGGGATTCAGGTCTGGAGAGTTCCCTGGCCGTTCTAGGACCTCTATACCATTTTCTTCTAAAAAGGCGGTCACTTTTTTGGCTTTGTGACAAGGAGCAGAGTCGTGCATAAACCAAAAATTTCCATTTGTGAACCATTCAGTTTGTGGCAACATTTTTGTTCGAAGAACCTTAATATATTGGTCTTGACGCATGGTTCCATCCACAATATAAAAGCGTCCAGTTCCTTTCCACTGATAATGGACCAGACCATAATTCTTAATGGATGCTTTACGCGTTCCACTACACAATCTTTTTTATACTCGTATTTTTCATTAGTCCTTCTCCTCACAAACTCGGCCTTGTCCGACAAAATTTGGACTGTCGACTCATCGACTCACCTGCAAGCAAAACATTTACCAGGAATGTCATGAAAATATTCCTTCCCCTTTTACCTTCAACCAATCTTCAGAAGTCCAGTCCTTATGTGCTTTGGCCCATTTTAGACGTTTTTCATCATCGTCTTTGTGAGAAGTGGCTTCTTTGCTGGGCGGCAACAAGCAAAACCCATATCCTTAGGTCGACGTCGGACTGTCATATCGGAAATTTTAACTCCTCACTCCTAACTCATGTTTGTGATAATCTTGCGTGGTTTTTTTCTGTTTTGAACACATATTTCTTTAATTTTTCTTTCATCCCGTTGTATTGTAATTTTTTTTCTTCCAGATTTTCCAGATCTCTTTGGGGAAAGGGTGGCATTTTCATTAATTTTTTTTTTATTTTGTCAACTGATGACTTTGCCACTCCTGCAATTATTGCGATTTTCCTCTGGGAATTATCTGTGTGCAATAACAGAGTCTTAATTTCTGAAATTTTTGCCGGTGAAAGATCTTTGCCTCTACCTATTGCTAAGTCAACTTCTTACCACAAGATTTCAAAAAAATACAACAAACACAAGCTGAATGCACACAAATATAAAATATAAATAATTCTCAGAGTACACTTTAATTAAGTTTACCGATGGCGGAGCCTATTGCTTTGATGTTTCATGAAAAAGCCGTTAAAACGGCTAAAAAAATATGAGGTATCCACGGAGGAAGATGGCAACAGCTAATATAGACGATATTTGAATTACCACTTCTAATAATTTTTAAAGCCAATTGGTCACAAAATAGTTTAATAATGAAACTAATATAGTTATATGGTAATGTTACTCATTTATTTGCAGTAATTCCTAAAAATAAAAAATTTGATCACCCACTGTTTATCTATTATTATTGTTCTGATGGACTTGATAAAATAAAATGAAAGACGACGAAAAAAACTCAATTAAATAAAAAGCACCTATACTTGCTTTTATGTTCGACCACACCGTAAGCCAAGATTCTAAGTAGAAACAGCCAAATATATGCACATTATGTCGTTTTGTACTTAAATTGTTTGTAAAACAAATGTTGGTAGGTACCCTACATTATATGATAATTTTAATTAGGTATATAATACTATACATTTAAAAACAGAATTTCAAACAAAAAATCGTCCACGAGTTTTTCAAATATTGAATTACCTGACATGATTTTTTTTCTTAAAAATCCAAAAAAATATTTTTAGATAGTTTGGCACCTACCTATACAATATTATTTTGAATTCGAAGGACCTCCTATATAAAATGTTTGATCTAAATCCTTTCAGCCGTTAATGAGAACGTCGAAAATCAATAAAAATATTTCTATGGTGTAATATGCTAATATATATGTTATAATAAAAAATATATCCACCGAATTTAAAAAAAAAAATTGTTGAAACAAAAAGGATGCTATACCTACACATAATAGTGCGCAGAATGTTTATTTTCAAAATCGTTACAACCGTTTTCGAGATTATTAAGATTTAACTTTTTTGGTACAAGCACAAAACAGACAGACGGGTGAAATTTTCGGACCCACTTTTTCGTGTTCTATATCATCAGTCGTGTTTTCTTGGCAAAAGCTATCCGGAGCAAAGCATAATTTACACACATTACAAATACAAGAACCTGCTTTCGACTGAAGTAGCTGTATTTTATTGGGAAATTTATCCACCGTAAGTTTATACGTCGTAGCTTCTGAAAAGTTTCTGACTTTTACTATTAAAAACTGTATTCTTTGCTCAATTATTTTCTGGAGTACGTCTAAAATTCCACCTATATCTGCAATTTTGCATACACCTAATGTCAAATAATCAAGTTTAAAAAAATTCGATTTCCATTTTGAAAAAAAAAATCAATATCTTTTGAATGAATTCCGTTTTACTTTTATTTTTGACTAACTAAGACCAATATTCGTTTTGTGTTCAATTTTTATTGATAGTTATAAAATAAATAAACGGGGTTTGGTGAAAAAAAAATATCTTTTTATTTAGATCTACAAAAAAGTAATTTGAGAAGACAAACAGCATTGGGTGGAACTGCACTATAGAGGAACTGCTCGACACTGCGCCGCAAAATATTTATTCGTATGAAATTCTATGAACTATAAGGCCAGGCGTGCACATATGCAACTTTCAGTTTTGCAACAGTTTGGTTGCTAAAGTGAATACCATGGACTTATATGAGATAGCGCGCTCATGCAAAAACTATTCAGTCCGCGATTCGAGCAACTTAAAAGTTTGTGTTTTAGCACTGGTCGTACATTTTTGTAATCCCATTGTTTTTTTTCTGGACATGTGCATGGAAATGGCAAACCAAATGGTAACTATTTGTTCCTTACTTCGCGTATGTTAAGTGCATCTGATAGGTGAATATTGAATTGAAAGCAAAACATACTCAGAAATTAAATTTGTAAATTGACTTGAAAATTAAAACTCTAGCTATTGATCAAGAAACATTAAAACGAAAAAAGCAAATCTCGGGCAATTTTGTTTTCTCGTGTGAAAGGCATAGACGATTTTTAAAGCAATATAAAAATTGGCCTGTGTAAAAAGGGACTTGACCATATTCTATGAACAAACCCATTCACTTATCATTTCGTTTCCATTGGTAAAAAATGAATGTTCGAATTTAAAATTGCAAATGCAGACAAAATGAAAACAAGAAATAGGTTTGTAACATAAATTAAATATTTGTACGTTTTTCTACTTTCTATGGATAGAAACTAATTATTGTTCATAATTTTAATATTTTCTTAATTTTACTTTGCAAAAGACTTTCATTAGTTGTGACTGCTGTGCAGGGGTACCATTTTTACAAAATAAAAAAGCTACGGTCTATACTACCGTCGATGCGTTTTTTTTTGGGCATTACTTACTGTACAATGGATAAATTCTCAATAAAACACACCTAGCGAAAGCAAAAGTCTGCTTTGGATAGATTTGTGACATTTATTCAAGTACCGAATGATAATATGTTGCTTAACTGGTAGTTCCGATGACTTTCATGAATCTCAAAGTCTTTGTGCGTGAGTTCTTCTTTTTGTCAATGGCCACGTTCACCCATTTATTAGATAAGTTATCTCAGATAGCAAACTCCAAGCTATCAGAATATATATATGTGAACGATTCGGAAAGGTTAGCTGAAAGCAGTTAAAAATCAATAATTTTTGGTTAAGTATGTGTTCTTTTCTAAAAAAAAATTGTTTCACACTTATTCACGTGCAGGAAATAAAAATTACTAACGCAACGAACTAGGCCAACAAATTTTTTTATTTATTTTTGTTGCTTTATAAATCACATTACCAAGCATAGGTAGGGGGCGCTTTGCCACTCTCAGTAAAAGTGAAAGTTATGGCCTTTTCGATTGGCCATCAGGAACACATTCGCCCAATAAAACACCCGGAAACAATTTGACTGATTCTGAATTGTATGTATCACTGTAATTTGTGAAAATTAAATTAAAAAAATCATCAGCTGAAAAGAATTTCCATGACACTTGATTTCAATTTAGATACATATTTTCTTGTATCAATAATAATTAACTTGCTTCTTTTTATGTTATTTTCCCAGAACAATAAACTCAATAATCGAAACTACACAAAACAAACCAACCTGATGATTTTGGCATTTTAATGACGTGAGTGTGTTTAGTGATTCTGTTTTCGATTCTGAAATGAAATCCAGAATCGTTTTCTGTTCTGTTTAGAGTAACAACTGTCATTTTGTGGGGTCGGAACAGTTCTGGACGGCTAATCGAAAAGGCCGCTAATTCTTAAGAAACTGCCAGATCAAAGATACTTTAATAAAATATGTTTGAGTGGCCGTATTGTGTCAGCTGCTGTCAAATATCTAAAAAATTAACTAACTAAAACTTGAGCAACGCCCATACCAAAGCTCTATAACAGGAATAGCAATAAGCATTCAAGCAGCAAGTCAGTGCATATCTATTTGTTAGTAATGAATAAGCACTTATTAGCAGTACGTGAGTGTGTTGTATCGAAAGAGCACTTCTTATAAGACGTGCATGACATAAACTGTCGAAATCCATTTAAAAAGATTATTGATTTTTTCTAAAAAATCTCTTTTTTTTACCAAAAATTGGAAATTTATAGATTTAATTTCATACGCGGAAAAGGGTGATATTTAAGAGCTTCTCGGTGAAATTTGGCAAGCAATACATTCTTATTATTTCAGCTTAATGCCTTGTCGGAAAATGTCAAATGATATTGACGCATGTCATAAATAATCACGACCCTAAGATTCGTTGCAAATCAGAATTCACGATTCCACGCCACTTTGATTTCAGAGTATTTATTATATTTTATTATTTTAACAAAAACAAAACAAATAAAATGCACGAATGGATCGCACGAACTTGCTTTTATGTTCGTTTACATCGTATGTAAAGGATTTCTATTAAAAATTTAAATATAATTTTAAAGTAGTTTCTTACTTAATTTTGTATATATACAAAATTTCTTTAATATTTTTCTAAAAAAAATTGGTATGACAATCTTAAATATTTAATAATATAAAATTAAAAACAGAAGATTAAATCGACTTAATCAAAGAAAAAATAATACAAAATTCTGAAATAAATACTTAAACTAATTTAATCTAAAAAAGTACGCCATTTCTTGGATAAATTTGAATTTATGAGAAAAACTATTTTAAAAATCTGTGGAGCGGTTTTTGAGAAAAAAAGTTTTTTTTTTAACTTTTTGAAAACATTTTTCGAAAGAAAAATTCAAAAACGCCAATTCATAGGTAGTCAGCAAATATATATAACTATAATTTTTGAAAAAAAAATTAATGAGTAGTTTTCAAAATATAAATTTAATTATTTTTAAATGTTTTTAAAAATACAAAAAAATATTAATTAAAAATATTGGTATGTAGTCTTGGGCTAACTAACCTATGCCTATACATATATGTGTGAAATTTCGAAAGAATCGGTTAAGCCATTTATGAGATAGTCGAAAGCAAAAAAAACGATCCTATGGAAAGTACCGTTTTTAGACATTTATTTTTTTTTCAATCGTATGATCGGGGCCGTACCTAAAAATTTGCACTGATCAAAATCATTAGAGCCGTTTTCGAGAAAAAAAGGCTTTAACGTAACGGTTATATGGCAGGTGGGTACCGTTAATTTTTGCTCTAAAAACATTTTCAAACATTTTCAAATTCCCCACTGTTATCTCAAAACCTTATTTTTCGACGAATGCATAACTTGCCTTTTAGTACATATAATCGCAAGTAAAAAGGACAACATTTATTTAATATAAAACAAATTGAAATGTCAATGTATGCCCAATGACCCAGGGCATAATAAAACGCGGCTATTATGTTTAATCAAAATCTCGAATTTGACCTTTTTGCCAAATGTAAAACTTGCCATTAAAAATTTAGTATGGATGAATTTATAATAAAAGAGTTTTATAGGTAGTTTAGTTATATATAAGACAATTAAACGCATTGGCATTGTGTTACAACATTCGCTAATCCAGAAATAGTTTTTTGTCTACTTGGAATAACGTTTAAAACGGTTGGATTTTTTTATTTATTTAGCTTATTTCAAGCGAAAACTTATCTTTTATATATAAAAAAAATGTTGACAAAAACGTATGACGCTAATGATCTCAGTTGGCATTCGACCATTTTCAATATACTTTTTCTTATGAAATATATGGTCGCAAAGAAGGTTTAAGGTATGTGCTTATATGTATTGGTTTTCGATTTATGGCTGTTTTTGTGAGCTATTAAAATTTTAAAATGCTTAATAAAATTGTTAAATCTCATGAACTAATACAATACAAAAAAAATGTTGTCAAAAACGTATAATCCTGATTTCGCTTTTAGACTAAGGGCCCAGGGCCGGCAGACATACGTCATTTTATCATAGCTGATTTTTTTTCTGCGTATATATACCAAAGTAGATAAGAACGAATGGACATTCCGAATTTTCAAAGCTAGGGCTTTTCGGAGATATGCAGTTTTAATAGTGCATTCTCAACTACGTTATTTTATCAAAGCTGATTTTTTGATATGTTTAAGGGGATAGTGTCACAAACTTTGTTTGACACTTGTCATACCCCTACAGTGGGGAGTTTCGTCTGGCAGATAAAATAACGTAGTTGAGAATGGCCTGTAAAAACTGCATATCTCCGAATAGCCCTAGCTTTGAAAATTCGGAATGTCCATTCGTTCTTATATACTTTGGTATCTATACGCAGAAAAAAAATCAGCTATGATAAAATGACGTATGTCTGCCGGCCCTGGGCTCTTAGTCTATTTTGGTAGTTCAGCCGGTGTATTTCTTTGACATAAACTACTTACTTTGCATTGGTTCAAAGTTCAAAATTGTGTGGGCGCTACGATTGAATGAATTCCAAAATTGCGTATATACATATATAACGAAACCTCGAATTTTTTAAATCCCGCATCATAAGAATTCTTAATTTTTAAAATCTTTCATTTGGAAATCTTGTACTAAAAAAATTTCAAATAACAAAAACTTCGAATTATCAAAATCTCACAATCAAACAATGGCAATGGCGCAGAGGATAAAGTGCTTGATTGCTAACTAGGACGTGTGGGTTCGATCCCCACGCTAGGCGCATTCTTTTCTATTCCTCCAATTTTAATTGGATGCCGCCCATGGGTTAAAATGAGACAGTCAATACCTGGTTCTCAAATCTACTGTGCCAAACTAGTGCCGTGCAATTCAGGTTGCATTTAAAAGACCTTAGGTCTTACAGGCATATAGTTAAATTAAAAAAAAAATTTTTTTGAACACAATAATTTAATAATATTATACTTTATTTAAATATGAAACAACAATTCATAATGCAAAATTTAAATAGTTTAATGTTGCTTAAGAGAGAAAGATTTTATAATTGCGAGATTTCGAGATACAAGATTTTTATATGCGAGATTTTAATATACGAGATCTTAGGAACGAAATTTTAACCTGTGGTCTTTCGTAGCCAACCTCACAAATGCGGCATGTAAAATTTATAGGTTCGCCAACAGCAATCTAAAGCACCGAATGAAGCTGCCTCCTGCCTCTGCAGCTGCGTTAAATGGAATGTTGTTCGTAAGATTGCCGCCGTTTACTCATTTATTCTAGCTAATCTGGAATAACTTTCTGTTTTTGTAACGCCTGTTCTCATGAAGTTATCTCAAGCAGATTAGAATAACTAGCTGTCCAAGAACAAATGTATAGAAAAGCTGATTGGAAAAGCTCATTTGGTATAAGTTTCGTTCTGGTTTTTTGACAGCTTGCAGCTAACCTATCTGATTCGTTCACAAATATACTCGGATAGTTTTATATCCGGGATAACATATCTATTTTTTTCAGATGTGTACAAAGTTTGACCGACTGTATGCTGCTCCAAGACGACACAAAAAAGCTTTCCAAGTGGTGTAAAATCAACCAATTAACGCTAAATATTTCGAAATGTCAATGCTTCTCTTTTACTCGTCGTTTGATTCCAATTGATTTTGACTATATTATTGACAATAACATTCTTGATAGAGTTTCATTAAAAAGGGATCTTGGAGTAATTTTTGACTCTAAGCTCAATTTTGTCAAGCACATTGAATTTAATGCGAATAAGGCCAACTGCATGCTTGGATTTATCTTTCGTAACTCGTATGGCCTGAAGGATTCTTACACTCTAAAATCACTCTACATTGCTTATGTAAGGTCGGTTCTTGAATACTGCACAGTAGTATGGAATTCATTCTATAACGTTCATTCAACTAGAATCGAAAATGTCCAAAAAAAATGTACGCGTTTCGTTTTTAACAAACTGCGATGGAATGTTGAAATGCCGTCATATGATACCAGACGTAAGCTCATTGGCATCTAGACATTGGAAAACCGTCGCAAGATGTTTGCCATTATTTTTATTAGAGATATTATATCTTATCACACAAAATGTCCTTGTCTCTTATCTTTAATTGATTTATATGCCCCTTCTCGAGAGCTAAGAACACGAACAATGTTTCAAGAAAAACCCCATAGAATAAACTATGCCTTAATATAGCTTCTAACAATATTGATGTAAACTTTCACTTGAGTAGGGACTCATTTAAAAATATGTTAGCCTTATACTTTTTAACGGCTTAGTTATGAACACATTTTGTAATTATAATTTAATATTTGTATTAAAATCCATAGTCTATTTGAGTTCAATGTAAGCTCTAATTCATGATGTAAATAAATAAATAAATAAATAATTAGTGAGTGAACGCCTCCATTAAATCTGTCTGTATTCAATATTTTGACAGCTATTTCAAGTCCAGCTACGGATTCGTCTCAATTTTATTCAGCAAGTTACTTGCCAAAGTGATAAATGCTTAAAGAACCCATTTTCTATAAATGGACAGATGTTTTTATGTATTTGTAAGGGGGGCATTATTTTAGCTTAAAAGTAAAATTAACAGCAGTTGTTATGAAGCGTGACAACTAAATTTTTATATTCCTATCTAAGCTTAAAAAAAAAAACATCTAAAAAATAATATTTGTTAATCAAAGATTATTTTTTTATTATGTGTACGTTAAAAAACTAAAGTTTAAATGACAACGGTATAATTGAAAAGTTTTCATCACTATCTTCCACTTCCTACTGCCGCTGGGGAATCCTTATAGATGTTAGATGTAAGCTCTCCAATAGGGTAATTTCAAAATTCTCAACAAGCTATTCATTTCTAACATGTACCAAACACGCGCGCTAACGTTGAAATGCAAGAAATATTGGAGGGTTTACACTTGCATGAATTCACCGGCGTCTGTAGCGGACGAAACTAGAAGTTTCTTGCAAACTGTCCATGTGTGCATGTAGAAATGATAGTTCAGGGCGAAACCTTGGCAAATGCTGTTACCGTCGCATGAAAATTGGTTGTTAAAGAAACATGTTTTAATTGAGAAGAGGAATACGTCTAATGTCGAATTTCTTTCATCGAATTCTTCGGAATTTTTCATGCTTGGGTTTCTTTCATACTGTGCGTTGTATTTATTACAAAATTTATATTTCTCGTTCTAGTTTTCGTTTTCTCTTTTTTTAGTACAGCGTTTTCATTACAAAAGCTAGATTTGGATAAAGGTACCTATTACCGCACCCTACGCAGCTACATTTAACTGCAATACGTTTTTTAATTGAAATTGGGCTTACACATGCATGAACTCGCTACCTGTTAACGTGAAAGTACAAATTTCACGTCTATAAAAGTTAAAGTAAGACCGCACTATCCGACGCTGTCAGCCAGCGGAACAATGCGGCACTTTCCGACAATATGCATAATTTTTTTTCAAACCGTACTTGAACGGCAGCTTTTTTCGTATTCGATATCATGTAAAAAATGTCATTTTTTATTGGTACCTCAACATTTTTTTTCGAAGATATTTTATCTAAATGTACATCCCAAATTGTAATTAATAAATGAAATGAATGCATAAACTTGCCTTATATACCTAACACTTACCTTTAATTGCAAGTAAAAAAACAACCTCCGGACAGCGAAGAGTCCCAAAATAAAGAATGTAAAAAATATAAAAAAGAAATAATAAATCTTTTTTGTTAAATTTAATAAGACAACTAATCCTGAAATATCCTTTTTCAATTCGGGTACCCTTAAATCTTATACTGGGTTTTCATTGGAGCAAATGAGGTAATTCCGTAGCAAATTTTGAAATTACATTCGAAATAACCTCATTTCCCATATAAAATCATAACTCGAAATTATCATATTTCCACCTAATTTAATTGCAAATTATTTTAAACAAAACCCTAATTTCAATATGATTGTGAACATCTCTGGAGAAAAAGTTTATTTGGAAGAAATATCTATGGCAACAGCGGAAGTAACCAAAACAAAACACAAATTTGGAAATAAAATCCATGGCAACGGAAAAATTAAACAAAACAAAATATTAATTTGGAAATAAATTTGTTTAAGCATGATAAATTTAAAGGTGAGTGCAAATATTTGTATATAAAACATATCAAATATAATTTATAATTTAAGTTCAATAGCCTATAACCTAGCCAAGGAATAAAGGAAGCGGATGCAATCATCTAAATAGTAGGCAATGACTTTTTCTATTGGCCGTCCTGAACTGTTCTGGCCCCACAAAATGACAGTTGTTACTCTAAACAGAACAGAAAAAGATTCTGGATTTCATTTCGAATTCGATTTCGAAAACAGAATCACTAATACGAGTACAATCATATAATTAGAATGTCGAAATCATCGGGTTGATTTGTTTTGTGTAATTTCGATGTTTTTATTGAATTTGAACTTCTTTTCTAGTAAAGTAACATAAAATAATCAAGTTAATTATTATTGATACAAGAAAATGTGTATCTAAATTGAAATCAAGTGTTTTGAAAATTGTTTTCAGCCGATATGATTTTTTTTAAAATTTAATTTTCACAAATACAGTGATTTTTTTTATTGGGCGAACGTGTTCCAGACGGCCAATCGAAAAGGCCATACGTTTTTAGTTTGTCTGTCACAAACAGACAAACTAACATACACACAAAATTAAAATTTTATATATATCTAGGAACTTATTAGTAGAGAAAACTGTTCGGCATGCCGTTTTCGTTTGGCTGTTCAGAGTTACTTCTTTTACGCTCCATATTTTTATATAAAATGTAAAAAGAATAACGTCCACTTAAACGACATTAGGTCTGATCCACACTCTGCCAATTGGCACAAATTGGCACCAATTTCTGCCAAAACCTGTTCCAGACTTATAAATTTGGTAGTTTTTGGCAGAAGAGAGCACTCTTGAGAGATTAAAATATTTCCTCTTCCTGACAATTTCTTGCCAATTCCTGCCCAATAAATTTTTGTAGGCAGCAATTTGTGGGCAGAAAATTTACAATTGTCAGACTGACGTTTGTCATAAACGAAAAAAAACGTTTCGTAGTTGTTGTGGAAAAATATTTTTTGAACAAATAAATTAATTTAGAAACACTAAAATACAAAATAATTAGTTTGAGGAGAAAAAAATGTGAATTTACAGCAAATAAAGAAATTAAAAAAAAACAAATGTGTTGACGTTTAAAAATTGGCAGAAAATTGTCCTCGAGCTGTTCCAGACTTTTTCGGACTTTATTTCACAATGAGAGAATTTTATCCCCACTCTTCAAGTTTTGACAATCTGCCAATTTCTGCCCAAAAAAAGTCTGGATCAGACCTATTATTCAGCCTTAATTATTTCCACTAAAATCTGTGTCAAACATGAACTGATTGGTGCTACTTACTTACAGCGGAATAGTAATACCTAGTTGTTAGTAAAATCATATGGTCACGTTTTTTTCTTAATTCAGCATTCATAAAAAAACAACATTTTGATCTTATTCAAATTTACATGTATGTACAATGTCACGCATTTTGAAATGCGTAACAATCCTTTTTTTCTAACAATAACAATATATACCTATTATAACCTTTTCAGAAAAAAAAATGTTCGTTAATCACATTTTTGTTCGTGAACCTTTTTATTACTGGGGTAAAAAATATTAAAATATTTATAAAAAAAAAACTGAATAGGTAGGTACCATTTTGTTAAAAAAAAGGTTACTGTGACACAAAAAAAAAATGTTTTTTTTGCAGTTAAAATTTAAATTATTCGTGTATAAGAACAAGCTAGAGATAGTGTGTTAATATTACCCTAACTATACATATGCAAACATATATAGGAGTACTATATTATACAACCCTTCCAGTTACTGTCCGCTTAAATCCTAGATCCGCATCTTATAAAAACGCGATCGTCTTTAAACATTCTTTGAATACTAATGACTTTCATGTCATTCATCATAAACTCCAGCAAACCAACAAAAAAAAATCTTCACATCGCGTCTCTAAACAAAAAGGATTTTTTTCTCACGATTTCGTCTTTTTCACCCTGACACACTAAGCAAGCAAAGAACATCAACCGTCATCAGCACAATCACCATATCCGTGAAGAAGCTACCTCACCTTTAACTAGATCCTCGTTTTTTTTCTTTTTTTCGCCTCATTTCCATTTCAGATTGAATAAAAAAAAACTCAAATTAATTCAAGAAATAGAAAAAAGGATCCCTCATGACAAACAATAAATATTGCAATAGAATCTCCAGCGTTCACAGGCATAAAAAATAAAACCGGAACAAAAATCTCGCGAGGATAATATTATGTATGCATATCACACACAAAAGGGATCGCCTAGTCCTGCGTCTAATTTGCATATTTGATCGCGCGAAAGAGGTCCTGTATGTGGAAGTGGTTAAGGCATCTTCTCTTATTGAAAACAACAAATCGCAATCGACGAACAATGGCAGCGCGATCGTCTGTGTGCGTTGGGTCATTACATGGGACGGGACTTAAAAAAGGATTGTCTGATACGTAAGAATTCCTACTACCTATTGTCACTGTCACGTATTTTTTCATTTAAAAATTCTTCACAGTCATCCCATAGACTACCAAAAGGACCAATTCACCCTTGACGCGGCAGCTTACATGTAGGTATATACATATTTGAATTTACTTCCGAATAAATTTGAACGGGTAATGGTTTACGTAGGTATCGTATAATGACAAGAAAAAGTTGAAGGATGAGATTTTCGAAAACTGCGCATTCATTTTTTATCTCTCATTCGATATTCAAATGATGCGATCGCCTGAGGCGAATAATCTATCAACGATAAATTATAATTATCCTGTGTTAATCTTAATGTATGTAGGTAAATTTGTACGTATTTGCAGCTACAGCTTGTATGTTTTTATAGAATTAAGTTTTTCATTCTTCAGTAGAACATTAGCATTCAAGGAAAATCCAATATAAGAAGAGAAAAGGACCGACCAATTAATTGAATAAACGATGTTAAGAGATCATTACCGTTCTGAAGAAATTTGAATATTTTCCAAAGCAATATAGGTAAAAGCAAGAGAGATTAATTTAAAGAAAGTTATAATTTTGTGACCATGTGTAAAGTTCAAAATTATAATTCTAAAGCTACAGTTCCACTGTCAAAGTAATCAGTCATCGCATTGACTTTCTGGAGTCACGAAACTAATATTCGCCGTCAACGTTTACAGTGTCAATGCTTCAAACGTTGACGATCACACGAATGACACAAGTCGGTCAATGATGTCCCAAAAAGCGATGACGTGCCTTGTGTGTCAATGTAATTTTTATTCGTCACTGCCAATGCGTTGACACTCAAAACTTTGGCGATCACACGAGTTTCACGTTTTGTTCGAGCAGACATCAGTTTGAGTTTGTAAAAAAAATTTCTTTTAAAGTTAATTTTGAATATTAAAAAAAAAAAAAAGTACAAATGACAAAAAGAAACTTAGATTTGGAAATGGCTGTTTTAGCCGCTTATATAAATGAGAGCAGCACAGATGAGGACGAAGACAACATTAGCAGCGCAAGACTACAAGGAAATCATCGTTCCGTTTGGACAAAAATTTGGATGATGCTGCGTGGAAAAGAAGGATTCGGTGTTAAATTACTCCACGAATTGCGAAACGAGGAGCCAAACTTGTATCGGAACTTCCTTCGCATGTCAGCCAAACAGTTCAATTTTTACTGGCCCTAAATGAAGCCTCAAATACAAAAAATAACACAAATATGCGAACTAGCATACTCGAGCTAGTAAATACGAGTACAGTGAAACCCGCTTACCTGAAAACATTTACATATCCCGTATACATTTACATACAAACTACCTCGCTTAACTGAAAACTCGCTTTAGTGAAAAACCCGTATAACTGAAAAGAAATTCCTTCAAGTTCTCTATTTTCTATAGAAAACAACTCGGTTAAGTGAAAAATTAAAAATAGAAAAAAAACGTGTGTCGAATCGATTCATTTGTTTTGACAGTTCACCTCCACAACTTCCATTCATATGACACATGTAAATGCTAAAAATAAAAGGGAAAACCTCGAAATTTCCATTTACTTACATACATACATTGTTGTTTTTGTAACACGAAATGTATATGTGAATAAAAGAAACTGAACTCAAGGAAGAGTTGGTTGAGTTTTGCGTTTACAATATGATTCCCAAAGTTGAACATTAGAATGTATGAGGACTATGTTATGTGCAATATGTAATTTTGTAAACATTAATTTGTACATACATGTATACATACCTACAAATTCGTTTTGTTTAAAAATAAATTATTTGTTTGTTAATTTATTTAAATAAAACAAATTTATTTATAAAATGAAATGGTAAACATTTAACACGGGTTCTTTTTCAGCTGTTAAAATTCGGCATATATGTAGTCAAAATTGTTTCTTAACACGAAGCCTGCCATACTGAAACATTTTTTCAGTTATCCGAGTCCCGTTTAAGTGAAATATATTTTTCATTTATCCGAAATCCGCTTAACTGAATTTTTTTTCAGTTATCCGAGGTCCGCTTAAGATTTTTCACTGTTTCGCTTAAGCTGGTTTCACTGTATGTGTATATTTTTTTGTTTTTATAAAGCAAAACTGATTGTGTCAATTAAAATATCAAAGCTACGTTGACCGGGTATAAAATTGTGCCGTGTCAATGTTGGGATACAGCCAATGCGATGACGAATAGTTCTAAAAACTCTAACAACGCGTCCCAATTACGTTGACACATTCATTACACGGTCATCAAACTGGGTCAATGTTCTGACCCACAAGTTCGAGTCAACGTTCTCGTCAACGCATTGAAAACATTTTTCGTTGACTATTACACGACGTGACACAATAAGGACATATTTTGACGTCATTTTTACGTCAGAGAGTCAACGCGATGACCGATTACGTTGACCGTCTAATTGTAGCTTAAGCAAGTCTTCTCTATAGGCGTTTTTCTTTTTTCGTTCAGAGCGGGGCCCTCATCACGTCACTTAATGGAGGATACGAGCCACCACTTTGATAAAAAAAAATTGTACCATGCCTTTGTTAAAGGGCTTTGTGGGGGCCCAAAAAATGTATTCTCTTGAAGTTAAGAAAAAAACAAACTAAGTGATCAAATAATTCATAATTTAAGTTGCTTATTGTACATATATTTGAGGACCTTCACACACAATTTAAATTCAAAATATTAATGCTCAAACGAAATATAAGTAATTATGTGAGAGCGTCGAAAAAAAAGTTGTGAATTTGCTGCCATTTTCTCTTTTTATATGAGCATGAAATAAAGAAACGAAAAGCTTTTGTTAATCTAGTTATTTTCCTATACAGCAATGTAGGATCTAAGAAAACTATTAACAAATAAAAAATGGAAGGATTTTGAAAAAAAAATTATGTTTTTGTAAAAAAAACAGTGCTCTTTATTTGCTTGCCAAATTGGACAATTTCAACTGATAAAAAAAATCCTATGCACGTAATTGTATGAAAATACAGTACCTACATACTTTTAAAATTTCAAGTTGATTTCAATAAAGCTATGAACGGCATCAATTTCTTGAATACATGAGTACCCGGTGTACTAAAGCGAAGCGTTATTTTAGAGATTTGAGGATGAGCTTTTATAAATCTTATGAGGGCAAATGATAAAATTGAGTTTCTGTTCTGTGGTATACAAGAATCGGACCAGAGAATCATTTCCTCGAAATGTTCGTTGGCTGTTATCACCTTTTCTAATTTTTTTATAAAAGCACTGGTCAGATCATTCCCACTTCTTCCCATTAGATTTTCACTCCACAAGACACAGTAAACCTATGAAAACAAAATAAAGCTAAGAGTTTTTTTTTAATGTTTTCTCACCTTATTATTGGTTGACTGATGAGCAGTAAGGTTATAAGTATTTAGCTGGGAGTGGTAAAAAAAACGAAGACACTTCGGCCTTTGGACAAGATAGCACATTTTGCAAATCGAAGCATATTACTGGAATCGAAGATCTCCTATCTAATTCTCGATTTTCTCTTGAATTTATTTTTTGCAACTGATGTTCCTCATATTTTGCGTTGAGCTCTTGTGAAAAAATGTTACTGGAATTATTTGAAGCCACCATATACTGCTCACAGAGATCACATCTGTCTTTTTTGGGATGGAAAAAAGAGATGTTAAACTCGTTTTCAAATATCTTCCGGTATAAGTGACTCTTAACATTTTTTCTTCATTATTTGCTTCTTCGATGATTAATCTCCACATTTTTGTAATATTTAAGCTTGGCTCTAAGTATGTGTTTGTAGAATCACGTCTACAATAGTATGATTCCACTGCAGGAAATCGGGAAATATGTTCTCGTATTGCCTCTTTAATCGGTTCTGCGAGTTTTGTTTTTACATGGTTGCCTTGTTTTAAGATCCGAGGAACTCCACTTATAACATTTTTTTGTTAATGGACATTGTAAATGGAATTTTGGCTTATATCCAATGACAACAGAAAGAAATTTTTACATACCCGTATTCGTTGTTCCCTTACGTTAAAATAAAAGCTAAAAATAAACCTCAATTTTACCTTGAGGACTGCTTCCATAGTTTAAAGTTTCCTCAGCTATTTCGAAATTTAACTGATTGGCTTGAGTTTCAATTTCCTCAACGACATTAAGCTCATCTGGTTGACTTGGGTGATTGACATTCTCAATTTCATCGGCAATATAATAAGTGGCCTCAGCTTCCGATTCATTATTTGGAACTCTGGATGCATATTTAACTAAACTAATCATGGCTATTAGTGAATTCGGTGGATGAGATATAGCCACAATTCAACTAATTTTTGCAATTGATGCTATTAGTGAATTCATAGAAAGCAAATTGAATGAATGTCGGTAAAATTACCTGCACCACCGACATTTTGTTCAACTAATTTAAATAGTATTACTGAATCCTCAAACCTTTCGCACTCCATACAAACTTTCTCAATTTATTTCCGCGAATCTTTGTATTGATGCTGTTTTTGACCATAATGGATAGCACAAGAAATGTAAGTTGAAATGAGAATATGTATTTGATTCTGAATTAAAAAATATATACCTACTAGGTACCTGTATTAATTGTTAGTTCTAATTTTCTTTTTTTTTTTAGAAAACGAACCACTTACCGAGACTCAGTGTACGGAAATGGTGGGATTACTGAAAACACAACCTGAAATTGCCAAGAATTTAACCAATAAATTCCCAGAACAACAGTTTTGGGAAAACTTAAAAAATTTAATTAACGGTTTCGGTCCTCCTTTTACGGACCACAAGTCCTCAATAAAACAAAAATTTGCCCAAAAAAGAGATCCATGAATGCAATTAGTGATAAGAAAGAGAAAATCATTTCCTATCGCCAGTTGACAAAGATGTGGTTCAGCTGTCCTGCTTAAAAAATTCGCATCTTAAAGTCTTCTGAAATATGAAAACTTAAACTTTACAATGCATCGGAAATATCAAATATATACCTAATTTGGTAGCGAATACAAATCCGATTAGTTCCATTTCTTTTTTTCGATCAACAAAAATTACATCAATGCTAAGCTACAATTTAACATTGCGTGTGACGTTAAAAATGTCAATGGGGGTGGCCGTGGCGCGATAGTTGTGTGCTCGTCTGTCAACCTGATTCCATTCCTGCCGTTGTCTATGTCTTCTTATATTCAATTAAAAATCAATCCTAAAAATTGTCATAAAATGAGTTGCTGGTTTACTCATTACATGATATTCAGGCATAACACTAGCAACATGTGATTGAGTAAACTACTCATAAATATGACAACGAAATAAAATAAAATAATGCGAATTATAAGAGACATAAATAAAAAAGACAAGGTAATTTTCTCCGCATTAGTTCAGCCGCCATCCCTGGATATAAAATCTGAGACAACAACCAACGTCTCAAAACGTCGCGCCACACATCTTTCTATCCTTCTTTCTCTTCTTTCACCGGAAGCCTCGCTGTGTTAAAAACATATAAAGGGTATTCATAATCCCTTGAGCGCGTGCAAAACTATAAAAATAAAAAACAAATGACGGCAGCGATAATATAGTTCGGGAAATGGTAAGGTAGTTCAAGAATCGATAGTATAGTTCCTTCGACGAATTCACTAATTGAAATAAACGCGAAAGAGAATCTATTGCGAATCTCTTCAGCCTCCAGGGAGTAGAAAATTGCGAATTCACTAATCGGAATGAATATATTTAACAGGTACAAACAAGTTGACACAATTTATTTAACCTTACCTGCAAAATTACTTTCATTGGGCGGATTAGATGATAAATTCTTCATAACACAATTGGCTCTCTTCTGTAATAAACTCTGTCATTTTTTACTCTGAAAATATTTGTTTATTTAATGGTAGCTTTGTATATGAAACCTATAGTACTACTACGAGACTGAATTTTTTAGCTAGTAGTTCCGTCGATGAGGGCGCTAGTTTCTCTTTTCTTGATATTGAATTGTTGATGTGGAAGAAGTAAATGTAGAGGCAAATACGAAAAAAAGCAAGGGAGACGGTCAAAACTTATTAGTTCTGACAACAATATAGAGGGTAAGTTAGAAAACCGAATACGCTGTTTTTGTAATGCAACCTTCAAAATATGGTGGGTATAAATAAATTATATCAAGGCTTTTAGGTTATTATTTTCGCGGATGATATTCATATTACATAAAGTTTAAATTTTTCGGTACTTCTTCGAAACGTCGGGAAAAAGAAAAAGAAATTGAAAATATTTCTTACATTTAACGCGGTAAGTTCCGAAAAATTTAAACTTTATGTAATATATCAAGGCTATTCGCTTTGGAAGTATGAATGTATATGGATATACATGCATGTACATATAGGTTATTATAGAATTTATTTTAATTTTTTTTTTGAATTTTAGATATTTGGTGGATTTTAGGATTTTGAATGCGAAAATAGCAAAGCAATGTTGAGATATTTCAATATGTTTTGCTTAGGTAGGTACATGTGTACCCAGATACCCATCTACATACAATATGTATGTACATAGGTACTTGTTGTTCTTTTTCAAATATAATACCTATTGAGAATAATTTAATATTTTCTCCGCAATTCCGTCTCTCTGTCTGTCTGTCCACGAGTTTACAGCCTAAACGTTTTATTTCATAAACATGTCCCCAGTTTTTTTATTTTTATATTATTTCAGCTTTTTTAAGACGAAAAATGACAATACCTACCTACTTACCATACTTTCTTTTTGACCAAAAATGTAAATATTATAAGGGGTTTTCCAATAAGAGGTGTTATTTTGAATAGCCCGCTAATTCGGTAGCTGTCACTTTTGAAGCTGTCATTTTTTGACATTTGACAAGTAGAAACTACGCTATTAATAAAAATGGAACACCGGCGTATAGTTAGCACCGCGATATCACGGATTTCAAAATTTTTGATTCCTATAATTAGGTGAACATTTGGTGAGATTTGGTTAATCATTTTTAGAATTTGGTGAATCATGGTTTAAAAGTTATAAACAATTTAAGGTTAGGCGTATAGTTAGCACTCGATAAGAACAAAATGAACGTTTATTGGTATCAGTCGATGGGAAATGGTTTTCCGAATTTAGTGAGACTATTTACGAATTTGGTGAAGCTATATTTTAATAAATAATTAAGAAAAACCAATTACAATGACAGTTCTATAAACAATTAACAATTAACAAACATACCTAAGCGTCGTAACGTAACGTAGCTAAATCTGTCATACACGCACACAAAACTAATCCATGTACAAGATTCTGTCCCAATTTTTGACGTTCGTTTGACGTCTTGCAGTCGCCAAAATATTTGGAATTTTTTAAAACAATTTTAACAAAATTAAACAAATCTATCCTTAATGCTGGAATTGAGAAAACTAAGCTCTTAATAATTGCTATATTTCGTCAAATGTATAGCGGCTTAGAAGCGCGACAAGTTCATATATCACTTATGTCGTTTTTATTTGGCAATCCGGAAGCCTTCTGGACTCTTAATTTTGTCTATCATTCTATTTATTGAACAAACCTTCAACTCGTTAAATTTGCATGTTATTTAATTCCTATTATTTGTACTGCGAATATAGGTACTATAATATATATAACTTGCATATGCATTTCTTAAAAAAATTCTAAAAATCAAGCATAACATTACGTTCATAGAGAATAACAAAAAAGTGGGTCCCGCAATTCCATCTGTCTGACTGTCTGTAACTGTCCTCGAGTCTACAGTCTTGGCTACGGTTGAATGAATTTTGCTTCAAACTTGGTACCTACATATTATTTGTTCGGTAATTTATATATGCCGACACGTTTTTTTCATTTTTTTAAAGACAAAAAAACGGTACCTGCCATACACTTTTTTGCCAAAAAGGTAAATCTTATTTTTCTTGAAAACGGCTCCAAGATTTTTACTTTTTTAATAAGTACAGTGCATTTTTTTTAAATTCGATTTTCAAAAACCAGTCACTGAATTTTTTGAATTTTGAATTTTATACTCGTATTAATAACAGCTTTAAATGGCGTTTCAATTTTTTTTCTGAAAATGTTTTTAAAATTTTATACATACAAAATTATTTTTTTTAAACCGCTCCAACGATTTTTGAAATTTTTTCTGATACATTCTTTATTTGTCGACGAATTCAAATGGCATCTTTTTTCTCCAAACTTGAACAACTAAGCAATTAAGCAATATAAAAACATTTAGTTATGTTTATTAACCATTTATTTCTACCTTATACTATCTTTCCTTTTTACGAATTTTTGCGTACGTTCCTGAATACTACATATTTACAAAGTAGGTTCTCATACATTTATATATATATAGATATATTAAAAATCACATTAATCTTATGTATGCACATGTATCCACAAAAAATTATAAAGTTATGTATATGCATACAGTTACCTACCCACCTACATCCTTCATTTTCGTTAAAATATGTATGTATGTACATATTTACATGCCTTAGATTCCATCCATGTATGTATGTAAATATTTCTCTCCTAACTTACATAATTAAAATCCATAACTTAGATTTAAATATACATTAAATTGTAGGTAGGTTACTTACTATTCCTTGAATCATCCATTCGACAATTCATTAAACTAAGAATCAAGGTAATGTTACCTACATATGTACATCGGTTTTATACATGCATAGGATAACTATAGACTATACCCACCTACTAACAGTGTAAATGAGCCCTATTCTGCTATCCGATGCGATGGAATCTTTCGATTCACGTGAATATTTCACTCAATTTTTCAAAATTTATTTTAAAATCTTTTCTATCTTTTGATTCAAAAGCTTTACTAATATTTCTTTTTTGCTTAATTCTTAAAAAACATCTGTGTTTAAATTTATTTTTGATCGAAATTTATATACTTATTGGAATAATTCTTTTTTTTCGTCAAATAGCAGAATACAAATATTCACGTGAACATTTAACAGAATACGGCTGAATGTTTAGCTCTAGTCGTGCATTTTATTTCTTTATGCAAATGCAGTGTTAATAAAACTGCATACTCGAATTTTCAAAAAACTTGTTTTTCGATTTTTCAAAAACCAGTGGTTGAATTTGTTTGAAATTAAAATTTTATATGTACATTAATAATTACTTCAAAATGTAGTTTCAATTTTTTTTTCTAAATATGTTTTCAAAATGTTAGAAAGAAGAAATTATTTTTAAAAAGACGCTCCAAAGTTTTCTATATATTCATATTTTTTGTCCAACAATTCCAATGGCTTCTGTTTTTTCCTCAAACTGTAACAATTATCAATAAAAATAAAAGATTGCATTATGTATATCATCCATTTATTTCTACCTAATTATATTCCATTTTACTCCTTTTAGCGTATGTTACTGACTACCTACATATATATTAGGTGGGCTCTCATACATTTATATATACATAGTTTTAAAAATCACCTGAATATTATATATATTGGACGTAAGTTATAAAGTTATATGAATATCGCTACCTACCCATACCTATATCCTTCACTTTCATTATTATTTGAACATATTTACATACCTAAATTCCATCTATGTATGTAGGTGGGTACCACTGATCTCTATAATTATAGAGATCAGTGGTGGGTACATATATTACATTATTACTAACTTGAATAATTAAAATCAATAATGTAAATTTAAATATACATCAGTGGGTAACTTTACCTATCCCTCGAATCATCCATTCGACAATTCATTATACCGAGAATCAAAGTAATCTTCTACATCGGCTTTAAGCCTGCATACGATAACTAGACTACCTACTAACAGCGTAAATGTTTAACTGCATTAAAGTTTTTAAAGATTTCTCTTTAATCGATTGACTTTTCTTGTTAGAGTCTCTCGGACAAGATCCTCATCCTTGGAATACGAGGACAGAGATGCAGCTGCCCTTTGCGAACCAGAGATTTCATGACGTAGTTCCTGGACGTCCTGAGCTTCGTTGAATCTAAGATCGTTGATGTTGCGGAACTTGTAGCGTTGCTGAATGTATGTCTGAACCGTCACCACAACGACTCCGATTAGCATGTGAGCTGTGAAGACTGTAAAGTTGACACCATTTCTTGCAATAAAAATATTCTTAGCAAAAGTCCAATTGTCCACCTCCCAAATTAAATAAATAAACAAAACAAACAAAATATACAAAACATCAACTCAGAGGTGACAACTGACAGTAGTTGGGACATGAGAAAGAAGCTTAGTTTGGAAGAAAAAGATCTGTTTGTTCGCCTGAGCACAAACTTTCAGAATTTGGTATATCTTACTTTTTAAGTAACGTGCACTTTTACACGAAATAACATTTTTTTTCGGAATGGTGCCGCGCTGATATATAATTGCTTATAACTTAGTAACTAAGATTCACCAAATTCTGAAATCTGTTGTGTAGTCTTCTAAGCTAGGTCTAACCCCAATCGCCAAGTTTCAGAATTTGGTGAATCATACTTATTAAGTTAGAGGTGCCTTTTCAAGAAAGTACCATTTTTCATTCGGGATAGTGTCTCGCTTAAATCAAATTGCTTATAGCTCTTTAACTAAGATTCACCAAATTCTGAAATCTGTTGTGTAGTCTTCTAAGCTAGGTCTAACCCCAATCGCCAAGTTTCAGAATTTGGTGAATCATACTTATTAAGTTAGAGGTGCCTTTTCAAGAAAGTACCATTTTTCATTCGGGATAGTGTCTCGCTTAAATCAAATTGCTTATAGCTCTTTAACTAAGATTCACCAAATTCTGAAATCTGTTGTGTAGTCTTCTAAGCTAGGTCTAACCCCAATCGCCAAGTTTCAGAATTTGGTGAATCTTACTTTTTAAGTTACATGCACTTTTACGATGCCGCGCGGCTCCAACTCTAATAAAAACATTTAGTTTCATGGTAAAAGTGCATGTAACTTAAAAAGTATGATTCACCAAATTCTGAAACTTGGCGATTAGAGTTAGACCTAGCTTAGAAGACTACACAACAGATTTCAGAATTTGGTGAATCTTAGTTAAAGAGCTATAAGCAATTTGATTTAAGCGAGACACTATCCCGAATGAAAAATGGTACTTTCTTGAAAAGGCACCTCTAACTTAATAAGTATGATTCACCAAATTCTGAAACTTGGCGATTGGGGTTAGACCTAGCTTAGAAGACTACACAACAGATTTCAGAATTTGGTGAATCTTAGTTAAAGAGCTATAAGCAATTTGATTTAAGCGAGACACTATCCCGAATGAAAAATGGTACTTTCTTGAAAAGGCACCTCTAACTTAATAAGTATGATTCACCAAATTCTGAAACTTGGCGATTGGGGTTAGACCTAGCTTAGAAGACTACACAACAGATTTCAGAATTTGGTGAATCTTAGTTACTAAGTTATAAGCAATTATATATCAGCGCGGCACCATTCCGAAAAAAAATGTTATTTCGTGTAAAAGTGCACGTTACTTAAAAAGTAAGATATACCAAATTCTGAAAGTTTGTGCTCAGGCGAACAAACAGATCTTTTTCTTCCAAACTAAGCTTCTTTCTCATGTCCCAACTACTGTCAGTTGTCACCTCTGAGTTGATGTTTTGTATATTTTGTTTGTTTTGTTTATTTATTTAATTTGGGAGGTGGACAATTGGACTTTTGCTAAGAATATTTTTATTGCAAGAAATGGTGTCAACTTTACAGTCTTCACAGCTCACATGCTAATCGGAGTCGTTGTGGTGATGGTTCAGACATACATTCAGCAACGCTACAAGTTCCGCAACATCAACGATCTTAGATTCAACGAAGCTCAGGACGTCCAGGAACTACGTCATGAAATCTCTGGTTCGCAAAGGGCAGCTGCATCTCTGTCCTCGTATTCCAAGGATGAGGATCTTGTCCGAGAGACTCTAACAAGAAAAGTCAATCGATTAAAGAGAAATCTTTAAAAACTTTAATGCAGTTAAACATTTACGCTGTTAGTAGGTAGTCTAGTTATCGTATGCAGGCTTAAAGCCGATGTAGAAGATTACTTTGATTCTCGGTATAATGAATTGTCGAATGGATGATTCGAGGGATAGGTAAAGTTACCCACTGATGTATATTTAAATTTACATTATTGATTTTAATTATTCAAGTTAGTAATAATGTAATATATGTACCCACCACTGATCTCTATAATTATAGAGATCAGTGGTACCCACCTACATACATAGATGGAATTTAGGTATGTAAATATGTTCAAATAATAATGAAAGTGAAGGATATAGGTATGGGTAGGTAGCGATATTCATATAACTTTATAACTTACGTCCAATATATATAATATTCAGGTGATTTTTAAAACTATGTATATATAAATGTATGAGAGCCCACCTAATATATATGTAGGTAGTCAGTAACATACGCTAAAAGGAGTAAAATGGAATATAATTAGGTAGAAATAAATGGATGATATACATAATGCAATCTTTTATTTTTATTGATAATTGTTACAGTTTGAGGAAAAAACAGAAGCCATTGGAATTGTTGGACAAAAAATATGAATATATAGAAAACTTTGGAGCGTCTTTTTAAAAATAATTTCTTCTTTCTAACATTTTGAAAACATATTTAGAAAAAAAAATTGAAACTACATTTTGAAGTAATTATTAATGTACATATAAAATTTTAATTTCAAACAAATTCAACCACTGGTTTTTGAAAAATCGAAAAACAAGTTTTTTGAAAATTCGAGTATGCAGTTTTATTAACACTGCATTTGCATAAAGAAATAAAATGCACGACTAGAGCTAAACATTCAGCCGTATTCTGTTAAATGTTCACGTGAATATTTGTATTCTGCTATTTGACGAAAAAAAAGAATTATTCCAATAAGTATATAAATTTCGATCAAAAATAAATTTAAACACAGATGTTTTTTAAGAATTAAGCAAAAAAGAAATATTAGTAAAGCTTTTGAATCAAAAGATAGAAAAGATTTTAAAATAAATTTTGAAAAATTGAGTGAAATATTCACGTGAATCGAAAGATTCCATCGCATCGGATAGCAGAATAGGGCTCATTTACACTGTTAGTAGGTGGGTATAGTCTATAGTTATCCTATGCATGTATAAAACCGATGTACATATGTAGGTAACATTACCTTGATTCTTAGTTTAATGAATTGTCGAATGGATGATTCAAGGAATAGTAAGTAACCTACCTACAATTTAATGTATATTTAAATCTAAGTTATGGATTTTAATTATGTAAGTTAGGAGAGAAATATTTACATACATACATGGATGGAATCTAAGGCATGTAAATATGTACATACATACATATTTTAACGAAAATGAAGGATGTAGGTGGGTAGGTAACTGTATGCATATACATAACTTTATAATTTTTTGTGGATACATGTGCATACATAAGATTAATGTGATTTTTAATATATCTATATATATATAAATGTATGAGAACCTACTTTGTAAATATGTAGTATTCAGGAACGTACGCAAAAATTCGTAAAAAGGAAAGATAGTATAAGGTAGAAATAAATGGTTAATAAACATAACTAAATGTTTTTATATTGCTTAATTGCTTAGTTGTTCAAGTTTGGAGAAAAAAGATGCCATTTGAATTCGTCGACAAATAAAGAATGTATCAGAAAAAATTTCAAAAATCGTTGGAGCGGTTTAAAAAAAATAATTTTGTATGTATAAAATTTTAAAAACATTTTCAGAAAAAAAATTGAAACGCCATTTAAAGCTGTTATTAATACGAGTATAAAATTCAAAATTCAAAAAATTCAGTGACTGGTTTTTGAAAATCGAATTTAAAAAAAATGCACTGTACTTATTAAAAAAGTAAAAATCTTGGAGCCGTTTTCAAGAAAAATAAGATTTACCTTTTTGGCAAAAAAGTGTATGGCAGGTACCGTTTTTTTGTCTTTAAAAAAATGAAAAAAACGTGTCGGCATATATAAATTACCGAACAAATAATATGTAGGTACCAAGTTTGAAGCAAAATTCATTCAACCGTAGCCAAGACTGTAGACTCGAGGACAGTTACAGACAGTCAGACAGATGGAATTGCGGGACCCACTTTTTTGTTATTCTCTATGAACGTAATGTTATGCTTGATTTTTAGAATTTTTTTAAGAAATGCATATGCAAGTTATATATATTATAGTACCTATATTCGCAGTACAAATAATAGGAATTAAATAACATGCAAATTTAACGAGTTGAAGGTTTGTTCAATAAATAGAATGATAGACAAAATTAAGAGTCCAGAAGGCTTCCGGATTGCCAAATAAAAACGACATAAGTGATATATGAACTTGTCGCGCTTCTAAGCCGCTATACATTTGACGAAATATAGCAATTATTAAGAGCTTAGTTTTCTCAATTCCAGCATTAAGGATAGATTTGTTTAATTTTGTTAAAATTGTTTTAAAAAATTCCAAATATTTTGGCGACTGCAAGACGTCAAACGAACGTCAAAAATTGGGACAGAATCTTGTACATGGATTAGTTTTGTGTGCGTGTATGACAGATTTAGCTACGTTACGTTACGACGCTTAGGTATGTTTGTTAATTGTTAATTGTTTATAGAACTGTCATTGTAATTGGTTTTTCTTAATTATTTATTAAAATATAGCTTCACCAAATTCGTAAATAGTCTCACTAAATTCGGAAAACCATTTCCCATCGACTGATACCAATAAACGTTCATTTTGTTCTTATCGAGTGCTAACTATACGCCTAACCTTAAATTGTTTATAACTTTTAAACCATGATTCACCAAATTCTAAAAATGATTAACCAAATCTCACCAAATGTTCACCTAATTATAGGAATCAAAAATTTTGAAATGCGTGATATCGCGGTGCTAACTATACGCCGGTAAATGGAACGATACACGCTTCAACAACGCATTTCTTTTTTGTGAATATCAAAATAACACCTCTTATTGGAAAACCCAAGGGTTTTCCAGGGTTTTCCAATAAGGAGGTGTTATTTTGAATAACCCGCTATTTCGGTAGCTGTCACTTTTGAAGCTGTCATTTTTTTGACATTTGACAAGTAGAAACTACGCTATTAATAAAAATGGAACGATACACTCTTCAACAACGCATTTCTTTTTTTTGAATATCAAAATAACACCTCTTATTGGAAAACCCTATATTTCTCAAAAAAAAAAATTTTTTCTAACAATCAAACATGACATTACGATCATAGAGAACACCAAAAAAGTGGGTCCCCTAATTCCGTCTGTCTGTCATTCTGTCTGTCTGTCCTCGAGTCTACAGCCTAAAGTCTTTGATAGATTGTCTTCAAACTTGGTACATATTGTTTTTTTCGGTAATATGCCCACACGGTTTTTCATTTTTTTAAGACGACAAATAACATACATTTTTTTGGCCAAAAACAAAAATCTTATTTTTCTCAAGAACGGCTCCAACGATTTTTATAAAAAAAAATGAGTTCATTAATGAAGGGAATTTAAAAAAAAAAAAGTAAAAAACGACTTGAAAAAATATATAATACCTATTAATAAACAATTCTTATTTGAATATGGTAAGTACCGTTTTTAGACATTTTTCAATTTTTTTTTTCAACATATGATCGGTCGTAGCTAAAAAGCCGCACTGATTTTTTTTATCAAAATCGTTTGCGGCGTTTCCGAGAAAAATAGGTTTGAACGTAACGGTTATCATTATTTTATGAGCAAAAAAAATTTTCAATTTCCCCTCTGTACAATACCTAAAAAACTCTATATACCAAATTTGAAGCAATTCGGCCCACCCGTTTGGACTGTAGGTGTCTATACATACATACAGACAGACTGACAGACGGACAGAATTGTTAGACCATCTTTTTTCGTCTTCGCTATCATCGTAATGTCATGTCTGATTGTTATCTCAAAACTTTTTTTTCGACGAATGCATAACTTGCCTTAGTACCTATAATCGCAAGTAAAAAATTGTAGGTGGGTAGGTATATTTATTTTTTTTTAAATAAAAAAAAAATTTGTTTTGAAAATTTTAATATGCAGTTTTATTTACACTTTTAGGAAGCGTTTGCGTAAACAAAATAATTTCAATGGGTTTATCGAATAGGGAAAAAGTCAAAAATATGAAAAGTGGTTCTATAAGAACTTTAGCCCACTAATAGCTTCAAAAATTTTGAGAATAACATATAAGGTCACATAAATTACTATTTATGTTCTATGAGAAGTACCATTAAGAAGTACGCAAAACAAAATATTTTTTTAATTAAAACTGGACTATCCTAATTTAATAACACATTTTTTTTTTGAAAATTCTTGGAGCCGTTCTTGAGAAATGTATTTTTTCTTAACGTTTTTTTTTGTAACATTTCTATGAGAAGTACCATTGTTTTAAATCGATTAAGTCGAAGTTTCGAAATACTCAGTTTAGTTTGTTTGTTATCTTTTAATTTAATTTTTTTTTTAATTTGGGCTTAGATTAGTGTTTAAACTTTCTACGACCTTCTGCATAAAAAAAATCAAAGATAAATTACCAAAAAATACCTTTTCCCTTCATCAATGAACTGATTTTTTTTATACAAATTGTTGGAGCCGTTTTTGAGCAAAATAATTTGATGAAAAAAGTATGGCAGGTAGGTATGTACTGTCATTTTTCGTCTTCAAAAAACTGAAAAAAGAAAACTGGGGGCATGTTTATGAAAAAAAACGTTTAGGCTGTAAACTCGAGGACAGACATGCAGAGACGCAATTGCGGACCCATTTTTTGGTCTTCGCTATCAGCGTAATGTCAAGTTTGATCAAGATCTCGAGTTCGACTTTTTCGAATCCATAACTTGTAATATAGTACCTACATATATAATATCGCTAGTCAAAAAAAAAAATTAAAATACTACCTAGGTATACCTACTTCATTTTCTAATAAAACTCTCTGTGGAGAAAAAATTAAATTATTCTCAATAGGTATTATATTTGAAAAAGAACAAAAAGTACCTCACAAAGAAGTCGCCGAGCTAATCGTCATAATACTATTTCTCACGATCCTATTCAACAACTGCATCAACAACTGCTAGTTTACGAAAAGATGGAAGACAGTGAAGATAGTGCCGATACCGAAGAAAGTAGGTAGGGGTAGCGTATCAGGATATCGTCCCATATCTCTACTAAGCAACACCAGCTAAATTCTTGAGGCACT
This sequence comes from Philhelius pedissequus, assembly GCA_910595825.1. Lineage (NCBI taxonomy): Eukaryota > Metazoa > Arthropoda > Insecta > Diptera > Syrphidae > Philhelius > Philhelius pedissequus. Next base: position 166,430,364 of record OU343161.1, read on the forward strand.
TATTCTTTGGAGGTTGAAGACATTCTGCACCGCTAACCGGATCATTCCTGATAGGCAGTTCGGATTTCGGGAGCAACATTCAACCTTACATCCACTCTTGAGATTCCAGAAGGGTATTGTTAATACCCTCAACAACTACCAGGTTGCGGTTGGCTGCTTCTTGGATATTGAGAAAGCATTCGACAGCATCTGAATACAGGGGCTTATACACAAACTAACCATTTTTCATTTTCCAAGTACACTAATTAAAATAATTTTTAGCTTTCTTAATTCCAGATCGTTCTTTGTCCAAATAGAAAACAGCAAGTCAACAACCAAAAGCATCAGAGCAGGAGTTGCCCAAGGATCGAAGCTAGGTCCATACCTCTACAACATTTTCACATCGGATCAGCCCCAACCAAACAATTCTATGAATTTGCTCTATTCAGATGACTCGCTAACATATGCCAAATCTATGTATCCAGTTATTGCAGCCCAAAGAGTAGAAGAACATGTGAGACGCCTGTGGGAATTCTACACAAAATGGGACATCAAAGTCAACTCAGCCAAATCCGAGTTGGTTTGCTTCAGAAGACCAGCGGGGCACCGGAACACGGCGTTAGCCACAAGTTGCCGAAGTATTATTATCAATCTGCCCGACACGGGTCACAACTAAGATCCAAACCAACTGTGAAATATCTGTAGTATCAATTTCGAAGAGAGGTTTCGTTTCAACCCGCACGTGACAGCTACCCTAAAAAAGGCAAATTTCGCTTTTCACCGAATCCACCCTCTAATGCGGAAAAGGAATGGACTCAGCTGGAAGCCGAAACTGCTTATCTATAAGCAACTTCTCAGGCCCATTATCACATATTGTTTTCCTGCATGGTTTACTGTATCCAAAACCAGCATGAGAAGGCTTGGAATGTTTGAGAGGAAAATCCTCCGGATCTGCACGGGACTCCACTTTGACCAGCGACGACAAAAGCACTTCAACAACAAACGACTTTTCGAGGCGTCCGGAATAACACCCCTCGACAAGTACATGATCAGAGCTGCCAAAAGACTGACGAGTAACCTAATCAACCACCCAAACACCCTAGTGAATAGCATGACCAGCGAAGAGAGATAACCCGAGCCAAGATATCTGGATATGACAGCGCTACTGGGGCCCAATTCCGCAACCGTGACTGCTATTTCGTGAAAAAAAATTATTCAACCTCAAAATATGCGTGAAAAAATTTGCCTACCTGTGTACACGTTATCTGTCAAAAATAAATCAATTGCACCTTTGCGGAATCGCAAATATGTGTGTGTACCCGATTTTCTGTGTACACAGAGAAACTCACGCTTGCGGAATTTGGTCCCTGGACGAAGGACTTATTTATATCACCGACGACGAAGCAATCCAATTCTACGAGGATGCAGCGTCAAACTACCACCGTGGCTAGATGCCACATTAACCCCCACATCGCCAGAAAACAGCCGGGTTTGAACAACCCGAGATTATCCACACAGGTTTTAGTAAGTAGTACAAGAAATTCAAGGACAATTTTGTTAATAATTTTAACAAAAAAAATTAAAACAATGTATAATATTAGCCCCTTAAGTGCTAAAATAAATTAAAATATCAATGTAATGTAAGTAATGTAAAATAGAATTAAGAGCCAATTGTATATATATCAGTTCAATAAACATTATTCTTATATATATTATTATTTTCAGATTCATACTTCCTATAATCTTCATACATGAAGGTGATCTCCATTTTGGTCTTCGCTCTCTTTCGCACAAGTATGATTTTTTTATTTTGTTTCCTCTTTTTTTTGCAGATGAAGATGAACATATATGTAAAGCCTCCTTTATAGTAGCAGAATTCGTTTAACAGCTATTGATTTTTAATTTTTTTCAAAACGGAAATCGAAATTTGTTAAAATTGATTAATTGACGTTAGGTGTATACAAGATTGCAGATGTATGTTGAATTTTAGACGTGCTCCAGAAAATAATTGAGCAAAGAATGAAAAATACTGTTATTTACATTTTTTATAGTGAAAGTGAGAACATTTTCAGAAGAACAGTTATCTATGATTTTAGAAATATAAACTGGCCAACTACAAAAAAATAGCAAAGAAAAGAATCAAAAAGATCGCTTTGTTTTACAAATGGAAATTAATAATTATCACTACTTCATGAACACATCCATCGAGATTCAATTCAACGATCAATCGTACCAATATAACTAACTAAATCAAATCGAGACTCGAATAAACGTCAACCATCTATCCACCGTAGCATTCTACTTCAGCTTTTCATCGACCTTAGCGAATTGTATGTAAAATGCTACGACGGATAAATTTACGATGGATAAATTTCCCTATAAAACACGGCTAATATCAAGAAAAGATAAACTAGCACCCCCATCGACGGAACTACTAGCTAAAAAATTCGTCTCATAGTAGTACTATAGATTTCATATACAAAGATCGGATCTAAAACAGAGCCGCTTGCTTGAAGGGCATTAACAATTCAATATCAAGAAAGGAGAAACTAGCGCCCCCTCAAACAAACAAAAAGTAGGTCCGCAATTCCGTCTGTCTGTATTCATTTCTACAGCCTAAACGGTTGGATGCATTCATTGCTTTAGACTTGGTACAATTGATTTTTTTTTTCATTTTTTCTAAGACAAAAAAATAACGATATCTACCACACATTTTTTTTTTTTGTCAAAAAGGTAAATCTTATTTTTCTCAAAAACGGCTCGAATAATTTTTATAAGGAAAAATCAGTTCATTAATGAAGAGAAAGGGTATATTTTGATATTTTTTTTTGACAAAAAATGTTACTTTTGGTAGGTAGGTAGGTACCTCTAGTAAAACCATTTTTTTGGTTTCGATTTTCTGGGAGACGGTTAATTTGATTTTTTGGAAATTGTTTACGCAGAAACTCTAGAAAGATTAAACACTATTGTAAACCAAAATGTTTCAAGCATACGCAAAAAATTTGTGTAATCCGCTGAAGATCTTAATTTGAGCTCATTCATCAAATGTGTATGGGAGTATTTCCCTCTGTCCTTAATCCATTTTTTTAACCCATAAACGTCTTTTCTTTCTTCCTCATCCTCTTCGAGAATTTCGTTTATAATTAACGCCGCCATTTTACGTCCGTTCGCGTCGAAAATTTTAAAACTTTGATGTTCGACAACATCAGTATCCATGTGAACGCAAAGTTGGTTTAGGTTCGTCGAGCCATGTTATCGAGCATGTTGGTCCATGTGAACCCCTTATTAAAATGCATGCGCAAATAGTTTTTCTGGCGTTAATATGATCGCAACTGATCGCATGTAAACAAAGCAACAGTGTATTTACGAAAGCACCCTTTCTTAAGTTGTGTGCCATGCAAACACCATCCGGCACCAGTGTGTTTGAAAAAGCTCTCCCATAAGGCCTGTACTGAAAATATAAATTGAACAGAGTATACCTACTACTTTATTCTATGCGAATCCACAAAACGAAGCTACAAAAAAATTCAAAAAAAAAAAACAACAGAAAAAAAGAATTTCCCGCCGAATACTCAAAATTCATGTGGTAAATATTTACAATATTCTATGAGAATACACCACACGTACCAAAAAAAAATTCAAAATATCTGAAAATAATGCTTCCAACAATCAACAATAACATATGTTTCAATTTATAATAGTCTGCCCTATCGAGGTAACCGTCGGAGCGGAATTCTCTCCGATTTACTACGAATCGGAGACATTTTGCTTCGAGGTAACTCTCCGATCGGCTGATCGGAAATTCTGTCCGACGAAATTCAACGCATGCCATTTGTATGCGATGAAGTACTTTTAATGGTTTTATTTATGACAGATACAAACAAAATATTCTCCGAAGTCCTCCGTCAAGTTCTCGTTGCGGAGTGTTTTCTTTTTAAAGAAATTATTTATTAAAAAGTAAGTAATGAAAAAATAAACCTTATGTACGTTAACTTGTGGGCTTTTTGTTTTTAGGCAGAACGAATAAACAAGTTCACAGCAATATGAGCGGATGATAATTCTGCCCAGCGAATATCCCGATATTGCATATCTAAAATTACACAAGGACACCAGAAGTTGTGGCTGTGTTTTAGTTTTGAATACATCATATACTTTTTAAAGGTTAGGAGTGACACCATCAGACCGATAATTTATTTTGTATTTGTGTTGAATCTAATCCAAAACAAAAGCAAATGCATTTTTATTTAGGCGAAAGTTTTTCTTCAACCTTGAAGGGAATTATAGAATTAGAGCTGCGTCAGGTAGTCAGCATATATTGTTTTCGTTCTTGCAACGTTCCTTTATTTTATAAATAAATAATATTGAATTTCAAGTTTTATTTTTCAAATTATTCTTTTGTTGACAGTTCAAACGGAAACAAAACATGTGTTTGGAAATAGGTAGGGGACTTTATTCGATAGTTTTGATTTTAAAATCGGTGAATCTAATTACATTTCTTAAAAACTCTAGCGCATTATAATTTAAAAAAAATACTTCCTATAAACAATTACATTCGCCAATTTTTCATGGTTTAAAACGTTTATAGTGTTTATTTAATAAAAAAAACTATCGGAAATATATCGCATTTTCGATATATCAGTTAAGTTACTCATCTCTGCCTGAAATCTATATCCATCGCAATGCGTCGTCGTATTTCTTTAAAATTTCTTCCGATGACAGCTACTTCGAACTGAAATTGAATTTCCGACGAAGATGCGTTGCGGAAAAAACTCCGCTCCGACGGTTACCTCGATAGGGCAGATAATAAAAGTATTGCTATCCCACCGCCAATCTCGCAACAAATAAATCCGAGATATCGTAATGCGGCGAGCAAACATTTCGCGAAAGAAAGGTACGAGAAACCGGAACGATCCCATTTAAACAAATAAATACAAATTAACAGTTATTTGATCAAGTTATAATCAGTTCTTTGGTTGGTCAAATACTTTTTCGTAATAATTTTGATAAAGGCTTGTGAACCGGTTAAGTTATTAATTCTATTGTTGACCTTTTATAATTAAAAAAAAAACTTCTTACGACAAGCGTGAGCCAGATATCAACGAATGATGGTCAAGTCCTTTTTTACGACGCCGATGACTGAACTATTGTTTGAAATATGAAATAATTTTTTAACCACATGTACACAGTATAAATATATTTAAAGATTATCTAGAGCTAACAAAAATTGGGTGACTCATTCATTATTAATTTTTTTTCTTTCGTCGGTTAGATTTTGGTTGTTCCTGTTCAGGAACTACAACCGAACCAGAAACAATTTCATCTTTCATATCAGACTCAGCAATTTTACTTTGAGCTTCCATATAAAACATAATATCACGTAATTGTTCTTTGATATCAACCAATTCAGCTTCTTTCTTTTCAGCGTATTCTTTATATGTAACCTCTAAGGCAGCATATTTTGTTTGCCAAGAACTTTGATTGTTTTGTAGAGCTTTAGAAATTTGGCATTCGTCAGTGAGTTGTTTTTGAACTTCTTTCAATCTGAAGAAAACAGATATAAGAGCAAATTAAATGAAAATGAAATATAAATTAAATATTATATGTACTTATTTGTGTTTGTAGTAAGTTTTCTCTCCAGATTTTGTTTCTCTTTCGTCAATGATTGAACTTTCTGTTCCATGGCGGATAATTTTTCAGACATATTTTTAGATGAGTTTTTAAAATCTCTCCAATCGTCCTCGAGTTTTTGCATTCTTTCTTCGTAATATTTCCGTTGTGTGTCCAACTGAGATGTTAGCAAATAAGTAAACTCCAACTGCATTGAATCGATTTTTTCTTCTCCTTCATCATTTGGCGCCTGAGTTGCAACTAGCTTTCCGTCTGTTTTATTCTGAAATAGACGGTGAACAAAATTATCTCCAGCGTAGTCCCATACACTAGACGTCCCCAATTGCATTGCGAATGTATGGTTTGTAGCTCTGTAATGAGCAGCTGCATGACCACCCTGATAACGACCACAACCAACATGACCACATATTAAACATATCCATAACGCTTCTATTCCTTCGCACTCCATACAAACAGAGTTCTCAACTAGTTCTGGTGTTTGTACATGACGGCAAACTGGACAAGTCGAATCCCCCCATTTGATAAGACAGTTTGCGTGGAAAGCATGGTTACATAGTATAGTAAGAACACCATCTACACTCTCGTCCATTCTTTCTAGGCAAACTAAAAACAAACAAATAATTTAAAAAAGTTTGTTAAATATTTATTAAATATAATTATCTATTTAAAAAAAATCCATTTTGCAATAATTTAATTTTACCAGGGCATGTTGGTAACTCAGTGTGACCAACTGGTGGTAATCCGTCTTCACCGCGTTCAACATCTGACACCCAAACAGCATGACAGAGAGAATCGGGTTCGAGAGAATTATAAGCTGCTCCATTAAATGTCTGATAAAATTCTAAAGCTGCCTCATTGCAACGAAAACTAAAACCGAAAGTAACATGAAATGTATTATGTTATACTTTATAAGGATTTTTAATAACGTCTCACACTAAAAGAACCATGAATTGATTTGGGCTTCCATCACGAATAATTCGAATGTGTTTTATTTCTGAGTGACATGGGGCAACAAAATTAAGTAAGTCATGACAACTCAGACTAGATGGTACTGCCAATAAACATAATTGGTTAGAGGGCCCTTCTTTAATTTCCTTACGTTCACTGAAATAAAAACAAAACATTTAATAGTCCAGTCATTTTAGGCATTTTAAACCCCAATCTGCGGAAAAATTCCTAGTGTATACACCTTTATTACGGTGTTGTAATGAAGATGCGAAAAATCGACATCGATATCGTACCGGCTAAAAAAGGTATGAAGGTCAAAAGGTCACGATAATCAGTTTTTGCAAATATCTCGCGACCTATTCCTCGGAGGTCATTGGTGGTCAATATAAAACATTGTCCCTAGTAAAATTATCTACAAAAAATGTCTCTTGCATTTTTCTGTAACATCAAACGTTTTCGGAGTAGAGCGCTGAGAAAGCGACTAGAATGCACTTACATCCGGTAATGTATACCGTAAATCATAGCGTAACTCTATTGCTTATATTATTATAATGTTTGTAAGTGTCTTAAAAACTTTTATCTTATATTTGGACGTTTCGGGAAAAATATGCTTATCTTATAGAGGTTTAGGAACTTAGTAGAATCTACAATAACTTATCCAAATGACCCCCACTGGCGGATATTCCGTTTTTCATTGTTCCGAGACCCGTCCCTTTATACCTGCTAATGCCTGTCGGACTGTATTAAGTTCAATTGAAAATTATTTCAACTGTATGTTACGTTATTTTAGTAGAACACGGTTAACTTCTACAATATCACCATCCGATAATAATGCATTACATATAAAACATGTATCACTCATTATGAACTGTTTAAGAGCAGAAAACAACTAAAATAACGTGTTTAACACACAGTTGAAATAATTTTCAACTGAACTAAACACAGTCCGACAGGCAGTAGCAGGTGTAAAGGGACAGGTCTCGGAACAATGAAATACGAAACATCCACCAGTGGAGGTCATTTGGATAAGTTATTGTAGATTCTACTAAGTTCCTAAACCACTATAAGATAAACATAGTGCATGAAAAACGTTTACGGTAGAAGTAGAAAAACGAAATTCATTATCATTCCTAGACGTAAAGCAAGAAGCAAGATGGTTCCCTAGGACACACTGTGTACAGAAAAAACACTCATACATGATGCTTCTCATCATCACCCGACTAATTTTTCTTCCGTTGTATCGGTGCTCGTAAGCCGGACACACACAATATGCAATCCAGACCACATTTAGGAGGAATTTAATCATGTTGGCATGGTAGTAAGGAATTTCGGGAGCCACTTTGGTTTAGTTTAGTTTATTAAAATTCATGTATGCCTACACATTAAGAATATTCTTCTTATAAATTAGTGTCAAGCAAATTATTTAAAGTGATTCTTTGAAGAAAACTACTTTATACAATTTTTGACATAGAATAGATGTAATGATTTCATATGTCTAAGGAAAAGTGAAAACAAAAGCAAAAGAAGAATACACAAAAACAAAGAAGTTATATACATCTTTTATAAAAATCAAAAGAAAGTCGAACAAAATACATTACATATCTTAGGCCGCAACTCCATTAGAAATATTTATTTCGGCCATTATTGCAGACACTACTACTGAAATTAATGTGGGCAAAAATAAAGTGTGAAATTTCATTCTTCTCCAAGAAGCCCTAAGCCCTTTATGTACTTTAGAATAGGTATAATCTGTTGTTTTTTTATGAATTATTGGAATTTAACATGCACGATTAATGTAGCATGTCATGAAGCGTCAAATTTAATTGCTCCGTTTATTTCTTCTGAGAAATAAATACTGATTCTTATGTATGAAAATAAAAAAAAAAACTTGGCATAATGATCCTCCACAAGATTGACTACATGACAAATTTCTGGCAATCATTTATTTCAAGTGGAGCCCTAGGGTTACATAAAAAAATTAAACAACAAAAAAGTTGCATTCGTTAAAAGAAAAACAGGGGTGGAATCGGCTAAGGTGATTTGTGATAGTTGACAGTCACAAAAAATAAATTTGGGCTGTGTAAGGTGACTGTCACATGTGATAATCACATTTTTGTGACTTTTTCTTGTGACACATATTTTGGTGTCATTTTCATATAAAATTCATTTGTTTTCTTATTTTGTAAATTTGTAAAATTGCTTTTATGATTTCACAAATTCCGAAAATAGAAACCATATATGTACATGTGCACACCCATATACATTACATTCAACAAAGTATATCCGATAAAACAGAAGTATGTACATGTACGTAAAGGCATTGTTTTTCTCACACATATTTATTTCAACTTTTAATTTATTTTGTTATTAATTGGCATTTAGAATAAATTAATAGTAGGTACAAATTATAAAACTTGGCAAACGAGCGAAACATTTTTATTTTCTCAGTTTGTAGAACAAATTGGAAATATCCTAATTTAATCTCGCGAACTCAATGACTAGATTCTACTTTTTATTTCATTATTTTTTTGGATTGCGAGATAATTATAACATTTTTTTTAATATCAAAAGGTTAATAACGTTTGGGCACTCAACATTGCATGAAATAAAAAACACATAAAATAATTTGCATCAAATTTTAGTACTTCTCTTAAAGTGGTGCCAATTTTTGTGTAATTTTTTGTGATCACCTTACACAGACGAAAATTTTTATATTATCACATGCGATTGTCGGAAATGTGACAATCACAAGTCACCTTAGCCGATTCCACTCCAGAATTAGTTTTGATAATAAGTACGTAGATCCCTACGAAATTGTGCTTCGCCGCTTACTCTTCTTAAATGCCTTGGAAGCGAGTTCCACAATCGGATGGCGTTAACAAAAAATTGTCCATCTCATGTTAGAAAAGAATAACGGGGAACAAAACTGTATACTGTTGAACAGACTGCATGGCTGTTGTATTAGAATAATACTGAAAATGAAAAGTAATATATAATAAGCCATGAAAAATTTGATACATGATCATATCTTTGCAGCCCGAATATTTATAACGCGCTGTATTGTAAGTCTTATAACGCGCTGTATTGCCAGTCTTCTCCTGCTGACAGTATCACAGTCAAAAAAAATTTCGCATCCGTAACTAAGAATAGGTAAAACTACCGTTTTAGCCAAAAGCATGCGTGTTTTTATAGGGGTGAAATCCTGCGAGGCCCATAACCCAAGTAGTACTCCATAGACTTTACCAATGGCAGAATTGATGTGCATATCCCAAGACAATTTGCTATTGACCAATATACCAAGATTTTTGACAGTATGTACGTAAGAAATATTCGAGTTGTTTAAGTACAAGCTGGGAAATAATCAAGGTTCAAGACTTTCCTGCTAATGACAATGCATTTTGAATTCAATGGATTGTTGTACAGACAATTCCTTGCTTACCAGCGGAAATTTTATTCTAGGTCTCTATTAATTGTGTATGCACATCTTCAATAAGACCCAATTGTATTGTATAATTATACATCATCAACAGTCCTGAGGTACTCCTCTAATACTCTAATTCTTTCTATTCCGAAGGTAGTTTGATAATAAAAGAACTGTTGATGATGACAAACTATATATAACAAAATAGCTTACAGTACAGTTGTCGAATGCTTTTGAAAAGTCAAGCAATACAAGAAACGTGACCTGGTCTTCATCTTCGACGCTGATGTCTTCAACAATGTTAATAACAGCATTGGTGCAAGTATGCTTATGGCGGAACCCAGACTGCTTAGATGGCAAATGTTTTGTGCTCTAATATGGGAGGTAAGTTGTTTTTGTACTACCCTCTAAAATACTCTTGACAAAAACGACATTCTTTTTAAGCTAACATAAAGCGTACTAGAAAATACGTGGTGGCCAAAACTCATACAAGAAATTATATAACTTTGGAAAAAAGAGTAACCTTCTGTAATTCTAACAAAGAACAAGGAAGTTGACATTTTTTGAATCCGGCCCCGTACTTGCATAAATACATCCCCCATAACGACACCATCTTCCAATTACAGAATTGGAACTAGGAAAATACCTACTACTTTCCAAAAAAATCTTATGTCGGTTTTATTTGGCAATCCAGAAGACTTCCGGAATCTTCATGAGCGCTTACTTCGGAAAAATTGACAGTTCTAATTCTGAAAAGAAGAGAATTTTGCTTGTGGATTTGAAATCAGAATCAGAACCAGAAGCACTCACACATTCATATATTTGAACGTCAAACGCGACTGTTGCCATTTTTTGTATCATAATTGTAAAACTAATATTTTTTTTGAATTTGAATATTCTCACGTTCACAATTATTTTCACACATCCAATCTCTTTAAAATTCAGGATCGTCAGAATCACAAAAAAGTGTTCAGTTGGGATCCCGGATCAGAGAAGAATTCCGGATTCCCAAATAAAAACGCCATTAGTCTTCATAATATTGAATCTTAAAAAAAAAAACACATTTTACAATCTGTTTCCATTTATTCAACTGAAATTTAGAGGAGCAATGAATTTTGAAAGCCAAACCTTAAACTTAAACTGTTTTGCAATTTTTTGTCGAAATATTTAGTTTGAAATAAATTAAGTTTGTTTACCTTTATGCGAGCGCAATGGGTTTTTCTTCTATTGTGGCTTTCCTTCATTATATAAACATCTGCATCTGTTAAAAATAAAAGTCATTTGACTGTGAAACCTACACCAACAAATAAGGCTTTGAAAAAATTTGTAAATATTCTTGAAATGCCTAAGAAAATCGTCGTTAAAAAAAAACTAAATTCTTAATAGAAACGGCTAAATATATTTTAAAGTTATTTTTTTTAGCCAGACATAGTTAATAAGAAGGTGTTTTTTTTATCATACAATTCTATATACTATTGAAATTATGGCTGAATAATGAAAAGTAGAAGACTTAGCATTATATTTAATTGCACTTCTTCCAATTTTAATGATTAAAATTTTCACATTGTTTTTTTTTACCAAAAAATCTATGTAAGTGGAACTGAACTTAACAAAGAGTGCGTATTGGTAAGGCGCTGGTGAGTGCAAGTGAGATCGCCGAGACGAAACCCAAATTTTGTGGACTAAAGGCCGATATAAGCTATTTTGAATAAAATGTTACCGTTATTTTCAAGAAAGAAACTGTTACTTAAACACTTAGATTTTTGTATTACTTTTCTTAAGCCACATTTAGAAGTGATGAAACCTTCCACCTCAATTGGAGGTGTTGGAGGTTGGGGCGAAGGCAAAAGCTTAAAATCCAAAGAAAACAGCAAAAATGTAAAATATACCAACATATGTATGTCTTATATTTTACATTTATTAAGTAAAAGTTTTCCACTAGGTGTGCTCAACCACACTAGAATTTCATTTATCAGGTTAGTGAAAAGTTCTTTAGTTTTGTCTAGGTTATTGCATTTGGTAAACACATAAAAGTCACTTTCGTAGAAGCAATACTTCAGAAGTTTGTGCTTATCTACAATATTTGATATTTCTTGAAATCCGACGAGGAATAGGATCACCGATAGGGTAGATCCTTGAGAAATTCTATTATGTAGTGAATATATTGAAGAGAAGCTGTTGTTGGTTTTAACGCAAACTATTTTGTTTGTTAGAACCTATTGCACCAAGAGTTTAGCTTGGTCAGGACATGTATTATGCACCTCTTCAGGATGCAACCGAAAAAATATCCCCTCGATTATCAAATTATTATACCTAAAAACAAAACAAAAATTTGATGTCAATAAAATGAAGTCCAATCCGTGAGACCAATAAAACGAGATTTAACATATGGGTTTCCGGCAAGTAGATTTTTTAAAAATTAGATTCGATTTTTATTGGTTCATATTTTTAAGAGATTGAATACAATATTTATGATACATTAAATCTTTTGAGCATGCCATTTGCCATCTGCCACATTGGCAATCCAATTTAAATTTAAATCAATAGGCCCTATCGGGAATCTCCCAGGGAATTTCGTTTCCCACGGAATATTTTATTCCGTCAAAATTTTTCCTGCGATCCTAAATCTCTCACGTAATAAATTTCCCTCGAATAAAAAATTTTATGAAATCACAGCAAAATTCCCTAGGAAAGCTTATTCCCGATACCAATAAATTTCGAGGGAAACTTTTGAGCAGCATTCACGTTCCCAAGATTCGAATTGGAGACAATTTTTCTAGGGAAGTTTTTATTCATGATAACCCCCTGTTGTTTGATAAAATTACATTTTTAATTTAAAGGTTCAGTTATTGTTTTAATGAAGGATTAAATTTTAAAGTTACATACGTTTATTTATTATTATTTTTGTTTTCTATACTATAAGAACTAATATCAAAAATCACCATTTTTAATTCTGTTCCTATTTCAATATTCATTTGATTTAATAAGAAAATACAATAATCTTCAGCTAATGTACTTCCAAATAAGTTTCTTCTTATTTCTCGCAAAACTGGACATATTCTCAAGAAATCAGTGATATCTTTGCGTTCACATTCGGTTGCATAAATCGCATAAAACTTGCAAATCACTTCTATGTGGTATGTAATTGAGTTGCAGCAGTTCGCCTGGTTAACGGACCATCTTTGAAATTGTGCTTATATTATTTTCGTCTTTGAAGTAGTTCTTTTCGTTGAGAGTGCAATCAACGCGGTTATATATATATATATATATATGCAGATCGGTGAACAAATTGTTCCCTATATCTTTGGTTTATTTTTTGTATTATTATCGTACAAAAAGGGTCTTGCAGTACTAGGATCATCTTAATTTATATTGAGTACAATTTCACACTCTTCAGCTTTAAAAAATATTCTTTTGTTTCGCACCACTTGGAGAGAATCCAGTCTCGGTCGTAAGCATATAGTTCGGTTAGTTGGTAGGGAAATGGAATGCTCTCTTGAGATAGTACCTTAAAAGTTTTTCTACCGACACGTATTCTGAACCTCCCCATAACTGTGTCTTTTGAATTTGTTGTTGAAGCAATTTTTCCAAGTAGAGTTTAATGGGGTTTTCGACCTAGATAATTTATCTTTTAAATGTTTATCCATTTGCATATATTGAGTGAAAAGAACACCAAGATATTCTTTTACAACTCAACAGCATTCCCTTCGTAATACCATTTTTCGTTTCCCTAGTTCTGCGTCCTCCCTTGAGAATTACCATAACTTTGTACTTGTCCGGATTAACCATAAGATTCCACAGCTTACAGAATTCTTGGAGCTTATTTACTATTAATTTTAGAGTTTCCGGTGAGTTTGCCATCATCACTACACCATCTGCCAAAAGAAGGGCTTTAATTTGGAGTTCCGAAAATTCTATTCCACCAAGTAGACAATAGACCAAGTCATCTATAAAAAGTACAATTAGATCGGGGATAAGTGGCAGCCTTGTCTAATCCTTATTTTGGTTGCAAACCACTCAGATTTTTCAGCACCATTTGAAACTGACGATTTTATATCTCGATAGATATTTTGAATTAGTTGACCTTAATTTTAAGGACATTCAAATCCCGTAAAGATTGTATATTAGGGCATCCCGATCGACCGTGTCGAACGCTGCTCTAAAATCCACGAAGAGTATGTATAAAGCCTTTTACATCTTGCAAGGTATGAACCAGCAATACTTTTGAACACGAAAATGTGATCAATGGTAGAATAACCCACACTTAAAATGAATTTAAACGATTTTTTGATGAAATCCACATTTTGAGCCGAGTCTGATGTCTGATTGTATTCAGATGTCATTATGTTTTCAAGGACAGTTATGTTTAAATTCAGTAAAAACAGTTTTCGATTGTGATGATTTAATTTAATGTCCTTGACTAGTTCTACCTGATGATGAACATAATCATGCTCGAAACGTCGCTAAATAATTGACATCTTTCATTTACTTAGAGCCCACTTAACTACATCATATTGTTGAAACTACTAAACTTCAAAAAAAGTCTTTCTATCTTGCGAATATGAAATATCTACCTATGGTTTCTGGATTCTTTGGGATTCATTTTAAGGCTACTTAAAAAAAGTTTAAAACGAAAAGCAAAGTTCCGGATGTTTTGTTACGCTACTAATACAAATAAATTCACATCATAAGCCCTGAACGGAATCAAAACAGCATTGTCTCACAGAAATCCCTTTTTGCGGAGTTTCAAAGTCAACTGATTTACGTCGAAATATGAGCAGAAAAATCGATTTCAATTTTTGTTGTTAATCTTTTGATAATTTAATTATTTTGTTAATCAAAAATGGATTTGATGAAAAACACGTCCTTTGTGTTTTAGATATTCAGAACGAATGAATACAATTCATTATTATTCGATTAAAATAAAATAATTAATTTAAGTTACATAGAGCTATAGTTACAGCTAGCTATATAAAACAAAACAAGTATATTTAATTTTCAATTTCAACAGGATTTAATAGCCATTGCAATTTAATGAAATAAATGAGGAAAATACCCAAAGAAAACGGAAAAGCCTTTTATATTAAATGCGTTTTGTAATTGCTTTGTTTGTCCTTTGAAAATTAAAAGTTAATAAATATTTTTACATTTAATTTCGTCATAAAACTTACATTTCTCTTTTAGTTAAATATTTTGCGCGTTTTGCTTATTCGTCTGCAAGTAATTTTTTTTATTTTTGCTTCCACTTCAGCAGATAACTGTTCGTATAAAAAACAGTCAAACTCCCTATTCATTGGACTAGTTATTCCAATTTCCCGGTACTCCGAATTTCCTAGGAAATTTTTTTAGTATGGCGGGACCTATGATACTTCTTGCCGGGATTCGTAGTACGAATACATTACGAAGGGGCCTGTGATAAGGCTGAATGTATCTAGGTATCGTTTTCGATTCCACACATGCGGAGTTACGTCATTTCCACTGTTTATGTTCTATTCGTAATTAATATGAAAAATTTATAGGGCCGGTTATGTTCTTGTGAATTCGTAACAATTTGAAAAAAAATTCCAAAAAATCTTTGTTGTAGTGGGTTTTGATCAAGTCAGATCAATCGCAAATAAAAGATTTTATGTACCAAGAATCTTCAGAGAAGCAATTGAAATTAATGTGGTTATCGTTTGGTAACACAAATCAATTTATTTTTTATTTAGATCTGTCAAAAAACTGATTTTGACAATATTTCCCTTCGATTGGCCAAATAAATTGATTTATTTTTTGATTTTAAATCAATTTTGCAGATCTGGATTTTTCGCCAGATCTACCAATCTTTTACAAACAACGCTATGCATCATAATTGACAGCAATTAGTCTGACAAAACAGCTGATACCGCTAGCTGCTTCACAGACACAAATGTACACAAATACTATGATAAATAAAAATAAATCTAAAAACGTATTCGATTCGTTACGAAAAAAGTCAATTTATAGATCAAAATATAAATTTACCAAACGATAACCCCATAAGATACATTAAAATTTCAATAGAGATTCTAGCTTCAAATTATCGCCAACGTGAGATCTTCCCATAAACAAAACAAAAGTAAAGCAAATCAAAAAACCTGTTGCCGATGTTGCAAGCTTTGCATGTGTCCATGAATATATCGACTCAATGCATCAACAACCTAGAACGAATACAACACCCACAAGCAATTTAATTACAACGACATCTACACACGGAGCGAGAGCTAGAACCAATAACTTAAACAACATCAATCAAACTTCAGTCTCTTCCCGTGACCAAGAAGTACAACGTCGGGTAAAATGAAATTTGAAAATATTTCTAATGTTAACGCGGAATTGCCGAAAAAATGCGAACTTTATGTAATATGAATATCGTCCGCGAAAATAAAAACCTAATGTCGATATCGATTCAATAAAAACATCGATCTGCCCTCGATCCGCCATCAATTTTTTTCTGAAAATCAGATTCGTTTTAAATTAAAACCAATTTTTTTTCTGGAAAAACAGATCCGTATTGAATCTCTTTTTGGAGACGGATTCAAAACGGATTTGTACACAGATTCGTACACACACTATAATATTTGTTTTGAAGTTTCTAAATTGTTGTGTTGTCAATTAATTTTTATTTTGTTGCAGTGTACAGAAAGAACAAATTAATATTTAAGAAAAAAAATAAAATTATTGTTAAAAACTTCTTGGAAACAAATATTAAAAAAGTGTAAGTGGATTTAAAAATTCCCCTGAGGCGGAATCAGCAGATAAAAACGAAATATTGATGTATTTATGTATTTTTTTTAGAGCTACCAAGCAACATACACATTCACAAAAAGAGATTAGATCCGTAATCGTTCTTTTCAAAACCAAAAAGTAGCGAATCCTATTTATTGAAGCGAAATCGCCATAAAATCTCATATTAAAAAAGTGGGTGGCAATGGCGCAGTGGATAAAGTGCTTGATTGCTAAGTTAGACGTGTGGGTTCGATCCCCACGCTAGGCGCATTCTTTTCTATACCTCCAATTTTAATTGGATGCCGCCCATGGGTTAAAATGAGACAGTCAATACCTGGTTCTCAAATCCACTGTGCCAAACTAGTGCCGTGCAATTCAGGTTGCATTTAAAAGACCTTAGGTCTAACAGGCATATAGTTAAAATTAAAAAAAAAACACATAAGTTGACAGTAAGTTCTAATAATTCTATTCCAGTTTGGTATTACTCAAAACCCAGAACAGAAAATTCCCCAACTGAACAGCAAAGTTATACTTTTCTGCCCAGAACCTGTTGACCTGTTTTGAGTCACTGAACAAAGCTACTTATTTGGAAAAAAAACTACAAGATTCCATTAATGAATTGATGATAATTTACTTACTTTTTTTTGTAAAGATGAATTATACCATTAGTAACTTCCACACTGGGATTTCCAGAAAAAAATCCTATCTCTTTTGGAAATTCTGAAGCAAATTGCGCTTCTTCTAATGGTGTGGCCTCTCTGGAACTGGTCGGCAAAACATCTCTCAAATTGCAATTCATTGTGTGGTTTGTAAATGTTTCGATTCGTATTTCGCTAGATGCACGAAGACCACGGTCTCGATCACGTTCTTTAAGAAGTTTAGGATTTGTAGGATGTTCAGATGAGACGGCTCCTTGTTCTATAAAATAATTACACTTCTCCAAGAAGTCAATTGTTTTATATTTTGACACTAATTATTTTACCTTGATGGTCAGTTAAAGATGTGATTTCTAACTTAACAAAGCATACTGATACCTTATTTGGCATTTAGAAAAGTTCTATGCATTACCAAATAAACTCAAAATAAACAGTAATATCCTAGAGCGAAATGTATTTTCACTCTTCTATATATTTAATAAAATCTATTCTGTTAAATAACTTAAATCCTATCCAATTGAAAATTTAATGTCAAGGCTCAATCAATTTTCACAACAAAGAATTTTCTTCTCAGAACAACAGCATGTGGTATGGTGATGCCAAGTTTCTTTATATAAAAACCTCAAAACAATTTTAAAATACCCTTGAATCATTCAAACTAAATTACGGCACTTCATTTTTTGAAATATTTGGGAGACGTCACGCGAGATTAAAAAATCTGACAGCAAAAGATATTGTTTTGTTAGTCCGATGTAGATTAAATATATTTTTCGTGCGCGAATAATATAAGCATACAATTTGCTTAAATAATTGAATATTGTTGAATTAAATTTACTTTAATTGAATTTAAATTAAATGCGAAAAATTAAGAATCAAGGAAGTAAGAGTACTAAATGGATATCGAAGATTTAACTTAAATTACGCAAAACAACAATTTGTGAAGATAATTGTGCATTACATCAATGGAAAATGTTTTAATTATGTTGTAAGTATATAGTATTATCGTTTTTTGCATTTTAATAATTCTGCAATTTTCTATTAAGTGTTCTCATTCTAAACAAAAAATACATGCTTACGCTGAGAAAATTTTATTTTGTGTCCACATCGCAGTCAATGTCTGGTCAATTCAAGTAGATTTTGTTGGTACGAATTACTAAAGTCTTCTCTGTTAAAGGATTTGAAGATGTTGTCCAAAGTTCGTCAAGTCTTTTAACATACTTGGCGTGGCTTTGAAAAGCCGTCTTCACTTAGGTGGTCCACTCATGAATACGATTCGACATTCGGCTGGAATTTTTTGTCTGTATGAGTCCCGACTCTTCTTCGAATTCTGCTTTGAAATTTCGTGCGCTAAGGTACGCGCTATTACACACTTAAGTTTAAAGTCAAGACTCAAATTTGACAGTTTTCTTTTACTTCGAATTTCGATTTTTTTTTTTAAATTACCATATTTATAATAATTGTCAAACATATTTATTTATGTAATCAGAAAAATTAAATTCGGGCTGACGGTGATTAATAGCCTTATTCTGGCAACCTCACTAAGCCCTCACAAGTCACAATAACCTCATAACTTGAGGTCAACTCATTTTTGTGACTTTTTTGGTATTCTGGTAAAAGTTCACAACTTGTGATCATCATAAAAACTTAAAAATAATGATCTGCTTCTTGGCACATCACAACTCACCTACTTGACAAAAATGGAATTGAATTTGATTTTGATACATCTATTGGAAGAAGTTTCATCTATAAATGTAAGAAGTAAGAATTAATAAAACTGTATTAATTGATTTTTTAATAAATCACTCTTTGGTTGTAGCGCAGCAGAATTCTAAGATAGTTAAGGGATATGAATGATCCGTTTGTCATTCAAGATACAACTTTTATCTATCGGCCTATATTTGCCGACTTTTAGCGAAGATCGACAATCGATTCGTTTCGATTTCCACAAGAAAACTTGCCAGGTAAAGGAGGAAAAGGAGTTATTTCTTCAAGTGCAAACATTTTTCGAGAAAATTTATATCTTGTAGTGTACGAGACAATCATGAGAAAGATCATGATTTAAATGAAACTAATGCCCCAAGCAGCAATATGGAAAAAGGTACAGTTTTTAACCACGATTAGAAATCTCTATAAATTAATAATTATTTCAGCTTTCCAAATGAACTGAAATAAAAATCTCATGATTTCAATGCACACAGAATTGTTTAAGATTGAATGTGTCATCGTTGCGGCAAGACTTTTCTCCTCAACACGGAACTAGATCCACACCAATGCCCGAGTGCGTAAATCTGAAGGTACAATATGTAATATCTGCTTATTACAATCGGAAGATAAAACATCCCAAGGAATTTCAAGAAAGTCGAGGAAAACGCAACAAAATTTAATTAATTTGTGTTTTTCATAGTTGAGTTTTATTTTTTTTATTTTATAATAACATGTATATTAATAAACTCTAAAAAAAACTGCATACCGAAATTTCGACAAAAAAAATTGACTTTGGCTCCGAAACCTCTTCTTGAGAATCCCGCCCATCTCTTCAATTCATCTACAAGCTATAACACAAATTTCAATTATTACTTCATTGAAACTGATTATATTCTTATCAAATAAATTATTATTGCAGATATTTTTAAACAAATTTTAGGTAATTCATCACTTTTTTAGTTTGCAGATTATTTTGATATTATGTTTGTTTTGACAAAACAGCTGGCCGCCATCACTAAGAAAATTCACCTTCCGGTGGTGAGTTTACTTGTGAGGGTCTCAAAAGAATGCGAAATTGTGACCGCCTCATAAGAAACCTCACAAATGAGCATCAATCCGGCAGAATAGGGCTGTAAGACAAAGTAAATAAATACTAATTTGTATTTTATTATCTATTATGTCACATTGATATCACCACAGATGAGTAACACAAAGATGAGAAATTTCGGCATACGTTTTGGTATTCTTAAAAAGCTAACGCACATTATGATTTCACATATATTTATGCTTTGTATACATTCCTTAGGTTATTTTTATACAAATATTTATGGTTACAAAAGCCAAATTTACATTACAACAATGTATACAAAAGAGTTTTTGAGGTAAAACGTATGAAAGTTTCCCACCTTGGTATGGCTCATCTGTGGATATTACCCGCCCACGCAAGTTCAAAAGAAGCGTATGTTTCAGTAGTAAATGAGTGTAAAGAGAAACGTCAAAGTGCGTCGCCAAAATCACTTCAATGCCCCCTATGACTGAATAGACTTACTAATTATTGGAACTCAATTATACTTCGGATGAAAAGGAAAATTAATTCTCAGTATGTTCTTATTCTTGTTTTCCTTATAACATTTTTGCTTTGCCGTACTTGATAGTCACGAGAACACGGCTAATATACATTTTTGCTTATTCACTAAGTAAATTCATAATTTTTTATATATAAGATAATAGTTTGTAGCATTTATTTTAAATTAATTTAAATATATATAATACTAGTTTTTATGAAATCAAATTTACATTGTGGGGTGTATGGTTAAAATTGACGTTTGAACGGAGTTTCCATTTAATTTAAATTTATAATTACAATAATAGACGTATTTTATTAGTAACGTAGGTATAGTGCAGTAAATGAGAGTCTGAATAAAACTATATTATGCACTTTTTATATACACTCATATTTTACATCTCCCTCTGCCTGCACACAAGATTTTTGTCTGCAACTCGAGAGAATCGTTCAATTCCAAATATTCCAAAACTTTAACTACACTCTTATCGGCACTATTTTTAATGCTCAATTTATTCGCACTTTTCCTTTTTTTGATGTTTACAGAATACAAATTTACTGCGCTGCCTATACATATACCAATAAAAAAAGGGCTAAAATGGTAAAGTAAAAGAGATACAAGATCTGTGGTATCGTCAAAGCTTACATTTGCTGTCAAAAAAAAAACTTCCAATTGTACTTGTGTTCAGTAGTGTTAGTAAAATAGGGATAGATTCGCCAAAAAATACGGATCTGTGAATTTGATTCTGAATAAAAAAAAAAAATAGTTTTTGTTGCCCAATGAAAGGATTTAATTGTCAAAATCCATGTTTTGATAGATTCGTATCAAAAACGAATTTGATTCTTGTACCAATGGAAAACAACATAATTCAATACAACTCAAATAATTTATACTGAAAAATTCCCTTACTCTTCCAACACTGGTGGTAATACCAAAATATATTACACAACATTTTCTATTCGTGTATAGATGGCTTGTTTCATATTACTGCTCTCTTTTCCAATCCAAATGAACTACACAGAGTTTGCAGAGTGTACAAGTTTTTCTGAGTTTATTGTTTCACGGTTAAACGATTCAAAATTCTTCTACAAACAACTTCACCGATTTTGAAATAAATTATTCTTCAAATAAATTAATTTCAATTTTTAACCTAAACTTCTACTATTATATCAACACGATACCTATTTTACTTCCTACCAAAAGCAGTCGATTTAACTACCTACCTACAATTTGAAAAATCAATGCTTTGTCATAATAAAAACATGCAGGGATACAACAACAACAACAAGAGCCAGTCAACCCAACTTTCACTTTCAAAAACCTGTTAGGTATTGGCAGAGACGTCTTTCTATTACTCTTATAAGAGATGAAAACTCGGAATCGCGACGAAGAAGGTGTGGAGTTTGATTTTGCGAATTACACTTGGATTAGGAATCGGATATTGATGTGATCGAAGTTTGTATAACGTCTAATCATAGCTCTCGGGTATATAAGTTAAGAGATGGTTAATCTTTTTTTTTATCGACCTATTCGATGGTTAAAATTGTCAACACTTTTGGCAATAATCTTTTATCTATTTTTCATCGTAATCACATTCAATGTTACTATTGGATCAATGAATAAATTAATCTACTCGAAGAAACATAACACCCTAGCTCCAAATTCAGCGGAAGAGAATGACTTGGACAACTCTAGTGAACGTCTTCAACCGGAAACTGTTATTTTGGCGGCAAGTTCAACAAATGAATTACAAATTTTGGAAAAGGCATTCAAAAGGTAGGTACCAACCTGCAGCAGGTCGTGTGAGATTGGCTTTTAAGTAATGTTCAAAATATCAAACGTTCACATGCAAATAAATTGTGTTGTTGAATATGGCTGATGAGAAACTGGTTTTTAATGTCGTTTGGGCAATAATAGCTGTTAAGATAGTAGGTTAAATAAATTTTAGTAGGTATAGTTTGTTTTGAGGTAACAACAAAATTTCTTGTTGCTAAGAATCATTATACTATTAATATTAACTATAATACATATATTATACATATTATTGGTAAGAGAGTTACCTATGTAGTTTTTATTTGAAATCCGAAAGCATTCTGGACTCTTCTGAAAGTTATCACTTGAAAAAAAATAACACTTCTGATTCTGAAAAGAAGAGAAATTTGCTTCTGCATTATAAATCAGAATCGAAATTAAAAGCACACATTCATATGGGAATTTAATTTTTTTTTGGCGATTTGAATTAAATTTTCTTTTATATTATATTCGTTTATGTGAAACATACAAACCAAATATTTACCTTGCATTGCTTCCTTGTAAGTTGTTTTACTTCAAATGGTTATAGTCCACATACTTATAATAAAAAAGTACTAGGTTATAATTATCTCTCTTTATCATAATCACTACAAATAAATGAATGAATGATTATTACTATGAGATTGTTGCACTGCGACCTTGAGATCTATTGTGCCCCCGTCAAGAGCTGGGTGAGGATAGCTCATTTTACAGCTCTTCCTCCAAATTTATTTCACTCATGAATTTGAGTATTTGAAGTATTTTTAGAGATGGTAAGTCACTCTCTTCCACCTGGTATCGTCCAAGGTGTTTTTTCCTTTGATGAAAAAGTGCATCACAATTGCCCAGAATATGGTCCGGCGTTTCCTCTTTTACATCACAGAACCTGCATGTGGCACTACTAACTAAGCAAGGGATGTTTAGATGTCTTTTTAATTTACAGTGTCCCGTAAGGAGATCAGTTATTATTCTGAGGTTGTTCCTGCTTAAGATTATACAGTCTGTGAAACATTGTTGGTTATGATTCCCAAGCAGTAGTTGGGACTGTCTTAGTTTGGGGAGTTTTATCCAATTGTTGGATCTTATGGCCTCCTCTTCTTTTTTGATTTTATATCTAATCACATTTTCTCTTATTCCGCAGTATGGTTCAGGCCCCACTTAGGGAGTCGACGCACCTATTTTTGCTAAGGAGCCTGCCTCCTTATTGTCCCGGACACCTACGTGGCCAGGTACCCAATGAAGTGTGACATTATTATTTTTGCCGAGTTCATTTAACCTGCCTACACATTCCCATGCCAGTTTAGAACTGATAGAGTAGGAGTTTAAAGCCTTGAGTTCGGCTTGGCTGTCTGACATGATGGCATTATAATATTTTTTGTTTATTGTAATTTCTTTCGAGGTTACGATCTGCACATTTTCCTATAGCTTGTACTTCAGCTTGGAAAATACTAGTAGACTGTCCCATCAGTATGGAAAGTTTGGTTCTTGGCCCAAATATTCCTGCACCAGTCCCTTCGGATGTTCTCGATCCATCAGTGTACCACTTGATGGTGTTTGCTTTCGAGTGTAGTTAAAAGTTTCCCCTATCCACTCTTTCTTGCTACTTAACTTCGTTTAAAAGTTTTTCTCGAAGTTATATTTTTTAATCGTACCATCTCTTGGAATGTCAATAAGGTCTGTTGACTGAAGACTTCTGAATAATCACTACAAAAGATTTATATACATTTTTTGTTAAATCAAGTTCACTTATACGTACTTACATTTAAAATGTCTTTAAAATTCCAGTGCTGACATAAATCGAGACTCATTTCTTGGTATTCAAGAGCTAGCTAAATATATTAACCGAAAAATAATCGAACACATTGAATATGCAATTGAAATGAATCCCATTGAGTTCAGCAAAGTAGATAAGGATCCTGGCGACGGACTGATAACATGGGAAGAATATCACACTTACTTTCTCAAAGAACATGGCCTTGATGAAAACGAAATTAAAGATCATAGTGAAGTGAAGCATTCAACGCTCGATCGTAAGGCAAAAGAGGAAATGATGCGTGACAAAGCACGCTGGTCAGAAGCTGCTCGCATCGACCTTTTTAGCTTGACTCTGGATGAATTTTTAGCTTTTCGTCATCCTGAATCGAGCACTGCGAATCTGCTCAGTTTGGTAGACGATCTTTTGCGACTTTTTGATATCGATGGAGATGATCAGTTGTCGATAGAAGAATTTTCTGATGTAACAGTCGATGATGACGATGACGTTTACAGAAGATCCGTTATATCAAAGACTGTAGAAGAGCGTCGTGAAGAGTTTAAGCGCATTATTGATAAAAATAACGATGCTCGAGCAGATAGAGGTGAACTCCTCAATTATGTCAATCCAAAGCACCCTAGGTATGCTGTTCAAGAAGCTGCCACACTACTGAGTCTAACTGATTCTAATAAGGACGGAAAGTTGTCTCTCAAAGAGGTAAAATCGTATTTTAGTATTCGTATTTTTACATACATAAATGTATATGCTTAATTTTTTTTCTAGGTTCAAGACAGCGCTAAAATCTTCCTCCAATCTAAAATGATTGACACCGCAAATAGTTTTCATGAAGAATTTTGAGCACGACTAAAGCCTGCAATATATTTATAAATATCCTTTCAGCACAATTCGATTATCATGTTCAATTTCTATCACCGTCCTGGCGCAATATTTTCATATACCTACATACATATATGTATGTATGATTCTATATTTGAGCATTTTGGTGTATTTTTACTTCAACTAATCGGTCAAGTGATACTATAATGGGATCGTATAGTTTCTAAATACAATGTAGAGCCGTAGACTTACAATTTTGTTATCAATGTATTTTTGAATGTTCTAGTTTAATAAGTTTTATTAAATATATAGTATGTAAATCAAATTAAAGTTTTTTTTTTTAATGGTTGTTGTATTTACATATTATGTAGAATCTAGAATGTATGTATATGATACCTAATCACCGGGACGAAACGCAAATTTTGTGGTCTAAAGGCCGTTAAAAGGTATTTGGAATCAATAATTCAACAAGTCCAATTATATAATACTAAGTCCAATTATATAATACTAAGTCCAATTATATAATACTAAGTCCAATTATATAATACTAAGTCCAATTATATAACACTAAGACTTGGCTGAATAATTTCTGTAGTATATAGAAATTGTATTATAACTAAAAAAAACACCTTTTACCAACCTACATACCTATCAAAGTTTCTCAACGAAAATATATTGTTTTGATTGTGAATTCGGAAGATCTTCCCGATCGGTTCCCACTCCCATTCCAACAAGTATACATTAGATTCTCTGTTCAAAGTTTAATGTGAGTAGTATTTGTAATGGTCGACAAAAATTTAGAGAATGGTGAAAGACGAAGAATAAAATAATGGCTACGAAAGCTGCAAAGTTAAATAATATATAATAATATGTAAATTATAATTTTTTTCACCCCGTTATATTAATAATATATAAGGTAATGCAAAGATAAGTTGGGCAAAGTTGTCCCAGGGATGGGGTTACTTTGCTCTATCTGAAACTTTTGACAATATGGCTTTTATTTAGAGACGGAACAAAGTTAGCATTGTATTTCAATACCCCTGATTTAAATGATAATATTTGTAAAAAAAAGGAAAAGTGGAAAACCAATATTTTATTTTTTTTACAAAAAACAAAACGGCCTCTTTTTATTTCATTAAATGCTTATAAATTAAAGAATAAAAACAAAAGGCTTCATTAATTCTACTCGAAAATATTTAAAATAAATATAAATAACCGTTTATAACAAAACAAACAATAATTCGCTTTAAAAATAAAAAAAAAACTGTAATATAGATTTTAAAAATAGTTATTTTATAAAAAAAAAAGAATTCAAAAATGAGAAAATATAAAAATAAAGTCTTAACAAAATGTGTAAATAAGCTCCTTGACGGAAAAAGTGCCCCGTTTAGAAAACTGTTTCGACGGTTTAATAGACCCCATAACATCACTCCAAGGGTATGTAGGTTCAACTTTTTAATAGGGTAATTTCCAAAGCTTAAGAGATTTTCTCATAGAATTCATGGTGACCGTTTTTTCGTGGAATGCGATCATTTCTCGCGGTATTTTTGTTCTTTATATATGAATGCAACAAACATCTCTAACTTTCAAACAAATTTTTCCAAAATGACTTCATTGCGATCGCCTGTAGATCTGCCATCTAGAAAATCGAGGAATCAGTTTTCATCTTAGTCATCATTAACAAGATCCTCGAAATGGCCCTCAATAGTTATTATTTTTTCATTAAACACACAAAGGACATGCGTAAAGTATCAACAAAACAATATTTTAAACAGAAAATCTGTACTTATTTCATTAAAGTTCACACAACTGTTTTCATACAACAAATTTTGGACTTAACAAATTATACAAACTTGAAAAATTGGACTTAAAACAAAATATCTGACGAACAATTAAGCTTTGATACGCTATAACGTAAGAACAAATTGACATAAACAAGTCGTAAATATGTCATTTTGTAGATGATTACACTGTCTACAAGTTGTTATTAGATATTTTTGAGAAAAATAAGATTTTGAGAGTTATTAAACAACATAAAAACACCAAATTAGGGTACCTACTTTTTAGGAAATGCTTATAGCGTAAAAATTAAGATCTCCGTCAAAATTCAGCTTTATCGGAATTTTTTCGAAGTTTCATCTTTTATTTATCTAATTTTCCTGGACTGACCATTGTATATAAAAACGTTTTAAATACAAAAGTTTTTAAATACAATTGTAACTATTCCGCGGTGCAATACAATTCAAACACCCCGTAACTGGCTGAGCAGAATGGACACGCGGTCGATCTCGCGGCACTTCAAAAACCGCTCTGTCAAAGTTAAAATGCATAGAAACTGGGTTGAGTGAATACAATGGAGCCGCGGCCGCGACGCTAGACATTGTTTAACTTTTTCCGTTATTCCGCGCGTCGTTTGACAGATAACACAAAAAAAAAAAACATCTTGTTGGTTGTTGCATCTACACAATTGTTGATCTTCGTCGGGGCCCTCTGACGCGAAAATACACATTCAGAATAAATTTTAAAAGTTTGCAAAAAAAAAAACTACAAAATCAATTAAAACCAGATTGTGTGTTCTTTAGGCCGCGACTCCATTAGAAATATTTATTTCGGATATTATTGCAGACACTACTACTAAAATTTATATTTCTTTGCTATGTGTGCAAACATAAATCGTGAAATTTAATTCTTCTCCAAGAGGCGCTAAGCGCTTTATGTACTTTAGAACAGGTAAAATCTGTTTTTTTTTTAAATGAATTATTAAAATTTAATATGAAAATAAGCGAACTATGAACAAGAGTCAATGTTTTGTGTAAAATTTGTGCACGATTAATGTGGGATGTCATGAAACGTCAAATTTTATTTCTCCAGAGAAGACAAGAAATAAATACAGATTCTCATGTCTAAAAGTAAAAAAATCCTAACATAAGGGACCTCCACAAAAAATAAAGACTACATGACACATTTCTTTCAATCATTTATTTCAAGTGGAGACCTAGGGTTCTAATATTTTTTTTAGGCAAATTAAAGATGAGACAAAAAACAGTAGGTAATGTCGCGAACCGAAGGAGGGTAAAACCAAAAAAAAAGGTTTCATTTTAGCTTCATTTATTTTTTTTAGCAGGTCGAAAATCTTTTTATGGAAGAAATCTTCGTGTCTGGTTTTGCATTGAATTCATGCATAGGAAAAAGAATTGTGTATTCATTAAAGTTTGTTTTGCTCTTGTCTATTATCTACCTTTTTACTTGAGCTAAGCACAACATGCTACTTAAATGGCAAACTGGTGACCGACTGCATTATGTTTCATGAGTGAAATCAATGATAATCTCTCCTATATGACCACTGTCATATAGGATTTCATCAAGGCATGTTTTCATTGGAGAGTGAATTTCCTACTGGGTTAGTGTATTTGGGGCCGAAAGTTTCGCTGTGGTATGGGGGAGCCTTAATTGATATCTCGTATACACAACTGTCAACTCCGCTTTGACAGAAGTGCAACAAAAAATGTTCTAACTATTTAAAGACAATTTTTATTTTCAAATTTGATTGATTTTCTTTTTTTAATGCTGGAGATTCTTGAGTACCTGTGATTTGTCAACAAGTATTAGCATTTTTTTAATAATATCCTCCATTGGACAGGCCTTAAGCAGAACTTTCAGTTCTTCTTTCACTTCTTTTATTCACCATTAAACTGAAATCAGATTCTATTTAATCTAACTACATAATTATATTCACGGGGGTAGAGCTTACGATTTAGTATTGTTCCGAAATCAATGGATTGCTGTGCAATATCCAGATAGTAGTGCACTTTATTTATTTATTATAAATGTATTATTTTATATTTATTTAACTAAGATAAAACAAGAAAGGACAATTAAACAATTTATGTAATGTAAACAAAAAAATGAAATGTCTAAAGGTAATCACCTGACCGCAATCGCCTGACCTAAATCCGTGGGCTGACGTGAAGAAAGCAGTCTCTGAAACCAAACCGACTAGTAACACAGAACTCTGGGCTGCACTAAGGGTCCCCTGGGAGAATATTCCGGTAGAAAGGTGCCAAAATTTGGCAAATTCAATTTCCAGACGTTGTGAAGCAGTAATAGGCAACAAAGGATATTCAACGAAATACTAATTTTGCTGGACTAACCCTAAAGAATAAAATCATAGAAAAAGATGTTTTAGCTTTAATTTGTGTGATGAAACAATGGTGCTATTTTTTTTACCAGTTATTTATTTGAGTTTTTTGAAAAAAAAATTAATTTTTTTAATAATTTGATGAATAAAAGTTGGAATTCTTTTTTAAATGTGAATTTTTGGACTTAATATAAGCTTTTCGAATATTCAAAATGTCCCTCAAGATATTAGCCTAAACTTAATTTTTAAATGAAATCTGGTTCTCGTAATGGTGCTATTTCTTGCTGTATGTACAAAAAAAAAACATAAAAGCATGGCTTTGCCGTCTGAATAGGTAATTGTTTTTTTATTATTATTAATATGAAGTAAATATAAAAAAAGGAAAAGAAGATTTAAAATACATAATTGAGTTGTTTCATTGTTGATTTTAGAAGGCTAAATTTTAGAATTGAGTATATTTAAGTGTTTTTTTTTTTGTAAAATAATAATAGTCCAGGAAAATTAGATATAAAAATGATGAAACTTCGAAAAAATTCCGACAAATCTGAATTTTGGTGGAGGGCTTCAGTTTTATGTCCTAAGCAGTTCCCTAAAAAGTACCCTAAATTTAGAGCGGAGGAAACATTTTTAGGGAGGGTAAGGGGGAACAATTTTAGCTCATGTTATTCTACACAAAAAAGATTAATACACATTTTATTGTACAATTGATAGATTTGGAGAAAAATGGTCGAAAACATTGGAGTGTAATACATTTTTTCAAAAAATGTAGTAAAATTATGTTTTTGTATGGGAAAATTTTTTGTTTTTAGTTATGTGTGGACAAACATGTTCTATTAAGAAAGTTAAGTTTTAAGTTTGGAACCGGAAGGGAAATGCTCCCATCTTAAAAATAATAATTTATTTTATTTTGTTCGATAACTCCTAAAACCTTTATTTTTCTCAAAATTTTCTAAGAATCGCTTGTAGAAAGTAAAATTATTTACTAAATGACATATGACATATACTTCTGTATTTCATTCGTTCTTAAGTTATGGCGAACAAAAGTTTAATTGTTCATCAAAATGGGAGGCGTTTTAAGTTTGGTTGCTTTAACGAATGAATTCAATCTATATACTTTAGTATAATTTTGGTACGCTATAATTTAAAAACAAATTTACATACAATTGTACAATCAGTTCGTAGAAAATTTTGAGAAAAATAAAGGTTTTGGGAGTTATTGAACAAAGTAAACTTAAAACTTGGTTTTTTTTAATAGAACATGTTTGTCCAAACATAACTAAAACCAAACAATTTCCCCACTCAAAAACATAAATTTACTACATTTTTTGAAAAAATGTTTTACATACAAATGTTTTCGACCATTTTTCTCCAAATCTATCAATTGTGCGATAAAAAGTGTGTTAATCTTTAAAGAGAACCTATAGTTTTGTAGTAATTTGGAAAAAAACTTAAACCCCCCCACACCTACATAAAAATTTTTGCTCCGCTTCAGATTTAGGGTACTTTTTAGGAAATGCTTAGGACATAAAAATGAAGCTCTTCACCATAATTCAGTTTTGTCCGAATTTTTTCGATGTGAATGTCTGATTTTCATCGACTATAAATAATAAAAATAAAAATACATTTAAATAAATAATGCATTTTTTAAATTTTGGTATCGTTGGTAGGAAAAATCGGGGGGGGGGGGGGCACTGATTCTGAAGTTAAGACCACTCAATCTTGAATCAAGATTTAATGACCTAGAAATAATCCGAAAGTAAATACAAGATTTTTTTTATTTGAGTTGGTAATGCTTAATTTAAGAATAAATTTTTTATTGGGGGTGGCCGTGGCGCGATAGTTGTGTGTTCGCCTGTCAACCTCATGGTCACAGGTTCGATTCCTGCCGTAGTCTATGTCTTCTTATTTTTCCATTAAAAACCAATTCTAAAAATAAATGTCATACAATGAGTTGCTGGTTTACTCATTACATGCTGTTTAGGCATAGAACTAACAACATGTGATTGAGTAAAACTAGTATACCGATAAAATATGACAAAGAATAAAAAAATTAATGCGAATTATAAGGGACATAGATAAATAAGACACGGAAATTTCTCCGCATTCGTTCAGCCGCCATCCCTGGAGATAAAATCTGAGACAACAACCACCTACAGTCTCCATCTTTCCTATCATTCTTTCTCTTCCTTAACCTCACGCCCGCGCTGTGTTGAAACATTTAAAGGGTATTCATAATCCATTGAGCGCGTGTAGATTATAAAAAAAAAAAAAAAAAAATGCAGGACTGGATCGTATGAACTTTCTCTTGTAGCTACTGGCCAGACCACGGGCATAAAATCAATACATTTTGGTAGGTACATGAATTTAACCAAATTCCCCTAGAAAAATATAATTTGCAGTATATATATGCTGCAAATTCTATTAGAGTCGGTAAACATCGACCAAAAATATTGCGTCTTAGAAAGGTACGATAGCATCTAACTGATGAGCCCAACTATCGTGTCCGGGCGAAAAGCATTTTGGACTATAGGTTACAAAATATTTCAATTGGCTTCAATCCACACAGTCCACAAAAACAAAAATAATATGTAAATATTGTTTGCGTTTTCTTCGAATATGTAGCTAACAACTTTAATGAAGCTTAACATTAACGCTGTTTAGTAGGTAGGTAGTCTAGTTATTCTATGCAGGTTAAAAGCCGATGTAATTAAGATAAACTTGATTCTTAGTATGTATAATGAATTGTCGAATGGATGATTCAAAGATGAGTTACATAGGTACCACAAATGTATATTTAAATCTAGGTTATGGATTTTAATTACAGTAAAACCTGCTAATCGGGACACTCTATAATCAGTCCACCTTATATTCGGACCGCACCTTATGCGTTCCCTGCTATTTTTCATACAAATTTCTCTTTATAATCGGGGCACCTGCTAAGCGGACCTTTGATCACTAAGATAACATGCGTTGCTTAATGTTTTCACCTGTCTAATTGGTCCAATCGTAGGAAATACGAAATATGTATGCATCGACTTTTTTTTTAATTGTTGGTACCGCCGGGCGGCCGTCGCCGATTACTTTTGGTTTTTTGGTGATTTCCCAATAAATTTGTAATTTTATCTTTCGTTAGTTGGCAAATGATACCATTTGAATTTTTTATGTTGCTTACAAGCAGAGGTTTCAGATCAGTCAGTGGCAATCGATTTGTTAAAGGTGTTTTATTTTTAAGAAAAAATATAAAAACAATACAAACGCATGTGCATACGTGGGCATTGCTTTTGTTCTTTTTTTGTGGACTCTGCTTTTAATTTTGTGACCTTTAGTCCAAATTACGGGTAGCGTATCAGTTAGGTGCTGTAGTATCCTTCTAAGACGCAAAATTTTTGTCGATGGCTACCGACACAAATCAAATTTACAGCTTTCAAACACTGTGAATTATATTGTTCTAGGGGAATTCGGTTGAATTCAGACACCTAAAAAATAATGCCCGTGATCTGGCTTGTTTAATTTTAAGGAAAAATGTAAAAACAATACAAACACATGTGCATATGTAGGTATTGCTTTTGTTCTTTTTTTGTGGACTCCGCTTTTTAATTTTTTATAAATAAAATTTTAAAAACATTTTCGAGAAAAAATTTTAAACGCCATTTTGAATATATTATAAATATACATATAGAATTAAAATTTCAAAAAAATTCAGTGACTGGTTTTTGAAAAATCGAAAAAAAATTATTAATTTTTTAAAAATCGAAAAACCCTGTTTTTGAAAATTTAAGTATGCAGTTTTATTAAGAAGCATTTGCATAAAAAATATAATTTTAATCTTGTCATCCAATAGTGAGAAGGTCGGAAATAAGAAAAGTGGTTCTATGGGAAGTACCGTTATTAAGTACGCAAAATAAAACATTTTTGTACTTAAAAGTTGACTGTACTAATATAACAACACACATTTTTTTGTAGAAAATTTCTGGGAGACGTTTTTGAGAAATACATTTTTTTCTTAAAGGTTTCTTAAAATTTTTATGGGAGGTACCGTTGTTTTTTACTTAAGGAAAATAGTTCTTTTTTAAATATTCAAAATAATGCCAAAAAACTAGCAAACACGAAGTTTCAAAAAAATCTATTAAGTCGTTTCCGAATTAATTTCCAAAAAAAAAGATTTTGAAAAATTTTGGTTTAAAATAGTGTTTAAACTTTCTAGGAGCTTCTGCGTAAAATCATATAAACCGTTGAAAATCGAAAACCAAAAAAATGGTTCTACTAGTGGTACCAAAAATTACCATTTTTTTTCCAAAAAAAATTATCAAAAGGTACCCTTTCCCTTCATTAATGAACTGATTTTTATTTGCGATTATAGGTATACTATAAGGAAAGTTATGCATTCGTAAAAAAAAATTCTAACAATCAAACATGACAATAGGATCATAAAAAGTGATCGCCAAAAAATGTCTGTATGTCTGCCTGTCAGTCTGTCCGTCTGTATGTAAAATGACCTAAACGGCTTAAGCGATTACCTTCAAATTTGGTATGTGTGATTATTTTGGCATTCCTCAGAGGGAAATTGAAATTGTATTTTTAGGCCTAAAAATAAAGGTACCTGCCATATGACCTTGAAGGAAAATCTTATTTTTCTCTAAAACGGCTTCAAATATTATAATAAAAAATTTCGAGAATTTTTTTCTTGGTAATAGCTATCATTTGATATGAACCAAGTTTACAGGAAAAGTCTATTAACGGTACCTTTCATATAACGGTTTTTTTAATTTTTGGCTTTCTCGGTAACGGTACATTGGAATTCTGTCAAATTTTATATCTGTGAAGATCTAAGTAGCTAAATTAATTTTGCATATCAAAATTTTGAATAACTTTTTTAGGCTTAGATTAAGAATTTTCGAGCTTAATAGACTTCCGTAATCGAATCGACTTGATTTGAAACCGGTATTCATGGTATTCAGAGGTTTAAAATAGTACGAAACTATTGGCATCTATTACAGTCAGAGTGAGAGGCAAGCGTCCTATCTTCCCTACACTGACTATATTTGTTGGACAGAGTATATAGTGCTTGGTTGTGCGTAATACCGATCGTCCTTTACGTGCGCAAGAAGCTCAACCAACTACGTTCGACTTTTCATTCAACTCCATCGTTGGATGTCAAAATGTATAACCTCTGACACTAGTGCACAAATTTGCGTTCTTCACGTTTAGCAACGAAGCCTGAGAAAAAATTGAACAAAACGTGATGGGAGCTTTGTACACCTAGTTGACAAACTTAGTGAAATGTTGAATAATTGCGTACACCTAGTTGATCAACTCATTCAATTGAAGAACTCCGTACATCTAGTTGATCAACGTATTCAATTGTTAATTCAAATACTAAATATCATCGTACACAAGTTGATAAACTTGGTCGATTTTTCCAAAAAAAGAGTTTTTTTTGGTTGTTCAACAAATTGATGAAAATTCAACAAGTTGATACCTTCGTACACCTAACAGCTCGTTGAGGAACATGTACAACGCACGGACTATATCTATAGCTACTCAGATATTGGTGTAATAGTTTTGACTTGTAAACATTTTTAATATCAGTGACCTACACATCTTTGTTGAAAAATATTGAAATTAAACTTTGTCTAGAAAGCATGATTTCTTCTCAGAGAAAAAAAAGTGGCTGCAGCATTAATAAGCTACAAAAAATAAAATACCATTCTGGGTGGATAAATTGTTTTCGAGTCGTGAAAACAACTGTTTTTTTCAATTATATATATGAGAAATTAAAATCGATCGATCCTACCGCTCTCGAATTCAATGGGATGCTTTTAATTTGCTTCTGAAACGTGTGTCACATTTGATAAGAAAGAAAGATACACGATTCCGAAAAGTAATTTCACGTGGTCAGTGTCTTGCTGTCACTCTTCGTTTAGCTTTAGCAGCCTCCAATTCGTTTCAAGAATAACAGAGAGTACGATTTCTCCTATTGTTCATAAAACCTGTAAAGCAATTTATAAATTATAATACATGGAAGAACGACTATTTAAAGGTGCATATTTTTTTATTTAAAAAATAATTTTTTCTGTTTTCATATATTTAAG
Source organism: Philhelius pedissequus (assembly GCA_910595825.1). NCBI lineage: Eukaryota > Metazoa > Arthropoda > Insecta > Diptera > Syrphidae > Philhelius > Philhelius pedissequus. Next base: position 166,465,623 of record OU343161.1, read on the forward strand.
ACGAGGATAATTCATGGACATCGTGCTGAAGTGACAGGTTATGCTCGGGAATTATATCCCATTGAACTTCTTGGTTATTTTCGAGGAGATCTTGACACACGCGCAGGTTTTGTCCTGATACCAAGGGTCAAGGGACGATGAAAGTCTCCCATCTCAAGCTGTTCCACCAATTGGTTGACTATAAAATTTAAATCGACGCACGTCAGGGTTTGGATAATTTGTCATTATCGATGCGATATATCGACCCCAAATATGATCGGAATTTTCTTCTCCCCCATTAACGATCTTTATTTCATTCGTCACTGCCGTTCGATACATATCGTCATTATTTTTGCGTGGTCGCTTTGAAGCAGAAGATCCTGGCGAAGATGTGTGGGTGTTGGTGGCGGCGATTCATTTTCGATGTTGGACAAATGTTCTTCAATAAAGACTTCGTCTATAGATTCCCACAAATCTGTCGATGAAGCTGTTGAAGACAAAACTACCGGATTTTGAAATGATAAATAAAATACACAAATTTGATTATTTTCAGGTAAGATCGAGTGTTAAAGAATGGGAAGAAATAGCAAAAGTTTTCGAAGCCCGCTGGAATTCTTCACACTGCCTGGATGGTAAACATATCACCATCCAAGCGCCAGATAATTGTGGATCTGAATACTTTACTTATAAATTAACTAACAGCATTGTTGTGATGGCAATGCAGACGTATAATATAAATTTACATTTTCGTCCTTTGGTAACTATGGACGAGATTCTGACGGAGGAGTTTACGCCCGGTACCTACAACTTAAAATGAATTATCCTATATTAATATTAAATCTTCTTAATTTCAGATGCGCACTTTTAGCTGCTTTGGAAAGAAATACTATTAATTTTCCACCACAAAAACCACTTTCAAATCAAGAAAAATCTATGCCGAATGTCGTCGTTGCTTTTTCCATTAACACATATTTGATGAAACGGTATGCTTTCCGAAAGCCAAATGCAACTCAGCGCGTTTTCAATTACTGCTTGTCACGTGCCATAACCAGTAAATCAATCTACGCGAACGCGACACATTTCGAACGTGAAGTAGATGGAAAATTAATATCTACTTGGTAACTGGCACCAAGAGTATGGTATTCAGCCATATAATGGAAGGGTGCTCGGACGACCAGACGCAAGCGCCGCAGAAATTCGAGACGAATTTCGAAAATATTTTATATCAGAAATAGTTGAGGTGAGTTGGCAATATACGTCTCCGACACAAATGATAATAAACTGAATTTAAGCTTACCAAATTGGATACACGATAGTTGGATTGTAACACAAAGACCGGTTTCATTAACATCATCGCTCAAAAATATTCGTTGGGCGACTGAAATTTTTGGTACCATTCCACTTTGAATTGTAGCAGTTTTGACCAGAGCATTCAAATTTTTAAAAATATATTGTATGTTTTCCAATGTCTAATCAAATCAAAAAAGAAAAAAAAAACTTACTCGAAATTGTTGCCGCAAATGTATCCATTTGTCATTCGCTACCGCTTTTGTTACTTAGACCTTAGAAGAAACGTGTTCAAGCCAATTTCCGGGCATCACGGTTCTTGTATGATGGACTCCTGGCCATCCATAGATTTTCTTTTTCTTCAATTGCCGATATAATTACGTAAGTTGACTCGACGGTACACTCCATTTTTTGTTTGCATTCCATACCGGACGAAAAATCAAAACAATGAACAACGCAGTATGAATTTTCAAGTTAATGTCAACACAATACTTCAACGCATGTACACACACAAATTTTGTCTCATCCAACGCAACGCACAACAAATATTTTCACGTAACGGCAACCAACACCAAACTTAATTAAAAAAGTTGATCATCGAGTTGAACAAATAATAGGTGCGTTTTTTTGCAATCCCCGGAGAATTGGTTGAAAAAAACGACCAAGGCGCTTAGTGAAATGCTCGGCAGTACTATAAATTTGCAAGATGACATTTGAAGAACAGCTGTAATGCAAGAAAAAACAAACATCACTGTTTGCCTCATACTCATCCTTCTAAAAATCATCGGGTAGATTTGTTTTGTGTAATTTCGATGTATTTATTGAATTTAAACAACTTTTCTATTAAAAAAACATAAAAAGAACCAAGTTAATTATTATTTATACAAGAAAATGTGAATCAAGTAATTTGAGAATTGAAATCAAGTATTATTTTGGAAATTGTTTTTAGCCGATGTGATTTTCTTTTAATTTTAATTTTCACAAATACAGTGGTACATAGTATTCAACTACTTGAAAACTACCCCATTCGGCGGTCACTGGTGACATGATACAAGTATTAGTGGACGAGTTGCTTATTCGGGACGGGACACTCAATTCCTATGTCATTAGGAATATAGGTCTGAGCAAGAGCGGACGACGATCAAGAAGATTGAAGTATGCCTAGGATGTAGCAGAGAATCTGTATTGGGTTGCTCCCGTGTACAACAAAACGCAGCCGAAAACAATTTTCTCAGAAAAAGTAGTCCATTCAATTCTTGTTAATTGAACGAATATCAACTTCAGGAAATACTTTTGTATTTAATAATAATTTCACAGTCAAGTTTTAATATACATTATAATAAAAATAAACGCAAAAATGAGAATCGCTGTAGAAGAGGTTGTGCTCATTGTGAGGTGGAAAAAATCTACGACACCATAGAGGCAATACAAAACCGGAATATGTTAAAATTGATTTGGTGTTGTGTTGCGGAATGTATATTAAAAGGTAGGTTAGGTTAGGTTGACATGGTCGTCAGGAAAACAACTGACACACTCAGACCAAAAGCTCAACCAAACCAAACAAAATTGATAATTATTTGACATGTCAAAATGTCAGTTTTGAAGTTTCTATACATTTTAACGATAACTTAGTGAAAAAGTTTTTGGTAGCAGAGTTTTTATCCTCTCCAATAGCTAAGCCCCGAGAATTCTCTGTGTTGAAGCTAAGCACACCCGGGGATTAGTTGTTGTTGGATTTAACATGCAAATTTTTAATCCTACTCATCGTTTTTTTCGTCCAATTTCCCCGGGGCTTAGAAAAAAACACGCATAATTTGCAACACATTAACTTGAAAACATTGCTCAAAGTGTTAAACCAACAGTTTCAACAAGTAATAAGTAAATCTCCAACCGGATTGAGCTCGTGTGTTGAATGGAATTGAGGACATCGTACATTGGAGTTGAAAAAGTGGACGACCGGCATAAGTCGTTCAGAGGCAGCAAACGACTTATGCCGGTCGCCCACTAGGTCTGAGAAATAAAACAATTCATTAATATACTCAAACATTTACATTTTCTGATTTGGCTTCTGAGGATGATTCACCCTTAATTGGTTAAAAATGTATTTAGTTATGACCGTCTTTATCTTTACATACAATTCGAATTGGAACCACTGCACTGCAATACGTGCTCAGCTCATATTCATTAGAGTAGAGGAAGTGCGTTAGAAAGATATAAACGCAAAATTATAAGCATTATAATGTTAAAGTTTTAGCATAATACTACCTAATAACTTACAAACTTTAAAACAGTTTACTGACTCTTCTCAATTTTAAATTTTTTTTTTGCTAGTGTCCTACTTAATCTGTTTTTCAGCTGAACATGCCAAAATAGTGACTTTTTCAAAACTTGTTTGTATCCATAAATATGCCGATGCCGCAACCTAAATGCAAAACTAAAGTTCACAAAACTGGCGATAAGAAGCAAACAATCGTTTCGAATGGTAAAGTAGCCAAATGGTTGGTGAATGACCTGAAAAAGTTCGGTAATTTTGATGAATAAGCTGTTAAAGACACATTTGATTAAAAGATTCCAAAATTGAAGACGACGAGATGATATCTTTTGATGACACAGCGTTATTTCCATCAGTACCAATAATATAAGGCAATTGAAGCAATAAGAATTCATTTGAACAAATACAATTTACAAACTGAACTTAATGCATAAACTAACTGCATTGAAATTTATATGAAACACATACACAACTGTTTTCAATTTCGTGGGCTTTTGACACTAACAATTTTAGTTGTAGTATGGCAAGCAATACACACAAAATAACATCGCTTATTAATAAAATGTTATTTTGCTTAAAAGCGTTAACAATTCTTTAAAACTAGATGCTTTTGAATCGATTTTTATTTCAAATCCTGATCCAATTATTTCAAAGCTTTTCAATATTTTAAAGAATAACATAAGATAGCTAAATATTTAAATGTATTATGTTTCCTTAATTTTGCAGGAGCATTTTTTCTTCTGTATTTATGTTTTTGTTGTTGTTGGCTTTTTTTTATATTCTCTTACCTATAATATTTAAATCACAAACACATAACAAAATTTTATCAGACAATTTGTTAAGCCCAAACTTTTTTGACTCAGTGTCAGTGCTCGAACGACCGACACGTCGCTCGCTGAAGATTTTTTTCTCAAGTAACCGAAATGCATCCATAGGTAACAATAAAATATAAAAACACTAATAAATAATTTTTTTTTAAATTTTGATTCAATTTATTAACTCGACCAATTATTTGTATTATTTGATGTTCAAACGTTTTTCAGGCTAGTTTAGCCACTTTTTACTGATATGCAAATAAAATAACTTTACTTCATATTTTTACCCTACGTTGCGTTGGATTTTCCCAACTTCTTCAGGGGTTGTTTATTTAAACCTAAAACGATCGTAAGCGTCATAGAACTACAATACAATAATGTTCAAGTCAAGTTTTTTGTGCAAGAAATATCCTCTTTTTATGTTTGTAAACGGTGATTTTTTAAGACCTTGGTTTTTGAAAATTCAAAAAAACACAGAAACTTGTCAAAAGTGAATGAAATTTTTATTTGGATCGATAAATCAATTTCTGCCATTTACTTTTTAAAAATAATTTCACTTAAAAGTTGCCCGCGGCTACGCTTCAGGTGGTCCATTCTGAAGGTCCAATTTTGGCAAACTTTTACACACATTTCGGCCGCAATCTCACAAATGACGCGTTCAATGTTGGCTTCCAAGGCAGCAATCGTGTTTGGCTTGTCCCCATAGACAATAGACTTAACATAGCCCCACAAAAAATAGTCTAACGGGGTCAAATCACATGATCTTGGTGGCCAATTGACTGCGCCAAAACGTGAGATCAACTGCTCACCAAATAAAAAAACATGAAACGGACGTAGCTTGCGAAACACATTTTTCACAGAGCACGAATTTTGATAATAAATTTCAATAATTTGCAAACGTTGTTCAGGCGTAAGTCTATTCATGATGAAATGTCAAACAATACTGAATCGAAATGTCAAATGTTCGTGGAATTTGTCATGTGTGATCTGTCAAAAATATAAACGTCAAAAACCCAGTAGCAAAAAAATCACCCGTTATAATTAAGATTTCAAAAAATGAAATTTTATGGATTTTCAGAGTGTCTTTTATCTGTGTTGTATTGTTTAAAAAAAATTCATTTTATTCTTCTTAGAAAATATCATACATTTTAGCTCTCACTTAAACATGGAGCTTATACCTAACTTTAAGGACTTAATGTTTTAGCGTGTACATATTAGTAGTTCATGAATAAATAAATACTTAGTAAAATTGTAATTGTTGCCTTATCGTCTAATTTGAAAGACAAGGAAATAACTTTTTCGAACGTTTGGTCATTGCATTGAAAGCACAAAGTAAGAGAACCTTATAGAAAAGCAGACAATACCGGGTCTATAATGTAAGCTTGAAGTATGCTAAAATAAGTTTATTACACTTGCTTAAGATATCAAAGTCGTCGAAAACCATTTAATAAAAATCGCTTGAGAAAGATCAAAAGAAGGTAGAATACGAATTGAAGAACATTTATGAGGAAATTTTTAAATTCGAAAAATTAGGCTGCGTCCTTGGGATTCCTTATGGTAGATATAAATATTTTTGAGTAAAATCATTTTGGATATGGAAATCTGAAACTGTAATTTTATGGTAGGTAGGCATATACTAATTAATAGTCATTGTTTTATTCTTTTTATTTTGATAAGCAAGAACTTGAAATGGTTAATCAAACTAAGCTTTAAGTATGAATAAAGGAGCTTGAGTTTTCATAGGAAATGTTTAAATTCTTTATAAAATTTGACTAAGTTTGTTCTGATACACACATAAATTTTTTATGGATTAGTTGAGCCAAAAGAAATGACGAACTTCTTCTTCATTAGATGGTCTGCAATGTGGTGGACCGTCATCAGGAGCACCTTCAGCGATAAGTGCTTTTCTAAGTGCTTTCATGGCCATATTATTTTGTTTTGATGCTGCATTTAAGTCAATAATGCGATGAGGATAATGAATTCCAATAATACACTCAGCTTGCTCTTGTATATCCTGAGGAGCTTTCCATGGCTCATGACTGAAAATCAGAATAAATAATTTTAATAGTTTTATTAGTGTTTCTAAACATTTTAGGTTTTATTATATCAAAAAATAAAATATACAAATCTGAAATTAGATCTCAGGAGCCGTATATAGTATTTTCAAATAATTATGGTATATACAAAAGACGTTGCATAAGAGTTTTTGTGTAGGTAGATATAGCTTAAAAATAAATTGACTTGGTCATTAATCTGCACAGATCTCTTTAAATTGTTATGCCACATTTCATTAAAAAGATACATACAATAACCTTCCAGGGATGGACTTTATTTACAAGAGTGGTATTTTTTATTCATCTCTAGCATGTACTTATTAAATCTCTTGTGCACCATTTTTGTTCTCTTGAATCATCTCTCAGCGCAAACGACCGTTGGCAAGGTTGAAGGTTCAAGCTATATATTTTGTATGTCTATAGTGAACTATAGTCTAACCTAGGTTCCTAAAATGCTTTTATTCTCTACTATTCGAAATTCATACCATATGTATATAAATAAGCCTCAGAAACCAGATAATCTTTTCTCCAAGAAAGACAAGAAGTAAACCTCAGAAAGTCAGTTTAACGAACAGCTGATTATTTCCTACATTTACGCAAGGGGGTGTTCATGCAAACGGAAAATTATATCAATTTAATGATTAGGAATTCTAGTCTTGTTGGATATAGTTCACACTAGATGTTCTTCACGAAATCTATGTTAGATGAACTGAACTTGGCAAAAATTGCGTATTGACAAAGGTCCTCACTAGTCAACTGATGAGTCCATGTGAGATCACCGGGACGAAGGCCAATTTTTGTTGGACTAAAGGCCGTTAAAAGCTATTTTGAATCAATAATTCAACAAGTCCAAATATTATAGTGCTAAGTCTTCTACTTGGCTGATATATTTCAGTAGTATATAGAATTTGTATTATTAAAAAAAACTTCTTATATAAATAATGCCAGGCCATGGGCAAAAACAAAAATTTCCAATTTAATGATTAGGAATTCTAGTCTTGTTGGATATAGTTCACACTAGATGTTCTTCACGAAATCTATGTTAGATGAACTGAACTTGGCAAAAATTGCGTATTGACAAAGGTCCTCACTAGTCAACTGATGAGTCCATGTGAGATCACCGGGACGAAACGCCAATTTTTGTTGGACTAAAGGCCGTTAAAAGCTATTTTGAATCAATAATTCAACAAGTCCAAATATTATAGTGCTAAGTCTTCTACTTGGCTGATGTATTTCAGTAGTATATAGAATTTGTATTATTAAAAAAAACTTCTTATATAAATAATGCCAGGCCATGGGCAAAAACAAAAATTTCCAATTTAATGATTAGGAATTCTAGTCTTGTTGGATATAGTTCACACTAGATGTTCTTCACGAAATCTATGTTAGATGAACTGAACTTTGCAAAAATTGCGTATTGACAAAGGTCCTCACTAGTCAACTGATGAGTCCATGTGAGATCACCGGGACGAAGCGCCAATTTTTGTTGGACTAAAGGCCGTTAAAAGCTATTTTGAATCAATAATTCAACAAGTCCAAATATTATAGTGCTAAGTCTTCTACTTGGCTGATGTATTTCAGTAGTATATAGAATTTGTATTATTAAAAAAAACTTCTTATATAAATAATGCCAGGCCATGGGCAAAAACAAAAATTTCCAATTTAATGATTAGGAATTCTAGTCTTGTTGGATATAGTTCACACTAGATGTTCTTCACGAAATCTATGTTAGATGAACTGAACTTGGCAAAAATTGCGTATTGACAAAGGTCCTCACTAGTCAACTGATGAGTCCATGTGAGATCACCGGGACGAAACGCCAATTTTTGTTGGACTAAAGGCCGTTAAAAGCTATTTTGAATCAATAATTCAACAAGTCCAAGTATTATAGTGCTAAGTCTTCTACTTGGCTGATGTATTTCAGTAGTATATAGAATTTGTATTATTAAAAAAAACTTCTTATGAAAATTATTTCGTTGCATGAATACTCTTAATGAATTTCTCCTGCAATACTTAATTCCCCTAATTTTACTTTATCTTTTCAACATCATTTATGGTACGTTTTCAGCTAAAGATAATCCGGTTTAAATTGAGAAGATTAAAAATTAATCTTCAAGTGTTTTCACCAGTGAAAAAAAGATTATTTTGACGTTTTCACTGTGAATAATCATTCAAAGGTCAATACACAAGACAAAAACAAAATAATTGGGAAGAAGAATAATAATTTCGGTGCAGTGAACAAATTTAATTTCAATAAATAAAAATGAGTAATAACTTTAAAATATTGTTATCCCAACATCTTGCAGCACATATATATATTTACATAAATACTGTTATCGCCTTTGCACGGTTTTCGTTTTTATATATTTGGGAAAGAACAACTTCAAAGTATTACTGTAGGATAGCTAAAGCAAATTCCATTACAAATTCGAGGCACCGACAGCTTTGGTCTATGTAGCTTTATTGCATTTTTTATTCTTATACTTATTTATAAACAAAAACAGAATTTGAAGGCAACGACAAATTATACCAGACAAAAACAAATTAAATAATGTTGGACAGTTTTTTTTTTTTTTGTTGAATGTCAATGGAGAAAATATGACATTAGAATAGGCGCGTTCTATGAAATAAGGTTTGTTTCTCTTGAGAATCTTCTACTTCGAAGACGATTGCAATGAGATTAATTTCTAATCTTCATTCTTCAAGAGTTAGAAGATTACAAAGAGGATTTATAGTGGTTAAATCTGGATTAAGTGGTAGGTGAAAATGTAGTATTAGAATCCCCATCTATGTACATTGGAAGGTGTACATACAATCGTGCCAGGGATATTTTTATTCGCGATAACAGCGATAATTTTTACTCAGTAATTATACCAAATCTTAATATTTGGCCCAATGTCGCTTTGGCACAATGTCATGGCGAACATACTGTTTTGAAACTATTTTTTTTCTTTCATAATTCTACATCAACTATAGATACTATAGATACATATGCAATATTACAATTTTATGGAAATCCGTTAAAGGACAATGAAGTTGATATAATTTTATACGGGCCACGTACTTGCATAAATTCATCCCCCATAACGAACCCATCTTCCAATTGTACAATCACCAACGTTCGAACTTTGATTTATGTTTCAGCAATCTTACATTTTACAACACATTATACTATTCCGTATATATAAATCTACGAAGTAGATACACTGAAGCAATGACAAAGAGGAGACCACCACCTTCAACATAACACACATAAATACAGCAGAGAAAGCCAAAAGAACAATAGTGTGGGTAGACTTTTTTAGAGAGCGTGTTGTGCGTATCGGGTCATGTCATATGTCGGTGGATTTGACTTTTGACAGCTCTATAGACATTCGTTTTACCCCCAACTACACAAAGAAGTTTTACTTCAAAAAAATGTTAAGTCAATAACCATTTGAAATCAATATCATGTGCATTTCTGCGGTTTTCTAATGCAGGATATACATACTGTTCAAATGCATGTCATGCATATGAGAGTGTATTCGTGAAAATAACTCACGTATACATTGTGTGTGCTTGAAGCAAAATCAAAACGTTTTGATTTTTGTTCAATCAACGAATACACTCTCATATGCATGACATACATTTTAACAGTGTATATCCCTATAAAAAAAGGCGAATATATGACAAATGGGTTTAAAGCTGTTTCAGAAGTCCATTTTGCTTATTTAGAAAATAAGAAAACACTGCAACATTTGCCTAATCTAAATAGCAGCTATAATAACGGCTATCGTGCCGTGTTAAAATACATAATGTCATTTAAAATAAAATTATTAAACAAAAATAAATAAAATGTTTCTTCAACTATAGGTAGGTAGGTACTAGTGCAATGGAAATGGCTGATTCGCTAGATTCTTCCATAAAATCTTTTGTGCATCCCCAAAAATAACGGCACTTGCCAAGCATAAGTTATGAAAAAAATGTATTAACTTACTGTGAGAGTAAAAAAAAAGTGTACAGCTATACACTTCATTTTGGCAACTCTGTCAATGAAAGTGGGGTCAATAATTAAGTAAAATTTGTATCTTATTTTAAGGCGATTTATATTCAATGAATTGGCAAATTGGCCAAATATTTTATACAAAAAATACTTCATATTCATATACATACATACTTCATATATTACTACGCCATAAAAACAAAAATACTTCATTTGTATGGCGTCAAAAAAAATTACACCTCGCCGGGGCTAGCACATTAACGGGTTGCATGGCAGTGTTCTTCAAAAACATTAATTTTAGAGAAAAAAACAGAAAGAAATAATTTTATAGCTGAACACTTTTTTTACGCTCACGGGATTTCAAAAACGCCTTTAAGGATTTCGTTAAAAAAATCAGTGATCTATTCTAAGTATACCTAGGTTACATTTTGGGAAAAAAAAATTGAATATAAAACATTATTAACGGAACTACCACTTTTTCATTAACGCTTTTCTGATTTTTATCAATATTTTTATACAGGAGCTCAATTTTTTAATGTTTAAAATTCAATATTTTGCATACTAGTGTCCGATTATTTTTTTATTTTAAATTATGGCCAAATTTCTAAATTCTAAGAAAACGCACGAACCGTGTTAAAATTGAAAAGTGAGTGAATTGCGCAACATGACTTGCATAATTGTATTTACTTTTGCGCAAGAAAATAGAATGTTCTAAATTTTAGAACAGTTTACTGATCATATTTTGAGGATTTTAGCCTATGTTTTAAAATGTATAATGTTAAATACACTAAAAAATATATATAGAAAAATATGTGTATGTACATATATAAATAATGAATGAACTTTAGAATATATATTAGGAATCTTGTGCTTCCTGTGTGATTATCTGAATTATTATTAATTATGTTACGAGGTTTAATATAAACGGTGATTTTTTAAGAGCTTGGTTTTTGAAAATTCAAAAAAACACAGAAACTTGTAAATAGTGAATGAAATTTTTATTTGGATCGATAAATCAATTTCTGCCATTTACTTTTTAAAAATAATTTCACTTAAATGTTGCCCGCGGCTACGCTTCAGGTTTGTCCATTCTGAAGGTCCAATTTTGGCAAACTTTTTCACACATTTCGGCCGGAATCTCACCAATGACGCGTTCAATGTTGGCTTCCAAGGCAGCAATCGTGTTTGGCTTGTCCCCATAGACAATAGACTTAACATAGCCCCACAAAAAATAGTCTAACGGGGTCAAATCACATGATCTTGGTGGCCAATTGACTGCGCCAAAACGTGAGATCAACTGCTCACCAAATTAAAAAACATAAAACGGACGTAGCTTGCGAAACACATTTTCACAGGGCACGAATTTTGATAATAAATTTCAATAATTTGCAAACGTTGTTCAGGTGTAGGTCTATTCATGATGAAATGGCAAACAATACTGAATCGAAATGTCAAATGTTCGTGGAATTTGTCATGTGTTATCTGTCAAAAATATAAACGTCAAAAACCAAGTAGCAAAAAAATCTACAATGGACTCTACCAGGAATTTTATTTTATTTAGTCGGAATATTTTATTCCTCCGGAAAATTTTTGCCTCGACAAAAGAATCATTATGAAAACAACCAAAAATATTTTCCAGAATATTTTTCATTGGCGATATTATTAATTAATTTACTTCATTAAATTTGCTTTGCACTAGAATTTTCATCTGCTGAAAAGTACACATACGCCTAAGTGTACCCTGAATTCATTATCCATATATTATGTACTTTAAATAAATTACCTAATGCTTTTAATATCTAAAATAGTAAGCGCTTAAGAAGTATATGAATGTTTTTTTTTTTATATATTGACATTCCATATTTAAAAACAAGTAAATAAAAGTAATACTACGTTTTCACCGACCACTTAACCGAGATTTGAATAGATTTAGCTAAATCTCCTACAAATCTTGAGGATTTACCATACAAATTTTAATCTTCTCAGATGAAGATTTAAAATAAATCTTATTTAAATCTTCAATCGAACTACCCTATTTCCATATCGAAATGAACACATTCATCGGGAAAGTGAATTTCACTCTTCGGTTGACACAGATGAAGCTGCCTGTCTCACTTCTACATCCTAAGAGCAAATGAAAAGATATATGCATTTTGAATAGTGCTGTCAAAATTAATCTACTCTTGGAGCGGTGGACACACTTTTTGAGATTAGAAAATCTACGAGAGATTAAAATTTAGGTGGAAACGTAGTATAAGGCTAAAAATATACCGGATCAAACAAAATGTTTCTCATTCGATAGTCAAATAAAATGAACTACTGGATCATACGAACTTTCTTTTTTTTATAATCTAAACGCGCTCAAGGGATTATACTACTGGAAAGATGTATACTATAGGAAAGATGTGTGGCGCGATGTTCTGAGACTGTAGGTGGTTATTGTCTCAGATTTTATCTCCAGGGATGGCGGCTGAACTAATGCGGAGAAATTTCTGTATCTTATTTATCTATGTTCCTTATAATTCGAATTAATTTTTTTATTCTTTGTCATATTTTATCGGTATACTAGTTTTACTCAATCACATGTTGTTAGTTCTATGCCTAAACAGCATGTAATGAGCAAACCAGCAACTAATTGTATGACATTTATTTTTAGAATTAGTTTTTAATGGAAAAATAGGAGGACATAGACTACGGCGGGGATCGAACCTGTGACCGTAAGGTTGACAGACGAACACACAACTATCGCGCCACGTCCACCTCCCGTTTGTACGTAAGAACAACAATAATGTAGCTAAATATTGACGCTGTTTGTAGGTAGGTAGTTTAGTTATCCTATGCTGGCCGGTGCAGGTAAGATTACCTTGGTTCTTTGTATAATGCATTGTCGAATGGATGATTAAAGCAATAGATACATTGAATATTTAAATCTAGCTTGTGGATTTTAATGATGTTAGGTACGAGGGTAATAAGAACCTACATACATACATAGACGGAACCAAGCAAAAATTAAATATAATTAGGTAAAATTAAATGAATGATACACATAATTAATTCTTTTTAGATTATTTAGTTGTTAAAGTTTGAGGAAAAAAAATTAAAATTTGAATTGTAGGACATAGGTATCAAAGTAAATTCCAAAAATCGTTGGAGCACAGCGGTTTTTTTAAAAACGAATTTTTATGTACAAAATTTTAAGAAAACATTCTTAGAAAAAAAAAATTGACCACCGAGGTGAGACATAATTCCAAAAAACTAATTTGGGACTTAACGACACAACAAAGTAGCCAATTATCGTCAACGACGCTGCTGGTTCGAAAAAGTTTTGTTGCATGCGGTGTGTGTTGCTCGTATACAATGGCACCACATTCAAAACAAAAACGTGCATTCTGTGTCGTTTCTTTAGTGTGTGTAGTCTCATAAGGAACAATGTTCTCTTGTTCTACGAAACAAAACTGTGTTTTAAGCCTAAGAGTTAGGTATAAGCAGAACATTTTTGTAAGTTTTTGAAAATGTTTATTGTTTGATTCGTGTTCGATTAAACTAGTAAAAAAAAGTATAAAACATTTCTACCAGAATTTAGAGAAAAATTGAAGTGTAATTATTACAAAGTGATTGAAATGTTATGGGAAAATTTTAACAAAATCCTTCCGTTCTAGGTAATTTGATTAATGTGTAAATATAAAAAATACGAGCACCAATTAGGAATTTCTGAAGAGATAACTTTGTATGGGAGAGTACCATGTTTCGTTACGTAACGCATAACGCACTCTCAACTAAAAGAATTTTATCTTTTTAAGAATTGGACCTAGAAATCTGAAAGGAATGATATAGTATATTGCGATGAATGTTTAGTAAAAAAATTGGATTCCTAGAATGTCAATAACCGTAAGAAAACCGTAATATTTAGATTGCATATATCTGTCAATTACTTTTGACTGGTTCCATGAATAGATTTGGTTTTTCTTTGTATCAAACATTACTCTATGAGCTATGCAAGCTTGAAAATCTTAATTTCAAAACAGGAGAAAAACATAAAAATTGTCTGCTTAGTTCGACTCCTATTATCGATGTTCAGTTTAGAAGAACAGTTATGTTTGAAAATTCATTAAAAATAAAAGATGTGGTGGTTGCTTTAAGCTTACATCGTTAGTTCTATTAGTCCAATCTTTAAGATTAAGGTCTTAAATTAACAGGAATGTGTCCTACAATACTAATATCTTAGAGGGGTTAAAGGAACAAATTTATTCGATTTTTATTCGTTTTTTTGACATTATAAATAAAAAAAAATTAATATTTTCAAAAACAGTGTTCCACAAAGTTATTGCCCCAGTCATCGTCTACTAAAGTGCTGGTGTAAGCATAGATATATATTAATCAGAAAAGACGTAAGGAGGTTTTCAAGGAGTTTACCTACAAATGTGTCAATTAAACTAAGGCAACTTAAGTTGTTGAAAGTCAAGACACTATCTTATGTATTATAGTATACGCACATATGTATATATGTAAATGCTTAGATCTTCACAAATGGAGTTGGTATCTCCAATATGATGGGTAGGTTTTCTAGCAAATATGTATATACATATTTGTACATAATAATATGTAGGAAAGAGATTAAGACTTTTGGTGGCATCTAATCTGGCCACCTCTCTTCTCTTATCTATGCACGTTATACGTTATATTGTACCATTGAGATTAACTTGAGGGCAAGCTTTGCATTTGGAAAAAAATCGTTCTCGAGATTTGAATCAAACTTGACATTACGATGATGGAGAACACCAACAAAGTGTTTCCCGCAATTCCGTCTGTCTGCAGATCGTCTACAGTCTAAACCACTGAAAAGATTTTCTTCAAGCTTGGTTTTGTAACCCCCAAAATAACGGTAATTGCCATACAATTGTTTTTTCTATCTTAATTATCTCAAAAACTACTTCAACGATTTTAATTTAAAAAATCTGTGTACAATTATAGGCATATTCTACATTTTGGTATACAAATTTGTTTACATATTTTTTTACTAACGGTACCTGCCATAAAACCATTTACATTTTTTTTGTTTTCAACTTTCTCATAAGCGGCTCAACGCATTTCGATAAAAAAAAATTATATAGGAGGTCCTTCAAACTCTAGATAATGCTGCATTCCAAAATATTTGAAAAAAAGTTTTTTGGGAAAAAAAATATTTTTTGAAGTGATAACTTCTTATGGGATAAGCCGATTTACGTAACGCGTTATGGTGCTAGTCTGTCTGGATTCCCTTTCTCTAACGTATACGGAGAGAACTTTTGTAATTAATCAAATTAAGGCAGAACTTTTGAAGCTTTTCTCAAGTAAAACAATTTCAATTATAAATTTTTCAACTTAGATTAGTTTAAGTTATTACTTCTGTCGGGCGTCCCGAGACGCATATGTTTTTTTTATATACGAAGTAAATATATTTACAATTTAGCATTTCGGAAAATTAAAGAAAAAAAAATTCTTTGTCAAGTGATTCAAACAATTGTTCACATAAAACATAAACATAGAACTAAAAGAATTTTAACATAAATATGCAGATTTACCACCTCCAAAAAAAGACATAAAACTAAATAAAACATGCAATTAGTTAAACTTACATGTATTTTTTCGGAATATTAGCCAACTCTGGAATGTATTGCCTAATGTATTCTCCGTCTGGATCTAATCGCTTCGACAAAGCAATTGGACAAGTACAGATCGAAGAATCCAATAGTGTTTCAAAGGCCGAAGAAGACACCCACATCCAATTACCAGCACATACTGACCAATCAGCATCCAAAAGATATTTTAGAAAATGTTGAAGCCCATGTTCCCAACACTGCCATAATGCACCACGGGTTAGAAATGTTGCAACAACATTACGCAAGCAATGATGCAACCATCCTTCAGCCAATAACTGCCTCATTGCTCCATCAACCAATGGAAAACCTGTTTCACCGATTTTCCATTTCTTCAATTGGTCTTGGCTTGTTTTAGCCCATGGTATAGTTAAACATATCTCATTATCTTCCATACGATCATAATTCGGATTATTCACTGACATGGTATAAAAATATTCTCGCCAAATTAGCTGACCAGTTATATGAGCACCACCAGACGGGCTGAAGCCAAAGCTTTGATGAACTTTCTCAAACAAATTGTGTATGTCCCAGTAAAACCGTCTAACAGACAAGCAACCAAAACGCAAATGGGCGCTCATGGATTTGGGCGATTCCAAAATATTTGGGTTTGCTTGGTTTGGTAAATAAAATCCATTTTTAAAAGCATTTTCTTCTACTTTCAACCGCTCTTTCAGATGTCTTAGGGCTTCTCTTTCTCCACCTTTCCATACCACTTTTGCAATATAACCTAAGCTTTCTGGGAACACATCAAAATATTCCGGTTGGGGAACCTGTACAAAATAAAAATCATATCGATTACAATGTAGTAAAAATCCATATCGTACAAACCTCTTTGAAAATATTCAATTCCATTCGAAGTTGGTTAGAAAGATTTATAAATTGAACACCAGTCCAATCAGGTTCAGGTAGTGGCTTAGGAGGAAGTCCAATCACTTGAACGGTATGCTACAAAAGGAAAATAATTCTGACTTATTTTTTTCGTGAACTTCATTACCTAATACCCTACCAAAAACATTTGATATGTTAGTGGAGCTATACCTCCATTGGTATCGATAACAATTTTTGGATCCCAAAGAGTGTGGGAAACTTTTTCAATTACTGTTATGCCCATTTCGCTACAGAGATCTTTAACATCATTGTCTCGTTTACTCCAAATAGGTTCGCAATCTTGCTCAAAGCAAATTTTTCCAATTCCTAGATAATTATGGAGACGTCTAAAAATACTAGCTGGATTACCACAAATTATATATAGCTGTCCCCCATAAGCACGAAATTTTTTATCTAAATCATTCAAGGAATCAAGGAGAAACTGCATCCTGTTGTAACCAACGGATTTTGTACCTAGAAAGAAAATGATGAAAATTAAACAGGCTTTATTATATACGGGGGAATTGATATCTGTCATTAACTGAGGACGTCAGAGTTCTGTGCGGTCCCCCTTTTTGATTTATGTATATACCTTTAAATAGTCTAATTCAGTGTTTTTCAAAGTGTGGGTCGCTACCCCCTTACATAGGCTGTAACCTAGTGCTAAAACAAAAATAAAATAAAACAACATTTTTTTGTGAGACGAGTGTCTATCTGCAGCTAAAAATATAACTGTAAGATTTTCTATCATCTTCGCCGATGTTAGATCGGAGAGTTAAACCGTCCATCTTTGTCATTTCCATCTTTGTCATTTCCACCTTCAAAATTTAGTTCTGGAAAGGAACTTAATAGTTTCTCCTCCAAATCATGCAAACTCTGTATCATGAGAGGAATGTGAATGGTCCTTGTAATGTGTCATTGCCGTGACACTCTGACGTCACTATGACGTAGTTGTCTGTCCTAAAAGTGTCAAGTCGTGTGATCGCCATTTTTTTGCATGTCATTGCCGTGACAAAAACAATGACAGGCACCGTGACACGTCACTTTTAGATCATTGCAATGACAAATTGCCTTGACCGTGTGATAGCCCTTTCATTGTTGGGCATAGTTACAAATATATATTTAAATAGATTTTAATATGGACATATGTAATGAAATTGACGGATATATGTGGATAGGTTATTATATATATGTGACGTTTGCAAAAATGTTATAGTTATAGTTTGAGGGAAAGAAAAATGTCATTTGAATTCTTGGGCAAATACCGTACATTTTGATATGGTTAAATGATGGCTAGTACCAATTCTCAAAATTTTGTATCAAAATCGTTGGATCCGTTTTCTAGAAAAATATGCATTTCCTTAACAACCAAGACACAACGACTCGAGTGATCGACGCCGTGTGATCGTCACTGCTAAAAATGGTAAATGTCATTGCAATTTAGGCTCACCGCCAATGATCAGCTGTTTGAGAGTTGTCACGTCGTGTGATAGTCATTGTTTTGCATGTCATTGCCGTGACACTGAGACAAATATCACCGTGTCACATTTTGACGTTCATTGTAATATTTTGGGACAACAATGACGGACATGTGTTATTCGTGTGATAGTCATTGTAGCTAACCATGACACGATTACCTTTATTACGGCAATGACGGTAGTAGGACCTATTTTATTGTGACGTCAGAGTGTCACGACAATGACACATTACAAGGGCCGTCTAATACTAGCTTGAGACCATACTGATATCGACTCATCTGATGAAATTTCTTCGAGAATCTTTTGAACGCAGGGAAAAGAATCATATATTTTTTTGCAAAAAACTCTGAGCACACACTTAGTTTTCCGAGGAATCCGTTGATTTTGTCTTTTCCAGATAATATTTTGTATTCTCTCTCTTGGAGGATATTATTTAAGATGTTGAAGTGGTCAAAAAGATTAGCGATATATGGTATTTTTTATAGCCATGTACGATCAGAAAAATGATTTGAATTTCCAGATTTTGAATCTTTTAGTAACATCAAAATAATTATAATAATTCAGATTTTAATTACAGAACTCGATATGTAATTAGACTGGATATAAAAGGGGTTCAGTGTATGTCACTTTTTAAATAACTGACAAAGTATTTTTTATAGTGGGGTGGTCGCCAAAATGTTTTTACTAACAAGGGGGTCGCGTACTCAAAAAGTTTGAAAAACACTGGTCTAATTTATTCTAAGACCTTTGAAATCGTTAGCTGAACTTAAGTTGCGGAGAATACACGTTTTCATATTGTTCAACTACACATTTAAGGCACGAAATATTTAATTTTCTCGGCGGCATACTCAACAGTGCGCCGTTAAAATAATGCATTTTACCTAAGCGAGGTACAGAAAAAAACTCTAAATTCAATAAAATAATATGTGTTTGCATTTGAAGAATAAATAAACGTTTGTCATAAGGGATGGCATTAGAAGGATCACTGTAATGAATCCCTTTCAATGCAAAACGAGTAAAGTTTATTTGAACTGATTCTAATCTTCAAAATGAATGGACTCCAAATCTGCGATTCATTCTCAAGATTGGGAGAATCCAAGCAGCTGTATAAAGCACGGGGAACATTTGGATCGACAAATTATTTGGACCAACGCTTAATAAATCCTAAGATTAAGTTGGCTTTGTTAACGATTCGTCGTAAAAAGAACACCAAAGGTCCCTTACAGTTATAACACGAGTTAAAATGTGCCTTGAGATAACAGAAGAGAACGCTTTTTGAAAATGTCATTAGCTGCGTTTTATTATCTACGGGTCTGGGTCTAGGTTATTTTTGAACACGTATTACAAAAACAACACGAGATCCAGGTTTCTATCTGGGTTTGCAAATATTAGTATTAAATTCGGCGAAGAGAGGGTACATCTACATATCTGAGTGCATAACCCAGATTGTTTTATTTTTACGGGGTGAACCATATGGGTTATTGGCGTTAATAAAACACGGCTATTGTTTGACATTTTGTCGTGTTAAGATTCAATATGTTCTTTTCACATCACATGACAAAGTGGTTAATATCCTCTTGCAGTAGAGTTCGATCCTTTGCAGATGATATATTTTTATAAATCTTCAAATCTGCAATGATAATAATTTCGCTATTGCGTACACAATGAGGAGCATCATTAATAGCCAATATAAGGAGTAGTGATCCCAGATGGCTTCCCTGTGAAACACCTGATTTGGCAACAAAGCTTTTTGAGTAATAATTTCTGAATTTGACTTGATATAACCCATTCAAGATATGAGGATATCCACTTGAAGAAAGATGGAGGAAACCCGTATGAATTTAGTTTAAACTTGAAAATATCATGAGACAATTCTCCGGTTTCTGGTAGAAAGGTGTTAAGTCAGAAATGGTAGTTTTCCACAAAATGAGGTTTAAGATTGAATATTTATTTGTAAATCCAGATAATTAAAGATGCAGAATAATCATAAAAGCGGTCTTCTGTGATAACATTAAGCTATTGATAACAATATATGAGTATACCCGAATTGCTGATGACTTATCACCTGTTTAAATTACGTTTTTTCTAGGGACTTAAGTCAAGAAAAAAAAATCTTTTTGTACATAAATAACTCAATTTAATTGAAAAATAAACTTTAAAACAATAAACTTATTCAAATAAATAATAATTATTAAAATTTTATTCTGGTCATCTTCTAACAAATCTGAATCATAATCTTGTACCTCTTCCGAAGTTGCTAAATTTTTGTAAAAGTTATGAAAAACAGGTGGAGCTAAGGTTAAAAGTGAACACAAATCATTTTTGGATTTGAATTCTTGTATTTTTTGTCAGGACATTTACGATATTTAGGCCTATTCTGCCACATCTGTTATTCTGCTATTAATTTTCTGTTATGGTGCATAACAGATCTTCACCATAAAAGATATTTTATAATTGGTATTCAGGAGTTCAATCCTTTATAAAAGTCTGTTATGGAACTTCGAAAAAGAAACATTTATACGAACAGACCTAAAATCTGCTATCAAATTATCAGCTGATCAGCTCTGACAAATCACAATGCGGGCGTTCACTCATTTATTCTCGGATACCAAGCTATCGGAGTATATCTGTGGACGAATCAGATAGGTTAGCTGAAAGCTGTCAAAAAATCAAAGCAAAACGCATACCAATGAATTTTGCAGTCAGCTGGTTCTATACATATGGGGGGCGTTCGGCAGCGCACAGCTTTCTGATACATTTCTGAAAAATATATTGTTCGTTTGTGAACGTATAAAATCCAATAGGTAACCATTTCTGTCAAAAGTCAAAACAGAAAAAAAAAACTATTTGTTTATGATTGCGCTTCGGCTCAAAATGAATTAAACATACATTTGTTTGCTAAAATATAAGTTAAAAACGAATCAGGAAGTAAGAACCACAAATGTTTCAACCGATTCAGAAGAAGAAGATGATGTATTAGGTACGTAATTAAAGTTCACAAACAACAATTGAAAAGACAGCTGATTTCGTAGTCAGCTTTGCACTACGCTACCTAAGTATACCAGAAATTTAGCGCTAGCTTGGGTTCGATTTGGAAATCATATGTTTTGTTCGTTGTATGGTCGTCGGCTGTTAATTGACAGATATTTAACACGTATTACAACAATAACGAACGTATTGCACAGCAAAGCTGTGCGCTACCGAACGCCCCCATGTTCTCGGATAGCTAGTTATTCCAATTTTTTTGGGATAACTGAAGATAGCTTTCATGAGAGCAGCTGTTTGTTCATCAGATGTGGTTTTGCACGCATTACAACAACAGACATTTATTCCAGATTGCTGAGAATAATTGAGTGAACGTCCCCAATAATAAAATTAACTTTCGGAATGATCGTGTTTTGTTTCACTTAAATAAATTATTCTATGTAATTTGTTCATAATAGTTCCCTAATTTAACATATCCTATATAAAAAGTTGGACGAAACGCACACCAGCAAGATAAGCGTCTATTTTCTTACGTTTCATTCACCAAATATGTTCTGTGCTTTCGTGTATTGAAATAATTTATAACCTTTTCGATTGGCCGCTCGGAACACGTTCATCCAATACAACACACGGAAACAATTTGACTGATTCTTAATTGTATGTATCACTGTGTTGGTAAAAATTAAATTTAAAAAAAATCACATCGGCTAAAAAAAATTTCCGAAACACTTTATTTCAATTTAGATACACATTTTCTTGTATCAATAATAATTAACTTGCTGCTTTTTATGTTATTTTACCAGAAAAGTAGTTTAAATTCAATAAGCACATCGAAATTACAGAAAACAAATCAACGCGATGATTTTGACATTTTGATTATGTGAGTGTTTAGTGATTCTGTTTTCGATTCTAAATTGAAATCCAGAATCGTTTTCTATTCTGTTTAGAGTAACAACTGTCATTTTGTGGGCTTATTCTGCCACATCTGTTATTCTTGTATGAATTTTCTGTTATGATACATAACAGATCTCCACCATAAAAGATATGTTATAATTGGTATTCAGGAGTTCGATCTTTTATAAAAGTCTGTTATGGAACTTCGAAAAAGAAACATTTATACGAACAGACCTAAAATCTGCTATCAACTTATCAGATGTAGTAAATAAAAATTCTCGGCAGTTGGCACTGACGAATAACAATAAATTAACCTGTGGAATGATCGTATTTTGTTTCGCGAAGATAGATTTTTGTTTTCTGTAATTTATCCATAGCAGTTCCTGAATTTAATATATCCATTATAAAAAGTTGTACAAAACGCACAACGCAAAGATAAGCGACTAATTTCTAATGTTTCATCCATCAAATGTGTTCTGTGCTTTAGTGTATTGAAATAATTTAGTTTTCAAATTATTTACATATTTGAGTTTGTTATTATGCAATTTAATTATTTTTTGTTATAGCTGTCTCATTAACGAAATAAAAGTTTTTACTACATATATTTAAATCTCTTATGATAAAAGTAACCAAAGTTTGTCTTTTATTCTGTTATGATTCATAAAAGATTCCATAACAGATTGTGGCATGCTGAATACCAAAAATGCAGTCGTAAAAGACTTGTTGAGAATTTCGAAGTTTTGACAGCTCATTAGCAGATTTCTTAACAGATTTCATAGCAGATTTAGCATGCAGAATACAAAAACTATAATTCATAAAAGATTTTTTGACAGCTTAAACTTTTGTATGAAAATTCATAACAGAATAGCAGAATAACAGAATAAAAGATCTCGCCGAATAGACCCAATTTATTATTATTATCTCTTGTTAACCTTAGAAATGTGTATCCTTTCTATCGCAACCGAGTACTGGATGACTTAAGCTCTTAGGAGCAACAAGATTTTTGAATTATAAGATAACTTAAGCTTTTAAAATAATTAAATACAAAGGACTTAAGTCCACTTACACCCTTTATACCAAACAAATCTGAACAATTTCTGACTTACACCCTTTGTACCGAAATATTTCTATAGGCAGAAGTAACGCTAGACTTACGTTACCAAACGATATAGAAAAAAAAATATGACTCAAATCAGAAAGACAACTAGATTAGTAACTGTAGACCGTGTGCTGCATAAGAACCTATTGGTTGCAGATACTGCTTTTATTAATAAATGTCAAACTGTCACATAAAACTTGTTCGAACAACTTCCGAATGCAAGAAATTTTAAATTAGTCTATAGGTGATAACATTGGCTTTATCTCCCTTTTTAAATACTGGGGTTTTAAATGCGTTCTCCCGAACTGAAGGAAATTTACCCAATTTCAAGGATAGTTTTAAAATATTTCGCAGAGGAAGAGTTACTTGACAATTTCGTAAAAAAATGAAAATAGTTTTCGTCAATAACAGCAGGAGAATCAATGAAGGATTGGCTGAAATTACTTGCAAATCCCTCACAGGGAAAACTTCGCGGCACTATGCAATTTTAATGAATGGTCTTATTCAGATACTTGGCAGTAAATTAAAGAAATAAAATTATTTAACTTAACAAGAGGAAAAGTAAAGTATTTTAAATATAAAACATATTATTTATGCCATTTTGCTACTTTGAATTTATAAATAAAATTGTAATTTAAATTTTAATTAATTAATTTATCCCTTAACTTTTACTACTTATTATAGGCGAAAAGCCTATTAAATAGATGTTTAAGAATTTTTTATATAAAATATAATGGCGCAAAATTTTAGTCGATTTAGTAATATGTTACATCATTTTTAGTATGATACTACGCTAAAAAGAGGATTTTGCTAATTCTAAACCAGTTTAGTATCTTACTATTTTCTTAACATTTTACTAAAGTTAAAATCCCAAAATGGTTACATTATATTTTTAGTATCGTACTAAATCCATATTCCACTTTGACATTTACAAACGTCAAAGTTATGTTCGCTTACTTTTTTGCACTATTTTAGGCGTGATTTGTTGTAGTTATTAGGAAAATAGATTTAGTATGGTGCTAGTTAAAAAGTGTTTAAAATTGGGAAAAAATTAGTAAAGCGCTTTAGTATTAGCAAACTGTTAAGTAGTATCATGCTAAGCCCTTAACATCTGGCTGTTTAAAATTTTGTGCCAATATGTTCTCATTCGGCTTATTTGGTTGTGATTATTATTAATGAAATAATTCCATTTGGTTTCCCGATGTTTCGACGGTTGTTGCCATCTTACTCAGGGGAACTTTTATTTACATAGTAAAATGAACAATTAGAACATATGAACATTAAAAAGTTAGTACATATTAGAAGACCATTGTGTTCATTATGTTCTAATTGTTCATTTTACTATATAAATAAAAGATCCACTTAAGTAGATGGCAACAACCGTCGAAACGTCGGGAAACCAAATGGAATTGTTTCATTAATAATCACGACCAAAAAAGCCAAATGAGAACATATTATATTTTATATAAAGTATTCTCAAACATCTATATAAAGTGAAACCCGCTTAAGCGAAACGACGAAAAATCTGGAATTTTGTCTCAATTAAGCGGGTTTTTCACTTAAGCGGATCTCGGATAAGTGAAAAAATATATTTTACTTAAACGGGTTCCGGATAACTGAAAAAAATATTTCAGTAAGACAGACTTCGTGTGACGTAACACGTTACAACTCTTACTACATATATTGAACTTTTACAGCTGAAAAACCCACTGTGTTAAATGTTTACCAATTGCTTTGATAAATAAATTTGGTTTATCTGAATAAAAAAACAGGACGTCGTTATAAACAAAAAATTAATTTATTTTAAACAAAACGAATTTGTACCCAACCAACGCTACTTTGAGTTCAGTTTCTTTAATTCACAAATACATTTCATGTTACAAAAACAACAATGTATGTAAGTAAATGGAAATTGCGGGGTTTTCCATTTTATTTGAAACTTAGCATTTACATGTGTCTTGAATGCAGAAGTGGTGGAGGCTGGAGGTGAACGTATGCAAAAATGAAACAATTCAACACCCTAATTTTTTTCGATTTTTAGTTTTTCACTTAACCGAGTTGTTTTCTATAGAAAAATAGAAAACTTGAAGAAATTTTTTTTCAGTTATGCCGGTTTTTTACTAAGGCGAGTGTTCAGTTAAGTGGGTTTCAGCGTAATAATAACTTGGTCACATTACTCATCATTGAAAGGCCTATTATAAGATTTAATTAAATAAACTAAACAAATAAAATAAAAAAGTAACTGTAATGAAAACCTATTGTCAAATGCTAGAACGACACTTGGATATTTTTTCACGTAAGAACTACGAACATTATGTTGTGGTGAATTTTCCGACAGATGGGAGGACCAATAAAGGAGATTATGCAGAATAAACTTGTATATAATAACGATCAAGCAAAGGTCGTTATAGCCAAAAATGTCCAAGAAAAATAGCCGTATACACGTCTTATGTAAAAGCCTCTTCAAGATCTGTAGCGTGTCATATTTTTTTATCATACTTAATTGAAGAACTCCGGCATAAAAAATGTTTTCACGCACGTAAATTTGATTGCCTCTGACGCAGGCACAGCGTAATATTTAGAGTACATCTGAGTGTGGGATTGCTGAATTGCATTCAGAGTTACCCGTGTCCATTTGCCAAAAAAAAAATCCCGAAAACCCAGAATCCCGAAAACCCAAAATCCCGAAAACCCAGAATCCAGAAAATCCAAAATCCCGTAAACCCAAAATCCCGAAATCGGAATCCCGAAAAATTATACAAAATGAAAAATTTGCGCAAATTTTTCATTTTATACTGTCGTGCTTAAAAAAGAAGAAGTAAGATAAATTGTACATGTTGGGTTGGTCTTAACAGCTGTTGCAATCTGTCGTTTAGTGGTTTTAGTTGTTTTTCTGGATGGCTGGCCCATTTTAAGGTATTTGTGACCATGTTTTGAGAACAACCAACCTGTCTCGCGATTGTCTTAAAGGTGTTTCCTTCACTTCGAAGCTTTTTGATAATTTCTCTTAAATGATGAGAACAATTTGAATTACGACCCAGTTTTACTCCTACCAGTTTAAAAATAGTTAAATTAATTAATACAAATATTTTTACTCATAAAAAAATAATAACTTGCTTCTCTTAATTTAAAACCAGGAAATGAGAGGATTAGAATTATAAAAGAATTTTTTGCACAACGAAATTTAACAAAGCTAATCATTAAAGGGACAATAAATCAAATCAATCATCCAGCCGGATGCACGTAAACCAGCAACAAGAGGGTACAAGAGTGGTGCGACATATTTTATAAGTCATTTTAGTAGCACTTGTTTCACTCTTTCTTAAGAAAACTAAAGCTTTCAAACATTCTTTTTCGCACCTATTATTTTGCACACCACTGTATAATTTTTCGGGATTCCGATTTCGTAAAAATAATCCTAAATCCTGATCGTATGTATTAAACCATTTGACTATTATTGTTATTTTACTTCTTTTTGTTGAAGTTTTGTTATTGTTTAATTGTATTTGTTATATTATTAGTATTATTGTTAAGTTCTGTTTGTTATATGACTATTTTCTTTTTGTTCAATAAAAGTTTTACTGAGCAGACAATTTTGAAGTTTTTTTATTTTTTCTATTTTATTTTCATGATTTTGGCCTTTTTTGATTTTGGGTTTTCGGGAACTTGGGTTTTCGGGAACTTGGGTTTTCGGGAGCTTGGGTTTTCGGGATTCTGGGTTTTTGGGATTTTGGGTTTTCGATAATTCTGGGTTTTCGCGGTATTTTGGGTTTTCAGGATTCTGCGTTTTCGGGTTTCTGGATTTTCGGGATTCTGGGTTTTCACGATTCTGGATTTTCGGGATTGTGGGTTTTTGGGGATTCAGAATTTCAGTTGTGTCCGTCTCCCGTTTTTTTCAGATTACCTTAAACACTTACAAACACTATTTTCTAAAACATAAAACAACGCAATACGGTACAAATACAAATATAAATATTGCGGGACCCACTTTTTTGGTGTTCGCCATCATCGTAATGTCAAGTTTGATTAAAATCTCGAGTACGATTTTTTTCCAAATGCAAAACTTGTCCCATAGTACCTACATATGTATATCGCAATTAAAAATGTAGATATGGCATTTAGGCCCATTCGGCGAGATCTATTATTCTGTTATTCTGTTATGAATTTACACATAAAAGACACAAATATGTAAGTAATTTCAAACTAATGGCCTTTTCGATTGGCCGTCTAGAACTGTTTTGACCCCCACAAAATGAAAGTTGTTACTCTAAACAGAATATAAAACGATTCTGGATTTCAATTCAGAATCGAAAACAGAATCACTAATACACTCACATAATCAAAATGTCAAAATCATTGCGTTGATTTGTTTTGTGTAATTTCGATGTGTTTATTGAATTCAAACTACTTTTCTGGTAAAATAACATAAAAAGAAGCAAGTTAATTATTATTGATACAAGAAAATGTGTATCTAAATTGAAATAAAGTGTTTCGGAATTTTTTTTTAGCCGATCTTATTTTTTTTTAAATTAAATTTTTACAAACACAGTGATACATACAATTAAGAATCAGTCAAATTGTTTCCGTGTGTTTTATTGGATGAACGTGTTCCGAGCGGCCAATCGAAAAGGTCATAAATTATTTCAATACACGAAAGCACAGAACATATTTGGTGAATGAAACGTAAGAAAATAGACGCTTATCTTGCTGGTGTGCGTTTCGTCCAACTTTTTATATTGGATATGTTAAATTAGGGAACTATTATGAACAAATTACATAGAATAATTTATTTAAGCGAAACAAAACACGATCATTCCGAAAGTTAATTTTATTATTGGGGACGTTTACTCAATTATTCTCAGCAATCTGGAATAAATTTCTGTTGTTGTAATGCGTGCAAAACCACATCTGATGAACAAACAGCTGCTCTCATGAAAGCTATCTTCATTTATCGCAAAAAAATTGGAAAAACTAGCTATCCGAGAAAAAATATATAGAACCAGCTGACTGCAAAATTCATTGATATGCGTTTTTCTTTCAGATAACCTATTATTCGTCCACAGATATACTCTGATAGCTTGGTATCCGAGAATAAATGAGTGAACACCCGCATTGTCATTTGTCAGTGCTGATAATTTGATAGCAGATTTTAGGTCTGTTCGTATACATGTTTCTTTTTCGAAGTTCCATAACAGGCTTTTATAGAGAATTGAAATCCTGAATACCAATTATAAAATATATTTTATGGTGAAGATCTGTTATGCACCATACCAGAAAATTCATAGCAGGATAACAGATGTGGCAGAATAAGCCAAATTGATATTTTCGCATTACAAAAAAATCTTTAAAAAATATTGGGCATAATTAGCGAAAAAAAGTATGCACCTACTAAGTTTGAAGCTGGGGCCCAATTCCGCAAACGTGAGTTTTCTCTGTGTACACAGAAAGTTGTGTACACATACATTTTTCCGATTCCGCAAAGGTGCGATGCATATTTTTTTGACAGATAACGTGTACACAGATAGGTAAATTTTTGTACGCATATTTTGAGGGTGAATAATTTTTTTGCACGGAAATGCATTCACGGTTGCGGAATTGGGCCCCTGATCCAATTGTACGGGCCAAAGAAATATGCGCTGATTTGCTAGAAACCAATACAAATAAAAATGATTTAATTAAAGATGCAAGAAGTCTGGGACGTGCAGAGGTGCAAATATACTGGTACAGGTAAACAACACTGAAGATGTAACAACAATAATGGCCAAAGTCCGCACATTACGACACACTGGAATTGCAATTCGTAGAGATTTACCCAGGACAGTACGAGAACGTCGGAGGAGAATATTTATTCTGAAGAAGAACCTACTATCGAAAAATCAAAACTTAAACATTCTAATTAAAGGCGAACATATTCAAGTCGAAGATAAAACATTTTTGTATGACGAAAATGATAAGCTTATTTGGAAAGATGGAGATGGCGATGGAGAAGAAATTATCAATCATCTGTTATAGACAGTGGCAAAAACACAAAAGAGAAGAATGTCTCCAACGATGGCAGGGATACCTACATCCTCAACCAGAAATAATCCCGTATCCAGGACACAAACCCAACTTTTAACTCATTCCTAATAGAATTGCCGTTTGCCCTAGTATTAAAGGAGCTAAATCAAATAATAATTTAAATTTCAGAATTTTATCGTATAATGTAGCTGGATTGAAAAACAAAAGTAAATATTTAGATTTTTTTGAATATGTTAAAAAACATGAAATATTTTTGTTATATGATACTAGAAGAAAGTTATGAACATTTTGAAAATAGTTTTAATGAATTTGAATTGTTGTGGAGTGCTGAAATCCGAACACATATGTACATTAGAAAGCGCAAGTGGGGGGGGGGGGGCGGTTCTTGGGATAAGTAAAAAATGTTCGTCCAAAACAAATTCCTGCTTTGTAAGGAGAGAAAATAGAGACTATGTGAAAATAGATATCAAAGGAGAACCTATGGAAATTTATCCAATCTACATAAACTGTTGCAACTGGCAAATCGAATACAACGATTTAATTGATTGCTTACTCACTACAGACTGCAAAAATATGCCTCTGGTAGGTGAATTTAACGCTAGAGTTGGAAACGAACAAGTTGCACCTATAATGAGAGGAGAATGTGAGTCTTTTTGCAACGTTATTAGAGAGTCTAAAGATGAAACTATCGATGCTAAAGGCAAACAACTTATTGAAGCATGTGACTCTTAGTATCATCGCCATCTAGATGAATACGTCACAATGCTGGGAATTGAGTGGGACCATGCTTTCTTATACCCTAGCTTTCTGACGAACATAATTAAGCATATAACTGCATCAAATACAAGCAACAACAAACTAGTTAGAAAGCAACTTTGGTTTGATGAAGAATGCTCCAAAGCTAGAAAAAAATCACTTCAATTTCTCAACTTGTTTAGAGAACTGAACAAAGAAACATCGAAACAAATGTATATTGAAGCGAATTTTAACTTCAAATCAATTTGTGAATCTAAGAAAAACATATATTTTAATGGAATGGCGAGTGAAATAGCTGAGGTTTCTAGTAGCAAGGATTTTTGGACCATTGCCAGAAAACTCAACGGAAACGCATTCAGAGTTGGCACCCGAGTTGAAATTGGCACTCTAAAGAACCATTTCCGAACAATGCTATATCCTGAGGGGTCACAAGTTACATATATGTATGCAATACCATAAGTGTTTGATGAAATTTTTGACACACCATTCAGCATCGAAGAGCTTTTTGAAGTGTTGCGAAAAGCAAAACAAAATAAAGCACCAGGTGAAGATCGAATCCCCTATGAGTTCTTCCAAAATGCTAGTCAATTTTCTTGAAAAAGTACTTAAGTCCTTAAATTATATATACAAAGAAGCAAAGGTACCAGAGGAGTTCCAGAAGTCAATAATCTTCCCAATATTCAAGAAAGGTGATCCTAATAATGCGGCGAACTATAGACGAATATCTTTTATGAACACTATAGCAATAATTTTTACTGGATTATTGAACGCACGCCTAACAAAATGGGTCAAAGAAAATAGAAAGTTAAGCCAGTTTCAGGCGGGATTTAGAGAAGGCTATTCTACTGTAGATCAGATATTTAATCTAACAAGTATAGCGCAAACCTACATTAATAAAGGAAAAAAATTGTATGCTTTTTTCATCGACTTTCGTGCGGCATTTGATACGATCAACAGAAACTGTCTTTTCTACAAACTTTCCCAAATTGGTGTATCGACTAAGTTTCTAAATATCCTGATCAATCTATACAGTGCGAACAAATCGGCAATATCGAGTGGAAACCAGCTGTCAGACTGGTTCGGAATTGAAAGACAGGGGTGTTTGCTAAGTCCGCTAATTTTCTCACTGTTTTTGGATGATATCTCAGAGTGCCTGCAAGCCGGAGTCATGGTTGAAGGTATCAAAATCACCACATTGCTTTTTGCGGCCGACCTGGTAATCTTAGCAGAATCACATAGTTCTCTACAGCTTATGATAAACAAATTAGAAAATTACTGCAAGTGCAACTGTCTAGAAATCAACACAGCGAAGTCTAAAGTCATGGTATTCAAAAAAGGAAGAGCCCGATTAGCTGGATACGAAAAATGGAAATATGGTGGAGAGCATCTGGAAGTTGTCAAATCGTACAAGTACCTAGGAGTGACGATAAATCACTACCTTTCCTTCAAGAAACATTTTGAAATGCTGATTGCTGATTCGAAAAAAGCCATTAATACAACGTGGAAAAATCTAATGTCTAACTCTAAGGTTGGATTACCATCCAAAATAAAAATTTTCGAAGCTGTTATGCGCTCCATAATGTGCTATGGCGGGCAAGTTTGGGGTGGCAAATACTACGAAGATGTAGAAAAGCTGTTGCGTTTCTTTTTGAAAAAAACTCTTACGGCTACCATCAACCACTCCTAATTATATGCTGCTACTTGAAAGTGGAATGTCACCTCTTTATGTTTTCACACTTCAACTTAGCATGAACTATGTGTCCAAAGTTCTTAACGAGGAAGACGATTCACGACTTACGAAGGTTCTCGTCAAGAAGGCACTTAGAACGAATACAATGTTCTACAAGGACTGGACAACTACCGCAGCCAAATACAACATTCTGCTCGACATATCACAAAATAATATCCCAGAATGGAAAGACAGAACCCAAAAATTCGTTCTTGATGTAAAACAGGCAATGAAAATGGAAATCATAACACAAGCTGAAAATTCATCACGTTCTTTGTATCGGCAACTCGAACATCAACAGATTAATTATTTGAATCTTGGCCCAGCACTACACAAATTTCTATGGTAATTCGAGTGAGAGGAGAACTAATCAAGTTAAATTACATGCCCCATCGCGAAGATAGTTCATCAATCAGCCCCCTCTGCAACACAAGGGAAAACGAAGACGTGATGCACTTTCTTGGTTCCTGCCCCATTCTGAAAGAAATAAGGCGATACCATTATGGAGTCAATCTGATGAATATTGAAGATGTTAAATCTATCCTCAACGGCAGTGAAAATTGGGGAAAACTTGATTCATATTGCTACACAATATTATTAATGAAAATTTCTGAAATAAATAACAAATCCACATTTTCATATTTAAATATTTGTAAATATACCTACTTTTAAAATTTAAATTTTGTATAACTTTGTAAACCTGTTAAATTTGTTGTCATTTCTCGGCAGACGGCTAAGCCATGCTTAAATGTACTTGATATTAAACAAATACAATTGTAAATTTTATAAATGAATAATTAAAGTATCAAATAAAAAAAATATAAAAAAAAAGTTTGAAGCATTATACATAGTTAGTAAAATTCTAAGCTCATTTTCATCGCAAAGATGATCGAATCAAATTATCACAACATAGAAATAATAGACAATAATAATCGTATACACTTCCACAAAGCACTCATTATAATAAAGTCTTTCAAAACTTGAATGTATGTATAGGTACATCACATCTATGTTTGTTTATAAAAAAGTTACCAAATACACAAACAATTATAGTAGTTTTTCCATTTTCTTGTTTAACTAGGCACTACATATTGAACTTACCTGCGCTCTCACCATCGAATATAAATATTGGTAACAATCGCGTCTCATTCTTATTATCGGCAATTGCCTCGTACAATGCTGGATTATCATGGACCCTAAGTCCATGCCGAAACCAAATAATATTCGTTTTCATTGTTGCTTTTATATTTTATTTGAGATTCCAATAAACTGAATTTGTTTTAATTTTTGCTGCACGTTGACGATCCTTCTCTGATAACAGCTCGAGAACGAATACAATATAGATAGGTAAAATCTTGTATAGCATCAATTATTATAGAACTAGCTCTCGTGAGCACCTCAATTACAATACAATAAGCAAGGGTTGTTTTACAAGCTTCAATACTTTTGCGAAATGAATACGTAGTATTATATAGGTAGGTACATATATATATCTATATGCATGTAGGTATTTATTAAATTTGCACCGCGAATTTCTAATATACTCTCTCACTCCTACTCCAAACAAATTGCATAATTTTGATACACCCCCTATATCGCAGTGGCAAAAGGTGAACGTCACTAGTTGCACTTATTAAATAACACTCGCTGTAATTATTACTATTACGTCTTCTTATCGAGGCTGTGCAGTTAGAAATAAAACGGAACGTAGGTATTCTGGGTAAAGTGTTGCTACTGCAATAATCGCTGACGCAAATCTATTGGACACAAATAAAAAAAGTCATGCTGAGCAATCTGGGGAAGGTACGCAGGTAAGCCATCTATACTTGGAAAATGTTGAATTATATCCTAGTACGTACTATGTGGAAATAAGAGTTGGTAGGAGTCACGTTTATTGTGCGACATTATGAACTGTATTAACACAAAATATAAACAAAGGGTAGATTTGTTATATACAGCATTAGATGTAGTACATATACCTACTTATTGATTAAAAGGTATTTAGTTTACATAAAATTTCCAATTTTGAAAAATTTTCATCATACTTAACTTACATAATTTGATTTTGCATAAAATTCAAAAAAAATATGTCTAGTAGGCATCTGGGTCGTATGAATACATAAAATTACCTACACCTGGAATTCAGATTTGTCAATTTCAAACAGGACTTTTTACTTGCGATATCTACTATGTATAGGTAGGAACATGTGGCAGGGTATAGATTCGTAAAAAATCGAACGCGAGATTTTGATCAAACTTGACATAGCGAAGACGAAAAAAGTGGGTCCCGCAATTCCATCTGTCTGTCGTGTAAGCGATTAATGGGATTTTTTGGTAATTTCTTTTTGAAAAAAGGAAACATTTTTTGTTTTATTAACGGTACTTCCCATTGAACCATTTTATTAATATTTTCGACTCTTTCACTATTGGATGGACCGATTTTTTTTTTTTGAAAATGCTTCCTAAGATTGTTAATAAAACTGCGTAATCAAATTAAAAAAAAAAGTTTTTCGATTTTTAAAAAATAAATAATTTTTTTTTGAAAATTGATTTTTTTTCTAAAAATATCTTTTCTAAAAATTGCTCCATAAAAGTTTCATTGTTTTCAGTTTCTCTTGGACGGGCACTCCCTTGGACGGGATAGAAATTTCCAAGCTCCAAGATTTTTGTTGATGGTTGAAAATGTAAATGTGGATGAAAATATTGCAGTTCCTGTTGAAATCAATTAATCTGGCAGTGAATCTGAGGAAGAGGATCCTGACCTGCTGGGAACATCTATTAATTCCTACAAAGAAGCAAACACTTCAATTGAAAATTAAAAATAAATTTACGTCCAAGGATGGTAGCTGTTCAATTTTTGGTTGACCTACAGGTCAGATTCTAAAATATATCGGTATTTTCTAAAACTGAACAGCAATTGAAATATTTTTTTTTTCAAAAATACATAAATACGAATCTTCTATATTATTGCAAAGTTTTTAGAGGCTGATTTTTTTATGCATTTACATATTTGTTAAATCTAATTATTTTATTCCACTTCCTGTGATAAAAAGAAGTGAAGTTTATATATTTTCGTTATTTTTATTTTCTGTTAATAAATGAATACTCTTAATTTTGAAAATTAGTGTTCTTATTTGATTTCCCTTGAACGGACAACTCCCTTAGACGGACAAAAATGTCTGCATCTGCATCATGGCTGTCCGCCCAAGGGAGATTTCACTGTACATACAAAATTATTAAAAAAAAAAGCTCCAACGATTTGTGATTTTTTTTGTTGATATATTCTTATTTATCCAGGAATTTAAATGGCATCTTTGTTTTCCCTCAAACTATTTATAACAACTAAGCCTTTTTAAAACATTTAATTATGTGTATTATCCATTTATTTCTATACCTTATTATTATTCACTTTTTACTAAAGGTTGCGTACGTCACTGAATGCTACATACAATTTAGGCCCTCATACATTCATATATAATTACCATACATATTTGGTTTTATAGGTTATACAATGAAGAGATAGTCCGTGAAAACTTTAGGTGTTCCAAAATATCAGCTATCTTTAAGAAAGGCGATCGGGATCAGCCGGAAAACTATAGGGGTACTGCTGTGTTAAACTCATTGAGAAAATTATTCTCACAATTACTGTACTTAAGACTTACAAATTGGGTTGAGTAAAACAATATAATCAGTTGCTGCCAAGCTGGCTTTCGCGTAAACCTTTCGACTATAGATCAAATTTTTATGTTAAACACAGTGGCTAGGCGATTTATTGATAAAAAGAAATGTTTGTATGCTTTTTTTGTCGATTTAAAGGCTGCATTCGACACAGTCAATAGAAAGTCATTGATCTACAAGCTTTCAGTAATAGGTTTATCAACAAAGTTCATAAAATTCTATGAGAAGATGCTTAAGAATTCTAATGCTTTTGTTCAGAAATCGAGAGGTTTCAAATGTCAAACTGGTGTTCCCCAAGGCTGTGTTTTAAGTCCTTTGTTATTCTCCCTATTTATAAATGATGTTGAAAATCACATCCCAGGAGGTATTGTAATAGGTGATTGAACTATTAAGGTTCTTCTTTATGCAGACGATCTTGTTATCCTTTCAGGTAGCCCGCTTACTTTACAACTTCAAATAAATAAGCTAAAACAATACTGTGACAATTGGGATCTCAAAATCAACAGCTCGAAGTCGAAAATTAATATCTTCAGATCACACAACAGATGTATAGGTTATGGCCGCAACTGGACTCTAGGGAACGATATTATAGAAGTCGTGGATAAATTTAAATATCTGGGATATGTACTAACATATAACTAACTAAAGAAAAAATAAAAGCTGCTAAAGTCGCTTTAAACAGCATGTGGTCTAATTTCTTAGCAATATTTTTGTAGACTCAGTTTCAAAATTCAAAGTATTCAATGCTACAGTGAATAGCTGCCTCTGCTATGGAAGCGAAGTATATGGGTATGAACAGCTTGAAGAACTGGAAAATGTTGAAAGACATTTTTTTAAACGAATCTTCCGGTTACCTAAGAACACCCCAAATTATGCCCTCCATGTGGAGTCTGGCTTACCTCAAATATTTCTGAAAAACTTAAAGGCAAATGCGGATTACATTGTTAAGGTAAGGAATAGATCAGACCAAAACCTCCAAAAACGGATCCTTAATATTTGTTTTAATAAAGTTTACAGTCCAGTAAACAATTGGTACGATCTAGCTGTTACACACGACTTTCCGATCTCATTACGAACTGATAATAATGAAGAATTAAAATTGTCTTTATACGACTGCATAGCTTGTATAGATGAGACACTTTTCCAGAAATTTATAGAACGTGGTTCTCACTCAGGCGAGGATAACTATTTTAGAAACGAGTTTTCAGTTTCAGAAATGAGCTTAATTTTCAAAGCCAGAACTGAAATGCTGGATCTGAATTGTAGACGATATAGATCTGACTTAAATCCTATCTGTTCACTTTACAACCTTGGTACGAATGAAAATATCTTACATTTTATAGCGTTTTGTCCAATTTTACAAAAGATCCGTAGACTTCATTTTTCCGCAAGTTTCCTTTCTTTAGAAGAATGTATAAATATTTTGAATGGTGCCCGTAGTTGGAAGTCTCTTGTAGGATATGTTTCGCACGCAAAAAAATACCGAGATGAGTATTTGAACATGTTTTGAAGAATAAAGTCCCCACTACTATTTGAATAGGTATTTTAAAAAGCGCATTTTGCAGATTATTTTCGTTTTAGCTAAACTAAAAGCCCTTTTTCACTTCTTTGTATGTTTTTTTTTTTTGACTAAACTAAAAGTCCAGATTAATTATTTTCTCTTTCTTTCTAACTTTTTATATACAAAAAGGTTCTAAGCTTTAAATATATCTAAAATATTTAACCAAAATTAATTTATCTTTGTTTTGACTAAACTAAAAGTCACAGTTTGTTTATTTATTAATCCCAAATTATATATATATGTGTATAAAAATAACTTATAATTGACTTTAAATGAGCACAACTTTGTTAAATCAAACTCTCTTATTATATTTTAAAATTTTTTATTGTATAAGTAATTTTTTTTAGCACAGACGGCATATTTGCCATGCTTTGTAATTATTTCTTATATCTAAAATTGTATTTTATGATTTGAAAAATAAAGAAAGAATTGAATTGAATTGATATTTGGTTTTAAGGTTTTATGCATATAGCTACCTACTAACATAAATCTTTAATTTTCATTAGCCGTGCGTTGTGTTTTATTATCGCTCGTAACTCATATGGTTCACCCCGTGAAAATAAAACGGTCCGGGCTGGGTTATGTATTTAAATGTACTTATACTAATATTTGCAAACCCAGATAGAAACCCCGCTATAAACCTGGATCTTGTGTTGTTTTTGTAATGCGTGTTAAAAAATAACCCCTTCCCACACCTGTATATTATAAAACGCAGCTATTATCGTAATTACATATGCAATCACTTTTTAACAAAAGTGTGTTGAATGTGTTTAAGGCTTAATAAGATTTGACATTTAAAATGTCAATTTGCTAATAAAGAATGAGCAAGTTCATTTATTTTCTAGAAAATATAATAGAAGAAAACGCAAATAATATCTACATATTATTTTTGTTTTTGTTGACTGTGTGGATTTTGGACCTTTAGTCATGAATTTGACCAAATTCCCCTAGAAAAATATCTATGCAGTTTGGTCATAACAACATAAGTCTAAAATCTGAGTTTTGCGATAAATGCATTTTAAGGGTCGAAAATTACTCCAAATCTAGTTTTATTAAATACATATGGGAAACACGAATATTATAAAAAAAATTAATTTTGAAGCTTGTTTATATTTTTTTAATGAGATATAATGCTTTTTCGACCAAACTGTTTTTCGAGTTGTCTCCTTAATACCAATATTGAAATAAGTTTTAAGATAAGATTTTTTTATTAAAAAACGAATTTATTTAACTTTATTAACAAAATAAAATAAGAAAAAACTTAAAAAATACATTATTAAAATTTAGTATTAAAATATCTGCAGGAAATAAAAGATTTAGTAAAAGAGAAACGAAAAGCACGTAAGAAACGGCAGCAAACTCGAGCTCCTCAACACAAGGTAAATTTAAATCGCTTGTGTAATTTACTAAAAAAGACGACAGCAGAATTCAAAAATTCTGAAGTTGGAAATTATCTTAAAAGCTTGACAGCAGGAAAAGAATCCAACTACTCACTCCGGAAAGCTGTTAAAGTAACGAAGAAACCAAAGCTCTCAGCGCCTCCGATTAAGAATGATCAAAACGAATGGGCAAAAAGCGACAAAGAGAAAGCAAACGTTTTCGCGGATTACCTGGAGAACACATTTAAACCTTTTGATGGGCAAGTACTCAACGAAAATTTCAATATAAGTTCTAACTCAAGCGAAAATTACATAATTATAAGAAAGCTCCAGGATATGACCTAATTACGGCCGAAGTTCTCAAAGTGCTTCCTCGCAAAGGGTTAATTAATCTTCTTTATATAATAAATGCCACTCTAAGGCTAAAGTAAGTTCCGAGCCAATGGAAGGTTGCGGAAGTTATAATGATTCTCAAACCAGGAAAACCATCACATGATAAGAAATCTTATAGACATATTTCGCTTCTGCCCGTAATATCTAAGGTCTTTGAAAGAAAATTACTTCTGCGCCTGCAGCCAATAATAGAAGAAAAGCGCCTAATACCTGAACATCAGTTCGGATTTAGAAGGAAGCATTGGACAATTGATCAAGTGCATAGGATCACTGACGTCATTGAGAAAATTCTTAAAGAAAAGAAAATTTGTTCGGCGGTCTTCCTAGACTTGTCGCAAGCTATTGAGAAGGTGTGGCACGAAAAAGACAAATTCTGCCTGAAGCACCTTATACGCTTCTAAAAGCATATCTAGAAAATAGTCTTTTTAGAGTAAGACATGGAAACGATTACTCGGATCTCAAAGAAATAGTGCCTGGGGTACCACAGGGAAGTGTTTTAGGTCCAATATTGTACCTATTATTTATACGTGATATACCTCAAACAGAAGACACTATCGTAGCCACGTTTGCTGACGACACTGCAATATTAGCAGTGGGCCAAACGATAAATGATTCTACGACAAAATTACAAAAAGCTCTGAATGATGTCAATGATTGGACAAAAACATGGCGGATATAGCTCAACGAAGTAAAATCAGTCCATGTAGATTTTACGTATAAGAAAATTAATAGATTACCGGTATTTGTTAATACGGTTCAAGTTCCGTTTGCTAACGAAGCAAAATAACTCGGAATGACTAGACGCGAAATTAAAATGGACACCGCATGTTAAAAAGAAATGCGAAGAGTTAAATAATAAACTCAGAGATATGCACTGGTTGCTGGAGAAACACTCTAAGCTCAGTATCGAAAATAAGCTAATTTTGTACAGGCAGGTGCTGAAGCCTGTCTGGACTTACGGTATACAACTCTGGGGTTGTACGCGAGATTCTAATTTAAATACCTTAAAAACATTTGAAAATAAACTCCTAAGATCATTTGTAAGCGCACCTTGGTACATTTGAAACCAAGATCTCCA
The DNA here is from genome assembly GCA_910595825.1 of Philhelius pedissequus. NCBI lineage: Eukaryota > Metazoa > Arthropoda > Insecta > Diptera > Syrphidae > Philhelius > Philhelius pedissequus. The sequence goes on from OU343161.1 coordinate 166,505,569, forward strand.
CATAGATCTCGGGATTCCCACTGTTCGCGATGAAATAAAAAATTTTGCTCGAAATCATAGAAAAAGGCTATTACAACACTGCAATAGTACTATAATCGAAATTATCGATGAGACGAATTTAGTACGCCGCCTGCGAAGGTCAAAGCCTTCCGATCAGGTGAACTAAATGAGAATCCACTTTAAAATCGCGATAGAAGCAGGAACTATCACCGGATAGTTACCTGCAACACGTTAATTAAATTCGTTAAAAATAAATTGCTAGATAAGTTTCAACTTAGTTGCAATCGGGAGGAGGAGGTGTTTTTAGTGCAGTAAGAATCTCACACTCATGAGCAAGCGTTTTTCGGTCCTCATAGAGCCTTTTGAAGGTTTTACACCTACCCACGGAAAAAAAAGTATTAAAAACTAGTAACTAATAAGGAACTTAGACACCCAATTTAATAAACATGGACTAGAGAAGTTTTAGGAGTTTTTCCTGGGCTTAGGGCAAAATGTTATTAAAACAGAATCTCTGATATTTGACATTTACAAGCTTTGTTCATCGCTGATCGGAATAAAAATTGACATTAAGAAAAAGTACTTGCACAGAATAAAATGAAATCCACGACTAGATCGTACGAACTTGCTGTTTTAGCTAAGAACTTTAATGTAGCTAAACATTGACGCTGATAGTAGGTAGAGGTATTCTAGTTATCCTATGCAGGTTTAAATAGAATAATAAATTGTCGATTGGATGATTCAAGGAATAGTTACATAGGTACCTACCTACAAATACATATTTAAATCTAGATTATGGATTTTAATTATGTAATTTAGGAGATTAATATGTAGCTACATATGTAAGAAGATTGAACCTAGATATGTAAATTATACACACATAATAATGCATATAACTTTATAATTTATGTGCATATACGATTCATATGATTTTTAAATATAAATAATTATTTATATATAAAAATACGTAGTAGGTATTTTGAAGTGTTTTATTTTAAGAGCAGGCCCAATTTTTTTTTAATCAAAATTCTTGGAGCTGTTGATTGATTATGCACTCTTAGGAGAGGAGTTGGAGCCCTTAGTCACTGACTTTGACGTCAAAGAAATGCTTTACTCAGATCATCTCCCTATAGTAGTAACCTTCCAACAACGCGACGAATTATCAGATCAAATTTTCAACTTACATTTACTGCCAAGACTCAACTGGAAAAAATCGAATGCTCCGACATACAGACAGCGCCTGGATTCGAATCTTCAATCACGGAATGACGTAGACTTCTTCGTGTTAGAAAATGTCATTAAAGTATCTAACCCTACAAAACAAAGCACCGTGAATGGCACAAAACCTGGAAATGAACAGTGGTTCGACGAAGATTGTAAGAAAGTTCGTAAAGCATCTTTTGCATGGCTCAGGAACTTCCGTAACTCCACTCATGGCCTATTCAGATCCAACTATATTGAAGCAAATCAGAAGTATAAGGAACTCTGTAAAGTTAAAAAAAGGAAATTTACTGAACTTCAAGCACCTAGACTTTCGAAATGTAGGAATGCAACCGATTTCTGGAAATTGGCTTGGAAATTGAATGGAAAACAGTTTATTATTCATACCAAACTTTCTGCAAACACGTTACTCACTTATTTCAAGGATCTTTTGAATCCAGTAGTAACTGCCACCAAGTGGTATTATGCGGTGCCTGGGTTCAGCAATGACTTGTTAGACTGCGAGTTTACACTGGACGATTTAGAATTAGCGCTGATAAATTCAAAAGATCATAAGGCTGCTGGTGCAAATGGTATCCCAGTAGAGTTTTATAAGTACGGGACTATCTCTCTAAAGGAAAGGCTCCTAGGGCTACTTAATAAAGTGTTTGAGGGTGATCTTCCGGTAGAAGGATTCCGTGATGCTATCATATTTCCTATCCACAAATAAGGATCCGTATTGGACGTAACAAACTATCGGGGAATTTCTTTTCTCAACGCTACGTATAAAATATTTACAACGATGTTGCGCAAACTACTCACAACGTGGATCTCGGCGCGTAACCTCTTTAAAGATTTTGAAGCTGGCTTCAGACCATGTTTCTCAACGATAGATAATATTTTCATTGTTAGAAGCTTAGCGGAAAGCTTTCTTAAGCAGGAAAGAAAACTGTATACATATTTCATCGACTTCAAAGCTGCTTTTGACTCAATTGACCGAGGTGCTTTATTCTACAAATTATATAACTTGGGATTATCGCTCAAATTCGGACGAGTTCTTGAAGAGCTGTATAAAGAAACTCGCGCGGCAGTGTGGAACGGAGATGAGTTGTCTGATTGGCTTGAGACCACATCTGGAGTCAGACAGGGATGCACATTGAGCCCTACTCTATTTGGCTTGTTCTTAGATGATCTCATCGATTACCTGCCCGGTGGAGTTGACTTTGCAGGGGTGCGTATTAAGGGTTCGCTATTTGCAGATGATGTTGTTATATTCGCGTATTCTCCAGAATCGTTGCAACTTATGATAAACAGAGTATACCAATACAGTTGTCTATGGAACCTAGAAGTGAACATACAAAAGTCCAAGGTGATGATATTTAAGAAAGGAGGATGCGGAATGCTTCGAATGAAATATGGAACCTTAATGGCGAGAGAGTAATATTTTCGAGAACCCTGAGTATGGAGAAACACTTCAATGCTAAATTACAAAAGGCAAAAACTGCTATTAATATGTCATGGAAAAGATGCTTTTCGAATAAGAGTATTGCACACAGCAGTAAACATAAGGTTTTTGAAGCAGTTTCAGAGAGTATTCTTTTGTATGCCTCGCAAGAATGGGGCTGCAAAAAGTTTCACTCGGTTGAGAAACTATTAACATACTATTTAAAAAGAGTATTTCGGTTACCAATGAACACGCCAAACTATGTTATTATGCTGGAAACCGGTATGGAACCTCTGTATATAAAAACGTTGAAACTACAGGCGGACTACCTCCTGAACGTCTTCAATATGCCTGATACACGACTGGTCAGAAAAGTTGTCATTAAAGCCATTCAAGACTAGACCAGTTGGTACAGAGAGTGGGTTAGACTTGCAGAAGCATGCAACTTAAACTTTGTTTTAGATGTTGATAATGTCTCGAGCAGTAAAGCTATGCTATACGAAATTATATCAGCAGTAGATGAGAACTGTGGAACGGAATATATAGCTAAAGCTTCTGGTTCAATATTTAGAACAACATACAGTAGACTCAATCACAATCTTGCAGAGAAAAACTACTTCTGTGATTCAAATAGTATTCAGGTAATTGCTAACATGGTCAAGCTTCGAAACGAATTATTAAGCCTGAATTTCATACCACATAGGAGTGACTTACCTCTTGAATGTAGTAACTGCAACTTATGAGAAAGAGAGAATATCATTCATTTTATCGGTAGATGCCCAACGTTAAGAGAGACTAGGATTAGTATTTTGGAAATGAATTTTTAACAGAAGAAGAAGTTACTAATATGTTGAATGAGATGGATGTCGCTAAATTATATGAATTTTGCAAAACAGCAATGAAATATAGATATAGAATAATCAATGAAGATTTCTGATTTGTCAATGTGTGCTTAGTTCAATTTTGTTAAATTATAAATATAGTTACTTAAATACTTTTTAATCGGAAGCGTTATTATATATGTAAATTTAATTTATTTTAGTTGTCAATCTGGCAGACGGCAAGTGCCATGCTATACTGATTTTTGAAATTTATGTTAGCTTAAATTAATTTATTATGGAATAAAAATCAATTTTACTACTACTACTTACTCTTGGAGCTGTTTTTGAAAAATAAATTTTTTAACGGATTTTTTAAAAATTTGTATGGAAGGTGTACCGTTGTTTTTACTTGCGAATATAAGTACTATATTACTTGCGATTATAGGTACTATAAGGTAAGTTATACATATATTCGTAAACAATTTTTTTAGTCCTCCAATTCCGTCTGTCTGTCTGCCTGTCCTCAAGTCTGCAGCGTAAGCGGTTCGGTGGATTTGCTTCAAACATGGTACGATTGTTTTTTCGGTAATATGTCCACACGTTTTTTTAATTTTTTTTAAGACGACAAATACAGTAGCTCCCATTTTTTTTGACATTATCTTGAATAGTTAAAAAAACAATTTTTCTACAATAAAAAACAACGGGACCTCCCATAAAATGTTAAAAAACCGTTAAGGAAAAAAATTATTTCTCGAAAACGGCTCCAAGAATATTTATAAAAAAAAATGTGTGTTCTTAAATTAGTACAGTTCATTTTCAAGTATAAAAATATTTTTGTTTGCGTAGCTATTAATGGTACTTTCCATAGAACCACTTTTCATATTTTCAACTTTCTCAATATTGGATTTACCGACTAAAAATTTTTTTTATATGCTCCCTGAACTTGTTAATAAAACTGCATACGAAAATTTTCAAAAACTTTTCTAAAAAAATAAATTTAATTTTTTTTTTCAAAAATCGATTTATTTCTGCCTTATTATTATTCCCTTTTTAAGAATTTGCTTACTTCCCTGAACACTAAATAAATATAATGTAGGCACTCATACATTTATAATATAGATACATATGTGTCTTTAATAATCACATGAAATGTATGTATGCATATTGCATTTAAATTATGGTTATATGCAATGCATATAGCTACCTACATCCTTCATTTTCATTATAATATGTACATGTTTACATACTTAGGTTCCATCTTTATGTATGTAGATACATTTTGCTCTCCTAACTTACATAATTAAAATCTATAACTTAGATTTAAATATACATTTGTAGGTAGCAGCTACCTAAGTAACTATTCCTTGAATCATTCATTTGACAATTCATTATACTAAGAATCAAGGTAATCTTATCTACAATAGACTAAATCTCAATGGTTAGCTACATTAAAGTTGTTAGCTACAAGATCAAGTTCGAGCGATCCAGTCGTGAATTTTATTTTGTTTTGTTTTCTGAACTATTCAAGATAATGTTTTCGTATGGAAGGAATATCGTCGTTTTTTTGTTTTGTTTTAGGCAAATAGTTTCCTGAACTATTCAAGATAATGTAAAAAAAACTACTACCCTTTCCCACCCTTCATTAATGAACTGATTTGTTTTTATAAATATCGTTGGAGTCGTTTTTGAGAAAAATAAGGTTTTTCTGTTTGACAAAAAAAATGTATGGCAGGTACCGTTATTTTTCATTAAAAAAAATGAAAAAAAGTGTCGGGATATTACCGAAAAAACAATATGTACCAAGTTGACCGAACAGGAGACGCACGGAATTGCGGGACCCACTTTTTTGGTGTTCTCCATCATCTTAATGTTAAGTTTGATCAAAACCTCGAGCTCGATTTTATTTACGAATCCATAACTTACCTACTGAAGAAACTGAATTACATATGTTGTTTTGACCATACACTGATTTTAATTTAAACATTTTTGTTTGGTCAAACAAGTTGAGTTATGCAATAATGATCAAATAATACTTTAGAAAACGGAGTTAAGTGTGGTTAGGACCAGTCTTTGGAACCAGTTTTCTTAGAGTTATCCTGTTATAAGACCAAACGAAAATAGATTTTTTTACTTGCGATATAGGTACTATAGGGCAAGTTTTGCATTTGGAAAAAAAAATCGAACTCGATGATAGAGAACACCAAAAAATTGGGTCCGGCAATTCCGTCTGTCTGTCTGTAGAACGATCTACAGCCTAAGCGGCTGAACCGATTTTGTTCAAACTTGGTGGTTAGGCGTTTTAGGTGATTGTGAAGAATAGATTTTTGAATCGTTGTTTTAGCACCAAAAATAACGGTACTTGCAATACAAATTTTTCTACCATCTTAATTATCTCAAAAACGGCTCTAACGATTTTAATAAGTGTGTACTAACTTCCGCCTGGTCTACATATTGGCCGGAAAAAAATTGAAAATATTTTGTTATTAACGGTACCTGCCCTACAACCATTTTATTTATTTTCGACTTTCTCATAAACGGCTCAACGGATTTCGATTAAAATTTGTACACAGGATCTCCTTCGATTTCTAAATAATACTGCATTTCAAAATTTTCAAAAATTTTTTTTTTTTGAAAATTCAATATTTCGAAAACGGGTGTGCGATTTTTTTGAAATTTTGTTTTTAAATTTATATTATTAAATATTTAAAATGTTCATACCAATTTTCTTAAAAACAAAATTTAAGAATTTTCATACATAAAATATTATGTGAAAAATGACTTTAAAAATACTTTTAGCCATTTCCATTAAGAATCTTTCGCATTTAATGTGATCGAGCATAGGAGCAAGTACGTGGGATCCAGTCGTGCATTTTATTTTTAATAATTCTGTTTATCTACTTAACTCATTTTTGAAAAAAAAATTGACTTATGCTATTACGACCAGACTCAATAGATATAATTTGCAGTATGTATGTGCTGCAAATTCTATTAGAGTCGGTAGTCATCGAACAAAAATATTTCGTCTTAGAAGAGTAAGATATCATCTAACTGATGAGCTTAAATATCGTGGCGGGCGAAACGCACTTAGAACTAAGGGCCAAAATATTTCAATTTGGCATAAATCCACGTCCACATATTATTTACGTTTTCTTCTATTATTAGATCTAATAATATAATTATATATAAGTAGATTTCTATTAAAATGACCGAACCACAAGAATCAAAAATGAGTGCATCAGATTTTGCTAGAATTGTTGAGTTACTTGACATAACATTGAAAGATGTGGCATCGAAAAGGGATATTGAAGCAATGGTCATTGCAAATAAACAAATGATGAAGCAAAATAAATTGCTCTCCAAAAAAGTGAATGCACTTGACGAAAAATGCGAGCTTTTAGAATGCCGAATGGATGAAATTCAAAAAAAAAAAAACTACTGACAATAATCTAATGATGAGAGTCGAGGTCCAGATTGGTAAAGATGAGAAAGGCCTTGTGAAATCAGTGTGCTCAACTATGATTCAACCACCACCATGTACAGATAACCTGCAAATCCACGAACTAAGATCTGGAAACAGAAACATTAAACATTTTGTTCGCAAACTTGAGACGAAGCAACAGGTTATCTCTGCATTAAGATCGGCGAGAACAATACGGAATGCTGGTGTCACCATCTTCAAAGATTTACCTGTTACAATACGACAGAAACAAAACAAATTGTTAAACATAAGAATAAAACTTTTAGAAGTGAACAATAAAATAAAAGTATCTGTACGAGATAACAATATGTTCATAAACAACAAAATTTTCCGCTGGAGCCAAACATTGGGACTTCTATGCAACAACACTGCAGGTGGAATATAGAGCTGTGTCAATCGTGATTGATTCGATCTTTATGACCCGTTCATTAAAAAGATTGATTGATTGCAATCATAGCAAGTAAATCGAATCAATCTATCTCAATACCAATCGTTCTACACTATACTACAATTTCAATCAAATGATTGAACGTAAGGCAATCATATTTCGTTCATTCCACTTATTTACAATCAAAATGAATTGCATTGATTGGTTTCACTTTTCACTACATTCTATCGTTCTAAAGAACGAACGAAACTGAATGGAAATGAAATATATACATATGTATTAGATATTCTCTTTATTTTCCCATAATGCTTATGGGTTAATGGTTTGCTTACTCGAAACTAAAGAAATACCTATAAAAAAATGTAGGTATGTTTTTACCAATTCGCCTCAACCACATTACATATAAACATACATATGTATATATGTTGAATGAAAGTAAAAGATTGATTGACTTCACATACGACACAACCATGTGATTGTTTCAATTCAAAAATGTTTCCATATGGGTCGCAACTGGCAACTGTAACAAATGATTGATTGAAAAAATGAACGATTGAAAAGACCGAATCTTTGAAATGAACGACATTTGAACGATTGAATCTTTAAAAATGAACGATTGACTCAGCTCTAGTGGAATAAATAATAGAATTAAATCATATTTACGAAACAGATTTGAGTGATCAGCTGGGAAATTTGAAGGAGGCAGAAGAACGTCACAACATAAGAAATGTCAATAAATCCAGAAGAGTGTCACCTAGTGGATAAGAGGAAACAACTTAGTCGACTCACAAACCTTTCAATCAGCTTCGAACTCAATCCAAGCATAGGATGTAGGCGCGCGCCGCCGTCTGCCAAAATAAGTATTTAAATTATGAATTAAAAAAATTAAAAATAATAAGTTATTATGTATCAGGCCTTAGAAATTAGTCTCTATATGAATTTTTTTACGAACTATTAAATAATTATGATTTTGTATTTTTGTATGAAACATTTGTTGTTGAAGAAGATTATAATTCATATACAAAGCGTTTTCAAAACTTTAACTTGCGATGGGTTCCAGCAATAAGAGTAAATATTAGGGGACGACCTAGTGGGGAATGTTACTTCGGGTACAAGAAGGCTTTGGAGAATGTATCTTGTGAAATCATACAGGATGAAGAAATCGTTTTCTCAAATATTACCATAAGCTATTCGAAATATAATAGGGGTATTCACGATCCGGTGTATCTGGTCTTGTATCATTGTAAAAGTGTAAAAGTGTAGCATTTGTTTGCACTAAACCAACAAAATATACTGAATGTCAAAATCTTACACTTTTACACTTTTACAATACCCGAACCCTATTGTAACAGAAAAATACAAGGGTGTAAGGTTTTTATAACAGAAACTTAAGCCTTCTTCAGAACAAATATGAAACAGATTTTGACCTTTGCTTCAGTGCTGCTACAGATTAGTAAAGGTGTGTTCACAGTCTGTTGTAAGAAAATAAAATTTTACAATTTTACAAGACTTGGTACACCAGATCGTGAATACCCCTATTATAATACCATCTTACGTAAACTGTAACCATTGGGAGAGAGATTTTGGAACATTAGTTGATTTCCTGGAACGCAATAATGAAGTGTAATGATTATAGGTGATTTAAACGCAAGAATAGGGAGCGATCCAGGCAATGAAAATATGTTTGCGGGCAAAGTACGTAAACCAAAAGATACAACTCTAAATCCAAGAGGGTTCAAACTATTAGAACTCTGCCGAATCATTTGGACTTCATATCTTGAATGGGGTAAGTGATTCTGATGTAAATGGTGAATATACCTTTGTGGGCCAGCGGGGTTCTTCAGTTATAGACTAGACAGAAGTCAAGAGGCGAATGGATGTCAATTATTCATGACTGAAGTTTTGAGTGTGCCTTTTTCCGACCATATGCCCATCACAGTGATGTGCAACCCTTGTGTCATACCAAATGAGAAGTGAAGGAAAATTAATCTGCCCCCTAAATTGATTTGGAATGAAAATAAGGCAACAGAATATCGACAGAACTTAAATCAAAATTATCATGAACGAGCAGATCTTGGAGTAGGTGATATCGAATACTTAATCAAATCTTCATATCCGTTTTGTAGAAGATCACATTCTCTAAGAAAGTGTGAAAAGGCTAGAAAGTAATCATTTGGATGACTAAGAGTATTCCGAAAATTTAACAATCCAGTTCTGAAAAAACACTGCATTGAAGCAAACAATTTCTATAAGAAAATCTCTAAAGAAAAAAAAATGAGATACTATGAAACCACGGCCTTAAAATTGAAATGCTGTAGAGACGCAAAAGAATTTTGGAAGGAGATAAACAAAACTAACGACAAAAGTCTCCTAATCAGCAATAGTCTTTCGGTACCCATATTGCAAGAACACTTCCATCAGAAGCTTTTAAGTCCTGACTTGGTTGCACCAGCCTTTTTTATATGCTAAACCTTTTCTAGCTGGCGCTATTCTGGATGCGCCTTTACTGATAAAGAGTTACGTTTGGTAATGAATAAACTTAAAGATGTTCTTGGAACGATATGGAATATGGAACGATAGACCTTGGCAAAAAACTTACGGAGGCCTTCAATGAAATTCTAGGAACCGGAAACATACCACAACAGTTTAAGGAGTCAATTATTTTCCCTATTCATAAAAAAGGAGACATTACAGATCCAAAAAATTATCTAGGAATATTCGTTCTCAATGCCGCATACAAAGTTTTTGTCTCAGTTTTGAATAACCGTCTATAGGTTTGGATGAATCGTAACTCGAAACTTAAAGAATTTCAGTCAGGTTTTCGAAGTGGCTATTCCACTAGTGGTAACATCTTTACCTTACGAAGCATTGCGGGAACTTTTCTAGAACAAAAAAAGAAGTTATATGAATTCTTCGTTGACTTTAGGGCAGCATTCGACACAATTGATAGAAGAGCGTGGTTTTACAAACTCTATAACGCCGGAATGACATCAAAGTTTGGCAGAATCTTAGAAAACCTGTATGATGGAAATCAGGCTACAGTATGGAACGGCGATGCAATATCGGATTGGTTCGAAACGTCAATGGGAGTAAAGCAAGGATGCCTCTTAAGTCCAAATCTTTTTGCTTTATTTATCGACGATGAGTTTACTGGAATTGCCATCAAATCTCTCTTATTTGCGGATGATGTTGTGAGTTTTGCATATTCACCTATAACATTGCAATTAATGATTAATCGTCTTGGTGTATACTGCAGGTTGTGGAATTTGACGGTCAGTTTAAGCAAATCCAAAGTGATGATCTTTAAAAAGGGGTCTGGCAGAATGGCCCGGGATACTGCAGGTTGTGGAATTTGACGGTCAGTTTAAGCAAATCCAAAGTGATGATCTTTAGAAAGGGGTCTGGCAGAATGGTCCGGGATGAAAAGTGGCACATAAACAGTGAACCGATCGAAGTTGTAAGATCCTACAAATATCATGGTGTTATTATAACCAACAATTTAAGCATGGAAACCCATTTAAAAGATAAAATTATAAAAGCTAAAAGTGCTATCAACGCGACATGGAAGAATTGCTTACAAAACAACCAAATTTACCACAGTGTTAGGTACGAGGTTTTCATCGCATTTTCGGAATCCGTGATGATGTAGGGGCGCAAACTTGGGGTTTTGAGAAATACGAATCACTCGATAATTTGTTGAGATTTTATGTAAAAAGATGTTTCCAGCTACCGCGCAACACACCAAACTACATGATAAATATCGAAACTGGATTGGCACCCCTGTTTATTAAATCACTTAAGTTACATGTTGATTGTTAATTGAAAGTTCTTAATATGCCAAGCGGAAGATTGCCAAAAATAATAGCATTGTATACGACACAAAAGAAGGGACTTTAGTATGAGAAACTCAAGGAGCTTGCTGATTATTGTGACGTTACGCTGGATCTAAGCCAGCAGATAAATGACAGGAAGGTTGTAGAAGATGCCCTCTATGACTCAGTAGCTAAAGTTGATGAAAAATATAGGGTTGACTGTATCTACAAGGCGACTTCTTCTGTTCATAGAGCAACTTGGGGGTGGCCGTGGCCCGATAGTTGTGCGTTCGCCTGTCAACCTCATGGTCACAGGTTCGATCCCTGCCGTAGTCTATGTCTTCTTATTTTTCATTAAAAAACAATTCTAAAAAATAAATGCCATACAATGAGTTGCTGGTTTACTCATTACATGCTGTTTAGGCATAGAACTAACAACATGTGATTGATTAAAAACTAGTATACCGATAAAATATGACATAAAATAAAAAAATTAATGCGAATTATAAGGGACATAGATAAATAAGACACGGAAATTTCTCCGCATTAGTTCAGCTGCCATCCCTGGAGATAAAATCTGAGACAACAACCACCTACAGTCTCAGAATATCGCGCCACACATCTTTCCAATCATTCTTTCTCTTCCTTAACCTCACCCTCACGCCCGCGCTGTGTTGAAACATTTAAAGGGTATTCATAATCCCTTGAGCGCGTGTAGATTATAAAAAAAAAAAAACTTACCGTATACTAAACCATAACCTGTGCGAAAAAAATTATTTTAGGGCTAAAACAGTCAAAAACTAATATCAGCATTATTTAAAATGAGAGGAGAGTTGGTAAGACTGAACTTCATGCTACATCGCGAAGACTTGCAAGTTATTTGCAGTCTGTGTAACCTGGCGGTAAGAGAAGATATCATTCATTTCATCGGAATATGTCCTATTCTGAAGGAAGTGCGAAGAAATTTTCTTGGCAGCGACATGAAAACGGAAACGGAAGTGCTAGCTATGCTGAACTGCGAAGAAGATTTTACCCACCTGTACAGCTATTATATAAGAGCAATTTCTTATAGAAACCAAATTTTGAATGAGGAGTTCTAAGAAACAAAAATAATACGCACAAATATTTATATTTATGAAAAAAAAATATATTAATAGAATTAATAAATATTTTCACTTTTTGAATTATTTTTTTATTACAAGTTTCTATTTAAACATGTACAATAATTAATGTCAATCGAGCAGACGGCAAAGCCATGCTTTAACGATTTTTTGTTTGTAATATATATTATATGTAAATTGTACCCTATAAATTGTACACTTGGAAAAAAATAATAAAATCAATCTATCTATCTATCTATCTATCTATCTATCATTGCCAAAGTACCCTTTTCCTGTAAGCTGTATTGTAAACAAGTAAATTTCAAAGTGCGTACGAAAAGAAATGATTTTATATACATAGGTATATAGATACCTATTCTGAAAGAAAAAATTATTTTAATAATGAAAATTATAGGGGGTTGAAAATGTTCTACATCAGCAATGTTATTTTTATTGCTTTCTATGGGAATACTAAATATATTTAGTTGCCATCTTGCGTAAACAAAGCCCTTTTTTCCATATTATTTGGTTTACATGATATACTCAGGTATGTAGGTAATAATAAAAAGTATATAAAACAATAATACTGCAATACAATTCGAAATCCTCCAAGCTTGAAATTAAATATTTTCCGGTTAACTAAACATTTAGGATCAGCTTTGCCAATACAGATTTATTATTGAGATGAAACAAACTATAATAATTGTATATGTACATCTATCTAATTTAATATCGCCCATCTTCTCCTTTTTACTTGCGAGTAGCGATATACATATGTGGGTATTATAGAGCAAGTTTTGCATTTGCAAAAAAAAATCGAACCCAAGATTTTAATCAAACTTGTCATTACGATGATAGAGAACACCAAAAACGTGGGTCCCGCAATTCCGTCCGTCTGTATGTAGATACAACGCTCTACAGCCTAACCGCTGGAAGCGATTTTATTCAAAGTTGATATTTCAGTGTGATTGTCTCCAAGAGAATTTATAAGTTTTGTTTTATAAATGTAGCTCTTTTTTGAGCTAAAAAATATCCTTTTATTTTAAATGCAAAAATAACAAACGAAATAAAGAGACGTGGTTTAAGTGCGACTACTGGGTATAGTTAAATAGATTTTTGGAATGGTTTCCTGCCATACAATTTTGTCTACCATATTAATTATATGTTATTAACGGTATCCGGCCATCCAACCATTTTCTACTTTCTCATAAACGGCTTGAGTGGGAGGCCCTTCGAATTCTAAACAATACTACATAACAAAATTTTCGAAAAATATTTTTTTGGGATTTTAAAAAAAAATATTATGTTTGAAAATTCAGATTGAGATCTTCTTTTCGAATGTACCAAGGTGCGTTTACAAACGATCTTAGCCATTCATTTCTAAATGTTTGTAAGGTAATTAAATTAGAATCTGGCGTACAACCCCAGAGTTGTAAACCGTAAGTCCAGACAGGCTTAAGCACTTGCCTGTACAAAAATTAACTTGTTTTCGATACTGAGCTTAGAGTGTTTCCCGAGCAACCAGTACATATCTCTGAGTTTATTATTTAACTCTTCGCATTTCTTTTTAACATGCGTTTGCCATTTTATTTTCGCGTCTAGAGTCATTCCGAGTTAGTTTGTTTCATTAGCAAATGGAACTTGAACCGTATTAACAAATACCGGTAATCTATTAATTTTCTTATACGTTAAATCTACATGGACTGATTTTACTTCGTATCATTGACACTATTTGGAACTTTATTTTAATTTTGTCGTAGAATCATTTATCGTTTGGCCCACTTAAATTTCATAACAAATTTTTATAAAACTCTTGGAATCTTGTTAAAGGAGTCTTCAAACCCCTTGGAGTCTTCAAACCCCCTGGAGTCTTAAAACCCCTTGGTGTCTTCAAACACCTTGGAGTCTTCAAAACCTTGGAGTCTTCAAACCCCATGGATTCTTCAAACCCCTTGGAGTCTTCAAACCCCTTAGAGTTTTGAAACCCTTGGAGTCTTCAAACCCCTTGCAGTCATCAAACCCCTTGGAGTCTTCAAACCCCTTGGATTTTTCAAACCCCTTGGAGTCTTCAAACCCTTTCTACTTTTCAAACCCCCATGGAGTCTGCAAAGCCTTGGAGTTTTAAAGCCAATTGGAGTCCTCACAACCGTTGGAGTCTTGAAAGCCCTTGGGGTCATCAAATCCTTTGGAGTCTGCGTACCCCTTGGAGTATTCAAGCCCCTTGGAGTCTACAAACCCCTTGGAGATTTAAACGCCTTGGATTCTTCAAACTCCTTGGAGTCTTCAAACCCCTTGGAGTCTACAAATCCCTTGGTGTCTTCAAACACCTTGGAGTCTACAAAACCTTGGAGTCTTCAAACCCCTTGGAGTCTTCAAACCCCTTGGATTTTTCAAACCCCTTGGAGTCTTCAAACCCTTTCTACTTTTCAAACCCCCATGGAGTCTGCAAAGCCTTGGAGTTTTAAAGCCAATTGGAGTCCTCACAACCGTTGGAGTCTTGAAAGCCCTTGGGGTCATCAAATCCCTTGGAGTCTGCGTACCCCTTGGAATATTCAAACCCCTTGGAGTCTACAAACCCCTTGGAGCTTCAAACGCCTTGGATTCTTCAAACTCCTTGGAGTCTTCAAACCCCTTGGAGTCTACAAACCCCTTGGAGTCTTCAAACACCTTGGAGTCTTCAAACCCCTTGCAATCTTCAAACCCCTTGGAGTTTTCAAACAATTTTGAGTCTTCAAACCCCTTGGAGACTTCAAACCCCTTATTGTCTGCAAACTACTTGGAGTTTTCAAACCCCTTTGAGTCTTCAAACCCCTTAAAGTTTTTAAACCCCTTGGAGTCTTCAAAACCACTTGTAGTCTTCAAACCCCTTGTAGTCTTAAAACCCCTTGGAGTCGTCAAACCACTTGGAGTCTTCAAACCCTTGGAGTTTTCAAAACCTTTATAGTCTTCAAACCCCTTGGAGTCTTCAAACCCTTTATAGTGTTCAAACCCCTTGGATTTTTCAAACCATTTATAGTCTTCAAACCCCTTGGTGTCTTCAAACCCCTTGGAGTTTCCAAACCTCTTGGAGTCTTCAAACCCCTTAGAGTCATCAAACCCCTTGGAGTCTTCAAACCCCGTGGAGTCTTCAAACCCCTTGGAAACTTCAAACCTCTTGGAGACTTCAAACCCCTTGGAGTTTTCAAGCCCCTCGGAGTCTTCAAACCCATTGGTATCTTCAAACCCCTTATATTGTTCAAACACCTTAGAGTCTTCAGAACCCTTGGAGTCTTCAAACCCTTTCTAGTTTTCAAACCCCTTGGAGTCTGCAAGCCCCTTGGAGTCTTCAAACCCCTTGGAGTCTACAAACCCCTTGGAGTCATCAAATGCCTTGGATTCTTCAAACCCCTTGGAGTCTTCAAACCCCTTGGACCCTTCAAATCCCTTGCAGTCTGCAAACCGCTTGGAGTCTTCAAACCCCTTATAGTTTTCAAATACCCTGGAGTTTTCGAACCCCTTGGAGTTTTCAAACCCCTTGGAGTTTGAAAACCCCTTGGAGTTTTCAAACCCCTTGGAGTCTTCAAACCCATCGGTGTCTTCAAACCCCATGAAGGGTTCAAACCCCTTGGATTCTTCAAACCCCTTGGAGTCTTCAAACCCTTTCTAGTTTTCAAACCCCTTGGTGTCATCAAACCCCTTGGAGTCTTCAAACCCCTTGGAGTCGTCAAACCCCTTGGAGTCTTCAAGACCCTTTGGAGACTTCAAACCCCTTGGTGTTTTCAAACCTCTTGGAGTTTTCAAGCCCCTTGGATTTTTCAAACCCCTTGGAGTTTTCAAACCCCTTGGCGTCTTTAAATCCCTTGGTGTCTTCAAACTCATGGTGTTCAAACCCCTTTGAGTCTTCAACCCCCTTATAGTTTTCAAACCGCTTGTAATCTTCAAACTCATTGGTGTCTTCAAATCCCTTGGAGGCTTCAAGCCCCTTAGAGCCTTCAAATCCCTTGGAGTCTTCAAACCCTTTGGAGTCTTCAAACCCCTTGGAGTCTTCAAACTCCTTGGAGACACAAAACCCCTTAGTCATCAAACCCCTTGGAGGCTTTAAACCCTTTGGAGTCATCAAACCCCTTGGAGTCTTCAAACCCTTTGGAGTCTTCAAGGCCCTTGGAGTCTTCAAACTCCTTGGAGACACAAAACCCCTTGGAGTCATCAAACCCCTTGGAGGCTTTAAACCCTTTGGAGTCTTCAAACCCCTTGGAGTCTTCAAGCTCCTTGGAGTCACCAAACACATTGGAGTCATCAAACCCCTTAGATTCTGGAAACCCTTGGAGTCTTCAAACCTTTTGGAGTCTTCAAGGCCCTTGGAGTCTTCAAACTCCTTGGAGACACAAAACCCCTTAGAGTCTTCAAACCCCTTGGAGTCTTCAAACCCTTTGGAGTCTTCAAACCCCTTGGAGTCTTCAAACCCTTTGGAGTCATCAAACCCCTTGGAGTCATGAAATCCTTGCAATCTTCAAACCCCTCGGACTATTCAAACCCCTTGGGGTCTTCAAGCCCCTTGGAGTCTTCAAACTGCTTGGAGTCTTCGAACCCCTTGGAGTCTTCAAACCCTTGATGTCATCAAACCCCTTGGAGTCTTCAAATTCCTTGGACTCTTTAAATCCCTTACAGTCTTCAAACCCCTTGGAGCCTTCAAAGCCTTTGGAGTCTTCAAGGCCCTTGGAGTCTTCAAACCCCTTGGAGTCTTCAAACTCCTTGGAGTCATCAAACCCCTTGGAGTCATCAAACTCCTTGGAGTCTTCAAACCCTTCGGAGTCTTCAAACCTAGTTTTCAAACCCTTTGGAGTCTTCAAACTCCTTGGAGTCTTCAAACCCCTTAGAGTCTTCAAACTCCTTGGAGTCATCAAACCACTTGGAGTCATCAAACTCCTTGCAATCTTCAAACCCCTCGGAGTCTTCAAACCCCTTGGAGTATTCAAACCCCTTGGGGTCTTCAAGCCCCTTGGTGTCTTCAAAACCCTTGGTGTCTTCAAACCGCTTGGAGTCTTAAAACCACTTTGTCATCAAAGCCCTTGGAGTCTTCAAACCTCTTGGAGTCTTCAATCCCCTTGGAGTCTTCAATCCCCTTGGAGACTTCAAACCCCTTGGAAACATAAATATACTCCACTTTTCGGCGCACGAAATGAATGTGAATGAAGTAATCGTTATTTCTGACAAACTACTTGTATTATGTTATAAAATCAATTAATTAAAAAATCTCATTTCTGTCGTTTCTGATAATTCTTTCCCTTTTTAATGAATAAAAAAGTTTTAATTTTGAGGGATTTTTTATTTTATATTCACTTCTTCTTCTACCATTAGAGGGTCTCGCAAAATTTGCATTGCCCACATAAAGTTTAGGTTTTGCTCCGCCACTGATAGCACGACAATTTATTACAGCTAGTTGGCATTAAAAGTGTGAAGTATTCGTCGAGCGTTGCTACATTTCTTCAAAAACATTCAAGTATAAATACTCATTATACATTTTTTGTAAATTTAATTTACAAAATTATAAAAATATTTCTTTTTTGATAACATGTTTTAGTCGACGGTAACGGCCGACCTTCTACTAAAATCCACAGCCTTTTGAAAATAAATGCTGAATGCTTTGCTATTTGCTATGGTTAATTTTTTGTCGTGAAGCACTTGCATTTTCAAATATTAAAAAAAAAACTTAAAAACAAACACATTTCGGAAAATTAAAAAAGGCAATTCACATCCATTTAATAATCTCGACTAGGTCCTTTTCTTGCCATGTGCCGAGAAAGTTTGTGATTCCATGTGCCAATTGGAAAATTGCAACTCCTATTAGAATTCTGTAATAAAATGTTGTATACCTTAAATTCTATAAAGTTCGTTATAGAGTTTTACAATAGCTTAGAATCCGATAAGTCAGTTGTTATTAGATTGATGAAATATAGGCGTTTAAATTTCATAACAAGATTTTTATAAAACTCTGAGTTTCTGAAATCTTGTTAAAGGAGCAAAATTTGTTTTAATTGTTTTGATTTAAATTATTTAAAAATTGAGATTCTTATAAGAAAAACGTTATGAGAATAATATAAGTTTCGTAACAGAAATTAACTCTAAGGATAGTAATGGGACCTAAAAGAGGCTTACAAGATTTTTTTTCGGATTTTGGGAGCTTGGCTCTGGAGAGTATGTTAGTTGGGTTGTTACTGTTAGATTTCGATCGCTGAAAGTAAATATGCATTAATACTAATATTTACTAATATGCAGGACCCTTATCCAATGCATGCAGCAGGTAGTTTCCTGGGTTCCTGAGTCCCTGAATTTTGGATTCAACGATCCAGGGTCCTTGGATCAGAACGAGGCGATACCTACCCCTTTGTTGTGCAGTTGCAGAAAAAGGGAGGCCAAGGCCAGTTTGGAGTATTGGGTGATAATCTGAACTAACTGCACCATCTTGTGTACAGTCAGCCGGACCAGCACCCACAACTGTTCCGTCGAGGTTTTTATCAGACTCAGAGTCCGAGCGTAGTAGCTCTCCTTCATCGCCAAGAGTTTCGGGTGTGGAGTCAACTACATCCATGTCAGTGTTCGTCGATGATACGAACCAATATAGGTGATTATAACCGATTTATAAGGGCTGTGCTGGGTTACAATACTGTATCATTTTGAGTATTATATCCTTGTCCGTAAGCTCAGCCGGTATTCTGGTGCGATCTCCACGTCTACAGGGGATATCCTCCCTGTATACGACCTCTTTCTTTGTACCAGACCCCAGGCCTTCGAGCCTTCTAATAGCGAGTTTGTACAGACCGGTCGACCTCTCACTATCAAAGGCAACGAGCTTAACCCTGACTATGTACCAGCCCGCATCCTCGAAAACTGCAAGTTCCCCTGGATTTTCTAGCATAAGAGTCCAGTATGTGGCTTGGAGCTTATTTAAGACCATTTGCCAACTGTCGTACCTGATCGTACCGTCCACATTACTCCTATCAATGACTGAAAGGATAGTTTTGTTCTTCAACACGTCGCTGAAGGACAAATCTTTCAAAATAAAGGAGGTAGTACCGGTGTTGTGTAACTTTTGCCTTTTGGGTTCCGGAATGGTTCCCTCGAAGGACCTTATTCGCTTTGACGTTGTCGCCGCTGGTCTGTTTAAGAATTGCTTTGGTTAAAGTAAGTTTGGCGGATTGCTCTGATTTCGGTAATTCGCCAAAAATTTGAACTATACTCGCGGCGATCCACTTATCTTTAAGTGTGGACAATGTTATCCCCTTCATGGGAGTAGAACAACAAGTTGCAGTCCCATTGCCATAGGGAAGCGGATCCTCCACTGTACAAGGGCGAGATCGCAGCCGTGACTTCTGCCGACTTTTGAGCGTAAATCCCCGTTCGAATTTCATCCATTTGTTTGTTCAAGTTCATAGTTCAGTATCAAGTTTTCTAACATTGAGGTTATTTGGAGTTATTTTAGTTTGCAGGATTCCGCAACTGGATTGCTGAAGAGCCCTACATTAAGCCTCCCCCCACGACAAGGTCAACTCCATAGAGAGGTCTAAAGGGTCTTAAGAAATTTCTTTTCTACTTGGCTTGGTGGTTGTCTTTGTGACTGTTTTGCTACTTCGCAATCTCCATAGTTGGCCGGATGATTTTTATTATAATAATGCACGTTGCTGCACTTTTGTTATCTGAGCTACAGTCTTTAGTAAGATCATTTCCGGCGCCCTTTACACACATAGGTTCTTTTTTGCAATAGTTTTGCGTGTGATTGAATACTTGACAGCGTTTACGATGCGGAATCATTCATGAACTCTTCGGGAACAGGATTTGACTGTTTTTTTTTTTTGGTAGAAATACGTACATTTTCGCAGCTTTTAGGAGTACGGGAATGCACCTTAAGTGCGTGTTCCCGTACTTTGTGCGCAAAAAGGTGAAAATGCCATTTTTGGAAGAGTTTGGTCAACAATCTCTCAGAGCGCAACAAAGTTGCACAAAACTAGGTACGGGAACACTTTGAATAACAATTTTTGCCATTTTTTAAACGTCAACATAAAAGTGTTTTTGAAAATGTTTATTGAAGATTTACGTGAAATTATTTCTTAAAATAACCAATTTGAAATCATAAATTTTTATTTATTGCAGGAATAAGCCCGACCAGACTATAAATTCCATTATTTCCAACTTTTGTTAAGATAAACTTGGCAACTGGCAGATTATGTATTAGGGGTATTCACGATCCGGTGTATCTGGTCTTGCATCATTTTAAAAGTGTAAAAGTGTAGCATTTGTTTGCACTACAACAACAAAATATACTGAATGTCAAAATCTTACACTTTTACAATACCCGAACCCTATTGTAACAGAAAAATACAAGGTGTAAGATTTTTTTAACACAAACTTCAGCCTTCTTCAGAACAAATGTGAAACAGATTTTGTCATTTGCTTCAGTGTTGCTACAGATTAGTAAAGGTGTGTTCACATTCTGTTGTAAAAAAATAAAATTTTACAATTTTACAAGACTTGGTAGACTAGATCGTGAATACCCCTATTGTTTTTTTTACCTTCGACAGGTTTCATAATTTTGTCCAAAGAAATTTCTTTGACTAAAATTCGCAGTCTGGGGAAATATTTTACTCTCCCATGAGCGCTCTTAGGATTTGACTGTTTTTTGTAAGAATTCATAAATTTTCGCAGTTTTAGAGAGTACGGGAACGCACCTCTTATGAAGACTGTTTAGTTGCTTAGGCACTCATTCTAATTCAGCTTTTACATCATGCAATTTGAGCTTACGATTTTTAAGCACGTCGGTGAGGAACGTATGTGGTGGCCGGGGTAAACAAAATTGCTCAGGTTGAAAAATTAAAAGGTTAGCGGGTCTTGAAATGTAATAAATTTGCTAGATGGAGTTGTTTATAAATACATCTTAAGCTTCAAATAACGAATTTTCTATTTAAGCATTAAAAACAAACAACATACAACGTTTCATTAAGTTTTTCTTTATGTCGTTCCTCCGTAGTTATCAATTTGGGAATTTCCTTATTTATGTTTGTGAAAGGGAACAAAATTCCGATACATGCATACATACACATTTTTCTCAAAACTTCAGACGATTTTGGCATGAGCATCCGTTTTAAAATGGTAATATGAACTTGGGATAGTGCAGTTCACCCGATGGATAGCAGAATACAAAGGCAGTGTGAAAGGGAATCGAATGCCTTGTTTATACGCCAACTGAAACGCTCTTTTTTGTCAAACAAAAATGTTTATACGACTCGTTGCGAAATTGCTTAAAAATATAAGTTTTGTATATTCTTTTTTAACACTTTTTATTAAATTTGGGTTTATTAAAGGGTAAAAATTACAATTGCTGAACAAATGAAACATCTCGTGTAATTATTGGAACAAATTTTAAGAGAGGAGGAGGTATTACAAACGCACAAAACAAAATCAAATTGGAATCATAACACAACATTGAATTCTTTAACACCAAGATTTAAAATTGGCACACAATATCCTTCTTCCTTGTGGCATTTTGTACTGCTATTTATTGAAGTAAAGAAATGCTACTTTATTCAGCCTGAAGTATCTATGCATTAGAAATCTGGAAAGAAGAGTATAATTTTAATTGAAAATATTTTTGAATTTGATTCCTACTTACTTCGTATCTGGCAAATCTCAGGGATTTGATTTGGAATTTGGATCTTTAATTATGTACGAGTATATCAATTTTGTTGGTTTCTTTTCGCATTTTTTGAGAAAATAAATGCTGCAACACTATTTGTTTAGCGGCTTTTATTAATTTAATTTCGGCAGAAATTTAATATAAATTTAAAAATTAATGACAGTTGCATTGAAAATATTTTTTTTTCAAAATCAGCTGCTTATGTGGAACGTATTTCGATCGACAACGAGTGGCGTTTTAGTTTCGTAATACCGACACTAAAACGCCTAAAAAGTGACTCGACACAAAAAGTGAGAGCTGTCTTTCAAGATAAATGCCAATCGTAATATGGGTGAATATTAAATCCATTTTATATTAACAAAACAATTTAAATTATCAAAAATTAACAACAAAAATTGAAAACGATTTTTACTCAAATATTTTGACGTAAATCAGTGGAATTTGAAACTCCGCAAAAGGGGGTTCTGTGAGGCAATGCCGTTTTAATTTGTTTTGGGGTAAATAATTTAAAAAAATATTTAGATATATAAATAATATTTTTATACAACTTGTGAGTATTATATATCTTTATATTATTTTTTTGCAAATATGCCTTATTTAGAATTTAAATTTATTTAAAGGTACATTTTACCCCTGCCCCCCTCTAGCAAAAATCCTAAGAAACGCGCTCATGTCAAAAATTAAAGCATTCGAATCAGATAGTATTTAAACCCATTTTTCCGTTTTTTTTAAAAATAACTTGAATAGTTTTATATTAGTAATTTTTATTTTATTTGTAATTGAATTTGGTTTATTTTATTTTTACAAAATAAAGGAATTACAATGGAGATTTAGAAATTCAAAATTGTAATTTTTTATTAACTTCGTTTTTACCTCCTCGTTACAAATTTAAATAACTAAAACAAAAATATTTGAATTTCATAAATATAAAATAATTAAAGAATACACCATTTTTGTGTCTGTGTTTGTTTTGTTTTTTTTTTTTGCTATATGTTATGTAAGTTAGAAGAGCTAAAATAAACAAAAAAAAACAATATATATATATATATATATATGGTAGTACTATAAAGGTGTATTTTAATGCATTGACATTTTTTCTTTTATTTTAAAACTTCTTGTTAAAGTTGTTAACTATTTAATTTCTACAAATAAAGGAAATAAATAAACATAGATTTTAAGTTTTACTACACAGTATATATCTTACAAGTGATCAGCGCGAAAAAGAAAGTTTTGTACAAACATAACTCAAGTTTGTTGTCTTTATATTTTTTTTATTAATTTAAATAAAGTTTTTTTCTGTTCGTTTTATTAAATTTTAAGGATAATTGTATGTAAATATATATATGTATTTAATTTTGTTGCTGCTAAAAATTTTACTCTGATTTTTTTTATTAAAATGTATTTGAGATTTAATTAGTAAATATTATTTAAAATAGTGAATTATTTTTTTTATATTTTGAGTGGTGGTGTTGGACGTTCGAAAGTTATTTCCGAAATATATATCTAAGTATTGGACAAAGTAAAACAAAACTCATTTTAATTTTGAAGAGATCATTCGGTTGTACAAACTTAGATAAATAATATTTCTATTTGTATAGCTAACGGTGGTGGCTGAAAAGTTTTTGTTGTTTCAAGCTTTTGAATTCAATATGACTTCTAATCAAGCAAAACAATTTTGGTTACACTCGTATCATGTTCTATTCGTATCATGTTCTGTACCTATATAAATTATTATTTCATAGTATTGTGGTTACGAATTATTGGAAGTTATCGTGAATAAAAAATCTCCTCGAAATATTTCTCTCATTCGAATGCTGGAAGAGTGAATGATGCTCAAAAGTTTCCCTCGAACAAAAACCGAAGGCATACAACAAATTTCCCTGGGGGATACCCGATAAGGCCATTATTTTAAATAAAAACCTACTCCGCTACCCTAGTTATTCTCTTCTGCCTGGTATATTTTACCAGCTTCATGTTGAATCAAAAATTAATTTCTCCCTGTAGCGCTGTGCTGTCGGCATTTGAACTTATTGGAAACACTTCGAAGCCACATTGACTATAGCATCACAATTCACAACATTTAAGTTTAAGAACGATTTAGTATCAACCTATTGCAACAAACCAGCCCAATACTTTATACGATTTTCTACGACGTTAAAGCATTTTTAGTGATACTCGGGCAAAAAGAGGATTTAGCTAATTTTAAACGGATTAATCATCGAAGTATATTTTAAAATTTTACTTAAGTTAAAATCACCAAAAGGTTATAAGTCTCATATTAAATCCGTATGACACTTTTGACATTAACAAAGTTTTGTTTGCTAAGATTTTTGCAGTCTTTAAGGGCATTCAGATCGAGTTTATCAATAAAAATAGTTTTAGTATAAAGCTAGTTCAAAAATGTTTAAAATTAGAGTAATTGTTAAGTAGTACCGTACTAGCTTTGTTCCACACCCTGATCAAAACTTTCAATTCATATTCAGGACTTACAAATCTTTTAGTTTTAAGCAGAAGAGTGCTTGAGATATTTCCTAAAATTTTTTGTCAGGTTGCGGTAAAAAATCACTTCGTGTTTGCAGCGAAAAGTTTTGTTTAGCTCATAACAAGCATTTTGTTGACGTTTAAAAAATTGCAGAAAATTGTGCTTAAAACGTTCATATATTTTCGCGCTTCATTTCCTTATGAGTCATCCCCATTCTTCAAAATAAGACAATTTACCATTTCTGCCCAAAAAAGTCGGGAACTGCCAATATCTTAATATCAAGCTAAATTGTTCGCCTTCATAGTGGCAGTTAAAGCGCATTATATGTACATGTAGGTACATGCTTTACATGATAAATTCATTACAGTGGGTTTAAGTGGAAAAGTACATACAAAAATGTCATTTACTTATGTACGATTTTTAGTATTAAAAAATCCACCAAGCCCTTATCCCAACAAGAGGACCTATTACATATTACGAAACGAATGGCAAAAATAAAAAACAAACCTAAGAAAACGATAGTCGCGACATAGAGCGAAAACTATAATGCATCCAAAAAAATATGCGCAGATAAATAGAAAAACGCCTATATGTTATTGTCAAACATTTATTAATGTGGTTTTCCATTGGTACAAGAATTTAATTCTTTTTTGATACAAATCTATCAAAACACGGATTTCTACGATTAAATTCTTCCATTTGGCAACAAAAATAAATTTTTATTTTAATTCTGAATCAAATTCGCAGATCCGTATTCTTCGGTGAATTTACAATTTTCCTTTTTTCCAGGTCCCACTAAATCCTACTACCATCGGAAGCATTTAGCTTGACAATAACTATCAGTTTCATAGAAACGAATATACGCCAATAACATAGCAAAAAAAAATTTAATTGAAATCTCATCCCATTCGCCACGAAAAATATTAAATTCTGAATTTACCAATGGAAAACCGCAACAAACAAAAACGAAAGTTATACGAGAGCAAAATGATAGTGGTATAAAAAATGAATATTGTTAAACATAAAACGATTTTCGTTTTAAACAATAACGATTACGACCTAATTTAAACTATAATCATTTTACAAAATAGAGCCCCTGCAGTTTTTTTTTTTTTTAAAGATAAAAATCAACTGTTTTTTGTGATGAACGTAATAGAATGTATAACTGTAATTGTTGACAATGATTATAAAATTCGTCATTTCTTATACATAATGGGGTTTATCATGAATAAAAAATAAAATTCCATTCCAATTTGTCTCCAATTCGAATCTTGAGAACGTGAAATAGGCCAAATTCCTAAACGCAAGATTTGCAAAGCAAGTCTCAAGCTAAGCAAATGCACGAACCCGATATAAATTGAAAAGCAAGTGAAGTGCGCAACACAAGTTTGAAACTTGCACAATTGCATTGAAGCTGGCGCAATAAAAAAGAATTAACTGCGTTTTGGGACAGTGTGTTTAGCAGATTTTTCTGTTTGCGTTTAGGTACAGTTTGCTTAGCATATTATGCGCAAGATTTGCGTTTAGGAATTTGCGCATATACTCAAAAGTTTCCCTCGGAATTTATTGGTATCGGGAATAAGCTTGCCCAGGGAATTTTGCTGTCATTTTATACGATTTTTTGTTCGAGGGAAATTTATTCCGTAGGAGATTCACGATCAAAGGTACAATTTTGAGGGAATAAAATAATCCATGGGAAACGAAATTCCCTGGTAGATTCCCGATAGGGCCCAATCATTAAAGGGAAGCATTGAGCATCATTCTTGCGGTGATACGTTTACTTTTTTGCTCTATACCTATCAGGGAATGGCATTTATATATGTAAGTTTAATGAAAGATAAAGATATGTAATGGTTTTTATACCCTCTCACTCAGACGTAAGCAACTTGTGTAAGATTTGATCGTATCATTGTAAAATTCTGTCCGATTTCTACTAAAAAACACAGATTTTATAGCGTAATAAACATTCCAATTTATAAACCATGATCTACATTACTCTGAAATATATAAAAAATGTGAGTTGTAATGTCAATATCGAAGTTATAAGTTGAACATTTATGAAAAGCATAATAATTTTTTTGTAACTGTTATACATTGGCCAAAACTTCACCAGCCGGAAGCTGACAAAATGTATTCTATCCAATGTGTATATAATATTATGTACATAATATCATTTCTTTTTGGCCATTATAGATATAAATTATCTTATTGAAATCTAATGTTAAATGTCAACAAAATACTTTGTATTTCCTTTACAACTGACCCCGACATCTTCTTGTAATGGTTTGTTAATTGGGAGCGCTATTCAAGAATGTTGAATGGTCGAAATGAAACAGGAAACATTAGGCTTATACAATTAATCATTTCGTAATATTCAATAGCAATCAATAACCTTCGAGCAATCCAACAAAAATAATGTCAAATAAAGAACTTTTATATGCTTCTCAAATTTTTAAATAAATACAATTATTATAAGTGAACAAAAATGTCATATTTTTCTCATTTAAATTACTATTCCAAATTCTTGAAATTAATAGTTTTGTGTAACCTTGCCCAATGACTTCATTTATAGAGATAAATATTTATAATTTGTATATATTTATGTAAATGTTAAATACGTTCACGAATAAAATATGTACTTAATTTCATATTATAAACCATTCTTTTTTTTTTTTTAATTTATTTATTTTTAAATATATGCTTTAATACTAATTTACTTTTAAAAAAAATTCTTTTTAAAGTTATTATTATTACTTTTTTGTCTGGCATTGTTTGTTTTAAAGATTTTTATCATTGACTTTTTATATAACATTGGTATTCTACATTATGTATATGTATGTATACATGTATGTTTTTTTTTTGTGGATGCGACTCGGTGAATGTCAATTTACAGTTATAACAGTTGTTCGCCCATAAAAGTATTAAGTATTCACCGCGCTTCGCGTGGTTGGGGCCTGCTGAATCAAACAACTAATCAAATGCCCTTTTAACCCTACGGGGCCTCACAAGCTCTACTTTTCTGTCACACTGATGACATTCATCGAGTCACGTCAATCATTTATATTTTCAAACTTTTATAAGAGAACAAAAAAATACACCTATGCGCATTTACAAATAAATAATATTTTATTATATATATATCAATAATAACACATTTATCTCTTTTAATTTTTTAAATCGTTTTTTTTCCGTTTACTTTCATATTTTTACAATAACTATATATTTTTAATTTATCCATTGCTCAATTTTTTACTTGCCTACTTTCTACTATTTTTTTCCAGTTTGCTGCTTTTGTTTTATAAATTGTTTTGCTATTTTTTTACTTTTTTATTTTTTAACACTATAATGCTCAGTTTTGTTGTTGTTGGAAAATATTGACATGGAATTTAGTCAGAATCCGCACGGGTACCTCGCACTTCACCGACTTGACGTTGTCTGTCCAATTCTTCTTTGGTTTTTTCTTCAATGGCACGAATGTCATCCATTGTAAGTCCATACCAACGATCCGTCCAACAGAACACTTGTCTATGAATAAAGAATATTTGTGTAAGCTATTTAATTTAAAAAAAATAATAATATTTACATTCTAAGGAAATACCGAAAAATATAGACATGTATATCTGCTATGTAATAATATATGAATAAATAAAATATAAAGAAAAATAATCCAGAATGATTCGAGCAATAACTTTGCGCAGTAGTGCGCCTCTAGCTATATATGATACATTACGGATAGCTACAAATATGCAAAATATGGAAATATTCACAGAAAAGAAGAGTTTATGCGGCCCCGTAGAGTTAAAAGGGCATTCGACTTTCGGAAATTAGTTGTTTGATTCAGCACCCCAACCGCTTATAGCGCAGGGGATATTTACAACTTTTAAGAAAATTGGCATGTCTCTAGACGCGTCCACAAAATATACATATTAAAAAAGGAAGAGACTACTCTGTCCAACAAAAATAGTCAGTACAGGCCTTATGCGAGAGCTTTTTGAAATACACTGGTGCCTGTGTCTGAAACTGCCACTGAAAATAACCACTGAGTAACATACAAATTATTTTTGTAGTCTTGTTAAAACCAGCGACATATCTACCCTACAGGTACGAGGCCGCACAAACTCTACTTTTCTGTCACACTGTATTGCTTTTTTTGCTGCAAAACCTTTTAGAGGCAAAAATGTGGTGAATTTAGGGGTAGCGATAAGTGTAAGAGCAAAACAGGGTAACATAGGCTGAAAAAGTTATTGTCGTATCTCTTTAAAGAATGTTTATTTTTTGTAAATCAAGAATAGAGTTGTTTTATATCTGAAGTTTATGCGAGTATGGATATATAATATATAATATACAAAACAATTTATTATTGTTCTAGTTTGCGCATCTGAAGAAAAAAATTGATTTGAAGACCTTGACCTTGGCAATTTTTTTCCAATTTAAAAAACTGTTGCTTAAATAAAATAAAATAATCCTTTTGCGAATTTGTTTGATTAGTAAGCAGTTGGATAGGTATATGTATTTAATATCTACATATTTATGATTTAAATAAGGACAATCAGAGTTCGCAAAAGAATTAGGTAAGCAGGCAAAGACCACTTGGATGAATTAAATGTAAAAACACTAAATTAGGTACCTACCTACATATATGTACCTGCACCACAACATTAGGCTGCCCACATGGTAATATCACTCTTGCTATGAAGTCTCATGGTAGACAAACTGCTGCTGGAAGAACTTACTTCTCAAGGAATACAATCATAAGGAAATGGTGTCTACCCGTAGGCTTATCAATTATACCATTAGCTGGTAAATTTATAAAATTAAAAAAGGAGGTGCAATACCTGGGAATTACACTAGATAGAAAACTCCATGTAGAGTTGACTTTCGGGAAAGCCACAAAGGCCCTTATGATATGCAAGAAAATCATGGGGTTGCAAACCAAACACCCTCAGGTGGATGTACATCATGATGATACGACACATCATTACCTATGGTGCGGAATGCGGTAGCATGTCACAAGAGAACCGAATTAGTAACAATTGGAAATCACTAGAAAAATTCCACAGGCTAGCATGTATTTGTATTGCTGGAGCAATGAGAACTTGCCCTGGAAGTTATCGTTCATCTGTCTCCTCTTCACGAGGTGATTAATAGTGCTTCAAAGATAGCAATCATACGATATGGAAAAGAGGGGACTGGGAAATCCATAAGAATCGGGTTTAAGGAGTACGTTCCAAAGTGAACAGTAACTAGCCTAAATGACATTCCAACAGATGGAATGATTAAAATATATAACTTAGAGAAATCCTCCAAATTGGGGCAAACTGAACGAACTAGACAAAAACAATAAGGTCTCAATTCATTACCAGTTAGAGGAGAACGAACTATCCTCTATAAATACACTAGATACACTAAAATTTCTAAGAGGAATAAATCTGGAGTGGGACCTGTATTGAGAAACCTCATACAGCTCTAAACAGGAAGGCGCAATAAATCTTTAGGTCGCAGTGCACAACACCCCCATTTATATAGTCATTCTTTCATACCTGCCTAGGCAAGAAATATGTTGTACAAATTAGTTTTATTATAGGCATGTACCTAGGTATGTATGTATTATTATTATATCTTTTGTTCCTTTGCTGTAATTGTTCAACTCATCTATGTTTTATCCGGCCAGTGACTATGTAAGTAGGTACCTATTATGTTTGACAAAAATGTACAGGAATAAGAATTTACAATACTTATGTATACAATGATCCACATTATGTTAGGTTAGGAAGATGGGCTGCTAGTTGATTTTGTTACCGGCACACTTAGATCAAAATAAATCCATTGTGATACCCCGACGTGTTGTAACTTATAATTGTAAGGTCTATAAGTTCTATGGATAATCATTATCGAATTATCATTGAAGAAATAGCTGCCCACTATTTTGCTCCTTATATGGCAAAATGCTGGACAATGACACAAAAAATGAGAGGTGTCCTCGTGTTCGTCTTCGTCATTGCAGCCTCTGCATAGGTCATCGTTGCTTAGCCCGATTTTCTTTTTATGGTAGCCCTGAAAATTGTGTCCGGTGAGTACGCTTACAAAGGATAATATTTTCTGTTCTTTTCTGTTCAGGAGTCGAGACCATTCCATCTTTCGTTGGTTTTTAAAAGAATTTTCTTTCCAATGTTCTGTTTTGTGACATGGATCATTGACACGTGTTTAGCTGCATTTGTCAGAGCCAAGGCCTTAGCCTGGAGGACACTACTGTCATCAGTAAGTCTAGCCATTCCAACGAATTTTATTCAAAACTTCAGATTCAGAAGAGTTGCTTGACTACGAGTTAATAACAGTGACGTTTGGAGTGGCGTGTGCCCCGTATCTTGCCATATGCACACAATTTAGACGCTGAGATCCAGGCACAAAAGGAACTCTCGCTTGCTTTAAGCACAGCTGGCTTTGCATTATGAAAATGGACTTCGATTAACATGGAGTGACATGAAAACATACATATCGCTACATTGAAGATTTCCTTCAGTTCGAAAATATTAGTGTTACTAAAACTGTGGGAATCCAATGGAACGCAAAGTTGGATTCATTTCAAGACCACACTAGTATTGATTTTGCCAGCCCGTTTTCAGTTAAAAGTTTAGAAATTAGGTAGAAATTATAAGCTCTAAAGGATTTTTTTTTGTTTTTTGTTTTTTTTTTAATGTTTTCCCACCAAGGCAATACATTTGACGGCGACAAGTGATTTTTTTTTCAACACCATCCTTTATGGTTACTCTGAATAGATTTATTGCTAGACGTGGTGTACCGAAAGTTCTCTACTCTGATAATGGGCTTTCCTAAACTCTAGACATATAACTCCACTATCAGATAGCGCTACTGATGTACTTCCTCTCACTCCCTTAAACTTGTTTCCGTACAAAGTCCAAATTACAAGCAAGTTAAGCCCTCAGGATTTGCCTGTTCGCTTGGAACTTTGCCGAAAAATGATTGCAATGGCAGAACAAGACAACACATTGATAAATTGTTTGTTCATGTCTGATGAGGCCCATTTTGACTTAAACGGCAATGTTAACAAGCAAACTTGCCGTATATAGAGTGAATCTAATCCAGAAATGCTCGATAAGACGGAACTGCAGCCGGAACGAGTCACTGTGTGGTGCGCAGTTTCATGAAGTTGTATTGTCGGGCCATACTTCTTTGAAGAAAACGGTGTAACACAAACTGTCAATGGGGACCGTTATTTAAAGATGTTGAAGGAGTTTTTTTTACCCAGAACTTCGTCGAAGATGTATCCCTTACAGCAGGATTTGGTTTCAACAAGATGGAGCAAGTGCACACGTAGCCACACAAGTTATGGCGGAGCTCCAACGAAAATTCCCAAACAAATTGATATCCAGAAACTGCACTTTCCGCTGGCCCCCAAGGTCACCTGACTGCACCTGATTTTTTTTATGTGGTTATGTCATGCAGGAAGTGTACAAAACGAAACCCAGGAATTTGACTGAATTAAAGCAGTCCATTAAGACAATAATTGAGGCGATCCCAATTTGAATCCTTCAGGCCGCTATGAACAATTTTCAGATCAGGTACCTGGATGAGCGTGGAGGTCATTTGGGGTTATCATCTTTAAAAACCATTAGTTATTTAAAATAAAATTTAATTTTTAATCCAATAAAAAAAATTAATGAAATACATCGATTAAAATAAAAGTTATTTAAATTTCTTATTGTAGCACGATTCGTGTGTCACCCTGTATATAAACAGCATATTTTGTTAACACTTTCTTAGTCGTATACACTGAATTAATAATATGCGAAGTTCACAGATTTGTTATCACAAACTAAAATCTAAAAAATATTTTATTTAAGCAACTATTTATTTAAATAATATATACTTGAAATCCTTATAATGTTATAAAAACATTTTCTCTACTAACATTTCTTTCCCAAACGGATTGAGTGCATCCCCTTCGGAAACAATGGATTCCGAATTTATAAGGAAGAATATTTGAACTTTCAAATTAATTTTTTGTATGTATATACCTACAATTTTTTGATTTGATACATTTTGCATATATTGTTGCAAGGCGCGCGGAAATGTTGAATTGGGAACACAACATTCATTCTGTGTGCTCCACTTTATGAATTGTACTAGATGTAAATCAATGAGTTCATGTAATTACTTATATTTCATGTAAAATGTGGCTTCATAAAATGTATAGCCTTTGGTTCCCTGCTAACTTTTCTTTTTAGAACTGTTTCCTACTAACCTTCTCGAATTACACCGCCACGAGGTAAGACAAATTGTAACACAATATAATCATTGAACAAAACCTTAAAACATATCTGTTCTGATTATTTTTCTATTTCGATATAAAGCCATTGCAAAAATCATTTGAAAGCCACGAAACGATGAGAAACCTAATATAGAAAAAAGAGTTTAAAAAGCCTAAGTGGCACTCTTCTCATGCAAAACAGATATAGAGAACAAATGGGGCCTTCAACCTCATATTCTTAAATATGGAGTAACAGTATGGTGGACCGCTCTAGAAAAGGCTACAAATTGCGACAAGCAGAGCAAAGTCAAACGATCAGCTTCAATGTGTATACGCTGGGCATTAAGAATAACACCGTCTGCAGAGCTTCTACTCCATCTAATACACCTTAATATTTTGAGCAAACAGACGGCAGCGAGCACAGCTGACCGCCTAAAAGTTTCTTTACAATGCATCAATAATGATATTGAAAATTCTATTATTCTAAGCTCGTTCGGACCACTTTCAAGTCACGTTGATCCCTAAACTAGAAACTTCCGAGTCACCATTCCTCCAAGATCTGTCTGGAAGGACTTAAGCTTCTTGAAAGATGATGCTATCCATTTTTATACTGATGGATACAAAAATGATGATGTTATTTGTGTGTTCTCAAACAGACTAAAATTAAGCCTCTCTTTCCATCCTCCTAATCATAGTAGCGTATTCCAGATCTCTTATAGAGATGGCGCAGCAGTTCAATATTTACCTATGTTAGGTGCCAGGGCACAGGGATAGGCTGATGATCTTGCCAAAAGCGGGAAAAGTAGAACGTCACTACCTCTTTTACCTTGTAACGTGGCAAAAGGATGAGGGGTTAGGCGGTTGATAGGAAGTGAAATGGGGATTGGAGGGTTCTGAATGTCCAGTAGATGAGGCCTCGGCACGCTGGCGGAGCACGGCTAAGTTCGCCGGATATAGGGGGGGATCTTGCCTCTCCACTGAACCTCACCTCGTTACAAAAGAAAATTACGTGCCGACTTGATCTCCACAAATCGTCTCCAAAACAAATACAAACACAAAACAATCGTTACCGCTGTTGTGCAGCGACGGCAACCCACACCTCTCCTGGGATCTATTTGGGCCAATGGTTCATCAGATCCCCCTAGAGCGGTTACCCTTTTTCGATGTCGCTACTCACCAGTCATCTTTGCGACCCTAGCACCTCCTGAAACTAAGCAGAACTAACAATTCATGTTAAGAATTCTTTCACCCCGAAATAAAAAAAACTTGGTTCCATCAGTTGGCGTAGCACTCGACGAACAATATTTTTATTAATCAACAAAACAAAAAAAAAACAATAAGTATAGAAATTGTAAGAAGTAAAGTAGAAGTCAAATAAGGTTTTGACACCAAACACATATATAACCAAAAAGGGAAAGTAAGTAAGAATTGTCCTTTTTCCGGCTTTAAATTATGTGTGTAATCCTTTCTAGGAATCCATTTACTTTACATTAGGCTTGGCCATTCAACCTACAAACCGGATTTACGAAACAAACGAAATTAGGCTTGTGACTTAACACCCAACGGAAATTACAAGACGACCCCAATCTGTGGTAAAAGGACGCGACACCCGCTGGTGGACCTTTTTGTCTCACTCGGGATGTACGTCTCTCGTCGATTTCCAATCTCGACCAAGAAACGCAAAAGACCCGCCGACAAACCTCCGACCAACAAAATACGTACTGGATCCGGACCAGTCCCACCCTAGGTTATACTTCCCTCCGATACAATTTAAAATCGTCCTCGGCTGTTCCTGCCTACAGAGGAAGCGGGTTTCTTATCGAGGTAGCGACCGTCGCGTAGACTTGGGGGGAAACTCGACCGCAACCTCGTCGGATAAGTCGCAACGCCACACCCCCTTTTACCTCGGTTGGTATCCCCTTTCACAGATATATCGTATTGGTTAGGTACATACATTTTTGTATATATATAAACAAAAATTAAACAATATATGTAATAAATATTAAAATGTATGCAATCAATAAATAAAATACTAACAAAAATGCAAAATAAATTCAATATGTATACAGTAACTAAGAAAAAAAACAAGAAGAAACGGAATTTCAAATTTAAGAAAAATCAAGTGCCAACGGCCGGAAAGGTATTCTAGTTTGATTTTCAGCTAATAGATGTCCCAAATAAGTTCCACTAGAATGGTAGGTAACCCAGATTCACAAAGGTGATTGTCTGGAATTCTTATGTGCTTTTTTGTTTTGTTTTGAAATTGGGTATCGTATTTGGTGATGGGCTTCGCTATTAAAAATTGAATGTTTTTCTTTTTCTATTGATTTATCCAATTCGTACTTAAATTCTGGAGGGAGACCGTTAAAATTACTCCTCTACCACCGCAACCCGCTTCGTTAAGGGAACACAAAAAAAAACACCATTCTGTCCAACACCGCTTTTCAGATGTAACCTTGGAACTATCTCCTTGCTTTTTTATTATAGGCAACTTTTTCACGACACTAAGAATAAAAAAAACTTAACTCAGCAACCCAAAAAAAAGTATATAAAAAAACTAATACCATCACTGATTCTACTACTTTCTACTTTCCTATTCCTACCACGAATTCTAATTTCCTTTATCCAAATAGGTAAATGCTTGCCGTTGATTTTTTTTGTTTCGGTGCCTACCGCAACTATTAAAGAAGCTTTCCCCCAAGTAACCCCCGTCTAAAATAGCTTTCAGAAAAAATTTCATCCGATGGTTTCCAACTTAATCGGTTACCCAATACACAAACCACATCCATACTTATTTTGGCTAATCTTCCTTGAACGATTTCAATAGCTGACGTAAACCAGCTGTTTGACAGCTAGCCAAATCCGTTCAGGCTGACAGCCAAACTACATTATAAACCATGACCTTACATAGAGAATTAGACTTCCTGTTCCCATTCCAGGTTTAATAAATAAAAAGAATACAGGGGATCCAAAAAACCTACATATCTGGAGTTCCACAGCCAGCAGTCAATGTAACTCCTCTCCGAGAATCCCAATATGATGGTTAGACCATCGGAAAAGAAGACAAACTCCCGGTAAAACACCTCCTTTCAACTCTTACAAACAAAAAAAATCAAAAACCATCCCGCCGGCACTTGCCAAATCAGGCCACCCACTCTATAAGATGACACATCGGGCTGCCGTAACAACCTTACAAGGCAAATATAGGTATACCCATCGCTACATGTAAGTTAAAGCTGAAACAAGATTCTTTAGAAAAGAAAAACCTAAAATGGAAAAATACAACCACCTGTCTGAAGACAAAACATAGATCTGAAACACTCCAAGGTTTTTATATCCTTAATCAGATTGTACATCAGCTCCGTAATTGGTGTCAACCGGATACTGCTTAAGCATGCACGCTGGGAGGCTCGGGATTTATTCAAACGACTTTTGCAAAAGCTGCATGGACGAAGAAGATGTGGAATCTATTCCTCATCTTCTGTGTACATGCTCTGCTCTATCTCAAAGACGTAAGCTCCATCTTGGAGATCTTTTCTTTGATGATCTTAGCGATCTAAACACAATAGCCATCTACAGTCTTTTACGCTTCATTATGAGCTCCAAATGGTTCAACGAATAGGGAAATTATCTCAGGATTCATGTGGTATCACAAGAACCAACTCTGTTCTAAGTGTTTTAGCTGCAACGTTGACAGCCACTTAAACATAACGTAACATGCTAACGTAACTTGAAAAAAAATATTATTATTTCTCCCCCTCGAACTGTCATAATTTGTTTTTCTTATTCATTTTATTCTTTTAACATAACCTTATATTTTATATATGTTGTTGGGTGAATCGGATTTCTTTCATTAT
Source organism: Philhelius pedissequus (assembly GCA_910595825.1). Classification (NCBI taxonomy): domain Eukaryota; kingdom Metazoa; phylum Arthropoda; class Insecta; order Diptera; family Syrphidae; genus Philhelius; species Philhelius pedissequus. Next base: position 166,542,084 of record OU343161.1, read on the forward strand.
ATGCACAATTTGGTCGATTACAGCAGTTTTTCGATGTTTACGAAGGAACTAACTGCGTTAGTTAGATTAAAATGTTAGTTTGTAAGAATATTATAAACTAGCATGTTCTTTTGTTAACATATTAAACCAAGAAAATAAACATTCAGATACACATTTCATAATTCTTCTATCATTTTTTACATCAATTAATTAATCAAGCAATACGTAGTTGCAGTATGAAGTTGTTCAAGAAAAGCAATTAAATCTTTTAACCAATTCTAATTGTTACAAAAAAATCTAAAGATTATTTGATATTAAAATATGAATTTCAATTATTAATATTTTTCACTTACCGATGGAAATTTGTAAATAATCTTCGCTCTGATTTCTGGATGAAACTTTCTATCCTAGATTGTAGTCCAAACCATTTAAATTCACATGTAACTAGCTTGTAACAAGTCATAACAGGGTCTACTTTGGTTTTCCAGTCTGGCCCAACCAGTGGACCTCTGCCAGTTTTTACTGACTTGAACCTGCAAAAAATCAAGAACAGTTGTAAAATTAGAATGCATAATAAAACAATAAAATGTTGATTATGTAAATTTCTATTTTTTTATTGTATTTTATGTATGTACTACATGCGTGTTAGTTCATAGCTGTGTATTGTTGAAAGCGCGTTAATTGTAGGGTCCAACTAAGAAATTTCGTCTTCTATGAACAAAATTTGGTGAATAAATAAATGAATTCACCGACTAATTAACAGAGGTTTACAGTATGTAACGATTTCATTAGAAAAATGTATTGCCTATTTCACCATTCGATTATTTTTATAACATTTACCATATCTTATTGTTAAGTTATTGACCAATTGGTTGAATTATTATAGGTGTTCGAGATTTAAATATATCTCTTTCGGCTGTTTTGGTCGTAATGTTTTTTTAATGAAACAATTTCATTTCCTTTCCCGACGTTTCGACGGTATCATTATTTACTAATGTTCCTGTACAACTGGCAGTAGCCATCATTAGGAAAAAATGAGAGACAATTAGTAAACATACACAGTTGAGCCAAACCAAATTCATAGAGTTGTTGGATTTTTGTCTTAAAGAAAACAATTACCTTCAGTATAAAGATAACTTATACAGACAAATTCATGGAATGCCAATGGGAAATCCACTTTCTCCTACCATTGCCGATTTAGTTTTGGACAACCTTTTGGACAATAAATTTGCCGATAGTAACAAACCAAAGATAATCGTCAAATATGTAGATGATATATTTGCAGTTGTTAATGAGGGGGAGGTCGACAATGTTTTAATGATGCCTTAATTCATGAAAAAATACAATTTACCGTTGAGAGGGAACAAAACAGAGCGATAACGTTCTTAGACGTCAAGATTAATCGCGTTAATGATAGACTCTCTTTCAATTGGTATCAGAAAGACACAGCATCTGGAAGACTTGTCAACTTTAGATCCAATCAAGCAAAGCATATTCTTATTAATACAGCCTCTAATCTAGTTCAAAAAGTCTTTGCGTTGAGTGACCGGGAATTTCACGCCGCAAATGAGAATATAGTCACACAAATTCTCCTAGATAATGGCTATCCAATGGAAATCATACGGAGCTTGATACTTCGTCAAAAACACAAAGCTCCTGTTGATAATCGGCAAAAAGAGAGAGGTATTTATAAGAGTATAGTTTATGTTCCCAAACTGTCAGAAAACTTTAAAGAGACGGTAAAAATAGCACTAATGACGTCAGTTTAGCGTATAAATCCAATAGGACGCTGGCACCTCTTTTCACCAACATGAAAACAAAAACAGAAAAGGATAAGTGCACAGACGTAGTCTATAAAATTAACTGTGTGGCAATGCGGAAGAAAATTGCAATCTTTCCTATATCGGTACAACGAAACAACTTCTTCGTCAACGAATTTCCAACCACAAATCCGACATTAATTTAAAAAGCACTGGGAAGACAGCATTGGCCTTACACTCCATTGAGCGTGGACACAAACCAGATTTTGACAGAGTGGAAATCCTAGAAAGGGAGAAACATGTCTCCAAGCGGTATACTCTAGAAACGCTTCATATTATTAACAACAAAAACAATATGAATTGTAAACAAGACAGCCAGAACATTTCATCAGTTTACTGCTCTTTGGTGACTAAGCTGGATCCGTGACAATTTAAAGCCGAAAAAGCACTTTACAAAAATGTTGGTAACTTTAAATATTTATTAACTAAATAAATGAAAAATAAATGAGTTTTTTTGAGGATACGCCTCAGAAGAAATTAAGTACAATTTCTCACAAAACACAAACAAAATTTATTTCAGACTGACATTTATGATATTTCTTAGTATTATTCTAAGGATGTGTTGACATTTAAAGAACGTGAGACTATTTTCTTGTGTCATAAGAGTTTCTTACACACATCCAATTTTACAGTAAAAGTGGGGATCGGTGTTCATTAAATCAGTGTTTTTCTTATAAGCTTGTTTCTTATAAGGTATGTTTTTTACATTGGTATAAATGGGCTCGTGCGCCGTGCTTTTGTTTAGGTTTCTTATAAGCGTATGTTTCTTATAAGCGTGTTTCTTATAAGCGTCATTTTATGTATTAAGTAATATTAAGGCTCATACAATTTTGTATTTATTGGTTTATTTTTAAAAACTTACTTTGTTGGATCTTCATCAGGTTTGTAGTCGGCAGGCGTAACAGCATCGTTGGCAATATCAATGTGAACAACATCACGCACTTTAAGCTTCTCTGGTGGCAATTCATGAACCTACCAAACAAAAAAATAAGTATATTAGATTATTTGTTTATTTAAAATACAAAAACAACAGACAACATACACAAAACACATACATATGTACATAAACTATAAATTTCTATTTCGAGTTAGTTAGAAACTTACATTCACTTGCTCTCCCACATCGGCGATATGAAGGGATTCAATGCAAATCATAAAGTTCTCTTTCATGTAGCCAGGATTCTTAAGCAATGCAGTAGTTTTAAGCAATCGGAATATTTTAACAAAATTTACAATACAAAATAAATACATAATTTGTTTGATTTTTAGCGTGTTGAGTAGGAAAAGTGTATTTACCACACCAAGGAAAAGTGTATTTACCACACCAAGCGTTAAATTAGGTAAGATTGCATTTTTGTGTTAGTAGAAGAAAAGTTTTGAGTTTTTTGTTTTAAGTGAAAAAAGTCACACCACATCATACAAACCAAATACCAGTTGTTTAGACATGAAAATATAGTAAAAAAAAAAACAATTACTATCGATAACTTAGACGCACTTACATTTTCTTCGTCTCCAGGACCAGCTAAGTGTAATGAATCTATAAAAATTTTAAATCCGTCTTTCATAAACTTAGGATTCTATTGAAATAAATTAAAAAAAAAATATAAGTTTTAAAAATTTATAAAAAACGTAAACATTCAGTTCACAGATATTTTCTTTTATTAGAATGTTACAAAATATAAAAGTAAATAATAAGGATTAAAATTTAAGTTTCTAAATTCATTGCACCTCATAAATTAACAAAAAATTGAAAATTCACACATAATGTGTTTTAGGCAGAGGGTATATACGTATTCATAAAAATAATCTTCTTTTCTTTTTTAAAATACAGTTATAAGTTTGGAGTTCTTTCGAATTTCGGCCCTTGCTCATAATGCTTTGAAACGTTGAAATGCAGTTTTTTTTTTATTTTGATAATATTTATGATTATTATTACGAAAACATTTTATAATAATTGTAAGTTCAGAATAGACACAATTAATTAATCCGCCTACTTTTTTTTTAACCCTCGGCTAATTTATTTATTCAAAATGACATACGGCATTAATACTTAAGTGCTAAAAATATAAGGGCTGCTTGCAATGTCTTTCGAGAGTAAAAAAACATTTTCACAAACTCAATGCTCATACCATGTTATTATTATCTTTGGGCTCTTTATAATGTAACGACAAAATATATTTGAAATTTTGAATAAAAAAGTTTCCCTAAATATACTGAGGAATAATTCAATAGTAATGTTGTAGTTTTATGTCAAAGATACAAGCGCGTTTAAAATCATGCATAAGTTATGAAATGTGTCTTAAATATACAAATATGGAACAAGCAAATACTGGGGACTCATTCCATATCTCGATTATCGCGAGACGATTTCCTACGCATCGACGTTAGTTTAGGGCACGAGTACGACTTAGGCGCGCGGGTTTTTTAGGAGTCAAAACCAAGCATTTTTTAATATGGGTGGGAGGGATCTATCTCCCCCGTTTGGTTGGTGGCATGCTGCCCCCTGTAATGCAAACCCCCTGCTTGGGCACACTATAGTCTTTAGGGTGGGTAATAGGTTTGGCGTATGTAAGGTTTCTGGATTCAAAGAAACTTTAAATGTAGCCTTAAGTAGCATATGTGCTATTCCAGACTATAATATATCTCTGTGCCAAATTTTATTCAAATCCGTTCAGCCGTTCTGGCGTAATTGAATAACAAACATCCATCCAACTTTCACATTTATAATAGCCGTGTTTTATTGGGAAATTTATCCACCGTAAGTTTATCCGTCCTAGCATTTTACATACAATTCCCTACGGTCGAATATCCACCTATATCTGCAATTTTTCATACCCCTAATGTCAATTAATCAATTTTAACAAATTTCGGTTTCCATTTTGGGAAAAAAATCCATAGGGGTATTCACGATCCGATGCAACAAAAAGGTGTAAAATTGCAAAATTTTATTTTTTTTTGTATAAATCGTGAACGCACCTTTTCTATTCTATTGCAACTCTGGAGTAAAAATGCAAAACCAGTTTGAACACAACCATTTCTGACAGAAAATAACAGGTGCCAATTTGTCAACGACACCAGGCAAATTTTGCACCATTGTATTTTTCTGTTGCAATAGGGTTAGGGTATAGCAAAAGGGCAAAAGTGTTGTAAAATCTTAGTCAGTGTAAGTTGTTGTTGTGGTGCAAAGAAAGTTGAACTTTTGCATTTTTACAATGATACTAGACCAGTTGCACCGGATCGTGAATACCCCCTAATCTATCGAATAAATTCCGTTTTACTTTTATTTTGACTAACTAAAGTACTATGCACATGAGAGCGACCAACGAATTAACGAATATTCGTCCATTTTGACATTTCGTTCACATGGCTTTAATTTTATTAGTCACGAATATAGGTTGAAAATCTGATTTTGAGATTAAATGCGGACGAACAAATCACTCGTTGAAGGGTGGATGGTATGTGGAACGCGAATAGAGTTTAACTGTTCGTAGCATTCAGATGCAATTCGCGACGACCAATATTGTTTTCTCAAATTTATCTTATTTTGGCGATTTAAAAGTAAATGTTTCTGTCGTAAACATTAATTAAAATTATATTTCTATAATTTTGTTTAGAATTTGTGAAGAATTTAAGTTGGTAAAATGTTTTTAAAGGAATTTATTCGTTTATTCGTCGGTTGTTGTTCGCTCTCAATGGAATACTCCTTAAGACCACTATTCGTTTTGTTTTCAATAATTTTTATTGATAGTTATAAATAAACGGAGTTTGGTGAAAAAAATCATCTTTTTATTTAGATCTACAAAAAAGCAATTTGAGAAGACAAACCGCATTGGGTGGAACTGCACAATAGAGGAATTGCTCGACACTGCGCCGCAAAATATTTATTCGTATAAAATTCTATGAGCTATAAGGCTAGGCGCGCACATATGCAACATTCAGTTTTGCAACAGTTTGGTTGCTAAAGTGAATATCATGGCCTCATACAAGAGTGCGCGCACATGCAAACACTATTCAGTCCGCGATTCTAGCTATTTAAAAGTTTGTGTTTTGGCACAAATCGACCGATCGCCCCAAATAAGTTCTTCAGTTTGATTTTAAGTTTCTTATGTGAGCGATCATCGTTCAACTAGTAATTAAACTATTTCGTTTCAGAAAAATTGCATGCGCGCGCTTAGCCTAAACGCACTAAGCGGCAACTGAACTTCACAAAATGTGCTTTTTCTTCACTGTTTAATGGGCGTTGGCCATGGGCGGTATTCGCTTTACTACATGGACATGGACTGGGCGTACATTTTTGTGATCCCATTGTTTTTTTCTGGACATGTGCATGGAAATGGCAAACCAAATGTTAACTATTTGTTTCTTACTCCGCGAATGTTAAGTGCAGTCTGATGAGCGAATATTGAATTTGAAAGCAAAACATACTCAGCAAATAAATTTGTAAATTGACTTGAAAAATAAAACTATAGCTATCGATCTACTCAGAAAATAAATAAAAGCATGAAATATAAAGGGGAAATGTAAGGGGAGTGAACAATTTAAACTACGTTCTAGTGTGCGTTCAAAACCAAGAAACATTAAAAGGAAACAAGAAAATCTCCGGCAATTATGTTTCCTCGTGTGAAAGGCATAGACGATTTTTAAAGCAATACAAAAATTGACATGTGTAAAAAGGGACTTGACCATAATCTATGAACAAACCCGTTCACTTATCATTTCCTTTCTATTGGTGCAAAATGAATGTTCGAATTTAAAATTGCAAATGCAGAAAAAATTAAAACAAGAAATAGGTTTGAAACATAAATTAAATATTGGTACGTTTTTCTTCTTTCTATTTTATATGAATAAAAGCTAATTATTGTTCATAACTTTTATATTTTCTTAATTTTACTTTGCAAAATACCCTTTCATTACTTGTGACTGCTGTGCATCAGGGGTACCATTTTTACAAAAATAAAAAAGCTACGGTCGATGCGTTTTTTTTGGAATTACTTACGGTACAATGGATTGATTCCCAATAAAACACAGCTAATATTAGTAGGGTTGTGCCATAAAATATGACAAAAATAGTCATATATTTAATGCTAATGTAATAAAATAAGTAATGGATGCCACGAAAATGTCTGAGTTAGGTGAAGAAAATTTCTGACGATCAAGTTGACGACTATCGTTTCAAAAGTTACGCAATTAGGTCGCTGGATTTGCACGACAAAAAATTATAGATAAAATTGCACACTGCACTGAAAATCCAAATCGTTCACATTCACTTTACCAAATACACTTGTGTTAAAAAAAAATACCATTTCATAAGAAAAAAAATATGTACATTATGAATTCATACATGCACAACTCTGCTGTGAAAGAAGTTGGTTAAATTTTATGTCGCTCCTCAGCTTTTTTTTTCAAATTACAAATAGTTTATTTCACTAAAATCAATAGTAAACACGAAAATTACAAGTCTTTTGAATAATATTGTGATAAAGTACTACAAAGTAAAAACAAGTTTTCAAGCTACTTCTATATCACATGAGTGATAAAAAAAGAAAAATAAACATAACCTCACCGGAAGAAAACCCTTATACGAAAACACCAAATCTGAAAGGACCACCAATCGCCTTTAATATTGAAGCAAATTATGTATGTATATGTTAAAAAGATAAATTCTATTGTAGATGAATCTCTAAAAATTTAACTTGCGAAAGCAACCGCACAACTCGATTCAAAAGATTTCATTAAGCTGAATGAAGACCTATCTGTCAAAGTGTAATCGAGAGGTGTTGTGCTCTGGAAGAAGAATTGGAGGCTCAGTGCAGAGAAATCAAAGGAAAAGTCATCATTCTCACAAACGAAAAAGTTGACTCCAAAATTAAGATTGACTCAATCGCCAGTCTTCTGCTCGATGAACTAGATCATATCGTTTTGGACGCGCGATCTCGAGTTAAAATGCATAAAAACTCGTTTGTCCCCTTTCACACAGGGAAACCAGTTGCTGGAGATTTTTTTGACGTTTTCCTTTAATTGCCTTATAGCTTTCACATGAAGAAACTGTCACCAGGAAACTGAGGAGGAAACTGGAAAGATTATGTTGGACTAATTGGAATGCAAAGCAATACGTCAAAAAAATCTCTTCAAATCGTTGACCGGGGAGATTTTTTTCATTTCATTTTTTTTAAACTCCCAGTTGCCAGCAACTCAGTTTCCTTGTGTGAAAGCAGAATTTATACAATGAAGCCGCAAGCGCGAGTCGCGACGCTAGACATTGGTTAACTTTTTCCCTTCTTCCAGGCGTCAAAAACATCTTGTTGGTTGTTGCATCCACGCAATTGTTTATCTTCGTCGGTTCCCTCCGACGTAAAATACACATTCACAATAAATTTTCAAATTGAAATTTTGCTATTTTGTTATTAATTTATTGTGAAATTGTGCCCTGCTAAAAAATTAAACTAAGAAATAAACAAAAAACAGACGAAGAAGTTAATAATTTAAATTTTATAAATTAAGTGGAGTTTTTTATTGCTTTGCCGTCATCTTCCTCATCATCTGATGATGAATATACGTTTTTTTTTCAAAAATGTGTGTATCAGTCATTCAGCATTGGACGCGTTCGGTGCAATGCCGATAGGCTAGCCAAGATACCTTAGTAGCGGGTTTGTTTTCGAACGATCCAGGTAGCTTTCTCTGTTAAATCAGTTGTATTGCATACAAATCTGAAGTTTTGAAACAGCTGTTCCTGAAATTAATAATAATTTTTGGGTAGCTTGAGATTTGTGTTTGACAACATAATGTTTAGTTCATCTGGTTTTTCCTTAGGCGTTACAACAACACAAGGTAATCCGGATTGCTTAAGGTATGCCACCGAACGCGGCCAATACTACAATTAAATTTTGACACAAAGTTTCATTGAAAAGATTAAATCTGCATTTTGAGAGATCATTGAAATTTGAATGAAACTCCCTATTAATTTCGAAGCTGTCAAATCAAATACGTTGTCAAATAGACGTCATGAATGATCTAATCCAGTTGAGGCACTTACACTAGTGATGCCACATATTCAAAACTTGCCAAGCTGCAGTACTACTGTACAAAATTAAAAATGTGATGCCGTCAGTTCAATATATATTAGTACTTTTAAAATGTTGTCTTATAATGTTTCAGGGCTTAATAATAAACTTTTATTTGTAGACTTTTTTAACTATATAAATAATTTTGATATATATTTTTATATGAAACACAGTTATATCTAAAAAATTTAGTAAATTCACAAAGTATTTCAAAGGTTATAAATTATCATCTAATGCAGCTGGCAAAATATTCACCAGAGGACGTGCAAGTGGCGGAATCTTGCATCTGTTAAATTGGGAATTACAATTAATACTAACAAGTCCAAAATAATGGTGTTCTCTAGATCTAACCGAAATCATAGTGCTTATGCATGGACTTTCAATTGAAATGTCTTTGAGATAGTAAGTAATTACAAGTACCTAGGAGTGAATATTAACAAAACCATTGACTATAATGAACATGTAACAATGAAATCGAATTCGACGCAAAGCCTGCTGTCATGGAAAAATATCTTTTCGAATCAACGTATTGTAATAACAGCAAAATACAAGATTTTTAATGCTGTTGTTAAGTCTTCTTTATGTTATGTCGACCCAGTATGGGGAATAAATGAGTTTGATACAATAGAAAAATTTCAAAGGTGCTTTCTAAAGAAACCGTTCAATCTTTCGATAAAAACTTCAAACTATGCCCTTCATCTAGAGACGGGTCTAGCTAAAATCTACACATGCACTCTCAAGTTGCATTCAGATTATATAAGAAAATATCTCTGATTTTCAAGACAAGATGTCGTTCTACTTAATGCAACACCATATAACAACAGCTTCTATCGGTTGTTTCACTGTGTAATCTGAATCATCATCGAATTTGGAAATAAAATAAAAATAAAATAAAATTGCCTACGACACAAGAAACAATAACGCTAAACTATTGTGCTTGGAAAAAGCGCTGTCTTTTTTTGAAAGACATATTAAAATACAGAATGCTACTTATAACTGAATTTGAATAAATAACTTATTTTATTAATTTTGCTAATGTAATTACAAGCCATGCCTTTAAATTCATTATACATCTTTGCAAATGATGTATTAAGATACCAATAAATAAATACTTATTACTACTACTACTACTCCTACTTCTACTACTACTGCATACATAATAGGTTATTTCCGTGTGAACAATTTCTGTGTCAATTCATTTTCATTAACTTTTTATTAATAAATATTTTCGTAAAAGAAAACTTTAGATGTAAGCTGCGATGTGTTTCTACGCCTAAGAGTGAAATTGAGTATGCATTTGTGGGTCTGGTGGGCCCGTTAAATAAACTTCTCATTGGAGTAGTTTACAGACACAATGGCGCAAAAGTTTAAACAACCCATTGTTAAGGCTTAGCATTTTATTAGTTAGCAATTTCCTAAGTGCTTATTGATTGAATAACTATTTCAAAATTTTTAAACCTTTTCTAAACTAGTAAATTGCTAATTAAGCTGAAAGATTTGCATTTGTAAGGTTTCAATTTTGATGAACTCAATTGTTGTTGTAATACGTTGTAAATTAATTATATGTTGATGAAAATCCATCATGTACTCTAAAAAGGCATTATTAGATATTTCTATTTTCATCGTTTTAACTTCATTATTTACAAAAAAAAACAAAAATTGTACAACAGCAGGAATCGAACCAGGGACCGTCGGGTCCATCAGCGATATACTTGCAGATGCACTATTGTGTGCTGATTTCAATAGTAATTTACTACTTAAAAATAATCTCATTGATAGTGTAAGCATATATGACTCAAAGTCAGTCAACACGGTCGACTTATTTCGGGTCAATGATATTCATATAAAAGTAGTTCTATATGACCAACTCTCCTCGCCAGCTTTCTTAAAGCATTATCTAATTTAATTAGTCTTTGATTTCAACTGTTCTTTACTAATTTAGTATCAATATACATTTGACATTAATAACATTGGCTGTTATGCATTAGTGGTGCAAGTAAGGGATACAAACTGAGCTGCTATTAACTATTTACAATCTTTTAGCGAACAACTCGAGTTCCTGAATGGAAAAATTAAAATGCCTTATGATTCACATGTACTTTTTAAGGCCAAGAACTCAATTAAGTCAAATGCTGCTGGTCTTGATGATATGCATCCTAAGTTTTTTTAAAATTAATCCTGCCAATTATTTTCCCATATATAACCCACATCTTTAAATTTATTATTATGATTGGCAAATATCCTATACCGTGGAAACTATCCAAAATCCTACCTGTGCCCATAAAACTTTAAGAAGGAAGAATTAGGCCAATAGCTACATTGCCCTATCTTTCAAAAGTTTTTGAGAGATTTTGTCAAAAGCAAATGGATACTTTTTTAACTCGCACGAAAGTTTTAACTATAAAACAATTTGGCTTCAAGAAAAACTTCTCTTACGTTAATTATAATAATAAAAAAAAAAGTGTCGTTTATGTGCCCAAACTTTCCGAAAATTTCAAAGAAATGGTCGCAAAAAACAACCCGCAAGTCAACTGGGCATATAAGTCAAACCAGACTGTTGCATCTCTATTCACCAATCTGAAGACGAAAACCGACAAAGATCGCCGTTCAGACGTAGTTTACAAAATAAATTGCCAAGGGAAATCGGATGCATCTTGCAATTTTTGCTACATCGGCACCACCAAACAACTCCTTCGGCAAAGAATGGCGAACCACAGGTCAGATATTCGCCTAAAAAGTTCTGAGAAGACGGCACTGGCTTCTCACAGCATTGATACCGGCCACACACCAAACTTCGAGGGAGTTGAGATCCTTGTAACAGAAAAACATACATCTAAACGTTACACACTAGAGACACTGCATATAATTAACAACAAAAATAATATGAACCGCAAACAAGACACACAAAATATATCAGCCGTTTACTGTTCCTTAGTTTCTGACAGTAAATATCATTAAACATAGACTAATCTTAAAATAAGAATTGTTCAAAATCTGTTTTTTTAATATTTTAAACAAATTATTGTTTAGCTTAGTGCAATTTTAAAATTTAACGTTTTGTAAGTCATATTTTGTTCGTTTACTTGTATATATATGTTCAAACATTCGCACATGTTCTGTATTTCACTTTTTGTGAATTTGAGGAACGAAAGTGAATTTAGATGTTCTGTATTCCACATAAAAATGTTCTGTATTCCACATAAAATAAAGTTTTTAAATAGCTCATTCCGAATTTATAATTTTACGGTTCTTAATAGGAAAATTCGTGTTTTACATTCCGACTATAAACCGATTTTATAGAAATTGTCTGTTACAGGTGATTTTTGATAATTCGAAAATGAATTCGAAGCGAATTGGAAGGAGTTGAATCCACTCGAAATGCAGAACACGTTATTTCATTTTAAGTGAAATTGAAATTCGTTTTGAATTAATTTTCACTCGGAATGCAGAACATGGGTGATTATATCTCTTTTTAATTTTGTATTGTGTAAATAAAGACACCCCTGAAGTAGACGGCAACCACAGTCGAAACGTTGGGAAAATAAAACAAAAATTGCTTTCATTTAATCATCATAAAGACCAATAAGGTCGATGAGAATTACTTTTTAAAAATTGTCCAAAGTCCACATAAAAACCAACTTGATCAAAACTTCTAAAACATTAGTTAATTATAATGTTAATTGTTTTATAATTAATTAATTTCTTATGAAAATAATGTTTCGATTACTCATAAACTCATATATTCATATTTTGTTGGACTGTCCCATAAAATGCACTTATGTTCATGCATACATATCAACATGTATATATGTATGTACCTATTATCACGATTTTAAAAATATATAATAAGACCTAATCCAACAGAATTTGGGATATGATAGCACTGAAATAATAATGTCAACCAGACAGTTCAAGTAAACAAGGTCACATGATATATGTAAATATAAGCAGGTGACTGTGACATAATTTTTTATGTGAGCCAAAACAAAAAAAAATTACAGCTATAGTAATTAAAATCGGACCGGGTATGCACAAACCTTTTTTTAATTTTGCTGACAATACGGGTAAGATTTTTTTGTTCTTATATTTGTGATGACCACAAGGTTCAATATTATTTTTGTTTTCTGTGTTATTAACATTATATTTCGTGAGAATTTTTAACTAAATACATACTTAATTAAATATACTCTTCTTATATTAAACAATACTCGTAATATTATTATACTAATTAGATTTAGAGATATCTGTGAAGATATTTTTTTATATTTCATATGTCTAGTATTCTTATTTTGGAATCAAAAAATAATTTAGCCTCAAGTATGTAAAATTTCAATGTGTACCTCTTATTTTATTTTTAAAACAAAATACAAACTAAATACCGAGTGATCGTTTTATATTTTATATATAAACCTAAGTTGTCTCTGATTAACAGAAAAAATCATGGATGTAGTAGACATACTTTCCTAAAATAATGTATGTACATAAAAAATACATAAACTTACCGTTATAACAGTTCTACAATATGGATATGCATTCCATGCTTCCTCGTGTATTTCTAAGGATCCTTTTGGGGCCAACAGTCTTATAAAAGCTGGAACTTTTGATGCCAAGTGGTAGATTTTATATGTATACTGGCCCGAATTATATTTTCCACCTTAATTGATATTGATAACAATAATAATTCAAGAAGCAATAATTTTATGAAATAAGCTGTCTTACCCAATAAAGAATAATTGGTAAATGGTTCATTTTTAAGCACCTCAATGCCTTCACCACCTCCTGTTTCGTTTTTAGATGCTTCTGCGACGGAGAACAGTTGTGCAACTTGATACTATACAAAATAGGAAAAGAAGAAAAACACATTAGAAAAATAATCAAGGTGAAACGTTGTTAGCACACTTCAATTGAAAATAGTTTACCTCTTCAACAGTCAATGGCAATGTAACTCGGCTGGAAATAGAACAAAAAATAAAAGTTATTTACACAAAATTACGTATAAAAGCTCTTGTTTTCTAATTTTATCTCAATATTTCGTAGAAAAAAATAATAGAAGTACCAAAGTATACTTACTACATACATATGTACATATTGATTCATCACCATTCATATCATAAATAATGTACATCTGATAACGAGCAATTTATTTTTCACTTGCTGTCCGGGCATAAAGTTTATGGTGTTTTATTGGTTTATTGAAAATTATATTACAATTACATATATGTACATATGTATGTATATATATAAAATATAAAGAAATACATAAAGAAATTGATTAAAACTTAATTGGCTATTGTTAAAGTATTGTTTTTGAAAGACGACAACAAAATTCTCACATTGTTACCAAATAGTGTTGAGGTCAAAAAGGGTTTTTATTTAATATTACAAGAATAACTTTCATTTAGAATGTATACTACTTGTATTTGAAGGAAATAAATGCCAATGTATCAAACATCGTTTTGGCGTCATTTTTACTCTATTTACGGATTATGAGTTAACTTAATTCCTAAGCTTAATGGATGAAAGATGCGTCTTCTGGCCTTTAATTATAGCTACTTTAAATAGAGAGAAACAATCATATAAAGTGGTTCATTGCAAAGATGTATACGCGAAAATAAGTCTGGTAAACTAAAAAAAGGTCAAGGGAACATTAACATATAACCTCATTAATGATTCTTAGTAAATTCTTAGCAAACATTTATTTTTATAGAACATGTTTCCATCGATATACAAAAATGTTTGAGTTGCAAGTTTGTCCTAAGTAAACAGTAAAGACAATACCAGGTCTAATACATGCTGACGATATTACCTTCTTCGACGATACAATTAATAGTATGAAACTTAAGGTCAAAAAGCTGGAAATGTACTATAAAGCCTGAAATCTTACGGTTACCGGAGGACGATTCTCTGGAAACAAGAAATGGACTTACAAAAGGCATCCTATCGAAGTTGTTAGAGAATACAAATACATTGGTGTTCTGATAACATCTAATTTGAATATGCAAAAACATCTAAAAATAAAACTGTCGGAAGCAAAGCGAGCAACCAATTCAGTTTAGGGTTCTTGCATTCAAAGCAAATATTTAACCACAGCTTTAAACAAAAAATAATCCGATCAACTTTTATCTCGAAACTGGTTCTGAGCCTCTTAGTTTGGTAACGTTGAATTGTTAAGGTTATGGAGGTGGAAGAGGTGCGCTTACCAAAAATAGTACTGTAACATATGTTTGCAAATTGCGCAAATTACGTTTAGGAATGGGAAGAGCTGGCGAGTTATGTGTGCGACCTCAAATTCCATCCGGCTAATGGAGCCACAACACTGACAATAAAATTTGATACTATAATGGAAAAGTACGGACCATATCTATACCCCAAATATGTAAATGATTCTCAGTCTTCACAATACAGAATGTATTACAGTAATATGAACTATAACCTGCAAGGGAATACCTACTTTTTGGATGCTAATAAGACTTAGATGATAAAAACAATTTTTATGATAAGAAGTGAATTGATAAATCTTAACTACGTCCCGCATCCCTATATTGTGTGACCTATGTAACCTTTTTAAGAGCTACTGATTCTACCATTTTATTCTTGTGTGTCCCATTCTAATTGCAATTCGATGGATGTACTTTGGATACAGAATGCTTGAAAAGGAGGAGTTGATGAGTGGCAATCGTGGCTGAGATGTTTTATATCTATAGAGTATAGGCAACCAATAAAAGAAGGATATTTTCTTATGAAAAAAAAAATGATATAAATCTTATTTTAAAGAATGCTAAGTAATACAAAAAATGTCAATCAAGTAGACGGCGTATAGCCAAACCTTATAGACTTTATGTAAACAACAAATGTAAAATACTTTATAACTAATTCTTTAAAACTACAACTAACAAATTGTGAGTCTTTTTTTCGAATTATTTGTGGATTTCTTTCCACTAGAATTTTATCTCGGAAAGCAAGGGCGAACTTGCAGAATTTTGAAATCTCAATAGTTACAAAATCCCACTATCCAATGAAGTGGTATACATCTTTTCGTTCTTCCAAGTTACACATACTATACATACTACATAAAATAAATACTGAAGCCAAATACAGATTCGCAATCTATCGATAGTTATCGGCCGACTTCTCTTCTCCTGTTCTATCAAAGTTATTTGAAAAAAATAATTGCGAATAGAATTAAGTGGACACTTAATAATGGTCAACATAGTTTAAGGCCATATAGGGGCACTTAGAAAAGGCTTTCGAGAAAGTAACTTCAAAAAGGGTATTAAAACAACTCCAAGACTGGGAAATCAATTCGAACCTGTTAAAGGTAATCTTTTCATTCAAGTCTAATAGAGTCAATGGATATTATTCATCCGAACATAAAATCGAAAACGGCTCTCCTCAGGGATCTCCAATCTGAACTATGCTGTATAATGCCTATGTTAACTCGCTTCTGAATAAAATAAACACGGGTCATCGACTAATAAGATCAATTTTGACTTTCGCTGATATTATTTTCATTTTACTTTCTGAAAACCAAGAAGAAGACGCACAAGCTCTTAATCCAACCATACAAAAATCTCAAGCTTGGTGTCAAAATACTGGTGTTAAATTACATCTTGCTCAAATAAATCCATAAATCTTTGTGGCTCGGTTCTTCCTCGAAAAAAAAAAACAAAAATTCTCGACCTTATCTGCAAGAAAAACCTGGAATGGCATGCACATTCCAAAATTTATTACTAACAAGCTTAATAAATCTTTAAACCTACCCAAATTTATCTGCCAAAAAAAGTGAACGCACCTGAACACATATCTAAACATAGCCCAAGCTCTGATAAGGGGAGTTATATAATATAGCATTTCCATATAATCTCACTGAACAAAAAGCAACGATCAAACTATTCAAACTAAAATCAACGCCTTATTACGAAGACAGATGGGCTTTACAATCAACCCCCATGATAGATGTATTATTAGCCGAAACTAATACACCATATTTTGTGAATATTAAAAAGAAAACGCAAACGAAAATAACAGCGAAAGTCCTCATAGACAGTAAACATTCATTACTTAAAGTATGAAGAGCTGGCTGGTCGGCATCCAAAAAAAAAACGAAATTAAATAATGCACACTTCAATTCAATTCGACATATCACAATTCCAAATGCGTTTACTTACGACATTAGGTGTGTTTTATTGGGAATCTATCCATTGTACCGTAAGTAATTCCCAAAAAAACGCATCGACCGTAGCATGGACCGTAGCTTTTTTATTTTTATAAAAATGGTACCCCTGCACAGCAGTCACAAGTAATGAAAGAGTCTTTTGCAAAGCAAAATTAAGTAAATATTAAAATTATGAACAATAGCTTTTATTCATATAAAATAGAAGTAGAAAAACGTACCAATATTTAATTTATGTTTCAAACCTATTTCTTGTTTTCATTTTATCTCCATTTGTAATTTTAAATTCGAACATTCATTTTGCACCAATAGAAAGGAAATGATAAGTGAATGGGTTTGTTCATAGACTATGGTCAAGTCTCTTTTTACACAGGACAACTTTTGTATTGCTTTAAAAATCGTCTATGCCTTTCACACGAGGAAACAAAATTGTCGGAGATTTGCTTGTTTCGTTTTAATGTTTATTGGTTTCGAACGCACACTACAACGTAGTTTAAATTGTTCACTCCCCTTACATTTCCCCCTTATATTCCATGCTTTTATTTATTTTCTGAGTAGATCGATAGCTATAGTTTTATTTTGCAAGTCAATTTACAAATTTATTTTCTGAGTATGTTTTGCTTTCAATTCAATATTCACTCATCAGACTGCACTTGACATACTCGGAGTAGGGAACAAATATTTCAATGCACATGTCCAGAAAAAAAAAACAATGGTATCACAAAATTGTACGCCCAGTCCATGTCCATGTAGTGAAGCGAATACCGTTCATGGCCAACGTCCATTAAACAGTGAGGAAAAAGAACATTTTGTGAAGTTCAGTTGCCGCTTAATGCGCTTAGGCCAGGGGCGCACATGCATTTTTTTCCGAAACGAAATAGTTTAATCACTATTTGAACGATGATCGCGCACATAAGCAACTTAAAAATCAATCAACGAGATAAACCAACACACATACAACATATTGATTTACTGTGCGCGCAGTTACATTATAGTTCGGTGTAGTTCAAACTCAAGAACTTATTTGGGGCGATCGTTCGATTTGTGCCAAAACACAAACTTTTAAGTTGCTCGAATCGAGGACTGAATAGTTTTTGCATGTGCGCGCACTCTCATATAAGTCCATGGTATTCACTTTAGCAACCACACTGTTGCAGAACTGTAAGTTGCATATATGCGCGCCTGGCATTATAGCTCATAGAATTTCATACGAATAAATATTTTGTGGCGCAGTGTCGAGCAGTTCCTCTATAGTGCAGTTCCACTCAATGTGGTTTGTCTTCTCAAATTGCTTTTTTGTAGATCTAAATAAAGAGATGATTTTTTTCACCAAACTCCGTTTATTTGCAACTATCAATAAAAATTTAACACAAAACGAAAATTGGGCTTGGTTAGTCAAAAATAAAAGTAAAACGGAATTTATTTGATAAATATTGGTTTCTTTTTCAAAATGGATATCAAAATTTGTTAAAATTGATTAATTGACATTAGGGGTATGCAAAATTGCAGATATAGGTGCAATTTTAGACGTACTTCAGAAAATAATTGAGCAAAGAATACAGTTTTTAATAGTAAAAGTTAGAAACTTTTCAGAAGAACAGCTTATAATTTATTAAAAAATGGAGTTATCTAAGATTTGAGAAATATAAACTGGCTAACTATTAAAAAAAAAGAATCAAAAAGATCGATTTGTCTTACGAATGAAATTAATAATTATAACACTCCATGAACACATCCATTGAGATTCAATTCAATTATCAATCGTACCAACAAAACTAACAAAATCAGAATCGAGACTCGACTGAACGTCAACCAGCCATCCACCGTAGCTTCTACTTCAGCTTTTTATCGACCGTTGCGAATTGTATGTAAAATGCTACGACGGATAAACTTACGGCGAATAAATTTCCCAATAAAACACGGCTATTGACAATTTACAAAGCATTGTTTTTAAGGTGATATTTTATTCATTCCTGCATTATATCAAGTTGAATAAAGAAATACGCATCAAGGTCAACACGTGAAATCGATGTTTGTACAACCGATGAGCAATAAACTAGTTATGTACTTACAACAACGATTTCAATGTGAAGGCGAAGATCTATTTCCTGCTATTGAGGCTTTCTTAAGATTTTAAGTTGAAAATTGCATAAGTTAATTACAAAGGTTTATCTCCAGTATAATGATTTTTGTCAGATCAAAATTCAGATCAAATTAACAAAAAAAAAATTGTTAACCTGAACGATACCATCATTTTAAAGAGTTCACAACAATATTAGCACGTCTGCTTGCGTTCACGTCTCATTCTGAGAACTGTGATATAGAAAATAGTAGTGCAAAATCGCTGAAAAACTTAATAATTTCTTCATTAAAAGCGTGAATGATACAACCAATTCTCTGATATTTTCGGAATATATTAGTATAGTAGAAGAGTGTAATACAGAATTTAAGTTTACTTTAGTTGATACCAATGATATTACCAATGCCCTTACTGTGATAAACTTTAAAAATGACTTTAATTTTATGAATGTGAAAATGCTGAAAGATGCTTTAGAAATTGTTGGTCCTGTCCTTATCCGTATAGTAAATACTTCATTCATCTCTGGTGTTTTTCCCGAAACTTGGAAATAATCTCTTATTCTCCCAAAAAAGAAAATCTCCAATTCAATTAAGTGTAGTGATCATCGTCCCATAAATATGCTCCCATTATATGAAAAAGTTGTAGAAAAAATTGTATCGAAGCAACTTCAACAACATCTCAACAATAATAACTTAATAAGCATACACCAATCTGGCTTTCACTCGAATCATGCGTGTAAAACTTGTATCAATTTTGTGGTTAGTGACTGGAAAAGTGAAATTGACAGTAAAAATTGTGTTATAGCCCTTTTCTTAGACCTTAAAAGAGCCTTTGAAACAGTAACTCATATTATTTTGTTAAATAAACTGGAAAAGTGTGGTGTAAAAAATACAGAACTAAAGTGGTTCAAAACTTTTTTGTACAACAGAACCCAGAAAACAACAGTTAACAACAATGTGTCCAACCCGGCAACAGTGAATGTAGGAGTTCCACAAGGAACGATCTTGGGTGTCCTTCTCTTTATCCTTTATAGTTATAAACGATATGGACAGAGTAATACAATACTCTAAGCTTGTGCTATTTGCAGATGATGGTCTACTTTATATAAATGGAAAAGACCTTAACACACTAAAAGACAAAACACAACAAGATTTAAGTGCAATATATACGTGGTTAAATATGAATAGGCTTGTCCTAAATACTGACAAAACTAAATTTATAATACTCAATAATCCTTCCCCATAATAAAAAACAAATATGTTATTAAATAATACACAAATAAAACAAATAGCGTCAATTAAATACCTTGTGTTAGATAGCAAACTATCATTTAATGAACATGTAGATCTCATCTACAAAAAAGCTTCAAAAAACTAGTTGTTCTTAGAAGAACACGCAAAAACATATCTAAAAATAGTGCAATAAAATTGTATAATGTGACTGTAAAACCCCATTTTGAATACTGTGCAAGTCTTCTTTATTTGTTTAACAATACTCAAAAAGCAAGACTTCAAAAACTCCAAAACAAAGCTATGCGTGCAATATTAAAGTGTGATCGATATACCTCAATATCTTCTATACTTGAATCACTAAATTGGTTGAATATAAATCAAAGACTATATATGATGGCAATGATATTTGTCTTTAAAATTAAACATAATATGTGTCCTGAATACCTTCAATCAAGTATACCTGCAAGAAGAGAAGTTCAATACAACCTGCGAAATGTGGACGAGTTTAACATCATCAGAACCGAAACAACTAGGGCACAAGCCAGTATATTATACATGGGATTACAGGCCTACAACAATTTTCCATTAAATATTATAAACATCAACAACTTAAATCAATTTAAAAATCAAATTTTTATATATGCAAAATCTTTTATTATTTGAAATTCCAAGAACAGTTTTTGAATGCAATTAAAACATGAAATGTAAAATATTACTAATTTTCAATGGCCATTGGGCCAAATAAAATTCAAAATTAAAAAATTCTGTAGATGTTAAAAGAAAAAAAAACATGAAAGCACATTTGTGCAGCGATTCTGAGAACAAGTATTTATGTATCTATTTCAATTTACCAAACCTGGAAAATTGGAATCCTAGATCATCCATCAAGAAATGGCCGAAATAGTTCAATCAATACAGATGCAAGTACCACCAGAAAATAACCGCATTTCAAGGGTATATTCAGTCATTGTGAGCACGATGAAGACGAATACAAGCGATATATTCCAATGAATATAAAAAAATTGTATGTAGTGCATTCAGAGGATAGCTCACCCTGTGGTGCATCGCATCTGCCTAGGATGTGCTCTAGTATTTCTTCCTCATTCTGATAGACTCTACACGTGGCACTATTTACTAGACCAAGAATACGTAGATATCTTCTAAGCTTACAGTAAAGTCTTGTGCATACGATCTGATCGAGCAAGTACGTGCGATCCAGTCGTCCCTTTTATTTTTATTTCTATGCAGTCAAAGTGATATTCATATTGAAATGACAAATAAATATTTAAAAGACAATCGCTTCAGAAAACATCAATTATAAACTATCAACTTAACCGATTACGCTTTAGAACACTGACAAACGGAAATTAAAGAATTTATTAGTCTCCAATCAGGCCCACAATCGTATTCGATCGGAAAAAAATTGTCTTCGGTTAGTACGAAATGTTCGAATTTGGTAAAAAAAAAATTAAATGTATGTTAAATTATTAAAATCGTAACGCAATTCATCTTTCGTGCTTCTATGATTGTCTCCGGCAGCCAACACATCGCAGAACATTTTAGTTTACATTCGACCAAAAATAAATACATGATTTGTGAAAATGGGACAAAAAAAACCTTTGGAAGTTCTTTCGTTTTAGGATTGATCATTTAATTTATAAATATAATTGACCATACATATATTTTATGTGAACTACGGATATAATAATTCTTCTCTGATCGTATGTAAGTTCATCCGAACATATAGAGGTTAATGCATTTATTAAACTATCTGGGTATTAAATAACTGCATTTAATAAATACAACCTGGAAGATTAATATAAAGCTAAATGTTACACATTTAGCTTATTCATATCTTATCAAAGAACTGATGCAATGTTATATTGTGTTCGTTTTCTAAACAGAAAAAAAGTGTTCCCAAAACTTTATCAGTGAACTCCGTACTCTTTTATAAATAATGCAGTGAATCCAACAATTAACTTTTTCACGCACTTTCCAATAAAACCTATTTAATCAGGAAAATTAAAATCAAATCAAAGGTCTAATCTCCATTTATGAATGATTCACAATAACACATCTCCAGTTTATGACCTACTCTTTCTTTTTATTAAGTGATCGTTCGCTTAAATAATACACATACATACGTATTATATATGTACATAGATACATAAATAGTCAAATAAAAATCAAAGATATCTCCTTTTGTTAATTAAAAAGAACTTACGAAGTCTGTTAAAATTTATAAACTTTCTATAAAAATCGTTGTGCCTCTGTTTATTATACACTAAATGTCGCACAAAGAGACAATGACACGTTTACTTAATATTCCTCTTTTGCCCAATATTCGTATGGAGCTAAATCTCACACATCATTTAGTTGGTAATATGTGATTCATATTTTATGATTTCAAATAACCTGTGTGTACTTCTATAGTTTTAACTTCTTACTCATTTATGTTGTATCATCAATTTTAACTATATGAGGTATACACACATACACATAGTTGCAATGATTTTCGTTTAATTCTCTGCAAATTTATTTGATAGAAGAGACCAGTTATTGATGTCATGAAATGTTTATTTTTTTTTTATTTTGGCAAATTTTAAAATGAGAAAGAAGCGAATATTTAGAAGATAATAAGTGAAGCATATTTGAATAGTTTCTGTAGTAAAAAAAATCGATCGGACAAACTTCCAAACGGAATTACTTAGGTTCCCGATCCAATCTGTTGTTGCGATTGTATGTACTATAAGGGCAAGTTTTACATTTAGAAAAAAATCGAACTAGTGATTTTGATCAAACTTGGATTCCGCAATTTTCTCTGTGTTTCTACCTGTGGGGTTCGACAGTATTAACATCTTCTTTAAATTCGATATTCAACTTCTAATGTGCATATTCTTTTTTTGTACGATATATAGTATAGTCTTGTCCACATTTTGGTATAAGAAAAAATTACATAAATGTTATGCAAGGTACCCTTTTTTTATTTCCGATTTTCTCATTTGCCGAGAGTCTCACTGGTGTCGGCTGTTGTTTGGTTTCAGTTTTCGATAGAAGAAAAATTTTTTTTATTTAATTATTTTCTAATGCTCATGTTCGATGTTTATAACATTCACAAGTTTTTTTTTGCGATATGCGCGTTAAAATATCAAACCACATATACACCTAGTTATACTCAAATAGGCGCACTGCGAAAATCCAGAGAACGATTTATGTATACATGTCGTTGGAATAGAAATCGCTCATTTTGCAGACTTTGTTTCCTCCTGCGGGAAAAGATGAGCTTAAGACTTTTAGGTGATACTTAGAAAAATAAAATGCACGACTGAATCTCACGTACCTTTATGTCGATCACATCGTAAGCAAAAAGATTCTTAATAGAAACGGTTAAATATATTTTTAAATTCGTTTTTTACTTAATTTTTTATATACAAAATTTCTTTAATTTTCTACTAAAAAAATTGGGATGGCAATTTTAAATATATAATAATAATGTTTTCGAAATATTGATTTTTCAAAAAAAAAATATTTTATTTTGCAAAATTTTAGTATGCAGTACTCTTTATAATTAGAAGGACCTCCTTTTTTATCGAAATCCGTTTATGAGAAAGTCGAAAATAAAAAAAAGCTTGTAGGGCAGGTACCGTCAATAACAAAATATGTAAAATAAAATTCGACAAATGTAGACCCTACCAAAAGGATTGCACACACTAATTTTTATCAAAACCTGTAGAGCCTGGCAAATACCGTTATTTTTGAGGATACAAAATCGATTTGAGACAATCACCTAAAACGCTTAAGTACCAAGTTTGAAGAAAATCGCTTTTGCCGTTTAGGCTGTAGATCCTTCTATAGACAGGCAGACATACGGAATAGCGGGACATATTTTTTGGTGTTCTCCATCAGCGTAATGTCAAGTTTGATCAAAATCTCGAGTTCTTTTTTTTTCCCGTGTGCAAAACTAGCCCTATGTACCTATATTGCAAGTAAAAATACTGTCGAGACGTCAAAATATAGTTTGTTGTCTACCTATCAAACCTTACTGGCATACTCCGATTTAAATGGATTAAAAACCCCTCCACAAAATTAAAATTTTACCTTAGAAAATTCGAAAATTTTCCGATTTTATTTTTAGCTGCGGAAAAAGTTGATTTTAAGCCTTTTGGGTGATATTTATGGCCTTTTCGATTGGCCGTCCAGAACTGTTCTGAACCCCACAAAATGACAGTTGTTACTCTAAACAGAACAGAAAACGATTCTGGATTTCATTACAGAATCGAGAACAGAATCACTAATACACTCACATAATTAAAATGTCAAAATCATCGGGTTGTTTTGTTGTGTAATTTCGATGTGCTTATTGAATTTAAACTACTTTTCTGATAAGATAAGGTAAAAAGAAGCAAGGTATAATTATTATTCATACAAGAAAATGTGTATCTAAATTGAAATCAAGTGATTTGGAAATTCTTTTTAGTCGATTTTTTTTTATTTAATTTTCACAAATACAGTGATACATACAATTCAGAATCAGTCAAATTGTTTCCAGGTGTTTTATTGGGGGAACGTGTTCCGGACGGCCAATCGAAAAGGCCATTAGAAAAAAATAATATCAAAAAGGTAAAATATAATTTTTTGCCTACCTTTTAAGACATGAACTGTCAAAATCCTCGGATGGCTCGGATTTGAATGGATTAAAAAACCACTACAAATTTCGAATTTTTTTCTTTTTTTTCTGACTAAGGATGACCCCCAAGACCGAGACGAGTTTACACATTAAATTTTTCACGAGAAAAAGGTGCGACCAAAATCGAGACGAAACTTGTTTAGGCGAAACCGAAAGCGATACCAAGACAAGCCTGAAACTTTTTGATTTTGACGAGATCGAGGCGAGACCAACATAACTCTCGCCTCATTGCCAGCCCTACTTACGATATCATCGAACAGAAAAGCAAGTCCGTGCGATCAAGTTGTGCATTTTAATCATCCTTTTAAGTCTATAGCACATTCCTAATATATCTTATCTAATAATATTATACATGATTATCTTTTTTGTTTTAATAAGCCTTACCTACAGGGTTAAATCGAATAAGTGTAATGCAGTTGTGGGTTGTAATCATATGGGCTCTATGTTTTAAACATTTGCTAGTGTACATACACACTGCATATACATTATGCAGTTTTAAAATTAAGGAAATCATGAGGCATTGATATTTAAATTCAGTAATTTATGGTGATCGTTTTTTTATAATATTTTTACTTACGGAGTTTTGACAGAAAACCTATTACAGTCTTTTCAAATTAAATTCACCTTTTCACAAATCAAATTCAACTACTTTATCTGCTACAGCTTCACTCAATAAAAATTCACAAATAACAAATAAAAATCTATCTACACTGTGCATCAGATAGGTTCATAGTCTGCGGAGCAATTTCGATTTATTGGTGTGTAACACAGATACCTTCAGTTTGTAAATTATAGTCTGACAAGCGCAGCAGATATTATGAAAATTTCTTTATATTTAAATGATAAATAATTATTTGCTTATATAGAGTTTATTGAAAAATTTTCAGTTTCTCTGAGTAGTGGCCAGCAGCGGAAAACCTAATTATTTTCGCTGATATGAATTTAGACCTCATATCTCATTGTCCTGCATTAGATTCTTATAATACTCTAATTTTGTGTACGCATTTACCTCCTTTGTAAATGAACCAATTAGACCAATTTCAGGAACCCATCTCGATCATGTTTTTGGACACTTCTCGTAAATCTGTCTAAGTGACTGCGCTGGTATCAGTTTTGAGCTATAAGTAACAGATCATTTTATGACAGGAATTATCTTTACTAGTTTACAAAATGCAATTTATTGCTGAATGTTTGTTTTCCAAAATTCACTTCAGTAAATTAACTAATGAGATACTCTATGCAAATTGGGAAGATGTTTTCGCCGAATAAAACCCGTTCAAAGCCTATGGATCGTTCTTAAAAGATTTAAAAGAAATAATACTTACTTACTTATATATTAAAAATAAATCGAAAATCAGACTGAGGCCGTGGATAAACAGTTCTCTTATTAAAACTATAAAACTAAAGCATACATTGCGCATCAAATGCCAAAAACACCCACTTAACACACTATTGAAAATATGTTTACAAAATTTTTGTCGAAAAGTTAATAGAGAAGTCCGACTAAGTCGTGATAACTACTTCAGCAACAAATAAAGAAACGCGAATGGAAATTCTAGGGAAGAGTGAAAAGTAATTAACTCTTAAATGTTCGAAGTAATGCGAGAACAGATGAAGTAGTATAATAATAGGTCTGATCCAGACTTTTTTTGGGCAGAAATTGGCAGATTGTCAAAACTTGTCCGAAAAAGTCTGGAACAGCTTGAGGACAATTTTCTGCCAAAAAAGTCTGGATCAGACCTTTTATTGGGCAGGAATTGGCAACAAATTGTCAGGAAGGGGAAATATTTTACTCTCTCAAGAGCGCTCTCTTTTGCCAAAAACTACCAAATTTGTAAGTCTGGAACAGGTTTTGGCAGAAATTGGTGCCAATTTGTGCCAATTGGCAGAGTGTGGATCAGACCTAATATAAATTAAGAGTTTAATGGCTTTTCACTTTACTTGTTTCGTTCGGTCAATTTCGGTGTATTGCCTCCAATTACTACTAAAAGACCAGTAGCCAACTATTTTCATTATATTGAAACATTTTTCTACGCCCATATTTAAATTCACAAAAAAAAAAACTACACAACTCGACAAATGAAATGTTTTTACATTTATATTCCCAGTAGGTATTTCTTGAGTTTAGTATCTAATTGCCTTTTAAAGTAATGTTATTTCTTGAAAAAAAAATTGTGTGATAACATACTTTTTACAATGTTATTGCATTAACAAACTTAAGGTTTTCAAATGTACCTATACTATTAACAGCATTATTTGATACCTTTAAAACTTGTAAATTTTATGTACATATCTAATGTGATCAATAATTGCACATTGTTTATGATAAATGTGAAACACTCATCGATTTGGGCGAGCAGACAAACCATTATCATTATAAATTCACACCAAAAAAAACTTGACTGAATAAGACCTTCCAAAAAGAAGAATTATAAAGGTTATGAGGCTTTTCAGCGGTAAAACTTCTCACATGCATAAGTGCCATATTATATTTAAATCAAAACGATGAAATATCATTTTAAAGAAAGAGATTTTTTAAACTGCTGATACACGTGTTATAGTAGTGGCAGTCATTGGCCTACGTCAACAAACTACAAGATGATGTGATAGTGATGGTTGGTTGGTACATGATTTTTTATTGGTTTAGAAAAAAGGATGATATAAATAAGTATTGATAAATCAATGAATTTACATAACACAAAACCCACAACCAATTTCATATCACATAATTCAAAGAGCAAACTTATAAAAACATCAACATCAAACTGGAAATAAATATATACTTGCATATTTTTATTAAGTGAAAATGTCATATTTTATTGCTATGCCAGAGATGGAATATACCTGTATCCTCGAAAATAACATCACCCACAAATTCAGATAAATGCATCTCTTGCCAAGCGCCATGGCGACGTCAAAGTGTTCTGGCGTTCTCAACTCAACCCCCTTTCTTCTTTTATTGGGCGAAACCTATATCCTTGACATAAGCAACTTATATAACAAATCGCAGAGTGGAAGATTTATTCCAAGTCTCAACTTAGAATAACTTTTGTTTGTAAAAAAAAAAATGCCTTAGAATGAACACAAGTATACAAACGAATAAGTGAAGTGGCCAGTGGCCACTTGGCCAGATTATATCCAGCAATACATTTGAATGCATTTAAACTGGGTTGTAACAACTTGACCATACAAAAGTAATTGTTGGTAATTATTACAAGCGAGGGGAGATAGGAGGGAAGTCGTTGTTTAAGTTTTAATGCAGAAAAAATCAATGAAATATTTACAAACATATTACTGTAACAAAATTGATTGAGGACATGATAACAATTTGAGATTTTGTATTTCAATTTAAGTTGACCAACACCCGCGGTAAGAAGGCAAAGAAGGGTGATCACAATCACAACCCCTTTTCCAGTTCAGTATGCTTTCCCACGGCAGTGAAAATCGATCAAATTCAAGTTTTCATCGAGTTGTCCCTTTTTATCGAAAGCACTCAGCTGGACTTTGGTATGTTATTTGGCCCTTTCCGGCCAATATGCATAGTGGAGGAGTGCGTATGTGCTGTTTTTGTCTCTATGAACTAAGAGTATTTTTTTTATTACTTACTATTCTTTGATAAGCATTTTTGCAGCACAATTTCAATGAATTTCTAATATGTGATGTGTTTTTTGAACTTTTATATTTTGAGACACTGAATATGCGTTATGGAGTAAGCCAGAGTTTTGATTTTGCACAGCAATAATCCTGATTTTATAACCTGTGTAATGTGGTGTAAATTTTATAAAAAACGAAAGAACTTTTTTATTTATTCGCGGCCGCAGAAGAGACTGCTCGACGATCGAATACACATGGACCTTGCGGATAAATGAGAATGACACGACACACGACGAACTTATCAAAGAAGAAAAAAAAATTTACATGAAAATGTCAATTCTTGTCATATGAAGTTGGTGGTGGTTCATTTCTGGAACTGTCAAATTTGACAATTATAAGGGGTAACTTACATAAAGTCATAATAAAGGTCGTATCGCAATTTATTTGTCAATCACTTAGTCGCATTTATTTTTTTCTTTAAAATATTTTCTGTTTGGCAATTTGAAATTTCTGTAAATTGTGTTAAAAAAGGGTATACATTACGTTCTAAGATTATTTACCTCATAATAAAGTTTTCGACAAGTGCTTTAGTGGCTTACGGATGCGTAAAATTGTGTTTTTCATTGTTTTGTTTATTTAAAAGAAAAAAATACAAATTCAATAGTTTTTATCAAAAATATCAAATATGTAGGCAGATAATATATATACATATGATATATTTTTGTGCCAACTTTAAGATTCTTTGCCAACTTTCCCTTGGCTTCCTTCACAGTCCAAAAACTTATGAACTCCCAAAGTACAGTTTCACTTTTTATATAATTTCTAGCTGACATATAAAACAAACAAATAAACAAAATTTCACTGATCATTTATATGTGATAGAGTAGAGTTAATAAACACAAAGTATATTTCGTCTAAAACAACTAAGTATATAAAACCTATAGTACTCTTATGGAGTGTGTTTCTTTATTCATTCTGGTATGTCCAGAATATTCGGAATACCAGTTTTGTGTTTCTTTATTCCATGGAATATTCCGGATAAACTATTTTGTTGTTTCTTTATTCATTCCGGAATGTTTGGAATGCATTCTTTTTATTCCATGTTAAATACGGAATGAAAAAAATATTCTCGGAATAACCCTTTCATATGAAAGCAAAACAAATGACAGTAAGTAAGCAAAATGGAAGACCAAACATTGTTTATATTTTTATTATTGAAATAAATATATAAATAACAATTAAATGTGACTTTTCATGAATTAATAAATTAATAATAATTTATTTTTACTATTTTCCATAGCGATATCTGTTTTCTTGTCATCATCACAACACTTTAAAAGAGCTGATTGATGTCATCTTTTTTCTTTTCTATTCCGGAGAGAATTTTTGTTTCTTTATTCATTCCATTCTGGATATTCTAGATAAACATTTCGTCTTTTCCATCCATTCTATTCCTTATCCGGAATAAATAAAGAAACACACTCATGGAGTCGATTTTTTGTACTCTCTTGCAGGCCATGCGACGGCGATAGTGTAGTGATACATTTTAACTTTGGAGACTGAAAAGATGAAAGAGAGGGTTCTATTTATCAGTTCTAACAATAATAGCGCGAGTAAAAGAGATTACCAAAACAGCATTGTCCGCCATTGCTACGAAGGGAATTGAGGGAGAAAATAGAAAAAAAGGATTTTTTCTATGTGTATGTAATTTACGAATAGGTTATTTTGTACCTACAATTTTTTCATATTTGCATTATTGGGAAAAAATCTTACTGATATTTGTATATAACCTTGAAACAAGAAACCTATTCGTGAAAAAGATGTTTTAAATCTTTTTACGAATAGGTTTCTTGTTTTAAGTTCAAAGACGTATATCAGTAAATGTAATAGGTTATTTATTTACTATTCCCTATTTATAAGCTATGTGATACGTTGCAGTAATTCATATCTATGTAAGTATGCGGTATATGTTGGAATAGTAGGTAGGAAGGTTGCAATTCGTAAGTTTTTACTTGCGATATAATGTAGAAAGGTACCAGGGGGTCAATTCCCGATCTGTGCAGATGTGAAGTGATAAATTTTATCACGCTTTCACGTCTAATTTGATTCTCGATTCGTGAAAAAGTGAAGTTAAATGCCAAACATTTTTCATATGATAATTTTTTTTATCACAGTCAATTGTTTTGTGAAGAAAATGTTTCTAATCGAATATTAAGAAGATAAACCGGATTTGGCATATGACAAGTAAGCAACAATTATATTTATACACAAATTTATTTTGGTAGTAAGTTATATTTGTGTTAATTCGAGTAAATAACGAAATTGTTAAATCAACAGATTCACGACAGCCGACGCGACGGTGCTCATTCCCGCGACAGATTGTTGGAAACTACCCATTGCAAAAAAATGCAGAGCACTTTACCATATTTAAATGGCTTTGAAGCGCACTTATAAGTTGAGTGTTTTTCAAGAA
Source organism: Philhelius pedissequus (assembly GCA_910595825.1). Classification (NCBI taxonomy): domain Eukaryota; kingdom Metazoa; phylum Arthropoda; class Insecta; order Diptera; family Syrphidae; genus Philhelius; species Philhelius pedissequus. The sequence goes on from OU343161.1 coordinate 166,573,183, forward strand.
TGCTCTCAGTTCACGTATTAAATCCATGCATAAATGTTTTGGGAATCTATAAAGTTCAATAAAGTCCTCCTAGTTGTAACATCGAATAGATTCTGCCCATCTCGAAGGGAAAACCTCAATATCGTCACATGAAAAAATAATAAATCTTACTCAAAACAGAGATACGAGTACTATTGAATATAATATAAAAGCCACAATTGTTCAGTACGACGTCTTTTATTAATTTATTAAACGAATTATTATTCAGGACATTATTCTTAAGCAAATTTAGAAACTGAAATGAAATATTTACCTTTCCCAACAAAAAATCTAATCAGAAATGACAGAATTTATCATTTAGTACTTTTTAGTACAAACTTTATCACAATGAGTTCTAGAATCGCATTAGGCGTGTGTGTGAAGTTGGAAAATGATAAACCTCTGTGAAAACTGAAATGATATTTTTTTTATCACTTCATAATTTCACAGATCGGGAATTGACAACCAGGTATACATTGGGCAAGTTTTGTATTTGGAAAAAAAATTGAACTTGATATTTTAATCAAACTTGACAATACGATGATGAAGAACACCAAAAGAGTGTGTCCCGCAATTCCGTAGTCTGTCCGTCTGTACAACGTGAGCTGAAGCGATTTTCTTCAAACTTGGTATATAGGTACCTACCTACCTAGTTAGGTACCTATTAAAGTGTCTTAGGTTATTGTATAAAATAAATTTTTGTACAAATTGACTAAATTGAGTTATTTTTTACACCTGATACAATTTTGCTTTGAACATTGAGTTCAGCTTCAGCAGTTGCATAAATAAACTGTTAATTTAATATATTTGTTTTACTCATGATATGGTTTCCAAATTGTGTATTTGAATTCTTTCATTTGTTTGTCATTTAACGCGTTTCTAACTACGTCATGCTTTTTTTTTATCCAAAATCATGTTTTAAAACTATGTTTTTTAAATTTTTTAGTGGCAGCACTCATTAGATCTACTAATTTCAGGTAATACCAAACAACATAACGAAATCTGTCAAATGCTGCTTGTAAGGTCCTGCAAGGACATAAAACTATAAGCTTTGTGAATGTATCAACAATTACCAAAGTATAACGGCTGTTATCCTTATCGCTTCCAAAAAATGAGCCCATGCAATTAATGTATAGCTCACACTGTTTCTTTCCAGAAGGCCTCTTCGCCACCAGACATATAAGGCAAAATTCGACAAATTTCCTTAAATTTATCGAAATTTTGGGCACTCAAAAGTAATTTCAGTGTTGAGTTTTTTAAATTCAATCAACAGTTTTATTTTTCCTGTAAGTAGAATTGGGTGATTAGAAATACCTGTATACTCAGCAAATAAAGAACTCTTTCTTGGGCGATTTAATTTGAAATATTGGTTCTTAATAATGAACAATCTGAAACAATATCTAATAAGAAGTGACATATTTTTACATTAATACATACATCCGTTGTCTTGTCAGATACTGTGGAGTTAGTACACCTATTGACTTTTTGTTCAGAATTTTGTTCAGACGAACAGTCCTATTATAATATGAACATATTTTCACACGAGTACAATTTATTTTCAGATGACTGGGTTACCACACTCAGCAGTATTTTTCCGATAGCAAGCGAGGCGGCACTTCTTTCGATTGTTTCCTTCATCATTATACCTATTATAATTCAACTTCTTGAATGAAACGTCATTATATTTGCAGTCATCTTTGTGTCTTCGCGGAAGCTCACTGATAGATCATTCGTTATTTATCAAACACGCTTGAAAAAAGCATCATATTTTATATCGACCAAATTAAGGAGGATCGAACAAGGGGTATGACGTATGACTATTCTAGCATCAATTTCGGAACACCATTTTAGGGTGTCAACCCTTGAATGATCGGGATCAAAACCTGGAAACGCAACAATATCGTTTTTTTTCGCTGTGTACGCTCAGCAATCAAACAAATTTGATAAAGCATCAACTGTTATGATCATGTTATCTATTATTAATATTCCCTTTATCACAAGAATGCCATATATTTCCAGATTCGTTAGCTTCCTCCATTGTCCGATTGAATTTATTTGTATTATACATATTTGTTCTTTTAATTTAATATAAAAAATTTCAATTAACATTTTTTTTCTGGGTATCCCACTTCTGATGATATATTTTTGTGCCAACTTTAAGATAATGTGCCAACTTTCCCTTGGCTTGCTTCCTTCACTATCCAAAAACTTATGAACTCCAGAAGTACAGATTCTCTTTTTATATAATTTCTAGCTGACATATAAAACAAACAAATAAGCAAAAAGGGTATTCAAGCAACGAGATAATGTTTCACTTTACAGAAAGATATAATTTTCCGCCAGATGTTTGCATGAACATCCCCTTAAAAATACTTGCTTAAATGCGGGAAATAATCCGATGTTCATTGAAATAAATTTTACTGATCATTTCTATGTGATCAAGCACAGTTAATAAATATAAACAGCAGTATCTATTAGATTTTTTTAAAACGCCTCTTAGAGGTTATTAAATTAAGATTGCTTAAATATTAAAATTGGCTTTAAACAACGTTACTTAAATTTGTATCTATAATCGATTTCTCATAACTACTTAACTAGAACGATTATAATGTAACGTAAGGCAAAGAAATTCAAAATCAATTAATGCAGCAATTTTGTGACAGATTTAATTTGTAAATAAACAAACATTTCTGAGATTGTTGTCGATTTGAAAACAAAACATTGGAAGTGAATTTTGTAAATACAACCCAATTTGAAAGATGGCGAATGCCAAGCTTGAGGTGACTGAAAATAGATTCAAAAGACATACAAACCATTTTTGTACGACTTTTGGTTAAGCCAGAAGAGGTAGGTATAAAATCCGTTTCTTTTTTAACTTTACATATTTGGGTTAGAAGCAACATATTATGTATTCATTTTTTCTGTTCTGTTTTTATTTTTTTTTGGTTTTTTGTAAATGTAACAATACTAGAAAAAAAATTAAACTATTTTAACATATTCGATAAATACTAATTGCGTTCAATATTTAGCCAAACTATTTCTTTATTTTCTGTGTCGTTTTCAGATCAACATCATCGTTTTTGAGCTCATCTAATATGTACATACATATAGATACATTAAAGTGTTTTACTATTTCGATTTCACCTCAGGTAATATCCTGAACATTTTTGGATGTTGTGGAGAACAGGCAAAGCGATAACTGATGTTTTAGCATTTTCAAGAGAATATCGAAAGCCTGTAAATAGGATTCTGAAGCGGCTCTATTATACTCTAAAACACCTTTCCACAGTATTGCGCGTAGCAATATGTGCGATGTTACATTGTTCTTCCGCACGCGTTCGAGGAGTTAGCAAAGGCGTAAATAAAATGTTGGACCATGCATTTCCCCAGCACCAAGTAAAATTCCTTTGAATTCCCCATCATCGAACATTTCCTTTATTCTGGTCTCTCTAAAAATTCTGCAATCGTGTGTACTAACTATCTCCAGTGTCACATGATATCTCGAATTTTTAGTGAAGTCGAAAACCACTTGGGTATTGAAAGAATATAAACCTTTACTGTTCATATAATACTGACCCGATAGAACCCCAACTTTGAATATTTTAATGTGGGTGCAATCGATTATTCGAAGATAATTTCAAATACATTTTTTTTAAGCGATTTAACGATTTTATCGAACAATTACTTATATACAATTTCTTAACTTACAACTATAAATACATTGAAAAGAATATAATATTTGGCACATATGGGCCTATATTATACATTGACTTAGATTAAGGAAATAAAATGTATATTAAACATGTCAAATTAAGATTAAAAATTGGATTTGTTTGCTGCTCTCGGGGTGTTCGGTCCAGGTTGTACTGTGGTGGTTTGGCGTAGTAGTAGAGGGTTGATAGGCGTTTTAGCCACGGTGGTAGGCTGACCCTGTGTCAGCGTAGAATGAAACTGCTGTTTCCTCGTTGTCCGGGAAGATGTTGGAATCCAGAGTTTCCATCACAATGAGGTACCTTGGCTCGGGATGTCGTTCCTCGGCGGATATCCTTCTCATTAGCTGATTATGGTGGTTGGTGGAGCTCCGCACTAGCTTTTTTGCCATATTCGTTAGATACTTGTCTAGCGGTATTACCCTTGCTTCCTTGTGATACCCTCGTTCCTGTAATGTTTTCTTCGCTGTCGGTCGAAGAAGAGTCCGCTGCAGATTCTTAGGACCTTTCTCGAAGATTTGTAGTTCCTTCATCGCTGACTTTGAAATAGTGAACCAGAATGGAAAACTGTAACTGGTGACTGGGCGCAGGAGTTGTACACAAGTAAATTCGTCTGTTGGCTTAGCCTGATCTTCGCCTTATTAAGGGTTATAGTCGGTTGAATGCCCAGTTCGCTTTTCTAAGTACACTTTTTGAGTGCGGGTTAAACCGTAGCAACTCGTTCAAGTTGATCCCCAGTTATTTGACGTTCCTTTTCGCAGGAATTGTGGATCCATCGGGAAGCTTCAGGACACTATTTCTACAAGTGGTTGCTGAGCGACTTCTGCCGTTATGAGGTCTTCTATAGCAGACAAGCTCCGATTTCCTTGTGTTGATTTTTATGCCCCATTTCTTGTAGAAGTCGAACAGTTTGTTAATGTGTGCCTCTATTTTCGGGACTGCGAATAGTGGTGACATTGAGGTTGTATACGACAGTGAATCGTCTGCAAGCAACAGCTTGCCAGCTTTTATGTTTTGAGTTGATGAGCAGTTTCCCAAATGTACAAAAAAGTTCCTGTAGGAAAGAAAAGAAAAAAGAATTTTTATTAGTGGCGTGGGTAAGTGTTAGAGATATAGTTAGTATATAAGGGCATCTATCCATACGCTATCGAAGAACGCTTCGATTACTTTTTGCTGATTTGCAAGAATGATCTCCAATTTAATGAAAAACGTATCCATACTCGTCGCCAAATGCTATGATTTAATTTTAAGTATAAATTAATTAACAATAATAAATAAAGATTTTATTTAATAATCTTTTAAGAACATTAAATAAGTAAACTTGGTAGTAATTTAGGATGATTGGATGTGGAACGTCTAGTCAGCTCGAGGTGATAGAAGAGAAGAACAAGCTCAAGTTAAGGTTCATAATTTGATGCTTGCCATAGGTCAGTAATGGCTGATATACTTACGGATAATTATTGCCAAGTTGGTATAATTGATTTTTGTGGAATTGTTGTAGACTAGTGAATGCATTCAGATACTTCACTATTAATTCATTTGAGTCACTCCCAAAGACAAATAGCTACTATTACGAGCGTTTGAAAATATTTTGTTAACAGATTAAAATTAAATTTGGACCAAAATATTCCAATTAGTCCCAAAAAACTGATAAATGTGGAAGAAATCGAGTAACAGAACCCCGCACGGACAGCCAACACATGTGCGTACAGAATAGCAAGAAAACTGCATCAGCCTTAACGAACATTATCAATGATTCGGGAATGTTTGTTTTCAGAGGAACTGTGTAACGACGTTTGGCAGAGGAAGAACTTTCGGGTCTTCGCGTGCGTCGTCCTGTTAGCAAATCTCGTCACACAGATGCAATGATAAAAAAAAAGTTTATCTTCGGCTCGGGATCTTTGTCACATTACTAGTGATCACTGGATTAAGGTAGGTTAATAATGCAATGATCTCTAAAAGGATAGTTATTGAAAATGTGTTTTTTTTATTTTTGATGTTGTTTTTTTTTATAACGGCGCATCCCAAGAAGAAGTACCGTCATTGTAGATAGGGTAAAATATCCTGTTAAGGTTATGATGTGGTCAGCTATCAGCAAGAGTGTCTCCAAATTGTCCAGAAAACGATGAGACAGGACCTATATATGGACATTATGTGTACTCGTATCATGCCCCAGTTAAGAGAATGGTACCCAAATAACGTACCATATATTTTCATGAATGAGTCAGAATCGTGACAAAGCTAAAAGTGTGACAAAGTTTCTGAATGACCAAAACATACCAGTTTTATCCTGGCCAGACAATTCCGCTGGCATGAACCCCAAAAAAAGCCTATGGCAGGTCTTTAAGACGGAAATTGTCCAAGAAGTTATTACATCTAAAGTAAAACTTATAGGAAAACTAATAGAAGTTACCACTGCCAAACACTTGAAACCACCAAATGGCTACTTTATCTTTATAGTATCGTACTAAATCCATATGCCACTAATTTAAGAACACACATTTTTTTACCAAAATTCATGCAGCTCTCTATAAAGCACTGGAATGCGCTATCCATACCTATAAGTTTATAACACTTCGAATCACTTTTAGAGGTCACATCGAGCGATATTTCAAATGCAGGTATAATTAATTTATATTAAGGGTATTCATGCAACGAGATAATTTTCCGCTTTGCAGAAAGATATAATTTTCCGACAGGCGTTTGCATGAACACCCCCTTAAAAATACTTGCTTAAATGTGGGAAATAATCAGATGTTCATTGAAATAAATTTATGAGGTTTGTTTATTCTGTTTCTACATCAAATGGGTGAAATAATTTTATCTGATTTGTAGAATATTTTTCCCATACAAACTTTGACAGTTCATTTCTGCGGAGATAAAATTATCTGGTTTCTGAGGTTTATCTTGGTTTTCCGTCGTTGCATGAATACCCTTATTGTAAAATAATAAAATACAAAAATATTTCTTATAGATAGACGTCAAAAATGGTACCAGTGCATCTTATGACATCTTCAAATTATCTCAAAAAATGTGTTATATTTTATATATAGAGAATAAATTATACAGTGTATTATAGATTTTAATTAAGATGTTTTGCTACCTTTAGTCCAAATTAATATGCGTTTCGACCAGGTACTACAGTTGGGCTCATCAGTTAGATGCTGTAGTACCTTTCTTAGTCGATGGCTACCGACACAAATAAAATTTACAGCTTTTAAGCACTGTGAATTTTATTCTTCTAGGGAAATTCGGTCGAATTCAGACACTTAGAAAATAATACCCGTGGATAATTACAGTCCACAAAATAAGGAACAAAAACAATACCTACGTATGTAAATGCGTTTGTATTGTTTTTGCATTTATTCTTAAAATTAAACAATCCAGACCACGGGTATTATTTTTTAGGTGTCTGAATTCGGCCGAATTTGAGCTGTAAATTTTATTTGTGTCGGTAGCCATCGACTAAAATATTGCGTCTTAGAAAGGTACTACAGCATCTAACTGATGAGCCCAACTGTAGTACCTGGGCGGAGCGCATATTAATTTGGACTAAGGGCCGCAAAAAATCTCAATTAAAATCATAATTACAGTCTACCAAATAAGGAATAAAAACAATACTTACGTATGTAAATGCGTTTGCATTGTTTTTGTTTTTGCATTTACTCTTAAAAGTGTATTATAGAGATCAGTGATTTTGCAGATGCATAATAGGTGCGTTTTATTATCTACGGGTCTGGGTCAGGGTTATGTTTTAACACGTATTACAAAAACAACACGAGATCCAGGTTTATATCGGGGTTTCTATCTTGGTTTGCAAATATTAGTATTAAATTCGACAAACAGAGTGTACATGTAAGTACATAACCCAGATCGTTTTATTTTCACGGGGTGAACCATATGGGTTATTGGCGATAATAAAACACGGCTAGTCAACGGCCTTGGCTCCGATGAAAGCATCGCTTCCCATAGATCAGCGAAATCAAGCATCGTTGCGCGTGGTTAGTACTAAGATGGAGGACCGTCTGAAACCAACCACGTGCTGTTGACATGTGTTTCTTCTGTTGTGTGTTCTTCCTTTCTCTGTCTCTCTTTGTTGTATTAATGTATGTGATGTTTAAAAGCCAATGGTCTTCGTTGCCAGTGTTTCAGTGTCTCTACTTCGTAGATTTATCTACGGAGTAGTATAATATGTAATGTAATGTAAAACACGGCTAATACCTACACACTTTTATACATGTAAGAAGGTGTATATAATACGCAAGTTCTTATACGTCTACAACCTTGCTACTTACACAAATGTTCACGTCGCTGTTCACATAAGAGAAAATGCAAAAGCATTCGCGTTAAATTTGGATGCTATAGATTTTAGAAAATAATACAGCTAGTTTTGCCACATTTACTTAAATATTAACTATGACAAATTGTTTTATTTGTTTAACCTACTTTTTTCTAATTTTAGTAATAAGTTTTAATGAGCCAAATATATTAGACACTCCTTTAAAATAGATATATTTGTGTATCCTTTTGCATTTGGTTTGTATTTTGTAAACAAAATTTTATAACAAAATAGTCCGGGAGCCGACCGTCAGAGTACCTAGCTCATCGCGGCTCTCAAAATTATCGTTCCCAATCGATAGTTTTTTTGAAAACATTCCAAAAACTGCTGGTCGGACAAACCTTTGAAGGGAACTTTGGCCAGAATATGGCCACTTCCGGTACCGATTTTTGGTAACAAGTTAAACTTTAGAGGCTGTGATTGATTTGAAAACCCATTTAAAGGGAATTGCTTGTAGAATTTAAAACACTTGGTCGGACAGAAAAAATCCGGGAATAAATGCTTGTCCGACCAGTTCAAAAACCGATTTTTTTATGAAAAAATAGCTCATCGCGGATCTTGGTAAAATTGGTATCAAATGAAAGGTAGGACTGTCCTCTTTACGAATCCACTGGTCGGACAAAGTTTTCTAGGGAATAACCACGTGTCCGACCACTTTGAAAGGAAAAAAACTTATTTTTTTTTCGTTTTTTGTTTTACACTCAATAAGTAAAAACTCTACCTTAATGACGTCAAATTAACATTTAATTAGTATCAAACGACAGGCCTACTTGTCCTCTATAAAAATAAAATGAGTAACTGCCAAGATTTTATTTCAAATGTAAGTTTTGACTCTATTATGATTTTTACTATGCATAAAATGTAGGTTTTTTTTGTGAAATTAGCTCAAAAAACAGTTATGAGTTATTTTTGTTTTTATTCCTTAAGCACTGATTGACAATCCAACAAGGGACAATGATTTTTTCATCATACAAAAAGATTCAAAGTTAGAATCAATCGGTTTTTATCATTTATTAAACAAAATAACACTATTTCGTATTTCATAGGCTACTTCTTGGAACTTAGATATCTCAGCTGATTTTAAAAGTAATGAATCGTTGGCTAACTTATTGACATCAATTCCTGTTTTATAAATTATTTTTTTTTTTATTGTACGTGTTAGAAACCGCAATTGTAACAAGGCTACCATGAACACTTTCAATTTTCCTTTGTAAATATTGTGGTGTTAAGCTTTCAAATTCAAAATTCGTTAAATTATTATCGTTAATTTCCAAAAGTAATGCTTTGTACCTTAAATATAAGTCTTTTAGATAAAGTACCTGTTCCTGTTGAACAATCTCTATCAAAATGTAGACTGAGAGTGCTTGAAATGCCTCTTTGTGAATTTTCCTGATCTTATGCCAGTTGCTTTGTTTTTGTAAATTATTATTTTGGAACCTATTATAGTTTTTAAGTATTTTATTTCTACAAATTGGATGGTATGCAAAATTTTTACAATCTTTTAAATTTTAAAGAACTTTTACATCGTCAAATGCTGCAGCTATTTTTTTTACAGTTTTAATCATACTAGAATTATTACATATAGACACGTTTTGATTACGATATCCTTTCTTTTTAATAATTTGGCAGCAAAAAATACATTTCTTTACTCTATTTTGTTCTGTTGGATCAATCGATGACGTTGAAATCGGATTTAAAACTGAAATTTCTCGTTGTGATTGAATTTCAATAACATCTAATAGACTTGTTGAGCTACTTGCTTGGGCCTATAACAAATAACCAATTAATAAATTCAGCTATTTCAAATAAAAGTACTTTATTTACATCATACAAAGGTGAATTTTCAGATGCACTTGTTTGCTCATTTTCTTCTCCCAGTTGGTTTGCATCTAAATATGTAGATGAACTACATATTTGAGCCTGAATAAAGTAAAAATAGTATATGCAAAAAAAACATAATTTTAAATCAAAAATACTTCCGGGAGTGGTGAATCTAGGGATGTCCTATCTGGTGTATCATTCGACATCGTACTTAAATTGTATGGTTGAGCCTAATAATAATAGAGTTGGTATATTTTATCTTGTATTATTCAAGATTATTATTTATTTATTAAATGAACAAAAGCTTTAAGTTAGAAAAAGCTCATTCAAGACAAGAAGCTTTACGCATTTTTATTTTATTTTCAACCTCTGAGAAGTTTTTAACTAGTCAGCAAGCAGGGTGTACCTGTGCACATAACCTAATGAAGAAATCATATTGATTTCTGATAAGAGATAAAGCGCTCATTTGCATACGCCATGGAAGCACAAAATAAGCAAGAGAAAAAAGTTTCAAGGTCAATATGCATGTACAGTAAAGTGATGCAGCTTTGATCATTGATTTTAATAAATATAATAGGAAACTTACGTTTGAATCAATGTTTTGTGTCTTGCTTGTTTTAATTGATGTTTTTTTTGAATCACTATTATAACATTGTTTTACATATATTTTTCGATAGCATGTTTTATGGTAGCCAAAATATTTTTTGGACTCATTACATAGTTCAATATTTCCATATTTAAAATTTCTACGTTTACGAATTGCTATCATATCAACAACCTTACAGAATGTATCGTCTGTAAAGTTAATAACTTTCTTCGAATCATTATGAATATCACAAAGAAAACACTTTTTCATTTTGCACACTTTAAATACGAAATTATTAGAAAACAAAAAACAACTAAACAAAATTAAATTATATTATATGTATTATATATTTGAAAATTATTTGTAACTTTGTCAAGAGATTCTGTTAGTTTAATAATCGAATATTGTTCAACCTTCACCAAATTGCAAATGATGTTACAACTAACTCAAAAATGATCAAGAGTATAATTTCTCAACTGTTACTGATGCATGATTAAGTTAACGGTTATATTCTTTCAAAATTAGGTATATCACTGAGGCCAGCCGCATTAAGGACTACTTACCGGATTTATACAAAACATTTAAGTCTTTAATTTAGTTTATTTAAAATGTTTATGGACTTAAATGCTATGTAATAAATGTAATATTGTTTTCGAAAAAAATGTTTGAACTGCTATACACACATATGTATGTATGTAAAAGAATAAATAAAAAATTATTACTGTTTTGAATAATTTTTATTTTGTTTAATAAATGATAAAAACCGGTTGATTCTAACTTTGAATCTTTTTGTATGATGAAAAAATCATTGTCCCTTGTTGGATTGTCAACCAGTGCTTAAGGAATAAAAACAAAAATAACTCATAACTGTTTTTTGAGCTAATTTCACAAAAAACCTACATTTTATGCATAGTAAAAATCATAATAGAGTCAAAACTTACATTTGAAATAAAATCTTGGCAGTTACTCATTTTATTTTTATAGAGGACAAGTAGGCCTGTCGTTTGATACTAATTAAATGTTAATTTGACGTCATTAAGGTAGAGTTTTTACTTATTGAGTGTAAAACAAAAAACGAAAAAAAAATAAGGTTTTTTCCTTTCAAAGTGGTCGGACACGTGGTTATTCCCTAGAAAACTTTGTCCGACCAGTGGATTCGTAAAGAGGACAGTCCTACCTTTCATTTGATACCAATTTTACCAAGATCCGCGATGAGCTATTTTTTCATAAAAAAATCGGTTTTTGAACTGGTCGGACAAGCATTTATTCCCGGATTTTTTCTGTCCGACCAAGTGTTTTAAATTCTACAAGCAATTCCCTTCAAATGGGTTTTCAAATCAATCACAGCCTCTAAAGTTTAACTTGTTACCAAAAATCGGTACCGGAAGTGGCCATATTCTGGCCCAAGTTCCCTTCAAAGGTTTGTCCGACCAGCAGTTTTTTGAATGTTTTCAAAAAAACTATCGATTGGGAACGATAATTTTGAGAGCCGCGATGAGCTAGGTACTCTGACGGTCGCCTCCCCTACTAAAAGGTGGAAAGCTTTAAATTGTATTTGTTTTGTATATGTTTTTTCTTTATTATATTTATTTTTTCAATAAAACATTTCAGAAATAAATTAAATTTAATTGTAAACAATGGCAACAACACAGGATTTAAAAATAAAATATTTTTGTTTTAAAGCTCAACTGTTTTCTTGTTTATCTTTTAGTTTTCATGAATTTGCATTTCAAGTTCAACATCTGATAAATTAACTTCACGTAACGAATTTATAAACATATAACGAGAAAAATAAATATAAAGCCATCGGAACCATTTCATTTGTGAGTTATGTTCCCGCATTGCGTCCCGAATAATTGATGCCTCTTTCCAGCTTAAAATACACCTAGTATGAAAGTTTATATAATTTTTTTTATAAAAAAGTAAAGTATATGACTTACCAGTGCGTCGACATTAAGCATGTACACAGTAAATCAAAAATAGATAAATATTTTCTTAAAATATTCACAGAGTCAAGGGTATAAAATTTACAATCTGAAAATAAAACAAGGATAATTAATGGAAAGTTGAGAATAATGACGTCACTTTTTCTTATTAAGCAAGACTAAAAATTCGTAAATTTCCTTTTACATATAAATTATGTCGTTTTCAAGCGGGCTTCGGCTTCAGACTTACTTTTTACTCTGCTCATAGAGGCTGGTTACACAAGCGTAAAAAAGAATCAGTTTTGTGGATACACACAGAAAACAAATTGAGTGAGCATGCAAGGGAATTGGATGGTAAATTAGGAATCCAGTCTGTTACAAATACAACGAAATGGAAATGGTACGAGGAAAACAAAGCTATTGGGTAGTACCTTCTCCTTCGGCGGCAAAATAAAAATGAAAATATCTGCCAAACGGGAACGTTTTAGAATGAAATATGATTTTTAACGCAATACTCATATCTGAAAATGATGAAACTTGGCCTTTTTTCATGCCTTTCTTTTATTCGAAAAATCATCCGCTCTCTTTCTTATGTTGATTACTTTTTACTTTTGAGAAATTTTCTGTTCTAAACTGTTCTGTTCTGGAACAGGATTTTCTGCACTTGCTTTTTACGTAGAACAGGTTAGAACAGATTTACGAGAACTGTCCAATTGTTGTTTAAAAAAAACATTACGGTGTTAGATTTAGTTGATAAATTATTTTCGGTGTGGAAATCATCTCGATTTCATGAAAAATATTTTTTAAATAAATTCAACTCCATTTCAATTATTTTTAAGAATGTTTCTGCAAAAATAAAGGAACTTGAATTGTATGTAAACAACAATAATTTTTTTTATCGCTGTCAGATGACTGACTGTTCTAAGTTGTTCTATCTTGTTCTGAAGTTTCTCCTGAATCTGTTCTGTTCTGTTCTAACTGTCTAAAAACGGTACTTTCTATAGGACCGTGTTTTTGCTTTCGACTATCTCATAAATGGCTTAACCGATTCTTTCGTAATTTCACAAAAATATAGGTTTAGGTTGCCCAAATTATACCGCGTACCAATATTTTTAATTAATTAATAAATAAATTAATATTTTTTTGTATTTTTAAAATCATTTTTAAGAAAAAAATTAAAAAAATGTATTATTCAAAACTGCTCATTAAATTTTTTTCAAAAATTATATTTATTTGTATTTTCTGAATACCTATGAATTGGCGTTTTTGAATTTTTTAAAAATATTTTCAAAAAGTTTAAAAAAAACTTTTTTTTCAAAAACCGCTACACAGATTTTAAAAATTTTTTTCTCATAAGTTCAAATTTATCCAAGAAATAAAATGGCGCACTTTTTTTTGAGCTCAAATTAGTTTAAGTATTTATTTCAGAATTTTGAATTATTTTTTTCTTTAATTAAACAGATTTAATCTTTTGTTTTTACGTTTATATTATTAAATATTTAATATTGTCATACCAATTTATTTTAGAACAAAATTAATGAAATTTTGTGTATGCATATACAAAATTGAGTTAAAAATGACTTTAAGAATATATTTAGATTTTTAATAGAAATCTTTTGCATACGATGTGATCGAACATAAGAGCAAGTTCGTGCGATCCAGGGGCCCAATTCCGCTACCGTGAATGCTTTTCCGCGCAAAAAAATTATTCACCCTCAAAATATGCGTGAAAAATTTGCCTATCTGTGTACACGTTATCTGTCAAAAAAATATGCAGCGCATCCTTGCGGAATCGGCAAAATGTATGTGTACACAACTTTCTGTGTACACAGAGAAAACTCACGCTTGCGGAATTGGGCCCCAGTCGTGCATTTTATTTAATTTGTTTTATTTAATTGTTCGATTGAATTGTTTCACATTATGTTTTATATTAGCAACGAGTTTCATCTTCGAGCTTAATTTGTTGACTGTTGAAAATATCAGATTGGCCCTCTTTGCGCAACACCATCGATAAATTTATATACCTGAATCGAGGAATTGAAGTATCGAATTCACATCTGATTCTTGATGTGTGTGTGCACCAATAGTGTTTTTTTTTTGTGTTCAGTGGGTTTCCGTTTTCTTTGTATTTTTTCTGTTGAATGTTTTTGTGGTTATTCTGTAAGCTTAGACTGTCACTTCAATTCCATTTTAATTCAATCTCCGATCCCGCGAGCCCATATACTTGAATGGAAATCTCAATTCGGATTCTATTCCCCAATTCATTCATATAACCGGGGTAACAAACGTACGGGAACGCTTTGAACAACAATATTAACCATTTAATGGAAGGAAAATGTTTATTAAAGATTTACATGAAATTATTTCTTAAAATAAACAATTTATCACAAATTTTAATTTATTGCACGAGTAAGCCAGACCTGGTTATAAATTCCATTATTTTTATCTTTAGCAACGATGCACATGGAAACTGACAGTTTATGTTGTTTTTTTTTCTTTTTTCCTTCATTTGACAGTCTTCATAATTTTGTCCAAAGAAATTTCTTGCACTAATAGGTCTGTTTCTTTACTCAGCTCCCCAACCCAAATTTACTCAAAACGTGTTTCTCTACATTTTTTCTGACACGAAAATGCCAGAGCTTTTGAATTTTCTTCATTTTTTTTTTCATTTCCCCTCCTGCAAGAATCCACCCGAACATTTTAGCTACTGCACTTTCTTGCTTGTCAAACAAGAAATCAGCTGATCGAATAATTTGAATTTGAATTTGTGGAGTAATGTAATTAAAACTCTTTTTTACAATTTTAAGAACAAGAAAACCAAACGATTAAAGATAATATAATAATAAATGTATCATCTGGTTCTTTTGGTAGAGCTCAAAATTATAAGTACCTGCAAATTATACTGTATTTCGTGAAAACATTTTCATACATGTTGTGTCGACTACATTCAATTTCTGTTGATAATGTAGCAAGTACCCAGAAACAACCCAAATGTGTTTCTTTAAGCCCAGTACTCAGTTCGGGAAAAATATTATTTCTCATACATTTTTTCCCCAGAACAAATTGTATCTCTAATTTTTCCCGATCAGTACTCACTTCAACGCAAAATAAAAATCTTTAGCTGCGTTTTATTATCTACGGGTCTGGGTTATGTTTTAACACATATAACAAAAACAACACGAGATCCAGGTTTCTATCTGGGTTTGCAAATATTAGTATTAGATTCGGCAACAGAGTGTACATGTAAGTACATAACCCAGATCGTTTTATTATCACTAGGTGAACCATATGGGTTATTGGCGATAACAAAACACGACTTTTGTTTCGAACTGTACATACAAAAATCTCCACTTGATTTTTCCAAGACAAATAATGTCCGAATCATTATTTTGCTAGACAAATTGTGATGTTTGATGTAAATCGTGCATTTTATCACCTCATATCGTACCCCAAGCCTTTGCAATATTAAGATATTAGGAAGTAGGTGTATGACCAGAAAAAATTAATGAAAAAAGTGTGTAGGTAAATTAGTTGCAAGAATTAAATCTATTCATCAGCTGATTTCAGTTAGGCAGTAGCGTAGCTATAATGAGAAAGAGTAGGTACAATGAGCACGTACTTATGAAATATTTCTGAGAATTATTTGGTGTTTTCTTATCCAAGTATGTGTTTGTATAAATTTGGAAAGAAGGGATAAATAAATTAAGAAAAATCAATGAGCTTTAAAATTAAAAGATTGACGTTGAAGAAATCGAGAAATCTAATAAATCAGTTAAAAAAAATTATATCGAACCGGGACAAAATAATAATTTTACATATATAGGTATATTTAATTTACATTAGATAATGTACCTATGTATAATGTATATTGAAGGCGCATAGAAACACTAAAGCGAACTTTCGTTATTTTCATTGTAAAAATGTATCTACTTGAAAATGGATATATTTTTTAGTCATTTAAGATACCTATATACATTATAAATCTTCTTTTTTTTTCTTTAGCACAAAGGGTACTCAACATGAAATTTAGAATAAAACAAGTTAAACAATGTACATTTTTTCTTAAAAAACAGTCACTAACAACAATAGCGACTGTTCTTATTTTTCCCTACTTAACATTTCTTAGATACGCTACTGTTCGCATTGAAATTGTATGTTTATCTCTCAAAATTTTGCTTGGGAAAAAATATGTAGAGATAAAATTTACGTTTGCTCGAACTGAGTACTAGGCTTTACTTTTCGTTCCTGGTTAAAAATTGCAACAACAACATGAAAAGGCTTGAGCCCAAACTTTTTCCCAAGCTTTTTCCCAAACTTTATCCTAAAAGTAAAGAAACAGACCTAATGTTTGTAGGGAATAACGTTTGTCATAAAAGATAAAAACTTCTCGTGGTTGTTGTGGGAAAATATTTAGTGAATAAATCAATTAATTTAGAAGCACTAAAATATAAAATTAGTAAAAAAATTATTTAAAAATTGGCTCTAGCCGTTCTAGACCTTTTCGGACTTTATTTCTCTATGAGAGAATTTCATCCCCACTCTTAAAAATTTGATAAGTTGTCATGGGTACATTCATGGCCTTTTCGATTGGCCGTCCGGAACAGGTTCCCCCAATAAAACACCCGGAAACAATTTGACTGATTCTGAATTGTATGTATCACTGTATTTGTGAAAATTAAATTTAAAAAAATCACATCAAAAAGAATTTCCAAAACACTTGATTTCAATTTAGATACACATTTGATTTATATTTTTTAAATAGAAATTTGTGTTAATGACGTCATTCTATTCACGTGATACTCAATGAGGCTGGTTACACGAGCGAAAAAAAGAGTCAGTTTTGTGGATACACACAGAAAACAAATTGAGTGAGCATGCAAGGGAATTGGGTGGTAAATTAGGAACCCAGTCTGTTACAAATACAACGAAATGGAAATGGTACGAGGAAAACAAAGCTATTGCGTAGTACCTTCTCCTTCGCCAGCAAAATAAAAATAAAAATATCTGCCAAAGGGGAACGTTTTAGAATGAAATATGATCTTTAACGCAATACTCATATCTGAAAATGATGAAACTTGGCCTTTTTTTGTCCCATTCTTTCGTTCGAAAAATCATCCGCTCTCTTTCTTAAGTTGATTACTTTTTACGCTCGTGTAATCAGGCACAATGCGTTGTTTAGTTGCATCATGAACATACAATAAAATAATAAACTTACCTTTGGGTAATAAATTTGCTAGACATAATGATGCCGTTGCATAATAAACGGCACAATGATTAGGGTGGTGACTAACTCCATCCCGATCAAATGTGAATATCGCTTGAATATCAAGACTCTCAACGGTATTCAAGACTAAAGCAGCTATGGATTCGGTTTTCCATTCGATATTGGGATCATCTGGCAAATGTGTAGCATTCACAAGTATAACATTCGATGCAGGAATACCAAGGAGTTGACAAGAACTCCACAACTCATCACGTCTTACATGGCCTAGTTTCTCAAAATTACCTTAAATAAAAAGATGATGACAAAATTAAATATTTATTATTCTTCAAAAATGTTGTTTCCACCTACCATTGGACAAACAGAGAACATAGGGTTGGCAGTCCAATCGCTTGGTTAAGGCCAAGATAAGTGGGCCAAAGAACATGCACTCATCATCCGGATGGGCCGTGACAAATAGCACCCGCTTATTACCAGCCGGCTTGCTAGGTAACCGAATGCTTTTGACGACTTTCAGAAACCTAAAGAACTGACTGCCAGTTTCGAGAAATGTCAACTTGTAAAGCGACAGGCATACTAGCAAGTACACCACAATCAGATAGATAATATGCTCCAGGGCTTCTGTTGAGGTGGCCAAAACAAACGAATAAACAGACTTAATAGAGAAATCGCTCAAAAGTGCGCCCAGATCTGTTGAGCCGCTGGTACTACTAAAACTACTTCCAACGGATCCACTGTTGCTGAGCCAGGAAAATCTCATTTCATTTTCTTAATCAATTAAAAGTTTGGTTGGTATTATTGGGATGGAATTTAGCTGCATTAATAAAAAAAAATGTTTTTTTATCCTTTTTGTGTTGCAAAGAAATTTTGACGATGTCCTTAAGACCCCACATTTACTAAAGCTGGCGTAGGCAGCAAGTAGCAATTTTTAAATTCGACAGCAAATATTAAATTATATTGCATTTTTTTCACGGGTATTTATTGTTGTTTTTTTGTCCATAATTAAAAGGAAAATTTATTAAAACATAATTGTGTTCAATGATTATATTTTTTATAAAATTTGTATTATTATTCACCTGAGTAAAAGCAGAAAAAAATATTTTGGTTCGAAAACGGGGGAAAAGAACAGTCATGATGACATTTTACTTGACGTTTTAAATATCTGCCACTGCGAACTGTTTTCTCTTTCTTTTCGTAATAGATTTTATCATTCTATGCACCCTACACACTGCATTCAGTTTCAATTACCTTAAGTAGGGTAACACATTATCGCATTTATCAGTTTTGTTGGCCATCCGCCAAACAAAATTTTCATTTTCAATATAAGATCTAGTTCAATAAACACATGACAAATCGCTGGCCGAGAACTAAAAGGTTGTATGTAAAAAAACCGTGTTTTATTGGGAAATTTATCCACCGTAAGTTTATCCGTCGTAACATTTTACATACAATTCGCTACGGTCGATAAAAAGCTAAAGTAGAAGATACGGTGGATGGCTGGTTGACGTTTATTCGAGTCTCGCATTTGATTTTGTTAGTATTGTTGGTACGATTGATAATTGGATTGAATCTCGATGGATGTGTTCATGGAGTGTTATCATTATTAATTTCATTCGTAAGACAAATCGATCTTATTGATTCTTTTTTTATAATTGGCCAGTTTATATATCTAAAATCTTTGATAACTCCATTTTTTAATAAATTATAAGCTGTTCTTCTGAAAAGTTTCTGACTTTTACTATTAAAAACTGTATTCTTTACTAAATTATTTTCTGAAGTACGTCTAAAATTGCACCTATAACTGCAATTTTGCATACCCATAATGTCACTTAATCAATTTTAACAAATTTCGATTTCCATTTTGGAAAAAAATTAATATCCTTTGAATGAATTCCGTTTTACCTTTATTTTTGACTAACTAAGCCCAATATTCGATTTGTGTTAAATTTTTATTGATTGTTAAAATAAACGGAGTTTGGTAAAAAAAATCATCTTTTTATTTAGATCTACAAAAAAGCAATTTGAGAACACAAACAGCATTGGGTGGAACTGCGCTATAGAGGAACTGCTCGACACTGCGCCGCAAAATTTTTATTCGTATGAAATTCTATGAGCTATAAGGATAGGCGCGCACATATATGCAACTTTTAGTTTGCAACAGTTGGGCTTATATGAGAGTGCGCGCATATGCAAAAACTATTCAGCCCGCGATTCGAGCAACTTAAAAGTTTGTGATTTGGCACAAATCGAACGATCGCCCCAAATGAGTTCATGCAGTTTGTATCACACCGAACTATAATGTAACTGCGCGCACATTAAATCAAAATATTGTATGTGTGGTTTGTTCGTTTCGGAAAAATTGCATGTGCGCCCCTAGCCTAAACACACTAAGCGGCAACTGAACTTTACAAAATGAGCTTTTTCTTCACTGTTTAATGGACGTTTAGCAATGAACTGTATTGGCTTCACTACATGGACATCAACGGGGCGTACATTATTGTGATCCCATTGTTTTTTTTTGACATGTGCATTGAAATGGCAAACCAAATGTTAACTATTTTTTCCTTACTCCGCGTATGTTTATTGCAGTCTGATGAGTGAATATGGAATTGAAAGCAAAACATACTCAGAAAATAAAATTGTAAATTGACTTGAAAAATAAAACTCCTAGCTATCGAACTACTCAGAAAATAAATAAAAGCATGAAATATAAGGGAAATGTAAGGGTGTGAGCAATGATCTCTATAATATTGTATTATAGAGATCAGTGGGTGTGAGCAATTTAAACTACGTTGTAGTGTGCGTTCAGAACCAAGAAACATTAAAAGGAAACATGCAAATCTCCGGCAATTTTGTTTTGTCGTGTGAAAGACTTAGACGATTTTTACAGCAATACAAAAATTGGCCTGTGTAAAAATGGACTTGACCATAGTCTATGAACAAACCCATTCACTTATCATTTCCTTTCTATTAGTGCAAAATGCATGTTCGAATTTAAAATTGCAAATGCAGAAAAAATGAAAACAAGAAATAGGTTTGTAACATAAATTTAATATTGATAAGTTTTTCTACTTTCTATTTTATATGAATAAAAGCTAATTATTGTTCATAATTTTGATATTTTCTTAATTTTACTTTGCACAAGACTCTTTCATTACTTGTGACTGCTGTGCAGGGGTACCATTTTTACAAAAATAAAAAAGCTACGGTCCATGCTAGGGTCGATGCGTTTTTTTGGGAATTAGATACGGTACAATGGATAAAATCCCAATAAAACACAGCTAAAAAATTACGTGATAATCGCCTTCAAAGTTTTAGAGGGCTGGTTTTGGCATGAAATAGTTAGATATTAATAAAGTATTGTTGCAATATCATAAAAAACAATGAAAAAGTTAATTAACACATTACAACACATAGAACCTTTTAGTACTGAAGAGATTATATGGGAGGGAATGCATTTGGTATGTAAATTACGTTTGATTAATGTTTTCATATTTAATAATACAAAAAAAAACAATAAAAATATTTTTTTCTCAAATGAAACAGTCCACAAATCACTGAATTAATGTACAAACTAAACGGATTTTAAATAATGAAAAATGGTTCTATGTCATCGAAAACGTAGGACCGTAGGACTTTGTGTTTTAATTAAAAATTAATAAATTGAAAAAGGTTCTGTGTGGATTAATTTTACAAAGCAAAAAAGTTCTATGTAACGGTATATTTATCATTAAAAAACTGCCAAACAGAATTTTCTTTAAGTTGTGGAATTATACTGACATCGAGTAAGTTCAGTACTGAAAACTATTTTCAAATAATGACAATTTACAATAAAGAATGAACTTGCTCATTAAATGTGTTGTTTTTTTGACAATTTCGGTATATATTTTGGTCGACACACAACCTTATAGTTCTCAGCCAGCGAAATATTCAAATATTCGAGCAACTACAACAAAAATACTTGTTGAATGTTGTTCGATGAATGCTTTGCATACACATATCATCGATCACGAACGCTGCCTGGCAGACAATATCAAACAAATTAGTGAGCAGTCATTTATAAGTGTCATGCCATCATGCAAGTGTAAACATTTGGCTTATCCTGGCACATCTGTTATTCTGCTATGAATTTTCTGTTATGATACATAACATATCTTCACCCTAAAAGATATTTTATAATTGGTATTCAGGAGTTGCATCTTTTATTAAAGACTGTTATGTAACTACGAAAAAGAATTATTTGTAAGAACAGACCTAAAATCATCTTCCTGCTCGGATTTTGCTTTGGAGGGAATATAGTAAAACAGTGCCCGAATTTAATATATTCAATATAAAAATTGTACAAAACAAACTCCAACAAGATAAGTGGCACTTTCTTTTACATTGCATTCATCAAATGTGTTTTATGTTCAAATTAGCGAAAACAGAGATTTCACCAGGAAGCTTTCCAGATTTCAAATTGGTGTTCACACCGCCAAATCCACGTTTTCGTCTCTCAGAAGCACAAACAACAACCATTTTTGTTTATCTAATTCATCAACCCAAGCCACGTTGTCAAATAAAAATTCATACTCTCTCTTCTTATCTCCTTATCGTTATACTTTGTTCCCACAGAAGCGAAATCTCGGATTTCGGTCCAAATCGAAAAAGCATAATTTAAAAAGCACATCAATTGGCAGATAGCTGCCATTTCGAAACCGTTTCCTTCATTTGGATGATTCAAACGGTGTTGGGTTCCTATTTCAAATATCCTTCAAGCCATTTTTCATGAAATATTCACCTAGAAATTATCCCATTCAAATAAAATACAAGGGTTTACATCAACTATTTCAAATGTTTTTTTTAATTTTGTCTATTTTTTGAAAGAATTACACTACACCGGCTTGACACCAAAGCTATATCTCGCAGAGATTTAACAAACTATTAGGATTCTGACTTATAGCCTTTTCACACCAAACTCAAAACGGGGTTTTCAGCAAAAAGTTTTCGAAAACTCGAAAACTGTTCACACCGAACATTTACACGTTTTCGTTTGACACTTAAATTATTTTGACAAGAACTGTCAAATTGGACTTAGATACAATTTTGTAACAAATTTAGTGCTGCTCATATCATAATTTTTAAAATAAAATGAATTCTTCCCAATTAAAACAGATTTTTATGCAACAAGAGAAAAAAAAGAATATATGAATATTTCGTTAAGCATGTTCTTCAGATCGCAAGCCTCTATGAAGAAAACGTGGATTTATTTTGCAAATTCTTCGACTTCAAAAGAGAAGAAAAGCTTTAGTCAACGCAATTGAAATTCATGAACGACAAAGAAGCATTTGGACAAAGGTGATCTTCTAGTAACAAATCAAGAAGCTATTATATAAGAATTTTATACAGATGCGTACCAGAATTTTTGGGAAGAATAAATATTGGCAGACAATGATGAGTATTTCAAACAACATTTCAGAATGACCCGCGGAAATTTCGATATACTCTGCAATGGACTAAAAAAATTAGAAATGCCAGATTCAAACTATAGGAAGTGTATTCCATTAAAAAAAGGGTAGCCATAGCAATATATACGCTGGGATCATCTGTTGAATATAGGACAGTTTCAGCTCTCTTCGGAATAGCCATATTTACAGTTTGTATTATTGTCCAAACATTTTTTCAGTAAGTGTGGCGTGTTCTAAAGCCAAAATACTTAAGTACATATCCACTTACTGAAGAAATTATTAAGGAAAACGTGAAAGGTTTCGAAAAGCTTGGTTTTCCTCAGTGTTTTGGAGCTGTAGGCTTATATTATATGTGTGTACTTACCTGTGCTTTGTGTTCAGGTTGTGCATCTTTGCTTTAATTTCATCGGCTGTGTAGTGCACCAGCCGCCCCTCAAATGCAGCAGACATCTCCATATAAATGTGGGAATTTTTTCTACTACCGCGTAGTGCTGGCTCCTTATCGGCCCATAACTCGAGGAAGAGTTCTTCACCGTCACTCCCCCACATTTTTCTCTTCCTGTTCCCATTTTTTCTTTTGTTGACATTTTCTGGAAATAATAATAGTTATTTTATGCATGGATATCTATTTAACAACATAACTTACCATAGACAATGGGGACGTTCACTCAATTATTATCAGCAATTTGGAATAACTTTCTGTTGTTGTAATGCGTGCAAAACCACATCTGATGAAAAAACAGCTGCTCTCATGAAAGCTATCTTGAAAATTGGAATAACTAGCTATCCGAGACCAAATGTATAGAACCAGCTGACTGCAAAATTCGTTGGTAAGCGTTTTGCTTTGATTGTTTGACAGCTTTCAGCTAACCTATCTGATTTGTCCACAGATATACCCTGATAGCTTTGTATCCGCGACAACATATCTAATAAGTGAGTGATCGCCCGCAATAACAAACGTGTTTTGAATTAAAAAAAAAAAAAAATAATGCAATCAGCCGTTTTTTGACGTTTGATTGTGCGCTGAATGTTTCACTAGTGGCGTTTCTCTTTTTTAGCTCCGAGTAAAGAACACAGCTGTCAAGAAAAGATCTGTGTTTCTTTTTTAGCTCAGACACATTTAATCTCTCAACTCGTGTTTCTTTTCTAAATCAGAACCTAATCGGGGCATAACCCATTAGCTCAAATTAAATGACCAATCAAATGGAGCAAAGTGCTGGGCGCGGCTAACTTTACTCATAATTTTAACTATTATCACTTAAGTAAAACCAATTAAAGGCAAAAATGAATTCGGAAAACGAAATCTTTGGATTTGCTGGTAAATAAGTTTTAATAAAAACAATTATAATAATATATGACAGTTCTGCGCTTAAGTGTATTTCAAAATTAAATCGGAGATATCTGACCATGCTCTACTCAGATCTAAATCGGTTTACTCAGGCTCTGCTCAGAGATCTGATCGGAGATAAAAAAGAAAAACGCCATAGGTGTGTTTGTTTAGTTCATTCTGCAAACCCAACATGTTTGCGACAGGTTTTATTTAAAACTTGTAGTTTATCAAAAATGTATGGGAAAACTTGTGTTTTCGCCTTAGATTTCCAGCCAAAATCGATAATTTCGCGAAAACCGTGTTTTGGGCTTGGTGTGAAAAGGCTATTAGGTACTGGCCCCTTAGGCGATCGCCAGCTGTTATTTTTCGGACTCCTTATCAAATGGACTACATTTAGGCTAGGCGCGCACATTTTTTCCGAAACGAAATAGCTTAATCAATTGTTGAACGATGATCATGCACATACGCAACTTAAAAATCAATCAACGAGATAAACCAACACACAGATAATATTTTGATTTAATATGCGCGCAGTTACATATTGTTCGGTGTGATACAAACTGAAGAACTTATTTGGGGCGATCGATCGATTTGTGCGAAAACACAAACTTTTAAGTTTAATTTGTTCCCACCGAAGCGAAATCTCAGATCTCGTAGATTTCAGTCCAAATCTTCGTATTTCGCCATATAGTTATGGGATTTCGAAATACTACACTTGGGTAAAAAGCTTTTGTAATAAAAAGAGACAGTATTAATTTTTATTTGGCAACGTGCCTTGTGTTGATGGATTAGATAAACAAAATTGGTTGTTGTTTGTGCTTTTTAGAGACGAAATCCACCGAAGCGAAATCTCGGATTTCGTGGATTTCAGTCCAAATCGGATTTCGAAATCCGAGATTTCGTTGAAATCACAATGAAATTCCTTTACCGATGCAGGCCATTCATAGTTCATATAGTATCCCGTAGTTTACTGATCCCTTAATACACTTCAATATGCGTTTAAGTGCATTTTCGTGGGTCTCTAATGGTTTCTCAAGGTACCGGCTTCACGGTTCCAATAAAAAAGCGTATGGCTGGTCTTGTTGCAACCGCTAGATACATCAAGGTGCCAAACTAACTGACACTATAGAGATTGACTTGCTTTCGAATCATCCAAAACTGAAAGTACCTGATTTGGGTCACTGGCAACAGAAACTGGATTGCAGTTAACAAAATTAAAACGTTCCAATATTTTCTTGGCATATGATTTTGGATGCATGAATATCCAGTCATCATATTCTGCTGACAGATTTCAAATCCGAGAAGGCGCACTTCCAAACTTCCATGGTTTTAATTTCGAATGTAGCTGAAGATATCTGTGTACCGCCTATGCCTTTTTAACATTATCGCCTATAACGATTCCATCGTCTACATGCACTTTGCAACCTGTTTTTTTGGAATTGCTTGAATTCTTAGATTTTATTCTATTATTTTTGATTTTGGAGGTTGTATTCCGCATCAATTTGCATTTTGGAGAGTACAAGGTCTTTTGATAAGTTTTGAATTATTTTGTATGTGCCGACATGGTGCTTACCATCAACGACTATTAGTCGCCTTTGACATGCCTTAATACTATTTTGCGTCCGCGGGAACGAACCAAATAATTTCAGAAATTACACCGCCAAATAAGGCAAACAAAAAAGACTAAAATAAATAAACAAAAAATTCTAAAACCACGGTTTTCGTAAGAAAAATATTATTTTAAAAAATGAGAATCTTTTAGAACAACTTTAACAAACTATTTTTGGGGTTGGATACAAAAATCATAATCGTAAAAGTAAGCCCATAAACAGAGATAAATAATACAAAATAGGGAATTCTATAGGCTAGAATCCCAAATGATGTGTACTTAGCTTGGGATTTTGGCTTTCGGGATTTTGTCCTGTCCATCGGGATTTTGTCAGTCGGGATTTTCGTATTGGAGATTTTTTTGCATATTCGAGATATTTTGGCATTCGGGATTTCGCACCCAACCACATAGCAAATCAAACTACTTCATAGGTAACAATCGAACTTATAGGGAAACCTCTTTCTGGAGATCTTTGAAATCATCACCGAGATTCAGCTAATTCGAAACCGCAGTGAGTGAGTGAGATGAGTCTCTTTTGATTAAAAATCGATTCAGCTAGTAAAAGTGAGGTAGTGAGTGAGTAAAATGTGTCAGATGTCAAATTACTCGTCTGAGATTTCAGCAGTGACTTGGTGTATTTGTTTATGTAGATACGTTTTTCGTTAAGTATTTGTTTTTTTATTAAAGAAATTGTCTCACACCATTGTATATAGATATTAGTAGTACTATCATGACGAAGAAATTCATCCAGCCTGCAATACGTTCCACTACTCACCATGGGTTCCACTACCAAATCGGATGTTAGGTAGTGTTGGTGTGTTATGAAAAGGCGCATGAAGAGAAATAGTGTGATAATAAATTGATGAGAGAACTATATACAAAATTTATTATAAGTTAGAGGAGAAAAGGAAAACAATTTATTTCATAGGGTTTTTTGTTTTTTTTATGAGGATTTTTTTGTTGAGTAGAAGTTGGTTGTGTGTGTTTGTTTTTTATTCTACGGGCAGATAGAATGAAAATTGTTTGATGGCTGTAAGGAATATTTAAATATTCAGGTATACACTTGTGTGCAACGGTCACTACTCAATAAAATAAACATGATAATAATTTAACAGTTAAAATTTGAGATTTCTGTTAATCGTTGTGCAAAAAAAAATTTTTCTTGTGACAAAATTTTTTTTATTTTATATTAATATTTTTTTTGATTTTGAAAAAAATTTTTTTTTTGAAAATTCAGATTTGATAAGTAATTTCGTAAAAAATCGAGTTGACGAATTTTCAAATAAGAATTGTTTAGTTAATAGGTATTATATATTTTTTTAAGTCGTTTTTTACTTATTTTTTCTTAATGAGTATTCAACAATATATGTATATATGTATAAATTTGAAAATATTATTTAAAAAAATCTTCAAAATATTTAATTCTGCCAAATATTGTTTTTTCTTCAAAATCCAAAAAATAACAACAATTTTTTTTTTTGAAAATTCTTGGAGCCGTTTTTGAGAAATAAATTTTTTTCTTAACGGTTTTTAATATTTGAATTGGAGGTACCGTTGTTTTTTATTTAAGAAAAATAGTTTTTTTTAACTATTCAAGATAATTTCAAAAAACTACTAAATACGAAGTTTCGAAAAAATCTATTAAGTCGTTTTCAAAATTTTGAATTTTCAAAAAAAAATAATTTCCAAACAATTTTTTTTGAAAAATGTTGGTATACAATAGTGTTTAAACTTTCTAGGAGCTTCTGCGTAAAAAATTAAAAAAAAATCAGATAAACCGTTTCCGAGAAAATCGAAAACCAAAAAAATGGTTTTAGAGGTACCAAAAAAACAATTTTTTCCAAAAAAAAAAATAATTAAAAGGTACCCTTTCCCTTCATTAATGAACTCATTTTTTTTACAAAAATCTTTGGAGCCGTTTTTGAGAAAAATAAGATTTTTGTTTTTGGCCAATTAAATGTATGGGAGCTACTGATATTTGTCGTCTTAAAAAAAATTAAAAAACGTGTGGGCATATTACCGAGAAAAAATCTGTACCAAGTTTGAAGCAAATCTATCAAAGCGTTTATACTGTAGACTGGAGGACAGACAGACAGAATGACAGACAGACGGAATTAGGGGACCCACTTTTTTGGTGTTCTCTATGATCGTAATGTCAGGTTTGATTGTTAGAAAAAAAATTGTTTGAGAAAAATAATATTTACCTTTTTGGTCAAAAAGAAAGTATACGGCAGGTAGGTAGGAACTGTAATTTTTCGTTTTAAAAAAGCTGAAAGAAAAACTGGGGACATGTTTATTAAAAAAACATTTAGGCTGTAAACTGAGGGACAAACAGACAGAAAGACGGAATTGCGGACCAATTTTATCGTCTTCGCTATCATCGTAATGTCAAGTTTGATCAAAATCTCGAGTTCGATTTCTTTCGAATTTATAACTTGTATATAGCACCTACATATACAATATCGCTAGTCAAAAAAAAAATTTTTAAAATACTACCTAGGTATACCTAATTTATTTCCCAATAAAACAGTCTGGAGAAAAAATTTAATTATTCTCAATAGATATTATATTTGAAAAAGAACAAAGATCACATATTGTATGCAGGTGGGTATCTGGGTACACATGTACCTACCAAAACAAAACATATTGAAATATCTCAACATTGATTTGCTATTTTCGCATAGATAAAGTGAAAAGTAGCAAAGTTGCTAAAATTCAAAATCCTAAAATCCACCAAATATCTAAAGTTTGAAAGAAAAATTTAAAATAAATTCTATAATAACCTATACATGTATGTACATCCATATACATTCTTACTTCAAATTCATGTATACGGCAACAGCCTTGATATAATTTATTTATACCCACCATATTTTGAAGGTTGCCATGGCAAAAACAGCTTATTCGGTTTTCTCCCTTACCCTCTATATTGTTGTCAGAACTAATAAATTTGGACCGTCTCCCTTGTTTTTTTTTCGTATTTGCCTCTACCTTTACTTCTTCCACATCAACAATTCACTATCAAGAAAAGAGAAACTAGCGCCTTCGTCGACGGAACTACTATCTAAAAAATGCTGTCTCATAGTAATACTATAGGTTTCATATACAATGCTCACACCTATTCACGTACACGAAATAATACTTACAAACACAACGAACTAGCCTAAAGGAATCCAACAAACTTGTAAAATCACATTAATAACGATGTAGGACTTGTACATTGGTACTTAATATACAAAATATATAGATGTAATTGTATATATATGTGTTTTTAATATAAACAGTTATCTTGGATTTAATTTATTGAACATTTTCTTGTTTTGAGTTTTTTAGGTGTTCGAAACTAAAATCGAAGATACTAATTTCACTTAAATAGCTGAATCACTTTTTGGCGGTAAGTGAGATGAGTCGGCGAGTAAGGCGAGTCATATCACTACACTCGCCCAAATAGTTGTACCTCGGTGCATATCGTTGTAGTCGTATCTCGTAATAGCTTTTAATCGCTTGTTTATTTTTCTTGACGCCCCACAGTCGGACACGCGATTTGGATCTTAGAGCTTAAAGTCACTCTCTGTGCCAACCCATTGGATAATCCTTACAAAATTTGAATTGAGGATTTCTTATAAAATTTGGAAAACTTAAGTTTTTGTTATTTCTTACTGCTTCATATTGCATTTTCTTTCGATTTTCTAATTCAACCTTTAAGTTTCTTATATGCCTTTTATCTGAAGAAATAACAACATATCAATTGTTTATTTATTGCATTTAATTATTTGACAGGTGGTCATAAGTAGCAACTTAAAATGAAAACTCGTGTTGTTGGGGATCATTTTTTGGGAAATCTTGTTCTATTGGGGATTGATTTCCCAAAAAAACACGGGTAATATCAAAATATTTGTTTTTACTCGGATAGATGTCAAGGATAGTAAATGCGCATCTTATGTCATCTTCAGAAAGTCTTATAGCGAGTTTCATTGAAATTTCAAAGATCTCCTCTCAAAATGGAGATTTGATATTTTCAATGAAACTTTGTGTCCAAATTTAATTTTATTTTGGCCGCGTTCGGTGGCATACCTTAAGCAAACCGGATTGATTTGTGTTGTTGTAACGCCTAAGGGAAAGCCAGATGATGAATTAAACATTATGTTGTCAAAAACAAATCTCAAGCTACCCAAAAATTATCATTAATTTCAGGAACAGCTGATTCAAAACTTCAGATTTGTACGCAATACAACTGACTTAACAGAGAAAGCTACCTGGATCGTTCGAGAACAAACCCACTACTAAGGTATCTTGGCAAGCCTATCGTCATTGCACCGAACGAGCCCAATGCTGAATGACTGACACACATATATCTGAAAAAAAAACATATCTTCATCATCAGATGATGAGGAAGATGAAGGCAAAGCAATAAAAAAACTACAAAATTTATAAAATCTAAATTATTAACTTCTTCGTCTGTTATTTGTTTATTTTTAGTTTAATTTTATAGCAGGGACTGGCACAATTTCACAATTAATTAATAACAAATTAGTTTCCATTTGATGTTTGACAGAAAAAACCTATTATGCGTGCATTCAGATCAAATCTGCCTACCCACCAAATATCAGATATTTCGTGTTGAGATCTGATCTAGATTTGCTCTTTTTGTTGGAATGAAACTCTTAAAAATCAAAAAGATGAAATATTTTGTCAGAACGAGTAGATCTTTTCTTGAATGAAACTCGCTATTAAAAAACTTACAGATAGTACACTATCCAGTGAATTATAGAGATCAGTGAACAAATATAAAAGTTTGGAAAATTAAACTGCCCACCTTTTTAACTGATGTCGATTTCGTTTCAACAAAAACATCGATCTGCCGTCTATCCGCCGTCAATTTTTTTCTGAAAATCAAATTCGTTTCAAATTAAAACCAGCTTTTTTTCTGGAAAAACAGATCCGTATTGAATCTCTTTTTGGAGACGGATTCAAAACGGATTTGTGCACAGATTCTTATGTCGATTTCGTTTCAATAATTAGGATTCGCTACTAAAACCAATACTTTTTGGCTTTGAAAAGAACGATTACGGACCGAATCTCTTTTTGGGACTGTGTGTGTTGCTTGGCAGCTCTAAAAAAAAAACAAATCTTCAATTCGTTAAAACATCATTATTTCGTTTTAATTTCCCGATTCCGACGCGGGGGAGTTCCTAAACCCACTTGCACTTTTTTAATATTTGTTTCCAAGAAGTTTTTAACAATTTTTTTTTATTTTTTAATATATTAATTTACTTTTTCTGTACACTGCCACAAAATAAAAATTAATTCACAACACAACAATTGAGAAACGTCAAAACAAATATTGTAGTGTGTGTACGAATCTGTGCACAAATCCGTTTTGAATCCGTCTCCAAAAAGAGATTCAATACGGATCTGTTTTTCCAGAAAAATATTGGTTTTAATTTGAAACGAATTTGATTTTCAGAAAAAAATTGACGGCGGATCGACGGCAAGTCGATGTTTTTGTTGAAACGAAATCGACATTACACACACTACAATATTTGTTTTGAAGTTTCTCAATTGTTGTGTTGTGAATTAATTTTTATTTTGTGCCAGTGCATAGAAAAAGTAAATTAATATATTAAAAACTAAAAAAAAATGTTAAAAAATTCTTGAAAACAAATATTAAAAAAGTGCAAGTGGGTTTAGCAACTCCCCCGCGTCGGAATCGGGAAATTAAAACGAAATAATGATGTTCTAAGAAATTGAAGATTTGTTTTTTTTAGAGCTGCCAAGCAACACACACAGTCCCGAAAAGAGATTCGGTCCGTAATCGTTCGTTTCAAAGCAAAAAAGTATTGGTTATAGTAGCGAATCCTAAGTATTGAAACGAAATCGACATGAAAAGGATGAAATTGCAGTTTGATTTTTAGCACATTTTTTTAAATACCAAAACAATGGTGGGTGCTTCTGGCATCACTGGTTTAAACTGTTGGTACTAGGAGTACAAGTACAGTAAAATATACCTTCCAGCCTAAAAATTGTGCTTTAAAAATTCAACATCTTTTTAAAAATTGGAAATCGACATTAATTAATTTGCCTGCTCTGAACTTCAAATATTTTAATAAAATTTCCTTAAATAATTATTTACTGAAATCGTCTCAACCTCTTCACAATTCACATATAAAAATTTGCTTATCAATTGTCATCTCTCTCCTAAATTTGACATTTCTTTATTTTGCCTGTTTTTTTTTTATAAAAAGGAAAATTAAAAAGAAAATCAGAGTTCAGTTTTTGGAAGATTTCAGACATGGCTAACCACGTGCATGATACCGTCTTCGAGAGAAGATTACGTCCTATTTATGGTATGAAAATAAAATAAACAAAAATAATTTATATATATACCCCCGGCATTTTTGTAATACTTAAATCTTTAACCAAACAGATTCCCTCGAAGTTGGCAATAACAAAAAGGCTCTTCAGGAAGCCGAAAAGCTACTGAAGAAACAACCTTCTCTAATATGTGCACAAGCTCTAAAGGCTCTGGCCCTTCTCAGATTGGGCAAATATGAAGAAAGCAATAACTTGCTGAAGAATATATCTCAGGAAAAGCCAACAGACGATTCAACTTTGCAGGTCTTGTCGTTTTGTTATAAAGAAATGGAACAACGTATGTACTCAGATTTTTTTTTTTGTTATACTTCCTAATGCAAAAAATAAGCTAAATTACTTTCAAATTTCAATAGTGGACAAAATATGTGAGTTATACAATCATGCAGCTAAACAGTCGCCCGGTAACGAAGAGATTTTGGCTCATCTATTCATATCATATGTCCGATTGGATGATTATAAGTCACAACAATCGGTGGCCTTGCAATTATATCGAGTGAAGCTTATAAATGCATATTATTTCTGGGCTGTCATGAGTGTTGTTCTCCAGGTAATTTTTTGAATGCTGTTAAAAGATGTCTTTGAAATAAAATAAAATGTATTGATTTTGTGTGCGTTTCTATAAATAGGGAATTCGTGGACCAGAGAGCAACAACCCTGATAAACGAAAGCTGTATCTAGCTCTGGCGCAACGCATGGTTGATAAAATGATTGCCGAAGATAAACTTGAAGATGAACAAGAAGCTCTTCTATATGTCACGATTTTGGACGAACAAGGAAAGTATATGGAAGCCCTGAACTTTCTCAATGGTCCTGTGTGTGAAAAATGCTATCCTGGCGCTCCAGTGTACTTAAAAATTAATTTGCTTAAGAAATTGCAAATGTGGAATGAGATTAACGTTATGCTAAAAGAACTGCTAAAATCTGAGTAAGTATTTGTAAAATTTTTGAGCTTAACAAGTTTTATTAAATTCCATATTGTGGCGATAATTGCGCGTACCAGCTGTTTTAGAGAGTACTACGATTTCCAAGCAGTATGGTTATTTCTATTATTTTGTTGTCCATCTGCAACTGCTCATGCTTTATGTTGCACTCGAAGCATTCCTTGAATAGTAGCTACATACCACTAAAAAGAACGTCCAGCATAAATGCAAAGTAAAATATATTTGAACAGGAAAAACTGTTTTTTTAAGAACTATTTTCTGGAACTTTCCCATTCGATTGTTTTAATTTGTTAGGAAAAAACTTTAATTTCAGTCCAAAAAATTCAAAAATGAATACCATGAAATTTAAATTCATCATTTATTAGATTTGTTTCTGTTTGTCTAAGCTAATTTCCAAAAAGAATAAATTGATTATGACGCTGCCTTACCTACAATGAGGATCCTGTATTCTAATTAGTTGGAAAATTGTAGCAATGAGTTGACTTAAATAAATTTACTTTTGTGCTACTATTTTTCTTAGATGGGATTATATAATCGTATAGCGACAATTCAATTACAGTGCTCTTTAATGGGGTTTTTATTTGGCAAATCCGGAATCCCTATGTGATCCGTGATCCCAACTGAACACATTGCTGTGATTCTGACGATTCCAAATTTTAAAATGATTGCATGTGTGAAAATAATTATGTGGTGAAAAAAAAATTTTTTGTTGCACAATTATTTTACGTTGTATTACGTTTTACGTTGTCTTAAAATGTTTAGCACAATTTCTTTAAAATCTTTAATTTAACAAAATTCTTTTTTGTCTGTTTATTTATTTATTAACTCTACTTACTTATCCGGTTCCCGATCCATGGAGGCTCGCTGCCTGACATATTGTGGTCTTCCATCGGTTGCGGTCCCTCAAACGCTCCCTCCAGTCGTCGAGACCAAGCGCTCTTGCGACTGTAACCGCCTGGTCCCTGTAGCGGAAGTTCGGTCTTCCTGGTCGTCTCGAATCTGTGGGCTGGGATTCGAAGATTTTCTTGGCTGGAGCGTTGTTGTACATTCGCTCGATGTGGCCTAGCCAGTGTGGTCGACGCGCTTTGGCTCTTTGGACTACATCCACATTCTCTCGTACAATTCTCGATTGAATCTTCTATTCCATTCGCCCTCTTCTTCTATAGGACCAAATATCCCCCGAAGAATTTTCTCTCGAAAGTGCCCAGTATCAATTCCGTTTTTTACTTTTTAATACCAATTTGTTTTTAGAAAAAAATAAAGAAACTGTGTATAAAAAATAAAGTAAAAAATAACTTTTTAAAAATATATTTAGATTTTAAATAGAAATGTTTTTCATACGATGCGATCGAACATAAGAGCAATTTCGTGCGATCCAGTCGTGCATTTTATTTACTTATCGTGCAGCACTCTGCGCTATAGAGTAAAACTGGTAAAATTAGCGTTTTGTATAGCGTGCACTTTGTCTTTCGAGACAGGAGTTTTGAACCCATTTGTTTGGCCAAACCGAAGTAGCAGCGTTTCGCTAGGGTAATTTTTCATCGCATTTCTACTAAGGTGTTGTTCATGGAATTGATGTTTATTCCGAAGTAGGTGAACTCCTTGACTACCTCGAAATTACTGCTACCAACAGTAACGTTTTGTCCTAGGAGATAGACACATGACGCTTTGTTTGCTGATAGCATATACTTGGTTTTGTCCTCATTCACTTCAAGACCAATGCATTTCGCCTGTTCAGCAGTAGCTGTGAATGCGTCAAGTACAGCTCGCTTGGAGCGGCAGATGATATCGATGTCGTCCGCAGAACCAAGCAGTTGGGAAGACCTGTTGAAGATAGTGCCTTCCAGTTTAACACCACTCTTGCGTACTATCTGCTCCAGAACTATGTTGAAGAAGTCACATGATAGCGCATCCCTTGTCTGAATCCTGTAATCCTGGAAAAGCTCGGATGATCTGTTTCCCATTTGCATACTGCACATATTTTGTAACGTTATGCTGCATAGCTGGATCAGTTTTTCGTGATCCCTAGTTCCGACATCGCCAATAGAAGTTTTTGGCGACTTATGCTATTATATGCGGCTTTGTAGTCGATGAAAAGATGGTGCGTCTCGACTTGAAATTCGTTGGTATTTCCGGTCTTTCCGGGTCTTTGCACACTGGTAGGTACCGATGATAGTGTTGCAGAAAGGTTTTAGACTCTCACATAGTACGTTGGATAGGATCTTGTAGGCAACATTAAGCAGGGATATGCCTCTATAGAGGACATAGGATCGCCTTTTTTGTAAATTGGGCATATGGATCTATTTGACCAGTCGTCGGGCATGCTTTCCTCCTCCCACACTTGGCTGATGAGACATATCCTCCATACTTGAAGAGTTCCGCAGGTAGACCATCCGAGCCGGCGGATTTGTTGTTCTTAAGCTTGTGAATGGCTTTCTTAACCTTTTCAGTACTCGGCGCTGGGACTGGATCTTAATTGACTGGTCTCATGCTTCTTTGTTCTCCTGTTGCTTCCTCTACATAATACCCATTAAGCAGTTGCTGAAAGTGCTGCTTAAACATATCTACAATCTACAATTCCATGTGGTTCGGTCACTAGGTTCCCTTCGCTGTTTCGAAGAGCTTGTTTATTAACTCTAGCGACTACAAAACTTTCTTAGAATATCTTAATAAAATTTTAATTAATAAATAATATTCAATAATAAGGACTTACATTCATTTCTACTATAATGGAAATCTAAAAAATATTCGAATTAATTGAAATATGAAGCAGCATTGCATATTGGATTATTCAGACCGTCATAAGTACTGTCTAGGAATATAGAAGTCGCTTTTTCGAGGTCGCAGGTGCAAGGATAACTGAATTCTTTAGAATTTCTAAAAACGAAGACAAGCATAGCATTTAATTTCGAAACCAGAAAGTCCTTATGCAAGTCAAAACTAAGAAGAAAATCAAAAATAAATCCCATACAGCGCCTAGAAATGTTGTATTCGAAAATAATTGGGGTTTTAGATCTAGTAAATGACACTACCGAACTTTTGCGAATATTTAAGTGCAGACAATTAATTTTGCATCAGTTCGTAAGTCTAGCAAAACCTGTTGAAGTTTTAAAAAATCTGAAAGCGATTTAATTAACCATGGGAACGGGACATAATCCCGAATAGCCAAAATTGGGAATCTCGAATTTAATAATCCCGAATGCTAAAATCCCGAATGCCAAAATCCCATATGCCAAAATCATGTATATCAAACATTCATTTAAAAAAAAAAGAAATCAAAAATTCGATTTAAACTATTTACATTATTTACACAACAATTTAGATATAACACTCTATATTGAAATCACTTTTAAATTTTTTGTTAGGAAAGAATTATGTTTTCCGAAAAATAATCAACCTTTTCAATTTGCAATCTTTTTTTTAGAATAGCTTGAATTCTTAGATTTTTTTCAATTTGCTTTCGGAGAGTACAAGTTCTTTTGATAAGTCTTGAATTATTTTGTATGTCCCGGCGCGGCGGTGCAGGGACATAACTCCGCGGGACATTAGTCCAAAACACTTTTTTTACTTATGTTCCACTTTCGTAGGAAAATCAAATTTTGGAATTATAACTCATTTCAGGAGGGCTGTCATATGTCATTAACTCAGCCCTATGTCATATGACATAGTTCAGCTCTTAAAAGCTTAAATCACGCGAATCGCCAGAAGAAATTATAAATTTTCGAAATAAATAAAAAAAAACAATTTAAATCCAAAAAAAACTTTATATGCACCCAAACTGGAGACCACTTTGGCATTCGGCGTTTTTTGAACCCAACCCATAAGACGATAAAATAAAGTGTTCAAGTGGTTTCTTTACGGGAAAGCCGAATGATTAATTATAACGCGAGATGAAAAAGAGCCTTATTTCACATATTGCTTACGATTTTTTTTAGTTAACTCATTGACCAACTAAGTAAAACAGAATGAAACCCAATTAGCTTACAATCTAAAACATGAAGCTGAACACCATTAAAGGCTTTACCAAACTCATTGTAAATAGCATCAACCTGAAAGTATTTTTCCCAGTTACATAGGCAACAGTTTATGAAAAAAGCTAAATTTGTTGTAGTGGATCTACCACTTACAAAACCATGATGATTTTGCAATTGGCCTATAATTTTCAATATCATTTTTAGATCCTGATTTATGAATTGGGGTAACTAAAGAGTACTTATAGCAATCCAATAACTCAGAGGGTGATAAATTAAAAATTTTTTGATGAGGATAAAGTAAATTAAATCTGCAAATTTGTAATAATTATAGGAGGCAAGTTATCAGGTGAAACAGTAAACAAACTGTAAACAGAGGAAAGTTCATTCAAAAATTATCACTCACTGAGATTTAAAGAGATCCCATGTTAACTGAAGAGTTCTCGAATATTGGCTCCATAACAAATTCAGCCTCATAACAAATTCAGGCTCATAATATATTGCAAATATCTTTTAATTCATTACTTTAAGTTTTATATTCAGTGGAAGGCCAATTGATTTCCTATTAGAATTTAGGAGAACCCAAAAGGCTTTAGGGTTGCTTTTTATCTTAGTGGATAACACATACAGCTGATAAAGGAATCTTTTTAAGAATTCATACTCTTTCCTTAAGCAACAAAATACCGGTTTATTATAAAACAGTTTTTTCAAATGGAATACATTTGGAAAAATCGTCTTCAATTACATATTGCTGAGTTTATTTTTCATCAAACAGAGTACAACTCATACAGACTGCTATAAATATTTAATACAATAAATTAATATAATATAATGTAATGATATGTACAATAAGTAAAAGATAATATATTAACAATAGGTAAAACATAATTACAAAGAAGGCTGCGAGAACAAAGCAAACATTAAATTTTTCTGGAAAAAATCTCTTGAATTATTTGAAAAAATATCTATGACTTCAACGAAAGAATTAGTTTAGTTTCTCTTATGCAACGTGCAAGCGGTACGTTTCTGCTGAAATTTCTTCTAGAAAATTTCTCTCGCAAATGATAATTAGAGCGGAGAGTCCTTGATGGGGAGTAAAAATGTATTCGTTCTAAAAAAAGACAACATATATTCCCAAACAAAATATACATAACCTTTCAAATTTAAAGAGCTCAATGGCTTACGAAAGTTTTAAGCAAATTCATTATCATATGGATAATTGGAAAACAAAAAAATAAAAACAAAAATAATGGTGTTAGTTAAAAGAAAATCAACAATGTAAGTCTTGCAACAAAATAAACAAACACAAATTGGGCTATTTGTGTTTAAAACGTAAAAAAAGAGACAAACAACACACAACAGAAAGAATATTCTACAAAACAAAAAATATCCTATAAACGAGAAAATATTCGAAAATTCTAGTAAACAAATATTAAAATTTTCCACTTCTCAGTTATTTCTGTTTACCTTACTGCGTTTCTTTCTTTATTCCTGTTTGTCTTTATTTTTGAATATGAAGATTTCATACTACTACACAAATAATAAACTTCTTGCTCGAATTATCATTTCTCTCGAATGTGCCCATCACTAAATCATGGAAATAGCTGAAAAAGCTTGACAGCTTGGTGTTTTTACAGTTTGTACACCAGTTGCTCACAGAAATTCACGTAGTAATAGCCGTGTTTTATTATCGCCAATAACTCATATGGTTCACCCCGTGTACACTCTGTTGCCGAATTTAATACTAATATTTGCAAACCCAGATAGAAACCCCGATAGAAACCTGTATATCGTGTTGTTTTTGTAATACGTGCTAAAACATAACACAGACCCAGACCCGTAGATAATAAAACGCAGCTAATCAGCCCTATCACAAATTCCATCGTAATCGAAAATATGCTACGTTTCCAGATAAATCTATCACAAATTCCATCGTAGTGGATTCGGAGTGAAAAATTCGCTTACGATTTTCGAAGTTCGTAGAAATTGGTATCACTGAATTCGAATGGAATGATGTGAAACAGGCGTTTTCTACGACAAAATATTTGTGTCGGATACTGAAAGTAATGCGTCGTTAACAGTTATTTTAAAGAAAAATTTAAGTATTTTCACAAATATATTTGATTTTAAATTTCAATATGAAAGTCTCTAATGAGCGAGATAGGCGGCCTGGCCTCCCAAGGCTGTAAGAAACTGGCAAAAGAAGAAATTGAAAATTTCTGGGAAATTGTAAAAGGCAACCTTGGACTAAAAAATTGTTTTAAATGTTCACATAATCATGTGTGTAAGCTTAATTAAAATTAAAAATAGCACGGTATTGCTATTTATCCTTTCATTTTGGCATATACCGCTGATTTCGAAAATAAGAATATTCCACACGGATTTTGTGAAAGCTGTTTGTCGTAGATCGGGGCGTAACTGTCCGTGCGGGGAATTATTACGATGGAATTTGTGATAGGGCTGAATAATTCACAATTTTTTCAATGTAGGGAAAGTTTTTCTCCTCCACTTTGACAGTGTCTGTAGTAATTTTTTCAGCATTTTTGGAAAATTTGTACAAATTGTTACGAATTCATAAGATAACAAACACACCCATTATCACCAACAACAACAACTGGAATGGGAACATCAGCCCTGTTTTTTTTTTTGGGAAAAGCTATGCGCAGTGAAGCAGGATTTACACACATTACAAAAACAAGAATCTGCTTTCGACAAAACTAAAAGTAGATAGATTTTTGACATTTGTTTGGGTATCGAATGATATTTTGTTTTTTAGTTAGTAGTTCCGATGACTTTAGCTGCGTTTTATTATATACGGGTGTGGGTCTAGGTTAGTTTTTAACACGTATTACAAAAACAACACGAGATCCAGGTTTCTATCGGGGTTTTTTATCTAGGCTTGCAAATGTTGGTATTAAGTTTGGCGAACAGAGGGTACATTTAAGTACCCAGAGCATTTTATTTTCATGGTGTGAACCAAATGGGTTATAAGCGATAATAAAACACGGCTTTTGATGAATCTCGAAGTCTTGTTTTTGTGCACGTTCATTCATTTATTAGATAAGTTATCTCGGAAACCAAACTATTCTAATATATTTGTGAACGATTCGAAAAGGTTAGCTGAAAGCAGTAAAAAATCAATAATTTTTGTTTTAGTATGTGTTATTTTCTCAAAAAAAATGTTTAACACCTATTCACGTACAGGAAAAAATTACCAACGTAACTAACTAGGCCAAAAATACCTTTTATTTAGTTTTGTTGCTTCATCATATAATAACAATGTAGGTAAATATAAATGCATAAGTATGTATTTGAACTTAATGTTAAAAATAGATGTTATTTTACACATATGTGTATATTAATCTAAATACATCTTTCGGATTTAATTTAAGTTACAGTTATGCTTATTCGTGCCAAACTGCCAGATCAAATCATGCTTTTTGACAGTTGCTGTCAAATTGCCTAAAAATGAAATAACTAAAACTTGAGCAGCGCCCCCTCTTAAAATTGGAATTTTAATGTTTAAAGGAGCACGTCAGTGCATATATATTATTTAGTAATAAATACGCAGTCATTAGTAGTACGTGAGTGTGTGGTATCGATAGAGCACTTATAAGACGTGCAAGACATAAACTCTGTCAAATTCCATTGCAAAATTATTAAGATATCTTCTAAACAATCTCAATTCTTTTATATCAAAAATTTGAAATTTTCAAATTAAATTTCATCTGCGGAAAAGGGTGATATTTTAGAGCTTTTCGGCGAAAGCTTATTGTCTAGACAGCAAATGTACAAGTTTATTGATGGATGTCGTAGATAATGAACATGACCTTAAAATTCCTGTGAAACTAGATTTTCACGATCTTACGTTGAATTTAGAGTCGAGTTGACTAACCATTGAATATAGAAGAGAACATAATTGTTTTTTTTTTCAGTGTTTATTCGTTGCGACGTTTATAAGTTTTACGTCAAACACAAAATAATTTTAAAATGAACATTTTGGAACACAGATGTGGAAATTTCTACTTTTTGTTATTTCTTACTGCTTACATTTTATTTGCATCTTTGAATTCAAGTTTTAATATTCTTATCTGATATAAACAAATCAATTGTTGAATGTTTGCATTTGGTTATTAGACAAATGGTCGGTAATACCAACTTAAAAATACAAAAAAAATAATGCTGCTGCGGATCGTTTTTTGGGAATCCTGCTTCACTGCCGATAGATTTCCCAAAAAAAAACAGCCCTATCATTAGCAACAACAGCATCAGCGCAGCAACAATTAATGAGTCATCGTAAACATCTTGATGGAGAATATTAGTATTCTCACTTCTCATCTCAAACAATAATAACAGACATAGCATTCAGCAATTCTAATGAACCAAGGAATATTTTCGTTGATTTTGGTATTTTCAAAGGCGCTTACTAAATAATAGAGCATTTTATTAGATTTTTAGTCTAATGATTTTTTTTACAGGTCTTAAATATCGAATTGATTTTTTTTACGACCTTTAGTCTAAAATGCCAGTTTAGATCTTCCAATATTGGAAGATCGTCCAATCATGTATACTTAGATTAAGATGTAATATATTAGTCGATGGTTACCGACACAAATAAAAATCATATAATTCGCAGTCCTTAAATGCTGTAAATTTTATTTGTGTAGGTAACCATCGACTAATATATTGCATCTTATAAAGGTACTACAGCATCTAACTGATGAGCCACGATTTTAAATATATACATAATTACCTATGTAGGTATCTAACTTTTTTTTTTGCGAAATAAACTAAACTATCTACGTACTTATTTGATGTACCCGATGCCTTCTGAGAAGCCATTTCTAGTTAATATTAAGAGGCGAATCTAATTTGTTTAATATAAAAAAAACTACAAATTTCGTTTCCATTCATTTTTGTTTTCAATTATCTTTTAGTTAAATATATTATTCGCAAAAATGTTGACATTGATAAATTTGTGAATATTTCTCTTGATATTCATTAATTTTAAAAGAACGTGATGTCTTCTAAAACATTTTATTTGGCTAACTCGAAAGCCGAAAACACTCGTGAAAGTATCTTTTGGTGTTCATTTTTCTTTCTATTTTTGTTTATCCATATTTAAAGACAGATACATTATTTTCATTTTACATATAATTAGACTCACATAACTCAATTTTTTTCAATACACCACAAGTAGTGAATTTTATTTGAATCTATTTTAAGAAACGCATAAATACATTTTCATAAATATCTTGCATCGCATACATTTTCTTCTCTGCTTAGATGACAATACGACAATACTAAACAAATAATATAAACTCAATTTTTTTTCGGATAAATTCCTAAAGTAAAACGTTATGCGAATAACTAAACATTTTGTTATGAATTATCAAATTTTATGGAGGATATGCGTTTTATACCAAAACAAATCTGAAATTGCCAAAGAAATTCATTGAAGAATTGGGTAGAAAATAAAACGAGTGTTTTTAAATTTCCACTCCATGTAATCAAGTTTACTATGGTCTTATTACTTGGTATTTAGTTTTTATTTGTTTATCTGTTATATATAATTAATTCTCATGTCACTTTGTTGTGCACGATGAACTCCGAACCTATCTAGCCGATTTTCATGTTTTTATTTTTGAAATGTTTATTTTGTTTATAGGACAGTTTTTAATACGTAATACTTAAAAATAACCGTACTTTCCATACAATTTGTTTCCATCTTGATTATTCGAAAACGGCGCCAACGATTTTGAAAAACAAAGTGTGTGCACTGTTTTAAGTATAGTCTACATTTTGGTCAAACATTTTGTTTACATATTTTGTTATTAACAGTACCTTCAGTACAACAATTTTCAACTCGATTAACATTTTTATATAGTAGTCCCTTCAAACTATAAATAATACTGCATACCAAAATTTTGGAAAAATATTTTTTTTTTGATTTTTGAAAAAAAAAATATTTTTTTTTTTGAAAATTCAATATTTCGAAAACGTGTTAGCAATTTTTTTTAAAATCTCCTTTTTAAGTTTATATTGTCAAATGTTTAAAATTGTTTTGTGAATAAAAAATTATGTAAAAGCGACTTAAATATATTTAGATTCTTAATAGACATATTTTGCATTCGATGTGATCTAACATAAGAGCAAGTCCATACGTGCGATCCAGCCATGCATTTTATTTTATATTCAAAAAAAGGGAAACTTGAAATCAAAAGATATTTACGATTCTCTGCATCACAACACTGATCGGCAGTGAGGTTGATTATGTTATTTCTAGTAAATTCAAAATGGCTACGTCAATGAAAATAGCCACTGAAACTTGAATGTGGAAGGACTCTTATTTGGTTCTATACAAAATATTCATATTTTTGATGATTGTGGACCGAATTTCACGCAATTTTGAAAATTGCGTATTGAGGCAACTTACTACACATACAAAATATTCTCATAAGAGGGTGTCTGAAAAAATGACACAACAAATGAACAACACACTTTAACTTTAATTTAATTTTATTCAATTATTCTACGGATATACTCCGCGGTTGTAGTTGTTCCTGTCGTTGTTTTGTTAAAGATCCGATAGCTTCAAATTCTTTCAATTCTTCCCTGAAAATTAAAGATGCTTCCCTCGCTAGTCCACAGTATTGAGACGTTTTTTTAGGACACCCTGAAATCAAAGAAAAATATTAGCGAATTAATATACATACAATTGGTTGTGTGTTCTTACCAGCACCGTCCTCATCCAGCGTCAAAACGTAAATTTGAGACATAATCCGCCAAAATTATGCAACCGTGTACGTTTCAGCAGAAGAATTACCGGAAACGTACGTAAAGCAACGATATTGACTGGGAAGATCAATGGAGAAGTTGTTCTATTACTTGAAATACCTATGATTCCATCAGAATCAACAATACCTTTCAAAATGTTACAATTGCCGATAGTTTGGCAATCGCAATGACGATAAATAAGCCACAAGGGCAGACAGTGACAATTTGTGTCTTGGACTTGGAGAATCCGTGTTTCTCCCATGGTCAGCTGTATGTTCTATGCTCACGCGTTTGAAAACCATCAAATTTATTTGTTTTAACTAAAGACGGATTAACGAGTAATATTCTTCATCCTTTAGTTCTTAATTAATGGAAAGCACTGATTGCTACTAATTAGAATCTTTACCCATCACTTTCTTAACAATACTAATTTTAATATATAATAATTGAACGCAATACATTAAAGTCGCAGCAACGCGCGGCCGGGTCTGCTTGTTTATTTATAAAATTATTTGGCTCAATGACCATTAGAGTTTTTTAAATTTTACAAATTAAGTCATTAAATAATTGTTCTATGAATTTAAAATTTAATTATTAATTGATCTTACGTGCACATTTGAGTTTTGAATTGATTATTTTGTACATTGGTTTTAAATGTTTGAATATCGCACTGGGAGGGAAACATTCGGTTGGGTAAAGCATTCCACATTCGTGTAGTGCGGCTAAAGAATGAATTTGACAGTACGTCCGAAGTTGGGCTCAAGGGTAAACATATGAGCACTCCTAGAAGCGTGATTATTACGGTTGAATTGTTTTAGGGGAGGAATGCAACTGATTGTTCACTAGAACTCTGTCTAT
The DNA here is from genome assembly GCA_910595825.1 of Philhelius pedissequus. Lineage (NCBI taxonomy): Eukaryota > Metazoa > Arthropoda > Insecta > Diptera > Syrphidae > Philhelius > Philhelius pedissequus. Next base: position 166,618,111 of record OU343161.1, read on the forward strand.
AAAAATACCGATATAACAATGAAAGGCATGAAACATTTCACCGTATTCGATGGTCTAGCGTATAATATTTCTGCTTGTCCTTTGGTAGTTCTGTTTCGGGCGATATTGAATTCCTCTAAGTTTCTTAGATCACATAGGACAAGTCTTTTTGCACATGTTGTGTTTAATTTTGAAAAATAATTCCCTTTATATAGAGTCTTTGATTGATATTTAGCCAATTTATTGATTCAACCATAGATGATATTGAAGTAGATAGATAAATATAATTTTATTTATGTTATTACACAATTTTTACACGATATTATTACCAGCCCGATTCTGCTATTCATTGCGGGGATTTTTTCTTGAATTTTCACTCATCACTATTCTGTTATTCATTCGAAGCGAATCTTGGGGCAAAATCCTAAACGCAAATCTTGCGTATAATATGCTAAGCAAACTGTCTCTAAACGCAAACAGAAAAATTACTGCTAAGCACACTGTCCCAAAACGCAGTTCATTCTTTTTTCTTGCGCAAACTTCATTGCAATTGTGCAAGTTTTAAACTTGTGTTGCGCACTTCACTTGCTTTTTAATTTTTAACGGGTTCGTGCATTTGCTTAGCATGAGACCTGCTTTGCAAATCTTGCGTTTAGGAATTTGGCCTTGTATACATTGGTAAAGTCGATAATATTGTGCGGTATTCTGCTATTCACGTGAACCCAATCAATCCATACTATTCAAACCGACTTATCAATTGTTGCGGATTTGGTATTTGGTTATTTCTGGTTGAGTGTTAAAAGGTTAGCGGGTCTTGAAATGTAATAAATTTGGTAAAAAACACTGATGGAGTTGTTTATAAATACATATTAAGCTTCAAATAACGAATTTTCTATTTAAGCATTAAAAACAAACATCATACAACGTTTCATTAAGTTTTTCTTTATGTCGTTCCTCCGTAGTTATCAACTTGTGAATTTCCTTATTTATGTTTGTGAAAGGGAAAATAAGTCCGTTACATGCATACATACACATTTTTATCCAAACTTCAGAGCATCTGTTTTAAATTGTAATATGAACTTGGGATAGTGCAGTTCACCCGATGGATAGCAGAATACAAAGGCAGTGTGAAAGGGAATCGAATGGGTGGATCGAATACTCGATTCACGTGAATAGCAGAATAGGGCTGTACAAGAATAAAATAAAATAAGTATGGGCAATGGCATGATTCTTGTTCCCTTTAAAAAAAGTATTTTAATATTAAAGAAAAACGACAAGGTTAATTTAAAAACATGATATTTTTGTGTTTTTTTTTGTACTATATAAACTCCGTAATGATATTATTGCGATATGTTAATGCAGTTTTAATATAATTATGAAAAGAATCCCAATTGTCTGTGTTAAGAATATTATTTGTTTTTTCCATTGTCAATGAACAGTTTCTGAAATTAATAAGTCTTATATTATTGTAAATTGGACATAATTGCCAAGAAGTAAAATTATTAAGAAGTGAATTGATATTGAAGTATACATATACTTTCTTACATATTTGATCTACATATGTGATCATTAAATGATAGCTTGTTATCAAGAAGTGCACCTAGTTGTTTGATCGAAATTTAATTCTTCTGCGTATTGTAAATTCTAATATTTATCAGTAAGAAGGGGAAAGAGTTTATTTAGTGTCATAAATTTAGTTTTATTTGTATTTAATATTAGTTTATTCATACTTAACCACATAGATATTGCACTTAGGTTAGGTTGGGAGGCGCGTTCGCAGCTCAAAGGTTGCTGTGTACACGGGGGCCTATTGGTCTATTGTGATCCCCTTTCACAAAGAGAAGTCCCTAACTAATGTTTCATGAAGACTCGTTCATTTACGAACCAGCCCGTACTTTCTATATATTTTTCTTATTTACCATTGATATATGTACTAGGTCGTCTAGTTCATCAACAAACCTGTTTCCGAAGTGTCGGAGGTTTGTAGATTTGGACAGTCTTAGAGCGGGTTTTTAATGGTTTCATCAGCATCTTTACAGCTCCTACAGAACTTACCTATCAATTTTCTTGCTCGATTCTTTTGGTGAAGATGGGTTGACTGAAGCGTGGTGTCAATCGTTAAAAGGGGGAGTCCAAATATGGCTGTCGGATTCCTAGGCTGGGTGGGAAACGGCTACACTGCACCAACATCGGCAGTACCCTTGAAGTGGTGATAGTCCGTCCGACGTCTTGTTTTTAGATTTCTTGTTCTGGCCTGATTTATGTTTTGCTTGCAAGTGAGGTCAAGTTTCGGGGGCAAGATCCCCCCCATTCCGGCGAGCTAACTTCCGCGCTTCACAAGCAGGCCGCGCCCCCCGGTACTTGGCGTTCCTTTTTCCCCTGTCCCAATACTCCCTGGCCTATTTCCCTGCCTCATCCTTTATCCCACCTATCCTCACCACCGCCACCTATCCGACTTTCCTTTTGCTTGCAACAAATGCTCTTTTTACTCAGTGATAAATTATACTGGGTTTTGTTTTCGTTAATTATAGGCCATAAACTTCTAGAGATAACACGTCGCTCCTGGATATCCAGGAGTTATTTGTTTGCTCTTTCATTTTTATGTCTATCTTTCTTTCTACTACCCCAAACGGGACTTCAGGACCCATACCCAATAAGTTGTTGCTGCCCCCTTTTGCTATTGAACTCTTCCTTGCCATTTCATTTGCTATATAGTTCCCCTCTAAATTGTTGTTTCCAGGAACCCAACAGAGTTTGACTTGGTTAGAGTTACCGATGTACGCTTCGGCACTTTGTCACTGCCTTATATCTTATCGTCTTGCTGGATAGTGCTTTGATAGCTGCTTGGCTGTCCACAAAAAATGTGATCTCATGAAATCAGTTTTCTCCTATGGATCAGTTTCTTATTTAATAGCGTAAATCTCAGCCTGGAGTTATATGATACCTTAATATTAAGGGCTTTACAAAACACCCCGGCCCCTGTTTCTTCTTTCATTTTAGACCCATAAGTGTAGATGGGAATACCCTATTCTCTTAAAAGTTAGCTAGGTTCCCATCCATGTCTTTCGGCATTACCATCGTGAAATTTCGATTGAAGTCTATTTTCGGTGGTAAGTAGTCAGTGGTCACATCAAGTTCAGCCATGTTACCGTACCTTTGCCAGATAGATCCATGACCTTTAGTACTGTGCTTCCAAGAGCCCGTTTCTTTAAGTCATTCTTGGCTGCCGTGCGCCTTATGTACTTGTCCAGACTTGGAAGATTTAAAATGATTTCCAGCCCTGCTTGTGGCGTAGACCTTGATATAACTATCTTTCTCTACAACTTTTCACCACACAATGGACTCGTAGGTAAGTATGGGGCGAACGATCGCTGTGTTCATCCAATGGATGACTTGCGGTCGCATCGCCCATTGTGTTCCAAAGGTTATTTACATGTGTACAAGGCGCAGAGTGCTCTTTTCATTCTTTCCTCTGTGTTCCGTTTCCAAGTTAGCTTAGAGTCTAGGATTACTCCCAGATATTTGGCTTCTGTGGAGAGTTTCAGAGGGATCTCATTCAGCTTAGGAGGTATAAAGTCCTCAAGTTTTCTTTTCCTCGTAAACGAAACTAGGTCAGTCTTAGCGGGGTTAACCCTAAGATCGTTTTGCTCTGCCCACGAGGGTAATTCCTTGAGTGGAGATTCCATTATATCTTTGATGGTGGTATCAGAATTACTATGTCGTCTGCATAAGCCACTGTTTTGATTCCTTTGTTTTTAAAACATGTAAGAATGTTGTTTGCTACTAGGACCCATAGAAGAGGTGAGATTACTTCTCCTTGTGGTGTGCCTCTTGTAACTGTTTTCTCTACAATAGTGTCCCCAAGTTGTGAGTTTATGATCCTACTATGCAGAATGATTGTTTCTACCCGAAACCGATGAATACCGAATTATACACAATTATATTTTTACTTGTGATATAAATATGTATGTATGTGCATAAATTCACAAATACTATAGTGCAAGTTTTGCACTATAGTAATTCCACCTGTTTGAGTTTCTGCATCTGCCGGTCGATTTACATCTTAAACCGATGAACCAATTTTCTTCAAACTTAGTACTTAAGCATCTTAAGTAATTGGATCGATTTTTTTTAAAACTTTTTTTGTACACAAATAACTGCCATACAATTTTTGTACCAAAAATGGTAAATCATAATTATCTCGAAAACGGCTCTAACGATTTTGATCAAAACAAAAATTAATGGACTACATTTTGATCTGCCATAGTTTTTTTTTATTTTCTGTCTGTCTTTCTGTCTGTACAACGCTCTACAGCCTAAATGGCTAAAGTGATTTTTTTCAAACTTGGCGTTTTAAAATAGATAATCGTTTTTTTAGGTCCAAAACTAACGTACCTGCCATACAATTTTTTCTACCGTCTCAATTATATCGAAAACAGCTCCGTCGGTTTTGATAAAAAAAAAGTGTGTGCACTATTTTAGGTATACTCTACAATTTGATCAATTTTTTTTTAATATTTTGTTATTAACGGTACAACCATTTTTTTGATTTTGAACTTTCTAATAAACGGCTTGACGGATTTCGATCAAGTTTTTTATATAGGAGGTCCTTCAAATTATAAAAAAAAAACTACATAGGGTCAAATAGGGTAATTGTGAACTGGTTAATATGCTCTATAAATAAAACTTATTTGCTTTGTCATATAATTTCCAACTTAATTTATTCACGAAATAAATACTTTTCTTTTTACAAAATACTGAGTGTCCAATATGTAAAAAACTATTACATTGGACACTCAGTAGTTGCTTAAACACTCAACCCTCCATGTATATTTATTTTAGTCGGAGAATTTTTTTTGCCCAAGTTGGCGTAATTCATTATGACACGATATACTCTTGGAGAGCTTACATCCTGCCATGTAGAAGGTATATGTATGATTAAATGTATGCTTAAGTGCAACGCAGGAATTGTTACACCAAGTGGTATTAGAGTCATTTATTACCCGCGCTATGTTAAAAACATATAAAGAGTAATCATAATCCCTTGAGCGCATGTAAGATTATAAAAAACAAAACTATATTTATTTAACAAAAAAATGCTTCTCTTTATACATAATTCTTATATTTTTATACAGTCGAGATCGTTGGGATTATTACCAAGATTTTCTAACCAGTTGTTTTGAATTACACAAGTCACAGAGCGGTATTGAGAATTCTGATGGTGGTATATCAAACATGGATGAATGCCACGACTTTTTATGTCAGGTGCGTTGTGTAGTTGTTTCCTTCATTATCCCCCTTCTTAAAATCTTCTTAATTTTAAGTTGATTGAAGGTGACGGCAAACGGGTACGAGGGCCATATCTGGCTCGTTTAGAGCTACACAAGCGTATGCGTGCCAATGAAATGAACGCCCAGGAACTTCTTGGTGATTTCATACAACTCATTATTGAATATTTCCGGCTATTTGGAGATAAATCTTGCTGTACTTCTGATGTTACATTATTTCTTACATCAGTTTCCCTAGAAGACAGATTAGTCTTAGCTAGTAAACTCCTTCAAGAGACTGGAATATCTTCAACATCACTACCGCAAAATGTGAGCTATTAAGTTTTTTTTGTTTGTTATAATTATATTACTCTAATGTTTATCGATTTTTTTCTTTAGAAAGAACAAATGCAAAAGCACATATGCTCCATACAAATTTCCAGAATTTGCGGTCATTATATGAACCTAGAAACAGAGCATTTGATTGCATTTTATACAGCATTGCGTTTGCATTATGAACACGGACTCAGTTCATTTGGAAAAAATCTCTTGCCCACAGATATGGGACCTTCGGATCCATACGCATTGCTTGCTGGTGAGTATGAAAATAATTTCTTGCAATGGTATTTTATTAACATTTTGAATATTTTTAGCAAATGTTATGTACGATGTTTGTGTGAAAGAACAAAAATCAGATAAGCTTTTCGAAGCGCTATGTCTCCTGCAATATGTCCTCAAAAACAGTCCCAGTAATTTTCATGTCAAGCTGTTATGCTTAAAAATATATCATATTTTCGGTTGCATCACAGGGGCGCAGCAAATGTATGAGTCAATCGATATAAAACACATTCAGCTGGATTCAATGGGTTATATTCATTGCAATTTGCTTCCACTTTGTGGCCGTCCATCAATAACTCGTGTCGTATTTGATACAACCCTAAAATTTTTTACCAACAGTTATAAAGAACGCTTAGAATACATCGCATTGACATACCGCTACTGTTCATTTTCAAAGCTTCAAGAGTTCCTTAATTTTAAGGAGCGCCTGACAAACAGCTTACATTATGTATCCATATCTGTAGAAGCACAACTTTCCGATTTGGTTTCTTTGTTCGGATCTGTTCAACAAAATCTCAATACATATAGTTTGATGAGTATAGAACCACAAGAGGACCGAATAAATTGGAATAATCTATCTGATAATCGGGATTTACCAGCCATAGTACGTTGGGATCCTGTGCATATTGTAAATCATGAACAGCATCAAACAGAAACGATTGAACAAGAACTTGAAGCGCTACAACTTCGTTCTTTAATGTTGAGATTGGTAGCATCATTTGTCGATCTTTATCATTTTAATGTCAATAGCAGCAGTAGTAAGACAAAAAGTGAATCTAATTCAAAAGACACTGAAACTGTAGAGGTATTGCGCAAAGGCTGGGATGGAATATTCCAACGAATACGATTGATGAAATATGAGAAAATTTCTAATCAGTTTCTAGTCAATTTGGTACCATCACGTCTCCATTTAATGCTGGAACTGCCTTATGAGAAATTCTTTAGTGATTTGGCAGGTTTTATTTTGGATTTACATATAGGATGTATTAAAATGGAACAATGCAAAGTGGTAAGCAGCAATGTAGATGATGTTGCTTCCGTGTTCTTAGATGCTATTAAAGAAAGTAATAACAGCGAAGATAACCTCTGGTGTCGTCGATCAGTACAGCAAAGGATTTCAGTTGCTATTGAGGTTTTATTCAAAAGATATTTTTTTTGAATTACCTCTAATTTATAATTATATATTTTTTTAGATTCTATCCCTTTATGCGTTTATTTTATCAATTTGCCACGAGAGATTCGCGATAACATCACAAAACTCACAAACAAAAAAACACAAAAAAAAAGATGGCAAATCAACTCAGAACGATGAGAACTTATCAACAAATATTATGAACGAAAAAGAAAGAATGCTGCTGATAGCGGAGTTAATGCGCCATCTTAAACAACATTTGCAAAATTGCAATAATTCTCTTGGTAAGTAAAGTTATTAAAAAAAATAAATACAGGGCCCTAGCTAGGTAACCATCGGAACGAAACATTTTCCGTAACGCATACTGTTGGGGGATTTCTCTCTTAAATCCCATTCATATAAACGATGCTTTGCTGATTATCCTCGTATTCGTAGGCTTTCAAAAAAAAAAAGAACAACAACAACCACGATCGTGCGCTGAAATTAAAATTGGCTTGCAGTGCCAAGAGAAAAAAAGGGGTTACAGTTTTATTTTCTTTATCTTTTAATTTACTTTAATCAACCTGCTCTAACAAAATATGATCTTAAAGCTTATTTGAAATAAAAGTTCAACAAACATTGTCAGTACAGGGAAGATAGGATATTTGCCTCTCACTCTGATTACATTGGCTTGCATTACCCTATCTCAAGCAAAAGCTCTCCTAAGGTGGACTTATCATTATAAATATGAGAGAAATGTGTATATGGTCTACTATCTGGTTATTTAAGACAATGAACATTTTAATTAAATAAAAAAAAACTATTTATCTTTTTCCTCACCACCAAGCGGTAAGACAATACGCACGATTTTTTAAGGGTATCCCCAGTAGGCCTAATCAATTCACTTTATTAAACACAATAATTATTCCCTGTCAATAAAACACAATTTCACTTTACTATTTTTTAATCACAATATAAATTCACTGTCAATAAAACACAATTTTAATTTTCAAAACCGAACCGGTTCAACATCCGCGAAAATCTTAAAAGTTATATATTATCGCTTTACTATTTACTTAACTCAATTTTATTTTACTATTTAACAAACACAATATTAATTATTCACGGTTGATAAAACAAAATTTCACTTTATAAAACCTTTTGTAAGAATATCCACGTAATTTGCTGTGAAAGTTTCGATACTTTGCACAAATAACTTTTTTTCTGCAAAAACACCGAAAGCGTCAAATGCTATTTAGAAATACAACTAAATAAAAAGGAGAAAAGCAAAACGACAATACTTTTCCTCCTCACCTTACTAATAGCGAGTTTCATTCAAGAAAAGATCTGCTCTTTCTGACAAAAGATTTCATCTTTTTGAATTTTGAGAGTTTCATTCCAACAAAAAGAGCAAATCTAGATCTGATCTTTGGTTTGTAGGCAGATTTGATCTGAATGCACGCATACACTTAAAACGTTTTTTCTGTCAAACATCAAATCGAAACTATTTTGTTATTAATTTATTGTGAAATTGTGCCAGTCCTTGCTAAAAAATTAAACTAAAAAATAAACAAATAATAGACGAAGCAGTTAATAATTTAAATTTTATAAATTTAGTGGAGTTTTTTAAAGCTTTGTCTGCATCTTCCTCATCATCTGATGATGAAGATATGTTTTTTTTCAGAAATGTGTGTGTCAGTCATTCAGAATTTGAAGTGTTCGGTGCAATGCTGATAGGCTAGCCAAGATACCTAGTAGCGGGTTTGTTTTCGAACGATCCAGGTAGTTTGCTCTGTTAAGTCAGTTGTGTTGCATACAAATCTGAAGTTTAGAAATTTAAAAATAGAATATACTTGTATCTGTATTTTACCATGGTAAAGAAATAATAGGCTTTTTGTAAAGAAAGGTATTACGTACATTTTGCTCGGTTTAATACGATGGACTATGAAGATGAACATAACAATGCAACATACGTATAAAGAAAATGGAATCATTAAAACAAAATCAGTTAGATTTTTTTTATTTATATTAGGTATATTAGAAAAAATATAGGTACTAAATATAAAAGTAACAATGAACTATAGCTATTGTCTAAAACGAAAAAAAGCAGATAAATACCTACTTAAAAATAAACATTTTTTATTCACAACAAAACATTTGATCGCATTAATCAATGAATACATAAAATAAATAAAATAACGCACATTACAAACGCATTAAACAAGCCAGACCACAGAAATTATTTTCTAGGTGTCTGAATTCGACCGAATTCCCCTAGAAAAATATAATTCACAGTGTTTAAAAGCTGTACATTTGGAGAATTTTTAAAAAGTGATTCTCATCGGCTTTATTGGTCGTAATGATGATTAAATGAAAGCCATTTTCATTTTATTTTCCCAACTTTTCGACGGTGGTTGCCGTCTTCTTCAGGGGCGTCTTTATTTACAAAATACAAAATTACAAAGAGATATAATGTTTGAACATATATATACAAGTAAACGAACAAAATATGACTTACATAACGTTAAATTTTAAGATTGCACTAAGTTAAATAATAATTTGTTTAAAATATTTAAAAAACAGATTAAAAAACAGATTTTGAACTTCTTATTTGAAGATTAGTCTATGTTTAATGATATTTACTGTCAGAAACTAAGGAACAGTAAAACGGCTGATATATTTTTTGTGTCTTGTTTGCGGTTCATATTATTTTTGTCGTTAATTATATGCAGTGTCTCTAGTGTGTAACGTATAGATGTATGTTTTTTTGTTGCAAGGATCTCCACTCCCTCGAAGCTTGGAGTGTGACCGGTATCAACGCTGTGAGAAGCCAGTGCCGTCTTCTCAGAACTTTTTAGGCGAATATCTGACTTGTGGTTCGCCATTCTTTGCCGAAGGAGTTGTTTGGTGGTGCCGATGTAGCAAACATTGCAAGATTTATCCGATTTCCCTTGGCAATTTATTTTGTAAACTACGTCTGAACGGCGATCTTTGTCGGTTTTCGTCTTCAGCTTGGTGAATAGAGATGCAACAGTCTGGTTTGACTTATATACCAAGTTGACTTCCGGGTTGTTTTTCGCGACCATTTCTTTGAAATTTCGGAAAGTTTGGGCACATAAACAACACTTTTATAAAAACATCTCCTCTCTTCCAACTTATTTTTTGAACGAACTTGGTGTTTTTGACGATGCATTTACAGTATTACAATTCCAACGAATTGTAATACTGTAATACTTTACCCAGGTACTTTGAAAGTTCGTAACAAGGAACTTTCATCGATGACGTTATCGGCCGGAGGGGCATGTTTGGCTTGTGAATCTTTGGTAAACTATATATTACAGGTATTTGTGCTGTGTGGTAGTCATAATTGCCTTTTCTCCATTTCACAAATTCATTATTTTTGTTTTGTAGGGCGGTGATGGGTGTTGCTCTTGCGACCCTGTATGTAGAGCGGTCAGGCAGTAGTTCCGTCATCTTATCTTCATATTCCGTCATATTCATCGCAACAGTCACATTGCCTTTATCAGCTGCTACAATTATAATGTTTTTGTGTTTTTTAAGAAAATTTACCGCATCTTTGTGTACCTTCGTAATGTATTTGTCGAATACGTCGTTGTGGTGGTAACGTTGAAAAGAGTGAAGCATATTGCTATACTAGTTTCTTCTTGTCTTAATTCATCTTTTTCTGTTCTTATTATTTCTTCGACATATCCGATGAGTTGGAAAAGAGGGAACGTATTTTTGCCAATTGGCAAACAAACAGAAGCCATTTGATTTCGAAGGGAAACTCTACGTCACTTTTGTTTACAAACCAATAGTCATACATTTTAATCTTTAATTTTTTTCCACAGAGCAGATTTGAGTTGATTAATTTTTTGTGTGTGGATTTCTTCTTTTTTTCGTGTAAATGGTTAGGAAATTTTGTTTCTGTTGAGTTATAAATTGTTTGTGTTCTTGTGATGTTATATTTTCTTGTATTCGTTTGCTAACCATTCTGAGTGTGTTGTTGGATTGTTTTATTTTGTGAAAGGTTTCGGTTATTTCCAGGTTAAGAACTTTGAGATGAAATTTCTGTTCTATTTTGTCATACGAGCTTTGTGATTCCTTGCTAGAGAAAAGCACTTTAGTGTTAACTGTGGATCTTTGTAAATGTTTGGGAATAAATCCATATTGTCTACAGTTTAGCAAAAATTTAAGAGTTTGTTTTTGGTTTGGTGATTTACGTTTAAAGTTGCTGTATTCTTTAAGATGCATACTTACGTGTTCACCATACTTGTAAAGCATATGTTGATAATAATTTCTCATCTTTTGTAAATAAAGAAATGTTGGCTAGCCGTCCGAATTAAATAATATTTTATTTGTTGAAAAGGAACATAAACACACAAAATAAATACCAAACAAAATTTAATCAACACAGGCAAAATAAAAACCAAAATAATAATTTTATATCAATATACATTTCCGTTTCTACTAAACTAAAAATGCAACTAAATTCAAAACAAACATTAAATAGATACAAAAAAATCCACAGTACACTTAATTATAATTATTATTATGTGTACTGTGGCTACAACCTACACGCGTCACCATAATCATACATTTGTTCATTTTCAGTGAATACGCACAAAAGATTTATTGCAGCTGAAATGAAATGTTTGGTTTGCATGCGAGAATACATACTTCGCCATCTATCTTTCATACATATGTCCGTATCCATACATAATCTGCCCTATTGAGGTAACCGTCGGAGCGGAGTTTTCTCCGCAACGCATCTTCGTCGGAAATTCAATTTCAGTTGATGGATATAAACTTCAGGCAGAGATGTGCAAACTGTTAACTAATATATCGAAAATGCGATATATTTTCGATAGTTTTTTATTCAATAAATACTATAAACGTTTTAAACCAAGAAAAATTGGCGAGAGAGTATAATTTATTGTTTATAGAAAGTATTTTTTTCAGTCATAATGCGTTAGCGTTTTTAAGAAATATAATTAGATGCACGGATTTTAAAATCAAAACTATCGAATAAAGTCTCCTACCTATTTCCAAGCATATGTGTTTTGTTTCCGTTTGAACTGTAAACAAAAGAATAATTTGAAAAAAACTTTTGAAATACAACAATATACGCTAACTACCTGACGCAGCTCTAATTCTATAATGCCCTTCAAGATTAGAAAAACTTTCGCCTAAATAAAAATGCGTTTGCTTTTGTTTTGGAGCAGATTCAACACAAACACAAATAAAATATCGGTCTGATGGTGTAACTCTAAACCTTTAAAAAATATATGATGTATTCAGAACTAAAACACAGCCACAGCTTCTGGTGTCCTTCTTGTGTAATTTTAGATATGCAATATCGGGATATTCGCTGGGCAGATTCATCATCCGCTCATATTGCTGTGAACTGTCGAATCAAAATGTCTCCGATTCGTAGTAAATCGGAGAGAATTCCGCTCCTACGGTTACCTCTATAGGGCAGAATACCTATTCGTATTTCGTATTTGCATATCGCGTCGTATATGCGGATGTTTCTAGTGTACTTATATGGTTTCCAACTGGCAACAGATGCCGAAGTCATGCAAGTAACGAAATTGTTTAATGCTAATGTTTCAAGTGTGTGGCATCTTACTTGCAATAGATACCTACTTGATGCGAGACTGTTTAAAGTGCTTTTTCAAGTGTATGGTATCCAACTTGGAACAGATACCGAAATCATGCGATTAACGAAATCGTACGAGTCACGAGATTGTTTAGTTAGTAACGTTTCGTTACTCGGTACTGAATTGAATACCTGTTACTTAGTAACGAATACATACGATTCACTTCGCCCCTAATGATCAGTATGCGTTGGGCATGCAATGAGGACGGTGGTGGTGCGGTGTACAATAGAACAGAAAAAGAAAGATATAACTGAAACAATTCGTGAACGACCGGCAAAATACATAATACTTACTACAGGGCGCAAAATACCCCCCCTAACAGTGTATACGCGAACCCTTCCATCTTTCCCTGTGTAAGCAGCAATAACTTTTCCCAACCGCCAGAGAGTGGGTGGCAAATTTTCATCGCGCACTACTACAACATCACCAATCGCAGCGTTTCGTTTTGGATATTTCCACTTTGCTCTTCGTTGATAATCAATTAAATATTCTTCCTTCCATCGCATCGTTTCGAGTAAGATTGATAAATTTCTTGGACTCTCTGCCAATTCTTTAGGGTGGTGCTTTCAGGTACGGAAAAAAGGGTTGCTCCTTTTTATAAAATGACCCGGTGTCGAAGGACGGGTTTGAAAGGATTTTCACTCATAAAGGAAATAGGAAGAGAATTTAAACAAGGATCAATTTTAACGAGCAAATTTAAAAACTCTTTAAACTTCACTTTTGAGTTGCCAACTACTTTTTTAAAATGGGTTTTAAATATTTTATATGAGGGAACCTGGTAAATAAAATTCCATTTTAAATCCCTAGGCAAATGTGCTTTTTCAGCTTCAGGGACAGCATCTTTCAAAGCCTTTTTAATTTCAACTTTCTGTACTCACAAAATTGGTGTCATTACGGAAAAAAGTTTTTGAAGTACGCACCGTCAGTCTGCCCACAAAACTATCAAAATCTTTTGGACCTTAAGTTCAATTATTTTTAATTGAGTACCCATTAACTGCCTTTGGAATTCCATTTTGTGCAAAAACAAGTGTTGCAACGATGGATAACCGTTTTTATTAAATTTTCAAGTTTTTGGAATCCAATAGGTCTTACGCACCAAGTACAAAACTTGTTTATTGCCACCATATAGAAACATTTTATGCACAAAAATCTACTAACAATTTTCCCAAATGGCATGAATAGGGTAGGATAATGGAAAATTTGAAGCCCCGTTCTTTTGGTAAATCTATCGGCAGCAAAGCAGGATTTCCGAAAAGAGCGATCCGCAGCAGCCTGATTTTTGTATCTTTAATTTGGTATTACGGAACTTGTGTCTAATAACTAAATGCAAAAAATCTACAATTGATTTGTTTTTATTTCTTAAGATTAAAGGCATTTAAGAATACTAAAACTTGAAGTAAGAGATGCAAATAAAATGGAATATATATAAAGCAGTAAGAAATAACGAAAAGTTGAATTTTCTACATCTGTGTGTTCCAAAATGTTCATTTAAAAATTATTTTATGTTTTGGCGTTTCTTTTCAATAAATTAGACCTTTTGGCAATGAAAGGGTATGTTTGCATTGTGTTTCCTTGCAAAAATGATCGCATTCATTATTTAACTATTAAGTATTTTTAAACTTCGTTTACATGCGGCTCAAAAGTTAATTAAAAATGAGTTATATGAAACATGGACAGAAATCCCCCATTTGAATCTCATAATTGGGGTAAATAGTCGTGTTTTGGTAAAAATTATTAGCGTCGCAACAAATAAACACTAAACAAAAAGACGATTATGTCCACTTTTATATTCACTGGTTGGTCAACGATCAACTCGACTCCGAATTCAAAATGACGTAAGATCGTCAAAATCTGTTTTGGCACGAATTTTAGGGTCAAGTTAATTATCTACGACATCCGTCAATAAAATTTGACATTTTTTGACTAAGCAATAAACTATGTTTTGACATATTTAGAATGTATTTCTTGACAAATTTCGCCGAAAAGCTCTAAATCATCAATCTTTTCCGCAGGTGATATTAAATCTGATAATTTCCAATTGTTGGTATAACCAAATTAAGATTTTTTAGAAGAAACCTTGTGAAGATCACAATCGAATTCGACAGTTTATGTCTTGCACGTGTTATATGTAAGTGCTCTATCGATAACATACACTTACGTGCTGCTAATGAGTGCTTATTTATTATTAAATAAAGGATATGCAGCGACTTGCTCTTTAAATGCTTGTTGCTATTCCAAATTCAGAGGTTTTGGTAGGGGCGCTGCTCAAGTTTTAGTTAGCTATTTTGTTAGGCAATTTGACAGCAGTTGACACAAAGCCACTCAAACATCTTTTATTTAAGTATCTTTGATCTGGCAGTTTCGCACGAATTAGCTAACTTTAACTTTTCCTTAAATTGGAAGAACGTCCCCTATCTATGCTTATTAATATAATTTATAAAGCAACACAAATTAATAAAACGTATTTTTGGCCCAGTTTGTTGTGTTTTAGACATTTTTTATTTCGTGTACGTAAATAGGTGTGAAACAATTTTTTTAAGAAAAGAACAAATAACCAAAAATTATTGATTTTGACTGCTTTCAACTAACTTTTCCGAATCGTCCACAAATATATTCGAATTGTTTGGTTTCCGAGATAACTTATCTAATAAATATGTGAACGTGCCCTTCGAGATTCATTAAAGTCATCGGCACTACGAACTAAACAACATAATAACATTCGATACTCGAATAAATGTCACAAATCTATCCAAAGCAGACATCTGCTTTTAGTTTTATCGAAAGCAGGTTGTTGTATTTGTAATGTGTGTAAATTCTGCTTTGCTGCCGATGCCATTAAATTAGCATTAGTTAAATTACCATTTACTCTAATAATTCCTGGGGAGTCCAAAGATGGGTTGAGGGATAAAATAAGGCTCTGTTTATTTAAGGGTATTGAAGCTGAAAGAGCCTTATACTCATCAGCAAAATAAAACCGTTGTGCTAGTAAAATTAATCTAGTTTTCACGAACTTTTTAAAGAAGCTAAATTTATAAATCTGAATAGATATGCCAACATTTTAACAGCACGACTGTAACAAGAATTCTCCTTAAAATATCTTCAGATTTACCACAAAGCTTTTAAGTTTTCTTGTTTCAAGATTCCAATTGGGATCTTCTTGAATTTTTGTAATTGGCCAAGTTTCCTCACACGAACTTAACCAACTTGGTACATGTCACCATTGGGCATTGTTAATTAAAAATTGAGGCATTTTATCCCCAGAACCGATATCCGCGGGATTATAATCAGAGGGAACATGTTTCTAAATACTACTTGAAGGACTCTCAGGACTTTGTACTTTAGCAACTCGATTTCTCACGATAGTTTCAAGGCGAGAGGAACATTCTCGAATCCAATAAAGTACAATCATAGACTATGTCCAAAAATAAACATGACAGTTTTTTTTAGTTTTAGACTACTTTGTAAAGCGTTCATTAAATTTGTTAGAAAAACAGCTCCACAAAGCTCTAAACGCGAAATCTATGTGTTGTGCCTTACAGTTCATGCTGACATTACTATTCGAACCCTTAGCTCAGCGTTGGGTGTGGTTTTTGAACCTATAGCCCGTTACAAAAAATGACATGTCAGCATTGCATCGTGCTGTCTTCTGATGTGCGAAATATTTCGTCTACCCTCCCTACCTGCTTGCAACTCTTCCAGATCAACCCCTTTAGTTGGCTTCAAATTCCTCAGAACCACATCCTTCTCAGTTCATCCTCCTCATCCCTTAAAAAAAAAAGTTTTATTCGCACTTCATGCAATACATAAACCTTCAATATTTATCAAGAATAACTTTTTTTTTAACTTTAAAATTTATAAAGTTAAAGATTGTGCTTATTTTTAAATAACTATCATATAAAGCAAACAAAAAATATTTTTAATACGAAAAAGTTAATTTCTTTGGTTGGCAACCCAGTCGATTATCGCCAAAAAGATTCAATTAAAAAGAATTAAAACGATCAGTATCTCTAATCACTTTTTTATTTATAATTAGCACAGTACTTTGTCAAACCCCCTTTCGATGTGTGTATTCATTTAGTATTTTTTACTATTTATATATGTTTATGTTTCAAATTCAAAAAATATGTAAATGTTGTACACAAAACTCACCCCTAAATGGCCACTGCTGCTGGACTATTTTAGAGATAGGGTAACCCTTTATTGTAGAAGCACATTGTTGCTTTTTTTATTTTTATTATCTTTTTGAATTTTCTTTTAATCTCTTGAAAAATAAATATACATATGTATATATATATACTAATCCACGAATGGAAAATGTTGTATATACTTATACGTTTCGCGTTTTAATGTTCTTTATTTGACGTTTTCACTTTTGCCAACCGAGCAAGCAACTTCTGGAAATTAACCAAATCAGTTTACATTTCAGCACAATTTAACGTTACATAAATTAAAAGCGTTTAAAAAACAATTTTAAAAAGTAGGCAACTGGTGGGTTTGACCCCGGACCCCAGTGATAAGCGCTTGTTTGACGCGCTAACACTTCAGGCTAAGCTCGATCTTGATTGCAAGCTAACAAAACGGTTAGTTGATAAAAATGAATTTGTTCTTCAGTGTATAGAGTAGGTACTTTTGTTTATATGCTGGCCAGGTAAATTTTGGATTATGGCCGGAAAAGCGGTGCAATTTAATTTTCTTTCCACAAAAAACAGAAAAAAATTCGAAGGCATGAAATTCTTCAACCGCCTAATGAATTCCCTACGAAAACACAATAATCTCTTTTAAACAAAAATAATAAAATCTAACACAAAGGATATTTATCAATATCAACTTGGTAACAAAATAGACTAATTTTGAAAATGTTGCATCAAGAAAATCCTCACCAACCTTACCAGAGCATCATTCCATAACCAGGTCATCTAGATATCGTATAAATCTACTACGACCAAGCTTAAGATCATTCTTTAGATCTTCGACTTCTACTTTTTCCTTGACACTTCATTTTCATCGCGAAAGTAAAACTATTTGCTTCGGCCGTCTACTTTTAACTTGTTTTTTGTTAATTCTGTTGAATAATAAAATTAATTAATGAATTCGGTAATTCGTGCCACGTTCGTTTTTGAACAGAGAAGGTGTGTTAACACATTTCCATATGAGTATAAAACCTTTTAGTAGACTGCAGCTTTTTCATCTCGTTTTTGTATTATTTGGTTTTAGTCGTTTCGCATTTCTTTGATTCAGTATTTTAATTAAAATGGATTCAATCACTTTGTTAACATTTGTTTTGAAAAACAATCATTAGGTCTCTTACCTAGTTCGTTTTAAGTTCATACCACCTTTTATTCTGCCCTATCGAGGTAACCGTCGGAGCGGAATTCTCTCCGATTTACTACGAATCGGAGACATTTTGCTTCGAGGTAATTCTGCGATCGGCTGATCGGAAATTCTGTCCGACGAAATTCAACGCATGCCATTTGTATGCGATGAAGTACTTTTAATGGTGTTATTTATGACAGATACAAACAAAATATTCTTCGAAGTCCTCCGACAAGTTCTCGCTGCGGAGTGTTTTCTTTTTAAAGAAATTGTTTAATAAAATGTAAGTAATGAAGAAATAAACCTTTTGTACGTTAACTTGTGGTCATTTTGTTTTTAGGCAGAACGAATAAACAAGTTCACAGCAATATGAGCGGATGATAAATCTGCCCAGCGAATATCCCGATATTGCATATCTAAAATTACACAAGAAGGACACCAGAAGCTGTGGCTGTGTTTTAGTTCTGAATACATCAATATTTTTTAAAGGTTTAGAGTTACACCATCAGACCGATAATTTATTTGTATTTGTGTTGAATCTGCTCCAAAACAAAAGCAAACGCATTTTTATTTAGGCGAAAGTTTTTCTTCAATCTTGAACGGAATTATAGAATTAGAGCTGCGTCAGGTAGTCAGCCTATATTGTTTTCGTTCTTGCAATGTTTTTTTTATTTTCTAAATAAACAATATTTAATTTCAAGTTTTTTTTTTCAAATTATTCCTTTGTTGACAGTTCAAACGGAAACAAAACATGTGTTTGGAAATAGGGAATGGACTTTATTCGATAGTTTTGATTTTAAAATCGGTGCATCTAATTACATAATAAAAAAAATTCTTTCTATAAACAATAAATTACACTCTCTCGCCAATTTTTCATGGTTTAAAACGTTTATAGTGTTTATTAATTAAAAAAACTATCGAAAATATATCGCATTTTCGATATATCAGTTAAGTTGCTCATCTCTGCCTGAAGTTTATATCCATCGCAATGCGTCGTCGTATTTCTTTAAAATTTCTTCCGATGACAGCTACTTCGAACTGAAATTGAATTTCCGACGAAGATGCGTTGCGGAGAAAACTCCGCTCCGACGGTTACCTCGACAGGGCAGATTATTTTCTTTTTCGATTACTTCGTTTATTATTCATTTCGATTTCGACTAGTTCGTCAACGTGTCCCTAAAACTGCGAAAATCTACGGATTTCTACGAAAAACAGTCAAATCCTGTTCCCGTACTCCAAATTTTCGTATAGTTTTTCAGAGAAGAGAACGCTCATTAGAGAGTAAAATATTTCCCCAGACTATATTAGACGCCAATGATAATAGATTATATATAACAAACAAAATGCGAAATAAACCTTTGGCGAGATAACTTTTATGTAACTAACTCATTCCCCTTTTAACGGAAATGCAAAACGAGTAAAAAGCGAAACAAAGAAATGAGAAATGATCGTAGAGCGAAATGATTGAAAAACAAAGTAACACAAAACCGAAGTAAATATAAACGAAGTAAACAGAAATCGATGTAAGAAAGAGTGCAACAACGAAATGCGAAGTGGAAAAAAAAAACGAAACAACAGGCATCCATATTTCTCAGTGATATAATTTATCCATCGCATTTTTATAACCGTTATTGTTGGAAAAGATTTCAGAAATTCTTCCCAAGTGATTTGATTTTATGGAGACATCCCAATCAATCTTTTCTTTCCAAAAATCTGGCATCAAATTTTTTAATAAAATTGTTGTTGGAGCAAGTCAGCCATTAGGTCGTATATTTCTGAAATATTTGAAAACAGTTCACGTTCTGGAGACGAAAATTTTTTACATCGAATATAAAAATGATCATCTTTTGCATTCCAACCTATGCCTAAAACTTTCGTATTTGAAGACTCTTCGAAAAGAAGATAGTGTTGATCTAAAACGTCCCCCATAGGGATGTTTTCCAATAAGCCATGGTGGTTTGCAGTCTATTTTTTTCAAAGAAAATAATCCTCTAGACAAAAGAAGTGCATTCAACTCTTCCTGAATTCTATCTAAATAGAACCCTCCAGAAAAGAATCGTCAACATAAAAATCTGACAAAACTACATCTTTTGACAAAGGATATTTATTTCCTTCATCAGAAGCAATTTGGTGAAATGTTCCAATTACTAAATATGAAATACAGTTTACTCCGAAAGTGTAGAATTATATTTTTTAGTTTAAGTCTTTGCATTTGAATAGAAGTATTAAATCATCCGCGTATAATGAATAATTCACTTTTTTATATTTTTTCGATTATTTTACTTATTTCATTAAAAGCTATCACATAAAGCACAACTGAAAGAGGCGGTCCTTGGGGGTACCGTTTTCAAGATTGCGTACACTAGAAAGGTAGTTTCTTTCGAGGAGCCAAGATAATCTGCGAGCAATAATTTTTTCAACGACTTTGCTAGGACATGATAGCAGAGAAATTGGTCTAGAACTAGATATACTTACGATTTCCTTGGTTGTTTTCAGTATAGGTACTACAGTTGAAATTTTCCATATTTGTGGCATGGCACCTTGTTTTATGATATCTGCTTTTCTAAAGGCAGCATTGGCTGTTTTTAAATGTGATCAATTTGGTTTTTGTTGGGTATTTTTTAAATGTTTTCCAGGCTATATGTTTGCTTTGGCGAGGACTTCCAAGTTCAATTTTCCACCCAGGGCAATATGTTTGTAGCAATATGTTGAGAGCTGATTTTTATTGATGCTGTTTGATATTTCTTTGTTTGCCAAGAAATCTGAAACTTTAGATTGAAATAACGGCCAATTTGCTTCGTCAAGTTGGAATTTTTGTATCTGTATGATTGTTCAGGGTTATTTCGGTGATTGTTGGAAAGTGATCACTGGCCTCAACAAGTTACTGAAAAACTCTATAAGAAACGAAATCTACAGAATTGCTTTTCAAGAAACTACCTCCAAATACAAAACATGTGACCTTGTTTACACTGATGACGACATTACAAAAAAATCAACACGGTACTGCTTTCGCAGTAGTTGATGAATCTTGATAAACTCTGCAAAAGTATACTCCCAGATTTTTCATCTGTATTGCCTACCGAAGCCATTGGAATCGAATCAGAAAACATTATTAAATTTTAACGAACACGTAGAACCCGAACAAAATAAACAAATATTTAAACACATTAATGTTTTAACATTTAGTATTTTGTCGCACTTTAACATAAATTTTAATTAGGAATCAATGACAAAAGAAAAACAAGACCAACGATCAAAAACACGTACCTGAATGCATTTCGGACTGCATGCAGTCCATCATCAGCATCACGACTGATCGAATTGGTATCATCTTGGATTTTAATCAGATGAGAGAAAAGAGATTTGACAATCTGCCTATCGAGGTAACCGTCGGAGCAGAGTTTTCTCCGCCACGCATCTTCGTCGGAAATTCAATTTCAGTTCGAAGTAGCTGTCATCGGAAGAAATTTAAAAAAAATACGACGAGGCATTGTGATGGATATAAACTTCAGGCAGAGATGAGCAACTTTACTGATATATCGAAAATGCGATATATTTTCGATAGTTTTTTTTATTGAATAAACACCATAAATGTTTTAAACCATTAAAAAATGGCGAGAGAGTGTAATTTATTGTTTATAGAAAGTATTTTTCTTCAATTATAATGCGCTAGAGTTTTTAAGAAATGTAATTAGATGCACCGTTTTTAAAATCTAAACTATCGAATAAAGTCCCCTCCCTATTTCCAAACACATGTTTTGTTTGCGTTTGAACTATCAACAAAAGAATAATTTGAAGAAAAAAAACTTGAAATTCAATATTATTTATTTAGAAAATAAAAGAACATTGCAAGAACGAAAACAATATACGCAGCTCTAATTCTATAATTCCCTTCAAGATTGAAGAAAAACTTTCGCCTAAATAAAAATACGTTTGCTTTTGTTTTGGAGCAGATTCAACACAAATACAAAACAAATTATCGGTCTGATGGTGTCACTCCAAACCTTAAAAAATATATGATGTATTCAAAACTAAAACACAGCCACAACTTCTGGTGTCCTTCTTGTGTAATTTTAGATATGCAATATCGGGATATTCGCTGGGCAGATTTATCATCCGCTCATATTGCTGTGAACTTGATTATTCGTTCTGCCTAAGAACAAAAAGTCCACAAGTTAACGTACATAAGGTTTATTTCTTCATTACTTACATTTTAATAAACAATTTCTTTTAAAAGAAAAACTTTCCGCAACGAGAACTTGTCGGAGGACTTCGGAGAATATTTTGTTTGTTTCTGTCATAAATAAAACCATTAAAAGTACTTCATCGCATACAAATGGCATGCGTTGAATTTCGTCGGACAGAATTTCCGATCAGCCGATCGGAGAATTACCTAGAAGTAAAATGTCTCCGATTCGTAGTAAATCGGAGAGAATACCGCTACGACGGTTACCTCGATAGGGCAGAATATATTGCCGTTATCGGAACTGATAGCATTTCTATCTTTTTGTATGAAATAGCTTTGATACTACGTATCAATTTTCTCTCATCTGTTGCTTGCTTCGTCAAACTCACATATTACATTTATATTGGAGTGGTTAAGCTTCAAGACATGGTTTGCGATGGTAGAACTTTGAGTTTTATTTTATATATGCACTGTGTTCTTTAAATCTTTTTTCTATGGTTCTTTTGGTTTGACCATAGTAAACACCATCCGAATCACCACATTTTGTTGCATATATGCCTGCCTTTCATCATATCCTAGTCAAAAAACAATTATACGAACTGACCAGTGTAATGGCGTTTTTATTTGGGAATCCGGTATTCTTCTCCGATCCCAACTGAACACTTTTGTGTGATTTTAACGATTCTGAATTTAAATGAGATTGTATTTGTGAAAATAATTGTGTACGTGAGAATATTTAAATTCAAAAAAAAAAAAATGTTTGTTGCACAATTATGATACAAAAAATGACAACAGTCGAGTTTGACGTTCAATTATATGAATGTGGGAGTGGTTCTGATTCTGATTTCAAATCCAGAAGCAAAGTTCTCTTCTCTTCAGAATTAGAACATTCATTTTTTCCCAAGTGAACGCTTTAAGAAGAGTCCGGAAGGCTTCCGGATTGCCAATAAAAACGACATAAGAAACATAAATAATAGCTCTCCATTGCAACATTGCAAACGAGGAGAAACTGATACATTTATGGATACCTGGACGCCGGTATCAAAGGCAACGACTTTGTTGATGAAACCGCCAAATATCCAGCCAAGAAACCATTCGTCATGACATTTATACCTGACTAAAAGATACATCAATAATGGTAAAAAAAATAATGGAATGCAACAAAAAATATGAATATACTACTGCTAAGAAAGATATCTTGATCGGTCAGTGCTCGACGGTTGTTACAAGACTGGATTTTACACAGCATCGTCGTTGGTGCTTGGTGCATATCAGCACCCTAAAACAAAGGGAGAAATTAATATGGACGATGTCAAATAACTTTTCGATACAACCCCTTTTATGTAGGCTTTATACTACCTTCCAACGCGTTTAGCTTTTTTTGTTGCTATGCAATGTAGTGAATTAGATTTTTGCGTTTAGGGAAATTATAAAGAGAACAATATTACGTACTTGGTATGATGCATTTATGAATAAGGTTTTTAACATAATTTAAAATTTTGCATCATGTGGAAAAACAAGTGTTTTATTATATCTTTATACAAAAATTTCAAAAATGAATTTCCACCAAGTGTTAAACTCCCATTCTATGGATTATAATCTAATATTAATCCATTATATACTAAAATCATTAATTTTTATCAATTAAATGTATATTTTTTGTTTGCTTGTAGCTAGAACTTTCAATTAATATTTTGTAATTAATTAAATTGTATTAAAATAATAATAATAATAAACTGTATTTATTTTCAGCTAGTTGGAAAGCACCACAGATACCAACAAACTTAGTTTCTTGTATGGCTGACATGTCACTAAGTCCGGAGGTCGAAACAAGTCTATTAAGTGAAGTAGCAATCACGTTTAAAAATAGTCATGACCAAACCATCACAGAGTTGAAAAATCTTATCAAGGATAAAATCCGCATGGTGAACAAGTGATAGCAAAAATAAAACAATAACGTACACCAATAAACATCTAGAGAGCTATTAAATTGTGAGATATATTTGGATAGAGAAGAATCGAATTTTTGAAAAATGTATTCATATTTCTCCAATATTTATACAATATGTAATAGAAGTTGCCTACTTTGATAGTATTGTTTGTACCTAAAAAAAAAAAAACATTTAATTTATTTGCCAAAGGAACCAAAATTCTTTCAAAATAACATTAGTTTTTATATGTATTTTTTTTAATTTGTTGATTCTTCTTATTTTAGGTACATAACTCTCCCATACTCCCAAGGAATGTGTTGTTCTAAATTCAACAAAAAAAAAACCAATCCTATTTATTGATAATTATGTTAATTACCCGCAAAACCAACTTGTTTTAATATTGATAATTATAAGAAATAGCTTTTAGAAATATCGTTTTTAAGTCATTCTACATAAAATAAAAGCAAACAAATTTTACTTGTTAATGGCTTCAATTTATTGATGAGAGATTTTAGTAGAATGTTTCAAAAAACTACATCTTTGTAAGGCAAAAAGAGAAAATTACTATGAAGTAGAGGCAGAAGAAAACAAAGTATGTATGTTATCTTTCGGGAACTGGATATCACTATTTTAATAACGTATTTCAACCAACTGCTGAACCCAACAACTTCGAATCCATACTTGGTCCATTATGTCCAACCGTGTTTTCATGATGGTGTTTTGGACTGAGCAATATCGCAAGAGGGGAATGTTCGGGATGTCGTTTAAGTTTGGACGAGTACTACAGAACCAGTATACGTGGATACGATAGCAGCTGTGTGGAATAGTAAAAACATGTCCGAATGGTTTCAGAGAATCAGGAGTTAGTTAGAGTTAGAAGCGCTACCAGCAGGTTTAAATTATGCTGAAGACGTCGATAAGCCCTACTATTTGCAGACGCCATTCTGCCCTATCGAGGTAACCGTCGGAGCGGAGTTTTCTCCGCAACGCATCTTCGTCGGAAATTCAATTTCAGTTCGAAGTAGCTTTCATCGGAAGAAATTTTAAAGAAATACGACGACGCATTGCGATGGATATAAACTTCAGGCAGAGATGTGCAACTTAACTGATATATCGAAAATGCGATATATTTTCTATGGTTTTTTTGTATTAAATAAACGCTATAAGGGTCTGTTTCACAATGTAAATAAGTTCTGAGTAGTTACCAACCACTTAAATTACTTCACAGTTAAATCCTCCTGTTAGCGAATTGTGCGTTTCACATACATCCTTCTCATAAATTTGTTTGTTGGGTAACTATTTAATAGTTATTCCAATTATCCAATTAGAAAACTGAAAACAAAATGGAAGCTAAGAAAAATAAAATGCACGACTGGATCGTACGAACTTGGTCTTGTAGCTAACCATTGAGGTTTAGTTATTAGGTCTAGTTATTCTATGCAGGTTTAAAGCCTATGTGGGTAAGATTACCTTGATTCTTAGTATAATGAATTGTCAAATTGATGATTCAAGGAATAGTTACATAGGGACCTACCTACAAATGTATATTTAAATCTAAGTAATGAATTTTAATTATGTAAGTTAGGAGAGTAAAATGTATCTACATACATATATAAATGGATCCTAATTATGTAAACATGTACATATAATAATGAAAATGAAAGATGTAGATGAGTAGGTAGCTATATGCATCGCGTATATCTTTATAATTTAGGTGCAATATGCATGCATAAGATTCATGTGATTTTTAGAGACACATAAGTATTCAGTGACGTACGCAAAAATTCGTAAAAAGGGAATAAAAATAAGGTAGAAATAAATGGATAATACACATAATTAAATGTTTTTATATTGCTTAGTGATTATAGTTTGAGGGAAAACAGAGATGTATTTTAATTCATGGATAAATAAGAATATATCAAAAAAAATTCAAAAATCGTTGGAGCGGTTTTTTAATAAATTAATTTTGTATGTATAAAATTTTGAAAACATTTTTAGAAAAAAAAATCTAAACGCCATTTTGAAGATTTTATTAATATACATATTAAATTCAAATTTCGAAAAAAATTTGTGACTGGCTTTTGAAAAATCGATTTTTCAAAAAAAAATTTTTTTTATTTTTTTAAAATCCAAAAATTTTATTTTGAAAACTTTCGTATGCAGTTTTATTAACAATTTTAGGGAGTATTTGTATAAAAAAAAATTTTTAATCGGTTCATCCAATATTGAAAAATTCGAAAATATGAAAAGTTGTTCTATGGTAAGTACCGTTAATAAGTACACACAAAAAAATATTTGTATACTTGAAAGTGAACTGTACTAATTTAAGAACACACAATTTTTTTATAAAAATTCTTGGAGCCGTTTTCGAGAAATACATTTTTTTCTTAACGGTTTTTTAACATTTGTACCTCCCACCGTTGTTTTTTATTTTACAAAATTAGTTTTTTTACCTATTCAAGATAATGTCAAAAAACCACCAAATACGAAGTTTCGAAAAAATCTACTGAAAAATTTGAAAAATTTCGGTCAAATTCATGCACCCAGAAATATATGTATGTTACGCCCGGTAGTCATCGACCAAAAAATAGTGCGTCTTAGAGCGACACGATAGCATCTAACTGATGAGCCCAACTATCGTGTCCGGGCGAAACGCATTTTGGACTAAAGGTCATAAAATATTTCAATTTGACTTAAACCCACACAGTCCACTAAACCAAAAACAAAAATAATATGTAGGTATTATTTGCATTTTCTTCTATTTATTTACAACTAGCCAGACCACGGGCGTAACATACATATATTTCTGGGTGCATGAATTTGACCGAATTCCCCTAGAAAAATATAATTTTCAGTATGTATGTGCTGAAAATTTTATTAGAGTTGGTAGTCATCGACCAAAAAATAGTGCGTCTTAGAGCGACACGATAGCATCTAACTGATGAGCCCAACTATCGTGTCCGGGCGAAACGCATTTTGGACTAAAGGTCATAAAATCTTGCGTTTAGGAATTTGGCCTATGCACCAAGTTTGAAGCAAATCTATCAAAGCGTTTAGGCTGTAGACTCGAGGACAGACAGATATACATACGGAATTGGGGGACCCAATTTTTGGTGTTCTCTATGATCGTAATGTCATGTTAGATTGTTAGAAAAAAACATTTTTTTTACGGATACATAATTTGCCTTATAGTACCTACATATAATCGCAAGTAAAAAACGTAAAATCGTTCATTGTGTCTGGCGTTGTACTTTAAATTTCAAACTTGGATTTTTTAAAACAATATAAAATATTGTATTAGAGATAATCAATCTTATCACGCATTCCATCGCAATCGGATATTTGTTACGAATCCCGTAAAAATCTATCAATCCATCGTAGTGGAAATTCTCATTCTCATACAAATTGCCCCGAACGGATTGAGCTTTACCTTTTTTGGGATTCGTAGAACTTTCTTTCTGATTGCGTCGGAACTCGTGATACGGTTGAATACATAGCGCATACAGCTTCTTTTTTCAAACCAAAATGCGCTCTAAAATCGAAGATTCTATGAAGTTTGTTCTCAATCGGAATACGAGATTTCTTTGTGGCTCCATAACGTAGAAAAAGAGCTCATCGAATTCATCATGTAATGTATCAACAAGGATATCAATTTAAATAAAGAAGAACATTTCGAATATTGTTGCTCTTCAGTACTTTTGATTCTGTTAACTGTCAGTTATCTGCTTTATTGAGCGCTTCATCCACCTTATAAGTTACTACTTGACAGATTAACTTCTAGTTAGACCTACTTAGTTATTGTGATTTTATCTGCTGATTAGCTTTCAAGTAGCTGTGACTTTACTTTTATATTGTGGAACAGGCCCTAAACGTTTTAAACCATGAAAAATTGGCGAGAGTAATTCAAGTATTTTTTTCAATTATAATGCGCTAGGGTTTTTAAGAAATGTAATTAGATGTGCCGATTTTAAACTCAAAATTATTGACTAAAGTCCCCTCCCTATTTCCAAACATATGTTTTGTATCCGTTTGAACTGTCAACAACAGAATAATTTGAAAAAAAAACTTTTGAAATACAATATTATTTATTTAGAAAATAAAAGAACACTGCAAGACCGAAAGCAATATACGCGAACTACCTGACGCAGTTCTAATTCTATAATTCCCTTCAAGATTGAAGAAAAACTTTCGCCTATATAAAAAGTGTGTTCCCGTACTTTGTGCACAAAAATGTGAAGACTGTCATTTTTGCCAGAGTGGGGGTAATAATCTCTCAGAGCGCAACAAATTTTCACAAAAGTATGTGAACACTTTGACTTTGAACAATTTTTTCCATTTTTTAAACGTCATCGTAAAAGTGTATTTTTTTAAATGTTTATTAAAGATTTACGTGAAATTATTTCTTAAAATAACCAATTTTATGGCACAAATTTCAATTTATTGCACGGATAAGACTGACCAGACTATAAATTCCATTATTTTCAACTTTTGGCAACTGACAGCTTATGTATTGTTTTTTTTTTCTTTTTCCTTCATTTGACAGTTTTCGTAATTTTGTCCAAAGAAATTGTTTGGACTACAATTCGCAGCCTGGGGAAATATTTTACT
Source organism: Philhelius pedissequus (assembly GCA_910595825.1). Lineage (NCBI taxonomy): Eukaryota > Metazoa > Arthropoda > Insecta > Diptera > Syrphidae > Philhelius > Philhelius pedissequus. The sequence continues at coordinate 166,646,787 of OU343161.1, forward strand.
CTCTCATGAGCGGTCTCTTCTTTGAAGAACTACGAAAATTGGGAGTACGGGAACAGGATTTGACTGTTTTCGTAGAAATTCGTAGATTTTCGTAGTTTTAGGGAGTACGGGAACGGACCTAAAAATGCATTTGCTTTTGTTTAGGAGCAGATTCAACACAAATACAAAACAAATCGGTTTGATTATGTCACTCCAAACCTTTAAAAAATGTATGATGTATTCAAAACTAAAACATTGTGTAATTTTAGATATGCAATATCGGGATATTCGCTGGGCAGATTCATCATCCGCTCATATTGCTGTGAACTTGTTTTTTCGTTCTGCCTAAAAACAAAAAATGCATAAGTTAACGTACATAAGTTTTATTTCTTCATTCCTTATGGCTTTTTCGATTGGCAATTCGGAAGAACTCTCCGATCCAGAACACCAACAAAACAAACAAATTCCTCCAATTTGATTCTGAAGGTTTTATATCGCTGTATGTGTGTAATTTCGCATGCTCTTACATAGTTACTACCCAGCAAACATTTTAATTCAGAAATGAACGATAATTAATTCATAAAAGTGAAGAAACCGGCCGAAATAGAATTCATTTTTATGCAATTTGAATCCTTTTACCTGGGCTCTTAGACACCAATTTGAATCATTGTAATGATTCATTTATGATCTGAAAATTCGTCATTTAAATGAACGTATATAAGAGCTGCATATATTCATTTAAATGATTAATGCCTGAATCTTTTCTAAATTATAAAAATAATGCCAATACAATTCAATTAAGTGAAGGATTTCTAAGTATATACCTTCACTTTAATTAATCGTACAGGAATCATTTTTGCGATTCAGAAAAGGTTCAGGGATTAATCATTTAAAGGAATATATGGAACAGTTATATACGTTCATTAAATTTCAGAATTTTCAGATCATGAATGAACCATTAAAATGATTCAAATCGGTGCCTAAGAGCCCAGGTAAAATGATTCAAACTGCATCATTAGTGAATTCATTATTTCTGATTCATTTATGATTGAATATTTCATCGGTGAGCCTCTGGAACATTTTTTGATTTGCCTCTTGTTTGGCTTTTATAGCTTCCAGGACTTCTTAATTGTTACACGATGCTATAATTAAAGAAATCATTTTTATATTTCTAAGGAAATTTAACACCATTTTGTCAATATCTTTATGTTTTATCATTTGCTTTTTTATATATATTTTTTGTTAAGTAAGTAGGTACCCATTTACTATTAAAACACAGGCTGATGGTTATATATCTATCTAAACCGATCTTTCGAAAAACTTTTCCGAACTGATAATCGAATTCTTCAATTCCTCGATTCAGGTATATAAGTACATTTTCAATTCGATTTTGGATTTAATATTATTTGATTAAAATTTTTAATTGTTATTACATAACTTTGTCAAAATATTTTCAATTTAAAATTGAAATTGCTGTTTACATTAAATGAAAACTTTTGAATACTAGTAGTTGTGATTGAATGTGTGAGTAATTCTGATTTCGATTCTGAAATGAAATCCAGAAGATTAGCGAGTGTAAAACCAGAACCACGCAAATGATTCTCACTGTGCTTGCCGTTCAGATAAGACGAAACTGTTTTTCTAAAGTAAATTAAGTCATTGCACAAAGCATTCAATGGGTCCTGCATTGAGACTAAGTGCAAATAGATTGTGACAAACCTCCGAAAGAACCTCTCCTAATATTGAAGAAGTATTAATAGACGACCCACCGAACAAAATACATGGTATGAATTTGTTGCTAAGCGCAGCACAGATCCCATCGAATTTAATGGATGCGGATGAAATTCCGCAAATATACGAAAATTTAAACTGGTGGGCGCATGGTGATGAAAATATTTCTGCAACCAGTCCCAGAATTCTGATGGGATATTATTATCCTCGGAATATCTCGTCTATATCAAAATGAAACAACTGTTTAAGAAATGAATATACTTTAATTAATATCAATAGCGCACGCAAACCAAGTAGAGAAGAAGAATATAGGTATGTTCATGTTATAGTAACCTAAAAATACGGAACTTAGTTATAATACCCCTTTCACACATTCTGTTTGACGTTTGTTGTCTTAAGGAAATGAAAGATGATTATTACTTTTTTTTTTTTAACTATGCGCGCACTCAAGGGGTTATGAATACCCTTAAAATGTTTATACACAGTGCGAGCGATTAGGAAAATGGGATAGGATTAGACAGGAGATACCGATGTATATTGGTTTTAAATGCCTGATTATCGCAATGGGAGGGAAAAATTCGGTTGGGTAAAGCATTCCACATTCGTGTTGTGCGGCTAAAGAAAGAATCTCTTTACTTGACAGTACGTCCGAAGTTGGGCTCAAGGGTAAATTGATAGGCTTTCCTAGAAGCGCGAGTGTTACGGTTGAATAGTTTAAGGGTAGGAATGCAACTGGCTATTTCACTTGAACACTGGGAATAATGAATAATGAAAGGCATGAAATATTCCGACGGTGTTCGAGAGGTGCAATTGTTTCCGTTATTGTTTCATCACCTATCATCTTTAAAGCTCTTTTTTGGATTCTGTCCAGGAGACTTAAGTGCGTTATGGGAGCACCTGTCCAAATATGACAATTGTACTCAAGCTTTGGGCGAATGAAGGCTTTATAGATTACAGCCAGATCAAAAGGGGGGAAATATTTCTTGCATCGTCTCAGAAAACCCAAACATCTTGCAGCATTTTTGACGACGTCGAATATGTGTTCATTCCGCAAAAGGTGGTCAGTGATGCACATACCGAGAACTGAAAGTTGTTCGGTTTCCTCGATACAAGCGCCGCTAGTGGACAACGTCATTGGGGGAGGGTCCCGCTTTAACGACAAAAGACAGCATTGGGTTTTTGAAGCATTAAATTCTACGCGGTTTTTTATTCCTCATTGGACAATGCTGTCTAGATCAGAATTTAATGAGCTAATCATACGCTGCCGTTCAAGTTCCACATCCGAAGGACATGGATGAGAATCTAAAAACGAGTATGAAAAGCTGAGGGTACTGTCGTCAGCGAAACAGTATATTGGATTAGAAGTTTCAGACAAGAGATCATTGATGAAAATGAGAAAGAGAGTCGGAGACAGAACGGAGCCCTGGGGCACACCAGCATTTATTTTATGAATATCAGACTTGAAACCGTCCAATACAACTTGTATTGAGCGATCCGAAAGGTAATTTCTAATCCTTCCTTAGCAAATGCCCGAGTTTTAAAGAATCCCGTATAAGATACTTCGGCAAAACTTCAATGGATATAAATGAAGTCCTGCGCATCTTAAATGGCGAATTTTGGTGGGAAATTTTATATAAATAGTGCATTTAGTTATAGAAATACTCAAAATATTAAGCTTAAATATGTCAATCTGATACGACGGCCTTTGACCAAACCATATAAATCTAAGTTGAAACCAAATGTATTTTAAATATTGTATTTGAGTGAAGATTTCATTTACTACTATAAATCAATGCAAAATGAAAGGAAACAGCAATACATCTCGTGTTAAAAAGTTTACAATAAAATTTATTTCTACGGTATCTTTGGTTTAAAAAAAATCCATCGACTTGGTTTGTTCCGAAACAAATGTATTTTTTCTTGTCGTTTTTCTTGCATGAAAATTTCACTACACTTTGTTGTAAACTAAGCTTTACACGGTACATGATAAAACCAATTCCATTTTACATAAGATCCAACTTTACTTACTTTTTTAATACAGTGTTGTAGTAGATTTTCTGCCTGTAAAGTATTATCGAATGAAAACTGCTTAGGTGTAGGGCATATGCAAAACGGTTTTCTTTTGTGAAAGGTGGACTTGATATTTTTCTGTAGAGTACGACTGTAAGAATACCTATTTAAATGATTTATAAAATAATTTAATTCAAACAAGAATTGAAATACACAAATGGAAGTAACAATCCTTATTGTAGTTAATTTCTCTCATTAATTAAATCTATGCTGTTAAAGGTTCACTTTTTAATAGCAGTTTAGCTGCTTGTGGATCATTTTGGTGTTGTAGAGTTTGAAGATGGGCACGTAAGTGATGTAGTTGGGAGAATCTCTTTCCACAGAGCTCACATCTAATTTTTAAAGATTAATAATATGCTTATAGTTTTCAAAGGTAATGATACTATCTTATATTCTTACGTAAATGGTTTTTCCCCTGTATGAGTCATCATGTGCACTTTGAGAACATTTGAATAAGTAAACGATTTACCACATGAGTCACATTTGTACGGCCGTTCATTTGTGTGAATTCTATAAGAAAAAATTGATATGAATTTAATTTAATTTAATCTATAAAAGGTGAAAATAATAATAAACATTCAGTTCACCATCAAGTTATTCGGATCTTAAAAAATAAGATTCCTAGCAATAATGGGCCCTATTGCGGTTGTCGGTCGTCGTTCGATATGCGATAACGAGCGATCAACGATCGACAAAATGAGAAATCGGTATTGCGGTTGTCGTTTGCGTTCGACAACTATCGAAAATCTGAACGCTCATTGTCGATCGCATTTTTGTGACCGACGCGGTATATTGAAGATGTTAAAAATTGTATCGGGGACCAAACGTGAGTGTTTTTAATTAAAAAGATGTTGGTTTATAAATAAAATGATTTTAATTATTTATTTTTAATGCAGGGCGAAACAAGTTTCAAAAAATAATAGAAGCTCTCGTGAATTTCGTGGATAAAAATAGGGATATCGCCGGTTGTAATAAGCATTTTTTTTTAATGTAACTATATGCCTGTAAGACCTAAGGTCTTTTAAATGCAACCTGAATTGCACCGCACTAGTTTTTGGCAGAGTGGATTTGAGAACCAGGTATTGACTGTCTCATTTTAACCCATGGGTGGCATCCAATTAAAATTGGAGGTATAGAAAAGAATTAGCCTAACGTAGGGATCGAACCCACATGTCCTAGTTAGCAATCAGGCACTTTATCCACTGCGCCATTGCCACCCACGCATTTTGTAATTCTTTTTTGGAGTTAAAATTTTGATGTAGGTAACATCAATGCACCCAATATCTTCTGGAAATCCAATTTTTTCAAAGAAGTACATTTCGCACAATACGTACATTGTATCCATTTTTGACATATATATGTACATATGTGTGGTTCTATTACAATAAGCACTTCCTTTAAGACTAAAAATACAGTCGATTGACACAGTCCATCGGAAAAATCATTTCCAATACTGATTTGATAGATCCTTGGGCACAGAAGAGTAACGCAGCGCGCACAATCTAAGTATTTTGTGAATTGATGATTTAATTATTCCCGGCTTCAGTTTTCCATCGATCCATAAAAGTTGGCTTCGATAATCGAAAATAGTTGACAAAGCTAGGTACAAGAAAAAAAAACAAATAAATGAAAAGAAAAAAAAAAACTACCGAATAAAGTAAATCCGTACAATTTATCATCTAACTCCAAGGAATTAAAAATTTCATCACTTGTTTCTTCTTCTGAATCTTTGTCACTAAACCACGCTTTCAAGTCATATTTTTATAAAATTAAACAATTTTAAATAAACTCCACGAAACGAAATAAATAAATAAACAATGCAGTCTGAAAAACAATTAATCTGTCAAGTCAGAAATAATTCACAATATATTCTTTTTAATTCACAATAACTCATATCCGAGTCGATCAAGTTACGCAATACCGATTGAGATATCTGTGGACGGTGGTGATCGTTAAAAGAGCGATCGCTGATCTACGACCGCAATAGGGCCCAATATCCGACTATTGAATAATATATCTGAAGAATAAGTACCAACTAACTGTTTTAGAATAGATATATATGGGTGATTCCATAAAAATTGGGTAACTTGCTGTCATCAGTCAGTAAAACTAATTGTTATTATATTTTTTATTTTATTCTAAAACAACTTAGTCTTTTATTTGGTCACCCAATTTTAGCTATTTATTTTAAATATAAGTTTATAAAATACCACAATATATTCTCAAAACGTCAGTTTTTTGGCATGTCACCACAAATCAAATGGCTGTGTATTAAATATTAACTTCAATTTAAGCAATTTTGGTAATTCATTGCAATCTGTGATGTACTTAATAACGTATATCACAATTTTCGTAACATAATATTCTCACCGCTGTTGTTAAAATAATAAGAAACGTTAGGTTCGTTCGTTGAACTTTACCTAGGGTCGACCCAGGTTTTTTTGACAACCCCAAGAGTTGACAAAAAAAAACATGGGTTTTTCGGTTCTCAAAAAACACCCGAGGGCCATTAAATTTATGTTGCAAAAAAGCAAGTTATGTCATTTAATAATTAAAACTTAAAATATATTAAATTGAAGTTCTTAGTACATTTTGTGTGGCCCTATACACAATCCACAACTACAAAGCTTCCCATTTTTCATGTCTGTGTCTGAAAATTAATTTGAGTATTGTTTTATTTCCATTTTAAAAATAACAATTTGCATACAAAAACACAAACGAGAAAACACAACAAAACAAATGCTTCAGATTAGCGATGATGGATAAGTCCATCTATGTTATTGAAATATCGATATTAAAACAAAAAATTGATGATTCAATATCGATGTTGAAGGAAGAATAGGGGAAAACCCTTCAACACATCGATGTTTTCGATTCGATAACTATTAACATCGATGATGAGTACTCGATATTCTCCTCAATATCGCCCATTCCTACCTCAGATCTCATGTGACTTTGACGTTTATTCATTTACCTCAAGTTGCCCTGCTAAAAAACTAGTTCTACTTCAGTTAGGGGCGACCCTAGGTTACAAAAAACGCAGAATTTGTTTATCAGAATGGCTTTAGGTTTTTCAAAAAACGCTTTAGGTCGACCCTAGGTCGAAACCAGTGCTCAACGAACAAACCTTTTGTGTTCAGTTTTATTCGTCAGTCCGCTGTGTGTTGTTCGAATTTGAATTTCCCGCGAAATGTCACATACTCAAATTCGAATTACTGTTAACGTTCAAAGTTCTTAGTAAAGTTAGCTGCAGACCATGCCATTTGACGGTCGCCATTACTGTGCCAGTGCTAGTGTTGTGTTTGGCGTGGAAACACGTACGTGTCCAGTTAAAATCAGTCCTATGGTGAGTTAGTATTTTCTTATAAACATGTGTTTTATTTTAATTTATACCTAGTTAACTTTTATTTATTCAAATGTAGCTTGTTTATATTCGAAAACACAAAAATAAACGTTGGCGTCAGTCCTTTGCCTGATATTGCGCCAGAGGACTGATATGTTTCCAGGGTACTGATTTCTATTTGTTTTAGACAACTTTTACTTCAACTATTAGAGTGCGTAAACATTTTTTTTTATTTTTATTTTTAGCATAATGTCGCCTTTTAAAAAACACAAAATATGTCATGATCGCTTCACCCCAGAACTCATAACTCATTCTTGTATCTAGTAGCATGCATTTTGCCATTTCAACCAAAGACCTGTTCTTTCATTCAGCAGTCCCGTTTTGTTGTGTTGTATACGGAGCTGTGTGTTGATATACAATGCCTTCCTTTTGTACATACTTTAAAACTCGACCCGCTGTTTCACCGCCATTGTTTGATCTTATTATCTTAGGTTTTGTTGAAAATTTATTTTCTGTGTACTCTACCATGCGATCTAAACTTCCGATTTCTCCTTTAGCAAATAAACAACAGTGTATCTACTGCAATCGTCAATAAAAGTTAGGAAATATCTTTTCCCGCTAGGTGTTTTCGTTTGCATGTGTCCGCAAATGACACTTTAAATATGCAGTGCTCTTTCTGTTTGACTTTTCCTAAAATGGTTGACGATTCATTTTTGTTTCCATGTAAATTTCACAGTCCTTGATCTTATTACAATTTATAAGCTTTAAAGGATCACTTACAATTTTTCTGATTCTATTCGTTTAAGTGATTCGTAGTTACGATGGCCAGTTACCTTCTTCGCTGCATCTTCAATATATAATATTTTGATTTCAGTTTCTTTTTGTGTGAGCTTATAAAGATTTCCTACCAGATCTCCAACTGCTATCTCGAAGCGATCTTTAGATCCAATTTCACATATGTATTTTACCACAAAAGAAAACTGTGTAAGTATCCTTTATCTTGTTTGTTACCTTCATGACCGAATTACTTGGACCATTGTTTTGATTGTGGCGAGTACATTCTTCTAAAAGTTTTCTTTCAACCAATTTTCCAGAGCTGTTAGAAGTGTTCGTATTTTTGATGTAAGCTGCTGAGTAACATAGCGATAGTCCAATTATCTGATTTGATTCTCCCCTAGAGCAGTCAATTTTTCAAATAATGTTGTCATCTTTTGGATGTGTTCCTCCATGTTACCACCTTCCGCCAGTTTTAATTTACAAATGCTACGCATTAATTGTACCTTATTACTAAGACTAACCTTGTCATGGTGGTCCTTGAGCTTATCCCATGCTGCCTTAGCTGTTTTAACCCTTCTCGCATGATGAAGTTGACTATCTTCTACTGATATGACAATAATAGTTCTGGCCTCGCAATCCTTTCTGGTACATTCGGAAGTGACTGGATCGAGAATCGGTTTGATAATAAATAATGTCCCACAAGCTATACCTCCGTAGTAGGAGTTCCAGCTTAAATTTCCATATGTGGTAATTATCCGCTCCCAACTTCGAAATTGATGTTCGTAAAGAATCAGCCATTATTTAAATTGTTTAAAGCTCTGGGACCATCACATATTAAATCTAGTTTTGAACAAATTAATATGTATATCCCTTTGATATATACTGACATAAAAACAAGATATCATTTCTGTTTGGATTTTAATTTTAGAATAAAACAAAAAACTAAAGTTTCTAATTACACAAATATATCTAAGCATTTCCTAAAAAGTACCCTTAATTTCCCTAAATTTTGTGCGGAGCAAAAAAAAGGGGGGGAAGGGGGAAAATTCACTTTTTTACAAATTACTCGAAAACTATAGGATTTTTTGAAAAAAGTTGTTGGGCACGGATTGTAGCTCATATCATTCTGCACAAAAAAGATTAAGACACTATCGAACAATTATAGACTTTGGAGAAAAATGGTCGAAAACATTGGGTGTAAAACATTTTTTCAAAAAATTTATTAAATTTATGTGGCAAAATTTTTTGTTTTTAGTTATGTTTGGACAAACATGTTCTATTAAAAAAAAAACAAGTTTTAAGTTTGGAATCGGATAGGAAATGTAGCCATCTTAGAAATAATAATTTATTTTATTTTGTTCAATAACTCCCAAAACCTTTATTTTTTCCAAATTTTCTAAGAACAACTTATAGACAGTACAACTATCTACAAAATGACACATTAACGACTTCTCCTTGTCAATTCGTTCTAAAGTTATAGCGTACCAAAGTTTAATTGTTCGTCAAAATGGTATACATTAAATTCATTCGTTAAAGCAACCAGACTTAAAATAGCTCCCATTGTGACGAACAAAATAACTTTAATTAGTTAATTAATATCATACAACTAAATTTTCATGAAACTTTCTAAAGAAGCTTTAGTTTTTACATTGTTAAAAATAGTTTGTTGTTCACAGTGGGTCAAAAATTGTATGAATTATGCTATATGAAATTTAAGCTATAGTTTTTAATTAATCAGCTTCTAACCAAACCCCTTATAACTTATCTTAACTTTCTACAATAACTTCAGTGTATTTACCACTTATGTATGTACATAAGAGCGTCACTGTAATTTCAACTGCTTAAAGTTACTTAAAAAGCGCTCGAGATATTAACCCTTTTCCGATATTAAGCTACATTTACTGAAAGCGTTTATTATATTAAAGACACTACTCGCTCTATGAATATACTCCTGACATTTAAAACAATTGCCTACGTTAAAATATTACTATGGAATACATTTTACCCGGCCGATTTTAACAGATTCTATTATTTTTTTTTTTGGAACCGTTAATGGCTCCTTTCAAAACATTATTTAAATTTCTTCCATTATTTTTATTTTTTAATAAGTTAACAAGTTTAATTCATAGTCATTATGTTCATTATTTTGTTTTAATCTTACCCAAAATTTTTTCATCTACACCTTTTCTAGATGTTTTATGCAAAAATTTAATTTAAACATTTTTGGAACTAGCTATTTATTACTTCATAATAAACATTATTCCTTTCTTTCTTTAATTTTCCTGACACTATCATTATCGTCACATTTAATGGAAACAAAAGCAAATATTGTTTATATCAATATTAGTTTTAATATTTATTTAACTAACTTTTGCTAAGAAAAAAATAATATTCTAATAAACTGTTATAATGCAATAAATATAAAAGAATTCTAAAGCATATTCAAAATTAAGTGGTATCGTCGAACAAGTGAATATTCCATGCGTAAGTATTCCAAAATAGGATTCTTGTTTTAATAAGTTGATCGTGCGAACTGACTCTTGTAGCTAACAACTTTTAAAGCTAAGCATAGTTAGGCTATTAGTAGGTAAGTAATCTAGTTAGTATTAGGTAGGATAAAGTATGTACGAGTATGATGAATTGTCGAAGTACAAATTTATTTTTTTAAAAAACCGCTCGAACGGTTTTAATTTATTTTTTTGAATTAATAATTGTGATAATGTATTTTTTTGATAATAAAGGTTGGCTCCGTAGTAATTATGCTTCGAAACAAATGCCAACCAACACTGTGCAACGGTACCCGTTTGGTGTTAATTAACTTAAGTAAATTGATGAACAATATGATTTACGCGACGATACTCAAAGAAAAATTCGAAGGTGATGAAGTTCTCATTCCGAGGATCCCGATGATCACAACCAATATGCCGCTTGAGTTTAAAAGACTTCAATTTCCGATCCGCCTTCCATTCGCCATAACCATTAACAAATCACAAGGCCAATCCTTGAAAGTTTGGTTTGAATCTGGAATATCCATGTTTTTCCCATGGTATAATGGGTCGGAAGAACATCTGAGTTATTTGTTCTAAGGCCTGATAATGAAACCAAAAATGTCGTGTATTACAAGGTAGTAAACTGAAGAGGGCAACCTATGCACCAATATACATAAACAATAAAGAATCATCAAAATACTTTATTTTTTCATTTGTATTTCCTAATAAAAAATTGAACTTACTAAAATCCAAAATCTGCTTATTTATTGAATCTAAGGCGGAACAGAGTTCGCCGGGTCAGCTAGTATGTATATATAATGAAAGTGAATGGTGTATAGGTGGGTAAAAATCATTTTCTTAAATGATAAAAACTGCCAAAACCATCATTTTAATCAGTTTCTCGAAAAAAAAACGAAGAACGACATTAAATGCCAGTGATCAATGAAAATTTTACAAAAAAAAGTATCTCGAAAATTGTAGGACCGATTTTGATGAAATTCTGTTTTTTTATTTTTAGTATGCAGTTTTTTAGAGTTTATTAATATACATGTGATTATAAAATTTAAAATTATTCGTTTTAAAAATATTGATTTTTCAAACAAAAATTCTAAAATTAATTTTAATTAGAGAAAAAAAGTTTTTCAAAATGTTGATATGCAGAATAAGTTTGGCTACCTAGATCTTCTCGGATATAAAATTTGACAGAAATCTAATGAACCGTTACCGAGAAAGTCAAAAATTAAAAAAAATACGTTATATGAAGGTGCCGTTAATAGACTTTTCCCGTAAATTTGGTTCTAATCAAATGATAGCTAGTACCAACGAAAAATTCTCAAATTTTTTTTATCAAAATCGTTGGAGCCGTTTTCGAGAAAAATAAGATTTTCCTTAATGGTTGTATGGCAGGTACCGTTATTTTTAGGCCTAAAAACAAAATTTCAATTTCCCCTCTGAGGAATTGGAAGGTAATCGCTCAAGCCGTTTAGGCTGCAGCTCATTATACACACAGACTGACAGACATTTTTTGTCGATTACTTTTTTATGCTTCTCTATGATCGTAATGTCATGTTTGATCATTAGAATCTTTTTTTTTTTTTTTTACGAATGCATAATGCCGGTCGTCCACTAAGTGCACAACAAGCTCAACCAACTTCATTCAACTTTTCATTCAACTCCATCGTTGAATGTCAAAACTTACAACCTCTTACACTAGTGCGCAAACTTGCGTTCTTCGCGTTGAGCAACGAAGCCAGAAGAAAAATTGAACAAAACGGGTTGGGAGCCTCGTACACATAGTTGACAAACTTGGTGAAATGTTGAATAACCTCGTACACCTAGTTGATCAACTCGTTCAATTGTTGGAGAACTCCGTACACCTAGTTGATCAACGTATTAAATTGTTGAATAGCTTCGTACATCTAGTTGACAAACTTACTCAAAAGTTGAAAAACCTCGTACACTAGTTGATAAATTGTTCGATTTTGAAAAAAAAAAAGATTTTCAAGTTGATCAACTGCGTTTTTGATATGGTTGTTCAACAAGTTGATGGAGGTGTTGATACCTTCGTACAACTTACCAAGACGCCCTCGTTGAGGAACGCGTTCAACGCACGCACTATAAGTCAGATATTGATGACATAATTTTCACTTGTAAACATTTTTAATGTCGGTGTCACACACCTTTGTTGAAAAATATTGAAATTAAATTTTATCTATATTAAGCATGATTTCCTCTCAAAGCAAAATAAAGTGGCTGCCATATTAACAATATTGGAAAATTAACAACAAAAAAAAAAGATAAAAGACGATGGCGAAAAATCAAAACACAATTAAAAACACTGCACCAATTTTCAAGTTGATGTCAATACAATACTTCAACTCACGCACGCACACATATTTTGACTCGCCCAACGCAACGCACAACAAATAATTTAACATCAACGGCAACCATCACCAAATAAAATTATAAGTTGATCAACGAGTAGAACAAATAATGTGCAACACTTGAAAACGTTGCTCAACGCGTTGAACCACCATTTTCAACGAGCAACACGAGCTCGTACACTAGCCGTACACTAGTTGAACAATTCGTTGAGCAACGATCTCCAACCGCATTTAAGCCGTTGGTTGGATGGAATTGAGGGCATCGCACATTAGAGTTGAGTGTGTTGAACTCGAAATTTGTGCGTTGAACGCCTAGTGGACGACCGGCATTATCTTACCTATAATCGCAAGTAAAAATTAAAATCGTTGGAGCGGTTTTAAAAAAAAAATTATTTTGTATGTATAACATTTTGAAAACATTTTTAGGAAAATAAATTGCTTCGCCAATTTAAAGTTATTAGTATTAATATGCGTATAAAATTTTAATTTAAAAAAAAAATAACAAATACGTATAAAATCGAGTTAAAAAAAATAAATTATTTATATTTTCAAAGAGCATCTGCATAACAAAAATAATTTATATTCAATTTTTGTATGCTCACATACTTGCTTTTTAAAGCACTTTTTATATCATTTTAATGAGTTTGAATGACCAACAACAACTTGTTTGTTCTATAATTTTAATCGGTTCAAAGATAAAACTTCTTCGTGTGGTTATTTACCTTTCATGTTTAACGTTTGTCGATCTATCTGCAAATGTCCGATCACAATACTGGCACTTGTAAGGTCTCGCACCTGTATGTGATCTCATATGACGCGTCAGTTGAAAATTCAACGCAAATGCTTTTTTACAAATCCTTAAAAAAAAGAAACAAATATTTGTTCAAAAATATGTCAAGTCATTCGATGGTCGGTGCAAAAACTTACTCGCATTCAAAAGGTTTTTCTCCACGATGTCGACGCATATGAGCTTCTAAGCAATATCGTCGCTGATATGTATTACCACATACCTCACATATGTGTGTCTGCTTTCGTGTTGTTTTTATAACTGCAGTACCATCTTCGCCCATAGACAGCGTTTTACGTGGTTTAACATGGAGTTTTTGATCCAATTCACTATCATCATTATCATCATCGGAGTACGCTCCATTGTCCTTAACTTCGTCGTATGAATAATCTGAGTCCATTCCATCTTTATCAACTTGTTTGCATACAGATGTGTTTTTTGTTCTAGTGGCCTAAAAGGATTTTAAATAAGTTTAATCGTATTCAAATAATAAAACCAAACTAGTTGAAATAAATTTCATTTTATTTTAGTTTAAATAAAATTTAAAAAAACAAACATTTTTGGTTCATCGGAATGCGAAAATTGATATTCAGCCCTACTGTGAGTAAAAATTCGTTTCCCTTATTATGAGTTTCGGGCGAAAAAATGTTCATGTTCGAAAGATTCCCCTATTGCCAGTATTCATTCCGGGCGGAATGAAACGTCATTATAGTTTAAAATTCCTATTTAATTTCTGGAGGCGAACTAATGAATGACATCATGTATAATGTTTATTTACGCTTACTCACATAAATATTGGGTCAAATGTTAATTAAAAACAAAAGGTAATATAACGTTGATTGCTTGGCCTTTACTTGCAGTCTGATCACTTTATTCAATACATTGTAATACTAAGCATACGATTTTAGCGCTTTGAATCTGTCAAAGCAAAAATGCACCGTTATATCATGCCATGAACATTATTGTGTTGCAGATTACATCACATAATTATTGGTTATTCGATAATTTGTTCAGTGTATGGGCGCGAAATAACATCTTTGTTTGAGATCAGTTAAAACAAATTGTTAATTCTTTTGCAGTTTGGTCAAATCGATAAATTGAGCAATTATTTTGTTTTCATAAGCCTTTATTTTTTAGAGAATGAGTCGAAAAGGCAAAAACACAACCTTGGAGTTAAGGAAACTTGTGATTTCCCATCACGAAAAGGTGAAAACACAGCAGAAAATTGCCGAAATGTTGTCAATACCAAAGAGCACAGTCGGAAATATTATTCGAAGGTGTAAGAATGAAAATAGGATCAATTATACGCCTAACACCGGACGCCCTAGAATTTTTGAATGAGCACGACCAAATGTGGATTTTAAAAAGTGTAAGAAAAAATAGTCACATAAGTGCCCCAAAAATAGCAACCGATGTACTGAATTACTGTGGAAAAAATGTCAATCCCGAAACTGTACGTCTTGTTCTCAGGGAAAATGGGTATAACGGTAGAGTGGTCAGGAAAAAACCATTTGTAAGTGAGAAAAATCGAAAAAAGCGATTGGAATTTGCCAAAACCAACAAAGATAACGGACTGGGCTAGTGGAAAACAGTTATTTTCGCGGATGAAAGTAAATATAATGTTTTCGGCTCCGATGAACGAGGAAAGGTATGGCGCAAAGTAAATACAGAATTAAATAAGGAAAATCTATTACCCATATTTAAACATGGAGGAGGATCGGTCATGGTAACGGGGTGTATCACGTATTCTGGGGTTGGAAAATTAGTTTTTATGGATGGCATTATGGATAGAATGGTTTATTTGGATATTTTGAAACAAAATTTGAGAAGAAGTGCGGAAATAATGGGCATACAAGACAGTTTTAAGTTTTACCAGGATAGCAATCCTAAACATAAATCCCGAATCGTTCAAGAATGGTTGCTGTACAATTGTCCAAGAGTCATCCAAGCTCCAGCACAAAGATTTAAACCCCATTGAGAATTTATGGGAAATTTTGGATCGTGGAGTAAGAAAACACACAATAAATAACAAAACAGGGCTTAAAAAGATACTTTTGGAGGAGTGGGAAAAAATAAGTGTTACTACAACTCAAAATTTAGTAAACTCCATGGATAGGCGTCTCAAAAGTGTTATTAAACAGATGAGTAATCCAACAAAATAGTAAAATACTCAATAAAAACGAAAGTTTAGTGTTTACTTGCAATCAAAATATGTTGACCCAATAATTTTGTGGTGTTAATTTAAACATAAACTATAAATTTATTTTATTTTCCTTGCTAAAGAAAATATGTGTGTGAAATAAAAAAATATGTTCCTAATTAACTACAGAATAAAAACATGCTATTTTTATATTTTAAAAATGTTTTTTTCTTCGTTTTTTTTACTTAACACTTAAAGGTTAAAGGAGACCCAATAATTTTGTGAGTAACTGTATTTTTATAGGTAAATAAATGTATTCCATAGATGTACAAAGCAGCACTTATGGTAGCTTCAACTTTACTTACAAATGTTCGGGAATTTTATTTGAATCTCACGAATTACACGATAATTACAACAAGGTGCTTTAACATATTTACGCAGTTAATTTATAGTTTTTTTTTGCCTAGTTAATATACAATTGTTTACATTTGGCTCATTGGATGTCACTTTATATTTCACTTTAAATATCAAGTCAATCGGTCAAAGCCAGTTATGATACAGAGGTAGGGAAAATTCCTTTACGTACCTATAGGAAATTTCATTTCTTATTTTTTTTTTGTAAGTAATCGATTTCATAAAATAACTTTGCTAAGCTCTTGTATCCCATGGGTAATGATTGGTAAATCTATCGGCAGCAAAGCAGGATTTTCCGAAAGAACGATCCGCAGCAGCCTGATTTGTTGTATTTTTCAGTTGGTATTACCGACCTTGTGTCTAATAACTAAATGCAAAAATCAACAATTGAATAGTTTTTATTTCTTCAGATTAAAAGCATTTAAGAATAATAAAACTTGAATTAAAAGATGCAAATAAAATGGAATCAGTAAGAAATAACGAAAAGTTGAATTTTCAACATCTGGGTGTTCCAAAATGTTCATTTTAAAATTATTTTGCGTTTGACGTTTTTTCTTATGGTGTTTTCGATTGGTAAATTAAAAATTGATTTTTTTCGTGCCGAATGGAAGACAAAAGCAATTTATTTTTTTTTTGACATTGTATTAGTATAATTTCGTGTCTGTGAAACTAGCAACAATTCATTTAAAACTGCTTCCATTTTTATATTTGGATAAATTTTTTTTAATATTGTATTTGTATTGGTGCCAGTGATCTAGATTCAAAAATAAATCAATTTATTATGCCCAATGGTACAGAAGAGAGAGGAAAATCGGTGTTTTGATAGATCTAGATTTAAAATAAATTAATTTATTTTACCAATGGAAAACCACATTAATAAATCAGATCTTGTGCCAATGAAAGGGTATGTTCGCATTGTGTTTTCTTGTAAAAACGATCGCATATATTATTTAACTATTAAGTACTTTTAAACTTCGTTTCAAAAATTGAGTTGGAGTAGAGAGGTTAATTAAAACTGAGTTATATAAAATACGGCCAGAAATCCCCTTTTAGAATCTCAAAATTATGGTAAATAGTCAATTCAATTCAATTTATTTAAAAGCAATGTACAAATAAGACTTAGGCCCGTTTGCTGATACGAATCATAAATATTTATGTTCAACTTAAAACGCTTCAGAGCTACATTTTCCTCTGCGAAAACTGTCACATAAGTTCTTAAGTAGAACTTAAATACTTAAGTTGTGTATCAGCAAACGGGCCTTATTTTTTTATAGTAGTTAAACATATGGATAATGATAATTTCACAATTTTTCTGAAGATAACTATACAAACAAATTATATACATATTTACAAATGATAAAAATATATATACTTAACTTTACCTTTTTTATAAATTAAATTCAATTTTTTTTGTTTAACTATTTCATTATATAACCTGTTTATATTTAAATAAGATAATTCTTGTTTAGTTATGTTTGTACCTACCTATATGAAAAGCTTTAGCTGAAATGGCAAGTGATTGGTTTTTAAAGTTCGCTGTTACAATAATTTTTCTAATGGTAACTGGAAGAGAGTTCCATAGCCTTATCGCACGCACAATAAAGAGCCGTGAAGAATTAAGGTAGTTGTATGTATGCATTCTAAGATATTGTAATTTTTCATAGATGTATGGTGGTGTTTTGTTTGTATAACTTTGTGTAAAAATATACAGCATCTTGCATCAAGGAATTGATGGTACGAGCATCCAAGGACCAGTTTATGATAATGGGATATGTGTTTATATCTCCACAAACCACACACATATCTTATCATATCATTGAAAGTCGCAAGAAGTTTATGCTGAGATTGCGAATCGGGCTTACAATAGACGACATTAGAATAGTCGATTACGGGTACCAATAAAGCTTTAATGAGTCTAAGCTTAGTATTCTCAGGAGTTATAGCTGAAAATGGCAAGAGTTTACATAGCCCAGCATAGATTCTCCCAACTATATAATAATTGTGGTTTTCTGGTGAAAGTTAGCGGGTGATTTTGAAACCAAGACTGGTAACAGTATCTACATATTCAAGTTGAGTGTTTAAGAGAAAAATTGGACGCCAAAGTTAGGTATGAATGTATTTTTTTTTATATCGCAATGAGTTGGGACTTAATCGGATTAAGGGTAAGACCATTACTAATGGACCAATTGAAGATTGCCAGGAGATCTTCATTAATCCTACAAAGCAAATCTTCCTGCAGACCATGCGGCCGTGATAAATAAATTTGCACATCGTCTGCATATAAATATAGCAGAACATTTGAACATACATTAGACAGGTCATTAGTAAATAAGCTGAATAATAAAGGGCCTAAAATATAACCTTGAGGTACACTCATATGTATGCTCAAAGACTCCGATTCCATTTGACCAAACCTAACTTTTTGGCGGCGATTGGACAAATGGCTCACAACTAGGCTCACAGCTCTATTGTGAAAACCAAAATAATACTCTAGTTTCTTGCAAAGTAATTTATGGTTTACACTCTCAAAGGCCTTTGAGAAATCCAGCAGACAACGAAGAGTTATATTATCTGAATCATTATCAAGCCTTATATCAACAATGACTTTGATTAATGTAGTTTGGCAACTGTGGTTTCCACGAAACCCAGACTGTAATGGTGATAATAAGTGAAACCTGTTCAGATAACTGGATATTTGTGACGCTAGAATTTTTTCAAAGCCCTTTGACAGGCAAGGTAGAATACTTATAGGACGAAGGAATAACTGACACTGTTTTAAGAGGGATATGTTTTTCAAACAGTTACAAAATTAAATATTGAAAATAATTAACTTTGTCCGTAGAATTGGCGAAATTGTGACATAAATTCCAAGGAAACTCGATAGCATCAGATTGCAGCGCATTTTTATCAATACAGTCACTCTGCAGTGAGGAGAAAGAAAAAAAACGAAAAAAATAAACAGGCTTTACAACAACCAAAAAAAAAGAAAAAGAGAGAAAATTAATTTGTATAAAGAAAAAAAAAGTTCCTAAATAAAATTAAATACACTGGACATTTAATCCGCTCCTTGTGACATTCAATAGCCGCGTTTTATTATGCACGAACACCCATATAGGTCAGAGCTTTGAATGCATTACAACAACACTACAAGATCTTGATATTTATCCAGTTCAATATTCCTGACCCAGAATTTAATTACATATCTCACCACCAGGGTTAGCTTTTAACTTGTACAAGTTGGTACTTCAATTTTGAATTGTTAACCACTGTGTTGCCAAATAAACAAGCAACTACTTATAATTATTAAGTCTGCTTCTACACTAGTGCAATTTTTATGTGGTTTCCCATTGGTAAAAGATATCAATTTTGCCAAGTTAAATCCTTTCATTGGGCAAACAAAAACTTGTTTCTTATTCTGAATCAATTTTGCAGATCCGTGTTTTTCTGTGGATCGACCTCTCTTTTTACTAACACTAGTACAATTGAATGCATTTACTTTGACAATACCATCCAATAACATATCGAAAACAAATTCATTTCAAATCGCTTTCCATCAAATTCTATATTTAGCCATGAAAATGGAAAGTAAAACTTACTTTTGTTCAAGTAAAACAGAATCATCTCTCTGCGCTCCTTATTCATTAATCTAACAATAAGGAAAAGCACAAAGAAAAAAGAGCGATAACTCAGTAATTTTATTTACCCCCGCCACCACCTTTCGAAAGATACTATTACGCGGTGCTATACAATTCAAACACCCCGTAACTGGGTAAACAGAATGGACACGCGGTCGATCTCGCGGCACTTCAAAAACCGCTCTGTCAAAGTTAAAATACATAGAAACTAGGTTGAGTGAATACAATGGAGCCGCGGCCGCGTATCGCGACGCTAGACATTGTTTAACTTTCTCCATTTTTCCGCGCGTCGTTTGACAGATAACAAAAAAAAAACATCTTGTTGGTTGTTGCATCCACACTATTGTTGTTCTTCGTCGGGGCCTTCTGATGCAAAAATACACATTCAGAATAAATTTGCAATTCAAAAGTTTGCAAAAACAAACTACAAAATCAATTAAAAACACGATAGTGTGTTCTTTAGGCCGCGACTCCATTAGAAATATTTATTTCGGCCATTATTGCAGACACTACTACTAAAATTTATATTTCTTTGCTATGTGATCAAACATAAATCCTGAAATTTCATTCTTCTCCAAGAAGCGCTAAGCGCTTTTGTACTTTAGAATAGGCATAATCTGTTTTTTTTTTTTTTTTTGATGAATTATTAAAATTTAACATGAAAATAAGCGAACTATGAACACGATTTAATTTTATGTGAGAAATTTGTGCACGATTAATGTGGGATGTCATGAAACGTCAAATCTTATTTCTCCGTTTATTTCTTCTGAGAAGACAAGAAATAAAAAAAAATCCAGACATAAGGGGCTTCCACATGTAATATATACTACATGACACATTTCTGGCAATCATTTATTTCAAATGGAGGCCTAGGGCTATAATATTTTTTTAGGCAATTTAAAGATGAGACTAAAAACAGTAGGTAGTTGCGCGAACCGATCGAGGGGAAAACCCAAAAAAAAAGGTTTCAATTTAGCATCATTTATTTTTTTTTAACAGGTCAAAAATCTTTTTATGGATGAAATCTTCGCGTCCGCGTTTGCATTGAATTCATGCATATGAAAACGCATTGTGTATTCATTAAACCTTTTTACTTGAGCTAAGCACAGCATGCTACTTAAATGGCAAACTGGTGACCGACTGCATTACGTTTCATAAGTGAAATTAATGATAATCTCTCCTAAATGACCACTGTCATATAGGATTTCATCAAGGCATGTTTTCATTGAGGAGTGAATTTTCTACTGGGTTAGTGTGTTTGGAGTCGAAAGTTTCGCTATAGTATGGGGGAGCCTTAATTGATTTCGTTTATACACAACTGGGAACTCCGCTTTGACAGAAATGCAAAAAAAAACATGTTCTAATTATTTGAAGACAATTTTTATTTTCAAAACGCAAATTTGATTGATTTTCTTTTTTCGATGCTGGTGATTCTTGAGTATCTGTGATTTGTCAACAAGTATTAGAATTTTTTTAATAAGATCCTCCATTGGACTGGCCTTAAGCAGAACTTGCAGTTCTTCTTTCACTTCTTTTATTTACCATTAAACTGAAATCAGATTATATTTAATCTAACGACATATATTCACGGGGGAAGAGCTTACGAATTAGTATTGTTCCGAAATCAATGGGTTGCGTTACAATATCCAGATAGAAGTGCACTTTCTTTATTTATTATAGTTTATTATTTTATATTTATTTAACTAAAATAAAACAACAACTTACGAGCACCGTAGTAAACAATTTATTTAATGTAAACAAAAAAATGAAATGTCAAAAGGTAATCACAGCTGCCAACCATGCAAAGTTAAAAATGTTCATTACCCAGATCGTTTTATTTTCACGGAGTGAACTATATGGGTCATTGAGCATAATAAAACACGGCTAATGTCTTAGGGTCTGCTTCTGTTGTGATTATAGTTGAGAGCGTGTTCGATTCAATTTTCATCACTGTGTCGTCACTACTCTTTTTGACGAAAATGAAACCATTCTTCGAGTTTGTAGAGAATAATATTCCCTCTTTACTAAATTGAAGGGCGTGTCGCATCAGTGACATACTATTTTGTTAACATTTTTAACTTCGCAACAAATAAACACTGGAAAGTCGATTATGTCCACTTTTATATTCACTGGTTGGTCAACGGTCAACTCGACTCTGAATTCAAAATGACGTAAGATCGTAAAAATCTGGCTTGACACGAATTTTAGGGTCAAGTTGATTATTTACGACATCCATCAATAAAATTTGACATTTTCTGACTAAGCAATAAACTATGTTTTGACATATTTAAAATGTATTTCTTGACAAATTTCGCCGAAAAGCTAGAAAATATCACCCTTTTCCGCAGATGAAATTAAATCTGATAATTTCCAATTGCTTGTATAACAAAATTAAGATGTTTTAGAAGAAATCTTAATAATCTTTACAGTCGAATCCGACAGTGTATGTCTTGCACGTGTTATAAGTGCTTTAACGATAACATACACTTACGTGCTGCTAATGAGTGCTTACTTATTACTAAATAAAACATATGCACTGATTTGCTCTTTAAATGCTTGGTTGCTATCTAAGAGCTTTGGTAGGACCGCTGCTCAAGTTTAAGTTAGTTATTTTTTTTAATTTCTTTGAGCTGGTAGTTTCGCGTGAATAAGTTAACTTTAACCTTTACTTAAAGTGGAAGAGCCCCCCTATATATATGCTTATTAATATGATTTATAAAGCAACAAAAATAAATAAAACGTATTTTTGGCCCACTTAGTTGCGTTAGTAATTTTTATTTCCTGTACGTGAATATGTGTGAAACAATTTTTTTTTAAAACACTTAATTAACCAAAAGTTATTGATTTTGGAATGCTTTCAGCTAACCTATTCGGATCGTTCACAAATATATTCGTTTAGCTTAGTATCGGACATAACTTATAAAATAAATGGGTGAAGGTGGCCATGGACAGATGGAAGAACTCTACGAACAAGGACTTCGAGATTCATCAAACTACCAAAAATCACAAATCTATCCAAAGCAGACTTCTGCTTTTACATTTATCGAAATCAGGTTCTTGTATTTGTAATGTGTGTAAATTCTTCTTTGTTGCCGATGGCTTCTGCCAAAAGAACACGGATAATGGTAGACGAATTAAGCTAGTAATAGACGGTTCTTGTAATGTGTCATTGCCATGACACTCTGACGTCACAACAAAATAGGTCATACCACCGTCATTGCCGTGACAAAGGTAATCGTGTCATGGCTAGCTACAATGACTATCACACGAATGACACATGTCTGTCATTGTTGTCCCAAAATACAATGAACGTCAAAGTGTGTCACGGTGATATTTGTGTCTCGGTGTCACAGCAATGACATGCAAAACAATGACTATCACACGACATAACAACTCTCAAACAGCTGATCATTGCAGGTGAGTACGAAGATTAATTTGTTGTTATTGATTGCATCCATTTTAATCATCATTTAAGCCCAAATAAATAACAAATATAATTATTCATTACATGATCAAATAACTTAAAACATAGGTTTGTAGGTAGGTTTGTACTTTCATATGATGAGAGCAAGGTATATACATATGTACATGATATTCATATCATTTTACATCAAGGTAGAGCTAAAACAGGTTCAGGTATTTGCCTTAAATTTTTGTCGATATTGTTTTAGCTCATCTACATTTATATTTTACGTATTTAGAAGGCGTATTTCGATTTTTTTTATGTGGATACGCGCACTAAAGAGGTTTTGACTACCCTTAAAATGATCAAGCACAATACGAGCGTTAGGAAAGTAAGAAGGATGTAAGAGGAGGTACCGATGCACATTGGTTTTGAATTTCTGGATATCAAAATGGGAAGAAAAAATATAGCCGGGTAAAGTATTCCACATTCACGTTGTGCGGCAGGCTAAAGAAAGAATCTCTTTACTTGACAGTACGTTCGAAGTTTGGCTCAAGACTAAACTGATGAGCATTCCTAGAAGCGCGAGTATTACAGTTGAAAATTTAAGAGGAGGAATGAAACTGGCTACTTCGCTAGAACATTGTTTATAAAAATAGCTATAAAATCTCAGAGTTCTATTATGTATTCTATCCAAAAGATTTTAATGAGTCTTTGGAGCTCCTGCCCAAATGTGCGAGTTATACCCTAGCTTTAGACGAATGAAAGCCTTATAGATTACAACCAGATCAGACGGGAGAATATCTTGCATCTTTGAAGAACGCCGAAACACTTTGCAGCATTTGGCGACATCAAATTCATTTCACAAGAGGTGGTCTGTGATGTACATACCAAGGACTGAAAGTTGATCGGTTTCTTCAATGAAAGTGCATGTGATGACAGAAGAAAGCATTGAGTTTTTAAAGCATTAAATGCTATTTTTTAATCCCCATGCTGTCGAGATCAGATTTAATGAGCTTATCATACGTTGCTGTTACAATTCTACGTCCGAAAAACAAGGAGGCGAATCTGCAAACGAATATGAAAAGCTGAGAGTACTATCGTCATCAACACAATTTAGTGGATTAGAAGTTCCAGATAAGAAATCATTAATGAAAATGAATGAATTTGAAAAAAAAAAATTGGATTGAGCTTTGTACCTGAAATGGACAAAGCGATTGCAGTAAAAAGGAAATTAAAAAAAATTACTAAAGGAAATAAAAGTTTGATGTTTTTGAAAAAAAAAAATGTTTGGTAATGTCTCAAAAGTTTGTTTCTACTTTTGCACACATTATTTAGGGCCATTTTCTTCACTACAAGTTGAACTCAACTTGAGGATTTTTATTATCAACTTGTGATTTTCTTTTTCTTCGCTCAAAGTTGGCAGTTTCAACTTTCGATTCTCAACTCTCGAGTTAGTCAACTTCTGGTTTTCTCAACTTCCGAAAATAGTAGAAGTTGAGAGAGCAAGCTTGAGAGTTTTATGTCAAATTCAACTTGTAATACATTTTGTTGCATCTTTTCATCATCTATTCTCTGTTTCATTTTGAATAAAAACATTTTTAAAATAATATATTCCCACAAAATTATTATAGGAAAATAATCCATCGTCTGCTTCCGCAAGCGAAGATGAGGAAGAATTGTTGGCGATTGAAAAGAAGACAATATATTTATAATGTGATTGGGGGTCGGGCTTGAAAAATGCGATGACCATGATTTTATATACCGATTTACTTTAATAATTTGAATATTTTTTAGTTTAAATTATGATAACTTACATATGTCTAGATCGCGCGAATTACGACCAATTTTTGATAGTTTTGAGGTATTATGCAGTCGGGTCAATTCAGGTTGCCATTGCTGATTTTATTGGCGTAAGTATTAACAGTGCAACTTATTGTGATGCGGGTGTCAATCATTGTAATTGCTTACCTTAGGCCTCAGTTGATTTGCATGTCCGAAACACGAAAAAAACGGTTAGAAGTATGATACAACGACACAAGAAAGCGCATTCCCGTGTTTATTTTCATACGTCAAAAAAAATGACTGATATGGATAATAAATTATACATTGCAGCACTTACTAAGCAATTATTCTGGTGTCACCGATTGAATCAAATTAAAAAGAGATTAATTCTTTACTAAAACCGCCTAAGCAAAAATATTTAAATTGCATAAAATTAAATTTCAATTAAATAGAATTTTCACTTTTACTTGAAAAATATAGCTCACATTAAAAACGACAGCCCGAAAAGCACATACATACGTTTTATCGAATATATATATTTTATGCATACATGATATTCCCATCAGGTAAGAGTTGGTTGCATGTTTTGCTTCAATTTGTTTACGTTTGTTATGTACCCGATCGTTCCGTCACCTAATATAATTCGTGAGACATAACATGTGCAGAGAATTTTGGAAAGAAACGCGAATCCGTCGAAATCATAGCACATAATAAATTCAAATCTCACAGAATAAATTCAAATCTAAAGTTGAAACATACGTATCTGTCAAAAATTTCCCTGGGTAATTAAAAAAAACACAAGCTAACTTTTAAATTTCAACTCTCGAGTTGAGACTTAAAATAGTGAAGAAAAACAAATTTCAACTTGTCATTCAACTCTCAAGTTTGTGTCAACTCTAGAGTTGGCTAACTTGAGAGTTTGCGGCAAGTTGACAAATAGTGAAGAAAATGGCTCTTAAGCTCTCGCACGTAAATATTTCCGCATAATACCAAATTACCTACTAGGTATGTAGAATATCATTTTTGGCCATAAGCGAAACTTACAGGGGAAACCAAAGGAATAACCTACTGAGTCAGAACTTAGTATCGAAATCGTATTTCTTAAGTTTAAGGTATTTCGGCAGCGGTTGGGACTCAGTAGTTGTTGTTATATTTTCGCTGTATCCCAAATTTTTTATATTTTTTTAATTTGAATTCATATAATATAATAATAGGTAACACTGAACAGATGATTTGTACAGTATAGGTATGTTCTTAACATATTCTGTTGACTGTATTATTACAGATAATTTTACGTAAAGATCCTAGCTAAAGATTCAAATCTCTCATTTTCGTTTGTAAAAAGGTTCCAGCAATTTGAAAACTTATTTCGTAAAGTATGAGACAAGCAAATTTGATGTTTATGTTAGCAGTCTAATGTCCGTTTGCTGATACCAAACTTAAAGAGTTTTTTTAATTTGAATTCATATAATATAATAATAGGTAACACTGAACAGATGATTTGTACAGTATAGGTATGTTCTTAACATATTCTGTTGACTGTATTATTACAGATAATTTTACGTAAAGATCCTAGCTAAAGATTCAAATCTCTCATTTTCGTTTGTAAAAAGGTTCCAGCAATTTGAAAACTTATTTCGTAAAGTATGAGACAAGCAAATTTGATGTTTATGTTAGCAGTCTAATGTCCGTTTGCTGATACCAAACTTAAAGAGTTCATGTCTACATAAGCGCATAAGGAATACATAGAGATTTGCACCAAACTCAAACCTAAACATAAAATTCGTTAAGTGGAACATATTTTATGTTTTAGAAAAAGTAGCACATAAGATATTTAAGTATGACATAAGAGATTGAAGCACTCTTAAAAACAATTTTTGGATAAGTATTTGGTTTAGTTAGCAGCGCATTTCACATAAAAAATAATTAAATATGGATTTTGAAATTCTGGATATGCTTGACGATGACGTAGAAATCCTTGAAATTTCAGAAGTGAAAATTTGGGAAATTGAAACTGAACGGAAACTGAATAATAAACGATTGAAACCTCGATTATATAAAACCGCGCTCCACGAACAGCGTGTCCGAATTGGAATCCAGAGATAACTTTAAAATCCAAGAAGATGAAACAAAAACGATTGGAGCAATTAAAGTAGAATTATACTATGCGATGTTTATCACTTGTTCTCCTGCGCTGTGCATGCGTACCTTGAGGTGGTGCTTGCTAGGCCTTTGCCATTAAACCTAACCCGACGTCGCAAAATAATCTACAATCATTTCGCCAAAACGAAAACTAAAGTTTCCATCCTATTCAAATGGAAGTGGACTCCACGATTTTACGTGAAAGTGTCGAGGACAAAGATAGCGTTGCGGGTGGTGGTGAAGAGGCAACTGCTTATGAAGTTACAGACACTTTCATGGATGCTGCTAAGCTACACTCAATACATATTATGAAAAATGTGGCTCTGAATGTAGTGGCAGTAGCAGCAACAAGCGCAAATTATATTGCGACTTACTGCAGCTGCCAGATACCGACGCGACGTGGGATGATTAACAAATTCCCTAAGTACTCGATTAAACTGACTGCGCTGCTGGTCCCCCGAAGAAAAGTCGAACGTCAATGGAAGAAGGAATTGTCCCTAAAGTCGAAGAATTTGCATGCGCGTCGACATCACCTACACCATCTACACCATCACTGTAACGAAAGTTGTCATTCTAGAAGCTGTACAAGAGTAGGTACAAGATGCGGTTTTCCAACTGTTCTGGTGGTACCGGCTGCTCTGTCACCAACACCGGTGGCCGTCAGCAATAAGTAGCGATTGCCAACAGAATATTTCTACAAGAAACCATTTGAAGGCGTGAGTTGGTACCGCCCAAATCCCGACATTTTTTTATTTTATAAACAAAAATACAGAACTATAATATTTCCAAATATTTTGAAATAGCCATCGTATAGTTCGAAGTGAACTTAGATGTATTCTAAATCTGTTACTTTGCTGAGTTCCACATATATTTTTACGTGCAACATAAATAAATTTATGTATAACTTAAAACTTATGTGAAACTTAGCTAGGAGCAGGATTTATGTTTCGAATCAGCAAACGGTCCTAAGTGTTTTGCAAATTCGTGGGGTAAACAAGTTTTTTTCTAGTAAACAAATAGGAACGTATTTAAAGGTAAACTTACATGAAATGTTTTCAATTGTATTCGATCCAATGGCTTTATGTCCAGAGATTCGACAGTTTCATTTTCATATGCTTCGCCCTTTGAAACAAATTCATGTAAATAATCATCAGAGTTTTGACAAATGGTCCGAAACTTGTGAGCAATAGACAGGAATGCATGACATTTTTTACAAATCTTCGTAGGAAATTCGTAGTTTCTTGATATCTTTATAATTGTAAAAGAAAATTTAAATTAAATGAAATGGTTAGTATACGCAAGTCAATAATAATATATGTAAATACATTATTTAAGGACAATTTTTTTTACTTTTATACCGCCACAAGATTCAATTTTCATAGATATTGTCATGTTAGTATCATCTTCTTCAAATATTGATTTCATTTCATCTTCACTAGCTTGTAAACATATTCGACATACCGATAAATCTATATTAACTTTCATGTTTATTTTATTTTTGCTAAATTGTTTAATAATAAATTAAATTTAGGACACTTTGACAGACATCTCTACATCGAACAAAGCGACAGATAAGACGAAATCTACAAATCCTGTTGGCTGCATTCACTGATATTTAAAACACTGAATTGCGAATTCATACATAAAAGAAAAGGCAACTTGAAGACTGTTATAAGTGCGCTGGTACTATTAGAGTATAACTTAAGGTCTGATCCAGAATTTTTTTGAAATGAAATTCTCTCAATAAAAAATAAAGTCCGAAAAAGTCTGGAACAGCTTGAGCACAATTTTCTGGCAATCTCTAAATGTCAACACAACGTTTGTTTTTCATTTTCTTTCTTATTATCTCTTTAATCTCTTATAAGTCAACCATTTTTGTTGTTCTTATAAGGAGGGAGATTTTAATATGAAAAATTTGACACTAGCTTTGTATATGAAACCAATAGTACTACTATGAGGCAGAATTTTTTAGTTAGTAGTTCCGTCGATGAGGGCACTAGTTCCTCTTTTCTTCATATTGAATTGTTGATGTGGATGAAGTGAATGTAGAGGCAAATACGAAAAAAAGCAAGGGAGACGGTCGAAACTTATTAGTTCTGACAACAATATAAAGGATAAGGGAGAAAACCGAATAAGCTAGTTTTGCCATGGAAACCTTCAAAATATGGTGGGTATAAATAAATTATATCAAGGCTATTTGCCGTATACATGAATTTGAAGTAAGAATGTATATGGATATACATGCATGTATAGGTTATTATAGAATTTATTTTAAAATTTTCTTTCAAATTTTAGATATTTGGTGGATTTTAGAATTTTGAATTGTAGCAACGTTGCTACTTTTCACTTTTTCTATGCGAAAATAGCAAAGCAATGTTGAGATATTTCAATATGTTTTGTTTAGGTAGGTACATGTGTACCAAGATACCCATCTACATACAATATGTATGTACATAGGTACTTTTTCTTCTTTTTCAAACATAATATCTATTAAGAATAATTTAATTTTTTCTCCAGAGAGTTTTATTAGGAAATAAAATAGGTATACAGAGGTAGTATTTTTTTTAAATTTGTTTTGACTAGCGATATTATAAATGTAGGTACTATATTACAAGTTATGGATTCGAAAAATATCGAACTCGAGATTTTGATCAAACTTGACATTACAATGATAGCGAAGACGACAAAATGGGTCCGCAATTCCGTCTCTCTGTCTGTCTGTCCTCGAGTTTTGTTCAGCTTTTTTAAGACGAAAAATGACAGTACCTACCTACCTGCCATACTTTCTTTTTGACCAAAAAGGTAAATATTATTTTTCTTAAATTTTTTTTTTCTAACAATCAAACATGACATTACGATCATAGAGAACACCAAAAATGTGGGTCCCATAATTCCGCCTGTCTGTCTGTCTGTCGTCGAGTCTACAGCCTAAACGCTTTGATATATTTGCTTCAAACTTGGTACATATTGTTTTTTCGGTAATATGCCCTCACGTTTTTTAAATTTTAATTTTAAGAAAAACCAAGAAACCTTTCTTCAATTCCGCCCTCCAAAAGGTACCATAGAACAGCACTCCAAGCACTTGTAGAGTTGGAAAAAAGATGTTAAGGAAACAAAACATTTTATTTAAATTACAACTCCCTGTTAATCAAGTATATATATATATATATATATAAGTATACTTTTGTTATAATGAAACGTTAAAATAGGAAACGATAAACCATCTTTTCGTGCTTAATCTATTTCCCTGGAAGGTTGAATGTTTTGAAAAATTTGAAAACAATCAAATGAACCGTTTTACAGAAAATCCAAAGCCAAAAAATGTTTTTTATTAGAGGTATCAAAAATAACCATTTTTTTCAAGGAAAAGATTACCAAAAACTACGTTTTCCCTTTATTAATGAACTGATTAAAAAAACGGTGTATTATTTTCGAAAAAAAATTGACTTATGCTGTCATGAGCAGACTCCATTAATATTAGAACATAATTTAAAACAAAAACCAAACAAGTAAATAAATATTAAATTAGAATTTATTGACAAATAAAACAAATAAAATAAAACAAAAATCTTTTTTTTTAATTGCGATACATTTGGTGTATATATTTAGGCACAATTGGGTAATGTAATAAAAAAATATGTATATATTAAGATTTTCACCAAAGTCAGCATTCCAATGCTAGAAGCTGAAGCGATTTTCTTCAAACTTGGTAGACACATACTTACATAGTTTTGTTTTGTTCATCATAATGAAAATCCAATCCATTGTTAGAAGAAAAGCGAACGTTTTTAATTGATTGATTTTGACACTGAAGATTCTACTGAACTATTCTCTTAGTTATCGGTCGAAAATCCAACTCGATTTTTTTAAATAAATGTGTGAAAATTAGTAATAGAAATACGCCAGCTTTCAGTGGAATTCTCCGTTGGTTATTCATAATAACGACAATATTAACTGACGCAGGCAAACTCCAAGTTCTAGTGCATACACAAAAGAACCATAGAATCATTTTTTTACGATTTTCGAAATCCTCGATATGAATTAATTTTTTTTTTGCATTTTTGAAAAAAGTTAAAAATATTCATAGACAATCTTCCGAATAGTTTTTAAAGTCAAATCCAATCCTGGTTGCAATAGGTGCACGTGAAATATAATTGTTCTACTGTAAAAAGAGATAAATGGTTTTCTATTAAATATCTGTTATTAATATATAATGGAAACATTTTTTTATTTTTATTTTAAATGTTTGTAAATGCATAAAATATTTTTATATGTAGGTATTCCTTTCGGATTTATTTACATTATATTTCAATTCAATTTCAAGGCTTGATATATAATGTAATATGTGCAATTCAAATTTCAAATATGTAGGTATGTAGGTATAGAACCATTTTTCATATTTTATACTTTATCATTTTTGAATGAACAGATCAAAATAATTTTTTAAAAATGGAAATGCTTCCAAAAATGTTTAATGATTTTGCATATTCAAATTGCATATTCAATTGATAACTAGAATACCTACTTTCTAACAGCTTCAATTCTTACCTACATTAAAGTTGTTAGCAACAATATCCAGTTTGTACGATCCAGTAGTGGCGCATTTTATTATTAAAAGAATTAATTTTTACTCAAAAAATATTTTTATGTACCTACCTCCATATAGGTAGGTGACTACTATATAGGTATAAAGATATTTCACAATTTTTTCACCCAACATCACGAATTAACTTCAACTTCACAAACAAAAACACTTTATCACACAGAAATAAAAAAATGCCGAATTGCATTTTTTTTACACACAACCGACGGAAAAATATATTTCACACACGTACCTACAATCGCCAAAGAAAAATTATACAAAATCTTGGTTAAAAAAACCAAAACAAAGCGAAATATACATACCTATGCATATCCTAAACAAAAGTAGGTCGAACGGGATACTTACAAGTTGAAATTGGGAAATGCTTCCTACATAGGTATTTTCTCTTTAGTTTATGATAAATGTGAAAGAAAAATGCAAAAAATACATTTTCTTTTATCCTGCTTTAGCTTTTTGCATTCTCCCCCCTCATTATCTATTTGTCTTACCTTATTTTTTATTTGTCAATCCTTAAAATTCTCGCTCTCTGAGAGTCTGCCCAATCAGCACAGTTGTAAATCTGAGCGTGGTCACCAGAGGGCGCCTCGGACGTTCCTCTTCATGATAGTACTATGGAATGTAAATACAATGGATAAGCTATCCAAGAGACCATTGTAGCGGGTTGGTTTTCGAACGCTCTAGGTAGCTTTCTCGCTGTCAGTTGTATTGGATACACATCTGAAGTTTTGAATCAGCTGTTCCAAACGAATCCAATAATTTTTGGGTAGCTTGAGATTTGTGCTTCACAACATATGTTTAGTTCATCAACTGTTTTTTCCTTAGGCGTTACAACACCACAAAGCCATAAACTAATAATGTAAAGACCGGAAACCGCTGCTTTCATTTGACATTTGCCTACAAGCTGAAACACGCACACAAGTAACATTTCTGTTTCTCTTCCAATAGACACATTGATAGAAACGCACACAAGAATCTTTTCTGTTCCTCTTCCTATAGCCACATAGACAACACGGCCCTAGTAATTTGTTTTTGTTTTGCTTTTCGATTTCCCATCTATTCATGGATAGAGTGTCAAAGCTACAAATACAACAATGTAAACAAATGGGTTTTGGGGGGTGAAACGTACGAAGGTTTCCAATCTTTATTATGGCTTATTTGTGCACAAAGCAATCGGATAGGTTTGAATGGGGACGTTCACCCAATTATTCTCAGCAATCTGGAATAACTTTCTGTTATTGTAATGAGTGCAAAACCACATCTGATGAACAAATAGCTGCTCTCATGAAGCTATCTTCAATTATCCCAAACAATTTGGAATAACTAGCTATCCGAGAACAAATGTATAGAACCAGCTGACTACAAAATTCATTGGTATGCGTTTGGCTTTGATTTTTTGACAGCTTTCAGCCAACCTATCTGATTCATCCACAGATATAAGGCGGCTTTACATGGATCTGCATCTGCAGACTTGAAGAAAAGTAGAGCGGGCCAATAATATAAAACAAACATAAAAGTAAGACAAGGTACACACTAATAACTTACTCGAACTCTGCTATAACTTTCTTGACACATCTCACAATCACATGTTCTTAGCGTTCAGGTATGTAGTTTTGAGAAGAAAATTTTCGCTTTTTTCGTTGTTTTTAAGCAAACTGAGGTGAAATGGTAAAAAAAAACTTGAAAATTCGTTATCTGAACGGAAAAAATTATGGTGCAGATGAAAATGCTACAATGAAGATGAACATGTTCATCTTCACTATAATCTGCAATCTTCAGGTTCGTACTTCCTATAATCTTCATACATGAAAATGATCTCCATTTTAGTTTTCGCTCTCTATCGCACAAGTATGAATTTTTTATTTTGTTTCCTCTTTTTTTGCAGATGTCAATGCAGATGAAGATGAAGATGCATGTAAAGCCTCCTATACTCCGATAGTTTGGTATCCGAAAAATATGAGAGAACGCCCGCATTGTGCCACCGAACGAGGCCATTGTGAATCAAGATTCAAAGATATATCGAAATTGGGTTCGATTTCTTCGATATGTGATTTCAATCGTTAATACTTTTCGATGATTAAACATTCATAATTTACACATCTCTATAAAATAATTTCGGAAATATAAATTTATACACAAAAATCAAAAACCATGGAATCTGAAAAAAATGAAATAAATTGGCAACTTATTTGCCGGATATGTTTACAAAGTACAGATTCTGACATGAAATATATATTTGATGATTGTTCTATAACCAGTGGTGAAGATGTTGTTGGGAAAATTATTAAATGCGGCGGAGTGCCTGTAAGTGTATTTTTACATTGGGATAAATTAAAAAAGTATTTGTATTTCCATGAATACCAGGTACAAATGAGGGATGGCATGCCCGATAGAATCTGCAATCAATGTTTGGTTGATCTTGAGACAGCTTTTACTTTTAGAAACACTTGTCAGCAATCATACTACCAATTGCTTAAATTTATAAAAATGAGGGAACACGCCAAAGATGTTAAGGTCGAATCAGAGTTTATTAAACTGGAAAGTGTGTATAATGAACCATCGTTTTCCACCGAAGTAACTAAATAACGTTTCAAATTTAAGAAGCTTCTCATGTTTTGTTTTTCCAAAGATAGATGAAAGTCGAGAGTTTTTAGACAATGATTGTACCCTTGAAGATTCAATCGGAAATGAAGAAATTAATCAAACAGAAGATGAAGCCTTAAACGAAACTGCAGAAAAAGAATTATCTTTGCAAATTAAAAAAGAAAAAGGAACTAGAGGTCGAAAGCCTGATCCAATAAGCAAATTTATTTGCCACATATGTGGCAACATCTATCACATGCACTCAAGATTAAGCCAACACATAAAAAGGCACACCATCGAAAAAGAACATGAATGCGAGTACGTTTTGTATAATTCGGTACATTTTTACCCTTGATCTTAATAATCGTCTATACTTTCAGGATCTGCGGCAAAAAATTCGCTGCTGCTGCACAAATTGCCAGGCACATGAACACGCATACAGGCAATCGGCCATATAAATGTAAATTCTGTCCGAGCCGTTTTGGGGATAGCTCAACACGAAGTAAACATGAAAGGTAGTTTATTATCTAGAAAATGTTAAAAGTATGATAATATTATAATCTTATACCTACTTTAAGGATACACACCAATGAAAGGCCCTTCAAGTGTCTAGAGTGCGGCAAGTCTTTTGCATATACGAATGTACTTAAAGTTCATATGGCCATTCACACTGGTGAGAGGCCCTACAGGTTTGGAGTATTTCCTTATACATACAACCAAAAATGTATTAATTACTTTTTCACAGTTGTTCAGTTTGCGGTAAGGGATTCAGTCAGCGGCATCACCAGCAATCACATGAAAGAACCCATAACAATATTAGTAATTCTGGAACAAATGCTAAAATTTAATAATATTCCTAGTATTATTTTCTTATCTACATTCACACTTAATCGCCAATTGTGTTTTTTGTAGTCTTGGCGGTTTTAAATCTGTATTGCGTAAATTAAACGCCAGCCTCCTCGTCGCTCTTAGAGTCCACATGACATCCACTACAACGGCTGATATTTAGATAAATAAATTTTAATTGCAATTTTAAATCAGTAAATAGCAGTTCGGTGTTTGTAAAAGTTTTTTTTTAATTTATTCAGATTTGATCCAAAATATTAAAGGAGATATAGGACAGATAAAACTAAATGTTTAAAGTTTTTTTCTAAGTAAGAAATTGCTCCAATTTGCAATTAAATTAAGCACGGTTCGGTCGTTGTTTTGGTTCCATAAAATTTGTTCTTAACTATTTTGTGAAAATTTGTTAACCACAATCAAATGTTTGAAAAAATGTAGGTACGTGTGGCTAGCTTTTTCTCATGAAGCGGTAGTGAAAATGATGAGCAAGGGGAAGAAAGAAGGGAAAAGGATTTAGTTGTGCAGAGGCGATGGATTCGATCCAAAACAAATCTAATGGGTTTGCCTGATTAGTAATTATTATGCTCACAAAATGTGTATAAAATTGATAAACATAAAAGGAAATTAAAGATTTTTTTCACTTCGTGTTGTTCGTCCAATACAATTTAGTTCCTTAGCCAAGGACACCAACTTTGTTGACTTCTGTCGACACATCCTCTAAAATGTTTGTCCAGTTTTTTTTTAATTTGCTTCCATGAGCTCACCATGTTTTTCATTTGTTATTTTTACCCTAAGAAACTTTTTTGTTACCTCTAATAAATAAAACAAACGATCAAAAATTACATTGCGCCACTATTTTTGGCTCTATCGTTTGCAATTTTGTGAACGACTAAATTTGGCGTTTTTGCTTTAAAAACGACTAACGCAATACGAAATTACGACAAACATCACTAAATGAATACATTCCAAATGAATTTAAACGCCAGTTGGCGTTCAACGCCATAAGGAATAGCAAATTCTTGGGTCGTGTTTTGGTATGGCGTTGAACGACTATCGCAAAAAAGATGATTATCTCTTTTTAATGTTTTGTACAAAATATATGTATGTTTTAATATATGTATGTACAATTAGGTAAATAAATGAAAAAAACAAATACTTTCTGAAAGGAGTTTCCATTTTAAGGGCCTAATTTGGGATTGTAACTCCCATTTATTGATTCATTCATTGTGATCCACACGTTCTAAAAAAAGAATACTAAAAAGGAAAATTACTGAAACATGTCTTTTTTTTTTGATTGGTAATCCGGAAGAACCCTCCAACCCGGGAATATAATCCAACAAGTTAACACTCGATTCTTGTAGGCCGATTTCAAAAAAGCGAGGCGGTTCGCTTTTGGTGGCGCTTGTATTTTCGAATTTCTAAGAGCGATTCGCTTTTCTTCTGTCATTTCATGGAAAACGAAAGTAATTTCTAAATGTCTTGAAAGTAGTTGGTGTTTGAATGTATTGAAATATTGAATACAACTCCACATTTCATTCATCACCTTCGTTACTGTTGACAACCCTGGAAATACGAAACCTCTGACACCCCTGATGATGAACAATCATGCCAACATCAAGATGGTTAGAGGGACAACGCATTCTTTTTCCGGTTAAAGAAACTTCTGGGCTTTTGACTCCGTCAGTAAATAAACGTGTTTTACTCTCATTTTTGTATTTTATAAATTAATTGATTTTTGTAATAAACGATACAGTATATATTCTACTAAATTCCGTTTCTGCTTTTGTCAATAAGATCACAACAGTTACTGTGGGTTTAGCAATGTCAATGTGCCTTGGCAGCAAATTTCAATAAAGAAGGCACCAGAGCGACAAATGCCTTATCAAGAGCCGATATAAATTTAGCAAGACTAAATACATAAGTATTTTAAAGAATTAATTTGAGATTATAAAAAAATTAAAGTAGGTATTTGACAACTCTGCAAGGAACATCAAGCGTTGAATACCCACTTCTAACTAACTTTCCTTTGAATCTTCAGGTTATTGCACACCTTTTTCCCTGCCTTATTCCTATTCGCCATGCAGAAAAACACGAATGAAATCCATATTTTTTGGATCTTGTTTAATATTACAACACCTATGAAAACCGATTTCTCACAAAAAAAAAGAAAAAAAACAATTCGCCTGGAACTTGCTGGCATTATTTTTGAAATTTCTGGAATTCTAGTGAGAAAATTGGAAATGAAAATGGAAACAACTTGCAAATAGCCGACATTTAAATGGAAAATTGGAATGATCGTTTTTACCCATTTTCGGTTTTGAGACTAACCCAAAGAGAAGGTGGTCGAAATTAAGGTATCCGCTTTCAATGTGATCCGCCCTACTTTGTGGAATATGCCAACAGATTTTGAATTTTAATGGGGGTTATCGTAAATAAAAATTTCCCTGGAATTTTTCTCCAATTAGAAATCTTGTGAAGGTGAATGATTCTAAAAAGTTTTTCTCGCAATTTATTGGATGTTAATAAGCTTTCCCAGGAAATTTTGCTGCCATTTCATACGATTTTTTGTTTGAGGTAAATTTATTCCGTGGGAGATTTAAGATCGCAAGAAAAATGTTTAGGGAATAAGATATTCAGTGGGAAACGAAATTCCCTGCGAGATTCCCGAGGGTATGGGTCAGTTCATAATCATCAGCCTAACTAAGAACTGCATTATCTGCGTTCATAAAGTCAGATTTTCGATCGATCTAACTTAGCCCAACTGCAGTACATACCATTCATAAACGTCATTCTGTCGTCAGCGTCGATCAGATTGTGAAGCTGATTTTTTAGGCTGCATAAAGAGCAGGAATTTATAAAATTCATTGTACAGTCACCAGAAGGACAAATCGGCAATGACTTGTAAAGAATGTAAGTTACTGCAATTATTTTATCAATTTTTTGATGAGAAATAATTTAAATTAGGTATTGTTTTTTAAGGGTTGATGAAAGTAATATGGGTACTGTGTTGAAAATTAACCACACGAAGCTGTTTTTCAAGCTTAAAAATGCTTTCGTTATAATTTTCTTTCTATTTTTTCTTTGCAAGATATTTGCCAATTATAATTTTCTTTTCTTTTTCGGTAAGCAGGTCAAAAATCAAGTTCAACACAAATTGTTTGCCTTCCATTTTTCTCTGGCGTTTATGAACTCAGTTTACATACAAATTAAACTAATTCAGACCTGCAGACATTCTGCATTGTTAGTGAGTTCACAAATGCAATAGAAAAGAACTGCGATTGTACTAGCGCAGATTTTTTGCATTTATGAATACACCCTATATTAAAGTAGGAAAATTCTACGGCTTAGGTGAAAATTCATTAATATAGAAGCTGACATGAACTTAATCAGCCCTATCACAAATTCCATCGTAATCGAAAATATGCTACGTTTCCCGATAAATCTATCACAAATTCCATCGTAGTGGATTCGGAGTGAAAAATTCGCTTACGATTTTGGAAGTTCGAAGAAATTGGTATCACTGAATTCGAATGGAATGGAATGAAACAGACTTTTTCTACGACAAACTATTTGTGTCGGGCACTGAAAGTAATGCGTCGTTAACAGTTATTTTAAAGAAAAATGTAAGTATTTTTACAAATTCTATGGTTTTGTGAATAATATTTGATTTCAAATTTCAATATGAAAATCTCTAATGAGCGAGATAGGCGACCTGGCCTCCCAAGGCTGTAAGAAACTGGCAAAAGAAGAAATTGAAAATTTCTGGGAAATTGTAACAGTCAACCTTGGACTACAAGATTGTTTTAAATGTTCACATAATCATGTGTGTAAGCTTGATTAAAATTGAAAATAGCACGGTATCGCTATATATCCTTTCATTTTGGCATACACAGCTGATTTCGAAAATAAGAATATTCCACTCGGATTTTGTGAAAGCTGTTAGTTGTAGATCGGGGCGTAACTGTCCGTGCGGGGAATTATTACGATGAATTTGTGATAGGGCTGAATAAGAACCGAAAGATAAAATCCGTTAATTTTTAAAACTAATTGTATAAATATAAAAAAACAGAAATCATCTCAAAATAACCAAAACTAATATCACGAGGAATCTAGAGATGTGCACCCGTCATCCAGTTTGTTTTTTGACCACACTTTAGCTCTTATTAAAGGCCACCACATACAAAATAAATGATGATTGTTCTGTTTTATATTAATGCATATTAAGTTATAATAAAAATTAATTATTTTTTAAATTTATTGTGAAGGATTTTGTTCAACTTGTACATAATTTTGAATTATAAATTACATATTATTTATTTACACTTTTCTACCACTTTTTAGTGTTCGACTGTCCACCATCCCAGTATAGCTCATCCCCAACCCAATTCAATAATACAAAGTATGCAATGTACAACAGAGGCTTTAAAACCTAAGCAAATGAAATAAATTAAACGAAATGCGATACGGAATAAGAACTTACGATTTCGCACACTATATGCTAGGGAAGATGAGAGGTTCTTAAAAGGTGAATCAGCTCACTTCTTTACGCTCGTTTCAAAAACCGAAGACGGAGTGGGTTACGGTGTGTACTCGGACAGAGTACACACTCTGCGTTTCCCTTACCGGATTGTTACGGAAATTCTGGCCATTAAGGAGTTTCTACCCTGGCTTAGGGATATCCGTATCTTCTCAGACAGTCAAGCAGCGCTAAAAAAAACTTGGCGTTGTTTCCAAAAATTCTATAACCGCACGCAACTATTCATCATCTCTCCGGGAGATGGCAGAACAGTTTAACATTCACCTGATTTGAGTACAGGACATAGGGATATCTTCGGAAACTGCAAAGCCGATGAACTCGCCTGAAAATTAACCTTAATACCAATTCTACCTTAAGTGGAAAGAAAGTACCAAAATTCAGAATGCCTTCAATTGAGGGTACCCCATTGAAAATTGAGTTAAACAACTCAATTAGGCTCCCAGATAATAATAGTGTCTTCCAAACGGAGGTCCTGGCAGTGAAAACAGCTGCTGGACAGGCATCGATGATGGCGCTACCACAGGCTGATATCACTCATTATATAGATAGCCAAGTGGCAATAAAAGGTATTTCGACTCTGGTGGGTCCCTGGACACAGCGGTACACCGGGTAACGAAAATGCTGATGAGTTGGCCAGACAGGGATCAGAGCTTGATGTCAGTCAAGCAGAGCTGGTAAATATCCCACCCTGTTATATTAAACAGAACATTTCTGACAGGATCCTAAAGAAATCCAACACAAGATGGAGCCTGCTTGACACTTGTGACAATACCAGAAAAATATGGCCATGTTTCAACAAGCAGAGGACAGACAAAGTTATGCAACTCAACAAGAGATCCCTTCGCTCTCTATAAGCATAATCACTTGACATATCCTGCTGGGATATCATAAATTTAAAATGAAACTCAGTACAGACGATCAATGCTGTTAGGCAGCTACTTCTTCAATAATTTGGAAGAGCTCTCTAATATTTCAGAAATTAACATATCGAACTACGTCAATGCCTCCAAATGGCTTGACTGATTCAGAGAACACAGGTTTATATCGGAAGAGTGACTACACCCCGGGTAACACAATGGATCTACATTGATCCTCAATAGTCAGCCCAATTACCTTACCTAACCTTAACTGGCTCAAGTCGGTATGCCTATTGCTATATTATAAGCTTATGTTACAACAAAACGCCACAAAACAAAAAAAATTTGAGATGGTCAAACATCACTACCTGCCTGGCTACTAGATAGATCTGACCAAAAGTGGACCCAAGACGCTCAAAAGTTCTGCTCTCTTGGTGACATAACTGGACACTGCCTAATTAGCAGACACGACAAAAGACTTGGAGTATTCTCCAAGGACTTGAGCAGAAGCTGCATGGACGAGGAGGAAGCTATCGCCCATCTTCTTTGCTCGTGTCCTGCTCTATCCCAAGGAATTAATTAAAGAGTTCTTCACTTTGTATCACAATGGACATAAATGTATATGTGGTCTTAAGTGGTCAGCCGTTTATCTGACAGTCACTTCTACCTAACCTCATAGACATTTATAATTCTTCTCACGTAACTAAAAACCGGTGTATGAACGTCTGTTCCTATCAGTTAATCATGGTAAAATAAACAAATATTGAAAATACGCAATGATTAATATTTTATTCAAGTAACTGAGTATAATAGCATCATTCTGATCCTACTATACATAATTTATAGGAACAACCATACTGTAGCTGTTTCCAATATCAATTTTTAAAAAATCTTTACTTTAAGAAATTTGCATGATAGTTTATGTGTTCACCAACAAATGTAGCAATGTAGTAATAGCTGTGATCATAGCCTTCCCTTAGTTTGTAAATTGTTTGCAGACGGTCATTTCCAGCCGCTACCGCAAGAAAATTACCTGGCAATAGTTGCTGGCTTTTCAAAAAACCATCTTCTGTTCCCTGGTCAATCATAACCTCAATGGGTACATCGGAATATTTTGAAGCTAACTCAGTTGCATCCCAGTTCTTCCAGTCTTCCTTATCAGCGCCCAAATAACCTTTAAAGGCTTTATGACCCCAAGGGCATTCGCATGGATTACAGATTGGAGCAAATGCTGACACAGAGTGATATATACCGGGGTTTTTTAGAGCAGATATGAGAGCTCCATGTCCGCCCATACTATGGCCGGTAATTGATTGCTTTTTGGTAACTGGTAGGTTGGCATTAATCAATTCAATAAGTTCGCTTGTAACATAGCTGTACATTTGATAGTTTTCTTTCCAAGGTTTCTGTGTAGCGTCCACATAAAAACCAGCCCCAGATCCAAAGTCATAGCTGTCATCTTCGCCTTGTATCTTAACATCTCTTGGGGAAGTGTCTGGATTTACAACACATAAACCCCTATCTGCTGCGTACTTTTGAAAACCAGATTTGTGTATAAAGTTCTCATGAGTACATGATAGGCCACTGAGGAAATACAATACAGGACAGGCAATTTGTTCGTCGATAGATTGAGGTGGCAAGTATACACCCAGTTTCATTTCACATTTAAGCACTTCCGAAAAATGAGAATAAACCCTCTGTTCTCCGCCGAAACATTTTGCCGTTGATATTAACTTTAAGGCCATAACACTGATGTATTTGCAAAACAGTATGGTATTAGGATTCAGGTATCGAAAAGAAAACGCACTGTCATTAGCTGGAAAACGTCTTTAAACCAAGTGGATATTACTTTGAAGAATACTAGTTCTGGCTGTGAAGCCCATTTAATAATTTAATCTGTAATATGTGCCCAATTTGAAATATGAAAAGAGAGATGTGCAAATCATGACTGATTCGATTATCGAAAATTATTGAAGATTGAAATAACAAATTATCAAGTTAATCGATCCCAATTTCGACAATTTCGTTGATTCTCGATTCTCATGTCGATTTCGTTTCAATAATTAGGATTCGCTACTAAAACCAATACTTTTTTGCTTTAAAACGAACGATTACGGACCGAATCTCTTTTTGGGACTGTGTGTGTTGCTTGGCAGCTCTAAAAAAAAACAAATCTTCAATTCGTTAATACATCATTATTTCGTTTTAATTTCCCGATTCCGACGCGGGGGAGTTCCTAAACCCACTTGCACTTTTTTAATATTTGTTTCCAAGAAGTTTTTAACAGTTTTTTTATTTTTTAATATATTAATTTACTTTTTCTGTACACTGCAACACAATAAAAATTAATTCACAACACAACAATTGAGAAACTTCAAAACAGATATTGTATTGTGTGTAAGAATCTGTGCACAAATCCGTTTTGAATCCGTCTCCAAAAAGAGATTCAATACGGATCTGTTTTTCCAGAAAAATATTGGTTTTAATTTGAAACGAATTTGATTTTCAGAAAAAAATTGACGGCGGATCGACGGCAGATCGGTTGGTTGGTTGGTTTCTTTATTGAGTCTTTTATAAAAGGTTTTACAAAGGTGTGTTTCTCGTTTGCATTGGAAGTTTATACTGCGGCTGTTGAGTATTGCCTGCTTTGTCTGTAAAGTAGTTGTTCACCTCTTGGTCGCTATAGTTTTGTATGGTTGAACTGCTTTGCTCAAAAGCAGTGTTGACGGCAGATCGATGTTTTTGTTGAAACGAAATCGACATCAACTTCCATTTGGGACTTCTGTCACAAGCCTAGTACTCAATCAGGAAAAATAATATTTTATCACGTTTATGGCCTTTTCGATTGGCCGTCCAGAACTGTTCTGACCCCCACAAAATGACAGTTGTTACTCTAAACAGAACAGAAAACGATTCGGGATTTCATTTTTAGAATCGAAAACAGAATCACTAATCCACTCACAGAATTAAAATGACAAAATCATCGGCATGATTTGTTTTGTGTAATTTCGATGTGTTTATTGAATTTAAACTACTTTTCTTGTAAAATAACATAAAAAGAAGCAAGTTAATTATTATTGATACAAGAAAATGTGTATCTAAATTCATATCATGTGTTTTGGAAATTCTTTTTAGCCGAAGTGATTTTTTTAAAATTTAATTTTCACAAATACAGTGATACATACAATTCAGAATCAGTCAAATTGTCTCCGGGTGTTCGGGGGAACCTGTTCCGGACGGCCAATCGAAGAGGCCATTAATTTCTACAAAATCTTGCGAATAGCAGCGGAAAATTTTGAAGTTTGAGAAATAAGAGGAACTGTCAAGTATCTGT
This sequence comes from Philhelius pedissequus, assembly GCA_910595825.1. Taxonomy (NCBI): domain Eukaryota; kingdom Metazoa; phylum Arthropoda; class Insecta; order Diptera; family Syrphidae; genus Philhelius; species Philhelius pedissequus. The sequence continues at coordinate 166,690,620 of OU343161.1, forward strand.
CAAACCAGAATTTCAAAGCAAAATCAAAAATTCAATAAGATATTGGTTTTGAAAATAATTTGTATAAAAATTATAAAATGGATACGAAATTCATTGAGGATTGCATAATACTCTGAGCCACAGCGGTTACAGATATTCTAGCAAACAAAATTAAAAAAAAAACCTTCGTTCCGGGTCAACCAACCCCTATCTGGTGGAAAGGAAGCAAAAAGGGCGTTTTGTAAAGGATATAACAAACTTATAAGTTTGTCGTTTTATATTATTAAACTTTATTGTTCTGCCATATAAGTTTGCCGATATGATGAAAAATGGTAGTGTTTTCAAAGAAAACTTCCACATGCCATTTGAATCTTTTGAAGACATTTTTAAATTCGTATTATATTATATAGGCAAAAAAAACACACATGTCCATCCGATAAGATATCGCCTCTAGAGAAGTTTACGGTAGCTATGTGTTACGTAACAGTTAAAATATTAAAGAAAATCATAGAGATAATTTACTATTTATTTTATTTATTTAGATGTCTGCAAAGTGGAATGATGCAAGGGCATGATACAGCTGTTTATAGAATAAGCAAACAACATTTCGGCACTATAGTAGATGAACTCTGTATTGCTATTTGTAAAGCACTAGAGCATGAGATTCCCGTTCTTGAGTTTTTAAGGATTTCCAATGAGTTCAACGCTTTCTGGAATCTACCGAACTATGTAGGAGTGATTGACGGGAAGCATACTGTAATTAAGTGGCCGGTAAATGCGGGAAGCTTATTTTATAAATACAAAGTATGATCACTAATTGAAATACTTGAATATATTATTTTTTTCTTATTGTTTATGTAAATTTAAATGGATTCCACAGTATAGTGCTAATGACAACATCGGATGCTAATTGCAAATTTATATACATACATCTACGTTGGTGCATGTGGTTCTGAAAGAGATGCAAGCATTTTTGCATCCACCGAAATTGATAAAAAACATTCTTAAAGACAACTTTTTTGTTGCTGACGACCCGATTCCGATGAGCAAACGCATTATCAAAACATATGTTCCAAGAAGGCCAAACAAATTGGATGATGATGAACGAGTAGCGAACTATCGTATAAGAAAAGTAGAGGGAGGCGGTGTGTAGAAAACAGTTTTGGCATTGGATGGTCTAAATGTCTGTGCAGAGCTCAAAAAATTGCATTTCCTTATTGCTATTTGACAACTTCTTAATAAGAACAAATTGAGTTGCATGTTGTCCTCCTAAATATTGCGGCTACTACGACGAAAATGGGGTTTTGATAATGGGTGAGTGGAGGAAGAATATATCTGCCAATTCGTCGACATTTCCACTACTTCCTGGAAGACCAAATGCTTCTGGAAAATTAATTCAGGATAAATTAAAAGACTTTGTCAACTCTTCTTCAGGATCCTTGTCCTGATAAAATAAAGCCGCATTCGTTTATGGTAATCACTAATAAACAAAATTGTGTCAATTTAACACAACTGATTATCTATTTCTAGACCCACTTCCTCAATAGGTGTGTTCCCGTACTCCCTAAAACTGCACAAATCTACGAATTTCTACAAAAAACAGTCAAATCCTGTACCCTTACTCCAAATTTTCGCAGTTTTTCACAGAAGAGAGCACTCATGAGAGAGTAAAATGTTTACCCAGGTTGCGAATTTTAGCCCAAGAAATTTCTTTGGACAAAATTATTAAAACTGTCAAATGAAGGAAAAAAGAATACAAAACAATCAATACATAAGTTGTCAGTTGCGAGGTGTTACATTACAAAAGTTGCAAATAATAATTTCAAGTTCGTTTATTTTATTGCATATAATTTTTGCAAAAAAAATTCTCTGAGTTATTTGTCATGAATTAGTGTAGAATTTGTATTTTACTTTTTTCTTGATTCGTTTTCCTGTTCGCTATAACTGGTCCCTGACAGAATAAGGGTATTCATGCAACGAGATAATTTTTCTCTTTGCAGAAATCTGTTTTTTTGATTTAGTTTTACGCTAACATGTAACATAAAGTACAAAAACAAACTTGAAAATTTCTATAATAGGCAATTTTCTTTTTTAGTTCAGAGATGTCAAAAAAATTGTTTGTGTTTCCTTGTCACTCAGAGCGTTTCTCGCCTTTCGTGTTTAACCTCAGAAAAACAATTTTTCATCAACACCATTCGTCTGTGGAATTCACTGCCAAGGTATGCTCGGGAGGTCGGTGACACTGTCAGCTTTCGGCGGGAAGTTAAAACCTTTTTAATTCAAAACAGCATCTAATTAAATAAATAAATATAAACGTAGTAATATGTAATATAATTTTGAAGTTCAAACTCTCAAAAATTTTTAATTGTTTTTTTTCTTTTGTTATGTTAAATAATTTTTACAGTCGTTTTTTTTCGAACATAATATAAAATAAAAATAAGTATATAAAATTAAAATAACATAACTAATCATCACTATCTATAAGAATATCTATTTTCTTAATGTGTATGACCCTTAATAAATAAATAAATAAATAAACGAATTAGTATTGGGTTATTACGATGTGATCGCCTGCCACAGCTCGCTTCGTTCTGCCGACAATGTCTATGTCGTCTGCATACGCAAGCAATTGAACGGACTTTTGATAAATTGTACCGCTGGTGTTGACATGTGCGTTGCGTACAATTGCTTCAAGAACGATGTTAAATAGGTTGCATGATAACGCGTCGCCTTGCCTCAATCCTTTCTCAACATCAAAGGATTCGGTGGTGTTCTTACCGATTTTGAGGGAGCAGTGAGATTTCTCCATCGTCATCCTGCACAATCGAACGAGTTTGGCAGGGATGCCGAGATGGGACATGGCTCTGTATAATTCGTCCCTTTTCACGCTATCATACGCCACTTTAAGATCGATAAAGAGGTGGTGTGTATGGATCTGGAATTCCTGTTTTTTTTCTAAAATCTGTCGGATTGTGAACATTTGGTGGACTGTTGACTTGCCTGGCCTAAAACCACACTGATAGGGGCCAATAAGATCGTTGACAAAATGTCTTAAGCGGTTACACAGGATAGCCGACAAGATCTTATAAGCGACGTTTAGGAGAATAATTTCTCTGTAGTTGGTGCATTTCAGAGCATCTCATTTTTGTGGATGGGGCACACTATACCGAGGTTCCATTCATCGGGCATACTTTCATCCGACCAATTTTGCCGATGAGATGGTGTATGCTCCTTAACAATTCATCTCCCGCTGATTGAATATCTCGGCTGGCAGACCATCTGCACCAGCAGCCTTGTATGACTTAAGTTTGGATATCGCCAGCCGCACTTAGGTTAGGTCGGGTGGACGGAACTGTTGGCCATCATCGTCCAAGTTGAGTTGAATGGAACGTTCTGCCTATTAGCGGTATCTTGGCTGTCTTCGACGTTAAGCTATCTAGAAAAGTGTTCTTTCCAGATCCTCAGCACTGACTGTGTGTCTACTACCATATTCCCACTCTCATCTCGGCAGGCTTCCGTCCTAGCTTTGTATCCTTGGGTGGATCGCTTCACCCTCTGATACAATTTTCGAATATCACCCCTGCCGCTTTACCCCTCAATAGACTCGACTACCCGCTTATCGTGCTCTCTTTTTCCTCTTGAGAAGTCGGCGTTCCTCTTTTCTTTCTAGCCGGTAGAGCTCCTGGGACAGGATTTCCATCTGGAGAATTTTTCTGCTGCCGCCTGGATAAAGAAGAAGTACCTTAGTGGAATCACTCCTCCCCCTCTCGTTTGTTGCCTCCATAAACTTCCCACAGGGATTGGAACCCTATCTTCCGTTAAAGTACTAGGCATCCGATGTTCACAACGGGGAGGTAAGAGTAGGAGTTGATAGACAGAGGTTCGCTTTGAGAAAAGCTTGTGGACGCTTGTGTCCCCTTGAATGCACGTATCTACCCTTTGAACATCTTTTGTATGAAATAGGTTTTTTGCTGGGGCAATTTGAGGTAAATGAATAAACGTCAAAGTCACATGAGATCTGACTTGATTTGTTATTTTTAAAATGGAAATAAAAGAATACTCAAATCCATTTTCAGACACAGGCATCTAAAATGGAAACCTTTGAAGTTGTGGATTGTGCATAGGGCCAACAAAATTACTAAGAACTTAAATTTAAAATATTTCAAGCTTTAATTATTAAATGACATAACTTGCTGTTCTGCAACATGAAATTAATGGCCCTCTGGTGTTTTTTGAAAACTGAAAAACCCAGTTTTTTTGGCAGCTCTTGGGGTTGTCAAAAAAACCTAGGTCGACCCTGGGTAAAGTTCAACGAACGAACCTATAAAGATCAGTGGTTAGAAGGTGCGTCTTTTTGTAATCCCCTAGGGAATTAAAATTGTTTGAATTCAAATTTATTGAGTCTTTTCTCTTGAGTTTAACAAATGAAATACAATTTTCGTTAAGGATGAATGAGATACCGCGGCTATAATGTATTGCCTGCTTTGTCGATAATACTATTGCTTGTCTCTTGGCTGTGTTAATGTATATATTGTGGAACTGCTCTTGTTCAGGAGCATTCTATAGTAACTTAGTGACGTATTGTCACTTGGAATATATACAAATACTTATAAACTAAAGATAGTTTTGTTTAGACAATATGACTAGTTAAGGTAGAAGTTATCACGGTCAGGCATTGACCTGACAGAAAAAGTGCACACGCTGCACTCGAGCGACGGATGTCGGCGATCGTTCCCACCGGGAAATATGAGGCGGGCATATGCATTGCATTTCAGCGAAATAAAATTAATATGAAGTCAATGAAATGTAATTTAGAATTTAAGTTTGGCATTCTGTTTTATAACTTAGAAAAGTGCGGTCGCGCTGAATAAACTTATAAATAATTATAACGTGAATCCAATTGTTTTAATTACTGGGACCAGTTGGCAGGTCCCATAAAATAATTTTGTTTGAGTTCAAGGATCACGGATCCTTTACTGGCGCCCGAACAGGGACCTGACTACAGAAAAAATAAATTGCGAACAATATCCTGCTAATACGATTTAAGAAGTAAATTGTGAAAAAAGTGGAAACAGGTAATGCAAAATAAAATTGTGAAGAGAAAACTACCTCATAAAACAGTGCAGAATAATCCTACTAAAAAGGGATTCAAAAATAAATTAGTGAACAAGTCCAATCAATTGATCTAATTAATATAAACTATTAAACAAAAAATGAAACGAAATACAAATCTGTGAAACAAAGAAGATACTTTACAAACTATTCCGTAAAACGAGGATACGGAATACAAATCTGTGTAACTAAAGGGATACTTAAACTGTGTTGGTGTAGAAGAAATGAATCGTTCATCTTAGCAGCAGAAGAAGCTAGCCTAATTCAAAACTTGCTGAATTCTACAAAATGAGCTGGATTTATTTTTTCATGTAAGATCATTCTGAGCTATATAACATTTAAATTTGAAAGACTATGAGATTCCGCACTAAACCAATATATAGGGCGATCCTTCAACAAATACGGCATAAGATTCGCGGGAAGGCTGACTCCGCCCTTGTGTCATACAACATTTTTGACAACGACTGGGCTGATATTAAAAGAGTATTGTCTCTCTCGAACATCAACTCAACCAACTGAAACAAGTCAGTTTGAGAGTTGATGATTTTTACGCAAATGTTAACCACCTATTTTCATTAAAAATCAATAAAATCCTCACGGTGGCTTATTCTGCTGAAACGGCCGATGCTCTTGTGGGAGTATACCGTGAAAGGGCCCTAGGCGTATTCGTCAGGGGTCTGAACGGAGATCTGTCGCGGCTTCTGATGATTCCAAAAACTGAAATCTCTACCTGAGGCATACACTGCCTGCCTCGATATGGAGTTCTGGTCATAACAATACATGGGGTCCTAGCTATAATTCTAAACAGTATAATCCTCCAGCAGGACCAAAACACATTAATCGGCCCAACAACCCATTTAAACGAGGATTCGGTTCCGATAACTACCATGCTAAACAACAACGTCTTAACCATATGGTTGCTGATACGCATGTAGTTACAGAAGAACCGAGCTGTTCGAATTCCCCTGTCCCCGCTGAGGAGAATTTTATGACAGACGCCTCGTTTCAAGCGTACCATATATAGAATATGGGACGCGAGACGAAAAAACAGTAAATTTTTTAATAGATACCGGTGCAAACAAAAATTTCTTTAAACAAACCTTAGCACCAGTATCTAACCGCGTTACAGAACCTTTTTATATTGATAGTCCCGCTGGAAATATTTTATTGAAGAATAAAATTACTGGAAAATTTTTCTCTTTCGATGGTTGTGATCTAGATATCACCTTTTTTATCCTCCCAAATTTAAACCAAGACCTACCTCAAGGGTCGATGACACCATAGGAAGAACAGGTCGCTGTCCTCGTTCAACATGCGATATGCGGGACAGATATTTGAGAGGGCGGCAGTTATCACGGTCAGGTATTGAGCGACGGATGTCGGCGATCGTTCCCACCGGGAAATATGAGGCGGGCATATGCATGGGAACTGCATATCAGCGAAATAAAATTAATATGAAGTCAATGAAATGTAATTTAGAATTTAAGTTTGACATTCTGTTTTGTAACTTAGAATAGTGCGGTCGCGCTCAATAAACTTATAAGTAATTATAACGTGAATCCAATTGTTTTAATTACTGGGACCAGTTGGCAGGTCCCCTAAAATAATTTTTTGTTGAGTTCAAGGATCACGGATCCTTTACTTAGATGTTGAAGTTTATTATTTTTTTTTATTAGGTTTTGGTTGTAAATACGAAATTATTATCGAAGTTCTATTGATTATAGTGTTTTACTTACTTTGTAATGATAAGATATTTAAGTCATGGAATTTGTTAGTTCTGTTCTTTTTTGATAACAACAACAATGTTGACAGCAGATCTGGGTGCGTTACCAACTGTAATCGTGCGAGCTCTTTTGAGTTCCAACGACAGGATGATACGTCCTGTGACGGGAACTCCGAGCGAATATATAAATGAAATTTAAAATTTTCTGGGGAGCTTTAGTGAATGCATTTTTAGAAAGAGTGGAGGAACTTAGGAAATCTAGAGGTGTTACAGAGGCGAGAATTTTCCAATCAGCTGTTAATCTTTTTACTGGGAATGCACTTATATAGTTTAGGGCGATCAGCGACACTAATACAACTTGGAAAGAATTAGTTAGGGAATTAAAGGTGGAACTTTTACCCTCCAACTATGACTAGCTTCTTATGGAGGAAGTCAAACGGCGTACCCAGGGGAAGGATGAGTCGATGGGGATGTACATCACACTCATGCAGACTCTTTTTAAGAGATTTACTGAACCTCTGATTGAGAATAGGAAATTAACCATTCTCATGAAGAACATAGCTCCTTTCTATCAAACTCAGTTGGGTCTGGCTGACATTAAGACAGTTAATGACATAGCCGCTCTTGGTAAAAGATTAGAGTCGATTAGGACAAATGTTGGGGCTTTTGTTCCACCTCCGAGCAATTGTTTTAGGCAGGCTTTAGAGCCAGACGTAGCTTATGTTGCTGTTCGTTGTTTTAACTGCAACAGAGAAGTTCTGCATTATTCTGACTCTTGTTCCGCTCCTAGGCGATGTTTTGGTTGTGGGGCTATTGGTACAACCAAACGAAATTGTAGGCGTTGTTCGGGGTCACGAATTGGACAACGGTCTCTTGGAACAACATGGCAAGAGCGCCGTCATAATTAAACAGGTCGCCTGCTGACGACCAGCTGCTAGATCCAGTAAAGCTGGGTTTCACGTTATAAACAAGTTAATCAAAGAAAACAAGATTACGACATTTCTTTTCTTGTCTTATTTGGCTGACGTCAAGCGAGATTAAAAAATCTGACCGCAAAAGAAATTGTTTTGTTAGTCCGATGTGGATTAAAGGATTTTTCGTGCGCGAATAATATAAACATACAATTTGTTTAAATAATTGAATATTGTTGAATTAAATTTACTTTAATTGAATTAAAATTATTTGCGAAAAAATCGAGAATCAAGGAAGTAAAATGGATATCGAAGATTTAACTTAAATTAAACAAAACAACAATTTGTGAAAATTATTGTGCAATTAAATCATTGAAAAATATTTTCATTATGTTTTAATTTTGTTGTGTTTTTTTGCATTTGAATAAGTCTACAATTGTTCTGTTAAGTGTTCTTTCTGTAAAATATATCCTGGCGCGGAAAAAAAGTTTTTTTTTATTTTCACATCGCAGTCAATGTCGTTGGTCAATTCAAGAAGATTTGTTTGGTTGCCTGGACAAATTGAAGATATTGTCCAAGTTCGTCAAGTCATTCAACATCATTGATGATGGCTTTGACCAGCCACCTTTACTTAGATGGTCAACCCCTGAAAACAATGCGACATTTTCTTCCGCTGGAATTTTATTTTTTAGCTTATGGCATATGTATCCGGCCATATTTCCTAGCCCATCGTTCTCTTAAGTGGCCAAATCTGGATCATCTTTGTTTCCGTCAGTATTATCCACTTCTGGGTCCCAAGCAATGCCTTGAAATTAGTGCCTAAAAAGACATTTCAGATTATTTGTTTCTATAAGCAAAAGCAATATCTGCAAACGGGTGAATGGCGCTCCCAAATCTGGGGTATCGTCAAAGCTCTTACATTTGCTGCGTCCGAAACAAAACCCTCGTAGTGTCCTAAATTGTGGGACCTTAATCTAAAGTGGAATTCTTCTCTATAAGGATGATAATGGAAGGCCTTTCCTTGCCACGTATCACACCAAATGTGTTTTCTAATACGTCGTGATTCAATCTGTACGACAACACATACTTGAATCCAAGTCGGTTTGCGTCTAACAGGGTTTCTACTATTTTTTTATTGTCCCTGGCCAAAACCCTAGTTGACCATCCAGATAAATCAGCATTTCCCGTTGCTTTGTACACTGTTGGTATAGAACCAGGTCCTAAGGCGAGGGCGTTTTTTACCCACGCAGTCTTTGAAGACAATATAATTTTTAATTTATTTATTACAAAGCAACTCAAATGCACTTAGCCAATTCAAATTGTAGGTTCGTTTCTGTCATCTGTGTTCCACTTAAGTTTGACTAACGTAGCCTTAAAGATCTACTTTAATTAGAAGAGTTGTTTAGTGTGTTTAAAATTAAGATAAAGTTAGACAAGAGCTGAATTAAACGACTGATTTAACTAGATCTTGGTTTATTCTCTAAACGAGTATTGTTTAAAGTTTTGCGCCATTGTTTTTATTATTACACCTACAAAAAGCACACATTATTTTTAAGTTTACATAAAACAAAATATACAAATTCAATAACAGAATCCAAACTTTATATTCAAACTTGTATGTTGTTTTCATTTTTATATCGTGTGACGTAACACAAGTTGTCTAAAATTACAATAACAAGCGAAAAATAGAAGTGCCGTAAAAATGTATTTTTTCATTCATGGTCGGGGCCCTCCGACGCAAAACTACTCATTCACAATAAATTTGAAAATTAAAAATTTGCAAAAATAACTACAAAATCAATTAAAAACAACAATTTCTCAACTCTGTTTTAAAACGACCATAGGGTCCATTGTATTCAATTTCTTTTGAAAGCGTTGCTTATCGCCGCGGCGGCTATTGTAAGCGAACAACCGCGCGGCCATTCTGTTCAGACAGTTACATGGGATTGCAACAACGCCAACCTTAATCGGCACATACACATAACACTAGTGTATGACACTTGTGTCAGTGTTATTGAATGTGGAGTGTGTGTGGGTTTGTGTATTCACAGATTTCTTTTGTCGAACACTGTGTCGACAAAATCAAAACATTTGATTTTTCGTGTATGTGCATTTGTCTGTGTTCTGTGTATTGGAATTTGTATAGCTCATTCAATAAATTTTTTAGTTGCATTCTGATCGTATTTGAGTATAAACGTTAATATGCGGCTATACGTAGCTGTGAGTTTTGGATATCATTTATTGAGTACAGGGGCCCAATTTCCCAAGCGTGAATGCTTCTCCGTGCAAAAAAATTATTCACCCTCAATATATGAGTGAAAAAATTTGTCTATCTGTGTATTCACTCATATTTTGAAGGTGAATATTTTTTTCGAACGGAAAAGCATTCACGCTTGTGCTATTAGGCCCCAGCTCAATAAATCAGGGATTTGCCTTAAGCGGCCCATTCACATGACACTCGTGTCGACATCGGTGCCACGACACAAAACATCCATTCAGACACACACGTAACACCAATCCGGACACATTAGTTGTTTATTTACGATCAACGAGACAATACTGAGGCAAATCTCTGTAGAGATCAAAAAATGATATCCGAAACTCACAGCTACGTATAGCCATATTAACATCTATACTCGAACACGATCAGAATGCAACTGAAATATTCCTCGAATGTGCTATACACATTCCCACAAACATAACACAACCAGAGGCACAGACACCGTGTTCGAAACCAGGTATCTGTGTATACACAAGCCCACACACACTTCCACTTTCAATAACACTGACACAAGTGTCATACATTAGTGTTATGTGTATATGAGTCGCCTTAGACTTGTCTCGTTGATCGTAAATGAACAACTGGTGTGCGGATTGGTGTTGCGTGTGTGGCTGAATGGATATTTTGTGTCATCACACTGGTTTCAACACTAGAGTCAAGTGGACTGGCCGCTTTATTGTCTGGTTGATGTTAAATAAACATCTGATGTGTGCGGATTGGTGTTTTGTGTGTGTCCAAATGGATGTCTTGTGTCATCACACCGGTGTCGACACGAGAGCCATGTGAATGGGCCCTTAACCGGAAAGCTAATTTTTGATTTTGAATGAGCCCAAACGTTTGCTTGTTTATGCGTCGCCATACTGTCTGGAGAAATCAGCTTGCTTTAAATTCCGGGAAGAATTTACAATTAAGAAATACAATTCAAATTAGACCGATATTTTTTGCTAACCTTGTATAGTATTTTGAAATTAAAGCTAATCATATTTTGTTTGCCAAAATATCTATTGAATAAAAACGAAATTCTAGATAGATGAAAAATACTCCATTCTGCCGATAAAAACCGTAAAAAACTATGTCTACCAATTCTTCCGACTCTGGCAAACAGCTAGATGATCAAATGGAAAATATGTGCCACTATCTAGAGAAACTAGTGACGTGTGATAATGAGTCCAATGATTCTAGCATTTGTGATGCTCAATGTAACACCGCCGGTGTTTCGGTGTTAAATAATCTTAAACTAAAGGATTCCCACGTGACGGGAGCACATCACGGCCAATCCCTTCCTCGCTTTAATTTTAATATACCACCAACCACATTGAAGTTCGAACATAACAATTTTAATTAAGAATTGCTAATATTTTAAACTATTAATTACAGTAACGAACCCGTGGGTGCTCCTCCACCATGCGCACCTAACACTGTAACAAGCGTTTTAGCAAATGCCTCAAACATAAACAGTTCTACACCCAGATATGGCAAGAATTCGACTACAAATCCAAAAATGAAAAACCGGATGAGCTTCAAACAGTTCGATCCATTTCCTGATACTTCCGGCATTGATATAGATGCAACTATGAAAGAACTTGGTCTAACTCCAGAAGGGTAAGATTTAAAAAAACTAATCCATATGATTCCATTATTTTACCGTTATTGCAGAATCGCACCGAACAAAGTCCATCAACTGTTTTTGCTATACAGCAATTTGGAATTCACTATTCATGCAGAATTCATATCAACCACTATTTACGACCGGAAGACTATTCCAAATACTATGAGTGTTTCGGCTCAAACCAAATATGCCATTTGGAGTAATAATAATCTACTTAACAGCTTGCGTGAGGTTCTCAAAAGGCCAATGCCAGCAGAATACAAATCAGCATTTGACAAATGCGAAGAATCTTTAGACGAGCTACGAAAAGCTATAATCAACCTGGAACGCTTTAAATCTTGCATTCTAGAGCATCGCAAAGGAGATTTCGTCACAAAAGAAGCAGAAGGTATGATATATCTAAATACAGTTAAATCTCTTAGGCGGACAGATCGCTTAAGGTAGTTTACCCAGCTTTCATATTTCGTATGCCATACATTAAAAGTTCCTTTAGATAGACACTTCCTTACACAGACGTGGACAAGACTTTTATACCCATATTAAAAACACACGATTTAATTGTGGTTTATCTTTAACACGTAACCTAAGTGCTACATATCATAAAACAGTATTTCGCTAATCCATCGAAGACGGTGATTTTGAGAAGGAATAAGAATTGACATTAATAGCGAGTTTCATTCAAATTTCAAAGATCTCTCAAAATCGAGATTTGATATTTTCAATCACACTTTTTTCCAGATTTAATGGCCTTTTCGATTGGCCGTCCGGAACACGTTCGTCCAATAAAACAGCCGGAAACAATTTGAATGATTCTGAATTGTATGTATCACTGTATTTGTGAAAATTTAATTTAAAAAAAAATCACATCGGCTAAAAAGAATTTCCAAAACACTTGATTTCAATTTAGATACACATTTTCTTGTATCAATAATAATTATAACTTGCTTCTTTTTACCTTATTTTACCAGAAAAGTAGTTTAAATACAATAAGCACATCGAAATTACACAACAAATCAACCCGCTGATTTTGACATTTTATTTATGTGAGTGTATTTAGTGATTCTGTTTTCGATTCTGAAATGAAATCCAGAATACTTTTCTGTTCTGTTTAGAGTAACAACTGTTATTTTGTGGGGGTCAGAACAGTTCCGGACGGCCAATCGAAAAGGACATAATTGTAGTATTGCTGAGTGACTAACATACACATTTCTGAAAAAAAATATCTTCATCATCAGATGAAGACGAGGCAATCAAAAACTCCACTAAATTTATGAAATCTAAATTATTAACATCTTGGTCCATTATTTGTTAATTTTTTTAATTTTTTTAGTAATAGTTCACAACAAATTTATAAAATATTTACCAATTTACCATTGACAGAAAAAACTTTTTACATGTGTGTGTACATTGAGAACAAATCTGCCAACCCATCTGAGATCAGATTTTTCGTGTTAAGATTTGATCTAGATCTGCTCTTTTTTTTTGGAATGAAACTGAAATTTCAAAAAGATCCAATCTTTTTATAGAAAGAGTCAATCTTTTTTTGAATAAATTCGATATAAGAAAAAAATATTAAAGGGACATATAGCATACAAATAGAGAGAGTTGATACTTATTGTAGTAGATTTTGTTCGTGGACTTTTTATTAATTCAATTTTAATCCCCAGATTAACTTCTGAATTTGAGGTTTTTTATTAATAGGGCTCTTAGAAATTATTTTATTTAATTTGTATTGTTCTGTAAATGAAAGAACGAAAATAATATACTAACGTAATATTTAAGAGTAATTTACACCAAGATAGATTGAGTTTACAAGATTTTTTTTTGATATAAGATCCATCCACTGACACGCCTACTATTTTATTTAATGGCTTCTATTTGTTGAAGACTATTTAAGTGATTTGGATTACATTTCTAGAGTTTGCAAGAGCAAAATTGAAGAAAAAAATATTTCAGTAAAATCATTTCTTGGTTTCTCGGAAACAACTAACGATTTGGATGAAAATTTCAGTCTGTTCTTATGAGCAAGACAACAATACAAAAAATATTGTGTATGTTATATCCGACCACTGCCACGCCCAACTTTATCATTGCTAAGTTTTTCAAAGACGACTCAAAGATTTAAAAAAAAATTCATAGTTTATTTGTATAAATGATAAAAAATAAGATTTTTTTTAGTTAAATTTATCTAATACCGCGCCCACATTTATTAAAACAAACCGCAGGGTTTCAATAAACAAAAAAATTAATTACTTTATTTTGGTTAAATCCACCCACTTCCAGGCCAACTTTTTTTTATCATTTGTTGGCTTTTCAGAAACAGCTCTAACGATCGGAATGGAATTAAGTTTGCTCTTATGATTGAGAAAAAAATTAAATTAGATTAAATAAAATCCACTAACTGGCACGCCTAATTAATTTTATTATTTCTTAGTATTTTTGTAACCTGCACCAAAGGAGCTGTAATTTTGTATATAGATAATATTTTATATTTAAAGTATATCTACATAAGTAGGTATTATTCAAAGACTTATCTACCAAGAAATGTTGATTTTTGGTTCTGATTAGACGCTTTGATCTTCTTTCTTTAAAATAAAATAAAAAATAGAAGAATTCATACTTACATACATCATACTCATAGCCAGTTCCATTAAAAAAAAGATTGGCTCTTTCTGTAAAAGGTTGGGTCTCTTTTTGAATTTTAATGATCTGGCACTTGTTAATAATCTTTCTCCACATAAAACTTATTTTACGAATTCTTATCTCTTATCCTCCGCGGGTATTTTTAATAATCTAATTGAAGAAAACGCAAACAATATGTTTATATTATTTTTGTTTTTCTTTTAGTGGACTGTGTGGATTTAAAGCCAATTGAATGAATTTGTGACCTTTAGTCCAAAATGCGTTTCGTCCAGGTACTACAGCTGAAAAATCCTAGAAAAATATAATTTACAGTGAGTAATCGTTGTAAGTTTTATTAAAGTCGGTAAACATCGATCAAAAAATAATGCGTCTTAGAAAGGTACTACAGCATCTAACTGATGAGCCCAGCTGTAGTACCTGGGCGAAACGTATTTTGGACTAAAGGTCACAAATTCATTCAATTTTTAATAATCTTCCAATTTCAATAAGAAGTACTTACACCTATAACTCCTTCTTGAGAAAAATCAAAGTGACTTTTCACAATTGTAATAGAATCAATTTATAAAAATAGAACCTAAATTTAAGATTGTTTTTAATTTTTATATGTATTTTGTTTTTGCTTGATATTACTTTGCATTAAACCCAATTTTTGAAAAATTTAATTTCTCATATAAGAAAAACTGACAGTACCCCACGTTAGTAATTCTTTAAAATAAATATATTAAACAATTTTACACTAAATGTTCTTATGTGTATAATATGTTCATTTTATTTTTGTTAATAAAAGATCCCCTGAAGAAGACGGCAACCACCGTCGAAACGTAGGGAAAGGAAATGAAATTGTTTCATGAAAAAAAAACATTACGACCAAAACAGCCGAAAGAGATATATTTAAATCTCGAACACCTATAATTATATTAAAAAACCTTTTTTGATCGTCATTCAACTCTAACCGTCAAGTTACTGAATTGATTAGATTTATTTTACTTCACTTATTTCTTAAAGCTATTCTTATAAAACTATCAGCCCTATTCTGCTATTCACGTGAATCGTATATTCGATTCTCTTTCACACTGTCTTTGTATTCTGCTATCCATCGGGTGAACTGTACTATCACAAGTTCATATTACCATTTATTACAGATGCTCATGCAAAATTCGTGTGAAGTTTGGATAAAAATGTGTATGTGTGCATGTATCGGACTTTTTTTTCCGTTTCACAAACATAAATAAGGAAATTCCCAAATTGATAACTACGGAGGAAAGACATAAAGAAAAACTTAATGAAACGTTTAAATAACAAATTTGTTATTTGACGCTTAAGGTTAATTAATAAACAACTCCATCGGAGTTTTCTAGATAATTTATTACATTTCGAGACCAGCTAACCTTTTAACATTCAGCCAGACATAAATAAATACCAAATAAGCAGCAGTTGAAATGCGGATTTGAATGGTATGCAGTGATTGGGTTCACGTGAATAGCAGAATACCGCACAATATTATCGACTTTACCAATGTATACAAGATTCACTTCGAATGAATAGCAGAATAGTGATGAGTGAAAATTCAACAAAAATTCCCCCCGATGAATAGCAGAATAGGGTTGTATATTGTAATTTACTTTTGTAAGTGAACGTTAAATAATAAATGAAAATGAAATGAATGAATTTTCAGAGTTTCATTCCAAAAAAAGAGCAGATCTGGATCAAATCTTAACACGAACTATCTGATCTCTGATAGGTGGGCAGATTTGTTCTGAATGCACACATGTGTGTAAAAAGTCTTCCGTCTACGGTCAAATGGGAAATATTTTGTTATTAATTTGTTGTGAACTTTGGAAAAATTTAAACCAAATAGGAATAGGTAAACAAAAAAGCAATCATCTCAACAACATTGCCTACCCCATTTTCAATAGAGCACGAAATATCCAACCCGATCCACGACATCCCTCCTTTCAACAATTACCCCCCAAACAGTTTTAGTTTCTCTGCAGTTGATGAGGCTGATGTCTATAAAGGTTTTTTTCAATTAGATCAAAGGCTGTTGGTTTTGATGATGTTTATCCGGTCCTTGCAAAAGCTATCCTTCCCTATATCTTAAAACCAATAACGCATTTATTTAATAGCATTATTATGACTGGTGTTTTCCCATCTTCGTGGAAAAAGGCGAAAGTTGTTCCTGTTCATAAAGCACAAAATGTGTTCCGCCCAATTACAATTTTACCCTTCTTTTCAAACTTTTAAATAAACAAATACATCAATATTTAAACGACAATAGTCTGCTTTGTGTGAACCAATCTGGGTTTTGCCCAAAGCACAGCTGCACTACTGCTTTGATAAATGTAGTTGAAGACATTAGACAAGCCGTTGATAGTGATAAAGTAACTTTCCTTGTATTACTAGATTTCTCTAAGGCATTTGACATGGTGAATCATCAAGTTCTAAGTAGAAAACTTGGTATTCAATTTAATTTCTCTGCATCTTAAACTTGTGGCTTCTTACCTGAACAACAGATCTCAATCAGTAGTTGTAAACAAAAATGAATCAGGTTTTCTTCCTCTGAGCAAAGGCGTGCCGCAAGGATCAATTTTAGGTCCACTTTTCTTTATGATGTACATAAACGACCTACCTTTGAGTATTACAAATTCCTCAGTAGACTGATGTATGCTGATGATGTCCAACTTAGGAAAAGTTTCCCTTTGGGCCTATTGGAAAATGCAGCTTATGAAGTAAACAATGATTTAAACCACATAATGCTCTAAATGTGTCTAAATCCCGCCAAATCAAAGTGCTTAGCGATTTCAAGGAAAATGATTGAAACTTCTTATTTTCCAAAATTATATCTCAACGATTCACCTATTGAATTTGTAAAATCTGCGAAAAATCTTGGCGTAACCTTCAACACCACCCTATGCTGGAATGACCATATTCGTTTGACCCTTGCAATTGTTTATGGAAGTTTGCGTCTTCTATGGGCAAGTCAAAAAGTTACACCTCTCAACACGAGATTAATACTTGCAAAAATATTAATTATCCCGGTAATACTATATGGCTGTGAAATTTATATTAATTGCGATTTCATTCATAAACGAAAATTAAAGGTTGCCTTTAATAGTATTGCTCAGTACATATATGGATTGAGAAAATATGACCATGTATCCCACTATACGAAATTAATAACGGGAATATCATTTGTAAATCTAGTCCAGTTTAGAATATTAATTTTTCTTCATAATGTTATGCAAACACATCAATCAATGTATCTTTATAATAAGATTTGTATGACGCGTTCTACTCGTTAACATAATTTAATACCAATTCGGTGGACATACTTGGTATCTAATAGGCAATTCATTGTTTATTCTGATCGTTTGTGTAATTCTCTTCCACTCTCGCTACGCAAAATAGGGTGTATTAGGCTGTTTAGAGTTGGGTTAAGGGAGTACTTACAAAATCATT
Source organism: Philhelius pedissequus (assembly GCA_910595825.1). Taxonomy (NCBI): domain Eukaryota; kingdom Metazoa; phylum Arthropoda; class Insecta; order Diptera; family Syrphidae; genus Philhelius; species Philhelius pedissequus. The sequence goes on from OU343161.1 coordinate 166,708,337, forward strand.
GATGATGATAGAGATTTGTATATTATTTCATAATTGTATCTTTTCTTATTTTATTTTCTTTATTTTTTTTTATGTATGTATATTTTTGTTTTTCTGTAAATAATTTAATAATTGGAATAATTTCTTGTTATTTTTCAATTTAATTTTAAAATTTAACAGAAAAATCTCATGTAGAATAAATTAAATAACATATAATTTAAATGCATTTTGATGTTTTGCACTATTTATTTAATAAGATATTGTATCTTAATGTGTTAAGTTGTTGCCGAGATAAATTAATAAATAAATAAACTAGTGCTAAAAAAAATTTTTAAAAATGAACATAAAATGATTGCTTCGCCTTCGTCTTCCTCTTCATCTGATGATGAAGATATGTTTTTTCAGAAATGTGTGTGTTAGTCATTCACCAATACTACAATTAAATCTGGAGAAAAGTTTCATTGAAAAGATCAAATCTCGATTTTGAGAGCAGATCTTTGAAATTTGAATGAATCTCTCTATTAAGAAGAGGGTGTTATAAGTTTGATTTTCATTTTTAAGAATGCAGAAATGTATACAAAATTTAAAAATTTCGAAAAATGACATTAGTAATTTTATAAGTATATTTTTTTGTTAAACTTATTTAAATTTCAAGTTCAAACTACTTCAAATCTAATATACGATGTGATCAATTCCATTCAACCAACGAGTTTAATCCGGTAGGAGATCGTTGCTCAACGAATTGTTCAACAAGTGTACGGATAGTGCACGAGCTCTTGTTAATCGTTGAAAATGTTGGTTTCACACGTTGAGACGTTGAGGAACGTTTTCAAGATAATGTGTTAATGGCCAACACAACTTTCAACTCGTTGATCAAATTGTTTAATTTTGTTTGGTCTTGGTTGCCGTTGACGTGAAAATATTTGTTGTGTGTTGCGTAAGATGAGACAAAATTTGTGTGTGTGCATAAGTTGAAGTGTTTTGTTGACATCAACTTGAAAATTGGCGCAGTGTTGTTCATTGTGTTTTGATTTCTCGTTATCGTCTTTTATATTTTGTTTTGTTGTTCATTATCCAATATTATTCAGCCCTATCACAGATTCCATCGTGAAAAATCTCCGAATGGAATCGAAAAAGCTTTGCCTCATTGAACGCTCTCACTCTCAATTTCGAAATCAGCTGTGTTACGTCAAATCACCTTCAATTATAAAGAAACAAATTTCAGTTCATATCAATTGTTAATATTTAATATAATATATACTTATATATATATATATTAGTGTTCATTTTTGTTATTTATGCATAAAATAGATTCAATAGAGATTGCAATTGTAGCTGAAACAAAAGAAAACAACTTAAGCTAGCATTAGACGGTCCTTGTAATGTGTCATTGCCGTGACACTCTGACGTCACAACAAAATATGTCCTACCACCGTCATTGCCGTGACAAAGGTAATCGTGTCATGGCTAGCTACAATGACTATTCACACGAATGACACATGTTTGTGATTGTTGTCCCAAAATACTAATATTTGTGTCTCGCTGTCACGCAATGACATGCAAAACAATGACTATCACACGACTTGACAACTCTCAAACAGCTGATCATTGGAGGTGAGCCTAAACTGCAATGACATTTATTATTTTTAGCAGTGACGATCAAACGGCGTCGATCAATCGAGTCATTGTGTCTTGGCTGTTAAGGAAAAGCTTATTTTTTTCGAAAACGGCTCCAAAGATTTTGATACGAAATTCCGGAGAATTGGTACTACTACCAATCAGCACAAAATTTACGGTATTTGCCCTAGAATTCAAATGCCATCTTTTTTTTCCCTCAAACTATAATATAACATTTGTGCAAACGTCACATATGTATATATAATTACCTACCCACCTATATACTTCACTTTCATTATATATGTCCAAATTTACATACCTAGGTTCCATCTATGTACCTAGGTACAAATTACCCTCCTAATTTACATAATTAAAATCTATTTAAATATACATTTGTAGGTAGGTACCTATGTAACTATGCCCAACCTTGACAAATAATGACATGGCAGAAATTCCTTCCGTGTCACGGTTGGGACACAGTCCTTGCAGCGATATGCTACGTGTCACGGTGTCCCATCAACAATAAACGGGCTATTACACGGTCACGGCAATATGTTATCGCAATGACCAAAAAGTGGCGTGCTTTTGTCACGGCAATGACATGCAAAACAATGACGATCACACGACGTGACACTTTTAGGACAGACAACTACGTCATAGTGACGTCAGAGTGTCACGGCAATGACACATTACAAGGACCGTCTAATACTAGCTTTAGAGATGCATGCACACCATTTGATATGGATGAAAACTTGTACTCGTACCTACTTATAGATATGAATCAACAACTTTAAAAATAATAATTAAATCGAAACTTTTTCAGTTCTATAAGATATTTCCGAGTGAACAAGCGTGTTTAAGATTGTACCTACGTTTTAGAGGAGCTTCAACTGGAGTTTCAAGATGTTAGATTTTCCCGATCAATAAACTTGTTTTGTCAGCTAACTGCTGCGCTAAGATATAGGGAGGAGGTAGTTGCCACCTTGGTGCTGGTAAGGATTCCGAAGTTGACATGGCGCAGTCTACATTTTCTTTTAATTTAAAAAAAAGTGCTCAATGCACTTAAGAGAAGACTTGAAATTGAATAAAAATTCATTAAAAATACCTCATATTCGTACAGTAGATAACATGCAATTTTTGTTTGTTTATTTGTTTAATTGTTTATTTCAAAACCAAAAAGATTCCCATCTTTATTTTGTAATAAAATCAAATGTCTGGTAAACTTTTAATGTCAACATACAAAAAAAATACCATTCTTTAACAAAACTAGAATTTTTATTAACAAAAATTAAAAATAACATAACAAATTATGAATTTGTACATCAGACTATTTCAACAACACAATTTTAATATTTTGTTGCATGTCCCTTATTTTTTATGAAATGCTTAAGCCTATTTTTTTTAATATGCGCGCACTCAAGGGGTTATGACTACCCTTATAATGTTTAAACACAGCGCGAGTGATTAGAAAAATGGGATAGGATTAGACAGGAGATACCGCTGTACATTGGTTTTAAATGCTTGAATATCGCAATGGCAGGGAAAAATTCGGTCGGGTAAAGTATTCCACATTCGTGTAGTACGGCTAAAGAAGGAATCTCTATACTTGACAGGGTACAAGGGTAAACTGATGAGCATTCCTAGAAGTGCGAGTGTTATGGTTGAATTGTTTAAGGGGAGGAATGCAACTGGCTATTTCACTTGAACACTGTCTATAAAAATAGCGATAGAATAATGAAAGGCATGAAACATTCCGGCGGTGTTCGAGAGGTGCAATTGTTTCCGTTATTGTTTCATCACCTATCATTTTTAAAGCTCTATTTTGGATTCTGTCCAGAAGACTTAAGTGAGTTATGGGAGGCCAGATGTGGCAGTTGTACTCAAGCTTTGGACGAATATAGGCCTTATAGATTACAGTCAGATCAGAAGGGGAGACATATTTCTTGCATCGTCTCAGAAAACCCAAACACCTTGCAGCGTTTTTGGCGACGTCGAATATGTGGTCATTCCATAAAAGGTGAACGGTGATGCACATACCGAGAACTGAAAGATGTTCGGTCTCCTCGATACAAGCGCCGCTCACGAACAATGACATTGGGGGAGGGTCTCGCTTTAACGACAGAAGACAACATTGGGTTTTTGCAGCATTAAATTCTGCGCGGTTTTTTAGTCCCCATCGGGCAATGCTGTCTAGATCAGAATTAAATGGGCTTATATTACGCTGCCGTTTACATCCGAAGGACATGGGTGTGAATCTAAAAGCGAATATAAAAAGCTGAGGGTGCTGATGTCAGCAAAACAGTATATTGGATTAGAAGTTTCAGACAAAAGATCATTAATGAAAATGAGAAAGAGAGTCGGAGACAAAACGAAGCCCTGGGGCACACCAGCATTTATTTTATGAATATCAGACTCAAAACCGTCCAATACGACTTGTATTGAGCGGTCCGAAAGGTAATTACTAATCCAACGAAGAAGAGATTCATCGATACCAAATGCACGAATTTTCGATAAGAGAGCTTGGTGCCAAACTCTATCAAATGCTTTTGAAATATCAAGTGCAATAATCTTGCTTTCTCCAAAATGATGTATAGATTTGTGCGGCTATTCGGTGAGATATAACGGGTGATTTTTTTGCTACTTGGTTTTTGACGTTTATATTTTTGACAGATCACACATGACAAATTCCACGAACATTTGACATTTCGATTCAGTATTGTTTGCCATTTCATCATGAATAGACTTACGCCTGAACAACGTTTGCAAATTATTGAAATTTATTATCAAAATTCGTGCTCTGTGAAAAATGTGTTTCGCAAGCTACGTCCGTTTCAGCGACGAGGCTCATTTTTGGCTAAATGGATACGTGAATAAGCAGAATTGCCGTATTTGGAGTGAAGAGCAGCCAGAGGCAATTCAGCAGCTACCAATGCATCCGGAAAAATGCACTGTTTGGTGCGGTTTATGGGCAGGCGGCATCATTGGGCCGTACTTCTTCAAGGACGATGAAGGCCGCAGGGTTACGGTCAATGGAGAAAGGTACCGTTCGATGATAACAGATTTTTTTTTGCCGAAAATGCAAGAATTGAACTCGGTCGACATGTGGTTCCAACAGGACGGTGCCACATGCCACACTGCACGCGAAACCATGCATCAATTGAGAGGCGAATTTGGTGAGCAGTTGATCTCACGTTTTGGCGCAGTCAATTGGCCACCAAGATCATGTGATTTGACCCCGTTAGACTATTTTTTGTGGGGCTATGTTAAGTCTATTGTCTATGGGGACAAGCCAAACACGATTGCTGCCTTGGAAGCCAACATTGAACGCGTCATTTGTGAGATTCCGGCCGAAATGTGTGAAAAAGTTTGCCAAAATTGGACCTTCAGAATGGACCACCTGAAGCGTAGCCGCGGGCAACATTTAATTGAAATTATTTTTAAAAAGTAAATGGCAGAAATTGATTTATCGATCCAAATAAAAATTTCATTCACTTTTTACAAGTTTCTGTGTTTTTTTGAATTTTCAAAAACTAAGCTCTTAAAAAATCACCGTTTACCATCAGATCACCAGTAAATTTTCGATCCGGTTAATCTGGTGACTGGGATGGAGTTCTCCATCGCTTTAGGGCAGTTGTAAAGCAGCCAAATCCGAGTATTATGAGCTTTATGCTTAGGGTCATTGTCCTGGTAAATCGTGAATTGGTTTTGGAGACAAAAGTTTTTGTGCGCTGTCTTTAAAGTTTTGTTTTAAAATATCAATATATTTTTTGTGGTCCATTATACCATCAATAATATGTAGCTTCACTACTCCAGCTGCTGAAAAACAACCCCAAACCATAACCGATGGATGTAGCTCGGTATTTGGTTTCCGCCATACCATTCAGCGTCCATCTGAACCACAGGTATTATAGGATTCATCTGCAAATATAATTTTTTCCAAAATTCAAAATCATTGGCTTGATGCTCTTGAAAAGCTTCAAATCCCGAAAGTGTTTTTTTAAGCCTGGAAATTCCTAGCGATTTGCTTTCAATTCGAAATTGTATCAGCTGTTCGGAAAAAAGGCCATAAGGGAATTACAACCAAGTATTCCTTAGATTAAGTGAGTGGTTTAGTATATATGTTTTGAAAAAAAACATTGATCTCAAAATAACTGATTGTTCCATGACTACTATTCTTATTGATATTGATAAAAAAATATACGTTCAGATTCTAGTTCGGGGAACTTAATTACAAAAATAGATCTTCATAGGCTTAAAACTAATTTGGCGTTTGCGTTTTGGAGAAATGATCAAACATTAACTTACACTTTTGCCCTTTTAATAATGAACCCTAACAAAGCCAAAGCTTTGTGTTTGAGCTTATAACAAGCTTAGAGGTTTCAAGAATAATTGTTTTTTTTTTTGTAAACTTCAAATTCATGTGGTTATGACGGTATTTCAAATGTTTGCTTGAAAAAAATCCAAAGCTTTCGTTTTCCGAATTCATTTTTGTTTTTAATTGGTTTTACTTTAGTGATTATTGTTAAAATTATGAGTAAAGTTAGCCGCGCCCAGCACTTTGCTCTGTTCGATCGGTCATTTTATTCTGAGCTAATGGTTCATGCCCCGATTGAGCTCTGATTTAAAAAAGAAACACGAGTTGAGAGATTAAATGTGTCTGGGCTAAGAAAGAAACAGATCTTTTTCTTGACATCTGAGTTCTTTACCCGGAGCTAAAAAAGAAAAACGCCAATAATTGACGTCTTGGCAAACATCTTTAATAAAAGTATTTGTTGTGGTGTATTCGCTGATGCACTTCAATCCGCCAATACTTTACCGCTTTCTTTTCAACTAGATACCTATAGGCCTACCTTACTCTTACCTTCAATAAGCCGTAAAAACTAGAATGGTGAACTTTTTACTAGAACGAGTTTCTTCAGTAATGTTCATTTTGGGTTTCAAAGCAATAAATCAAAACGAAGATGCCTTGTTACAATTTTGTTCCCAAGTTCCCAATTATTTGTTAGCCTTGATAGGAAAAGATAATAAGGCTGCTTTGTTTGTTGACATTTCAAAGGCGTCTGACGTGGTTAGTTATGATATTCTGATTAACAAACGTAAGGTATCGAGGTTTTACATGCGATTGGTTGAGATCATATTTAAAAGTAAGAACTATCATATTTAAAAGTAAGAACTCAAAGAGTGAATTTTGGTGAATTTTTAAGTGAAAAAAGTAACAATAAATTTATCAATTCCACAAGGTTCGGTGTTGGGACCAATTCTCTTTTTAGTTTATTTACATAAACTCTTTGTTCAAATTGGTTTTAATGGTATATTGACGGCTTTTGCAGATGACGTAGGCTTCGCTTATGGTACAGATAGTTGTCTCAATCTAATATCTGACTTAAATTGGGATCTTAAATTGTTAATTGATTTTTTACGGCATTTGTATTACTTCAAAGTTTTAAACATTGTAATGAGAATAATTAGAAATTATAGTTTACGTGGAAATTCTTTGTATCGAGTTTATATACCGACATTTCGAACAACTGCATTTGGTAACTTGTATACTGCCTCTTCTTGTAGTTTATATAATCAACTCCCTCAATCTATCAGAATCCTAACTAACTTTTAAATTGTTAAACAAATTAAAGCACTTGCTTCTTCGTATTGATAACGAGAATATTGATTTTTTTTTTTGAAAGTATTCTAACTGATGATTTCATGAATTTTTTTTACTTTCACTTCAATTAATTTTTTTTTTCAAATTGTCAATCAATTATATTAATATATTTTTGTTTGAGACACCCCATCCATCTTGAATTATTTTAATGTTAAATTGAATTGCTAGAGTGACAATATCTCTATTTTTTTTAAATATATTTGTCACTTGTTAATAAATAATGTAGATATTTGGATTTGAAGAAATAAAAATGTTTATATATCTAAAAGCACTGTAATGGGAATTTTTGTTTAACAAAATATAGAAATAAATTTATATTATTGCAAATATACATACAAAAAAAATTTTATTAAATTTATATTTCAAAATCTAGAATATCTGCAACCACTTATGGACGCCTTAAATCTTTTGACTAAGAGGGTGGAAAAAAGTCGGATGTACGTTCAGGTTTATGAACGGGCACTTAATGCTCCAGAAAGATACAAAGCAGCGCTCCTCAGAAGCTGCCAGGATTATCCCGAACCAGTACCAGAAGAAAGCTACACAGAAACGGCCAGCTGCAGTCGCCCAGAAATGGCGCGTCGTTACATCGGTTAAAAATTATTTATTTAATCTTTTTATCGGTTTATATTATTTAAACATTATATTTATTGTTTTTCTGTAGTAGTAATACAGTAGTAACTTCTGTTTGTTACCTGTTGCTGTCATTCATCGCTTATTTATTTTGCATATTTTTTTTTACCTGATGTGGATTTTTTGAATAGATAAAAGTTTGTTTTAATTATATTCATCATAACCAGAATGTGTTTTAATAAAGTATTCAAAACAAATTTAAACATAATTTCTAAAGTCCTGGGCTAATGTTCTGTAACTCAGGCGATAAATTTTTCTCACATAACGCCTCTGAAAAAAAGAGTTTCTGTAGGCTGAGGCGATATCTTAAATGTTTAATTTGTTTGACTGGGATTTTCCAATGGAAGGCGATAAATTGAAGAAGTCATTTTGGCATTTTAACAACAAAACAAACATTTTTTTTTGTTTCTCGACTATTTTTATCGATGCGAAAGTTAGAAACCTGGGTCCTGTATAAATCTATTGATAAACACAAAACTAATGAATTGAGCCTCTAACAAACAATATGTACCTTTTCGTTTGGAAGTATTCAGAAATATCGATTGTGTTTTTTTATTCATTCTGGGATGTCCAGAATATTCAATATACTATTTTTGCGTTTCTTTATTCCACGGAATATTCCGCATAAACTATTTTGTTGTTTCTTTATTCATTCCGGAACGTTTAGAATGCATTCTTTTTATTCCATGTTAAACATATTCTCGGAATATTTTCGAAACCAAGCAAGTAAACAAAATGGATGACCAAACATTTTGTATATGTTTATTATTGAAATATGTAAATATATAAACAATAATTAAATTTGACAATTAATAAATCAATATTTAATTTTTACTATTTCCCATAGAGATACCTGTTTTTTTTATCATCGCATCACTTTCAAACAGCTGATTAATGTCATCTTTTTCTTTTCTATTCCGGATAGAATTTTCGTTTCTTTATTCATTCCATTCTGGATAAACATTTCGTCTTTTCTATCCATTTTTAATTCATCATAGCGATTTAGTTTTATTGGTTATTTAAATTTCTATGAAATAAACAAGCTATGACCACAAAAATGATCTTTGAATAATTAACGTGAGTCGTTAGTTGCCAAAAATAATTTAGATATCATTTTAAGAGGTAATAGCTTATTATTCCAGAAGATTTTAATTTATCTATGCAGATGGAATGTATAACATTTACATAATGTATAACACATTTATTTTAACAATTATTAGTTAGTTATTTTAAAATAACTTAATAATCGAATATTTGAGTACAAAACCTCCTATAATTGTCCCAAACGTAACATCAGTTACCATGGAATTACCCGGAAGTTACCATGGCCACATTCTGTAATAAACGAAACGAAAGCGATCGTTAATTTTTCAAAAGCGAAAGAAATTGTGCGAAGTGAAAGTTCTCATTCTGGGGTCAGATTCTGTATCGCACAAGCGATCAAACGTTTTCGTGCGTGCGAACGATTTGCTTCATATAACTGCAAAACCGATAAGTTTCATTCGCACGTGCGAAAGAAATAAGACGACAGAAAATTACTTGACGTTTTTTCAATATTAGGTAGTAAAATTTGATGCTTTGGTTGAGAAACAAACTAAACAAAATTAATTCTTATTGAATCTGACATAAAATGAATAAAAACCGAGCAATAAAACGAGTTAATTTTTAAAAATCAATAGTAAATACAAAAGAAAAAACATCAAAGTAACCCAAAACGATTACCTTAAGGAACCTAGAGATGGGCGCCCTTCACACCTCGTATTTGCACCACGCTACCTCTTATGAGAGGCCACCACATCTAAAATAAATGATTGTTTTGTTTTGTATTAAAACAACTATATTAAGTTCGAAAATGAAACCTAATTATTTTCTAAATTTATTGTGAAAGTTTTTGTTCAAGTTGTGCATAATTTTGCATTATAAATTACATATTTATTTACACTATTCCGCCATTTTTCTGTGTTCGGCTTTTAACCATCTCAGTTAACTCATCCCTAACCCAATTCATTAATAAAAAGTATGCAATAAGTTCCACCTTCGAGTATGCAATTTTACAACAGAGGCTCTAAAACCTAAGCGAATGAAATAAAATAAACGAAATGCGATACAGAATGAGAACTTTCGCTTTCGCACAATTTCTTTCGCTTTTGAAAAACGAACGATCGCTTTCGTTATGTTTATTACGCCACCGTATTGGCCCCTGTATCGCATTTCGTTTATTTTATTTCATTCGCTTAGGTTTTAGAGCCTCTGTTGTACATTGCATACTTTAAGGTGGCACTTATTGCATACTTTTTATTAATGAATTGGGTTAGGGATACTGACATGGTCCATAGTCCCCTTTCACACAGGGAAACCGGTTGCTGGAGATTTTTTTGACGTTTTCCTTTAATTGCCTTGTAGCTTTCACACGAAAATATTGATGAGGAAACTGAGTTGCTCGTTTTTTGTATTGCTTTTGATTTGACATTCGCTTTTTGTAAACAAACAATTTGCTTCGCGGCTGGAAAATTCTACACAATTTTGAGTTATAAATTAACCGCAGCTTATTTTTAGAAAAAATAAATTCAAAATAAAGAAACCTGGGTGCGATTATGTAGTTAAATGTTGTTTTTTTTATTGTGGTTGTCAATAATGGTTTGCTAAATTAATATATTTAAAGGTCACGGAAAAACAATGAACCAGGAGATAATTGATTTGTTGTGCGTTTCTCTTGCCATCCAAATCTTGGACCCAACACATGATAGTGATGATGGGAAGATTATATTGGACTTGTTGAAATGCACCGAAGCTTTATTGGTACAGTTGGACACATAAGCCACTGACTGGATGATATGACTGATACCTGTGGTGCTGCCTGCTGCTGCTCGCTAATACAGGAACATCATTATAAACCAAATGTGATGAAGCCACAAGCTGAGGGCTTAGTTGGTCCAACCAAATTTAGAAAATAAAAGGATACGGTCATGCGAAAATTACATGATGTGCGGTTAGAAGGGCAATATACTTTCACAATATTGATCTCATTAGCCCATGAAATAATTCTCGCATGATAATTATCTCGCTTCAATATAATTTCGCACGATATGACATACTTTTGAATATGATATATTTTTCGCATGATATATTTTTAATTTCATTTATCCTTGAAAGTGAAAGAAGACGATATTTGATTGGGTCTTGTTTATGGATCTAGGGTTCAGTCTACAAATTTCGACTGTAATCTGCAGTTTTTCCAGTCAAGTTGGTACTTATCAGTGTGTCAGCTTCCAATCGGACAATCTTTAAATCGATTTGCAGCCAAGCTAAGCGTCCTTGAGGCTTGAAAATTAACACTTTTTCTCTTTAAGATCGAAATAAAACTTGCTTGCTGCCCCCCTGCAACCCCCTGCTTAGGCCAATTATATGATTTAGGGTGAGGTTCAGTTTGGGAGTATGCAAAGCTTTTTGGAATTAAACATTTTCTTTGAGTTGAAAAAACTGCATAAGGGTTCACCGATCAGTTTTCAAAATCGACATATATTTTTTTTTAACTCGATTTGTGGCTAACTAAGCACCCTAGATAGTTAGAACTGTCTGAAATCATTTTATATCTATTTGTGATTGCTTGGTCGTCCTGAAAAGGACAGATTGGGATACGTCAAGGTATTTGGTAATCATACCGCTTATATTGGGCAATGTCCTGCAACATTTGACAGGAATCGCAATGGTGGAAGTGTTTCCCTCTGTCTCAATACCTTTAGCAGTTCCTTGTTGTCACGCATTGCCCCAGTTGTAGGGAGGTCCTCTCCTCGCCGAAGTCTTTCCATGGCCAACTTAGCCACAATAGACTCCTTTGCCAGGTCTTCTACAAGCTTATATAGGCCAATATGTGTGTGGCCTACCACAACTTTTAGGCGCCTGTGCCATGCCTCCACACTGTTTTGTGTCCTCGGGAAGTGTGTTTCTTTCGCTTAATGAGGCTCCAGTGGTCCAAAATTCTGGCTTGTACCGCGGTGGTGATAATGCGGTACCAACATAGTTTTTCTTGTACCATTTCGCCAGCTGTTTGGTCAGAGCGTGTTAAAGCGAATAATAGAGTGCCTCAAAATAGCTGCCCACTTTTTGCGCTGGCACAAAAGCCAGTCCTTTCAGCATGCACACTTCCATTCCGAAGCCTTCCTCTTGCCCATATTTGGTAGCCAGTCCAAGGCTTTGAACTTTTCGCCAAATTATTTGGCCTAAATGGAACAGGCATCCATGTAGGTTCGCTTGTTGGAAGAAATCTGCCGCTGTTTTCCTTATTGCCTGCTCAAAGTCGCATACTATGGCATCTGGCCTCAAATGAATGTTATTCTCGAATGCAAATTTGAGAAGTTGCAACCAGAATGCATTATATGCCTCTGTCTACTTGCGGCTCATCAGGCAATAAACAAGAGGGACAACTGTACCTTCTAGGTAGCTATGGACAGAAAACAGCTGTCCCATGATTACAGGTACCACCGCGAAAGTGCCATCGACCAGCCAGCACTTAGCTTCCGAAAGCAGTTGGACAGTGCTTCGAGTGGACAACAAAATGTTTTTCCCGCCCGAATATTTGTCTTCGGACAACACAAACAACTCTCCGTCGATGAACGGGAGGTTTTGGGGAATACATATTTCCTCCAAGATTTCGGGCTCATTCATGAAGCTGGCTCGCACCCGATGAATCATCATATTATGGGGTGTTTTAGATGGCAGTCTCGCACGGCACAACGGTTCCACTCTCGCAATGCAATCTCTTATGATTGTGCTGAGGGAAGGGCCTCTTTTACTTTGCATTTCACATTGAAATTTGCCTTTGCAATTTCTTTTTGGAATGCCAGAGGAGGGTGGCTATGCTCGTTGACATATTTTTGCACTGCCACCCTATTTACCAGCTCCAGGGTGTGGCACCGTGCAATGCACCTCACCTTCTTCCTATCCGCGCAGCACCAGATAGTTTTCTCTCCAATATTTTTTTCAAAATGGTAGATGTAACCATTTTTCTCCAATTTTCGGCCACCTTTGTTGGAAGTTACAATCTTGAAAAAGAAAGAAAAAAAGGTATTTAGAGAAAAAACTAAAACAATTGAAGCAAATATTGCGGTGAATAATTTCTTTTTGTTTAGTAAAATTAAAATTCAACACACTTTTGCCAAATAATATCATTTTAAGCTAAAACACATACAAAACAAGGAATTTATTTGGGAACTGGCGATCAGGAACCAGAAACTTGACTAGCATTCAAGTCGACTATGTCTTCTGAACGTGGACACTTTATTTCACCGGAAGGCCACACTTCATACAAAAAACCAAAATGTTTTTTTTTATACAATGCTTGCCTGTGCAATATCCATTGTGTATTTATTTATGAATCACTTTTAACCACTTTAAAAGACTTAAAATAATTTTTGCAAGACACTACAATAATTTTAAAAGGAAGTTTTCATTTTTTTGAAATTGGAGTTAATAATTATATTGCTTAAGTCAACAAGCTGAGAATTACCAACAACGAACTATAAAAAAAAAAAGATATTGAGTCATATATCTGTCTTCAAACAAATCGTATAAATAATTAATTTAATTACTACAATATACACTAAATTGATGTATATTTTTTAATTAGTATGGTCTTAACGTTCTTTTGACCAACAAAATTCAGAAATTATCAAAACTTCTACATAATTTTGTTATCACCTATTATCTTAAGAAATGTAAGAAAAAAAAATTAAATTCATAAAAAAACGTTCAAAGTAATATGCGCCAATTATCCGGAAATATTCTCTGAACGCTGTTGGCTACATGAAAAAATATTTAAAATAAAAAAAAATTAAAATTTTCAAAAAAATACATTTTTATTTCATACAAATAATCAGTTGATTCCATGGCTACTTTTTTAAAAAGTTCTTTTCATTCGCAAACAAAAACTCGGCACAATTACTTTTGCTTAAATACTTCTGTATTCGACGAGGAATTTCATTCGCTCTGTAAAAAAATTCGTCGTCTAATAAAAGTACTTAAGCAGGCCAATTTGCCGATTTTTTGCCCTAGATGGAGGTCTAGGGCACGGCACCTTTTCATAAAAAGTTCTTTTCAGAACTTAAAATTTTCTTCAAAGAGATATTATTATTTAAAAGAAATCGAAAAAAAAGTTGGTAAGAAAAGTTTTTTTCCAAAACTTTAAAAAAAAATATTTTTCTAATACTGAAAATATATATTTATTTTTTAAAAGTACCAAATAGTATTTTCCAAAAAGTATTGGAAATCCCGTCTAATAGTAGTGACAAATCTCAATATATATCTGTACGTGTGTAATTCCAAAAAATTCAATTTAAATCGGCGGGATTTAATTACGCGGGATTTCGTGGGGCGGGATTAAGTTACGTTCCCGATGGATGTCTTGTGATTAAAAACTTTAGTTACTCAACATTCTCATTTTATACTTTGTGATGATTTTTCCAAAGTGTCCAGGGTATCCCGAAGAAAGCAAATAAAACTCAGGCTTGAGAATTCTAGAACTCAGTTTAATTATCTTTTTTATTGCTCACGATATTTTCTTTTACAATGTTTTTTACAAATTCTTTAACTTAAGATAAATAACATGGTATTTCATATAAGTAAGTGGCCCACTTTCTTGGTCAGAAAGAGCAGACAGGGAATAGTGAATATATACGCTCACAGCTTGTCCAGAAAGATCAAGAGGAGAAAATCGAGTAAAATTCGGGCAGCTGACAACTTAGTTTCAGTGGGAGGGTAACCACGTTTAGGAATATAATTCCGGGCCAAGGCGAGTCCAAAGGAAAATTTAGTAGCCCACAACTTACTCTGGATCAACAAGAGAGAAAAACGGTTAGGAATCTACTCCTGCCCAAGGCTAATAAGAGTGAAAATCTAATAGCTGTAGTGCCCATAAAGTCCTCCCTAAATACAAGTGCACCTATTAACGTTAACGGAATTAATTACCCGACTGGCTGCCGCTCGGGATCAACGCAAATGCAAAAAAGAAGTTTCATTTTGAACTAAATTATTTGTTTTAATACAAAACAAAACAATCATTATTTATTTTATATGGGGTGGCATCTCATAAGAGATAAAGTGTGGTGCCAATACGAGGTGTGTGAAGGGTGCCCATCTCTAGGTTGTTCGTGGTAATCGATTTGGGTTACCTTGATGTCTTTTTTTTTGTATTTACTATTGATTTTTAAAAATTAACACGTTTTACTGCTCGGTTTTTATTTATGTCAGATTCAATATTAATTAATCTTGTTTAGTTTGTTTCAACCAAAACATCAAATTTTACTACCTAATATTGAAAAAACGCCAAGTAATTTGCTGTCGTCTTATTTCTTTCGCTAGTGCGAATGAATCTTATCGTTTTTGCAGTTACATGAAGCAAATCGTTCGCACGCAAAGAAACGGTTGATCGCTTGTGCAATACGGAATGCCACCCCAGTGTGGATCCCAAATCAAAACAAAACATGAAATGAAATTGCATTTTTTAGGTTTTTAGTTTAGGCAAGTTGAGGTAAATGAATAAACGCCAAAGTCACATGATATCTAATTTGATTTGTTATTTTTAAAAATAAAATAAAAGAATACTCATATTAATTTTCAGACACAGACATGCAAAATGGAAACCTTTGAAGTTGTGGATTGTGCATAGGGCCAAAAAAATACACTAGGAACTTTAATTTAACATATTTCAAGTTTTAATTATTAAATTACATAACTTGCTTTTCTGTAACATTAAATTAATGGCCCTCGGGTATTTTTTGAGAACCGAAAAACCCAGGCTTTTTGACAACTCTTGGGGTTGTCGAAAAAACCTAGGTTGACCCTGGGTAAAGTTCAATGAACGAACCTAATGTCAAACATGGTGAAGGTCACGTTATGGTTTGGGGCAGTATGTCTTCTGCTGGCGTAGGAAACTTGTTTTTTATAGAAGGTAACATGGATAAGAATATGTAACGGGTTTTCCAATAAGAGGTGTTATTTTGAATAGCCCGCTATTTCGGTAGCTGTCACTTTTGAAGCTGTCATTTTTTGACATTTGACAAGTAGAAACTACGCTATTTATAAAAATGGAACGATACACGCTTCAACAACGCAATGAAATTATTAAAATTCACTATAAAAATGGTGAAAATTTGGCAGAAACGGTTCGTAAAACTAAAACATTTTTGGGTCGTCGTGAAGCACCTTGTCGGACCGCAATACAGAAATAGGTACACAAATTCGAGCTGTTGGGACAAGTTAGTGATGTGAAGAATAAAACCCGTGCACGTCGCTCAAGAACAACTGAGAATATTGCTGTTGTAGCCCAAAGTGTTGAAGAAAACCCAGGTTTGTCCATTCCTCGTCGTTCTTTGGAATTAGGCATTCCACAAACGTCATTACACCGTATTTTGCATAAAGACTTGGGTCTTAAGGCTTATAAAGTTCAGTTACCACAAGAACTCAAGCCGGCTGATCATCAACAACGTCGTGTCTTTGCTGATTGGGTCCTTGAAATGCATGAAAATGAACCGGAATTTCATCGAAAAATCATCTTGACTGATGAGGCCCATTTCCACCTCGGAGGCTACGTCAACAAGCAAAACTGTCGCATCTGGGGCTCGGAAAACCCAAGAGTTATTGTTGAAAAGCCTCTCCATCCTCAACGCGTGACTGTTTGGTGCGGTTTATGGTCCCGCGGGGTCATTGGACCTTACTTTTTCGAAAATGAGGCTGGAGCAACAGTTACGGTCAATGGATTGCGCTATCGAGAGATGATTAATGATTTTTTATGGCCTGAATTGGATGGTATTGATCTGGACAACGTTTACTTTCAACAAGACGGCGCTACGTGCCACACAAGCAATGAAACCATCGATCTTTTACGGGAAAAGTTTCCGGACCGTGTTATCTCTCGAAGAGGTGATCACAATTGGCCGCCGAGATCTTGTGATTTACCACCTTGCGACTTCTTCCTTTGGGGCCACGTGAAAGATAAGGTCTACGCCAACAGCCCAGCGTCGATTCAAGACCTCAAAGATGAAATTCGTGAGGCTATCGAGGACATAGGGCAGCCACTTTGCGATTTTGTTATGGAAAATTTCATGAAAAGGATATGGTCCTGTAAGCGTGGTTTTGGCGGCCATTTGGCTGATGTTGTGTTCCATTATTAACGGCATACCTTCCTCTTTATAATGAAATAAACATCCGATCATTTATCTCCAAAAATGCCATTTTTCTTTGAATATCAAAATAACACCTCTTATTGGAAAACCCTTTACTTGGGTATTTTGAAAGAAAATTTGAAACAAAGAGCTGAAAAGCTCAATATCAAAGACACCTTTCGACTTTACCAAGACAACGATTCTAAGCATAAGTAAGGAATAGTGCAATCGTGGCTAATTTGAATCTGCCCCCATGTCATGCAACCCCTGCGGACCTCAATGCAATTGAGAACTTGTGGTCCAAACTTGAGCGCAAAATTCCGACACATGACAAAATCAAAGGCAGACCTTAAAACGGCTCTTTTGGAAGAATGGGGCCTTGTTTCTTCGGAAAGCACGAGAAAGCTCGTTGAATCAATGTGTAGAAGACGAAAGCGAAGCTAAAACAAAAAGAATACCATACAAAATATTAGCAACCCTATTTAATTTTTGTTTGTTATTGAAATAGTATTTTTATTTCATTTACCACTTTGTATCATTTAAGCTGTGACTTTGTTGTTTGATGAAAAAAATTAATTAATTCATTTTCTAATGCTAAAAATGTGAATTTTCTTTTGTTTTGTTGATCCACTATTTTAATAAACCCTGCTGATAAGATGACATTTGTTTTTTTATTATTTTTGCCAGTGTTCCTCCAATTTTGTTTTCAGTTTGTCATCAAAATAACTATAACTAATGCACCATTTTAGCTGGAAGCCCCTGTACAAAGTTGCCGCAAGTAAAAAGTATCATACGTAAATATTTTAAGAATAAAGTTTTATAATAACACGTATTGCTCGACTTTGTAAATTTCGAATGGGATTGTAAAATAAAAACAACAGAATAGGTATAACATCTGCTACTGCTTGTCTCTTGTACGAAACCCTTTTTATTACTTGACATAGGTAATCAACAAAATATAATTAACAAAATAAAAGTTAAGTAAATTGACATTGGAATAAATAAAGATATTTGTATATTTAATTTAAAACCGCTTTTTTGCCCTGTCTTTCTTGAAGTAATGCAATTTATTTTAAAATGTAAAAGTGAGTAGGTATCGCGTTAAAATTAAAATCTCAGAATATTATGCTTGACGTCATATTCATAAATATATACATATGTATGTACATACGTTTGTAAACATATTTAAGGCATCTTTCATATATCGTGCAACTTATTTACTAAAGAGAAATTAACTATACGAAGAATTTATGTACATATATACATATGAATGTGTATATTTACCTTATACCTTGTTAATCTAGAACTTACGATACTGTTTTCATTTATATTTCAAATTATAAATCTTTAAATTCAAGTTTGAATATTATATTTAAAACCTGTATCCTGAATATGCAATCTTAAAATTTTATCGAATAAATGGAAAATTTTAATTGAGCTCTAACTGATTTATATAGATAATTAGATATATTCAATAAACCTTTATTAAACCATCACACTTTATTTCAAATTTTCTAAGAGTATACGAGTATTCCGCATACTCAAGGCCGTATCCAAGGGGAAACACAGTTTTTTGTTATGCTCTCCGAAATGAATTTGTTACTTAAACTTTCCTGTTTATGTGCGAAATTTTAACCCGAATTTCGATAATTTTATTAATAATGGATTCCAAATAGCTTTTAACGGCCTCTAGTCCACAAAATTTGCGTTTCATCCCGGCAATCTCACTTGGACTAATCACTTGGTTAGTGAGCGCCTTACCAATACGCAACTTTTGTTAAGTTCAGCACAATCCACTTGCATTCTTTGACAAAAAAGCAATGTGAACTATATCCAACAAGATTAAAATTTTAATCATTAAAATTGGAAGATTTTGTCCTTGGCCAAACATAGTTAATAAGAAGGTGTTTTTTTTATAATACAATTCTAACTATACTGAGTAATTTCAGTGGTATATAGAATTGTATTATAAAAAAAAAGTCTTCTAATTTATTTATTATTAATAATTTTCTCCTGTAGTATGTCAACAATAACATAAATTAGTTGCCCTATACCTACCACCCAAACGCAAAATAGTTGCCTACTCATTAATTAACAAATTAACCTTTTTATACCTATATTTTCTAGTCCCACGCAGTTGTTGTTTAAATGGACTCGTTCAGAAACAGAACTATTTATTTTATTTAATAAAATTCATTTTGTTTTTGTTACTTATTCCTATTCAAAATAAATGGATCTTATGAAAAATACCAAAATATTATGCCCTATCGAGGTAACCGTCCGCAGCGTCGACGCGTCGATACCTTCCTAGTACGGCGTCCTGCACCACAAATCATTCCCGACAAAAAGGTCGGACATAATGGCTTCCATCAACAATAGACAGCTAGTGTCGTGTATTATCTATCTGTAGTAATGTAAACCAGAGCTAAAAAATGTACTAATAGAATTTAGTATATGTCCGTCAAAAAAATTGATTTTGCTTCCTTATAATATGTTTCCCTACTGTAAAAGTGTAAATCCGATTATTCTTTCTATTCTAGTAGCGCGTTTAAAGTGGTAACTGCGTCGTAAAATTGTGTCCTAATAAGTAAAACAAAAAAATAAAAAAAAAGTCCTTTGCTGAAAAAAAAATTTAAGAAAAAATGTATTGAATTATTACCCAGCTACACTGAAAAAAAAAGTATCGAAAATTTATCCAACCTGAAAAAAAAAAGTTTTTTTTAATAATATTATATAAGCAAAATAATTAGTGAGTGACAATATCAACGAGGTTATAATCTTAAAGTTACCTTCTTCCGTCAAACAGGAACTTCGTGCGCACGGAACCTTGAAAACTGTAAGTAATATAAATATTGATAAAAATATATTATTATTCTAGCATTTACGTTGATTTTTTCGCTGTGTGTCTGAATGATGTAAGTTCTTTTTTACCTATTCTAAACAAAAAAAGTAATTTTAGTAAAAACCGGGCTATATTGAGCAAATATAAATAGATTTAAAAATATACCTACCTTTTTTTGTAGACGGTATAATCACTTTCGCGAGTTAGTTAGGTTGGGCTATACCGTATTTTTTTTATTACCAAGATCGGATTTCCTCTTGATTATTACTTTAAATTAAATCTATTTTTGTAAACATGATTATCCGGAACAGCTTGTAGGAATTTTTCCTTTTTAATTAATTAATTTATCCTTTTTGGAAACTTGATTAACCAGACTAGCTTGTAAGAATTTTTCTACAATTTTAATACAATCGATAAAAAAAACTAAGTTCTCATTTAATACTAATGTTTCACAAATTATTTTTTTTGTAAACTTGATCACACGGAAATAAAATTTTACCAATATTGAACTTGAAAATTAATATCGTCTAAAATAGATAATTTTTGAAAAAAATGTTACTTATGCCTACTTCAGACCATTCGTATAACAGAAAAATAAAGTTGAATACATTTCGAAGAAACAAATTATGTGTTAATTGGAATTTTTAAGAGAAAGATGACGATACGGAACTAATTTTTGTTTTTGTTTTTGGGCGATGTAGGCCAGTAATGGTAAGCGCAGTAGAGGTATAGATACCTGAAACTGTGATAGGGGTCGTCTACCAAATTCTGGCTTTTGACGACCCAGGGAGCCCTGACACTTATTCGTCAGAGGTAGGGTGGGTACAGCCTGGGTCACGACAACCGACCCATGTATGTATCTTGTGCTTTTGTTTCCCTTACACTTTCCTTTCCCCTTATCAATCGGCCACAATGCGGGTTCCGATCTCCCCCTTCTAGGTACGCTTTCGGTTGCACATCTCAGCATAATTTGGTTAAATTTATTTTTGATGAGCCGATAGAGATGCTATCTGTTTGTATATCCCCCTTCCTCTTCCTCTTAATCCTCTTTCAGTTTTAGACCGGCATGAATTTTAAATGTTATTTTTCTAGTGAACAATATGAACAGTGGAAAGAATTGACATTTGTTTCAGTGTTGTTAGAGATTAGTAAAGGTGTGTTCACAGTAGGGGTATTCACGATCCGATGCAACGAAAAGGTGTAAAATTGCGACATTTTATTTTTTTCTGTAAATCGTGAACGCACCTTTTCTATTCTATTGCAACTCTAGAGTAAAAAAGCAAAATCAGTTTAAACAAAAACATTTCTGACAGAAAATAACAGCTGCCAAACTGTCAACGACACCAGACAAATTTTGCACCATTGTATTTTTCTGTTGCAATGGGGTTAGGGTATAGCAAAAGTGCAAAAGTGTTGTTCAATCTTAGTCAGTGTAAGTTATTGTTGTGGTGCAAAAATGCACTTTTGCATTTATACTAGACCAGTTGCACCGGATCGTGAATACCCCTAGTCTGTTGTAAAAAAATAAAATTTTACAATTTTACAAGACTTGGTACACCAGATCGTGAATAACCCTAATAAAATTGCAATGTAGTGTATGCTATGCGCCACCATACCAATTTCTGTGAGCTGTGAACGAATGCATAACTGATTTTATTTCGGCAGTTGTCGTCTGCTGTTGTGCATCTTGTTTCTTGTAGGTATGTATCTCCATGTTATTTTGATAAAAAAAATTTCAGAATGCCACCAAAACGGAAAGTGTTCAGTTTAAAAGAAAAAAATTGATGTGCAACCTTTTAAATAAATTCTTGTTTTGCTTTTAAGTACAATAATTGGAATAATTTAATTTTTGTTACATTTTATCAAAAAAAATAATATATGTACTTAGGTATTTCTTTATATATTTGTGAAACAATTTTTAATTTTTTCGTGTATTGAAATAAAATCTTTTTGTTTTGTTTTGTCTTTTAAAAGAATTTAATTTTATTAAATTTATATGCATAACTATTTTTAATTGTTTTTTTCATTTTTTTCTCTTTTACAGAAACTCCCTTAGACGGACAAAGCTGGTATATTTTTTGATATCAACTTCGTTGTTCTTTGAACGGTTTCCATAAAATTGATAGGTATATGTTTTAGCTGACTTATGGCCTTTTCGATTGGTTGTCCGGAAGGCTTCCGAAGTCTTCCAAATGCTTCTGAAACTGTTCGATTGGTATCAAATGACAGTTCTTATCCTGGATAGAAGAGAAATTTCCTTCTGGATTTGAAGTCAGAATCAAAACCAGAAGCACGCACACACTCACACCAAGTAAATGTAAAATTCAAATCAATTTATTCATGTCATTGTTTTGTTTTGGTTTGTCTGAAATTTTGTAGTTTCAATTTCAATCTTTGGGGAATTAAAATTATGGATATCTGTTCCGAAAACAAATGTTTCCTTCAATAAATGTAATTTCTCATTTTCATCAGAAATAACTTCGAAATCTTCTACATTTGCGTTAGCCATGCTTACAAAATAAAAAAAATCACAAATGTGCGTTTGACATTTCCCGTCTTACACATACACTCACATAAATTTTCAGAATCTGGAATCTAGTGTTTACTTGTTCGATTGGAATATCGGATCGGAGAGTTCTTCCGGATTACCAATCGAAAAGGACATTAGAATTACGAAAGAAAAAATTGTTTGAAATTAGGGAAGTTTACTTCTGGCGCGTTTTTTTTTGTTGGTTTTGATTTTTTTTGTAGGTGCGTTTTGTTGATTTGATTAGATTAGATTAGTGCATATTGTGTGCATTCGGCGCGGCGAATTTTTTTTTCGATTGTATTAAAAAATGTAGCACTTACGGGAGTAAATGTTACCCCGGCAAACGTGAAAAATTAAATTTTTTCTGTGCTGCGAGAAAACGTGTGGGGTGAAACATGATGCGAGAAACTGTTTTGCGGTCAACCGTACCCAACCCGCCTAATGAGATTGTGAAGTTCGAATAGTCGGATAATGTGCACAAAAAGATCCAGAAATGTCAGTACAATCTCACGAGTTTTAAAAACTACGAGCCCAAATGCAAAATAGTTGGAATACCTAGGTACATATGATAAAAAACAAAAATCTGCTAATTCTTAAATTCCATCGGAAATAAACTCAATCTGCCCTATCGAGGTAACCGTCGGAGCGGAGTTTTCTCCGCAACGCACCTTCGTCGGAAATTCAATTTCAGTTCGAAGTTGCTTTCATCGGAAGAAATTTTAGAGAAATACGACGACGCATTGCGATGGATATAAACTTCAGGCAGAGATGTGCAAATTCTTAACTGATATATCGAAAATGCGATATATTTTCGATAGTTTTTTATTCAATAAACACTATAAACGTTTTAAACCAAGAAAAATTTGCGCGAGAGTGTAATTTATTGTTTATAGAAAGTATTTTTTCAGTCATAATGCGTTAGCGTTTTTAAGAAATGTAATTAGATGCACGGATTTTAAAATCAAAACTATCGAATAAAGTCTTCTCCCTATTTCCAAGCATATGTGTTTTGAACTGTCAACAAAAGAATAATTTGAGAAAAAAAACTTTTGAAATACAACATTATTTATTTAGAAAATAAAAGAACATTGCAAGAACGAAAACAATATACACGACTACCTGACGCAGCTCTAATTCTATAATTCCCTACAAGTTTGAAGAAAAACTTTCGCCTAAATAAAAATGCGTTTGCTTTTGTTTTGGAGCAGATTCAACACAAATACAAAACAAATTATCGGTCTGATGGTGTCACTCCAAACCTTTAAAATATATACGATGTATTCAAAACTAAAACACAGCCAAAACTTCTGGTGTCCTTCTTGTGTAATTTTAGATAATGCAATATCAGGATATTCGCTGGGCAGATTTATCATCCGCTCATATTGCTGTGAACTTGTTTATTCGTTCTGCCTAAAACGTTAACGTACATAAGGTTTATTTCATAAACTAATAACGTAAAGACCCGAAACCTCTGCTTTCATTTGACATTTGCCAACAAGCTGAAACACGCACACAAGTAACTTTTCTGTTCCTCTTCCAATATACACATTGATAAAAACGCACACAAGAATCTTTTCTGTTCCTCTTCCTATAGACACATAGACAACACAGCCCTAGTAATTTGTTTTTGTTTTGTTTTTCGATTTCCCATCTATTCATGGATAGAGTTTCAAAGCTACAAATACAAAATGTAAACAAAAGGGTTTTGGGGGGTGAAACGTACGAAAGTTTCCAATCTTATTATGGCTTATTTGTGGTTTATTTATTCAGAAGGCTTTACATGGATCTGCATCTGCAGATTTGAAGAAAAGTAGAGCGGGCCAATAATATAAAACAAACATAAAAGTAAGACAGGGTACACACTAATAACTTACTCGAACTCTGCTATAACTTTCTTGACACATCTCACAATTACATGTTCTTAGCGTTCAGGTATGTAGTTTTGAGAAGAAAATTTTCGCTTTTTTCGTTGTTTTTAAGCAAACTGAGGTGAAATGGTAAAAAAAAAACTTGAAAATTCGTTATCTGAACGGAACAAATTATGGTGCAGATGAAAATGCTATAATGAAGATGAACATGTTCATCTTCACTATAATCTGAAATCTTTAGGTTCGTACTTCCTATAATCTTCATACATGAAGATGATCTCCATTTTGGTTTTCGCTCTCTATCGCACAAGTATGAATTTTTTATTTTGTTTGCTCTTTTTTTGCAGATGTCAATGCAGATGAAGATGAAGATGCATGTAAAGCCTCCTTTCATTACTTACATTTTAATAAACACTTTCCACAACGAGAACTTGTCGGAGGACTTCGGAGAATATTTTGTTTGTATCTGTCATAAATAAAACCATTAAAAGTACTTCATCGCATACAAATGGTATGCGTTGAATTTCGTCGGACAGAATTTCTGATCAGCCGATCGGAGAATTACCTCGAAGAAAATTGTCTCCGATAAATTGGAGAGAATTCCGCTCCGACGCGGCGCCGGCCGTGACGACGGAGAGGTGTGTCTTCAGCACCGACTCCGGTCAGGCGGGAGAGGAGCCTGCCGTTGTGTTACACTGAACTAAATGGCCCAGGACGAGTTATCCGTCCAATGGTTACCAGGTGCACTCGGATGGCGTTCCAGAGGCACAAAAAAGGCATCGAGGAAAACGCTGAGAAGTTAATGATGTCCAACAAAGTAACAATACTTCTAGACTACCCACGGACGTTTTTTTTTATCTTTTTCTTTTCGCTGAAGGTGGTTCTCCCTTCGCTGGCGACCATGTGCACTTGTATTACGACCCCGAGGCATAAGAAATCGAGGAAATCTATTCGTGGTTTTCCTGAGGTAGCGTAGAAACTCAATACGCGTAGGCGACCCTCGGATATCCTTGGCCACACGATCTCGATGGCTTCTACGTGGGTGTAGTTGTGTACGGTGAGCAACCGGCGAGCTGCTCCTTCTTTCAATCTCTCCAACATTAGAAAAAAAATTCCCAATCAAAAAAAAATAAATTTTTCCAGTCCTAAATTTGGGTGTGGTCTTGTTGGTGTGGCTGCTGATCAGAAAAGAGCTCCATCTTTTTTTGTGCAAAACCAACTTGCCGAGTTTCGTTCGGTGAACGGAAGAAAAAATGGGGAATTTCGTTCAGTGAACGAAGAAAATAAAGGGCATTGCTAGATATGTGTTTTGAGTGCGTATACGGATTTCCTTATGCCAGATCTACACGACTGTGTAAATTGGCACAGTTCTTTTGACATATACACGGAGGTGACACGCTACACATTCAGTATATTTTGTTTTTGTAGTGCAAAAAAATGCTACACTTTTACATTTTTACAATGATACAAGACCAGATACATCGGATCGTGAATACCCCTATTGTTTTCCTTGTTAAGTAGTTAATTTGGCCTTATCATTCGTAAACCATGTAAAAACCTATGGGAAAGTGTAGCTGATAAAGTTTTTGTCCGCCTAATAGCCTTTTCACACCAAACCCAAAACACGGTTTTCGCGAAATTATCGGTTTTGGCTGTAAACCTAAAGCGAAAACACAAGTGTTCCCATAAATTTTTGATAAGCCACTTGTTTTGATAAACTACAAGTTTTAAATAAAACCTGTCGAAAACATGTTGGATTTGCAAGATGTACTAAACAAACACACCTCGTGAAACATTCAGTACTCAATTAATCGTCACATAAATAGCTGACGGGTTGCTGCCAGGTAAAACAAAAAAAACAGCTGTCTGGGGTAATTTAAATTTCAATTCACAACGTCTTTGTTGTTGTCTGTGGCGCCAAAATAATTGAAATGTCAAACGAAAACTTGTAAATGTTCAGTGTGAACGGTTTTCGAGTTTTGGTAAGCTCCTAGCTGAAAACCCAGTTTTGGGTTTGGTGTGAAAAGCCTATACGAGAATTAAATTTACAAAATTGTGGCTGTCCGCGTCCGGGCAAGGGAGTGTCCGCTGAAGGGATCATAAAATGTTTGAAATTTAAATGCAAAATCCACGGTCGGGAGAATTTGTCCGCCTAAGGGAGGTGATCACAATGGGAGCTTTCACTGTACGTACATACAATATTCTATGAGAATCTACAAAACGTACCAACAAAAAATACACACAATGCAGATACATACATATCTACAATAAACTATGAAAATACACAAAACGAACAAAAAAAATCCAAATATTTACTTATCTGAAAATAATACTTTAAACAATAGACTAAGGCGGTATAATAGGTGAACATTTTCTAAATAAATCAAATCCTTTAATAAACTACAAATCAAAAAACATAGTAATAGAAAAGGATAGAAGGTAACGGAGCAGTTTATTAAACATGGCCCATTACCAGAAAACAATGAACTCATTGTTACATAAAAAGAAATAAAAGCTTACATACCTAGTTCCATTGCAAAAGTTAAAACCTATCAATTCTGAATGCATTGGAGGAAGAAGTAACTAACCCTCAAAACTTAGAAGTAAGTTTTGAAAAGTCTGAAGATTTTCATGTATGTATACATATCACATTAAGAACTATAAGAATTATAATGAAATAAATAAGACACTTCAAAAATTAGGCGAAGTTCTAGAAGTAGTTAACTTTAAAAAAGTAGAAGCAGGAGTCTATAGTCGAAATTTGTAGAGGATTAAACGATGTCTACCAGCTCACCTACACCAAAGAAACGGTGCCCAACATAATTATGATATTGGGGGCGTTCGGTGTCGCACAGCTTTCTGATACATTGTTGAAAAATATTCTGTGCGTTTGTGAACGTATAAAACCCAATAGGTAACAATTTCTTTCAAAAGTCAAAACAGAGAAAAAAACTAATTGCTTACGATTACGCCTTAGCTCAAAGTGAATTAAACATACATTTGTTGGGTAAAATATACATTTTAAATGAATCAGGAAGTAAGACCACAAATGTTTCAAAAGAAGAAGATGATGTATTGGGCACGTAATTAAAGTTCACAAACAACAATTGAAAGGACAGCTGATTTCGTAGTCTGCTGTGCACTACGATACCTAAGTATACCAGAAATTTAGCGCTAGCTTGGCTTCGATTTGGAAATCATATGTTTTGTTCGTTGTCATGGTCGTCAGCTGTTAATGGCGTGTTATTTAACACGTATTACAACAACAACGAACGTATTGCACAGCAAAGCTGTGCGCCACCGAATGCCCCCATTATCGACTTCCAAAATATCATAAATCCGAGATTGAGAGACAAGTCTAGGACATGTTAGATGATAAAATCATAAGGGAAAGCACAAGTCCTTAGAACTTCAATTGTTAGTGGTTTCGAAAAAAGAAAATTCAAAGGATTCAAAGGGGAACGCGCAAACGAAGTCACACTTGCTGATTCGTTTCCTTTACCAAACATTAAAGATATATTTAATCAACTGGCAAGCTCTAAATATTTCTGGATCTTATACCTTGCTAGTGTTTTTCACCAGATTCAAGTTGAAGTCCAGTCAGTACAGCTTTTGTTCATTACCGACTATTATAAGATTTGCAGCATTTACACACTGCAAATTATATTATTTAGGGGAATTTGGTTAAATTCATGCACCTAAATGTATGTTATGCCCGTGGTCTGGCCGGTATTAGAATAGAAAAAAACGCAAATAATAATATAATTATATGAATGGTCTTTCGTGTGAGCAGATGAAATTACTTAATTTGAATTATTTGAAGATAATGATTGCGTTCAAATAACTTTAAAAATACGTAGGCATAAGTAGCTGGTTAGACGAACTTAAATTTGAAGAATGAAAGTATGTGTATCCAGAATTGTTTTTTGTATTATGGTTTGACTATGCGCCCCAAAGTTTGGCGCCATGGGCATTTGCACATCCTGCACATATGGCCAGTGCGACCCTGCTTGTGGATTATGATCACTCCAAATACGACAATTTTGCTTAATAACCTACCCATTTAACCTAAAGTGAGCTTCGTCGCTGAACAAAGTTTTCTTGTGAAAATCATGATCGGTAGCCCTCTCGTTTTGGGCCCATTTATGCACGATTCCCAAGTAACATTTTTCCAGTCATAACATTCTCCATTAACTTAATGAGATAAATTTAAGGGAGCCAAAAGTAATCTTGAAGAATTATTCTAGATTATTATAACACTGCTAAAAGCGTTAAATGGCCTAGTTATGAGAGCCTCTCAATACTCCCTAACAGAGCTGTATTCTTCTAATGGGATGACAGGTGTAGAATAATGAAAAAAACGCCTCTTATGTGACTCTTATAAAGCTCGGCTAGATCTTGTTGTGAGAAAGCGTTTCTAGTAATGGGAGTTGCTAAAAGAGAATAGAGAAAATGAGAAGAGAAAAGAGAATAAACCTTAACAAAATTATATCTTTCTCATTAATGTTTTTTTGAAAGAAGCAAACTTTTTTAAAGTGTTTGCGTGTATATGTCATGGCTAAAAACTGATGGGCTTGATATGTATTTGTGATAGTATTTACTTTATAATTCAATTATTCATTATTTTATAATGGCGATACATTATTTTAATTTTATATTATATTAATTTTTGAAGTTATATTGGATGATATGCAATCCTAAATGCATAAAAATTAATTTGTGAATCAAATTAAATCTGAAGATCAATCCATATGACACACTAAGAGCCTTAATGCTACATTTACACAAATGACAAAATATAATTGTTGGTAGATACTTCAATGTCACAAAACAGGGGGAGAGTACGATAACTTTGGCGCCAAGATATAATACCGGTTTTTGGTAGAGCGGCTTAATACAAGCATTTTTTACTATGGTAGGGGGGGGTATATCTCCCCTCGTTTAGGCGGGAGGGGCAATTTTATAAAAATTTACTTAAAATCTTTAAAAAAATATTAAAAAAGAACGGCAACACTTACAGTTATAAATTATACCTTTTTCAAAAGTCAGAACTCTACAATTTATAATTAATTTTAAATAAAGTTGTTTTAGTCAATAGTTTTTTAAATAATTGACTTCAAAGTCAAAATTTATGAAAAAAAGGTTACAAAAATCACTGAATATTATTTTTCTCATGATTATGGATATCGATAAAAAATAATTGATGTAGTTAACTGCTCCAATTATTGTTTTATTAAACACAGAAAACTACTTCTTTTTGTGTCTTCTACTTTTTAAGATATGTAATTGAAAAATAGTAAAACTATACTTGTTCTTTAAACACAAAAGATTCTTTAATTTTAAAGAAACTTTGCATATAATAAAATTTTCACCCTCCCCAAAGTCTATAGTGAGCCCAAGCAAGGGGCTTGCAGGGGGCAGCATGCCCCCCCTTAGGCATCTCACTGTTTGCATCGTAAATTTTATATATACCTTTGTGATTTTATTACAGTTAATGCGGTTATTAAGTGTTTCTTTTTTCTATACGCACAAAGCTCCTATTTCTAACAAGATTTCTGATTTTTGATTTTTTAAACTTTTTTTTCATAAATTTTGAGTTTGAAGTCAATTATTTCAAAAACTATTGACTGAAACAACTTTAATGAATAGAAGAAAACGCAAATAATACCTACATATTATTTTTGTTTTTGGTTTAGTGGACTGTGTGGGTTTAAGTCAAATTGAAATACTTTATGACTTTTAGTCCAAAATGCGTTTCGCCCGGACACGATAGTTGGGCTCATCAGTTAGATGCTATCGTGTCGCTCTAAGACGTACTATTTTTCGGTCGATGACTACCAACTCTTAATAAAATTTTCAGCACATACATACTGAAAATTATATTTTTCTAGGGGAATTTGGTCAAATTCATGCACCCAGAAATATATGTATGTGCTGAAAATTTTATTAAGAGTTTGTAGTCATCGACCGAAAAATAGTGCGTCTTAGAGCGACACGATAGCATCTAACTGATGAGCCCAACTATCGTGTCCGGGCGAAACGCATTTTGGACTAAAAGTCATAAAGTATTTCAATTTGACTGAAACAACTTTACTTAAAATTTATTATAAATTGTAGAGTTCTGACTTTTTAAAAAAGTATAATTTGTAACTGTAAGTGTTGCCGTTGTTTTTAAATATTTTTTTCTAGATTTTAAGTAAATTTTATAAAACTACCCCTCTCGTCTAAACGAGGTGAGATAGACCCCCCCTCCCATAGTAAAAAATGCTTGTATTAAGCCCCTCTACCAAAAACCGTTATTATATCTTGGCGCCAAAGTTATCGTACTCGTGCCCAAAACAGAATTACCCAAGTAACATTTTTCATCTCACAAAAGGTTTTTTTTTTTTTTTAATTTTAACTATATGCCTGTAAGACATAAGGTCTTTTAAATGCAACCTGAATTGCACGGCACTAGTTTGGCCCTGTGGATTTGAGAACCAGGTATTGACTGTCTCATTTTAACCCATGGGCGGCATCCAATTAAAATTGGAGGTATAGAAAAAAATGCGCCTAGCGTGGGGATCGAACCCACACGTCCTAGTAAGCAATTAAGCACTTTATCCACTGCGCCATTGCCACCCGATATAGAAACGTCGAAAAGTTAAAGTAATACCTATTTCGATTGTTAAATATTTTGTATCGAGATTAGAAAGCATCTTTTACATGTTATTGTTTTGCTATATATGTTTGTGAAAGTTATAATGCTCATAAATTTATGTAAAAAAAAATGTTTTTAAAATAAATAATTTTTAGAATTAATTTCAACATATCCAAATTTTGTATGTGTGGTAGCCCTCAAAATACTCAGAGAATATTTTCTGCGTACTTAAATATGGCTGCTGTTGAGATGAGAGAATCCTTTAATAATTACAATAAGACGATTATAAGAGTTTGGTTTCCTCTACTTTTACTCACTCTCACTCTCATTTACTAAGTTTATATTAAATTTTCTTATGGGAATATTCATTATATTATGGGATTATTTAAAAAAAAGCGAGCGAGACAACCATGAATTTGTTTTTATCATAGCACGACACTAGAAGAATGCCAATTTATTACAGTTGTTTGCCATTGAAAGTGTGAAATATTCAATTATTATTAAAAATATCGAGCCCAATAGAGATATCAATCATATATTTTTTTGTAAATTTGATTTACAAAATAATGATGACACGTTTTAGTCGACGGCGACGATTAATCTTCTAATAAAATCCACTGCCCTTTAACAACAAATGCTAAATGCTTCGCTATTTGATATGTGTTAATTTTTCAAAGATTTGAAAAAACCTTTAGAACAATAAACACTTTTCGGAAATTAATTAACAATTAACATCCATTTAATAATTTCGACTACGTCCCTGACTTGGCGTGTGACGAGTAAGTATGTGATTCCATGTGCTAATTCGAAAATGCAACTCTTAGATACCTTTAATAAAATGTTGTATACCTTAAATTCTATAAGGTTCGTTATAGAATTTTAAAATAGCTTAGACTCCGATAAGTCAGTTGTTATGGGATTGAAGATATATAGGCGTTTAAATTTCATAACAAGATTTTTATAAAACTCTAAATTCTTGGAATCTTGTTAAAGGAGGCAAATTTGTTTTAAGTATAAGATTTAAATTATTTGAAAATTGTAGAGAGCTAAGTTCTTATAAAAAAAAAACGTTATGAGAGTAATTTAAGTTGCGTAACAAGGAATTAACCCTAAGGATAGTAACGGGACCTAAAAGAGGCTTACAAGATTGTTTTTCAGATTTTGGGAGCTTAACTCTGGAGAGTATGTTAGTTGGGTTTGCAAACGTTGTTCAAGAGGAAGTTTATTCATTATGAAATGGCAAACCAAACTGAGCACAGTGTTGTTCCTCTACGCGTCGACTTGGATTGTCTACCTTTCTCCGTAGACAATTGTGTCAACAATGTAGACAATGTCGAAAATGTAGACAATGAAGTCGACAACGTAGACAATGAGGATATTTCATTATCATCTGTCATTCTCGATTGTTCTTTCTTTCGCTAGGTTTACTTGACTTCTAATTAGAAAAGGTGCGTGTTTGACTTCAATTAAATATCGAAAAATTGAGTTCTTTAATAATAAAATTATGTCTGGTCGACGCAAAAATAAAGCATTTGATGAATTGGGTTTCCTTTTAATGAAATCCAACAACAAATATGCACCATATTGCACAGTGTGCAATAAAAGTTTACATAACACTGCAGAAAGCCGTCTGCGCACCCACAGGTAAATATAGAAACGTATTAGAAAAACCATAAAATCATATTATTTATTGACCATTGACCATATGCTTTAACATTCTATTTGGAAAGGAATGCCTGCAAACCATCCCAATCACCTGCGGCATCTGAATCCGGTGATGTTTCTATGGTTGTTTTTATTGATGACAGTGATCTAAGCTCGAGCTCCGGCATTCAAAACTCTGAGACGGTAGTAAAAAATTGTGTTTTTGTATAAAATTTATAACTCACAAATGTTAATTGTAAGGTGTCTATCTCTCTTACAAACGATGTTGACAGCGATAATGTTTATGGTTTAAATAGCTGTGTAAGTATTTTTATTTTACTAAAATCGATCAAATTGTATCTGACGCATTCTCTGTAGGAGCAGCTAACAAAACCGACCCATTGAACAGTTGTTCAACTCATGATCCAACAACTCTTACCTATACTGATTCAAGCGAAATTCAATCACAAGTTGCGCAACAAGCTCATCATTTTCATTGAGTTCCAACAGTTGCAGTTCCTCATCATTGTCGTTGGGCCCACCCCCACCTGTAACAACTTTCAATAAGAACATACAACGATCGAAACGTTTTCCAACCCCATCAAACTCTGTTTCTAAATTTATGGACCGATTGACGGAAAGAGAGGAAGACGAGTTGAATGAAGCTTTGGGTAAACTGGTTTTTGCGGCAACATTCCGTTAAGAATTGTTGATTCAATTCATTTTAAAAATTTTATAAAAAAAAATCGACCTGCGTATGCAGATAAGGTTCAAGGTCGAAAAAAACTTTCAACAACCCTTTTGGATCAGGCCTATGATAAATGTGTTTCTTCAATTAAAGCATCTATCAGTTCGGATTCTGTTTTGCTGATTGACGGTTGGAAGAATAGCTCCAACAACAGCAAGACTGTCGTCTCAATGCTACAAAATGCTGAAGGCGAACAAGCATTTCTTCAGGCCTGGGACCTATCTGGAGAATCAAAAACTGCAGAAAAGCTAACAAACATACATTCAGAATCTGTAGATATTGCAAAAGAAATTTACGCCACTCAAGTTTACGCTGTTGTATCTGACAACGCCAGTACTATGAAGAGAATGGGAAAAAATGCAGAGCATTTTATATGGCATAGCACTTGTAGTAGTCATATTGGAAATCTTTTAGCCAAAGACTTAATCGACAAAAATATTAATGCCAAGGTTGCTTTGATTTTAAAAGATTTCAAACAAGTAGATTTTTAAAAATGGTAGTAAATCATGGAGGCTCCAGAATTATACTGCCCTGTAAACCCAGATGGTGTTCATACCGTGATTCATATAAATGCTTGGTAAAAAATTATGATATAATGAAAATTGTAGCAACAGAATCAACTACCAAAAAAAATAAAGCAGACTGTAGCTTTGTTGATGTTTGATGAAAAGTTTATTGATGATATTAAGAATTACATCGAGCTTCTCGATTCAGTCTGCACTTTAATAAACAGGTGTCAAGTGGTTGATTGTTCTGCTGGAGAAGCAGTTCATCTTTGGTTGAGTTTAAAACTCCCAGATAGATTTAAGGCGCAACACGAAACATCTTTCAAATCGCGCGTGGATATGGCTCTAAACAAATATGCTCTCTCAGCTTATTATTTACACCCTCATTTTGACAATGGGAAGCTGACGGTTAGTCAAAATGAAATCGTGTGCCAGTTTTTGTTTAAGCATTTGAATAGTGATGGAATTGAAGGTTGGGACTCTTTTAATAGAAAAATCAATTTTTTAAGATTTTTTATGAAAAAGATACTAAAAAAACAATTGTTTTTTGGAATACGGCCTCTATAAAACATCCAAATCTGGCAAATTTGGCAAAAAAACTTATTCTTATTCCAGCCTCTTCCGCTCAAATTGAAAGAGTATTTTTCAAGTTGGTCGCATGTTCATTCCATGTTGAGAAACCGCTTGACTTTTGAATGATCGAAGAAACTCCTTCATCTTTATTATTCACTGAGAATCGAGGATAAACAATATAAACAATGTTGTGATGGATGAAGACGTCGAAGACGAAAATGAATAATTTTGTATTTATGAAATACATAAGAATTTACGATTTTTTATTTTTGTTGAAATAAATAAAAAAATGCAAATGAAACACTCAAATAATACAAATTTGTTTTGTTTATATGATTAAGAAGACAAAAAAAGTTAAAAAATTGAAATAAAATTGACATGTAGACAATGATGAATTGTCTACGTTGAATTGTCTACACGTAGACAATCGTGTAGTCTACATTTTTTGTCTACATGGAACAACACTGACTGAGCATAAATCAAGTGACAGCTTTCAAAAAGACCAACTCCGAAAAAAGTATTGCCAAATTTAAGACCACACGTCTAAAAAAACACCCGTTTGATTTATGGAATACCGATTTTGCGAATTCCAACAGTTTCATTGAAGGATCGAGTAGTATTTTTTGAGTATTTTAAAAATATGGTATAAACTACTATACAATGCAATTATTTTTATGACAGTTAGTGACGATGGGGACTTTAAATGTATGTCTTTATTGTTTTAGCATAATTGCGATTTTGTTGCGATTTTGAATTTATGTCACTAATACGGAGTTTGAATCAAAGCTACAAAATCAGTAATGAAATTGGAATAACTTTTTTATTTTTGTAAAGATTTCGAATTTATGCGATGACTCGGGAATCATAAGAATTGCCAAAATCACGATTAAGCTAATTATGCAATTAGGAAATAACAACTTTTGCTTGACGACGGAAATCAATAATAAGAACAGAATCTGAGTTAAGCAAAATCAATAATCAAAGTTAAATAAGTTTTTGTTAATGTGAAAATATTATCAAAATAAAAAATTAGAAATTTAAAATCTTATTTCAATAAGAAGTATTTTCCATCTGCTAATACCTGTTACTGCAATGCATATTATCCAGTGCGGTGGAAGACAGCAGTGGTGCATCCTCTCCCTAAAAAGGGAAAAGGACAATTCCAATCCGGCAAATCTCAGGTCGATAAGTCTTCTTCCGAGTATCAGCAAAGTATTTGAAAAAGGTTATTAATAGGGCCTGTTCAAGTGGGCGGAGGACAACAAAATCATACCGGATACTCAGTTCGGTTTTAAGACGGGACATGACACAATTCATGACGCGTCTAAACTGGTTTCTGATATCTAATAAACAAATCTAAAAAGCAGTGTACGGGTGCCTGCCTGGTTGATTTGGAAAAGGCCTTCGACACCGTATGGCTAGAAGGTCTTTATCTAAAGCTTTCCAGACTTGGTATAAGTAAACCGCTATTGTAAATGCTTTATGACATCATAAATGGTAGAAAGTTTATTGTCAAGAGTGGCAATGTAACTTCTACCACAGTTTTTAATATTAACAATGGTTCAGCAGGGAGCGGTTAACTCGCCGATTCTCTTCAGCATTTACACCAGCGATCTGATAGGTAGTCTAACTCAGGCAATTCCGTACGCCGACGATCTAATTGCGTACAGAACAGCTCCAACAGTTGAGGTCATCAAAATTCTTTTGCAGCGTGACTTTGACAAGTTTCAGCGATATTGTGATGACTGGAAGTTGAAAATCAATTTCCAGAAATCAGAAACAATTCTGTTTAGGACTTCGTTGTCTAGCGTCTCAAGGGATACGAGAAAGAACTGGTGCAAGGTGGTGATCGTAGGACCACGTGGACATCTACTGGCGAGTAAAAGTGTAGTAAAGTACCTTGGCATCTGGTTGGATCAGTACTTGTATTTCGACAGACATATAGGTGCTGCTCTGGCCAAGGCTAGGGGAGCCTTTGCCCTGACAAAACGATTGTTTTATAGCAGTCGTCTTGACAGCAGGGTGAAGGGGATTTGCTACATGGCCCTCATCAGGCCGATGATTGCCTATGGATGCCCGGTGTGGTTCAACGTTGCTCCATCTCAAATGGAAAAGATTCGGGTGTTTGAGAGGCAGTGTATTCGACGTTGCCTTGGATTACACAGAACACCAGAGTCGGAGTACAAACGATGTTATTCCAACCAGGTTCTATACAACGGAGCCAACATAAACATAATAGATAATTTTTTGTTTAAGCTGATTCGGGGGCACGTTGCAAGAGCGATGTCCTCAACTAACAACTTAATTTTTAGGGCGTATTACCCCAATAACGAATATTTCGAGAGTGCGCGGTTAAGAGGCTACATGCCTCCCGAGGCATTCCTCTATTTAGATAGTCGAGGGCTGATACCGGATTGAGGGGCGGTTCCGCTCATCTACCACGTCAGCCGGAAAACTGTGGATAGGTGACTCCTGTATGGTCGAGACGTCATCGCTCAAGGTGGAGAAGAGCTTCTTCGGTTCAGTAGGACTGTGTCCGATCGGGACCGGAGGGATAGGGCGAAATAGGAGAACCAGTTCTGGTGGCTCTCTGAACAGCATCATAATATTTAAAGTCGATGAAGATGGTATATCTTGGCCGACTTACATAGATTTAGGGCAATTAGGTATAGGGAACAGTCGGGGTGGCACCAAAAAAAATTAAAAATATGTATGTATGCGGGGGCACACGTGCATGTATCTGCGTGTCTGTACATGTTTGTGCGTACGTATATGTATGTGCGTATGTACATGTATGGGTGGGTTGCATGTTGTTGTGTATCTGCATGCATATAAAAAAAAAAATAAACAAAAAAAATTTAAAAAACGAAAAAAATGCTGCTGTGGCTGTTCTAGTTTTTAAGTAGTTTTAAGTATTATTAGGTATTTTAAGTAGTTTAAGTTATATTTAGTTAGTATAAGTTAGTTGTATTTAGGTTTAATTATTTTTAATCTATATTTAGGTTTAGTTTATAAGTAAAAAAAAAAAAAAGATAAGATACCAAGTTTTTTGTTAAGTTTCCTTGAAAAATAAAATAAAATAAAATAATTAGATTTAATTAAAATAGTTTTTAGGTCGAAAGACATTAGTTCTAAGAGTTATTGTTTAGTTTAGAGCGCCCGTAAAGGCCCAGTAAATTAGCTGTAAGTTATTGATAAGTAGTCTAGTTTTAAACATTTTTGTCTAGCTTTAAGATAGTTATAAGTTAATATGAAATAAAAATGAATTTACAAAATAAAAACAAATTACCTGTTACTGAATGACTCTTATTGAAATATTGACGAACCCCTAAATCACCGAGACATTTTGTCAAGTATGACAACTGGAATTTTGATAAAATGCGCAATATTATTACCTTAATATATATTTGTACTGTTAATACAAATAAGTCGGAAGCATAGGTGCATCTCACCGATTTCACTTGGTCTTGCACCATCATATGCTGCTAAGCTAAGCATTATAAATTCTAATGCAATTTTTTTTCTGCAGAACGTCGACAAGGTTCCAATATTGTGATGAATGAAAGTTAAGAATCTATGTTTTTGTATTTGCCCCTGAAAGCCATGATGACGGAGTTATAAATTAAGGGTTTTTAATGTTGTTATGAACGTGTACGTGATGTTATTTCATTATGACTAAGTAAAGTATTTGAATCATTGCGTCTTAGTATAACTTCTATCAGTATCATCCGATCAAAATTCGATTTGCGTTCTTAGCCTTTGTCTTAAAGATAAGAAATACCTACAATTATGGTCTAAATATTTATATTCAAATGTGCAATTATTTTTTATCAGACCCTATTAAAAAAAACGATTTATGCTCCGAAATGAATTAAGTATAAAAAATCGGTAAGCATCATAGACTGAACCTGTCTGATTAAAATTATAACTTTTTTTTATATAAAAAAAGTAGGTACTTTTAACTAAATTGAAAGTAAATTAAAAACATACCAAAGACAAAATGAGACAGTACGCAAACGGGTTTGAAATCTTGTTTATTAACAAAAAGCAATTTTAAAAAATCAAATGTTCCTAAAATTATATTTATATGCACATATACATAGTTTCTTTGAATAAACAACGTCAATAAGAAATACACTGAACGAAATATTGGTTCTCAGCCTTTTAAAGTCCAATCAAAAGAAACTTCACACAAACAAATATTGAGAATTTTATGGAATTGAATTTTAAAAACCGCTTTATCAAGATTAATTTAGGAAAGTAGTCATAGTCATCTATAAAAAGCATCTGCAAGTCAGAAGCGAGTTTAATCGCCTGCGATAGACTCAGAACCTCATTAGTTGAATCGGAATTATTAATTAAAATAAAAAGTTTCACATAATGTTTCGACGTGATTTAATTTCGATCTTTTTAGTAGTTTTAATATTTGGGTTTAGTGCTGCTGAATTTCGTAAGGAAATAAATTACATATAAATTTGTGGTTGATTTTTCATAAATAACTTTCTCGAATACTTTTAGCTTCCGATATTAAAAGATGTAAAAGTACCGACACAGAATGTCAGAAGATTGTTCTCCAGGAAATTATTGATAAATTCCACAGCAAGGGCCATCGTGGTTTAAATCTCATTCCCTTTGATCCATTGGTAGTGAAAAGCTTAAATCTGCCTAAGGTTGCTGGTAGTCCTGTCAGTATTGACTTAAAGTTCAAGGATATTGAACTGACAGGCATTAGTAAAGTTACATTGAATAAAGTTTCGTAAGTAATTTGTTCATATAATATATACATTAAGAAAAGAATAACTTATGTATTTTGGAATATTTGAAATTATGTTGATTATTATATTTAGAGGTTTGAAGGAAGACGGTAAAAATAAGTTTTCATATGAAATAGATGCTAATTTCCCACAAATTGTACTAACTGGACCCTACAATGTAGAAGGACAAGTTCTAGTCCTGCAGATTTCAGGACAGGGAAAAAGCAAAATAGTTTTTGGTGAGTTCCTATAATACATATATAGATATATTAATACCATGTATACATATTAGAATTATTTTTTTAAAATTTAATGTTAAGTTTAAAAGAATAGCTACCAGACATAGAATACATTAAGATACCTATCAATTTTAGTAACAAGTTTCGATACAAGCACTTCTTATAATACTCAAAAAATAGATTGCATTTTAATTTGAAATTCATTTTTATGACTTTGAATACAGACGAATCTTATAGTTCGTTTGAAAATAAAACTTAAGATAAGAAAACTTCATGTTTAGCTACATTTTGTGGGCATGGCTTACTTTTAGTACGTAAATGAACCATTATAGTTATTACATTATCAATGGGAATATTGCAGGATTAAAACGGTAACTTTTTAAAGTAAGCAATTACATTTAGATATCAATAATTAATACACATTAGGGTCCGCAATCTTGCACAATCATTTATGTGCACTAGAAACACATTTCAAATATCGTTTTCGAATAGGAATACAATTTTTAAAAAATGTATTTAAATTTCAAAAATATTTTTCTTGATAATTTTTGATCATTGTATGTAATCCATAAACTATTTTCTCGAAAAAGCTATCTTTTGTATATGTGTAGTTGCATAAATACATTGCTGCCATAGGCAAAAATATTATATTATTTTATTATATCTCCGACTCAAATAAAATAAAATGCACGAATTAATCACACGTACCTATTTGCTTTTATGTTCGATCAAATCGTAAGTACAAGATTCTTAGTAGAAAAATAAATATATTCTTAGTCTTTTTTTTACTTAATTTTGTATAATACAACAATTAAAAAAAAATAATCTAAGTCCAGACCTAGAGCTTAATCTAGGGCTAGAGCTATGGATAAATCGAAAAAAGAAATCTAGAGTAAGCTGTAGCTCTAGCCTAGAGATTTAGCTCTATAAATCTATCTCTATAGAATCTGGCTATAAATCTAGCCCTAGATTTAGCTATGGCACTCGCTATTGATTTAGATCTAGCCCTAGACTTACTACCTATCTACCTCTGTCTGCCTGTACGTCGATCTACAGCCTAAGCGTCTCAAGCGATTTTCTTTAAGCTTACTTCCTTAGCGGTTTAGGAGATTGCTTCGCTTCTTTCTTGCAATATTTTTTTATTTGACATTGTGTATATACAAAATTAAGTAAAGAAAACCGACCTTTAAAATTGCACAAGTAGTTTCGCATAACAGAATCTTGCAGTCCGTTATTCTGGAAATGTTTTTCAAAGTAACACCAATACACTAACTAAACGAGATTGATAATCGGAGTATTCCCTAGAAAATAGATTTTTTTTAATTTTATTTTTTTTTATTAACTATATGCCTGTAAGACCTAAGGTATTTTTAAATGCAACCTGAATTGCACGGCACTAGTTTGGCACAGTGAATTTGAGAACCAGGTATTGACTGTCTAATTTTAACCCATGGGCGGCATCCAATTAAAATCGGGGGTTAGAAAAGAATGCGCCTAGCGTGGGATCGAACCCACACGTCTAAGCACTTTATCCACTGCGCCATTGCGTGCGTTCACTCATTTATTCTCGGATACCAAGCTATCGGAGTATATCTGTGGACGAATCAGATAGGTTAGCTGAAAGCTGTCAAAAAATCAAAGCAAAACGCATACCAATGAATTTTGCAGTCAGCTGGTTCTATACATTTGTTCTCGGATAGCTAGTTATTCCAAATTTTTTGGGATAACTGAAGATAGCTTTCATGAGAGCAGCTATTTGTTCATCAGATGTGGTTTTGCACGCATTACAACAACAGAAAGTTATTCCAGATTGGTGAGAATAATTGAGTGAACGTCCACATTGCCACCCATTCGTGGTACTGATGAAACATCTGATCAGGCAACGATTTCCAAATCGAATTTTTCATACAATTGAGAATCCATTTGAACTTTCAATATTTTGCAACCCTTTAAAAAAATATATAAACAATTTAGAAGTCAGTCATATTACAATCTAAAAATTAAATCAGCATGCCCTAAATTAATGTAAGCGCATTTTACTACAAACGCAAAATTAAAATTATTATAGTTAAAATTATTATTATAAACCAAAAATACAATTCTTTGTTTATATGTATTGAATTACATGCTTATATTAATTTTAGTAAATTTACTATTTAACATTTACTATTTGGCCTTTAAGGAATTGTTAGTTTTGTATAGGCTTAAGTTTCAAGGATCTGGATTTTCTTGATACCACAATTACAAGCTACGTCAGTAGTATCTTAAATACCGTTAGTAAATTTGGATACAATTTAAGTG
The DNA here is from genome assembly GCA_910595825.1 of Philhelius pedissequus. Classification (NCBI taxonomy): domain Eukaryota; kingdom Metazoa; phylum Arthropoda; class Insecta; order Diptera; family Syrphidae; genus Philhelius; species Philhelius pedissequus. Next base: position 166,750,031 of record OU343161.1, read on the forward strand.
AAAAGTGTGTATGCTAAATAGTTTAAAATTGAAAAATATTTGAAATTAACAACAGAAGTTTTTTTTAAATACATAAATATTAATCAAGATATCTTTAGCTATAATATAATTCTGAACTTAGTTAATATTGCCTCAAGTTGTTAGCAGTTCACTCTCCTTCTATGAAATGTAACAAAGCTAACCGACATTTTTCCTGAGAATTTGATACTGTGTAAAGGGCTCGTCGAAAGAAGAATAAAATCGATAACCGAAAAAAAGCAATCGTTTCAAATTCAAGATTAATAGCGCTCATCGAATCAGACACAATAGCCGTGTTTTATTGGGAAATTTATACGCCAGTTTATCCGTCGTAGCATTTTATATACAATTCGGTACGGTCGATAAAAGCTAAAGTAGAAGCTATGGTGGATGGCTGGTTGACGTTCAGTCGAGTCTCGATTCTGATTTTGTTAATTTTGTTGGTACGATTGATAATTGAATTGAATCTCGATGGATGTGTTCATGGAGTGTTATAATTATTACTTTCATTCGTAAGACAAATCGATCTTTTTGATTCTTTTTTTTAATAGTTGGCCAGTATATATTTCTCAAATCTTAGATAAGTCCATTTTTTAATAAATTATAAGCTGTTCTTCTGAAAAGTTTCTGACTTACTATTAAAAACTGTATTCTTTGCTTAATTATTTTCTGAAATACGTCTAAAATTGCACCTATATCTTCAATTTTGTATTGATTAATGTCAATTAATCAATTTTAACAAATTTTGATATCCATTTTGAAAAAGAAACCAATATTTATGGAATGAATTCCGTTTTACTTTTATTTTTGACTAACCAAGTCCAATTTTCGTTTTGTGTTAAATTTTTATTGATAGTGTAAATAAACGGAGTTTGGTGAAAAAAATCATCTTTTTATTTAGATCTACAAAAAAGCAATTTGAGAAGACAAACCGCATTGGGTGGAACTGCACTATAGAGGAATTGCTTGACACTGCGCCGCAAAATATTTATTCGTACGAAATTCTATGAGCTGTAGGCCAGAGGCGCGCATATATGCAACTTTCAGTTTTGCAAAACAGTTTGGTTGCTAAAGTGAATACGCAGGACTTATATGAGAGTGCGCGCACGTGCAAAAACTATTCACTCCGCGATTCGAGCAACTTAAGAGTTTGCGTTGTGGCACAAATCGAACGATCGCCCAAATAAGTTCTTCAGGTTGTATCACATCGAACTAAAATGTTACTCCGCGCACATTAAATCAAAATGATGTTTGTGTGTTGGTTTATTTCGTTGATTGATTTTTAAGTTGCTTATGTGCGCGATCATCGTTCAACTAGTGATTAAACTATTTCGTTTTGGCAAAATTGCATGTGCGCGCCTAGCCTAAGCGCAATAAGCGGAAACTGAATCCAGAAAGTGTGCTTTTTCTTCACTGTTTAATGGACGTTGGCCATGGACGGTATTCGATTCACTACATGGACATGGACTGGACATACATTTTTGTGATCCAAAATGGTGAAATGGCAAACCAAATGTTAACTTTTTGTTACTTCCTCCGCGTATGTTAAGTGCTGTCTGATGAGTAAATATTGAATTGAAAGCAAAACATACTCAGAAAACAAATTTGTAAATTGACTTGAAAAATAAAACTCTAGCTACCTATAAGCTCAGAAAATAAATAAAAGCATATTTTCTTAATTTTACTTTGCAAAAGACTTTCATTACTTGTGACTGCTGTACAAGGGTACCAATCTTACAAAAAATAAAAACGCTACGGTCCATGCTACGGTCGATGCGTTTTTTTGGGAATTACTTACGGTACAATGGATAGATTCCCAATAAAACACACCTAATGATATCCGTTTAAGTATATTTCAATTGTGACTGCTCCAAAGTCCAAATATTAAAACAATATTTCTTTAAGTAAATACACATTTTTTAGTTGTCGCATATTGTCAGCATAAAACTAAGTGGCCATTAGACTTATAAATTAGGAAATGAATTAAGATTTTCTTTTTAAAGATATTTATACTTTTCAAGCATTTTTGCCAATATCGTTTATTTTTTGAGAATAGAAAGAGTTCGAAAAACGAACAAGTGTCTTACATTATGAAAATCAGGAATCATACTACAATGGGTGGCAATGGCGCAGTGGATAAAGTGCTTGATTGCTAACTAGGACGTGTGGGTTCGATCCCCACGCTAGGCGCATTCTTTTCTATACCGCCAATTTTAATTGGATGCCGCCCATGGGTTAAAATGAGATAGTCAATACCTGGTTCTCAAATCCACTGTGCCAAACTAGTGCCGTGCAATTCAGGTTGCATTTAAAAGACCTTAGGTCTTACAGGCACATAGTTAAATTAAAAGAAAAATACTAGAAAACACTTGATTACTTTTCAATAGATCACGATTCTCACTTCCAAAATTCAGAGGTATAAGAAATCAACCTAATGTCACACATGCCTTTTTTTCCTCATAAATTAGGCCCGTTTGCTGAGACGAATCATAAATATTTATGTTCAACTTAAAACGCTTAAGGGCTACTTTTTCCTCTGCGTAAACTATCACATAAGTTCTTAAGTAGAACTTAAATGCTTAAGTTGTGTATCAGCAAACGGGCCTTAATAATAAATTTGATATTACACCAGTTTCTAAGATTTTCTGCTTTTTTATATTATTTATTTATTTTCTTTGTATTTAATTTAAATTGGATAATTCTTATAGGTAGCCTATTTTGAAAAGAAAATCTATTTTTATCAAAACGTTCTAAGATCAAAAACATATTTTTTTGTATTAAATTAACTAAGTATAGAATTTTATTTAAGAATTTATAAGAAAACCCCTTATAGAAATGTACCGGTTTCCGATGCGGATTCACCAACACCATGATTAACAAAAACAAACTTAACGTACTTTTAGATTTCACTACTTTTCACGGCCGGCTGACTTGGTAAGGTAAAGAAGAACTGGGAATTGTTCTTTTTTACATTTGTGTTGTTGATCTGATCTCACTCCTTTTTTCAAAGATTATATATAACACCACATATATATATATTTAAAGGCGTTTCATTTTATATAAACTCATAGTTGCGATTATATAGAACACGAAAAAAGTTGGTCCTGCAATTCCGTCTGTCTGTCTGCCTGTCCTCGAATCTACAGCATAAACGGTTGATCGGATTTGCTTCAAACTTGGTAAATGTTTTTTTTTCGGCGGTAATATGCCCACGTTGTTTTTTTATTTTTTTGTTTAAGACAAAAAATAACGGTACCTAAATTAATAGACAAATCTTATTTTTTTTTTGAACGGCTCCAGCGATTTTTATATAAAAAAAATTAGTTTATTAATGAAGGGAAAAGATACATTTTGATAATTTTTGTTGGTAAAAAATGGTTACTTTGGTACATCTAGTAGAACTATATTTTTGGTTTTTGATTTGCTGTAAAACGGTTCATTTGAATTTTTCAAATTGTTTATGCAGACGCTCCTTGAAAGGCTAAGCACGAAAGTATTTTTTAAAAATTCAAAATTTCGAAAACGACTCAATCGATTTAAAAAAAAAAACTATATTCCTAAAATAAAAAAAAAATACAAATGTTACGGTTAAGAAAAAAATGTATTTCTCGAAAACGGATCTAAGTTTTTATTCAAAAATGTGTGTGTTCTTACATTAGTACAGTCCACATTTAAGTATAAAAATATTTTGTTTTTCGTACTTATTAACGGTACTTCCCATAGAACCACTTTTCATATTTTCGACTTTCTCACTATAGGATGAACCGACCAAAATTATTTTTTTATACAAATGCGGCCTAAAAGTGTTAATAAAACTACATACTCAAATTTTCAAAAAAAAAATTGTTTGATTAAAAAAATAAATAAAAATATATAGTTATATGTATAATATCCATAAAAGTTATGTAAATATTATGTAAATTGCACCTAAATTATAAAGTTATATGCCTTTACACATACCTACCCACCTATTTACTTCATTTTCATTATTATATGTATATACATATTTATAAACCTAGGATCTATCTATGTATTGAGGTACATCTCCTAACTTTCGTAAATAAAATCCATATATAGATTTAAATATACACTTGTAGGTAGGTACCTATACATAGTAACTATTCCTTGAATCATTCTTTAGATTATTTATCATACTAATAACCAAGTTAATCTTACCTATATTACATTGGCTTTAAACCTCCATAGAGTAACTGGATTACCTACGTACTAATAAGTGAAAATGTTTGGCTACATTAAAGTTGTTAGCTACAAGAGCAAGTTCTTACGAAGCAATCGTGCATTTTATTTCATTCACATTAGGTAATATGAAATACCACATCGATGTGTTTAGTTCTAAAAAAAAAAAACAATTTAAACTGTTTCTATTTAAGCCAGCCAGATATTTGAAAGTTTACTTAAAACTTCTTACTTAATACTTTCTAAATGCATACATACCTACCGAATTTCATCAATCTACTCCAAAGCAATCGCAGTTTACAATAATTTTTGAGAAAGAACTTAAAAAATGGAATAATATTCAAACATACATATGTAATATGTATGTATGAATATTATTCCAGTGACAGTGTTAAAAATAAAAGAATTGGCGTAAAATTTTAAACAGCCTGATGTCAAGGGCTTAGCATGATACTACTTAACAGTTTGCTAATACTAAAGCAATTTACTAATATTTTCCTAATTTTAAACACTTTTTAACTAGCACCATACTAAATCTATTTTCTTAATAAACTACAACTAAACACGCCTAAAATAGTACAAGAAAGTAAGCGAACATAATTTTTTGACCTTTGTAAATGTCAAAGTGGAATATGGATTTAGTACGATACTAAAAAAATAAAGTAGCCATTTTGTGATTTTAACTTTAGTTAAATGTTAAGAAGATAGTACGATACTAAACTGGTTTAAAATTAGCAAAATTCTCTTTTAAGCCTAGTATCATACTAAAAATGATTTAACATATTACTAAATCGACTAAAATTTTGCGCCATTAAATGTAAGTGTTATTGTCACTGGGACGTAAGCATATTATTATCTATGTTTTAGTACCTAATTCTTGTAATATCCCTCATTAATAATTTGTAAGGAAAAAGTATTTTTGCTATGGACAATTGAATTTCAATAAAATGTTACTGATTTGATACCATAATATAGTTTAAAACTTTGAAAGCATTTGGTATACATATTTTTTTTTCATTTCAGATAATGTTGATGCTAAAATCAAAGGAAAGAGTTCTATTGTGGAAAAAGATGGCAAGAAGTATATGAACATTGATAAAATGTATTTGGACTTACAGCCCAAAAAGACAACCTTTGCGTTGGATAATCTTTTTAACGGTGATGCAACCCAAGGAGAAAACATGAATAAGTTCTTAAATGAAAATTGGGTTGATATTTTCGGTGAACTTAAGCCAGTAATTATGGAAGCAATTGGCAAAATTTTCATGCACGTTGCAAATGGTGTACTTTCAAAAATTGAAGAATCTGAAATATTCTTACCATCATAAACCTGAAGTCCTTAGTCAAAAACTAAAATAATGTTTTAAAAGAATTGAAATATATTATACATACATTACTTTTTAGGTTTGTTTTTTAATTATTCTAAGTTCTTAATTATAGGCATTGGACTTTTCAAGTCGGTTTTGAAAAAAAAAAATTGCGAAAAAACACAATAGATGAACAAAATAAAATAAACTGCACGACTAGAACGCACGTACTTGCTCTTATCTTTGATCACATAGTAGGAAACAGATTCTTAGTAAAAAGAGTGAAAAATATATTTTGAAAGTCGAACTTTACTTAATTTTTTATAATATGCTTACTTTTGTTTATACAAATTAATTACAGTATTATTAAGTATTAGGATTTAACAATATAAATTTAAAAACCTAATTTCAAAAAAAGTGCACCCATTTTCAAAATATTGAATTTTCAAAGTTTTTGTTTTTTTCAAAAATCCGAAAAAAAACAATTTTATGAAAATGTTGGTATGTAGTATTATTTACAATTCGAAGGATCTCCTACATAGAAATTTTGATGGAAATACGTGGAGCCGAAAATCAAAAAAAATTGGTGTATGGCAGGTATGGTTAATTTCGAATTACCTAAGGGGGTGGCCGTGGCGCGATAGTTGTGTGTTCGCTTGTCAACCTTATGGTCACAAGTTCGATCCCTGCCGTAGTATATGTCTTCTTATTTTTCCATTAGAAACAAATTCTAAAAATAAATGTCATACAATGAGTTGCTGGTTTACTCATTACATGCTGTTTAGGCATAGAACTAACAACATGTGATTGAGTAAAACTAGTATACCGATAAAATATGACAAAGAATAAAAAAATAATGCGAATTATAAGGGACATAGATAAATAAGACACGGAAATTTCTTTTCGCATTAGTTCAGCCGCCATCCCTAGAGATAAAATCTGAGACAACAACCGCCTACATTCTCCGAATATCGCGCCACACATCGTTCCTATCATTCTTTCCCTTCCTTAACCTCACCCTCACGACCGCGCTGTGTTGAAACATTCAAAAGGCAATCATAATCCCTTGGGCGCGTGTAGATTGTAAAAAAAAAAAAAACTATAGTGTAGTACACACACTATTTTTTATAAAATTCGTTAGAGCCATTTTCACTAGGCCATTCTACTGCGCACCTCTCCTCAAATTTCTTTGCTCTTCTCATTAATTTTGAAAGATACACATACACACAATCACCTTCCAGAGATGGACTTTATTTACAAGAGCTATGATCGTGATTTATTGTACAGTTCTTAAAAAAGAATAAAGCCGGGTCCACACGCAACTGCAAAATTGACAAGTATACTTGTGCAATCATATTTCACAAGTTACCATGCGATCTCTAGAGCATCCACATTGCACAAATTTTTTGGTCAATTGTCAGTTATCAATCAGTGTACCCTTGAATCATGTCGATTGAAGAAAGTGAATTAATTACATTGGCTGCAGTCGCTATAATTTTAAAACGAAGAAAAACGCCAGTAACATGGTTCACTGCTGTAAGACTTATAAATTCTCCTTAAACATCCCAAATTGTACTTCGAAGGTAAACATTGCGATGGCTGGTGCGATGTTCACGATAGGATTATAATTTGTTTTAATATTCAAAAAAAAAAACAGTAACGGCTTATTTCTTGAGAAAGTTCTAACTCCTAAAACTCAGTTTTTTGAAAAAAAAAATTAGAACTTGATTGAGATCTAACTCATTTCATCTACCAGTTTTAACGCCTTAGAACTCGAATATAGAACTTTGTTTTAGTTAGAACTTCGATTTATCTGCAGCCTCAAAATTGGGGATCTAACGCGTTAGAGCTCGATTTAACTATAATATTGTTTAGCAAAAATAAATTGTTTCTATTATATAAGTTATATACACTCCGAAATGCACTCCAGCAACAGAGACAAATCTTCAGCATGATAAGAATAACAACATGTTCAACAAACCAAAATTAGATAACCCAGCCGCAACAAAGTAACAAGATAGCCAATCCTCATAAATATTGTAATAAAAGATAGCATAGCAAATGCAGCTGTAACAATAAAGATAACAAAACTGTAGATATAAATAGCACCTGAATAAAATATTGTTTGTTAGAATTAAGTAAGTTTGCAGTCTTCGAGGTACTCTCGCCCTTGGTTACAAGACTAAATAAATAAATTTTTAAAAAGAAAAAACTCATAGTTTTTATTAAAACAAAACTTATATGTACATATGTATGTCATTTTTTAAAACTAAAGTTAAGTAGGTATACACGATTGGAAAAAAAATTGACCAATTTTCTATCAACCATGTAAACATCCAATTTTATCTGTCAAAAGTAGCAGACGATAAATTGGCAGCCAATTTTCTATCAATAAATTGGCAGAATTCTTCCAAGCGTGTGAACTCGTGTTAACACACAATTTATCATATTTCCAATTAATTTGACAATTATCTGCCAATTAAAAATTGGATGATGTTGTTGGCAAGAGCAAATAAATGTTCCTTAAAATTGAAGGAGCAAACAACAAAAGTAATTTATTTGCTTTCGAGAATAAATAGAAAAAGTGTTTTTTAAAAGAACGAAAATGGATGCGGAAATAAATAAGAAGCTGCTAGGTCACCGTCGGTCAATATAGCGAAGAAGATATTCTATTAAAAGAAGGTCGAACATAATTGGATAGTCGCTATTGCGCTCTTCATATTTTTTTCACTTCTTTTTATACTTTATAATATTTTATAATTTTTTTTTTCACAACTAGCTACTTTCACAAATACTTCTCTTCTAAAATAAAGTTACATATTCTCTATCATCTGTCAAGAAAATTGTCTTCCAATGAGGCTACCAATATTTTGTCAGCTCATTGGCTGCTATTAGAAAAATTTTCACATTTCGGCCAATATTGGCGGATCTTCCAATCGAGATTACTTATTTTTTTTATTAAGCTTAATACAAGCAATTACTTAAAAACTAGAAAACAATTGAATTCTTAAAACTAAATTAAAACTAAGGGGAATATAACAAAGGATATAAGGGGGATTAAGTTAGGAGTGCCTTATAAAGAGGGGACTTAGATAGACTAAGATCGAAAATTGTAGAATTATTAGCTTTTCGAAGCATCCTTGTGATAGGTTCGTTTTGGCCATATTCAGTACGATGGAACCGGATCCAAAACATTGGTATGGACCTGAGACGGCGATGGTTTACGTTCCGAATAATTTTTTCATGTAGAGCTGGGCTATTCATACCACCATTCAAAAGCTGATGTATAAAAATTATATCAGCGTTATCACGGCAAACTCAGTAAGGTTAGTGATCGTAGACCTTCCTTTAAGAAAGCCATGTTGTTTCAGAGAAAAGAGTTGCTTGTAATGAGGGAGCAAGGTGTCATGAATAATACTCTCGAAAAGTTTAGGTATGCAAGAGAGTTTGGCAATAGGTCGATAGTTAAGATTATTTTTACAGCCATTTTTATGAACGGGGGTAATGAAAGAGTTCTTCCAATGTTTTGGAAACATGCCATATAAGATAGATAGTCGGAAGAGAGCTGTTAGCGATTGGGCTAGTCTTAAGACAAAGTTTTTAAGGACAATAGGAGGAATCCCATCGGGGCCAGACGAGAAGTATTCCTTAAGTAGGTGTATTTTATCAACTACTGAAGAAGGAAAAATTATAATCGATGATAAGGTAGTTTTAGTGCTGCCGTTCATAAAGTTGAAGTAGTTATGATCTATATCTGTGTTATATGAAGATAATGCCTGACTAAAGAAATCAGCGAAAAGGTTAGAGATAATTTCGTAACATCGCCGTAATTCAAAGTTGAAGGGTAACCATCCGATTTTCTTTTAGAATTGATAAATTGAAAAAAAGTGTTTTGGATTAGACATAAGATCAGATTGAGTTTGGATTATGTGTATGGATTAGAGACATTCACACAAATTTGAAAAGCTATCTTGAACGGATACATATGTTAGAAAGTCTTGATTTGACTTCGACCTGAGAAATTGTTTCTAAAGCTCATTTCTTTTGTTACGAAGTGAACGAAGTTCTTTATTATACCAAGAGGGTGAAGACGTAAAATTTTTGTGTGGTAAAAGTTGGATAGCTTGTGAAAAACAATTTTATATATGGGTATATAAAAGGTGTCAATTACAATGTCAATATTAGATTCATTAGATATAAATTAAAAATTGATGTTACCAATAAGATCGTAAAGCTTATCAAAGTACGATCTACGAAAATTGAATTTTTGAATCGAGAGAGAGAAAGGGTGGATCACATATCACATTCGTAGGCGAACGCGAATGAAATGGGCGGGTGGTAACTGTCGGGCTTTGAAAGCAGATAAATACTTTCAATGACCTCAGTATTATATGCGTCAGATGAGAAGGCCAAATCTAATTGTCTTCCTATACAATTCTTAACACCACTAATTTGAGCGAGATTAGAAGAAACAAGACGGTCAGTAAATAAGATTTCCTTTTCAGAAAAAGCATTGGATGAGACCAAACAAATCTCATCAGAAACATCCCAAATTAATCGAGGAAGATTGAAGTCTCCAACGATGATTATGTCATCTTCCGAGCTTGTATTGTCAACCACATAATCAATTGCATTTACAAATAGCTGGTATTCACCAGTTGGTTGCGTTGGGTGTAGGTAACAACATAAAATATATAGGAAAGCCTTAGACAAACGAATTTTTACACAAACCAGTTCCCGATTAAGAGTGTTATGAATGGATAATAGTGATGAGCTTAGTTCGACTAATTAATTTTAGAACTTAATTATGAAATTAACCGTAACAAAAACTATTACTTGCTACAGTTATGTTGTTATAGTTTTAAGCTCTTTGTTATTGTCTGTTATGATTGTTTAAAAGTAAAAACAATAACAATAGGTGCGTTTTTTTGTAAACCCCGGGGGAATTGGTTGAAAAAAACGACCAAGCCGCTTAGTGAAAGTACTTGGCAGCACTGTTAATTTGCAAGATGACTTTAAGAAAACAGCTGAATTGTAAGAAAAACAAACATCACCGTTTGCCGTCATCCTTCTAAAATCATCGGGTTGATTTGTTTTGTGTAATTTCGATGTGTTTTTTGTGTATTTAAACTACTTCTCTGGTAAAATAACATAAAAAAAGCAAGTTAATTATTATTATTAAGCTCAGTTAATTCGGCATAAGCCGCATTTCAAGGATAAACTCCATACAGAACGCCTGGTGAAGATCTCCTGTGGCCTGATTAGGGAATACGAAGCGAATCGTTTTAGGTGGCGAAAATGAGATTTGATATTACTGTTTTCGCTTTCGTCTCTTTCGTTTTACATTCGCCCTATTTTCGAAATCGAAAGCGAATTTGATTTGACATTTCAATTTTTAGCGCGTGCATTTCCGATAGGGTTTCTTTGGCGGATTGGTTTATCGACACGGTCGAAAGTGATATTTTGGTGGATTTTTTTCATTTAAATAAATAAAAATGTAAGCTTAACTATTATTTTTTTTGTATAAAAACAAACTAAAGAAATAAACAATCATTTTTTGTGTAATAAACGTGTAGGCGCCCAAGAGAGCAAGACAACAAACAAGCAACAATTTTCTCCGCTCATCGAATTTATGAGAGAAAACGAAGGGATGGCCAAAGGACACAACATACAGCGTTCTCTGCAATATGTCTAGCGCTTCGGACATTGAATTGCATACGTGGGTTGCGCCATTCCAATGTTTGTATCCTACCACTTTCTGGTATGATCCGTCTGTAAGGAATCTCAATGTTGCAGCTAATTTTATAATTGGTGGTGTCCCATTGTTGTTCTGTGGTCTATATTTGTCTTTTATTTCGTCCAGGACAATTTTAAATGTTTCTTTTGAAAGGCGAAACAATTTATCGAACCAAGTTTTTATAAAAAAAAATTTTAACAAATAATAAACACAGACTCGAAGCAAGGAAGTTCGAAAGGTGAAGAAGCGCTTCTTAATAAATTTCTTCTCAAGTTTGAATTTTAAGATTATTTTTCTTCCTCACGTTAAGCATTTATATATATAACATTTAAATCCATTTTTTATTTAAATAAATATTTTATTACAAAGTTAATGCACCTCGGACAAAACACAAATGATTTTGATTGAAATAATAAATATTCACTGGCAATCAGCTGTCAATTATCTGGAAATCTTGGAAGTAGCATTTACGATTCGCTTCGAATTCGTTAATTGATCAAAACGAAGGGAGTCGAAAATGAGATATCGATTTGAAAACGATTCGCTTCGTATTCCCTAATCAGCCCACTGAATATGTTGCAGCTCTCTCTGCGCACATTTACATTGCATTGCAAGGCGCTGGAAAGGTGGATCGATTGAACCACATTATCGGATAAGGCTTTATTTGTCAACTGCCAGTTAGAAGCAACTCTATTTGGAGAACCCAATAATTCCATTATCGAGGAGAAAAAGGTAGGTGAAGTAACAATAAATATACTCAAATCTTGTCCATATGTTTCCAAATCAGACAAGTCCTGTATTGATCTCATTGCCAACCACCAAAGTAATCCCAAGTGAAACTAAATAATTTTTCTTTGCACAGTTTCCTTAGACCTGCGCTGTATTCCCATTTTTATTTGACTGTGTCAGTGCCAACGCTGACGCTGAGCTTGCAAGTGCCTCGTCAAGCCCACTCAGATACTTAGGCGGAACTCCAGAAATAGATTACTCCACATAGTTACTGCATTGCTACAAATCGATGACGAATCGTGAAGACGAGGTTCTGGCAAATATTGGACACCAATCATCAACAAGCAACAAAAACAACGACAACAACACTATCCACAGATTTTATTGGCAGTGGATATCAAGGTGTGATTGACGACACAACTGCACCACTTAACGAGTTCTGGTCGGAGTATCCACCAGATAGTGCTTTGTCTGGGTTCAGTGATAACAATGAAAACATTCTGTCCGGGGTAGACAGGAGATCTAAAACAATTGAACAGATCATTCAAATGGTAAAAGAGCGTGGCAGGACCGGTTTGTTTAAGGAATAAGCTAATATTAGGATCGAGCGGCTGAAGGCACATTTATTCATGCAAGACGCGAAATAACCTGACAAAAATTATTCGGAACCAGAGTTACCCCAAATTTGGACACTTCCACGTGCGAACAATTAGTGTACAATCTAATAAAGATTATACAGTTGCCTCATTAAAACTCAAAAATGTTCAGACTGAAAAATAAATGTGAGACAAACTGGCTGGAAAGTTAACTTTCGGAAAATTGGTTTGTGTCATGTTTAAAATTAGTTGTTAATTAGACTGTAAAAAATACGTTATCTTTCCAAGCTGTTAAAATTTACAAACTAATTACAGTGCTGATCTTTCATCATAACCACGTCAATATAATTTGTCAAAAAAGAATAACATATTCTTAGATTTAATATTTTATTTTATCACAATAAACTTAAAATTGCTTGCAAATTCGCTTATCACATGTTCATCAATTTAGTTTTTTTGTATTACTATTTACTTAGACCCCTGTTGCCGATTTCGGCTTCAACCATTACTGTCAGTACTCAGAGATTTTGTAGAATTTCAAGGACGATCTTAAGTATGCGTGCGGGATCGTAAGATAGAATCACCTCTGACAAACTCTCGCTTTCGCTTGTGCGAACTTCTGACAAATGCTTCGAGGAGTAGCGGCATCAAGTTTTCGATGTATGAATGTGTCCTTTGAGAATAGTACTCTCATATGCTTTCAAGGCTGATTTCTCACTAATAGATTTATTGAATTTCTGTAGACCACACATATAATTAAGTTTACATTTTATTATAGGGAATTACTGTGATTAAACGGGACTGAAAGTTTTTGTTACAGTTTTGTTAAAAGAATATTCTTAAGCCACTTTAGAATTACATTTGAATTTTGCAATTTACAAAATTGATAATTAACTGACATGTCAAAATGTCTGTTTTGAAGTTACAATACATTTTATCGATAACTTAATGAATAATAATTTGGTAGCACAGTTTTTATCCTCTCCAAAAGCTAAGCCCCGAGAATTCTCTGGGCTTAAGTTAAGCACCCCCGGGGATTAGTTGTTGTTGGATCAAGCATGCAAATTGTTAATCCTACTCATCGTTTTTTTCGTCCAATTTCCCCGGGGCTTAGAAAAAAACATGCCTAATAATCATTGATTGAACGAAATTCTATCGAAAACCATTCATTTGGTTGTTTTTATTAAGGCATGCGCAAGTAAGAATTATAAAAATCTTATAATGCTCAAGCCACTTGTGCAATCCAAGAAATTTGTGCAATATTTTCTTACACACAGTCAAGTAAGCTTGTACAATACGGCTTGTACAGGTATACTTGTCAATTTTGCAGTTGCGTGTGGACCCGGGTTTACATCGCTGGCATTGTAGTCATTAAATTTAAATTTTTTGCGCATAATGATATCGGTGTTTTGAATTGTTTTATCGATACAATTAACCAATACTGATATCGATGCTTCGAATGACAGATCGATGATTCATTAGCATGGATGATAATCGCACATCATTAGCATGTCGATCTTATGATCTTATCTTGTTACCCGTACCGAAGAATAAACAACGTGCCTATAGAAGTTTTCACTTCAAAAAATATTTTACGGTTAATTTCTTGAGGAAGATCTAAAATCAAACTAGAACTCGTCTAGTAGCTTTCGGTTTATCTTTTTTACTTCAAATAATTTTCTTAGAACTCGAACTTAAATTATTTTTGAGTTAGTTTTTAAAACCGAGAACTAAAGTCCTTAAAACTCAAAAATAATTTTAGTTCGACTTTATTTGAAGTGAAGGAATAACCGAGTTTTAAATTTTTTAAAACTAAGTTCTAACGATAAGCCGAGAGCTACTAGATCGAGTTTTAAATTGATATTAGAACTTTGTCAAGAAATTAGCCGTAAAAGAAGTCTAGTTCTCAGTTTTTAAAACGAAGTTCTAAGAAATATTTTTCAACTTTGTAATGACCCGGTGATTTTTTTATCACACAAATCCTGATATTTGTTTCAGTAATTCGAAAATATAGTAGAAGCTGTGCAAGATGTACATATATAAATAAATAATTGGTGTTTATTATTAGGTAACATGGTCAATTCAGAAAAACACGAAAAGTCGCTGATGACAAAAAACTGCTATTAAAAATAAAAGGCAAAGAAGAGAAAACTGAAACCAGAAATATACCCGCTTGGTAACAAGTTCCGAATCTCGGTCAAACAGCTTCTGAAAATCTCTTTTGCAATATAACCTTTGTCACCAAACAAAATCCCGAATCAACATTGTTGATCGACAACAAAACAAATTTATCTAACAAACAAAAAAAAAAACAAATATTTTAGTCTAGGGCGCTCTTGTACTTAAGTACTCATATCAACCTATCTTTTTTTCACCTAATACAAAAATGCTCTTAAACAAGCGAAAAATAATGCACATATCCCCAAGTAATCTTTTTATGCAAGGAAATATTGCAAGGAATATTATTTTATTTCTTGTCATGGTAATTATTCTTTTATTTATTTGTTTTCAATTTTGTCTCGCGAACTATGTATTTAATGGCCACCTTTTTGGTTAAAACGGACCAAATAACCAAAAGAAAAACTGTTCCTTACATCTTCCTCAAAGAAACAGCTGATGGCGACGTCACCGTCAAACAAGAAACTCCCATATTTAGCTGCAATTATGTTTAGCACGTTCTTTTCTTTAAGCGAAATCTTGGAAAAATATCGATATCGTTCCAGTTATTTATGATATATTATAAATCCCACAAAAACAATTAACAACTTATTTTTATTGAATATACAAAGAATACCATGACATATACATACATAACCGGAACCATTTTTAGTATTATAGTAGGGCAAGTTTTGAATTTGGAAAAGAAATCGAACTGGAGATTTTAATCAAACTTGACATTACGATGATAGAGATGACCAAAAAAGTGGGTCCCCAATTCCGCCGGTCCTTCTGTCTTTATAAAGATCTACTGCTTAAATGCTGAAGCGATTGTCTTTAAACTTGGTATTTTAAGCATTTTAGGTGATATCGTCACAAATAGATATTTGAATCGTATTTTTAGAGCCAAAAACAGCGGTACTTTCCATACAAATTTTTTTCTACCATCTTAATTATCTCGAAAACGGCTCAAAAATTTTGATATAAAGAACTGTGTGTACTACCTTCGATATAAATGTAGGTAGTCTACATTTTTATCCAAATTTAAAATGAACGACTGGATCGAACGTACTCGCTCTTGTCTTCGATCACATCGTATGCACTTAGTAGATACGACCAAATATATTTTTAATGTCGTTTTTCACTAAATTTTTTCAATACAAAATTTCTTTAATTTCTTTCTGAATAACTTATGCAAATCTTATGTAATTAAGGTTATAAGATTCAAAATATAATTTAGAAAAAAATCGTTATCCGTAAAAAAATTGTTTTTTCAAAAATATGTACAAACAAAATATTTTTCGAAAATGTTTTAATGCAGTATTGTTTAAAATCTGAGGGCCTCCTCCTACACAAACGTTTTGATCAACATCCGTCAAGACGTTTATGAGACCGCGAAAATAAAAAAAATGGTTGAATGGCAGGTACCGTTATAAGCAAAATATGTAAAAAAAAATTAAAATAAAATCGTCACGGCGCGGCGGTTTTCCAGATAATTGAGTTGGTAGACAAAATTGTATGGCAGGTACCATTATTTTTGGGGCTAAAAAAACGATACAAAAATCTATTTGAGAGAATCGCCTAATGGCTAATTTCTTGAGAAAGTTCTAAAATCAATTTAAAACTATATCTAGTAACTTCAAACAAAGTCGAACTAAAATTATTTGTGAGTTTTATGAACTTTAGTTCTCGGTTTTAAAAAACTAAGTTCTAAGGAATATTTTTCAACTTTTTAGTCACCCGGTGATTTTTTTGACAAAAAATTCTAATTTTTTTTTGAAATTAAAAAAAAAAACATAGAAGTGTTCCAAGATTTAATTGGTTTGTATGAAAATTATTATTTATACATTATGCGTATATATATAGCTATAAGAGTAGATTTTAAATCTACATCTTTGCACATTAGCGAAGGTGGTACAGCTTCCGATAATATAATCAAGAGTGTATATATGTATGTCTGAAAACGTAATACCATCATATTTAAAGGATATTGATGCGACAACTTTTTGAAAGGCCATGCAAACTGATTATAACTGCGGAATGAGATTGAGAAGAAGAACAGTGGAAGGGGCAGATTATCAGAACAATATTCAGAATTTAATTGAAAAACAAAACACAATTTAAAAAGAAAAGTTTGAATGACATTTTTGTAGTGCAGGACGCTCTTCAGTATAATTATTTTAATACTATTTAACTTACTACCTTTTCAATCCATATGTAAACATTTTTTTCTCTTTCATCTTTGTATATAGTTGCCCGGCATTGCCCGGGCAACCGAGGCAAAAGACTTTTCATGCAATATCTTCCAAATGAAATGGAAAATTAAGAAAAAAAAAGAAAGAAAAAGGATTTTTCATTTATTTTGTCGTTCAATACCCATGTTCTGTAACTTTCAAATCGATAATAATAGTCACAAAAAAAATTGTTTGTTTTGGTTTTAAGATGTCAAAATGACACTTCAATTTATTGTCTTCCATTGGAAATAATAACATAACATAATAACCCCCGTAAGTTAGAAAAAGTTATCGCCTGATTAACAGAAGATGGGTACATGATTAGTTTTCTTATTTTTTTTTAACAAACTATTCTTCATTTTGGGACTCTTCGTTTTCCGGAGGTTGTTTCTTTACTCGAAAAAAAAAAAGTTTTGAGATAACAATCAAACATGACATTACGATGATAGCGAAGACGAAAAAACATGGTCTAAAAATTCTGTTCGTCTGTATGTTAGTATAGCCACTTACAGTCCAAATGCGTGGACCGAATTCCTTCAAACTTGGTATAGATAGATAAATAGATAGATATAATTTTATTTATGTTATTAAACAATTTTTACATGATATTATTACAAGAGTAAAATTAAATAAATGGGGAATGGCATTGCCGTCTGCCTGATTGACGCGCTAAAATGTATAATGTTCTTGATTCTTGTGCACTTTAAAAAAGTATTTTACTATTAAAGAAAGAAGCCAAGGTTAATTTAAAAACATGATATTTTTTTTTGTACCACATGAACTCCGTAATGATATTATTGCGATATGTAAGTCCAGTTTCAATATAATTATGAAGTGAATCCCAATTGTCGCCGTTAAGAATATTCTTCGTTTTTTCCATTGTCAATGAACGATTTCTGCTTGAATCCCCATGTTTGGCAACTGTAACACATAACTGAGCGCATGACAGCTTCAAAAAACACGGTATTTTGCTGAAATTTGAATTTCATTTTTATTGATAATGGTTTTTCATGACGGGTTTATTAGGCCTTTAGATGATGATAGCTTTTTTTGAAAATGATGAGTGAGTTTCATATTGGATTCCAAAATTATGCCGAGGTAATTATATTGTCTGACAACTTCTATTAATTCACCGTCGAAGTACCATTTTTCATTCACTCGCAGCTTCGTTTGTCTATTGCGTACGATCATGATTTTAGATTTTACTAGATTCACCCTCAAGTTCCAAGTTTTACAGAAGTTGTGCATTTAATTGATCATTAGTTGTAAGCTGTGAGGGGATTCCGTCAGTAATACAATATCATCAGTGTAAAGTAAAACCTTAATGATTTCTTGAGCAATTCTGATACCGGCTGGTAGATGTTGCGATATGCCATCTATAACCCTGTTTAACTCCGGTCTTAGTTTCAAACCATTCAGGCTTATTTCTACCGTCTAATACACATCGACGTGATATTTTACATATTTTTTAAGACTTTCAGCATTTTCGTTGACATACCTTTTTGAGATAGTTTATAGCAAAGTGCATTGCGGTCAATCGAGTCAAATGCAGCTTTAAAATCTACAAAAAACACGTACAGATTCCTTTTTTGTCTAAGGAAGAATTGGGCGACTGTTTTTAGTGTGAATATGTTGTCAACAGTGGAGTATCCTTTTCGGAAACCCGATTGATATTCACTCAGTAATTTGTTTCTTTCTACCAAGGTTTTCATTATTCTTAGAAGGATAGAGCAGAAAATCTTAGCAATTGAGTTCATGAACGAGATTCCTCTATAATTATTTGGTATATTAACGTCCCCTTTTTTATATATAGGATACACCATAGAGTCCTTGAATTTCGGTTGGTACCTCACCCGTTCTATAAATGAAGTTGAGTACTTCCAGCATTTTACTTAAAAAATAGGTGCGGCATTTTTATAGAATTCATTTCCTATTCTATCAAAATTATTGAGGCTAGTCATCAGTTCACTCATATCAAATTCCGCATCTAGGAGTTCGTCGATTATTAGGGGCTCAGCAAATTGTATATTTTCACAAATGTCAGTGGGATTAAGTAAGTGTTTAAAGTAATCTGCTAAACTTGAGGCCGAAACCTGGATTGCACAGATAAATTCTATACCTTTGGGTGTCTTAATTTTATCCCAGAAATATTTACTATTTCTTGCGCTCGAAAGTTCCAGTGCCACAGACTTGGAATATTTCTGACGTTTGTCTCTGCAAAGCATTTTATATATTTTATTTACCCTGATGTATTCCTTTGTAAGGGATTTATTCGGACTTGTTAATATTTTTAATCTCCGTAGGAGTTTAAATGATAATTTTCGGGTGGTGAAACATTCCTGGTCGAACCACTTCTGCCGGTAGTTTTGTTTGCTCGAAATAGAGTTTATAATAACAACTTTTTTAATGGAGTTGCTTAGGAAACTTATATTTTCTGCAGCGGTACGGTAAACGTTGGTGGTTGCTCAGGTACTATCTATATCCGTCAATAATTTTAAAGCATATGATTCCTTTTGGTTCTCTTTCCACATACGTTTTGGCGGCAAGCTTAGTGCGAGGTATTGTGTATTGATTTCGAAGTCGAACGTAACAGATTTTGGCATGTGATCTGAGAAATTTTCGGTTCGTACTTGAAAGCAAGAAAGGATTTTATTCCATTCGCCCGATGCTGCACAAATATCTATAACCGACTTCCCTGAACCTCCAACAAAAGTAAGCTTCCCGTTTCTATCACCTTTGCTACACCCATTAAGTATGTACAAATTGAAGTGTTGGCACATTTCTAGAAAAAGGCGACCATTCTTATTCGTGATTTTATCTTTTGAGATAAGTTTATCTAAAAAGTCTATACCAATGAAACTCGTCTCAGGTGGAATTATCTGCTCTTCACCAGTCATGGCCGTGACATACCCGATTAGCAGAATATTTTCAGATTCTATGGTATTTAGAAGATCAGCATAAAATTCGACATCCCAGAAATTGCAGTTAATGCATGCTGGCCAGATATACAATTTTGAATTTAAACTATTCGAAATCAAACAAACTTGGTTATTAATTTCACTAAAACTACAATTTACATATTTGTTTATATTTGTTTAAACCAAATAAAGAACCTCCTATTGCTCTACCAAACTTATGTTCGCGACTAGCCGATATCCAATATAATTTATTCATTGAAGTATTTGCTACAGTTTTCAAAATATTCATTTGTTATAAATGTTTCAAATATAAAGAAAATATTGTGTTTTTTTTTTACATATTTAAAGAAATCGGCACTAATTAGTTTGCTTGCCAAACCGGCAATATTATAAGAAAGAATTTTAAAATTGTTATTTTTAATGTTGTTACTACTTAATTTTATATTACTTTTACTTGCGTGACAGACGGCAGCACTGATTCAAATACGTTGTGAGGTTGGATGTTTGGTTCATCTTGTAGATGGCGCTGCTAGCATCCCATTGTGGCGGCACAACAAACAACACTGGCGCCTCACGCAACTAATAGAGTAAACTTCTTTTCAAATTTAATTGTTCGTTGGAACAAAGTATCTCTTAAAAATACACACGTTGCTTTGGCCTTCTGCTCTTTTGAAATTAATCTAAATTAATTTATATTGGTTAGTTCTTTATAAAAGTTATTAAAAATATTAAAACATAAATTGTTACATAAAAGGTGGTGTTTTCACTAAAGTGGAATTCCATTTTGTTAGAGGTACAAGGGTACATACATTTCTTCAACCGTTGACTTTTTTATTGTTGGTGTCCGACATAGATACCACACCATCCTCATTGACAAAAGTTGACGTTTCACTGACGTTCTGTTGTGATTTATTTGTTTTCGATTGTGAAAAGTTAATTATTTCATTTTTTATTCCGATGTCACCAAATAATTCGCGTAGCACCTCAAATCCATCCCGATTGCCAGAAATGAATTTGCCTTCTTGTGTTGTGTGAAAAGTTTTTCCATTTACAACCATTTTCAGATCTCGGATTTGTGGAGAAGCTGATGGATGTTTGGTCTTGATCGCTCTTCGAATTTGCAAGATTTGTTGTCGTCTTCTTAGTTCGTCTCTGGTGTAATCAGGGTTCATGTACACACCGCTTCCTTTGAGCTTGCCTGAGCTATTAAGCAGCTGAGATGAAATGTGTTTGTTCTTTGTCTCTACTAATACAAGTTGCTGTCTTCCTTTAGATTGCAATGCAGTTACATCCTCTATATCAATGTTTTGATCCTGAAGTTTTTTTTGTGATCTAATTGATTGATTTGCGGATATCATCGCACATAGTTGGTGGTAGAGTGAAAATTATTTTTTTTTCTTTAGAACACTTCTCCAAGGATTCCATTTTCTTTTCGAGTGTATTGCTCTTTTGTTTTAACTCCTCAAGTTCTTGTGCAAGGGTCTCATTTGAGGCTTTCGGATTCTGCATTTCGGCAAACATGTGTGCAGTAAGTTTTGTTGGCAAATCACTAAGTTTGCTTTCTAAAGTTTTTGTAAGCATATTTTGCAGTTCAGAAACAGTCATTGATGCTACAGCCATTTTGTTAGTATGTGTTTTTTTGCTATTACGGGCTAGCTCTGGAGATGTTTCTAGCAAATTTCTTTTGTGTGTTTGTTGCATTAGAAAACACTGAATTTGGTGTTTAGTTCTCTTACTGAAACTTTTAGTTTTATAGAATTTAAGTTTATTACTAAAAAATATAAAAGGGCTTTTTATTTCGCGATAAAATACAGAAAATAATATATTTTTTTAAGAGCCGTGGTTTTTCTTTCTTGCAACCTTTGATAGATCAACGGTCAATCCAAACTTGGTATAGAGTTTTTTTTTTGGTGAAACTGCCATTATGCTAAAGCTCATTTTTCTCGAAAATGGCTCTAACGATTTGGATTTAAAAAAATTAGGGTATTTTTTCGGTATGAACTATTAAATGGTTGGAAATCAAATTACCAAAATTAGCTAAGAACGGTACCTTCCATATGACCTATTTTTTTTGCTTTCTACTATCTGGAAAACAGTTTATGTGATTCTTTCGTGCTTTCGAAATTTTACACATATTATATAGGTTTAGGTACGTCAACTTGTGATGCATACCAATATTTTTAATTACCCAATAGATTTTTGTTTGTATTTTTAAAAGCATATTTTAAAACATTTTTTTAATAATTTAATATTTTCAAAATAGCTCATTATTTTTTGTTTCAAACTATAAGTATACACAATATGCTTTATTCCTGCACAGATTTTAATAATTTTATTCTCATAAAGTGAAATTCATCGTTATCAGTTTGTTTGCTAAGGCTAAACTCGGAAACCACACCTAGAATTTAAAAAATTCTTTTGGTTTTGAAATGTTGTTTGCAAGTGGCTTGAGGGTTAAATATTATTTTTTGCAAGACTTAGCTGTTTGTAGGGTGAAATGGGCTAAGCGCAAAAAAACAGTACTTGTGAAAGTAAAAATTTCGGGACTCTGAAAGTTTACATATCAACTCTTATAGCTGGCACATGAAAAGTTGGGACCCACCAAAGTTTTTTTTTACTTTCATGCATATATCAACTTACGCGAAAGCATGAACTTACATTTGCAAGTTAGTTTTTACTTTCGCAAAAGTAGCCCTGGCGCTGGGGAATCCTTGCAGATGTAAGCTCGGTTAATGTGCTAATTTGAAAAAAATTGATAGTTCAATGCGAAACCTTAACAACCTTTTTGCTTTCATGAAAATAGTCCTGGCGACGATCAATTCATATATGTGTATAAACCCCGCATTAATTACAGAATGGGAACACGTCTCATGTCGAATTTCTTTCATCGAAATCTTCGGAATTTTTCATGCCTGGACCCTGTTAGCGTGAAACTCAAAATGTCGTGTCTTTAAAAGTTTAAAGTAAGACCGACTAATGCGACACTCTCCGACAATATGGATAATTTTTTGCAAGCCGCACTTGAACGGCAGGCTTTTTCGTCTTCGCTATCATCGTAATGTCATGTTTGATTGTTATCTCAAAGTTGTTTTTTTCAAAGAATGTATAACTTGCCTTATATTGTACTAACTATAATCGTATGTAAAAAAAAAGAAAGTGAAGGGTCTCAAAATGAAGAATAGTTCGTTTGTAACCAAAAATACAAATAATAAATCTTCTTTGTTAAATTTAATAAGAAAACTAATCCTGTTTAATAAACGACAAAATAAATGACAAATCCTTTTCCTTACAAATTTTGTTTCTTAATTTTTTATTTCATTTGGAAGATATTGCATTAAAAGACTTTTGCCTCGGTTGCCCGGGCAACACCGGGGACTTTCTGCTAGTTTGGAAATAAAATCCATAACAAAAGCGGAAGTAAAAGAACAAAAACCAATTTGGATATAAAATCCATGGAAACAGCAAAACGTAAACAAAACAAAATATAAATTTGGAAATTCTATTTCAAAATTAGGATACATTTAAGAGGTAAGTGCAAATATTAGTTTATTAAGAATATAAAACATAACTTATATATTAAATTTAATAGTCTATAAGTTGGCCAAAGAATAACAGAAGATGATACAATTATTTTTATAGCGTGTCAAATGGTAAGTCGTCAGTTTATCTGTCATATACATACAAACTGACATCGAAACAAAATTACACTTTTATATATTATTAGAGAGAAGAGATTAAATAGGTTTTATATACAAAGCTTTCATGCAATATCTCTTAGTATTTTTTGTTGTTCTTATTAATTTTAATCCTTGACTGAAAAATTCGATGTTGTTATCCCGTTATTAAATAGTCAAGTAAGTTTATTCCTCTGGCAACTAACTGGATGTTTATCTGGAGATTGAAAAATCAGCTCTAAAGAACATAAAACACTTACTATATCAATTAAAATTATTAAAGAAAAATATATTAAAAACTTAGAAGAAAATTGGAAAGAAACTCCCAAAATTCAGGAGAATTTTAAAGAAAAGGGGAAGAGGTTACATATCCCTCAAATTCCTCCACCCAATCTATATTTAGTTTCAAACCTAAATTCCTTCCCATAGAACTATAAGTCATTGACATTTTCTTCTATACAATATTTTATCTAATATTTAATTTTATTTTCATTCCCACTGAACCCAAAGTGCATTTGCAAGCATTTTTATAATTCCTCTGTCCGTAACATGATCTATAGAACAAACGCTTGTATGTAAATTAAGTTAATATAATTTTTATATTTGATATTTAAAAAAGTTCAGTTGCAATTAAGATCGCAACCAAGCTGTTAGTAAGCTCGTGAAGAATAAATATTTTTTTTAAATCAAACGGCGTATTAAAATTTATATTTTATATAATAATAACTGCAGTCAAATTAAAATAACACTATTAATCATCACAATCTACGACAAAGAGAAAGCAAACGTTTTCGCGGATTACCTGCAGAACACATTTAAACCTTTTGATGGGCAAGTACTCAACGAAAATTTAAATATAAGTTCTAACTCAAGCGAAAATTACATAACAAGAAATGTTACCCTTGCCGAATTAAGTAGAGAAATAAGAAAGCTTAAGTATAAGAAAGCTCCGGGATATGCCCTTATTACGGCCGAAGTTCTCAATATGCTTCCTCGCAAATGGTTAATTAATCTTCTTTATATAATAAATGCCACTCTAAGGCTAAAGTACGTTCCGAGCCAATGGAAGGTTGCGGAGGTTATAATGGTTCTCAAACCAGGAAAACCATCACATGATAAGAAATCTTATAGACCTATTTCGCTTCTGCCCGTAATATCTAAGGTCTTGGAAAGAATATTACTTCTGCGCCTGCAACCAATAATAGAAGAAAAGCGCCTAATACCTGAACATCAGTTCGGATTTAGAAGCAACATTCGACAATTGACCAAGTGCATAGGATCACTGACGTCATTGATAAAACTCTTGAAGAAAAGAAAATTTGTTCGGCGGTCTTCCTAGACGTGTCGCAAGCTTTTGATAAGGTGTGGCACGAAGGCCTAAATTTTGTCTGAACAAATTCTGTCTGAAGCACTTTATACGGTTCTAAAAGCATATCTAGAAAATAGACTTTTTAGAGTAAGACATGGAAACGATTACTCGGATCTCAAAGAAATAGTGGGTGAGTACCACAGGGAAGTGTACCTATTATTTACACGTGATACACCTCAAACAGAAGACACTATCGTAGCCACGTTTGCTGACGACTCTGCAATACTAGCAGTGGGCCAAACGACAAATGATTCTACGATAAAATTACAAAAAGCTCTGAATAATGCCAATGATTGGACAAAAACATGGCGGATATCGCTCAACGAAGTAAAATCAGTCCATGTAGATTTTACGTATAAGAAAATTAATGGACTACCGATATTTGTTAATACGGTTCAAGTTCCGTTTGCTAACGAAGCAAAGTATCTCGGAGTGACTCTAGACGCGAAATTAAAATGGAAACCGCATGTTAAAAAGAAATGCGAAGAGTTAAATAATAAACTCAGAGATATGTACTGGTTGCTCGGGAAACATTCTAAGCTCAGTATCGAAAATAAGCTAATTTTGTACAGGCAGGTGCTTAAGCCTGTCTAGACTTACGGTATACAACTCTGGGGTTGTACGCGAGATTCTAATTTAAATACCTTACAAACATTTGAAATAAAACTCCTAAGATCATTTGTAAGCGCACCTTGGTACATTAGAAACGAAGATCTCCACAGAGATCTCGGGATTCCCACGGTTCGCGATGAAATAAAAAATTTTGCCCGAAATCATAGAAAACGGATATTACAACACTGCAATAGTATAATCGAAATTATCGATGAGACGAATTTAGTACGCCGCCTGCGAAGGACAGCCTTCCGATCTGGTGCACTAAATGAGAATCCGCTTTAAAATCGCGGTATAAGCAGGAACTATCACCGGATAGTTACCTGCAACACGTTAATTAAATTCGTTAAAAATAAATTGCTAGATAAGTTTCAACTTAGGTGCAATCGGGAGCAGGAGGTGTTTTTAGTGCAGTAAGAATCTCACACTCCTATGAGCACGCGTTTTTCGGTCCTCACAGAGCCTTTTGAAGGTTTTACACCTACCCACGGGAAAAAAAGATAAAAATATCTCCCGTTTCTCATGTATAAAATAGTCAAATCCACTAAATTAGTATCACTGGATGGAATTTAAACAAGCGATGACATTCCACAAAAACTTTATATTGTGCCACCTTATTTTCTATAAATTTCGGCAATTTCACATAATTCAATAAATGAATAATTTCACATAAAGAATGCCTCAATTTTAACCCATTGAATGAGTGAAAGAGAAAAATATGTATTACTTCTGTTTTTCAATTAAAATGAAAATGTAGACCAGCACCACTAGAGCAAGGAATCTGATGATCGAATTTGGCTAGTGGTGAAATAGCTATATTTCCAGCCAAAAATAATTGAGAAAAACGTGGTGGTAGCACACTCAAGTTGTTGTTGGGCATTCAAAGTCATTAAAATGATACAAAAAAGTGCTTTAAAAAAGCAAGTATATAATCATACAAAAACTGAATATAATACTTCTGTAATTTAAAATACTCATTTTCCGATGGCAAAATAAGTCAGCGGACGAGAAACATATTTATTTATCATTGCTGTTGCTTGTATTCTTTTTTTTCTCAATTATAAAAACAGCATGCACTAAATTAGGTATCATTTTTCAATATTGTAGCTGATTTGATCGTGTTTGCAATTAGAGACTTTGTAAAGCTAATATGTTCATATCAATAAAGAATTTATTTATTTTTTTCCAACTTTCAATTTGAAAATTTAATTGCAAAATCCTATTCAATATGGTTAGTGTATAAATTATGGTTAATAATAAATAATGTATGTAAATACCAGTGGACCCAAAATCGTTCCTTGAGGTACTCCTATTCTAGCAGGAAGAAAATTGGATATTTTGTTGTTAACAGCAACTGCCTGCAATCAACCATTCAAATACGAAGATGTCTCAGAGCTGATGACGAGTAATTGTATAGATTTGAAAACTTATTTGCACAGTAAGCTATGATTGACTGTGTCAGATGGTTTGGACAAGTCGGAAAGGGTTAAAACCGTTACGTTTCCACAGATTGCCTTATATCTTCTTCAAACTTAATTAAGGCATCTAGGTATGTTTTAGGTGAATGCCAGACTAATTTGGACACAGAATGTCATTACATACGTATTTGAGTATTCATCAACCTTTCAAGTATTTTAGATTACAGAAACTTGTCAAAATTGCAATTCGAGCTTTTTGGAATCGGAATGATTTTAGATTGCTTCCACGCCGGAGGAAAGTACATGGGTAATAATAACATGAAAACATGTTTTTTTTTTTTTTTTTTTTTTTTTATAATCTACACGCGCTCAAGGGATTATGAATACCCTTTAAATGTTTCAACACAGCGCGGGCGTGAGGGTGAGGTCAAGGAAGAGAAAGAATGATAGGAAAGATGTGTGGCGCGACATTCGGAGACTGTAGGTGGTTGTTGTCTCAGATTTTATCTCCAGGGATGGCAGCTGAACTAATGCGGAGAAATGTCCGTAGCTTATTTATCTATGTCCATTATAATTCGCATTAATTTTTTTATTCTTTGTCATATCTTATCTGTATACTAGTTTTACTCAATCACATGTTGTTAGTTCTATGCCTAAACAGCATATAATGAGTAAACCGGCAACTCATTGTATGACATTTATTTTTAGAATTGTTTTTTAATGGAAAAATAAGAAGACATAGACTACGGCAGGGATCGAACCTGTGACCATAAGGTTGACAGGCGAACACACAACTATCGCGCCACGGCCACCCCCTAATGTAATTTAGGCAGTAAGAAAGTATTTTTTTTATAAAAAGTAGGTGCAATTCATCGAGTCCAACAGAATTTGGATTTAGCCGTATTTTATTTTCCCCGTGATCCAGATCATATCAGAATCTTGAACCAAAATATTTGCGTAAATTTTTTTATAAAATGGATGGATAAGCACCGTTTGCCGGCATCCTTCTACAGTGTCTTTGGGGACGTTCACTGAATTATTCTCAGCAATCTGGAATAACTTTCTGTTGTTGTAATGCGTACAAAACCACATCTGACGAACAAACAGCTGCTCTCATGAAAGCTATCTTCAGTTATCCCAACAAATTGGGAATAACTACCTATCCGAGAACAAATGTATAGAACCAGCTGACTGCAAAATTCATTGGTATGCGTTTTGCTTTGATTTTTTGACAGTTTTCAGCTAACCTTTCTTATTCGTCCAAAGATATACTCAGATAGCTTGGTATCCGGGAATAAATGAGTGAACTCCCAGTTTCTTCGAACCATATTCTTTCTTTAAATTAAAAACAAGCACTTCTAAATTAATTTATCTAGAATCAAATACTATAAAATTGGACCATTCAAGGTGGAATCGTTTTGTTTTAAGTAAGCCAGGCATCTTTTTTAGAGGTATACACTAGCATACAACTCTGTATTTCTGTTTTTTGTTTAATGTATGTATTTATTTGTCTCGAGTATTTGTTCTACTTGCATATAAAACCTTTCTCCATTGACCGTAACCCTGCGGCCTTCATCGTCCTTGAAGAAGTACGGCCCAATGATGCCGCCTGCCCATAAACCGAACCAAACAGTGCATTTTTCGGGATGCATTGGTAGCTGCTGAATTGCCTCTGGCTGCTCTTCACTCCAAATACGGCAATTCTGCTTATTCACGTATCCATTTAGCCAAAAATGGTGGGTCGATTATGACGACCATAAAACGGACGTAGCTTGCGAAACACATTTTTCACAGAGCACGAATTTCGATAATAAATTTCAATAATTTGCAAACGTTGTTCAGGCGTAAGTCTATTCATGATGAAATGGCAAACAATACTGAATCGAAATGTCAAATGTTCGTGGAATTTGTCATGTGTGATCTGTCAAAAATATAAACGTCAAAAACCAAGTAGCAAAAAAATCACCCGTTATAATATATTAAACAGTCCAGTCCAAATGTGTTGAAAAAAAGTATAATTTAACGTTCGATTCTTTCAAGGAACAGGCAGTGTGTTAACGACGCTGCCGCATCTGTACGTACTCCACATCCAATTCCACCTGGCTGTGGCTTGTATTACTTTGAAGTCAACATTATTTCGAAGGGCAAAAATGGCTATATGGGCATTGGTCTTAAATCTGAGAATTTCAAAATGAATAGATTATCAGGTAAGAAACAAAAGAAATGGAAATACCCACTTTGTTTTTTTTTTTAATTAAAAATTAATAACGATTTTTAATTTTGAAACTTAGGTTGGTATAAACAAACATATGGCTACCATGGCGATGATGGAAATTCGCTTTCGGCCTAAAATCGTGGTCAGTCTTGTGGACCAACATTCACCATAGATAACATTATCGGCTGTGGAGTTAATTTTGTCAATAACACGTGTTTCTATACAAAGAATGGCATCGATCTCGGTATTGCATATAAAGACTTACCAGTAAGTTTTGTGAAAATTATTATTAGTATTTGTTAAATTAACCGGGGTTGTGTTTTCAGTCGAAATTATATAAACAGTTGGTTTGCAAAGAGCTTGCGAAGAAGTTGATGCGAATTTTGGGCAGGAACCATTTAAATTCGATGAAATCGATGATATGGCTTGACAAATGCGAGCTGAAACTAAAGCTACCATATAGGATTTGCCAAAGCGCAGAGTGCATATGTATATGGATCGAACGACGCTATTGCGCAAGTAAATATAAAAAGTTTCTATTAAATAGTATTTCTTTAAATTAATCTAGTATCATTTTTATAGAATGGCATCATCATATCTTACACACAATGGATACAGTCTTACTGGAGAGGTTTTCGGAAAAACTACTGGACAAAGCTTTACCGAGGAACTAGGATCAAAAAGAAATCGACAGAGTAATAGCCTGCTTATATATCCTCATTCATCCAATATGCATTATTACGTAAATCTTTTATATTTGTTTATGTTTTTATGACTGTTAAAATGGGACAGCCAATAGAACACAATAAGCGTTCATATCAATAGAATACCTCACCACTCAGCGGGCCTGGCAATCAAACAAGTCCGCCATGAAAAGTAGTGAGATCTAGAAGTAATAATACCTAATATTTAAAGTTGAATAATATTGAAACAATTACCTATGAAGAGATATGTAACAACGCGCTTTAAATAAAATGCACGACTGGATCGCACGAACTTGCTCTTATGTTCGATCACATCGTATGTAAAAGATTTCTATTAACACTGGAGTACACGCGTGGTCTACTATAGTAGACCACACTAACAGTTTTGTTCATAACTTAACGGTTTTTGATGTAAGAGCTGTATCATTTTAAATAAGCCTTCTCAACTAAATTTTACAACAGGTCAGCGCATCTCTTGATTTGTTCGCTAATGCATATTTTTATATTTAAAACCTAGTACGCTGCTGATGCGAAACGAAAAATCCCATACAAAAATGACACGACGAAATCATGAACGAAAAATTTCGCTCTACTTTTCGTTTTCCAGTACGCTGCTGAACGGCGAAATGTGTAATTTTTTATTACTAAATTTCTTAGTACAATTCTCCACTCTTTTCGTTCTCAATTTAATTGACCTGCAAATTAATTGCTTGCGAAATTTTGACATTTAATTTTTTTATAAAAAAAAAGTCAAGCTCTTGTAATGTTTATTTGATTTTTCTTTGGCTTTCGGTTTTCTCTAGTGTCTCGTTTTTCTGTACATTTTCTGTATTAAATTATTCAAAATAAATTCAATTCTAATTTTTGTATCAAAACCAATTTCAAAATCAACTAAACTTAATCTTCAAAATGAAAATGGGTAGTTGGAAAGAAGCACACCGTTCACATATCGTATCGGCGAACAAGATATAGCGGATCTTTATTTGGAGTGCTTATCAGAACCAACTATCGACTTTTCTCTAGTGCTAGTGCTTAGATTAAAATAACTTATGTTCTTTTAAAATTAATTTATTTTAAGTGACTACTAAATAAAAATATTATAAACAAGATTCAGTAGTTTGTTCTGCAATGAACTGTCCATGTCACGATTTTTAAAATCCATTTGTTACTCCGACTTTTAAATTCTATGCGACCTTTGACACCTTATAAATATCAAAAAGCACACACCATTTCTACTCGTAACTACATAATTTCAACACATAAATTTGGGGGTGACCGTGGCGCGATAGTTGTGTACTCGCCTGTCATCCTCGTGGTTGCAGGTTCGATTCCTGCCGTTGTCTATGTCTCCTTATATTCCATTAAAAACCAATTCTAAAAATTGTCATAAAATAAGTTGCTGCTTTGCTCATTACATGCTGTTTAGGCATAACACTAATAACATGTGATTGATTAAACTAGCATACCCATAAAATATGACAAAGAACTAAATAAAATAATGCGAATTATAAGGGACATAAATAAATAAGACACGGTAATTCTCTCCGCATTAGTTCAGCAGCCATCCCTGGAGATAAATCTGAGACAACAACCAGCTCTAGTCTCAGAACATCGCGCCAAACATCTTTCCTATCCTTCTTTCTCTTCTTCCACCGGATGCCCGCGCTGTGTTAAGAAAAAACATATAAAGGGTATTCATAATCCCTTGAGCGCGAGTTAAATTATTATTTCCCAACCTGAGCTTTTTAAAAAACACTACCACTTTCTTCAATTCAATTAATATCTTTATTACTCTGATGTTTCTTTCATACTGACACCTTCGTGTCTTACATTTTATAATTTTCTTAATACTATAATGCTTACATTGCATTTTGCTTAGTTCTAAGAAAATTGCCAATCGCAGTTGGCTTATTTAAATACAATATTTTATTGCATAAATTACAGACACTAGGTCAGCAATTTATGCGATACTTTCAGTGTTTTTGTGAATTTCCCGGATAAGTTCATCGTACTTATCCGGCTGAGTTTTATATGTAACTTCTCCCTCCTTTAAATTGAAATTCTCCTGAATTTTAGGTTTCTCTATTTTAAAAAGTATTCTTTTTCTTTGAAAGTATACATATGACAGTATTGCGAACATAGATAAAATTATTATTAAACATATTAAATTTACAATATATGACATGTTTTTCTTAGATTCTATTTCTTGTATTTCTTTTATATTGTTTACTGAATTCAATATAATTTTTTTCAAATTTTAATGGCTCACTCATGTTGTATGTTTCTTTATTATTTGGGTAATAAAATCTTTGTTTTTGAATTTGTTTTATATTAGAGAATTTTTGATCTAAAAAGTATAAGGTACAATTTATGAAATTAATAAGATAATTTCCTTCAAGCATAAATTTTCTATCGTCGCAAGTTTGATTTAAATTAGTTTTGACATTCTTAATAAATAAAGTTTCATCATCTAAAGGTATAATTTCAGTATTAGCATTTTCTATTAGTTTACAATTTTTTCTTATAGTACAATGTTTACTTTGTTCTAATTCAGAAATACTTTTATCTTGTTCGTATTTAAATATTTTATTATTGATTTCAATCACAAATTGTTTTTCAGCATCAATTTCCATAAAATTTTTATTGGGAAGTGGAGTTAATAACTTGAGGGGAAGGGTAACAAAAGTTTTCGGAATTTTTATCGCAAATATTATCGTATTCTCATTGTATCTTGTGACACCTAGTTTTATATATTTTAATTTAAAGAAATCAATTTCGTAAGTTTCTATTTCTTCATTAGTTAAAATACTAGGATGCAAAATATTGTTTTTCGCTGAAACTATGTTTTCCTGAATATGCTCTACTCTACTGTTTATATATTTTAGTTTAAAAAGTTGATCGAAATAATTTTGTTTCATTCTTAGTTGTTTTTCTACTCTTTGCATAGTTTTAGACTGTCTCAATATAGTTTCCCTATCATTTATGATTGTTTCTTTTAATATCTGAAAAGTATTGTTAAAGTATTCATTTATTTTAACTTGTTTATTTATAACACTTATAGCTTTATGGTTATTTTCGCGAACTTCATCTAAATGTTTAGTAATAATTTCTCGATCTGCTTCATCCATTGTTCCAAATAACCACTTTTGTGCGCTACCTACTATATTGATAAGACCTCTTTTCTCTCTTTTATCTAATGGCATTAATGTTCTAATTTTATGTAAAATGTTTTCACTTTCCTGATTCAACATGAGCCTGTGTTGCGGTTCCAAAAGTCCCGAATTAAAAGATATATTTTTGACTAATTCTATTATTTCGATAGGATTAATTAAGTGTAATATTAAATCTGTTTCATTTGTTATTGTAACATCACCTAGCTTTAATTTAACAAATCCATCCTGTTCATTGATAACCTGTGTATTTAGAAAGTGTTGACAATTAGTCTGCGTGACTGTCATCAGAATCATTATCCAAATCATCAGCTGAAAATTTGAGTGGTCTTTTAATATTTGCTTTGTGAATTTTATCTAGTTTTGCTTTCTTATATTTCGGTTGATTCTTATGCCTAACTGCCTTATAGTTTTTTATAAAACCTGTTGTTCGTCTTTCTTCATAATCCTCTCTTCTAATATTAAGTTTACTGAGTCTCTTTTTCTTGGCTAAATTCATATTTTCATAAACCTTTTCTAAACTAACTCTTCTTGTTTGTACCTGTTGCGGAGTAGTTTTAATTGTTGAATGGAACCTTTCATTATAGTTTCTTACAGCCTGTTGCATTGCTTGCTTTATTGTAATATTACTATGGTTATGCAATAATATTCTTAGTTTTTCTGCCAATGTATTATGAAACCTCTCTACGTCTGAGTTACCTGTATGCGAATTTGGCTTGGTTAGATGTAAAGTTATTTCTTCTTTTTCTAAAAGTTCCTTTATTTGGATTGCCTTGAATTCATTATCTGCTATTATTTTACTTGGTTTACCTATTTTAGCAAAATGTTCTTCTAACTGTTCAATGATGGTTATATGGTTCCTATCGGTTAAGTAATAAGCGGCACCAAATTTAGAAAATTTATCTATTGCTGTCAAAAAATTACACCTCTTAAAAACATAAGTATCTATATGAATAATTTGGTTTGTGTCTGTTGGTGTTTCTGAAAATTCAAATTTTGGTTTAATTGGATTGCGGTCATATTTTACTGCTTTACAAACGTCACATTGATTTATAACTATTTGAATCAATTCTAATAATTTGGGGTAGTAAATTTTAAATTTAATCTGATTAAAAGTTTCTTGGATGCCGGAATGCAAGCTTTCCCTGACATGGTACAAAGATATTTGTTTAACTGCTTCTACTTCTGTTTTTATATCTAGAGCTCTATATGAACATTTAATGAATTTTATTTGTGGATCATTAGAAAATAATTCTATAAGCTTTTCTTGGACAATATTATATTGATGATCAGAAAGTTCGGAATATATCCCAGTTATACCTTTTTTTATGAATCTCCAAAATATATCTGCTAAATTATTAAAGTCGTACTCTGCTACGTAAATTATCCTTTTCCCATTTATAACTGCTATCTCTTCAGTTTTATCATTTGTTAATATAATTTGTGTTTTGTATTTGTTTACAATTTCTTCTTTGATCGGTATATGATCAAGTAATTCTTCTTCACCTGAGTGCATGGTTGCCATTGTAATGCTACCCTCTATGTTAAATACTATGTCTGAGTCTGTATCACTATTGCTAGAAATTGGCGAAAAATTTTCTATGCTAGGGGGTTCTGATTTCTCTCCCTCCTCAGATATAACGTCCTCGTTAATTCGGCTAAGAAAATCGGCCACTTTGTTATCTTTCCCTTTTAGGTATTCGATCTCAAATTGGTATTCTCCCAATTTAAGTAACCAGCGTTGATGTCTTGGTGACATGTCTTTCCCTCGATATTTGGCATGAAGATATTTTATTGGCTGATGGTCAGTCATAATCTTGAATTTGTTTCCATATAGATATGGTCTGAAATAGTTTACGGACCACATAATGGCCAAAAATTCTTTATCTGTTGCTGAATAATTACGTTCATGTTTATTCAGCGTTCGGGATGCAAAGCAAACAGGGTGACCTTCTTGAGAAAGAACGGCGCCTATTGCATAGTTCGATGCATCTGTCGTAAGTGTGAATATTTTCTCAAAATTGGGAAAACGTAATATCGGATGACTGGTTATATAATTTTTTAACTTTTCAAATGCTTCGACATAATTTGGATCATGACAATTTACCTTACAATTTTTTTGTAAGTATTTTGTCATGGGTTGAGCTATTTTAGCGTAATCTTTGACAAATTTGCGGTAATAACCGCTAAGGCCTAAGAAGCTCTTTATTTCTGTTTGGGTTTTTGGAATGCTTACTTTTTTAATTGCTTCAATTTTATTGGGGTTGGGTTTTAAACCTTCTTCAGTTACCAAATGCCCTAAAAATTCTGTCTCTTTTTTCATGAAACTGCATTTGTCAATTTGGATCTTTAAATTTTTAGATTCTAAAACTTGAAAGATGTCAGTTATAGCTTTAACATGTTCTTTTAGTGACGTACTAAAAATTAATATGTCATCTAAGTATACTACACATGTTTTGTTTATATAGTCTCTCAAGACATCGTTCATAAGCCTTTGGAACGTCGCAGGGGCGTTTTTCAACCCAAAAGGCATTCTTATGAATTCATACAAACCATGTGGGGTTACAAATGCTGTTTTCTTTCTATCTTGTTCTTTAACAAGAATTTGATGGTAGCCTTTGGCCAAATCTATTGTACTAAAATACTGGGCTTTCCCCAACTTATCTAAAATTAAAATAGAATCTATGTGCGGTAATGGGAACTTGTCATCAATTGTGATATCGTTCAATTTTCTATAATCAATCACAATTCGGAACTTCTTCAGTCCAGAATTGTCCATCTTTTTGGGAACCACTATTAAAGGACTTGAGTACTTAGAGTTGCTTTTTCTTATAATCCCTTGAGCCTCCATATCCCTAATTTGTCTCCTTACCTCTTCTTCGTGTTGAGGTGGGTACCTATACAATCTAGCATTCACCTGTTGATCGGTGGTTGTTACTATTTCATGCTCTATTTCTGGTGTGCTTGTCAACTTATCACCTTCTTTGAAAAGCAACGAATTAAACTTTCTAATTAATTTTTCAATTTCTCGATATTCCTCTGAATTCAGATGGTCTAGTTTTAAATATTTAATACTATCTTCAACGTATTCTAATGTATGTATTTCTTCAAATAAAATTGGTTTATGTTGAAAACTAATTATCTGCCCATTAATTTAATTATTCCTGTTTCTAGATCTATTAACGTGTTTAATTTGTTTAGTAGGTCTGTGCCTATTATAAACTGATATTTTCTTTCTGCTAAGCTTTTTACTTTCCAACGAATTAGAGCTCCTGTTGGTGCTTTTAATTCATCGGGTGCAGGTGTATGAACTTCAAAGTCAATTGATCCCTTGCTGTTAATTGTTGAAAATTGTATTGGCTTAATTTTAATAGTTTTAAATGTTTTAATCTTATCATCTATAAGACTAAGTGAAGACCCTGTATCAATTAAGGCTAAATATTTTTGTTTCAATATAGTTAATTCAATTATTGGTAGGTCATCCGAGGCTAGTTGATAAAAAAACGGAATTATTAACTTCTACCTGATTTGTTTGGTCAATGTTGCAGACAGATTCTTCTAATCTTTGCTCAGTCATATCCTGTTGAAGGCAATTTTGGCCCGAATATGAACCAAGGTTTCCTGATTGTAGGTTTTGTCTGACTACTGTGTTGACTTGTCTGCTTTGGACATTTGAGACATCCATTGCTTCGGGTTGTCTATTAAATTGCTGTCGATACTGCCCTGAGTTTCTATTATTATTTAAATTTGGGTTATATCTCCTACTTTGCCCTGATCGGTTAGCATACTGATTATAATTTGGGTTAAAATTTTGTGGGCGGTTATTGAAAGGATTATTATAATTATTATTGTTATTGAAATTTCGTTGATTATTAAAATTTCTATTCTCCTGCCTAAAATTATTTGGTAATGGTTTTCTATCATCCTTATTAACAAAATTTCTACCTTTTGTGACTTCTGGCCTTATGCATGAATCTTCGTACCTACGCCTTCTCATTATTAAAAGTATATTTTCTAAAATATGCTCCTCATATATTTTATCTAAAAGTGTTCCCTGTGTCATTTCCTTAATTGTATTTACCAAAATTCCATTTACATTACTTAAATCGATAAAATTTTCACCTTGATAATAAACTATTAATTCATCAGCCTTATATTTAATATTTTGAACTTCAGTTGCTAATTCACTTACCGTGTTAACTCTTAGGTTGCTGATTCTTCTGTATAGTTGAAACGGCTCGATATCTGGCTTGTATCGTAATTTTAGAGTTGCTTTGATCAGCTCCCAGTTGTCAGGTTGTGGCACATTTAGAATTGTACTTTTGGCTTCTCCTTGTATCTTCTCATGGTATATGGCCAATGTGAGCGATCGTCTGGCTTCCTCAGTATTTCTTCCGGCTAAGTAATATTCCACAGTACGAATAAACGAATTTATTGTTATCTCTCCTTGTCCAGTGAATGTGGACATGTGTTTCACTTGGTTTAACATAGTATCCCTTCTTGCGTCCCTATCTCTGTCTTGAAGGTTGTGGTAGGCGTTCCTCAATGCTTCAAGTTGGTTGTTTCTCCGTTGGAGCTCTTGTTGTAGCTCTTCTAGATTTTGGTTATTATCTGCCATTGTTTTTTTTTTCTTTTTTTTTTCTTCACACTGTTGTATAGACACTAATCTTATGCGATTTTATTTGTGTGCTGAATATACACTAATCTTAGACGATTTTATTTGTGTGCTGAATATACACTAATCTTAGACGATTTTATTTGTGTGCTGAATATACACTAATCTTAGACGATTTTATTTGTGTGCTTTGCACCTTAATCTTGAACGATTTTATTGTAGCACGTAGTAAGAGTTCGTTAATCACTGGATAATTCGGTAAAGTTGAATTATCCTACCGACTGCGCCAGTTAAATTATTATTTCCCAACCTGAGCTTTTTAAAAAACACTACCACTTTCTTCAATTCAATTAATATCTTTATTACTCTGATGTTTCTTTCATACTGACACCTTCGTGTCTTACATTTTATAATTTTCTTAATACTATAATGCTTACATTGCATTTTGCTTAGTTCTAAGAAAATTGCCAATCGCAGTTGGCTTATTTAAATACAATATTTTATTGCATAAATTACAGACACTAGGTCAGCAATTTATGCGATACTTTCAGTGTTTTTGTGAATTTCCCGGATAAGTTCATCGTACTTATCCGGCTGAGTTTTATATGTAACTCGCGTGCAAAGTTATATAAAAAAAAAAAAAAAACTCAATTGCTACAAAGAAAAAATCAAACCGACCGCCCGTTTGTCAGTACTGTTAGCGTTTCGCTCTCCTATTGGTGCGTTTGTGTTAAATTAAATTATTGCACCAGGGCCCATACAAGATCAACAAAAAAATTGATTTGACCCGATCAACATGCTGTAGTGCGTCTTCAATGCTTTGAAAATTTATTTTTTTAAATATACATATATAAATTATCTAAAAAAAATTTGAAGAACCACCATATTGGTCTTTTTTGGTACTGAAAAAGTATTTTTACTAAATTTTAATTTGCTAACTAATGTTTATAAGTTCAAACTGTTAAATGGTTAAGACAATAAATAAATATAATATTTCAATATTTATTTCATTTAAATGTTTATAAACTAAGAAGATAATAGCATTTTTAAATGGTCTACCACAGTAGGTCATGCGGGTATCTATTAAGTTTGCATACAATACACTTTGTAAAAGAAACACTTTGCTACATGAATAACAATCAAACACCTATTGAACAAATTATCAAATTGAAACTAATTTATTCTCCTTATTATTTCTTCACTTCATTTTTATACTTCATTGAATAAATATCGTTTTTGATTATAAAATATAATTTCGGATTTTATTCTTAAAGAAGATTTTTTCTCTAAAAGGTTATGGGCCCAGGCGATCGTTGATGGAAAGTTCAAGAACATAATAATTTAATTTTCTCTGTTTGCATAGTAATTATATATCATTGAAGATAACAATGGCTGGATCAATGTTGAGCATTGATAAACTTGATGCAAGCAATTACGGAAGTTGGAAAATTCAAATGAGAAGCATTTTGATTTTTCAAGATTTATGGCCGTACGTATCTGGAGAAAAATTGAAGCCCGAGGATGAAAATGAATTGGCAGTATGGCGTATTGCAGATGAGAAGGCGCTTGCGATGATTTTTTTGAGCATGAAATCGACGGAACTGATTCATGTAAAGAATTGTAAAACTTCGAAGGAGGCCTGGATTCGTCTCAATGAAATTTTCCAGCCAACAGGTCCCGCGAGCAAGATTAGTCTTTTCAAAAAATTGATGACATGTAAAATGGCAGGGACAAATACGATGGCATGTTATTTAAATGAATTTTATAGCATTTCTGAAAAACTAAGGGAAATTCAAGTGGAAGTTCCAGAAGAACTCTTATCAATTATATTGCTTTGTAGTTTACCAGACCGTTTCGATAATTTTGTAGTAGCTATGGAAAGTCGAGATGTGATGCCATCGCTTTCTGTCCTAAAGGCAAAATTACTTCAAGAAGACGCAAGGAAACTTGAAAAGGATATTGAAAATGGTGAGAATCATATTTTGGCAGCAAGCAGCAAACGTTCTTTCAAGCCATCGAAAAATAAGAAAATGTTGACATGTTTTTCATGCGGAAAAGTTGGTCATTTCGCTTCAAAGTGTCCTGAAAAACAATATGGACATCAACAAACGGCTTCTTATGGTTTATTTCATGTACAAGAATCAAGAGCTGTTAATTTTGGGGAATGGTGCTTGGACAGTGGGGCAACATCCCATATGTGTTCCGAGAAAGAATTGTTCATTAATTTTAAAAAAGATTTTCAGCAACGTATACATTTTGCGGACGATAAATTTCTGTTGGCCAGTGGCATAGGAAAAGTTATACTAGAATTGGAGTCTGGAAGTGTTGAGTTAAAAAATGTGTTCTATGTTCCAGAGCTCAAAGGCAACTTCTTATCAGTGAGTAAGATAACTCAAAAAAATCACACGGTTGAGTTCGCTGGAAGAAACGCTTTTATTAAGGATGCAAAAGGGAATATAGTCATGAAAGCTGTTCAAAACCGTGAGGTTTATGTAGTCAAACCAAAGTCGATGGTATTAGCGTTGACTGCAAATCAAAATTCATCAGTTAAGTGGCACGAACGGTTTGGGCATATTAACTATTCAAGTCTTAAACAAATGTCTTCCTCAAAAATGGTCTTGGGACTTGATAACATTAACATCAATAAGAACCTAGATTGTATTGTTTGTGCTAAGGGAAAAATAACAACAAAACCGTTCCCTAAGCAATCGACAACAAGATGCACGGATATTTTAAATGTTATCCACAGCGATATTTGTGGCCCAATGCAGGTAACTTCTTCTGGGGGAGCAAGGTACTTTGTTACGTTTATCGATGACAAAAGCCGAAGGATATTTGTTTACTTCATGAGGACCCGTGATGAAGTTTTTGATGTATTTAAAAAATTTAAATTGATGGTAGAATGTCAAACGTCAAAGAAGATCAAAATTTTGCGCAGTGATAATGGCAGTGAGTATTTAAGTAATAAATTTTCATCATTTCTAGAAGCCAGTGGTATCCTGAGACAACTGACAGTACAATATTCACCACAGCAAAATGGGGTTGCTGAGAGGGCTAACCGTACCTTAGTTGAAATGGCGAGGTGCTTGCTGCTGAACGCAAATCTTCCTGAATATCTCTGGGCAGAAGCAATTAATACAGCTGCCTATCTGAGGAATAGATCATCTACCAAAAGTCTTCAAGAAAAAACACCTTATGAAATTTGGTATGGAAGAAAACCCGACGTATCACACTTAAGAATTTTCGGAACAAAAGCTGTGATCCTAAACAAAAAACCAGGTAAATCTAAATTTCATGCAAAAGGGGAAGAATTTGTTATGGTTGGTTATCATGAAGAGTCAAAGGCGTACAGACTTTTAGAACCAAAAACAAGGAAAGTGGTTAAAGATAGAAATGTGATATTTTTTGAAAATTCCTTTACTGCTATAAACAATGACAATATTGAGACGCTAACCATTTTTCCTTTTGAAAAAGTTTCATCAATATGTAAACCCTTGCAAAATCCAAACAAAGTAAATGAAGTAATTCAAGATTTGGATGAAAATAGCATGTCAAGCCAACCAACAAATGTGGAACCAACTAGGAAAAATAAACGTGGTCGTCCTAAATTAATTAAGACTGGAAAACGTGGAAGGCCAAGAAAAGATTACAGCGTCGTTGAAACTATAAATTTCGTACAAGTTCCAAATACTCTTATTGAAGCACACTCAAGTAAAGATGTGGACGAATGGATATCTGCAATGAAGAAAGAAATACATTCGTTGGTATCAAAAGGTACCTGGGAATTGGTGGATCTTCCAGATAAGTGCAAGGCAATAGGAAATAGATGGATTTTTAACGTCAAAACGAATCCTGATGGCAGTATCGAAAGGTATAAATGCAGACTAGTCGCTAAGGGATGTTCACAGAAATATCAAGTAGATTATTTTGAAACGTTTGCACCAGTAATAAGGCATTCAACAATTCGTTTGATTATTGCCCTTGCTGTCGAATATAAGCTTTTGCTACACCATATCGACGTTACCACAGCATACCTTCATGGTGTTTTGGAGGAGGAGGTTTATATGAAACAGCCTAAAGGTTTCGAAGACATAAACAATCCGACCAAAGTTTGCAGGCTAAAGAAATCCATTTATGGACTTAAACAGTCTGGTAGGGAGTGGAATAAACGATTGAACGAAACTTTAATCAAAATAGGTTTCAAAAGGTGTGTTGCTGATAGTTGTGTCTACGTTAAAAACGAAAAAGGTGACATTAATATTATTGGTGTCTATGTAGATGACATAATTTTAGCATGCAGTTCGAAGATATCGATGGATATAATAAAAGGACAGATGGACTCCGAATTTGACACCGTTGACAAGGGACCTTTGAAATACTATCTTGGCATCGAGATTGAAAGGGAGGGTGATAGGGGCTCGATACAAATTTGTCAAGAGAACTATATTCGTGAGCTCTTAAAAGATTTGAATTTAGAAACAACTCGAAAATGTTACACCCCATTGGATCCTGGAATGAAACTCAACAAGACTACAGACATCATATAGATATCAGTTACCATTTTGTTCGAGGTTTATTTGAAGATGGTATAATAACACTGCAATATACCAATACGGAAGAAATGACGGCGGATATTCTAACAAAGAATTTGGGAAGAACTAAACATATGAAGTTTCTTAATATGCTAGGACTTTACGTTGTTTAAAATTAGTATTAATTTGAGGGGAAGTATTAAGTTTGCATACAATACACTTTGTAAAAGAAACACTTTGCTACATGAATAACAATCAAACACCTATTGAACAAATTATCAAATTGAAACTAATTTATTCTCCTTATTATTTCTTCACTTCATTTTTATACTTCATTGAATAAATATCGTTTTTGATTATAAAATATAATTTCGGATTTTATTCTTAAAGAAGATTTTTTCTCTAAAAGTATCAGTGTAAAATAAAAGGCGCGGGTACTCCAGTGTTAAAAATCTAAATATATTTTTAGTCGTTTTTTACTTAATTTTTTTATACAAAATTTCTTAATTTTTTTTCTAAAAAAAATTGTATGGCAATCTGAAATATTTAA
Organism: Philhelius pedissequus; assembly: GCA_910595825.1. Lineage (NCBI taxonomy): Eukaryota > Metazoa > Arthropoda > Insecta > Diptera > Syrphidae > Philhelius > Philhelius pedissequus. Next base: position 166,792,783 of record OU343161.1, read on the forward strand.
TAATAAATATAAAATTAAAACAAAAGATTAAATCTACTTAATCAAAGAAAAAATAATTCAAAATTCTGAAATAAATACTTAAACTCATTTGACCTAAAAAAAATGTACGCCATTTTATTTCTTGGATAAATTTGAATGTATGGGAAAAAAATTTTAAAAAACTGTAGCTGTTTTTTAGTTTTTTTTAAACTTTTTGAAAAATTTTTAAAATAAAAAATTCATAAACGCCAATTCATAGGCAAATACATATAACTACAATTTTTGCAAAAAAAAAATAATGAGCAGTTTTCAAAATATAATTTTTTTTTATATTTTAGGTATGTATTCAAATATTTAAGTATGCATGTACATATATATGAATGTATAATAAATTCATCGTTGCGTTTAAAAATACTACACATCAGGAACATACTTTTGAGAAATAATACAACTTAAAAAAGGTATATTGTTTGAAAAAGTGTGAAGCGGCATAAATTTTTTTTTAATCAAATACAATATAATATTCTTCTCATAATAGTACTTAAACCTTATCTCGAACATTAGCAATATTAGTTTTTGGACGTGATTTGAAAATTAATTTTTTTGTAATAATTACACGTACTTTGTATTCGGTTCGTTGAGTGATTTATTTTCAATTGCTGTTGTTGAATCGAGAAGTGTTTGATCAACAGTTGCATTTATAGTGCTCTCATCTGTTGGCTTCGAACTTCCGTCAAGTGCAGTCGTATTTTCTTTTCGCTCCGCAAGTACTTACAATTTTCCTTCACCATTCAAACTAATCAAAAAAAAAATACATATTAAGCCCTAAAAACGAAAAAAAAATAATTACATAACCCCGAAAACCAATACAATTTCAACGCGCGACTTAAATACTTTGTATCTTTCACTTAGATACTTTGTATCTTTCGGATAAATGAAATAAAAACACTGTGTTGTTCGGTTGGTAGATTGAGACTGAAAAATGTCTGTCTTTATTAATATTGAAATTAATGGTCATTTCGTATAATCAGCAAAATATAGTTTGTGTGGGAGCAAACTCCAGACAAGCTATATTTTGATGAATCGCGAAATGCGATAGTTCGGAATTTATCTTAGAATTGGAGTTATATATATGGGTTCAGTTATGTGACCGGATGGTAACATAACTCGCGTGATTGACTTCGTTCAGTGCCATCATTAACTGCTGGTTTTTTCAACCTACTTAACTGCCTGTCCCAAATCAGTGCTTACTTAACCCTCTATTTAAAATTAATTTTGTTTCCTCCTCTTCTTATGTCGCGAATACCGAAAGTATACCATCGTCACTATCGTCATTTACCTTGCACCTACATTTATTTATTTATTGTTTTTTTTTATCTGGCCCATTGTTGTCAATTTAATAATGGAAAATTGTTTCGCCAATCGTATTGACAAAAAAAAATGATGACCTTGTGAAGTGTAAGGGGTTTTGTGGTAAATCATTTCACCCTTTATGTATTGGCTTAAGAAAAAGGTCCACTGCGTATTTAAAAGATTATCTACTGCACTTCTCATTTTACTGTGATGAATGCAAATAAATCTCCCTTTCGCACGTGTTACTTGCCATCAAATGCCAAAGTGATTCAACCAATTCAATCCTAATTCACAAAGGCGTCATGAGCCAGTTAAACAAAATTGATGACTTTTCAAAATCGTTCGAGGAGTTAAATGATACAATTGAGAACGTTAATAAACCGTGTCTTACCAAGTTTAATTCCATCGAAAAAAAACTCGCGGCATTAACGGAATTAACTTTAAACAATAATAGTGAAGAAAACGGAAATAAACATTTAAATGTTTTTAAAACTGAGTTAAAAGCATTGCTAAGTCTTTGTACAACTGCCAACTCAGTACAAACAGTTATAGACAAATTAAATACACTGCGAAGTGAGTTCGATTGTCATTTTCAATCAACCTCAAAAACAACAACACCTGGTTTACGTCAACCTGTTGCCATGCTCCAAGGCGCCGTAAGTGTTATCAATGCTATGAGTAGTGAATTAATCGAAACTCGTATTAGCATTGGCGAACTAGCGGACGACATCAAATCTGCTAAATGTAAGTTTGATGGGATAACCGGTCAATTACAACCGTCTCCCATTGTGTACAACACTTCCTTGCTAGATGAAATGGACACAACTCTACATGAACGTTTTCCCCTACCTGATATTTCTTTGGCACCTTCACCACCAACAGTCGACCAATCTCCTTTATCAGTCTTTGATACTACATCTCTGCCTCCAGCTGTCAGTAAACAACTTCCTACTATAAGTCAACAACCTACTATAAGTCAACAACCTACTACTGTAAGTGCAGAGTTTCCAATCATAGAACCAACGCTCATCGAAAAATTTGGAACCACATGGAACTTACCAGACTGGACTAATAGATTAAGGAAGCTCAATTCAGCCAATAATAGCTACTTCTGTCTGAGTAATGCCTACATTTGCTGATGAAAGCTGGGTTCAATCTTTTTTAAACGCACTCTCTCCATCGCTCTAACTGAATGTTGCCGGACGTCTTTCAGAAGTTTTAAAATCCAGTCTCCATCTAAGTATGACTGGTTGTTTCATCACCCTAACGGATCTTTCCGAATTAATAAGATGAAGATGTCTAAATGGAATAGCAGTTTATCTGCAATAAGGAATATTAATCATAAACCCATAAATTATTCCAAAATCCCCTATCAAGATCTCTCTAAGAAGCAAAATAAACAAAATAAATCCCATACTTCTGATCCCAACTGGACTACAAAGGCGGTTATCTTTCCAAACTTTTCTCGAACTATCACTAACATTAACAATTTTAAAACTAATTCTCCTTCTTTGAAGCGCAAATCCCCCCAGTTTTCTTTGAATCCTCCTGCGAAACGGATGTTTTTAAGCTATGCCCGCACAACCCTTAATAAAACTTCCTCTGATAATCCTTCTCAACGTAAACGTGTACATAACCTTTGTGCGCCCGTTACTTGAATACGCCTACCAATAATGGTCCCCATATAAAAAAATTCATATTTCTAGAATCGAGAGCATTCAACGCCGTTTTTTAAGATTCGCCCTTCGTGGCCTGCATTGGAATAATTCTTTGATTCTGCCCCCTATCAAAATCGCTTCCAAGTAATTAACCTCAATACCCTGCAAGAGCGAAGAGAAATAACAGAATTCCGTTGACTCTGAAACCCCCTACAAGTCTATCTTTCTCAACACTAAATCTCGTAACCTAAGAAACCCTCGCCTCTTCTACCTGCCTACTCATCGTACCTCTTATGGCTTCAATGAACGTATTACCCGAATGCTGCGAAGGGTTGATTTAAACGAAAACTGTTTCGACTTCAATCTCAGCACTCCCAGCCTAAGATTCCTCCTGTTAAATCGTGCGCCCAATTCAACCCAATCATAGCCCTAAGTTTCATAGTTTTAAGTTAGGTTAAGTTATGAAGCTTGTATTAAGCCAAATAAATGGGGGTATTGCCCCCACCAAAATTAAAAAATGCAGCATCCATCGTCTCACTGAGGTTCACACCATTGTTAAATTTTGTCATTTCCAATACAGCATATCGTTTCTCAATTTTTTGTTCCTTGCCCTGCATCATATGATAGCCAATGATCATTATCTAAGAACAAATTTCTCATATTATTAAAAAGTTAAATGAGAAGTTAGTGAATCATGCTTACTGATTGGCCAAACTTATTATAGTATAGATCTCCAATAAACAGATTCTCAAAATCTTCAAAGCATTTTATGTTCCTTCAAAAAGAGAAGTTCTTTTCATCTAGGAATGACTTCCCGAAATTGATTTATATTCACCTCGAAATGATTTCTAACCATCCTGTGTTTGCCATTATATATGTATATATGTACATGTGAATATTTAGATATAAGCTCAGTTTAAGTTGTAGCAGAGTTCTGCCACATTTTCCATGTAGGTACTCAGGAAGCTTCTCTGATATAGACTTTGTGCTAAATCACAGATATCCGAGAATATCTACAAACTGAGCTGATCAACATATGTCCATAAGCTGGTAGAAACTGACACATATTTCACAACAAATTTACAAGTTTTCTTTTTGTTACAGTTCTCATAAATTGCATAAAGAAGTTAATGTGTTTGCCAGCGAATTGAAGTCATATTGGTCTCCAGAGGGAAATTTTTTATGAACCTGTATAGCTAATATGATTGGGCACAAGAACAACTGGGGCACAAATGTACTACAATGTGTTAGATGGATTTTAGTCAGATGTGATTTCATTCTCCACGGATTTATCACCATCTTGACACGTCTTCGACGAGGACACAGATTGTTAGAATTTTGTTTTGCTTGGTTGTTACTACAGAAGCAGCTTGCAATACTTTTTGAATTAATCTTTAGACGCCATCGTCCAGTTTGAAATAGGCAATCTGAACAAGCAATGGAATAACAACCTCATGAACCACACAGACGTTTTACCAATTTGCCAATACGGCTTGTTTCCTGACAAGTGCGAAGATGTTCATTTAACTCCACTAGACCATCATATAGCAGAATTGATCGAATACCCTTCCAATATACTAAACAAAATTAAAATAAATTGCAATAAAAAGAAATTTCCAAGCCACTTTAGAATTACCTTTGAATTTTGCAATTCACAAAATTTATAATTAACTGACATGTCAAAATGTCAATTTTGAAGTTTCTATACAATTTATCGATAACTTAATGAAAATACTTTGGTAGCACAGTTTTTATCCTCTCCAAAAGCTAAGCCCCGAGAATTCCCTGGGTTAAAGTTAAGCACCACCGGGGATTAGTTGTAGTTGGATTTAACATGCAAATTGTTAATCCCACTCATCGTTTTTTTCGTCCACTTTCCCCGGGGCCTAGTAAAAAACACGCCTAATGGTGAACAACTTGGTCGTGGTCGCTTATGTCGAGGGTATACGGTGCAAATATCTACTGGCGCACAAATCATAATTCTAAAACCAAATATAGTAGCGTTATTGAAACCAGTATGTCATCAAAATTATTACATACATATGCACACTTAAAGCTTTATTCTTTTATAAAATGTTTGTTACATTATTATGTTGTTTTAAAACTAATTTCAAACTTCAATAAGTTCATTATAAGGATTCGAAGCAAACACCGCTCTTATGAAACCCGTATAAACTTTCGCAAAGCCATCCAGAACAGCTTCTTTGATTTCTAGGTAAATATCATTCCAATTTTCATTCATAAATTTATTTAAATTATCTCCTAGTGCCTTATCTCCATTAAAAAGATTTGACATATCAAAATGAACCATAGTTGTATTCAAGTTTAATTTAACTTTTTTCACATCTAAGAAAGTAACTCCGTTTTCGACTTTTGATCCACCATCAATCAAAACTTTCAAGTAAACATCATCTATTATTTTACAATAAAAATGTCAATATATTATAATTAATTAATATTATAAACAACTTACCTAGTGTAATATTACTTTTTCCTTCACCAACTATCGGTAAAATCAGAATTTTTCCGTCTATAGAATATTCACCAATCAACGAAGCATAAGGTCCTTTGAAATATACAATGTGATTGCCTTCTGGACTTGCCCCAAATCCTCTGTACAATATTATTTTCAAAGATAATCCCGATTAGATGTTGAGTTTATCATAAAAAAAAATAAAGAATAGGTTTTTTTTTCCCATGAATATCAAGTGTTTTTATTAATGCAATTTTTATAAATTTATTAAACAAATTGAAATAAAATTAAATATTTCTTACCGGACTTTGAAAGCTCGAAAATTTTTATAGCCATACACTTCGCTATTACGAAATGAGAGATCAATACTGACTGGACTTGTTTTAGGTTGCTTAAGTTCCATAAAGTCAATATGAAGTGGATCAATGCTGATTAAATTTAGGTCAGGGTCACCTGGTACATGTACACGTTAAAGTTTAGTTTAACTAAATTGTCCTTAGTTAGGAGTTCAAATTTAGTCTTACCTTTGTGTTTTGTCTCAATGATCTTGTTGATTGTTTCTATCAAGCATGTTTTATCTCCTGCTTTACATGGTTTAATATCTGCAGCTGTATAGAATAATTGTTAAAAAATCATATGTCAAGGCCGTACTATATTTTATTATGCATTGCAGGATAGAACTACTTACGTAATTTTCCTTCATTTAATGAAATTAGCACTAAAAACACTAGCAATCCGCAGAAGTTGATCATTTCGATATTGTTTTTTTTTTTTCAAACAAAAGAATTAAACCTCAAACGATGCAGCTTAGCTAAATGCGTACGGAAAAACTATAAATTCAATGCTTTTATAGTAAATTGCAGCAGGTAGTGTTTATTAAATTTACATTTAATAACTTCGATTAATGTATTGATTATAGGCTATTATTAATTACAATGTCGATCATCAGTTAGTAAACATTTTGTTAGAATGATGACTTAATTTGTCGAACTGTCAGATTTTTTTCTTACCTGACAGGCAATATTTTCATATACAATTTTGTACTTACTTTCACAATAGATTCATATTATATAGCACGTTATATTTTTACTTAGGATTATAGGTACTATAAGGCAAGTCATGTATTCATAAAAAAAATTTTTTTTGAACCATCAAACATGACATTACAATCATAGAGAACACCAAAAAAGTGGGTCCCCCAATTCCGTCTGTCTGTCTGTCTGTCCTCGAGTCTGCAGCCTAAACGGTTCCGTGGACTTACTTCAAACTAGGTACATATTGTTTTTTTCCGGTAATATGCCCACACGTTTTTTTTCATTTTTTTAAGACGACAAATACGAGTAACATTAGCTGCCATACATTATTTTTTGGACACAAACAAAAATACCTTATTTTTTCCAAAAACGGCTCCAACGATTTTTATCAAACAAAAATCAGTTCATTATTAGGGGACCTTTTGATAATTTTTTTTTTGTAAAAAAATTGTTATAGATTTTTAGATTTTAGAGATTTTTTTATTCTGGCATTTAAAAAAATAAATTGACATACAAAATTACAAAAATCTTTAAAGCATGGCTTTGTCGTCTACCTGATTGACAATTCATTTTTTAAGATAAATAATAAAAGAAGATAATTAAATAAAACATTAATTAAAAATCACCATTAGGTATTTTGTTTCTATAAGATAGAGCAATTTTGCAGAATTTAAACATTTTGCTAATATCCATTTCCTTCAATAGCCCTATAACTTCTTCTTCTGTTAGTGTAATGCATCCAAAAATATTTCTTCTAAATTCTCTCAAAATTGGACACCGCCCCAGGAAATGGAAAACGTCTTCCCTTTCTTCCCAATTGCACAGACTGCATATAATTGGTAGGTCTTCCCTGTGTGGGAATATCCAGATTAATATTTAGTTCTATTCCACATTCTCCAGCTAAATTCAACCAATCTTTAAAAAACCCTAATTTGCTTTGTAACATTTGTGATGCTGCCTTTTTTGGTAGTCGATCATTAGGCATTTGCATAACTTTGAGCACATAGTCGACCTGCAGCTTAAGCGTTTTTATAAACAATGGTGACAGTCCAGTCTCGATCATAACCATATAGTTAGGAGAGTTAGGTGGAAGGTACAAAGATCTCTTAACGAAGAACCTGAGAAGCTTTTCCACAGTTTCATATTTTCTTCCTCCCCAAACTTGAGCAGCATACAAAAGGACGGACTCCGCAACTGCCTCGAACACCCGATATTTACTGCTGTGAGCTACATGTTTATTGTTCAAGCAAGACTTCCATGCAATATTTATAGTACGTTTGGCTTTTGTAAGCTTGTCTTTTAAATGTCTTTCCATACTCATATTTTTAGTCAAATAGACACCAAGATACTTGTACTCTTTAATAATCTCGACAATATCACCATTGTAATACCATTTTTCACTGGGACAGGCTCTGCCCCCATTATTGTTTATGATCATCACCTTCAATTTTTCCAAATTGACCACTAGACCCCATACGAAACAATATTTATACAATTTATTAATCATCAGTTGCAGCGATCCCGCTGAGTTAGCCATCAGTGCCACGTCATCCGCAAATAAAAGGGCTTTAATTTGGATTCCTCCGTACTCAATACCTCCTGGCAAAAAGTAGATGAGATCTTCCAAAAAGAGAGCAAATAAACTTGGACTCAGCGTACAGCCCTGCCTAACTCCTGTTTTTGTTGGAAACCAGTCCGATCTAAGATCACGATTCCAAACAGCTGCTTTTGTATCTTTGTTCAGGTTTTGAATTAAGTGGCCAAATTTATGTGATATGCCCATTCCGTAAAGCTTATACATTAATGCACTGCGGTCTACGGTATCGAATGCTGCTTTAAAATCTACGAAGAAAACATGGAGCTTTTTCCGTCGTTTTATGTATGAATCTGCAATACATTTAAGAACAAAGACGTGGTCTATCGTAGAGTATCCAGCTCGGAAACCCGCCTGAAACTCCTTCGAAAGTTTGTTTTCCACAATCCATAATTTAAGTCGGCTTTGTAGCACTGCGGTGAAAATTTTATATGATGCATTTAAAAATGAAATGCTTCTGTAATTGGCAGGGTCCGCTGTACACCCTTTTTTATAGATGGGGAATATTAGAGCTTCCTTGAATTGGTCCGGTATGACTACGTAATCGAAAATATTATTAAACAAGCCAGTGAGTGTTTTAATTAGACTATCTGTCCCATACTTGTACAATTCGGAAGGTATTCTGTCGGAGCTAGCCGCTTTACCATCTTTTAGTCCTTCTATTGCTGAATCTACTTCACGCTGGATGAAAGGAACGTCCAAATTTACATCACAAAAACGAGGTGCTGCATAATAAAATTGCACCGGATTTAGTGCTGGTGGGCTTAAAAGTTGGTCAAAATAGTTCTGCAGTAATTGTGGGCCTAGATTGGAGTTGATAACATAACTTTTTCCATTTAGTTTACGAGCCAATTTCCAGAACTCTTAGAGCTAGCTTACGACCCTCATTCTCGTAAAATTCTTTTTTCTTAATGCTGACAAGGACTTTTAATTTTTTGTTGGCTTAAAGATATTCGTTTTTTGTTGCTGCATCATTGAATTTCCGAAACCGTTTAAGCCACGCGTTTGATGTGTCTCTTGCTTTCTTGCAACTTTCATTGAACCAAGGTTCTTTGAAGGTTGGAGATTTTCTATTGGTAATGTTTGATACCGGATATGTTTACTTAATTATTTCCTCTAATTGACCTAAGCTAGAGACTTCCTGGTTTAATAGGTGTGTTTCCAGGCCCCTCTTATATATACATGCTTTAGCGTTATTCCATACAATTTTGGGTAGCAGTTCCATTCTTACATTAGGCTCACTTACAACTATTGGCATGTGATCAGAAAATGGCTCCTGTTCCACTGTAAAGTCAGTGATATATTTGGTACCTTTAGTAGAACCATTTTTCTGGTTTCCGATTTTCTGGGAAACGGTTAATTTGATTTTCTTGAAATTTTTTATGCAGAAGCTCCTAGAAAGCTTAAACACTATTGTAAGCGAAGACTTTTCAAAAAAAAAAATTATTTGTAAATTAACATTTTTTTTTGAAAACTTAAAATTTCGAAAACGACTCAATTAATTTTTTTCGAAACTTCGTATTTGGTGTTTTTTGATATTAAACAACGGTACTTCCATACAAATTTTAAAAAACAGTTAAGAAAAAAATGTTGTGTTTTTAAATTAATACACTCCACTTTCAAGCATAAAAATATTTTATTGGCGTACTTATTAACGTTACTTCCCATACAACCACTTTTCATATTTTCGACTTTCTCAACATTTCAATAACCGATTAAAATATTTTTTGTTATACAAATGCTCCATAAGATTGCTAATAAAAATTAATACTAAAATTTTCAAAAAAAAAGTTTTTCGATTTTTAAAAATAAATAATTTTTTTTTTGAAAATTCGATTTTTCAAAAACCAGTGACAGAATTTTCTTGAAATTTGAATTTTATGTGTATATTAATAATATCTTAAAAATGGCGTTTCAAGTTTTTTTTTTCTTAAATGTTTTCAAAATTTTATACATAAGAAATTAATTTATTAAAAAACCGCTCCAACGATTTTTGATTTTTTTGTTGATATATTCTCATTTCTTCATGAATTCAAATTCCATTTTTTGTTTTCCCTCAAACTATAACGATTAATCAATATAAAAACATTTAATTATGTGTATTTCTATCTTATTATTATTTCCTTTTTTCGAATTTTTGCATACGTCACTGAATACTAAATACAATGTAGATCCTCATAAACTTTTGTATATATACATAAGTGCCTCTAAGAATCACATGAATCATATGTAAGCATATAACACCTAAATTATAAAGTTATATGCATATAGCTACCTACCCCCTACACCCTTCATTTTCATTATTATATGTACATGTTTACATACTTAGGTTGCATCTATATGTATATGTATATAGATACATTTTACTCTGCTAACTTTTATATACTAAGAATCAACATAAACTTACCTACATAGGCTTTAAACCTACATAGGATAACTATACCTAATTAACTAAACCTCAATAGTTAGCTACATTCAAGTTGTTAGCTACAAGAGCAAGTTCGTACGATCCTGTCGTGCATTTTATTTTATTTGCGAATATGTACATATATAGGTACTATACGTCAAGTTATCGCTTCGTAAATAAAAATCAAACTCAATTTTTGATCAAACTTGACATTACGATAATACTCGTATCTAGCGAAGACGAAAAAAGTGGGTTCCGCAATTCCGTCTGTCTGTCTCTCCTCGAATCTACAGCCTAACCGGTTGGATGGATTTGCTTCAAACTTGGGACATATTGTTTTTAAAGACAAAAATAACGATACCTGCCATTTTTTTTGTTGGAAATTATCAAAAACGGCTCCAACGATTTTAATACACAAAAAAACAGTTCATTAATGAATGGAAAAGGTACATATTTTTTTTACCCCTACGAGAACTATGTTATGTGTTTCGATTTTCTGGAAAACGGTTCATTAGATTTTTTTATGCAGAGGCTCCTGAGAAGTTTAAAAACTATTTCAAACCAACATTTTTCATTTTTTTTTATTAAGAAAAAAAAAATCTTTTTTGAAAACTCAAACTTTCGACAACGACTCAATCGATATTTTAGAAACTTCGTGTCTGGTTGTTTTTTGACATTATCTTGAATAGTTAAAAAAACTACTTTCCTACAATAAAAAACAACGGTACCTCCTATACAAATGTTTAAAAAACCGTTAAGAAAATTTTATTTCTTAAGAACTGCTCCAAGAATTTTGATGAAAAACTGTCTGTGCTCTAAAATTAGTGCAGTCCATTTGTAAGTAAAAAAATATTTTATTTTGCGTAATATATAAAGCGTTACTTCCTATAGAACCACTTTCCATACTTTCGAATTTCAGGAATTTGTCCAATCTTAGGAGAAATAAGAAATAACGTATTTGGGAATTGTACTCTAACGGAAGAATATTGTATATCATTACTTAATCAAATGGATGTTGAAAAATTGTACAAATTCTTGAAAATATTACTAAAAAATAGAAGTAGAATAAGAAACGGCGAATTTTAAAAACAAAGTATATTGAATCTAGTGTTGTGAACTAATTAAACTAAAAATGTTATGTGTTAAGATTAAATTAATTAGAAATTTAAATTGTCAATCAGGCAGATGGCAAGGCCAAAGCCATGCTCAAACGATTTTTTTGTAATTTAAATACTGTAAATATAATCTCTAAGAATGTGAATCAATAAAATCTAAATCGAATCTAAAAAATTTAAATCCATTTTCGAATTTCTCACTATTGGATGAACCGTTTAAAAATATTTTTTATTCTATACAAATGCTCTCTAAAAGTGTTAATAAAACTGCATACTCAAATTTTCAAGAAATTCGTTTTAATAAAATTTTCAAAAAAATGTTTTGTCGATTTTTAAAAAATAAATACAAATTTTTGTTTTTGAAAATCTATTTTTTCAAAAACGAGTCACTGTTTTTTTTTAATTAAAATTCTTTAATGTACATGACTAATTACAATCAAATGGCGTTTTAATTTTTTTTCTAAGAATGTTTTCAAAATTTTAGAATAAAAAAATATTTGGTCAAGAAACCGCTCCAACCATTTTTGATTTTTGTATGTATTCATATTTGTCCAACAATTCAAATGTCATCGTTTGTTCGCTCGAACTTTAACAACTAAGCAATCTAAAAAAAACTTTATCTTGTCTATCATCTATTTATTTCTCCCTAATTATGTTTCGTATTACGCATTTTTGCGTACGTCACTGAATAGCTAGAGCTACATATACAATATAGGTACGGTGACCATATTTCTCTGAGCAAAACCCGGGACATAAATTTAAAAATTGAAAAACGTGTTTGGTACAAAATCAACAAAATTCTCAAAAACAAAAAAAAAATTAGAAAAAAACAGCATAATATACAAAAACTTTACATTTTTGTTTTCAATATTCAACCTTTTTGTTACCAAGTCTTTGAAATATAAACATTTATAACACATAACCAACACAATTTTTGGTACTTGGTACTTTTTTGAATAACAAAATTCTTTGACGATTATTATAGTTTCCTATTAAATATTTTTTAATTTCCTGACATCAAAAATTATAGTTTAATTTTAGCATCCACATGGCTCTGAGATTTTCAAATCTCAGTGTTGTGTGGTTTTATTTGTCCAAGTATTATTCATTATGCAAAGAACTTTTTCGGTTGTAGCATTTGAACCTGGCAGACAGACCTGGCAATCATTATAGTTGTATCCCTCTACTTTTGGTTGACAAAAGATAACGGAAATTCTATTTCTGGCCATGTAGGAAATAGGAATGTTTCGAAGAATTACCCAACTAAAAACTTCATAGTCTTTAAGATACATCCCAATGACTTAAGTATTCGTAACACGTTTTATGTAAAATTGATAAATATTTGCTTTATATTACTTTTGGTCAATTAATTTTTGTTTGAATTATTCATTGATCAATTTCTTTGCAAACAAAATATTATCAATTGTTCTCCTAATATAGATTTTAATTTTTATTAATTGCATTTCATGCAAATTTGTTGGGGCTCTGCTAATAATATGCTCACATGTAAAATTGAGACCATGGATTGAATAAAATGAAGAAAGAAGGACCTCTCAGATGAACAACAAATTGACAAATTCTTTAAAATAAGAAAAACTGTCTTAAAGGATTATGAAATTGTAAGTATTATTCTCTCAATAGCTGGTTTTAGAAATAGCCAACTAGTTTCTCTGTAACGAACTAGTTTGAAGTATTTAGTCTGAGACTTTTCGTAAATTTCCTTAAATTTTTCAACATGAACATTGTAGAGATAAAAAAAACGAATAGTTGTATAAATCTTGAGCAGCACAATTAACTCCAATGAGATCATCACCGGTAATGGCTTGAAGCTTATCAAAAAGTGTTGTTGCCTTTCCTTACTGACCCGCCAAAATTACAGTTTATGTTGTAAGCACAAAGTGTGCTTCATTGTGCAATCATTAGCCCTGAATGACTCCAGGTGGCTTCATTAGTTACATTCTTCCTTGCAGGCCTTTGAAAATTTGTCGAATTAAAAAAGCATCGTACATTTTGCTTGAAGTGGCATCAAACTCAAATTCTTTTGTTTGTTTTTAGTGCTGTTCAATATCATATATTCCACCCCTGCTTATAGAAAACTAGACACGTATTTTAAACAGGTTATGGTACTCTCATTGTTGTTTATAAAGAAAAATTCCACCTGAAGATCATCGTTGAATTCACATCTTCTATTTGAAGGCATTTCAGAAATTTCCAAATTTATTGTAAATAATTAAAAGAAAAAAATTCCATTTGTTTGTACAAGAAAACACTTACATTTCAAATGTATAGGGGTATTCACGATCTGGTGTACCAAGTCTTGTAAAATTGTAAAATTTTATTTTTTTACAACAGACTGTGAACACATCTTTACTAATCTGTAGCAACACTGAAGCAAATGTCAAAATCTGTTTCACATTTGTTCTGAAGAAGTCTTAGTTTGTGTTAAAAAAAATGTTACACTCTTGTATTTTTCTGTTACAATAGGGTTCGGGTATTGTAAAAGTGTAAGACTTTGACATTCAGTATATTTTGTTGTTGTAGTGAAAAAAAAGCTACACTTTTACAATTTAACAATGATACAAGACCAGATACATCGGATCGTGAATACCCCCTATTGTATTGTGTTTTTTGTGAAGCTACAGTTTGAAAAGAAATCTGACAGCTCAACGAAGGTGACAAATTAATGCGTTCAGTGAACATGCTTTTACAAGAAATTCCACTGAACCATTTGTTAAGGCGGATTCGTACTTTGACATAAAAATATTAAACACATATTTAACTTATTGTTAATAAAATTGTTAATTTTTTTTAACGTTATTCAAATAATATAAATATATGGTAATATTGGAGAAACCAGGGACAAACCCGTGATAAAAAATAAAATACGGGGTAGTTGTGCGTTCCGGGTATTCTTAAAATTTACCCGGGACACTCGAGCGTAATACGAGACTATCCCGGGAAATACGGGACGGATGGTCACACGTAAATATAGGGCTCATACATTTATATTTAAAAATTACGTGAATAGTAAGTATATTGCACTTAAATTATTAAGTTAAATACACAATATGTATGTAGGTACATCTAACTATCTCCTAACCTACATAATTAAAATCCATAATCTAGACTTTCATATACATTTAGAGATACCTACAATGTAACTATTCCTTGAATCATCCATTCGACAATTCATTATACTAAGAATCAGTAATCTATACCTACATCGGCTTAAGCCTGCCTGATAACTAGACTACCTACCTATTAACATCGCCAATGTATAGCTAAATAAAAGTTGTTGGCTACAAGAGCAACTTCGTACGATCCAGTCGTGCATTTTATTTCCTATAAAACACAACAATACGATAATGATGCATGGTTGAAATTAAAAGTTATTTATCAATCTAAAACTAGAAACGATATATGTAGCTGAATAATAACACCGAACGCGTTCTTTTTTAACTAGAAATATATGAATACCAACTATACAGGGTCTTTCAATGAGGACGCTCACAATTTCTTATATAGACCAAGTCTGTTGTATATTTAGTTGTGTTGTGTATTTAGTTGTGTTTTGTGTGTGACAAATCATCATTGATTTATGTATATAGTTGAACAACTTTAGGAAATTATCAAGTTTTATTTTTATATCCATAGTGCCCTCTTGGTGAAATGTTCCGCGCATTAATAAACTATGTATCTTTAGGGAGAATTCGAACTGAAATGAATCCATTTGACACGAGAACTACCAGCAACATCAAATGAAAACTCTGCGGAATTTGGTCTTGCAGATTCATCGTTTGAACATGTTTCACAACGAAACTGGCACCGACCTATCGAAAAGAAAAGATACAATGAAGCAGGTACGTGGAAAATATCACTAAAATAAATGCTCCTCCGTGTTAGGAAAAAAGTGTATCTTGCAGAAAACATGTATTTATTATCTACAATCTATATTCTATATCAAGCACCCTCATTGAAAGACCCTTCATATAGTAATATGCCATTATTTAATAGAGTAGGTATATCGCGAAGCTGTCTATCTGTCTGTCTATATCTCCACTCGTCGGTTCTTAAGATAAAAAACCTGTGGGCAACTATAAAAAAATGTTAACTGTATGTTCGATATACATAAGTACATAGTTACGTCTAGAGAAGACTTACTTGTTCTTCAACATCGTTAAAAAGCTAATTAGTCGATACAGCCATTGAGGTCTAGACTTTGTACTAATAAAAACTAAAACTCTTATTAATATGCTTCCATGTAGGTATGTATATTATTAAACGTCCTTGTATTTAAAAAAAAAACTAGTTTTTAAACATTAGAATGAAAAATGGCTCACCTATAAGATATGGATATAATATCGAAGTGAAGTTTACAAATCTACTTTGCTTACCTACCGTTTCTATCTACAAGAAGTAGGTATTCATTGTATAAAATGTGTGTAACAATTCTAAACTCATGTACCGCATTGCACTTAGTCTTCGTTGGAACTTCTCTTAGAAAATTTTCTGAAAAACCTCAGTTGCCTTTGGTTCGTTTTCTGTTGAATCTTCTTGTTCAAATTTTGGTTTCATTTGTTGGCCTTTAATTTTAAATTTTTATTATTTCTTTTTACAAAAAAAAAAATAACTAGGCCTATTCGCGGTTGTCTTTAATTCTTTTATTATGTTAATATTTTATAACTTTCCATACAAAATCTTAAGCTGTCACAAAATATCTAATGAATTTTAATATTGGTTCAGCAAAATAGTGTGCGACTTTAATCATGACAGATCAAGTATGAAGTATACCAAACGGATATTTATTTTATATTTTGTCAATTATATATTCTGAAAAAGCGAGATACCTTTATACGGAAATCTACTTTAAATAATTAAAAGAAATAAGTAAATTAAACAAAAGTATTTTTGTACATGGAACATTTCCGATGGAACTGCTATAGAAAAGTAAACCCTTCATTATTCAGAATTTTCGTATCATACAATTTACAGTCGTGTGCAAAATAATATGTTGGTGTGTACTAAAATAGAAGAAGAAGTAAGAAAAATTGTAAATTGTAAAATTATCTTAACAACTGTTGTAATCTGTCGATTAGTGGTTACAGTTGTTTTACTGGATGGCTCGTCCATTATAAGGCATTTGTGAACATGTTTGAGGTGTTTTAACTGATGAGAACAATGTGATTTACGACCCAGTCTTACGCCTACCACTTTAAAAATAGTTAAATTAATTAATACAAATTTTATTAGTCATGAAAAAAACTAAAAACTTACTTCTCTTAATTTAAAACCACGAATGAGAATATTAGAATTATACCTACAACAATTTTTTGCTCAGCGAAATTTAACAAAGGTAATCATTAAAGGGACAATAAATCAAAACCAACGGATGGATGCACGTAAACCAACAACAAGAGGATACAAGAGTGACGTGGAATATTGGGTGCGTTCGGTGGAGCATAGCTTTGCTATATAACACGTTCGGTGTTGTTGTAATACATGTTAAATAACGCCATTAACAGCTGACGACCATGACAACGAACAAAACATATGATTTCCAAATCGAAGACAAGGGGGGCGTTCGGTTTTGCACAGCTTTCTGATACATTAGCCGTGTTTTATTGGGAAATTTATCCACCGTAAGTTTATCCGTCGTGAGCATTTTACACACAATTCGCTTTGTTGGTACGATTGATAATTGGATTGAATGTCGATGGATGTGTTCATGGAGTGTTATAATTATTAATTTCATTCGTTAGACAAGCGATCTTTTTGATTATTCTATTTTCTTTTTTTTTTATAGTTGGCCAGTTTATATTTCTAAAATATTAGATAACTCCATTTTTAATAAATTATAAGCTGTTTTAACAAATTTTGATTTCCATTTTGAAAAAAAAATCAATATCTATTGAATAAATTCCGTTTTACTTTTATTTTTGACTAATGGACCAGTTATAGCGATCACGAAAATGAATCAGGAAAAAAGTTCTAATGGATAATTTATGATAACTTCACGCGTTTTAAAATACAAATGCTACACTAATCGATGACGAATAACTCAGAATTTTTTTTTTGCAAAAAATATATTGCAAATATTACAATTATTTTTTGTGAAAATTGTATTTAATAAAAATTAATTTTTCGTGCCAGCTGATTGCCATTTGACACAAAATAATGACTGACATAATTTAATAATAATAATTTTCATGTTTGCTATAAACGACCATCAGGAAAAAATATTCACTTTCATATTGTTTCAACTTTTCCTGACTTAGGCGCGCACATATGCAACTTTTAGTTTTTCAACAGTTTGTTTGCTAAAGTGAATACCATGGACTTATATGAGAGTGCGCGCACATGCAAAAACTATTCAGTGCGCGATTCTTGCAACGTAAAAATTTGTGTTTTATCACAAATCGAGCGATCGCCCCAAATAAGTTCTTGAGTTTGTATCACACCGAACTATAATGAACGCGCGCACATTAAATCAAAATATTGTATGTTTTTTTGGTTTATCTCTCTGATTGATTTTAAGTTCCTTATATGCACGATCATTGTTCAACTAGTGTTTAAACTATTTCGTTTCGGAAAAATTGCATGTGAGCGCCTAGCCTAAACGCACTAAGCGGCAACTGAACTTCACAAAATGTGCTTTTTCTTCACTGTTTAATGGACGTTGACAATGGACTGTATTCGCTTCACAACATGGACATGGACTGAGCGTACATTTTTGTCATCCCATTGTTTGTTTTTCTGGACATGTGCATGGAAATGGCAAACCAAATGTTAACTATTTGTTCCTTACTCCGCGTATGTTAAGTGCAGTCTGATGAGTGAATATTGAATTGAAAGCAAAACATACTCAGAAAATAAATTTAAAAATTGACTTGAAAAATAAAACACTAGCTATCGATCTACACAGAAAATAAATAAAGGCAGAAATATAAAGGGAAAATGTAAGGGGAGTAAACAATTTAAACTACGTTGTAGTGTGCGTTCAAAACCAAGAAACATAAAGGAAACAAGCAAATACCCGGCAATTTTGTTACCTCGTGTGAAAGGCATAGACGATTTTTAAAGCAATACAAAGATTTTCCTGTGTAAAAAGGACCATAGTCTATGAACAAACCCATTTACTTATCATTTCCTTTCTATTGGTGCAAAATGAATGTTAGAATTTAAAATTGCAAATGCAGACAAAATGAAAACAAGAAATAGGTTTGTACATAAATTAAATATTGGTACGTTGTTCTACTTTCTATTTTATATGAATAAAAGCTAATTATTGTTCATAACTTTGATATTTTCTTAATTTTACTTTGCAAAAGACTATTTCATTACTTGTGACTGCTGTGCAGGGGTACCATTTTTACAAAAATAAAAAAGCTACGGTCTATGCTACGGTCGATGCGTTTTTTTGGGAATTAGTTACGGTACAATGGATAGAATCCCAATAAAACACAGCTATTGCTGAAATATATATTGTGCGTTTGTGAACGTATAAAACCCAATAGGTAACCATTTCTGTCAAAATTCAAAACAGTAAAAAAAACTAATTGCTTACGATTACGCTTCGGCTCAAAGTGAATTAAACATACATTTGTTGGATAAAATATAAATTTAAAATGAATCAGGAAGTAAGAACCACAAATGTTTCAACCGATTCAGAAGAAGAAGATAATGTATTAGGTACGTAATTAAAGTTCACAAACAACAATTGAAAAGACAGCTGATTTCGTAATCAGCTTTGCACTACGATACCTAAGTATACCAGAAATTTAGCGATTTGATTCGAAAAGAAAAGTGTAAAATTTTAATCAAACTGGATGCTGTACATTTTGGTATGGCATTATCAGAAAAATATGGTGTTTCAAGGTCAACAATTCCACAAATAAAATTAAGTTCAAAAAAGCTGTTGGACCATATCCAAAAAACTGAATCTTGAAGAGGATAACGAATTATTTTTTCTAAGAATTGATAATATGCCAATACAAATGTTTTTTTTTGTTTTTGCGTTATTAGTACTATTGATATGTTTATTTTTATTGTGTTTGAACTTAATAAAAGCTTAAACTGTGCTTTAAGCATTGTTTTGTGTTATTATATAAATGGATACGAAAGTTGTTTCAGGCCCATTTGCTGATACACAACTTAAGCATTTAAGTTCTACTTAAGCACTTATGTGACAGTTTACGCAGAGGAAAAAGTAGCCTATACTAGTTTTAAGATGAACATAAATATTTATGAGTCGTATCAGCAAACGCGCCTCAAACCATTAATAAGAACTAAAAAATGCTCCAATAATGTGAACACCTCTAAAATCCGAAAACGTCTTGTTTTAGTTAGTTCACATTATCAAGGGACTACTGTACATACATATTAGATTACTCGAATTATCTGAGATGACGAAGCGAGTCTAATCTTTAATATGGACAAAACACTGCCTAATTAAATTCTGCTTTTAATTATTCAAACCTGAAGTTAGTATTGCTCGTTCAATGTGTCGACTCTCTGACGTAAAAATTACGTTAAAGTCTTTCGAACTTCCGCCACGTCTTGTGATTGTCAAAGAAACATGTTTTCAATGTGTTGGCATGAATATTTAGATCAACGTATTGTAGGGGTGGTGACAGAATGAAAATAAATTCTGTGGTGACGTCAGAGATGAACAATTACGTGGACCATGCATTTCTAGCTTAAGACATTTTAGAAAATAAGAAAGTCTTGGGAAGTTAGCATAGTGTCTATTGAATTTTATAAATGCCTTTAGCTGGCTTTATATTTCTTTGATGCCATAGGTTTTTTTTTATTATTTGAGAGCTACAACTCTCCAGGGTATCAGAATGGGTCTATATCGATCTAAGTGTGACGGTAACAAACAAACTGTCAGTCCATCCAACTAACATAACCTTTTATCGAACGTATGGTCAAATTAAAAATAACACTCAAATGCAATTCCCTTGAATACAGTCTTGTATTTTACATTAGGCTAGCAGACCCGTGCTCGCGTTGATTCGCAAGATTTTAATATATTTTTTAATATGAGTAAAGGCATATCATATGCTCAATGATACTGGCCGCAATTTATTCTAAAGGGTTATCCATTTTGCGGTTTCAAAAGTATAGGGCTGGAATTCGTCAAAGTAAGTTGTTAAACCAATTTTTTTTCCAGTTGAAAGTCTGACATTTACGAAATCGCTTAACTATCGCACAACGCATAAAAATTGTTAAGACCTACTACAAGAATGGTGATTCTGGCACAGCCACATATCCTGCTTTAAGAGGAGAGTACTCGTATATGGCTTACATAATCGTCCAACTACGCAAGCAATTGGCAAAATTTTGAAGAAATTTGAAGAGACGTTTCCTGACCGCGTAGTTTCTCGTCGTGGCGATATAAACTGGCCACCAAGATCATGCGATTTGACACCACTGGACTTTTTTTTGCGGGGCTTCGCGAAAGACCGTGTGTATGCAGATAAACCTTTTAACTCTTGAGCACTTGAAAACCAACATTCGTCAAGTTATGGCTGAGATACCGCCAAATATGTGTCAAAAAGTGGTCGAAAATTACCTTAAAAGAATGGATGTTTGCAACAATTCGCGTGGTGGTCATTTAAATGATGTAGTGTTTTACACATAATGTCAACGTTCAAACTTTATAATAAAAAAGAAATATCATGAAAAAAAAATATTTTATATGTGTTTTATTTACGTTTACTTTTGAAACCGCAAAATGGATAACCCGTTATATTATTACCTATCAAAAAAATTATATATGTACATACTTACATTATGCTTTACGTAACCAATTTTAAGAATTTTATTTCTCTCTAGGGCTGGCAACGAGACCGAGACTAGTCTCGGTCTCGGTCTCGTCAACGAGACGAGACTCCTTTAAAAGTGCCGAAGACGAGACCGAGACGAGAGCGAGACGAGACCGTATTTTTGGTACCGAAAATCGACGAGAGTCTCGCTGGTCTCGGTGGTTTGGTTTCGGTTTTCGCTAGAAGAAAATTTTGTTTTTATTTAATTATTGTTTAGTATCTAATCATGTTCAATTTTTATAATATTCTCAAGTTTTTTTCTGCGAAATATTATATGCGCGTTAACATATCAAACCATATATGTATGTACATAGTTATACAGAGATAGGCGCATTGCGAAAATCCAGAGAACAATATGTACGATTTATGTATGCGTTGCTTCTTTTGGGTGACATTTGGTAAGAAATATTGTCAAAACGTCAAAATAGGGTTCGTTTCCTAGCTGTCAAGCCATGAAGTGTCAAAATCCAAGTCTACGATTTAAATGGATTAAAAATCCTCTACAAAAGTCAAATTTTACCTCAGAAAATTAGAATTTTTTCGATTTAATTTATTGCTCCGGAAAAAGTTGATTTTAGACTTTTTGGGTGACATTTGGGAAAAAAATATTATCCAAATGTCAAGTTATAGTAAGTTGCATACCTGTCAAGTCATGAACTGTCAAAATCCATCGAACCATCACTCCGATTTAAGCGTATTAAAAGAACATCACCCTCTATAAAATTCAAATTTTGCATCAAAAAAATGTTTGCTCCGGAAGAAGTTGATTTTAACCCTCTTGTATGACATTTGGAAAAAAAATATTATGAAAACATCAAAATATAGTTCGTTAACTATCTGCCAAGCCATGAACTGTCAAATTCATTAAAGGATTGCTCCGATTAAAATGGATTAAAAAAACTGTACAAAACTCAAATTTTATCTTTGAAATACGGCTCTTCAAAGGTGTCTGATAACGTTACTTCACATCCTATTTTTTACGTTATCACACACCTTTGAAAACTAAATTCGCACAAGATGTAAGCCATTCGGAGCGCTTTCATACGCAACTAATAAAATTCAACTTAAAATCATAGTTCTCGATTTACACAAGTAAAACTTACTCGTTTCAAGTAAAGTCTATGGCCTTAGCTTCATGGAACTACGAGTACGTACTGCAAAACAAAATTTCTAGCTTATGATTTGTTTAGCATAAGCAACGTACAAGGACATATCATTATTAGATTCATTCATAATTGACAAGCACAATAAAGTTGGAAAAGACGTGCAGATGCCAAGTTTGACCGAATTCTTGAGATCCATATTGTACGTTGATTTTCACCAAGTTTCCCAAACTTGGGTTTTTTCTCTATGGGTTTTGACAGCTAAATGTGAAAATTTGTACCATTCGTACGATTTTTTACGCTACCAAACACTAAAATCGGAGCAATCCTTCAATGGATTTTGACAGCTCATGGCTTGACAGGTAGGCAGCGAACTATATTTTGACGTTTTGATAATATTTTTTGAGGTGAAATTTGAATTTGTAGAGGATTTTTAATCCATCTAAATCGGAGCGATGCTTCAATGGATTTTGACAGTTCATAACTTGACAGGTAGGCAACTTACTATAACTTGACATTTGGATAATATTTTTTTTCCAAATGTCACCCAAAAGGTTTAACATCTCATTTTTAGGGAGCAATAAATTAAATCTAAAAATTTTCGATTTTTTTGAGGTAAAATTTGAATTTTGTAGAGGTTTCTTTAATTCGTTTAAATCGGAAACATCCTTAAATGGTTTTTGAAAGGTCGTGGCTTGACAAGACCGGTTAATTTATTTAAAAAAAATCGAGCGTTGTATGTAGGTACGCTTTTTTTAAAATATTTTATTTGTTTTTGCTATGAAATATATTAACTTACACAATTCTTCCAATATGTTCAAAAGACAAAACAGACTCACGAGTTTGTTTCATACTTTTTCCCGCATTTTTCTTACCGACGAACTGCTGAGATACTACAACCATACTCTATATTTGCAATCCGAAAAATGCGTCTTATCTTTATCTTACATCTTTTTACTACCAAAAAAACACGAAAGAAACCAAGACTAACGATGATACAAGAACGAGACCGAGACCGAAACGAGACGGCACATTAAAATTTTCTCGAGAAAAAGGCGAGACCAAGGCCGAGACGAGACTTGGTTAGGCGAGACCTGGACCGAAACCGAGACGAGACTGAAATTTTTCGATTCTGACGAGACCGAGACGAGAATTACAAAAGTCTCGCCTGGTCTCGTCTCGTTGCCAGCCCTATCTCTCACTGAAAAAGTTTTCAAATAAAATAGACATTCAAACATGCTCAGTTTAAAGCTTCTGGATATATAACATTACCTATTTTATTATTTTCAGGGAGAAGTAAATCCTTATTATCTTTTTTTAGGAAAAATTGATAGTGATAGGAGATCTGAACGCAAGGATAGGAACCGAACAAGGATTCTTCAATGAAAATGGCCATCAGTCCCAATTAACCCAACGAAGAGCTTCGAAAGATACTAAAACTGATCGAAAAGGTAGATCACTACTTGATTTTGCTGATTCATACAATCTAACGATACTAAATGGAAGGTCTAAGGGTGATATCAAAGGAGAGTACACCTTTATAAGAGGTAAGGCATGCTCTGTAATAGACTATTGCCTTGTTGCTGATGATTGGTTTTACGAAATATCTGACTTTAAAATTTATGCATGGATTTTCTCCGATCATATGCCAATCTCTGTAACTTTGAATATGTCCAAAGTGAATCATTCGCTAGATACCAACGAACTCTTATGCCCCAGACTTATATGGCGAAACAATTGCAAAAGTTCATACCAAACAGCATTGAATTTGCAAATTAATGCTTTGCAATCGAAAGGAGAAGTAGTATCGATAGAAAATATGCAAGATGTTATTCGCAAAGCAGCGCCGAAAGTTATCAAAAGAACTCATCAACTTCAAGCTAAGCAGCAATGGTTTGATAATGATTGTAGCCGAGCGAGAGATAAGGTATTTGCTTTTCTTAACCTATTTAGAAAGTATGATACCTGCTATTTTAAACAAGAGTATGGCAAAGAAAAAGCGACGTTCAAAGAAATTTGTTCGCTTAAGAAAGCTCAATATTACGAAGAAAAAGCACAGATCATAATTGGGAGTAGAAATACTAAAGAGTTTTGGAAAGCAGTTCGTATTTTAAATGGATCAAAGCTTAGGATTGGTTTAAACATACCCACATCGGATTTAAAAATACATTTTCAATCCCTTTTAAATGTAGAGAGGTCAGCTCTACCTTTTCAGTATTGCGTCAATTTCATCAATGATCAAAAAATGGACCGGCCTTTCACAATTACAGAACTAAGAGCAGTACTAGTTGAAATGAAGGAAGCCAAAACGCCTGGAGAAGATCAAAATCCTCACGAATTTTATAAGTATTGTTCTGACGATTTTGCCAACTGTCTTTTACATCAGCTCAATGAATTGTATGACAATGATTATATCCCTCCATGCTTTGAATCATCTGTCATTCTTCCAGTTTTCAAAAAAGGAAACCAAAATGTGGTTGAAAACTATAGAGGGATTTCACTACTTAATACAATACGCAAGATATTTGGAAGTATTTTGTTTAAGCGCTTAAACAACTGGGTTGAGGACCATCAGATACTAAGTGAATTTCAAGCTGGCTTTCGTCAAGGATATTCCACAGTGGATCAAATTTTTACTCTTAGTACTATTGTCGATATCAAACGCACGCAGAGTAAAAAAGTTTATGCTTATTTTATAGACTTTAAATCCGCATTTGACAGTGTTGATATAGATTTAATGTTTTATAAACTATCGGTATTAGGTCTACCATTTAAAATGTGGAAAACACTAAGAAAATGTATACAAATTCCTCAGCTAAATTTTGGGATGGGACCTCGTTGTCGGAAAGTTTTTTGACTCCAATGGGATTGAGACAAGGATGTATCTTGAGCACACTACTGTTCTCCCTCTTCCTTGATGATATAGTTTGTTATTTAAATGGCGGGATTGATATAAGAGGCAGTCTAATCAAAGTCTTGATGTATGCTGATGACATTGTGATGTTAGCCGACACTCCCATAAAACTTCAGATGATGATTACCAAATTGGAAGAATACTGCAAAAGATGGAACCTAACCGTAAATCGTGTAAAATCTCAGATAATGGTGTTTGGTAGAGGTAAGGGACTTCGGAGTGGTAATTTTAATTGGAAATTTGATGGGGTACCTGTAGAAATAGTAGACAACTACAAATATCTTGGCTTGATAATGACGCCGCAAAATAGTATGAAGTTTCATTTAGGCGAGAAACTAAAAAGTTCAAAAAATGCTATCAACTCTACTTGGTTCAGCTGCATGAAAAATAAAAATATTGGTCTACGTGCAAAATACCAGATACTTGAGGCTACTGCTCGATCAATTATGTTGTATGCAGCCCAGGTTTGGGGATACCTTCAATATGAGTCTGTCGAACAACTGCTTAGATTTTTTCTCAAACGAGTACTACACCTGCCCATGTCAACGCCCACATATATGTTACATATTGAAACTGGACTGCCAACAATATACATCACAACACTGAAACTACATTTCGACTACATCCTTAAAGTGCTTAACATGAATGTATCCCGTCTTCCTAAAATAGTAGCAACCTGTGCCTTGGAAAAAAAATCGTCATGTTTCGAAAAGTGGAAGGAATTGGCTGAGAAGACTGGATGTCCGCTCAATCTAGAAGCGTTTAACTTTCATCAAATGAAATCAGAGTTATACAATATTCTTCGGGTTCTGGATGAAAGTATGCACAAATCATTTATCGAAGAAGCACAATCTTCAATATACAGAGTATATTATCCCAAGCTCGAGCACGATCTCAGCAAGATAAGTTATTTCGGAAATAACGAGAGTGTTAATAAAATATCTACCATTTTTAAGACACGAGGAGAGTTACTGCCGTTAAATTTTATACCCCACCGCCCAGATCTCCCAATCCAATGTAGTATGTGTAATCTGAATACGCGTGAAGATATAATGCATTTTGTAGGAATATGTCCATTACTTAATGAAATACGAAAACTATACCTAGGAAAACCAATTTTCACAACGGAAGAAGTTATTTATCTTTTGAATGGAAATGATTGGTCGGCTCTTTTCAAATTTGTAAAATCCGTATTACGATATCGTAACCAAATTTTAAGAGAAGCATTTTAATTATAATAATTATAGGTAACTTGAGTAACTATTTTGTTAAATTACAATTATATTGTCAATCTGACAGACGGCTTTTGCCATGTCATAAAAGATTTGTAAACCTTATGTAAATTCTTATAAATTATTGTATCTAATAAAATCTTATTCTAATCTAAAAAAATCTAAAATCTTATCTTTTGAGCCACTCTTGAAAGGGCGACATAAAGTTAACCATGAGAAAAAACATTTTCTCTAAAGTCCTTTTCCACCGAAAGATGTCAGGTTCAGTTGGCTCGGCAATAGAAGGAATACTTATTTTACAATTAGTACACCACATGTTACTAAATACCTCACCCCATTTTTTGGCTTTGGGAAAGCTACAAATTTTATCCATTTTGCCTATTTCTGTTATTTTGTTGCTCGAATACGGAAACTGTGGTACATAATTAAAAGCCCCTCTACTCCCAAAAAAACTAATTAAGGCTTGAAATATTAATACTTGCTGTTCCTACGTTAATCGATGAGCAAACAATTGAGTGGACAGAAATTCTGAAGCAAATAAACTAAAGAAAATGCACACACACGCGGAACGATAATGAAATGGGACAAAGCAGCAACCAGCAACCCAGTCATTGCGATAGAATGGAATTCATTGATGCAAGAATACACAAATTTGATAAATTAATAATTTGTACATACATTTATTTCTCAGCTTACAGCACAGTTAAGATTTATGGCTTAAAATTTGCACAATACAATTTTGACTTTATACAAAAAATCTCATTTTTGTAAAATATCAAACAGGTTTTTGATAATAAATATTTGGATATGTTTGTCAACATCGACAAAAATTTGTACGATTTTTTTTATAAAAGTTAATTATCTAATTCAACAAAATTATTTAACAAATAAAAATATCCACTTACATTCTGAAAAGAACAGCGAATATTATAAAATCGATTTCAAGTAAATCGGTCGAATATTTTCTGAGATTAACGAGTGGATAGTGGAGATTTGTTATTATAAATTAAACATTATATTTTAACAACTTAAAACAAATTATTTATTTTTGCTTAAATGTACATTTCGGAAGCTATGCTTCCATCGTCAGTAAGCTCTATTTAAAAAAATAAATAAAGATTATTTAAATAGAGCTTACTGACGATGGAAGCATAGCTTCCGAAATGTACATTTAAGCTAAAATAAATAAATTGTGTTTTAAGTTGTTAAAATATAATCTTTAATTAGAAGAAACTAAATATTTGTTTCGTCTTTATATAATAATAATGATAATGACATACAACATAAAGTAGCTACAATTATTTTAAGCAAAATACTATCTATTGCGAAGAAAATAAGTTCTTATAAGGATACTTTGAAAATACATTATTGATTACACTTTGGAATATCGATGCAAAAGCCGATGTTATTGATCCGCGTAGTTCTCCATAAATTTCCTTCCAGTTTTCATTTAAAAATAAATTCATATTATCACCCAAAGTTTTGTCGCCATTGAATAGATTCGTAAAATCGAAATGTAATCTACTTGCGTCTATGCTAAGTTTTACATTTTTAACATTCATGTAGGTTTCCTCATCTTTGACGAGTGACTCTCCCAAAATTTGCATCTTTAGTCGAGGGTTATCTGATGGCCAGCCAAATTGTTAGAGGATTAATGCACAGTTTTAAAAGTATAGTTTAACTCACCCATTGTTATGTTGCTTTTTCCAGATCCAGTAATTGGCAAAATAAGAACCCTTCCTTTTATGGTATAGTCACCATAGAGTATAACTGAATCACCTCCGAATGTTATTTCGTGGATTTGATTAATATTCTTACCAAATCCTCTGTAAGAAAATAATATTTTTATTTTGAAAAAGTATTACGAGTATATCAGTATCAGCTTTCATACTTAACTTGGAGAACTTTTGAATCCTTTATACCAAATAATTCGCTATTTTGGAATTTCAAGTCGATGTTTACAGGACTTTCCCCGCCCTGGTGTATGTTTATTTCAAGAATTTTTAACGGGTTAAGGTTTACTATATTAAGTGGTGAGTAGCCTTAGAAAAAGGAACAAAATTATAGATAATACATATCTAATAGAAGACTAAGACCAAAATCTTAGGGATATAGTTACCATTTATTTTTTCACTTAACAAAAAGGTCACAATGTTTTTTATGCATTCTTCATCCCCGTAAGGACATGGTTTTGGGGAATTCGCTAAATTAATGTAATGGACACAAGGTAAAATAAATTTCTTTTAGAACTACGCTTGTTTGTTAAACAATAAAAAATTGTATCCTTACGAAATTTGCCTTCGCATGATGCCGTTAACAACAGTACAACTAAATAGCACACTAATCGATACATTTTAAATAACTTAAGCTCTCGCTTCAATATTCATCAATTGGTTTACTATGTGGAGTGTTATTTTATTTTATATAGTTTTGGGTGAGTGCTTGAAACGTTGGGTTTTCAAGATGAACTGGAATTTAATAGTTCTGATCTAGGTTATATAAAGGCAACTGCGGTCAATGGCAAAGTATATACAATAAAAAAAAACAAGAAAATTAATGAATTTGTGAACAACTTTTTAATTTAAACGTATAAATCTCCCACCAAACCGGTTGATTGATGAATTAATTAGCGTAAGGATAGAAATGTTTAATATGAATGAAAATTTAAGTATGTATATATTAAGTCATTCAGTTAAATTGCGTACATATAAGAAGACTTCTTAGTAATATTCATTAGCTCTGCGTTAAAATTATAAATTGTTTTTCGGTTTCAAAAAGTAAACGTAAATAAGACACATATAAAATATTTTTTTTCATGATATTTCCTTTTCCTTATAAAGTTTGAATGTTAAATTTATTTATACATCATTTAAATGGGCACCACGCGAATTGTTGCAAGCATCGATTCTTTTGAGGTAATTTTCGTCCATTTTTTGACACATATTGGGCGGTATTTCAGCTATAACTTGACTAATGTTTGGTTTATCTGCATAAACACGGTCTTTCGCGTAGCCCCACAAAAAAAAAGTCCAGCGGTGTCAAATCAAATGTCTTGCAATAAAGCCATATTCGCTCGAGTTGTGTGGCATGTGGCACCGTCTTGTTGAAACCACATATTATCCAAGTCGTATTCGTCAATAGCAGGTAAAAAAAGTCGGTTATCATAATGACCATAACGCTCCAAATTGACAGTGACAGTCGTTCCATCGTCGTTTTCGAAGAAGTAAAGTCCAATCACACCTCCGGACCAAAGAGCGCCACAAACAGTGACTTTTTGTGGATGTAATGGCCTCTCTTCAATTAATTGATGATTCTCAGAACCCCAAATACGACAATTTTGTTTATTAACATACCCACCGAGTGAGAAATGTGCTTCGTCGCTGAAGAAAATTTTGTTCGACAAATCGCCGTCCACCACTGTTGTTCAAGCACCCATTCGTCGTATATACGACGTTGTGAATGATCAGCTTGCTGCAGTTTTTGTGTGAGCTGGACTTTATATGGATGTAGGTGTAGATCCAAATGCAAAATACGCCATAATGTGCCGTAAGACAGTCCTAATTCTTGAGAACGACAAGGAATCGATACATTCGGGTCTTCGGCAACATTTTCACTTACAGCAGCGATATTTTCATATCGAAACGATGATGCACAGGCCTTACAATATCTGTAACCAATCCAGTCTCTTCAAATTTCTTCACAATTTTGCCAATTGCTTGCGTAGTTGGACGATTATGTAAATCATAATCTCCTCTTAAAGCACAATATGTGGCTGTGGCAGAATCACCTTTTTTTAAGCGATCTATTTTCTTAAATGTCAGACTTTCACCTGAAAAAAAAAATTGGTTTAACAACCTAGTTTGACAGATGTCGAATTGCAGCCCTATACTTTTCAAACCACAAAATGGATAAGCCGTTACCTTACACTATACGGTTCACTTGCATAAAGACAAACATTTTTTTAACTAAACAGGGAATTGTATATGTCCCATTAGTTCGATATGGGTGATTCCACAAAAATTGGGTAACTTGCTGTCATCATTCAATTGAACTAATTGTTATAATATTTTTTAATATTTTTCACTTTATTTTAAAACAACTTTAAGTCTTTTATTTGACCACCCAATTTAGGCTATTTATTTTAAATATAAGTTAATAAAACACCACAATATATTCTCAAAACGTCAGTTCTTTGGCATGTCACCATTCCAAAAATCCGGAATCAAATGGCTGTGTATTAAATATTAACTTCAATTTAAGCAAATTTGGTAATTAACTACAATCTGTCATGTACTTAATAACGTATATCACAATTTTCGTAACATAATATTCTCACCGCTGTTGTTAAAATAATAAGAAACTTTGTGTTCAGTTTTATTCGTCAGCCCGCTGTGTGTTGTTCGAATTTGAATTTCCAGCGAAATGTCACATATTCAAATTCAAATTACAGTTAACGTTTAAAGTTGTTAGTAAAGTTATGGTCTTTTCGATTGGCCGTCCGGAACACGTTCCTCCAATAAAACACCCGGAAACAATTTGACTGATTCTAAATTGTATGTATCACTGTATTTGTGAAAATTAAATAAAAAAATCACATCGGCTAAAAAGAATTTCCAAAACACTTGATTTCAATGTAAATACACACTTTTTTGTATCAGTAATTATTATAACTTGCTTCTTTTTATGATATTTTGCCAGAAAAGTAGTTTAAATTCAATAAACACATCAAAATTACACAACAAATCAACCCGATGATTCTGACATTTTAATTATGTGAGTGTATTAGTAATTCTGTTTTCGATTCTGAAATGAAATCCAGAATCGTTTTCTGTTCTGTTTAGAGTAACAACTGTCATTTTGTGGGGGTCAGAACAGTTGTGGACGGCCAATCGAAAAGGCCATTATCTGCAGACCACGCCATTTGACGGTCGCCATTACTGTGCCAGTGCTAGTGTTGTATTTGGCGTGCAAACAAGAGCGTGTCCAGTCAAAATATCAGTCCTATGGTGAATTATTATTTTCTTATAAACACGTGTTTTATTTTAATTTATACGTAGTTAACTTTGATTTATTTATATTCGAAAATTCCAAAATAAACATTGGTTCTAATAATAACCTCAAATTCATGCCTTTTTCATCAGTCCGTTGGCGTCAGTCCTTTGCCTGATATTGCGCCAGAGGACTGATATGTTTCCAGGGTACCGTTTTCTTTTTGTTTTAGACAACTTTTACTTCAACTATTAGAGTGCGTAAACATATTTTTTACTTATTTTTATTTTTAGCATAATGTCGCCTTTTAAAATACACAAAATATGTCATGATCGCTTCACCCCAGAACTCATAACTCATTCTTGCATCTAGTAGCATGCATTTTGCCATTTCAACCATTTTTACTTAAATGGTTGACGAGTCATTTTTGTTTCCATACAAATTTCACAGTCCTTGATCTTATTATAATTTGTAAACTTTAAAGGATCAATTACCATTTTTTCCGATTCTAGTCGTTTAAGTGGTTCGTAGTTGCGATGGCCAAATATGCGGTGCCAGTGATCTAAACAGTTACCTTCTTCTCTGCATTCTTCAATATATAATACTTTGATTTCAGTTTCTGTTTGTCTGGGCTTAAAAAGATTTCCTACTAGATCTCCAACTGCTACCTCGAATCGATCTTTAGATTGAATTTCACATATGTATTTTACCACAAAAGAGAACTGTGTATCCTTTTTCCATTAACTTCTTTATTGATAGTAAGCTCCCTTGCAGATTGAAAGGACGTCTTCAATAAGTATTGTAACCTCTTTCTTCTTGCTGTTGGTGGTCTTTATTTTGCAGGTACCCCTTCCTTCCGAAGTGATATGGTCTCTACTTGCTACTGTAATATGAATTTATCCAGCTTGTTTGAGATATGTACCGTGACTCCTGAATCCAAAACCCATCATTCACCAAGTAATATCCGTACTCATCTTTTTTTTTTTTGTTACCTTCATACCGAATTACTTGGACCATTGTTTTGATTTTGGCGAGCATATTCTTCTGAAAGGTTTCTTTCAACTAAGTCCAAGGTGAAATCGGATTCGTTCCTTGTTTCCAGATCTGTTACAAGTGTATCACATTTTTGAGGTAAGCTGCTGAGTAACATAGCGATAATCTCATTATCGGATAGTTGATTCTCCCCTATAGCAGTCAATTTTTCAAATAATATTTCATATTTTGGATGCGTTCCTTCATGTTACAACCTTCCTCCGGTTTTAAGTTACAAATGCTACGCATTAATTGAACCTTATTACTAAGAGTAGCCTTTTCATGGTGTTGCTTGAGCTCATCCCATGCTGCCTTGTTGTTTTAGCCCTTCTCACATGATGAAGTTGACTATCTTCTACTGATAGGCCAATAATAGTTCGGGCCTCACAATTCTTTCTGGTCCATTCCGTGCATGGATCTGGAATCGGTTTGATAATAATGCCCCACAAACTATCCCTCCGTAGTAGGAGTTCCATCTTAAATTTCCATATGTGGTAATTATCCGCTCCCAACTTCCAAATTGCCGTTCGTAAGGAATCAGCCATTATTTAAATTGTTTAGAGCTCTGGGGCCATCACATATTAAATCCAGTTTTGAACAAATTAATATGTATATCCGTTTGATATATACTGACATAAAAACAAGATATCATTTCTGCATGGATTTTAATTTTAGAATAAAACAAAAAACTAAAGTTTCTAATTACACAAACAGATCTGCCTTCTACAGCAGTTTTTACGTTGTACGAGTATGTAACGGGTGATTTTTTTGCTACTTGGTTTTTGACGTTTATATTTTTGACAGATCACACATGACAAATTCCACGAACATTTGACATTTCGATTCAGTATTGTTTGCCATTTCATCATGAATAGACTTACGCCTGAACAACGTTTGCAAATTATTGAAATTTATTATCAAAATTCGTGCTCTGTGAAAAATGTGTTTCGCAAGCTACGTCCGTTTCTTTTCCGCTCATTTTTGGCTAAATGGATACGTGAATAAGCAGAATTGTCGTATTTGGAGTGAAGAGCAGCCAGAGGCAATTCAGCAGCTACCAATGCATTCCGAAAAATGCACTGTTTGGTGCGGTTTATGGGCAGGCGGCATCATTGGGCCGTACTCCTTCAAGGACGATGAAGGCCGCAGGGTTACGGTCAATGAAGAAAGGTACCGTTCGATGATAACAGATTTTTTTTTGCCGAAAATGCAAGAATTGAACTCGGTCGACATGTGGTTCCAACAGGACCTTGCCACATGCCACACTGCACGCGAAACCAAGCATCAATTGAGAGGCGAATTTGGTGAGCAGTTGATCTCACGTTTTGGCGCAGTCAATTGGCCACCAAGATCATGTGATTTGACTCCGTTAGACTATTTTTTGTGGGGCTATGTTAAGTCTATTGTCTATGGGGACAAGCCAAACACGATTGCTGCCTTGGAAGCCAACATTCATCGCGTCATTGGTGAGATTCCGGCCGAAATGTGTGAAAAAGTTTGCCAAAATTGGACCTTCAGAATGGACCACCTGAAGCGTAGCCGCGGGCAACATTTAAGTGAAATTATTTTTAAAAAAATAAATGGCAGAAATTGATTTATCGATCCAAATAAAAATTTCATTCACTTTTTACAAGTTTCTGTGTTTTTTTTGAATTTTCAAAAACTAAGCTCTTAAAAAATCACCGTTTAGTATGTAGAGTGAATACAAACATACAAATGCTATATTCAACAATTAGATCCTAAGAAACTTACTCTAAATGTTAATAAATTCCATTTTTTTCTTATGAAGTTGTGTATTTTATCAGTACTGTGTCACCCTCGTCAGTCCCCTGGCAGTGAAATTCAGAAAAACCGATATATCTCAGAATCTACATAAAAAAGTGACTGGCCCGGTCATTAGCAATACGAGTATCTTCACTAGATAAGCAATATCAGAATTTGTAGGAATTTGGTTTAAATAATATCATAAACAAAATATACTTAAAAGTTACCCAATTTTTGTAGAATCACCCATATGCAATCATTGAGTATAAAACAAGGTTTTAGAATGGCTTAATAAACTTGCAAAAATCACTTTACTGTTAAAAAAAATTAGTTCATTTCAATAAATACACCTCTACAGTTAATTGTACACATTTTTGGTAAGGGAATTCTTGTTCTACTTGAGTGAAGTTCAAAGTAAAACAGATTATTTTTCAGCATTTGTTAGCAAAAATTGGCAAAGGAAAAACTTTAAATATATAAGTCCGTGAAAACTAAAAATAGATTTTTATAAATAGGGAGCTTATTTAAAGCTGAGTGAACACAATTTCTGTTTCTCTTGTCAACTATTCGAAACATCCAGTTTCAAAAAATCACCACACCAAATAGTTTTGAAAAAATTAATGAAATTACAATGATAAACAGAACCAAGTTCTTTCACATACAAAAAACAGGTGTGTAAGGGTCATGAAAAGTAGTGACATCCAAAAGTACACAAAGTTCTAAGCTTGCAAATGTTAAATATCAAATATTCTAAGTAGAGTTATATAAACACCTGAAACTTATAACATAAATCTGTTAGGTTTACTTGGTAAGTTTTCTTTTTTTTTTCAAATCAATTAATCAACTTGATTAGTGAAGCTACTAGATTTAGCAGATAACCATTAAATAATAAACCAGGTTTTGGTAAGAAGACTAATAGGATACAGCCGTTTAAAGCCTTGCGCTAGCCGAAGAGGTGGCAGTAGCGACAGAGATACATAATTGTGATCAAAAACCTGTTCACATCAATACTATATCGCTATACATACCTATGCATTTGTAGCGAGCAAGTTCTTTAAAAACAATGTTAGCCGTTAAAATTTGGAGCTAAACAAAAATTTTAAATATTTAAAATCGAAATTTAGTCATCATCACTATATGTATATTTAACTAGCGGACTAGGCGAACTTCATCTCGTCTCAATTTAACGCCTTCAAATGAACTGCCGAGGTATAATAAAACACAGATAGTTCAAATTTCAATGTGATTTATTTTAATGGAATAAAAATAAGGAGAGAGTGATATGATAAACAATATTTTTCGATTTGTTTTACGGCGCAAAATCAAACCGTTCACAAATAAAATCCAGATTTTTATAATTGTTTGTAATGCCGGGTAACACTTTACCTTGGTGGTGAGTTATTCCTTCGACGTTGTTAACTCGCAAAAATTTGCCGGGAATGATATCAATCCAGTCGAGACATTAACAGAAATTTGGCAATTGCCAAGCGCCAGCTGTTTTCTTGAGAATTCAGCAGCCGATGGGTCGCTCTACGAAAATCTCCGCTGACGAAAATCTCCGCTGAGCAATATAATATCCCCACCAAATCATCTCGAATCACCTTGTAACCCTTCATTGTTAGGTCAACTGCATCTAAAGTGCGTTTATGATTTCTTATTATCGCATCAATTTCGCTGCCGCTGAATTTTTGGTCATTGTTTATTATAGGCTTGTCAACCGTGAGAAAATTCATCGCCAGCTTCAAAGCGGAATGTGCGATTCGACCGCCTTCAAACACTGTTGCAGCAATGCCATAGATGCCATAGGATTCAACAGGTAACGAAAGAGATCTTAGCCGAATTGTTGCTTGAATCAACTAAATGACAAATGTCTTGTATGTCCCACCGGGGCTTCGAGAAAGTGATTGCGATTTCGGAATCGGAATCTACGTTACCACTTTTCTTCTTCTAATACATTTTAGTGGAATTTTTGTGGCTATTGTGCAGTTTGAAGCTGTGTACTATGGACACGTCTCCATTTATTTCTTCTGCATGTATACCTCTAGCGCTTGACTATCATGGACATTCTGATTAATTATTATTGCAAGACATGTAGGTCGT
The DNA here is from genome assembly GCA_910595825.1 of Philhelius pedissequus. Lineage (NCBI taxonomy): Eukaryota > Metazoa > Arthropoda > Insecta > Diptera > Syrphidae > Philhelius > Philhelius pedissequus. The sequence goes on from OU343161.1 coordinate 166,829,357, forward strand.
CCAATAGGTAAGATAGCAATCAGTGTAATAATACGCAAAACTCGAATCAATTTCAGCAAGCAAAATAGCACACTTTCTGAACAGAAAATTATAATGTTAAAAGGACACCTGTTAAAGCGCTCACAGCCTAAGTCAATGTATAAAGCAATCTATCGGGTTGTGGCATTGATCGTAGCACAGCGTCATCTAATATATATCTTATAAGCTTCTCCATCCAAAAAGTCACGCAAAACATCTTCTATCTCAATGAATTTCACAATTAACCGCAATTTTACAACGAATGTTCTACCTTTAAGTCGTCCAAAAAATCCATGGAACATTCTAGACAACCAACAAAAAAATATCAAAATCCATTTAATCAGAATCAAACGCGTGGCAATGGCGCAGTGGACAAAGTGCTTGATTGCTAACTTAGACGTGTGGGTTCAATCCCACATAGGCGCATTGTTTTATATACCTCCAATTTTAATTGGATGCCGCCCATGGGTTAAAATGAGACAGTCAATACCTGGTTCTCAAATCCAATGTGCCAAACTAGTGCCGTGCAATTCAGGTTGCATTTAAAAGACCTTAGGTCTTACAGGCATATAGTTAAATTTAAAAAAAAAAATAAAGAAAAAAAACGCGGCAACAAAGAGAAACCGAAATGAAGTGTGTGCATACAAAACAAAACACATTAGGGGTATTCACGATCCAATGTAACTGGTCTTGTATCATTGTAAAAGTGTAAAATTGTAGCATTTTTTTGCACTACGACAACAAAATATACTGAATGTCAAAGTCTTACACTCTTACACTTTTACTATACCCAAACCCTATTGTAACAGAAAAATACAAAAGTGTAAAATTTATTTACACAAACTATATATTTCAGAACAAATGTAAAACAGATTTTGACATTTGCCTCAGTGTTGCTACAGATTAGAAAAGGTGTGTTCACAGTCTGTTGTAAACAAATAATATTTTACAAGACTTGTTACACCAGATCGTGAATACACCTATTATTTATACTAATAAAGCAATAAACAAACGTGTGAGTGCATTTTTGGTCATAACTGCGGTTCAAGACATCGGACAGTAAACAGATTCCTTACATGCACTCTCCAAACATGTCCTAAGATTTCCTCAAAATTTCATTCAAATCGATGAGCCGAAAAAGAGAAGATAGCTCACAAACATAATTTGGATTGTTCTTTATATACATAAATAAGAGATAAGAGATTAGTACGGAATGCAGGGGCCGATTTCACAGATCATACACTACATACATTTCATACATCATACACCAAATCGATTATCATACATTACATCAAAATGTCTGTTTCACAGATACCATTGGAAAGTAGTGTATGATTCGTTTATACCTTCCATGAAAATGTATGATTTGACGTTTGATTGATAACTGTCAAATGAAATATGACATTTTAAAGAAAAAAAAATTGAAGTTCGAAAAGAAAAAAAATTCGTTGCAAAAAATTTTAATTTTTAAAGAAAAAAGTGAAGAAAAATACAGTCCACCAATACAATGGATATTTTATTTGAAGACGATTACATCGTTGATGTTGATCTTGATTCTTATGACAATAACGGTTCAAGGCGAGCAAGAACCTTTGATGAAAGAATCAACTTTAACATGGAAGACCCTTATTTCGTCGAAAAGTTTAGAATGTCGAGGATGTGTGTGGAGTTTTTAATGGAGCGGTTGGGAGTCCATATTGCACATCCAACAAAATGCAGTAGAGCTCTTTCACCAATACAACAAATCCTACTGACTCTGCACTGGCCTGGGAACGGCAGCCAATAACATGGCTTAGGAAATATACATGGAGTTTCCAAGGGTTCCGTGTGCCGTTGCGTGAAAAAGGTTACTGCACTCATTTCGGAACGTCTTTTAGGTAGTTTATTTGTAATATATGTACATATTTGTTATAAGACTTATTTACATACATATACATTTTTAAAGGCGAGGAGGTAGCATGGCCTGACAATGGATACTGATAGGCCAATAATAGTTCGGGCCTCACAATTCTTTCTGGTCCATTCCGTGCATGGATCTGGAATCGGTTTGATAATAATGCCCCACAAACTATCCCTCCGTAGTAGGAGTTCCATCTTAAATTTCCATATGTGGTAATTATCCGCTCCCAACTTCCAAATTGCCGTTCGTAAGGAATCAGCCATTATTTAAATTGTTTAGAGCTCTGGGGCCATCACATATTAAATCCAGTTTTGAACAAATTAATATGTATATCCGTTTGATATATACTGACATAAAAACAAGATATCATTTCTGCATGGATTTTAATTTTAGAATAAAACAAAAAACTAAAGTTTCTAATTACACAAACAGATCTGCCTTCTACAGCAGTTTTTACGTTGTACGAGTATGTAACGGGTGATTTTTTTGCTACTTGGTTTTTGACGTTTATATTTTTGACAGATCACACATGACAAATTCCACGAACATTTGACATTTCGATTCAGTATTGTTTGCCATTTCATCATGAATAGACTTACGCCTGAACAACGTTTGCAAATTATTGAAATTTATTATCAAAATTCGTGCTCTGTGAAAAATGTGTTTCGCAAGCTACGTCCGTTTCTTTTCCGCTCATTTTTGGCTAAATGGATACGTGAATAAGCAGAATTGTCGTATTTGGAGTGAAGAGCAGCCAGAGGCAATTCAGCAGCTACCAATGCATTCCGAAAAATGCACTGTTTGGTGCGGTTTATGGGCAGGCGGCATCATTGGGCCGTACTCCTTCAAGGACGATGAAGGCCGCAGGGTTACGGTCAATGAAGAAAGGTACCGTTCGATGATAACAGATTTTTTTTTGCCGAAAATGCAAGAATTGAACTCGGTCGACATGTGGTTCCAACAGGACCTTGCCACATGCCACACTGCACGCGAAACCAAGCATCAATTGAGAGGCGAATTTGGTGAGCAGTTGATCTCACGTTTTGGCGCAGTCAATTGGCCACCAAGATCATGTGATTTGACTCCGTTAGACTATTTTTTGTGGGGCTATGTTAAGTCTATTGTCTATGGGGACAAGCCAAACACGATTGCTGCCTTGGAAGCCAACATTCATCGCGTCATTGGTGAGATTCCGGCCGAAATGTGTGAAAAAGTTTGCCAAAATTGGACCTTCAGAATGGACCACCTGAAGCGTAGCCGCGGGCAACATTTAAGTGAAATTATTTTTAAAAAAATAAATGGCAGAAATTGATTTATCGATCCAAATAAAAATTTCATTCACTTTTTACAAGTTTCTGTGTTTTTTTTGAATTTTCAAAAACTAAGCTCTTAAAAAATCACCGTTTAGTATGTAGAGTGAATACAAACATACAAATGCTATATTCAACAATTAGATCCTAAGAAACTTACTCTAAATGTTAATAAATTCCATTTTTTTCTTATGAAGTTGTGTATTTTATCAGTACTGTGTCACCCTCGTCAGTCCCCTGGCAGTGAAATTCAGAAAAACCGATATATCTCAGAATCTACATAAAAAAGTGACTGGCCCGGTCATTAGCAATACGAGTATCTTCACTAGATAAGCAATATCAGAATTTGTAGGAATTTGGTTTAAATAATATCATAAACAAAATATACTTAAAAGTTACCCAATTTTTGTAGAATCACCCATATGCAATCATTGAGTATAAAACAAGGTTTTAGAATGGCTTAATAAACTTGCAAAAATCACTTTACTGTTAAAAAAAATTAGTTCATTTCAATAAATACACCTCTACAGTTAATTGTACACATTTTTGGTAAGGGAATTCTTGTTCTACTTGAGTGAAGTTCAAAGTAAAACAGATTATTTTTCAGCATTTGTTAGCAAAAATTGGCAAAGGAAAAACTTTAAATATATAAGTCCGTGAAAACTAAAAATAGATTTTTATAAATAGGGAGCTTATTTAAAGCTGAGTGAACACAATTTCTGTTTCTCTTGTCAACTATTCGAAACATCCAGTTTCAAAAAATCACCACACCAAATAGTTTTGAAAAAATTAATGAAATTACAATGATAAACAGAACCAAGTTCTTTCACATACAAAAAACAGGTGTGTAAGGGTCATGAAAAGTAGTGACATCCAAAAGTACACAAAGTTCTAAGCTTGCAAATGTTAAATATCAAATATTCTAAGTAGAGTTATATAAACACCTGAAACTTATAACATAAATCTGTTAGGTTTACTTGGTAAGTTTTCTTTTTTTTTTCAAATCAATTAATCAACTTGATTAGTGAAGCTACTAGATTTAGCAGATAACCATTAAATAATAAACCAGGTTTTGGTAAGAAGACTAATAGGATACAGCCGTTTAAAGCCTTGCGCTAGCCGAAGAGGTGGCAGTAGCGACAGAGATACATAATTGTGATCAAAAACCTGTTCACATCAATACTATATCGCTATACATACCTATGCATTTGTAGCGAGCAAGTTCTTTAAAAACAATGTTAGCCGTTAAAATTTGGAGCTAAACAAAAATTTTAAATATTTAAAATCGAAATTTAGTCATCATCACTATATGTATATTTAACTAGCGGACTAGGCGAACTTCATCTCGTCTCAATTTAACGCCTTCAAATGAACTGCCGAGGTATAATAAAACACAGATAGTTCAAATTTCAATGTGATTTATTTTAATGGAATAAAAATAAGGAGAGAGTGATATGATAAACAATATTTTTCGATTTGTTTTACGGCGCAAAATCAAACCGTTCACAAATAAAATCCAGATTTTTATAATTGTTTGTAATGCCGGGTAACACTTTACCTTGGTGGTGAGTTATTCCTTCGACGTTGTTAACTCGCAAAAATTTGCCGGGAATGATATCAATCCAGTCGAGACATTAACAGAAATTTGGCAATTGCCAAGCGCCAGCTGTTTTCTTGAGAATTCAGCAGCCGATGGGTCGCTCTACGAAAATCTCCGCTGACGAAAATCTCCGCTGAGCAATATAATATCCCCACCAAATCATCTCGAATCACCTTGTAACCCTTCATTGTTAGGTCAACTGCATCTAAAGTGCGTTTATGATTTCTTATTATCGCATCAATTTCGCTGCCGCTGAATTTTTGGTCATTGTTTATTATAGGCTTGTCAACCGTGAGAAAATTCATCGCCAGCTTCAAAGCGGAATGTGCGATTCGACCGCCTTCAAACACTGTTGCAGCAATGCCATAGATGCCATAGGATTCAACAGGTAACGAAAGAGATCTTAGCCGAATTGTTGCTTGAATCAACTAAATGACAAATGTCTTGTATGTCCCACCGGGGCTTCGAGAAAGTGATTGCGATTTCGGAATCGGAATCTACGTTACCACTTTTCTTCTTCTAATACATTTTAGTGGAATTTTTGTGGCTATTGTGCAGTTTGAAGCTGTGTACTATGGACACGTCTCCATTTATTTCTTCTGCATGTATACCTCTAGCGCTTGACTATCATGGACATTCTGATTAATTATTATTGCAAGACATGTAGGTCGTCCAATAGGTAAGATAGCAATCAGTGTAATAATACGCAAAACTCGAATCAATTTCAGCAAGCAAAATAGCACACTTTCTGAACAGAAAATTATAATGTTAAAAGGACACCTGTTAAAGCGCTCACAGCCTAAGTCAATGTATAAAGCAATCTATCGGGTTGTGGCATTGATCGTAGCACAGCGTCATCTAATATATATCTTATAAGCTTCTCCATCCAAAAAGTCACGCAAAACATCTTCTATCTCAATGAATTTCACAATTAACCGCAATTTTACAACGAATGTTCTACCTTTAAGTCGTCCAAAAAATCCATGGAACATTCTAGACAACCAACAAAAAAATATCAAAATCCATTTAATCAGAATCAAACGCGTGGCAATGGCGCAGTGGACAAAGTGCTTGATTGCTAACTTAGACGTGTGGGTTCAATCCCACATAGGCGCATTGTTTTATATACCTCCAATTTTAATTGGATGCCGCCCATGGGTTAAAATGAGACAGTCAATACCTGGTTCTCAAATCCAATGTGCCAAACTAGTGCCGTGCAATTCAGGTTGCATTTAAAAGACCTTAGGTCTTACAGGCATATAGTTAAATTTAAAAAAAAAAATAAAGAAAAAAAACGCGGCAACAAAGAGAAACCGAAATGAAGTGTGTGCATACAAAACAAAACACATTAGGGGTATTCACGATCCAATGTAACTGGTCTTGTATCATTGTAAAAGTGTAAAATTGTAGCATTTTTTTGCACTACGACAACAAAATATACTGAATGTCAAAGTCTTACACTCTTACACTTTTACTATACCCAAACCCTATTGTAACAGAAAAATACAAAAGTGTAAAATTTATTTACACAAACTATATATTTCAGAACAAATGTAAAACAGATTTTGACATTTGCCTCAGTGTTGCTACAGATTAGAAAAGGTGTGTTCACAGTCTGTTGTAAACAAATAATATTTTACAAGACTTGTTACACCAGATCGTGAATACACCTATTATTTATACTAATAAAGCAATAAACAAACGTGTGAGTGCATTTTTGGTCATAACTGCGGTTCAAGACATCGGACAGTAAACAGATTCCTTACATGCACTCTCCAAACATGTCCTAAGATTTCCTCAAAATTTCATTCAAATCGATGAGCCGAAAAAGAGAAGATAGCTCACAAACATAATTTGGATTGTTCTTTATATACATAAATAAGAGATAAGAGATTAGTACGGAATGCAGGGGCCGATTTCACAGATCATACACTACATACATTTCATACATCATACACCAAATCGATTATCATACATTACATCAAAATGTCTGTTTCACAGATACCATTGGAAAGTAGTGTATGATTCGTTTATACCTTCCATGAAAATGTATGATTTGACGTTTGATTGATAACTGTCAAATGAAATATGACATTTTAAAGAAAAAAAAATTGAAGTTCGAAAAGAAAAAAAATTCGTTGCAAAAAATTTTAATTTTTAAAGAAAAAAGTGAAGAAAAATACAGTCCACCAATACAATGGATATTTTATTTGAAGACGATTACATCGTTGATGTTGATCTTGATTCTTATGACAATAACGGTTCAAGGCGAGCAAGAACCTTTGATGAAAGAATCAACTTTAACATGGAAGACCCTTATTTCGTCGAAAAGTTTAGAATGTCGAGGATGTGTGTGGAGTTTTTAATGGAGCGGTTGGGAGTCCATATTGCACATCCAACAAAATGCAGTAGAGCTCTTTCACCAATACAACAAATCCTACTGACTCTGCACTGGCCTGGGAACGGCAGCCAATAACATGGCTTAGGAAATATACATGGAGTTTCCAAGGGTTCCGTGTGCCGTTGCGTGAAAAAGGTTACTGCACTCATTTCGGAACGTCTTTTAGGTAGTTTATTTGTAATATATGTACATATTTGTTATAAGACTTATTTACATACATATACATTTTTAAAGGCGAGGAGGTAGCATGGCCTGACAATGGAAACGTCGTAGCAGAAGAATTTTTCAAAATTGCAGGAATGCCTCGCATTTGTGGAGCAGTTGATGGTACATTAATACCCATAACCGCACCAACCGAAAATGAAAAAGCGTTTGTTGATCGAAAAGGCAGTCATTCCATAAATGTGATGCTAGTTGCGGGTGCTGACTATCGGTTCTATGCCATCAATAGCAACTACCCCGGATCGGTACATGATAGCCGTGTTTTACAGTGTAGTCGGTTTTATCAAAAATGGAATAATGAAGAGTGGCGTCCATTTCCAGGTGCCATTATAATTGGTGATTCTGGCTATCCATTAAGAAAGTGGTTGTTTACTCCTAATGTCCCAGTTGCTATTGAAGATGGAGTGGCAAAGCATCGTTTTGTATGCAAACTAAAAAAAACCAGGCAAGTTGTTGAGTGCAGCCTCGGACAATTAAAAGAAATTTTTCCTTGTTTAAGCGGACTGCGTTTAAGATCGGCACTAAGCTGTGCAAAAGTAATAAATGTATTGTACAATATAAGGATAAGGATGACAAATGAGAATGAAATTATTTTTCCAAACGATGACAAAGAAAACCATAACGAGTACAACGAAGAACATAATCTCAATGAAAACGAGAATACCCAAACAATTACAGCGTTAATTGAATATATTAATAATTTCAATAACTAGTTTTGTTTTAATAAATTATAATCCGAATTATAATATCTGTAATTTTGTTTTCATTTTTGGCGGGTGCTAACAAAATTTTAAAATTTTGGATAGACCTGCACAACTTAAAGTCTAGTTGGCAAAAAAAGAAAATTCTCAGAAAAGTTTTAATAAGCAAAAAAATAACGAATTTGAATATGTAATCACTTTATTATTTTTATTTGCGTGTACAAATTTTGCTGAGTGGATATACACTCAAAAACACGGTTATTATCAAGAAGATCTCGTTATCGTGATAAAAAAGGCTCTTGGATGCTAGCCACAGAGGGTGCCCTCATAAATGCATGGTTGCTAAAGTCCGACGAATGCATAGCATTCATAAATGCAAATGATGAATGTCAGAGTTTCATAAATGTAAAACGCAAATATTTGCAGCGCAAATATAAAATTTCACATGAATTCCGATTTTTTTCTTAAAGAAAGAGACTGTATGATGTAAACGGCGCGGCGGTACACCTTCCCTTACTGTTCACATTGGTCCAAATTTCCGCTAGAAAATTCAAAGTTGAACTCAAAATTAAAAATACGCATAAGAATTATTTCTGGTCCACAGAAAAATGAAGCAAATTAGAGAAAGTATTCATAAATGCAATTTAAATGTCAGCGCAAATAGTTTTTCTGACGTTAATATGCATGTAAACAAATCAACCATGCATTTATGAAAGCACCCAGACTCTATAAGGAATCTAGAGAGATACAAATTATTTCTGTAAGGATACTAGTTTTTTTTATGTTTAAAAAAAATTATATATAAAAAACTGTTTTAAATAGAAACCGCTCCAACGATCATATTTATCCAACTATTCAAATGGCTTCTCTTTTCAAACTTTAACTTTAACAACAACTAACAACTAGACAATCTAGAATTTATTATGTGTATCCTCCATTTATTTCTACTTATAATTATATTAATATTTTACGCTTTTTTGCATACTGGCATACATTATATTTATCTTTAAAAATCATATGAATATTCAATGCTAACAAGAATTCCGTCGTAATCGGAAACTTATTACGAATCCCGAAAAAATCTCTCACAGAATCAATCGTAGTGGAAATGCTCATACAAATTGACATTACAATTGGATTCTGGGATAACATTTTTAAGGATTCGTAAAACTTTACGATTACGCTGATTATGTACCTAAACTATAAAGTTATATGCATATAGCTACCTACCCAAATTTATCCTTCACTTTCATTATTATATGTACATACATATTTATACACCTATAGGTTTCATATTGTATATGGGTATATATTACATATTATTAATCCATAATTTAGATTTAAATATACATTTGTAGGTATGCACCTATGTAACTATTCCTTAAATCATCCATTCAATAATTCATTATACTAAGAATCATAATATAATATTACGTACATCGGCTTTAAAACTGCATGTGAAAATACTATAATGCCTACCTAATAACAGCGTAAATGATTAGATACACTTTCGTTGTTAGGTATAAGAGCAAGTACTTACGATAGTCGTGCATTTAATTTAATTTTTTTTATCAATACCAAATTCCACCAATTCCAAAAAACCCTGGAAAATAGTGAGATTGAGGCCAATAACAATTTCCGCTCGGAAAATGATGTCTGGATCTCAAGCTAGCGACAGAGAAATTGAAATTACATTATAATTTAAAACGACTTGAAATAAGAGCGATTCACAGCATTTTATTTTATAAAAATTAAGTTATAAATAGATTATTATGTACTATGTATATTATATGTATTATCTAGAACATATATTATTGAATTAAGTAATAAAATAAGAGTTATTTTGTTTAGACAACAAAGGAACTTTAACTGCTAGTTCTTAAAGAAATGTTATAAGCCAAAAACTTTTTGTTTGAAAAATTTTGTGGGACAATACCGACCAAATCTGATATTCATGATAATTGCACGGGGATAGCACGCCGGGCCACAAGCTATGGGCTTAAGCGGAGGATGATGGATAATTGTGGTAACTGTTACACGTCAGCCTCATCCTCCGAAGAAAACGAAAAGGCATTTATATTTTTTGTGTATTCTGAAGGCGGTAGATTCAGAAAAATTTCTTTCTCCTTGCATTCGAGGGTTCTCAAATACAGCGTTACCTCCAACAACCTGTTCTTCAAAGTGGTGGACTGATTCTCGGCAGATCGATCTGGCCTAATACGTATACCGCTAGAAGACGGCTGTTGCTGGACCGGAGTCAACATCGGTTGCTTCTTCTGACCCAATTCCAAATGCGACCTACCAAGATAAGAAAAATTTAAATTATATGATTTTTAGTAGTTAAGTACAATTAGAAACAAACAAACCTCCTCTCCCACAATAGCCAAAATGATTCTGTCATTCTCATCAGTGAGGTCCTCGGCGCGAGCCCCACTAACACCCGTCTTTTTAATGCGGTCGATCTTAGCCTAAAATTATATATGTTATATGTATGTGTGTACTTTCAAATAAAATTTGATTTGTCTTACCATTGCATTCCGCCTCCAATTTTGCCAGGTGGTCCTGCGGAATTTTTCCCCATCATCCTCCGCTATTAGCACATAGCTTGCGGCCAGGCGAGCTATCCTCGTCCATTCACTCTGAATGTCTCCTTTGGTCTGTTTTGTTCCACAAAATTTTCCAAACAACACATTTTTTGCTAGTGAAATCTCTTTAAGTACTAGGAGTTGAAGCTCCTTTGTTGTCTACAAAAAAATGAAGTTTACTAACAACAATGAAGCTTATTAGAAATACAATGAAAAATTTTGTCGTGCATTAAATTAAATCATACATGCTATGAAGATTTTCTTACCTTGCACAGTGCGCCAAGATACAAACGACTTACTTGGGCAGTAAGCTGAAAGAAATTAAAATCCGCTGTCGAGTTATACAACTAAAGATAGGAAAAAGCGTAAAATCATTGAACAGACGGATTTGGGAAACTTAGAAGTTGACGTTAAATCCGGAAGCCTTCCGGACTCTTCTGAAAGCGTTAGTCAATAAAATAAGAAAAACAAAGATGTGTCATAACCTTGTTTCCTTTGATTAATGCTTGAACGTCATGAATCAAAGAAAACAATATTACGACACTACTTTTTTGTCTTATTTTTTTGATGTCACCAGAGATTAAAATCTATTAATCCACAAACAACAACAATTTGCCAGATTTTCAAGAGGATCTATAAGGAATCTAAAAAGGTATTAACCATTCTTCTAGGTGTAGCCGTTTCTTGTGGACGCGGAATTTTGTTCATGTTTTTTTTGAATTTGCACCAAACAGTCAAGGTTCAATGGCCACTTGGGTGTAATTTTTTTTTCTAACAATTAAAATGAAAAATGGTTAACGCAATTTTCAAGAGGATCCTATAGGGAATCTAAAAAGGTATTAACCATTCTTCTAGGTGCAGCCGTTTCTTGTGTACGAGGACAAACATTAATTTGCCTCAAACATTCAAAGTTCAATAACAATTTGGAAGGAATTTTCGAATAATTAAAATGAAAATGGTTAATGCAATTTTCAAGAGGATTTCAAAAGAAATCCATAAAGATATTAACCATTTTTCTATTACGCAAACAAATTAGTTATTTAAATAAAAATTTAGCCGGAAAGGACCGCTGCTAATTTATAAAAGAAGTGGAAAAACTTACTTTGGTATATTTCCTTTTATTTGATGTTGAAATTTCTTATTTTAACTGCAGAACTCGAACAACAATAATAACCACTTCAAATCAAGATATATATGTATAAACACAACTGTTGCCTGCGCCAGCGAGCGACACCAATTTTTTCTATTGTATTAAATGTATGAAAAGATGACATACATTCTAGTCATACAATTCGTACAACAATTCTGTGAAACAGAAGATCACTGGAAATATTCCATTCAATTTTTTGAAGTATGACAGTGAATCATACAACAATTCCATGAAACAGAATTGATGTATTAGTGCCGTCAAAATCATACAATGTATGTTATGTATGATCTGTGAAATTGGCCCCTGATTTAATGACAAAATAAAATAAAATGCCCGACTGGATCGCATATAGATATCTACTTGCTTCTATGTTCAATCACTTCGCATCGTAAGCACAAGAAAAATAGAAACAGCTAAATAAGAGCTAGAAAGATAAATAATCAAAAATTCACTTAAAAAAAATAAAATATCAACATACTCGTATTATTCAAAACTAATAACCACATTTTTGACAAAACCTAAAATGACATAAAAACAAACACAGGTTTATGTATATCAATTAAAGAGTAGCGCTTACAACAAATACTACATTGAGCAACAGGGAGATCATTTTATAGAAAGGTTCAACGAACACAAACATAAGCCAAACTCTATATCTAATTTCGCAATACACTAACTCGATAGAGACAAGCAATACCTATACAAACTTTAAAACAAATTAGAACCCCCTACACCGCTACCAAAATAAGGAAAACTCGTGCACGCACTCGAAGAATATGAGATATACGAATGACATAAATTAGAGGAAGACAACATAATCAATGAAAAATTAATATGTAAAACAAATGCCCTATATGACACTGCAATTTAAATACATAAATCTAATGAGACAACATCACTTAATAAAACCTTAATAATTAAAATAAAACAAATCATAAGAAACGCAAACGTGTGGCCGTGGTGCGATGGTTGTGTCAGCGCCTGCCACGCTCATTGTCTCAGGTTCGATCCTTGCTATCGTCTATGTATTTATGTTATTTTGGAAAACTTTTCCTTCGGCTATTTTGGTCACAATAATTTTAGTAATGAAACGAAACTAGTATCATTAACTTTTCCCGTTACGAATAACTTTTTTTGACTTGATGTCAAAGTCTACAGAGAATAAAACCATCTTTCGTTTGATTGGTATCAACAAAATACGACTTCAGGACGAATTATCAATTTTCGTTCCAACCAGGCCAAACATATTTTAATGAATACGGCGTCCAACCTAATAAACAAAGTTTTTACTTTGAGTGATGAAAAATTTCCCTCGGCTAATTAGCAAAAAATCACTAATATCCTTAAAAAAATGGATATACGACTGTAGTCATTCCAAACTTGTTGTTAAAATACAACCATCAAAAAATCCGCCGTCACCAATGCAAACCTAGCGGCTTTTTCAAAAGTGTAATCTATGTTCCCAATTTGACGGAGAACTCCAAAGAGATTGTCAACAAAAAAGTTAAAGATGTTCGGTCAGCTTTTAAATCAAATAAAACGCTTGCACACCTTTTCACCAAATTAAAGGTAAGACCCGACAAAGACAAATGCACGGATGTTATATATAAAATCAACTGTAAGGGTAAAATTGATGAATCCTGCCATGTATGTTACATTGGTACGACGAAACAATTTCTACGTCAAAGAATATCCAATCATAAATCTGACATCAACACAAAAAATCCGGCAAAGACGGCACTCGCTAACCATGCTATCGAGTTTGGTCATTTTCAGATTTTGAAAATGTCCAAGTTCCTCAAAGAGAAAAACACACTTCTAAGCGTTATACTCTTGAAACACTTCATATTTTAAACAACAAAATCTAAATGAATCGGAGGCAGGACACGCAAAGCATATCTGCGGTATATTGCTCTCCCGTCACATAGTACAAATTCTTCCATTTACCTGTTCGATTTGCGTTCAGTTTTAGACTAAACTTCATATAACAAGAAGTGTTTTGAGTATTTTTTAAATTTTAATCATTCATTTTAATTTTACAAACAATGTAAAATTTTATTTTTTTACATATAATATTCCAAAGTGTCAGTCTTCTATTGTTTTTTCTTTGTTGTATAAAATTGTTTATTGCTTATTTTCTTTTTTGTACAGGGTGGCGCACGAATCGTGCTACAATAAGAAATTTAAATAACTTTTATTTTAATCGATGTATTTCCTTAATTTTTTTTTTATTGGATTAAAAATTAAATTTTAAAGATGATAGACCGCAAATGACCTCCACGCTCATCCACGCATATGCGGCACCTGATCAGAAAATTGTTGATTGCGGCCTGAAGGGTTGAAATTGGGATCGCCTCAATTATTTTCTTAATGGACTGCTTCAATTCAGTCAAATTCCTGGGTTTCGTTTTGTACACTTCCTACTTGACATAACCCTATACAAACAAGTCTGGTGCAGTCAGGTCAGGTGACTTTGGGGGCCAGCTTGTGTGGCTAAGTGTGCACTTGTTCCATCTTGTTGAAACCAAATCCTGCTGAAAGGGATACGTCTTCGACGAAGTTATTGGTAAAAAAAACTCCTTCAACATCTTTAAATAACGGTCCCCATTGACAGTTTGTGTTACACCGTTTTCTTCAAAGAAGCGTGGCCCGATAATACACCTTAATGAAACTCATGGAGCATTTCTGGATTAGATTCACTCCATATACGGCAATTTTGCTAGTTAATATTGCCATTTAAGTCAAAATGGGCCTCACCAGACATGAACAAACAATTTATTAATGCGTTGTCTTTTTCGTCCATTGCAATCATTTTTCGGCAAAATTCCAGGCGAACAGGTTAATTCTGAGGGTTTAACTTGCTTCTAGTTTGGACTTTGTACGGAAACAAGTTTAAGTCATCATGAAGTATCCGTTGTAATGACCGTCTGCTACCTCAAATTTAGCCCGATAAGTTTCGAGTCGAAACACTTGGACTTGCCTGTATTGCCGATGCAAGAGCCACGATTGTATCCTGAACCCGAATATGGGTATCTCGATGATACGGTCTTCGTTCGATGCTTCCAGATTCGGCAAACATGTTCACCAGTCTCATAATGGTCTACTCTACTCGCATAAGGCATAACACTAACAACTTGTGACTGAGTAAAAATTAATATACCCAACATATATGACGACGAATATAATAATGCGAATTATAAGGGACACAAAAAAATAAGACACACCATTTCTCCGATTAGTTCAGCTACCATCCTAGGAGATAACAATCTGAGCCAACCACCTACAGTCTCAGAAAATCGTGCCACACATCTTTCCTATCCTTCTTTCTCTTCCTTCGTTTCACGACCGCGCTGTGTTGAAAACATTAAAAAAAAGAGTCATCATAATCCTTTGTTTGTAGCACGTGTATATTATAAATAATATGCACGACTGGATCGCACGAACTTGCTCTTATGTTCGATCACATCGTATGCAAAAGACTTATATTAAAAATCTAAATATATTGTTAAATACGTTTTTTACTTAATTTTTTATGTATACAAAATTGGTATGAGAATCTTAAGTATTTAATAATATAAACTTAAAACCAAATGAATGCGTCAAAGGAAAAATAATTCAAAATTCGCAAATAAATAGTTAAACTAATTTGAGCTAAAAGAAAAGTACGCCATTTTATTTCTTGGATAAATTTGAAATTATGAGAAAACAAATTTAAAAACCTGTAGCGGTTTTTGGGAAAAAAAGTTTTTTTTTAAACTTTTTGAAAAAAATTTTTAAAAAATCAAAAGCGCCAATTCCTAATCAGCAAATACATATAATTATAATTTCTGAAAAAATATTATTGAGCAGTTTTCAAAATATAAATTAAAAAACAATTTTTTAAATGCTTTTAAGAATACAAAAAATATTAATTAAAAATATTGGTACGCAGTATGAATTGGGCAACCTAAACCTATATTCATATGTATGTGTGAAATTTCGAAAGAATAGGTTAACCCATTTACGAGATAGTCGAAAGAAAAAAAACTGTCCTATATAAAGTACCGTTTTTAGACATTTTTTTATTTTTTTTCCAATCATATGATCGGTCGTACCTGAAAAGCTGCACTGATTTTTTTAAATCAAAATCGTTAGAGCCATTTCCGAAAAAAATAAACTTTAACGTAACGGTTATATGGCAGGTACCGTTATATTTTGAGTTAAAAAAAATTCAATTTCCCCTCTGTACAATACCTAAAAAACTCTATATACCAAGTTTGAAGCAATTCGGCCCAAAGGTTTGGACTGTAGGTGTCTATACATAAGTACAGACAAACTGACAGACTGATAGACATACAGACGGACAGAATTTTTAGACTGTCTTTTTTCGTCTTCGCTATCACCGTAATGTCGTGTTTGATTGTTTTTTTTTTTGAAGAATGCATAACTTCCCTTATAGTTACAGTGACCATCCGTCCCGTATTTTCCGGGACAGTCCGTGTATTACGCTCGACTGGTAAATTTTAACAAAACCCGGGATGTACAAATGTCTTTTTTTTTATTTTTTGTCCCAGGTTTTTCCCATATTACCATATATTTATATTATTTGAATAACATGAAAAAAATGTAACAATTTTATTTACAATAATTTAAATATTTGTTTAATATTTTTATGTAAAAGTGCGAATCCGCTTTAACCAATGGTCCCGAACGCATTAATTTTTCACCTTCGTTTAGCTGTCAGATTTCTTTTCAAACTGTATCTTCACAAACTTCAAAATGTATCTTCACAAAAATACACAATACATAAATTTGAAATGTGACTGTTTACTTGTACAAACAAATGGAATTTGTTTCTTTTAATTATTTACAATAAATTTAGAAATTTGTTAAAGCATTCAAATACAAAATATGAATTCAACGATGATCTTCAGTGGAAATTTTTCTTCATAAACAACAATGAAAAAGCAAATACCGTAACCCGTTTAAAATACGTTTCTACGTTTTCTATAAGCAGTGGTGGAATATACTCGTATGATATTGAACAGCACTAAAAATAAAAAAAAAAAAGAATATGACTCTGATGCCACTTCAAGAGCTATTATTAGCAGAGTCCCAAAAAATTTGCATGTCTAATGTTGCGATAGAAATGAAATGCCTTAAATTAATATTAAAATCTAGATTAGGAGAACAATTGCTAATATTTTGTTTGCAAAGAAATTGATCAATCGATAATTCAAACAATAATAAATTAGTAAACATAAACAGGATAGATATTTTTTTGTTTAAGCTGATTCTGGGTCACGTTGCAAGAACGAAGTCCTCAAACAACAGCTTAATTTTTGGGACTTATTACCCCTATAACGAATATTTTGAGAGTGCGCCGAAACAAGAGAACCAATTCTGGTGGCTCTCTGAACAGCATCAGAAGTTTGATATCTAAAGTCGATTAAGAATGTATGTATGGCTTGGCAACGAAAAATGCTGATGTGGCTGTTCTAGTTTTTAAGCAGTTTTAGGTGGTTTTGGGTATTTTTAGGTATTTTAAGTAGTTTACGTTATTTATAGTTAGTACAAGTTAGTTGTATCTAGTTTTAATTATTTTTAGTCTAGCTTTATGTAGTTCTTAAGTAAAAATTTAAAATGATCTGATACTGAGTTTTCGTAGTAAAGTTTTCTTGGTTAAATACAAATAAAATAATTAGATTTAATTAAAGTAGTTTTTAGTTTTTACAAAGACATTAGTATTAAGAGATATAGTTTAGTTTAGAGCGACCGTAATGGGCCAGTAAATTAGTTGTAAGTTATTGATAATTAGGCTAGTTTTAAACATTTTTGCCTAGCTTTAAGATAGTTATAAGTTAAGATTATATAAAAATTTATTTAAAAAAAACCACTTAAATCATTGGAATTTATATTTTAAAGAATATGAAGTTTTTCTTCGGAACATTCCTATTTCCTACCTGGCCAGAAATAGAGTCTTGGTTATCTTTTGGCAACCAATAGAAGAGGAATACAACTATTAATGATTCCACCTTGTTTGACGAATTTGTGTGTCACAAAATTATATCAAAATGGAGAAATGGAAAGACATATTTTTGCATTTTTGCAAAGAATGTATAAACTTCAAAAATCTTTTACTTATTGTCGAGTTAGGCCTCTGTCTGCCAGGTTCAAATGCTCCAACCAAAAAAGTTTTTTGCATAATGAATAATATTTGGACAAATGAAAACACACAACTTAGTGTTATAATAATCTGTCAGTCTGTTAGTCTGTCAGTCTGTCAGTCTGTCAGTCTGTCAGTCAGTCAGTCTGTCAGTCTGTCAGTCTGTCAGTCTGTCAGTCTGTCAGTCTGTCAGTCTGTCAGTCTGTCAGTCTGTCAGTCTGTCAGTCTGTCAGTCTGTCAGTCTGTCAGTCTGTCAGTCTGTCAGTCTGTCAGTCTGTCAGTCTGTCAGTCTGTCAGTCTGTCAGTCTGTCAGTCTGTCAGTCTGTCAGTCTGTCAGTCTGTCAGTCTGTCAGTCTGTCAGTCTGTCAGTCTGTCAGTCTGTCAGTCTGTCAGTCTGTCAGTCTGTCAGTCTGTCAGTCTGTCAGTCTGTCAGTCTGTCAGTCTGTCAGTCTGTCAGTCTGTCAGTCTGTCAGTCTGTCAGTCTGTCAGTCTGTCAGTCTGTCAGTCAGTCAGTCTGTCAGTCTGTCAGTCTGTCAGTCTGTCAGTCTGTCAGTCTGTCAGTCTGTCAGTCTGTCAGTCTGTCAGTCTGTCAGTCTGTCAGTCTGTCAGTCTGTCAGTCTGTCAGTCTGTCAGTCTGTCAGTCTGTCAGTCTGTCAGTCTGTCAGCCTGTCAGTCTGTCAGTCTGTCAGTCTGTCAGTCTGTCAGTCTGTCAGTCTGTCAGTCTGTCAGTCTGTCAGTCTGTCAGTCTGTCAGTCTGTCAGTCTGTCAGTCTGTCAGTCTGTCAGTCTGTCAGTCTGTCAGTCTGTCAGTCTGTCAGTCTGTCAGTCTGTCAGTCTGTCAGTCTGTCAGTCTGTCAGTCTGTCAGTCTGTCAGTCTGTCAGTCTGTCAGTCTGTCAGTCTGTCAGTCTGTCAGTCTGTCAGTCTGTCAGTCTGTCAGTCTGTCAGTCTGTCAGTCTGTCAGTCTGTCAGTCTGTCAGTCTGTCAGTCTGTCAGTCTGTCAGTCTGTCAGTCTGTCAGTCTGTCAGTCTGTCAGTCTTTCAGCCTGTCAGTCTGTCAGTTTGTCAGTCTGTTAGCCTGTCTGTATGTATGTATAGACACCTACAGCTCAAACGGGTGGGCCGAATTGCTTCAAACTTGGTATATATAGTTTTTTAGGTATTGTACAGAGGGGAAATTGGATTTTTTTTTTGGCTCAAAAAATAACGGTACCTGCCATATAACCGTTACGTTCAAACCTATTTTCTCGGAAACGGCTCTAACTATTTTGATTAAAAAAAAATCAGTGAGGCTTTTTAGCTACGAACGCGCATATGGTTGGAAAAAAAATATGTCTAAAAACGGTAATTCCCATAGGACCGTTTTTTTTTTTGCTTTCGACTACCTCATAAACGGCTTACCCGATTCTTTCGAAATTTCACACATATATAGCCTTAGGTTGCCCAATTTATACTGCGTACCAGTATTTTTAATTCATATTTTGTTGTATTTTTAAAAGCATTTTCAAGAAAAAAATTTTTTAAAATATATTTTGAAAACTGCTCATTAAATTTTTTTCAAAAATTATATTTATAATGTATTTGCTGAATAGCTATGAATTGGCGTTCTTGATTTTTTTAAAAATTTTTTCAAATAGTTTTGAAAAAATTATTTTCTCACAAACCGCTACACAGATTTTTAGAATTTTTTTCTCAAAAATTCAAATTCAAATAAAATAGCGTATTTTTTTTTGTGCTCAAATTAGTTTAAGTAATTATTTCAGAATTTTGAATTATTTTTTCTTTGATTAATCCGATTTATTTTTGTTTTGTTTTTAAGTTTATATTGTTAAATATTTAAGATTGTCATACGAATTTTTTTTTAGAAAAAAATTAAAGAAACTTTGTGTATAAAAAATAAAGTAATAAATGACTTTAAAAATATATTTAGATTTTAAATAGAAATCTTCTGCATACGATGTGAGCGAACCTAAGAGCAAGTTCGTGCGATCAAGTCGTGCATTTTATTTAATCACATGTTTGTAACTTAAGGCAAACAAAACATTTTTTTTTTAATTTTACCTCTTCTAGGTTTTCCCAAGTATCGTAAAATCTAAGGGTCTTACGCAAACTTGTTGTAGATTTTTATTTTTATTATTGTTACGTTCATTCAAAAAAAAATAGTTAACCGTGATGTTTATTAAGCATTTTCTAGAGAAAATTGACCCCAAAGTCAAAACATTTGCACGGGCAGGAAAAATTGAACAGGCTTAAAACTGAATCTCTTAAGATTGAGATGAGATATCAAATTAATTTAAACGTAATTAGAAAGGCTGGTATTTCTTCTAAAAATAAAGGCCTAAGCAAGCAAAGTTTCTGTCATTAGAACTTCCAGCGCAATTACCGTTAACATGGGACAGGCAACACCAAAGTAAGGCTTTTCTTAAATCCCCGATAAGAGATATCAAAATTTGAGGTAGGGCCCTACTGTAGAACAATTTTTACTTGCGATTATAGGTACTAGTTATGCATTCGTAAACAACAAAAAATTCTAACAATCAAACATGACATTACGATCATAGAGAAACCTTAAAAAGTGATCGCCAAAAAATGTCTGTTTGTCAGTCTGTCCGTCTGTTTGTATAACGAACTACAGCCCAAACGGCTTTAACGATTACCTTGAAATTTGGTATGTGTGATTATTTTGGCATTCCTCAGAGGGGAAATTGAAATTTTATTTTTAGTCCTAAAAATAACGGTACCTGCCATATGACCTTGAAGGAAAATCTTGTTTTCTCTAAAACGGCTGCAACGATTTTTTTAAAAATTTTTGAGAATTTTTTTGTTGGTAATAGCTACCATTTGATACGAACCAAGTTTACTGGAAAAGTCTATTAACGGTACCTTTCATATTACGTTTTTTTTTAATTTTTGGCTTTCTCGGTAACGGTACATTGGGTTTCTGTCAAATTTTATATCTGAGAGGATCTAAGTAACTGAATTAATTTTGCATATCAAAATTTTGAATAACTTTTTTTTTTAAATTAAAATTAATTATTGATTTTTTTTTTAATCTCCAGCTACTGGTTTCCCTGTGTGAAAGGGGACTAATCGGTATTAGGAATACAATGATTTTATGTTAATCCAAATCAAGAATATTCTAATTTAATTTCCAATACAAACCTTCATGACATTAGATTAACCAGAATTCTGGTTAATCTAAGTTCATGACGTCTTGCAGTTCGCGCGTCAGCGTCATGGAAGGAAGACGCTCGAAAAAAGTAGTTTGCGCAAACAACCAACTTCAATAAATAAACGCGTAGATCAAGACACTCGTGTGTCATTAGTCACTGTTGCTGATATGAGCCAAACATATTATGTTACTTTAATACGTTCATGGGCTACATAAGTGCGTTTGTTATACCTATACTTAAATGGTTTATTATATATCAGCACATGGGTCAGCTGAAATAGTAATTATAAAATTACACTGGAATTAATTTATAATTTGAAATCTTTGGAATTTTGAACACGAAATGACGAAAGTGTATTTATGTATGAATATTTTGTTTGTATACATGTAGCTATGTATATTTGATTTCGCATAAAATTCAAATTAACAAAAGTTAGTTAACTTTAATATACAGCCAATTTGCCATACTTTTGTCAGTTAAGCGGCATTTTCACTTGGGCGATCTTTGAATAACTAGAAAAATAAAATGCACGACTGGATCACACTTACTTGCTCCTAGGTTCGATCACATTATATGCAAAAGATTCTGAATAGAAACGGCTAAATGTATTTTTAAAGTCGTTTTCGGTAAATTTTGTATATATAAAAACTCTTAAATTGTTTCTAAAAAAAAAAATTGGTATGAACATTTTAAATATTTAATAATATAAATTGAAAAACAAAATTTCGAAAAAAATCGTCCACCCGTTTTCGAAAAAAAGAAATATATAATTTTTTTTATCCAAAAAACAATTTTTCGAAAATTTTGAAATGCAGTACCGTTAATAACAAAATATTTAGAAAAAAAAATTGGCCAAAATGTAGAGTATACCCAAAGTAATACACACACCAAGTTTTATCAAAATCGTTAGAACCGTTTTCGAGATTATTAAGATGGTAGACAAATTTGTATGGCAGTTACCCTTGTTTTTGGGGGTAAAACAACGATTCAAAAATGTATTTTGGACAATCACCTAAATCGCTTAAGTACCAAGTTTGAAGAGAATCGCTTAAACCGTTTAGGCTGTCAGACGGAATTGCGGGACCCACTTTTTTGGTTCTCTCTATCATCGTTATATTAAGATTGATTAAAATATCGAGTTCGATTCTTTTTCCAAATGCAAAACTTGTCCTATAGTACCTATATCGTAAGTAAAAATACTTTTCAGGAGTTTAGATAATTAAAATACAATTTCCACAATCCAATCTAAGAATAAGAATTTATGTTTTTGTTTATAAAACAATTTACCGCTTTTGCCATCATTTTAAATTGTTTTACTCGCATTTTCCAGAAATTATATTTGCCAAGCTCAGAAGCCATACATAACAAACAGAACTAAATAATATTTTGTTGTCCAACTGACAGACCAAAGTGAAGTGTGAAGCTTAATTATTAAAATTATTATTAATTAAAAGATTAATCACATTCAGTTAAAAAAGAAATAATCTAATGGGGTTTTCTTTTGGTTACAAAAATTAATTTTTTCCCCTTCAGATATGTCGAAACACAGATTTTCACAATTAAAGCCTTCCAATGGAGAAACAAATCAATTTATTTTTTGATCGGAAATCAATTTTGCAGATTTACCCCACTTTAACTCATACCATAACACCATCAGAACAATTAACAGCCGTCATTTTGACAAGATTTTCTTTTCATGTGAATAGTAAAATAAGGTTGTGAAAGCATACATAAAAATAATGGCAATTGTGTATTAACAATTATGTAATCTTCCAAATTAATTTCGGCATTCACTTTTTAAACATTGAAATCGCTTCGTGTTACAAAAAAAACTTTAATGAAGAAACAATTTTCGAGTCATTTGCCATCCGATAACTTTACTGGTTCCACAGACAGGAATATACACCAATACGTGATAAAATAAAATACACGACTGGATCGCACGAACTTGCTCTTATGTTCGATCACATCGAAAGCAAAAGATTTCTGTTAAGAATCTAAATATATATTTAAAGCAGTTTTTTACTTCATTTTTTATATATACAAAATATGTTTAATTTTTTCTAAAAAAAATTTGTATGACAGTCTTAAATATTATAATATAAACCTAAAAACAATATATTAAATCATCTTAATTAAAGAAAAAATAATTCAAAATTCTGAAATAAATACTTAAACTAATTTAAGTTCAATAAAAGTACGCCATTTTATTTGTTAGATAAATTTGAACTTATGAGAAAAAAATTTTTAAAATCTGTGGAGCGGATTTTTTTTAAACTTTTTGAAAGCATTTTTCAAAAAAAAAATCAAAAAGGCCAAAAAAATTTAATGAGCAGTTTTCGAAAAATTTTTTTAAATGATTTTAAAAATACTAATTTAAAATATTGGTACGCGGTATAATTTGGGCAACCTAAGCCTATATATGTGCGAAATTTCGAAAGCATCGGTTGAGTCGTTTATGAGATAGTCGAAAGCAAAAAAACGGTCCTATGGAAAGTACCGTTTTTAGACATTTTTCTATTTTTTTTTCAACCATATGATCGGTCGTGGCTAAAAAGCCGCACTGATTTTTTTATCAAAATCGTTAGAGCCGTTTCCGAGAAAAAAGGTTTGAACGTAACGGATATATGGCAGGTTCGGTTATTTTTTGAGCTAAAAAAAATATTTCAATTTTTCCTCTGTACAATACCGGAAAAACTCTATATACCAAGTTTGAAAAAATTCGTCTCACCCGTTTGGGCTGTAGGTGTCTATACATACATACAGACAGACTAACATACTGACAGACTGACAGACTGACAGACTGACAGACTGACAGACTGACAGACTGGCAGACTGCCAGACTGACAGACTGACAGACTGACAGACTGACAGACTGACAGACTGACAGACTGACAGACTGACAGACTGACAGACTGACAGACTGACAGACTGACAGACTGACAGACTGACTGACTGACAGACTGACAGACTGACAGACTGACAGACTAACAGACTGACAGATTATTATAACACTAAGTTGTGTGTTTTCATTTGTCCAAATATTATTCATTATGCAAAAAACTTTTTTGGTTGGAGCATTTGAACCTGGCAGACAGAGGCCTAACTCGACAATAAGTAAAAGATTTTTGAAGTTTATACATTCTTTGCAAAAATGCAAAAATATGTCTTTCCATTTCTCCATTTTGATATAATTTTGTGACACACAAATTCGTCAAACAAGGTGGAATCATTAATAGTTGTATTCCTCTTCTATTGGTTGCCAAAAGATAACCAAGACTCTATTTCTGGCCAGGTAGGAAATAGGAATGTTCCGAAGAAAAACTTCATATTCTTTAAAATATAAATTCCAATGATTTAAGTGGTTTTTTTTAAATAAATTTTTATATAATCTTAACTTATAACTATCTTAAAGCTAGGCAAAAATGTTTAAAACTAGCCTAATTATCAATAACTTACAACTAATTTACTGGCCCATTACGGTCGCTCTAAACTAAACTATATCTCTTAATACTAATGTCTTTGTAAAAACTAAAAACTACTTTAATTAAATCTAATTATTTTATTTGTATTTAACCAAGAAAACTTTACTACGAAAACTCAGTATCAGATCATTTTAAATTTTTACTTAAGAACTACATAAAGCTAGACTAAAAATAATTAAAACTAGATACAACTAACTTGTACTAACTATAAATAACGTAAACTACTTAAAATACCTAAAAATACCCAAAACCACCTAAAACTGCTTAAAAACTAGAACAGCCACATCAGCATTTTTCGTTGCCAAGCCATACATACATTCTTAATCGACTTTAGATATCAAACTTCTGATGCTGTTCAGAGAGCCACCAGAATTGGTTCTCTTGTTTCGGCGCACTCTCAAAATATTCGTTATAGGGGTAATAAGTCCCAAAAATTAAGCTGTTGTTTGAGGACTTCGTTCTTGCAACGTGACCCAGAATCAGCTTAAACAAAAAAATATCTATCCTGTTTATGTTTACTAATTTATTATTGTTTGAATTATCGATTGATCAATTTCTTTGCAAACAAAATATTAGCAATTGTTCTCCTAATCTAGATTTTAATATTAATTTAAGGTATTTCATTTCTATCGCAACATTAGACATGCAAATTTTTTGGGACTCTGCTAATAATAGCTCTTGAAGTGGCATCAGAGTCATATTCTTTTTTTTTTTATTTTTAGTGCTGTTCAATATCATACGAGTATATTCCACCACTGCTTATAGAAAACGTAGAAACGTATTTTAAACGGGTTACGGTATTTGCTTTTTCATTGTTGTTTATGAAGAAAAATTTCCACTGAAGATCATCGTTGAATTCATATTTTGTATTTGAAGGCTTTAACAAATTTCTAAATTTATTGTAAATAATTAAAAGAAACAAATTCCATTTGTTTGTACAAGTAAACAGTCACATTTCAAATTTATGTATTGTGTATTTTTGTGAAGATACAGTTTGAAGTTTGTGAAGATACAGTTTGAAAAGAAATCTGACAGCTAAACGAAGGTGAGAAATTAATGCGTTCGGGACCATTGGTTAAAGCGGATTCGCACTTTTACATACAAATATTAAACAAATATTTAAATTATTGTAAATAAAATTGTTACATTTTTTTCATGTTATTCAAATAATATAAATATATGGTAATATGGGAAAAGCCCGGGACAAAAAATAAAATACGGGACATTTGTACATCCCGGGTTTTGTTAAAATTTACCAGTCGAGCGTAATACGGGACTGGACCGGAAAATACGGGACGGATGGTCACTGTAACTATAAGGGAAGTTATGCATTCTTCAAAAAAAAAACAATCAAACACGACATTACGGTGATAGCGAAGACGAAAAAAGACAGTCTAAAAATTCTGTCCGTCTGTATGTATATCAGTCTGTCAGTTTGTCTGTATTTATGTATAGGCACCTACAGTCCAAACGGTTGGGCCGAATTGTTTCAAACTTGGTATATAGAGTTTTTTAGGTATTGTACAGAGGGGAAATTGAATTTTTTTTAACTCAAAATATAACGGTACATGCCATATAACCGTTACGTTAAAGTTTATTTTTTTCGGAAATGGCTCTAACGATTTTGATTTAAAAAAATCAGTGCAGCTTTTTAGGTCCGACCGATCATATGATTGGAAAAAAAAATAAAAATTGTCTAAAAACGGTACTTTTAGGGCTGGCAACGGAACCGAGACTAGTCTCGGTCTCGTCTCGGTCTCGGTCTCATCAACGAGACGAGACTCCTTTAAAAGTGCCGAAGACGAGACCGAGACGAGAGCGAGGCGAGACCGTATTTTTGGTACCGAAATTCGACGAGAGTCTCGCTGGTCTCGGCGGTCTCGGTGGTTTGGTTTCGGTTTTCGCTATAAGAAAATTTTGTTTTTATTTGCGAAATATTATATGCGCGTTAACATATCAAACCATATATGTATGTACATAGTTATACAGAGATTGGGCCCATTTGTATTCTGCTATCCGACGGAAAAAACGAATTGTTTCCAAAAGTACATAAATTTCGATCAAAAATAAATTTTAACAATTAGATTCTCTTAAGAATTAAACAAAAAAAATATTAGTAAAGCTTTGGACTCAAAAGATAGAAGACATTTGAAAATATCTAAAAAGTGAAAAATTGAGTGAAATATTCACGTGAATCGGAAGATAGCAGAATAGGGCTGATAGTTTATTGCCTACCTGCCAAGCCATGAACTGTCAAATTCATTGAAGGATTGCTCCGATTAAAATGGATTAAAAAAACTGTACAAACTTCAAATTTTATCTTGGAAATACGGCTCTTCAAAGGTGTCTGATAACGTTACTTCACATCCTATTTTTTACGTTATCACACACCTTTGAAAACTAAATTCGCACAAGATGTAAGCCATTCGGAGCGCTTTCATACGCAACTAATAAAATTCAACTTAAAATCATAGTTCTCGATTTACACAAGTAAAACTTACTCGTTTCAAGTAAAGTCTATGGCCTTAGCTTCATGGAACTACGAGTACGTACTGCAAAACAAAATTTCTAGTTTATGATTTGTTTAGCATAAGCAACGTACAAGGACATATCATTATTAGATTCATTCATAATTGACAAGCACAATAAAGTTGGAAAAGACGTGCAGATGCCAAGTTTGACCGAATTCTTGAGATCCATATTGTACGTTGATTTTCACCAAGTTTCCCAAACTTGTTTTTTTTTTTTTTTTCTATTGGTTTTGACAGCTAAATGTGAATATGTGTACCAATTCGTACGATTTTTCACGCTACCAAACATTAAAATCGGAGCAATCCTTCAATGGATTTTGACAGCTCATGGCTCGACAGGTAGGCAACGAAATATATTTTCACGTTTTGATAATATTTTTTTCCAAATGTCATACAAGTGGTTTAAAATCAACTTTTGTCGGAGGAAAAAATTTCGAGGTAAAATTTGAATTTTGTTGAGGATTTGTAATCCATCTAAATCGGAGCGATGCTTTAATGGATTTTGACAGTTCATAACTTGACAGGTAGGCAACTTACTATATCCTGACATTTGAGCAATATTTTGTTTTCGAAATTTCACCTAAAAGGTCTAACATCAACTTTTTAGGGAGCAATAAATTAAATCGAAAAATTTCGATTATTTTGAGGTAAAATTTGAGTTTTGTATAGATTGTTTTTAAATTTATTTAAATCGGAGACATCCTTAAATGGTTTTTGACATGTCGTGGCTTGACAAAACCGGTTAATTTATTTTGTTAAAAATCGAGCGTTGTATGTAGGTACTCTTTTTTATTTAATATTTTATTTGTTATTGCTATGAAATATATTAACTTACATAATTCTTCAAAAATGTTATTTCCACTTAACTCAAAAGACAAAACAGACTCACGAGTTTGTTTCTACATTTTCCCGCATTTTTCCTACCGACGAACTGCTGAGATACCACAACCATACTCTATATTTACAATCCGAATAATGCGTCTTATCTTTATCTTACATCTTTTTTCTACAAAAAAAACACGAAAGAAACCAAGACCGAGACCGAGACGAGACCGCACATTCAAATTTTCTCGAGAAAAAGGCGAGGCCAAGGTCGAGACGAGACTTGGTTAGGCGAGACCTGGACCGAAACCGAGACGAGACTGAAATTTTTCGATTTCGACGAGGCCGAGACGAGATTAACAAAAGTCTCGCCTGGTCTCGTCTCGTTGCCAGCCCTAGGTACTTTATATAGGACAGTTTTTTTTCGTTCGACTATCTCGTAAATGGCTTAAACTATTCTTTCGAAATTTCACACATACATATGTATATAGGTTTAGGTTGCCCAATTCATACTGCGCACCAATATCTTTTAATTAATATTTTTTTGTATTTTTAAAAGCATTTACAATTTTTTTTTAATTTATATTTTGAAAACTGCTCAATAATTTTTTTTCAGAAATTATAATTATATGTATTTGCTGAACAGGAATTGGCGTTTTTGATTTTTTTTTTTAATTTTTTCAAAAAGTTTTTTTCTCAAAAACCGCTTCACAGATTTTTAAAATTTTTTTCTCATAATTTCAAATTTATCCAAGAAATAAAATGGCGTACTTTTCTTTTAGCTCAAATTAGTTTAACAATTTATTTGAGAGTTTTGAATTATTTTTTCCTTTGAAGCAATCATTTGGTTTTAAGTTTATATTATTAAATACTTAAGATTCTCATACCAATTTTGTATATATAAAAAATTAAGTAAAAAACGTATTTATTATTTATTTATTTATTTATTAACATCAATTAGAGATCTTATACATCTTCAATTAGACTATCAAATATATAAACAAAAAATTAATAAGTAAATATTTGGTTATATGCCTTGGTAATAATATTATAATAAATATAAAAAGCTAATTTAAAAAGTACAATAATAGATTATAATCGGAGACATCCTTAAATGGTTTTTGACATGTCGTGGCTTGACAAAACCGGTTAATTTATTTTGTTAAAAATCGAGCGTTGTATGTAGGTACTCTTTTTTATTTAATATTTTATTTGTTATTGCTATGAAATATATTAACTTACATAATTCTTCAAAAATGTTATTTCCACTTAACTCAAAAGACAAAACAGACTCACGAGTTTGTTTCTACATTTTCCCGCATTTTTCCTACCGACGAACTGCTGAGATACCACAACCATACTCTATATTTACAATCCGAATAATGCGTCTTATCTTTATCTTACATCTTTTTTCTACAAAAAAAACACGAAAGAAACCAAGACCGAGACCGAGACGAGACCGCACATTCAAATTTTCTCGAGAAAAAGGCGAGGCCAAGGTCGAGACGAGACTTGGTTAGGCGAGACCTGGACCGAAACCGAGACGAGACTGAAATTTTTCGATTTTGACGAGGCCGAGACGAGATTAACAAAAGTCTCGCCTGGTCTCGTCTCGTTGCCAGCCCTAGGTACTTTATATAGGACAGTTTTTTTTCTTTCGACTATCTCGTAAATGGGTTAACCTATTCTTTCGAAATTTCACACATACATATGAATATAGGTTTAGGTTGCCCAATTCATACTGCGTACCAATATTTTTAATTAATATTTTTTGTATTCTTAAAAGCATTTAAAAAATTGTTTTTTAATTTATATTTTGAAAACTGCTCAATAATATTTTTTCAGAAATTATAATTATATGTATTTGCTGATTAGGAATTGGCGCTTTTGATTTTTTAAAAATTTTTTTCAAAAAGTTTAAAAAAAACTTTTTTTCCCAAAAACCGCTACAGGTTTTTAAATTTGTTTTCTCATAATTTCAAATTTATCCAAGAAATAAAATGGCGTACTTTTCTTTTAGCTCAAATTAGTTTAACAATTTATTTGAGAGTTTTGAATTATTTTTCCTTTGAAGCAATCATTTGGTTTTAAGTTTATATTATTAAATACTTAAGATTCTCATACCAATTTTGTATATATAAAAAATTAAGTAAAAAACGTATTTATTATTTATTTATTTATTTATTAACATCAATTAGAGATCTTATACATCTTCAATTAGACTATCAAATATATAAACAAAAAATTAATAAGTAAATATTTGGTTATATGCCTTGGTAATAATATTATAATAAATATAAAAAGCTAATTTAAGAAGTACAATAGTAGATTATTTTTTAAAGTTAATCTACTTGAATGAAAATTGAAATCTACATATACAGAAATAAGGTTAGTTTCTCTAACACAGCGAGTTATAGGTTCATTTAGTGCATAATTAACCCTGTGATCATTTTCTCGGAGCAGGCATCTTTCTCTTAGCTGTCGAGATGGTGCGTAAATATCAACTAAAGATAAAAGAAAAGGGCATTTAATATGATTATTTAAAATATCGCTAATGAACATAATTGAAAAGACTTTTCGTCTGTTTGCAAGCGACTGAAGGCCAAGAAGTTTGCATCTAGTAGGGTAGTGGGGAGTTTCGATGTTCCAACCTAATTTCCATATTACAAAACGAGTGAACTTTTTTTGAATACTTTCAATTCTTTTGGAATGAATGTTATAGTAAGGATTCCATATCACACAACAATATTCTAAGATGGACCTAATATATGCCGTATATAGGGATTTTAGAGTATATGGATCCTTAAAGTCTGTAGAGTTGCGTTTTATAAAACCTAACATGGAGTTAGCTTTAGCTACAATGTATTCTACATGTTTAATAAAGTTTAGTTTTGAATCAAAAACTACACCAAGGTCTTTTTTTTCCGAAACTCTATCTAGAATATGATTTTCAATTTTGTAGTCGTAGAAAACTGACGAAAAATTGCGACAAAAAGAAAAGCTGTGGCATTTAGAGACGTTTAAAAACAATTGGTTAACTTTACACCACTCTGTTAGCCTAAGGAGGCCATGTTGTAAAAGACGACAATCATCGACAGTCTTTATGCATCGGAAGAATTTCAAATCATCAGCAAAAAGGAGTCGAATGGAATTTTTAAAGATGTCAGGCATGTCATTAATAAAGATGAGAAAGAGAAGTGGACCCAAGTGGCTTCCTTGGGGTACTCCTGATGTAACATTTACAGGGTTCGAGAGTATTTGGTCAATGGATACAAATTGTATGCGACCTATTAAGTATGAATTCAGCCATTTCAACATACTTGAGTGCAAACCCACACTTTCAATCTTCTCAATCAAAATTGAATGACTGACTCTATCGAGGGCCTTGGCAAAATCGGTGTAAATCACATCGATTTGATATCCTTCTTCGAGCTTATTCAAAATAAAATTGGTAAAGATTGAAAGATTGGTAGTTGTTGATCTTCCTGCAACAAATCCATGTTGAAATGGTGAAATATGTTCTCTCATTAAAAAAACCAACTTAACGTAAACAATTTTTTCAAAGAGTTTAGGAATAGATGACAGCTTACAAATTGGACGGTAGTTAGATATTTCTTGCTTAGGTCCATTTTTGTGAATAGGAATGATAAAAGATTTTTTCCACTCCGAGAGAAACTCACCGCTCGCAAAGAGAGCTATTAAAGATATAAAAGAGGGGTACAGAAAGAGCAGCTGCACATTTTTTCAAGACGAGTGGAGGGACTCCATCAGGACCGGGATTGTTATCACAATCCAAGTTCAGAAGACCCTCTACGATTTCGGAAATATTTAACTCTAAATGACCTATGTCAACCATATGCTGGTAAGTACAATTTTCAGTTCTTCGAGGATGTACTTTATTTGAGGTTGTGTAGTTAGATTTAAAATATTCGCCAAATAAATTACATACAGTTTGGAGATCAGAAAATGTAGAACCCGTGTTTTATTTAAAAATATATTTAGATTTTTAATATAAATCTTTTGCATACGATGTGATCGAACATAAGAGCAAGTTCGTGCGATCCAGTCGTGGTGCATATTATTATACACGCGCTACAAACAAAGGATTATGATGACTCTTTTTTTTTAAGGATGGTGGCTGAACTAATCGGAGAAATGGTGTGTCTTATTTGTTTGTGTCCCTTATAATTCGCATTATTATATTCGTTTTCATATGTATATTATGGGTATATTAATTTTTATTCAGTCACAAGTTGTTAGTCTTATGCCGTATGCCTGAACAACATGTAAAAGAGTAAGTCAGCAACCTCATTGGCGACAATTTATTTTAGAAGTTTTAATGGAATTAAGAAGACATAGACGATAGTATGAATTTTTAAATTATTGACCAATTTTAGTTGATATTTATGTTATTTTGGAAAACTTTTCCTTCGGCTATTTTGGTAACAATAATTTTAGTAATGAAAGAAAACTAGTTACATTAACTTTTCCCGACATTTCGACAGGGATTGCTGTCTTCTTCAGGGGGAACTTTCTATTACATACAAAAAAGAAAATAAGCAATAAATAATTTTATGCAACAAGGAAAAAACAATAGAAGACTCACACTTCGGAATATTATATGTACAAAAATAAAATTTTACATTGTTTGTAAAATTAAAATGAATGATTAAAATTAAAATTGTCTCTATCAAGTTAGTGTATTGCGAAATTAGATTTCGAGTTTGGCTTATGCTTGTGTTCGTTGAACCTTTCTATAAAATGATCTCCCTGTTGACCAATGTAACGTTGTTGTAAGAGCTACGCTTTAATTGATATACATATACCTGTATTTGTTTTTATGTCATTTTTGGTTTTGTCAAAAATGTGGTTATTAGTTTTGAATAACATTTTAATATTTTATTTTTTTAAGAGAATTTTTGATTATTTATCTTTTTAGCTCTTATTTAGCTGTTTCTATTTTTCTTGTGCTTACGATGCAAAGTGATTGAACATAAGACCAAGTAGATATCTATATGCGATCCAGTCAGGCATTTTATTTTATTTTGTCATTAAATCAGAACTCACCCCTCATTTCGTTACCTTTCAGCGGTTTTCATTGAAAAAACAATTATCTTTAGTCCTTGGTCTTATTGTCAACACCTTTTGTGGTATTATCAATTATTCCAAATTATTTTAAATTGAATTAAAATTAAGGTTTAAATCCAACATTGGTCTAAAACTTGAGTGTAACTCTCATATCTGGGTAAGTTTAGGAGTTAAGACTCATTTGACTCAAAATAGAGTTCTTACAAAGATTGGTGATATAACAATAACAGACACATTTTCTACCCTTGAACACCGCCGAAAATGCTTTTTGTCTTTCACAATGTTATCGATATTTTTATAAAGAATGTTCTAGCGAAGCAGTCATTTGCATTGCTCCCCTATGCTTTTTAACCGTAATGTTCATCAATTTACCCTTGAGGTTGAGCCCAGCTTTGGAAATACTGAGAAGTAAAGAGATTCTTTCTTCAACCGTATAACCCGAATGTGGAATGCTTTGTTTATCTCAACTTATCCCATTTTTATATTCAGAACCCTAGCCAATGTAGGCGTTCACTCACTTCTTAGATATGTTATCTTGAATACCTAACTATTCGAGTATATGTATATAGGCGTGTTTTTTTCTAAGCCCAGGGGAAATTGGACGAAAAAAACGATGAGTAGGATTAACAATTTGCATACTAAGTCCAACAACAACTAATCCCCGTGGGTGCCTAGCTTAAACCCAGAGAATTCTTGGGGCTTAGCTATTGGAGAGGATAAAAACTGTGCTACCAAAAACTTTTTTCACAAAGTTATCGATAAAATGTATAGAAACTTCAAAACTGACATTTTGATATGTCAGATAATTATCAATTTTGTTTGGTTTGGTTGAGCATTTGGTCTAAGTGTGTCAGTTGTCAACCTAACCTAATCTACCTTTTAATATAAATTCCGCAACACAACAACAAATCAATGTTAACATTTTTCGCTTTTGTATTGCCTCTATGGTTTTTTCCACGTCGCCATGAGCACAACTTTCTACAGCGATTTTCATTTTTGCGTATATTTTTATTATAGGTATATTAAAACTTGACTGTAAAATTATTATTAAATAAAAAAACATTTCCTGAAGTTGATATTCGTTCAATTAACAAGAATTGAATGAACAATAAAACAAAGGTTTCTCTGAGAAGATTGTTTTCGGCTGCGTTTTGATGTACACGGGAGCAACCCAATACAGATTCTCTGCTACATCCTTGGCATACTTCAATCTTCTGGTTCGTTGTCTGCTCTTGCTCAGACCTATATTCCTAATGACATAGGGACTGAGCGTCCCGCCCGAATAAGCAACTCGTCCACTAATATCATGTCACCAGCGACCGACGAATGGGGTAGTTTTCAAGTATTTGTGAAAATAAAATTAAAAGAAAATCACATCGGCTAAAAACAATTTTCAAAATACTTGATTTCAATTTTCAAATTACTTGATTCACATTTTTTTGTATAAATAATAATTAACTTGGTTCTTTTTATGTTATTTTAATAGAAAAGTAGTTTAAATTCAATAAATATATCGAAATTACACAAAACAAATCAACGCGATGATTTTTAAAAGAATGAGGATGAGGCAAACAGTAATGTTTATTTTTTTCTTGCATTACAGCTGTTCTTCAAATGTCATTTTGCAAATTAATAAATAGTGCTACCAAGTATTTCACTAAGTGCCTTGGTCGTTTTTTTCAACCAATTCCCCCGGGGATTGCAAAAAAACGCACCTTATGTATGTGGACGGATCAGATAGGTCAAAAAACGCATACCAAATGAAGTTTCCAGTCAGCTGTTAGTTATATACATTTGTTCTCAGATAGCTATAGTTATTCCAAAATGTTTGGGATAACTCAAGGTAGCTTTCATGAGAACCGCTGTTTTTTCATCAGATATGCTTTCGCACACATTACAACAACAAAATGTTATTCCAGAATAAATGAGTGAACGCCCGCAATTCTTACTCACTTCTCTTCCTATTATATCTTACGTTCGCACTGTGTTTGATTTATTAAGGGTACCCAGAAACCCATTAGTATTTGGTGCACGTTCAATTATATATAGGTACATACCTACCAATATACATACCTATAAAAAAGAACAGATTTCGAGTTGCGGCAAGTTGAAGCTGTCAGTACCTATAGAGTAAGAGTGGCTCCTAAGCCCAGACCTCGAATTGAAGATTCAAGCATATAACATTTTATGTACCAGTGCGGTTCATGAATCAAAGAAAACAAGATTACGACACTTCTGTTTTGTTTTTGGTATTGACGTCATATGTGAAACAAAATACATTAATCCACAAACAACAACAATTTGCAGATTTAGTTTCACATATGACGTCAATAAAATAAGAAAAATAAGTGTCGTAATCTTAATTTCTTTGATTCATCAGTGCGGTTATTGCTCCCATATTAAATAAACTCTAAAGCCATCTTACGTAGCACGTTTTTTTTGTATAATTTTTAAACATTTCATGCTTTATCAATTTTTAAACGTGTAGGTACAATGAATATAACTTCGTGTCTGAATTTTCAAAGGAAAGCATACTAATTGCCTCTAAATTTAAAAATGTGATTGTAAATTATACCTAACTGTATAACGATTCATATAATAATAAATGTGACAATAATTGTCATACAAAACCAGTTAAGAGTAGGTATTGAGCTTTTGAAGTTCTGCACGTACCTTCGTATATTTAACAAGCTAGCCTTGAACTTGATCTTGTTGTTGGCTGGAGGTGATTTCCAACTGTAATTTATTATACTCGTATGTATTTAACTTATGTAAGGCACGCGATACGAACCATACATTCTGGTTTATTTTTGTTTACTATTAATATAAAATCAAGTTCAATAAACAACAAACAAACTATAACTTCAAGTTTATTCAGTAGTACCTATACCTTCTTCGGAGGTATGATTTAGCATAAGTCCAGATAATAATATCTATGTTCGAGGGCGAACTCAGAAGATAAAGTTTCGGAGGGGGGGGGGGTTCAAAAAAAACAATATTAGCTAAATATTAATGAACAAATTTGTTTATTATGTACCAGCCGACCCGTGCTCGCGTTGGATGTCCTTCTTGTTGACAGCATATATATTGTTTTGTTTCCGTTCACTGTTAAACCCATCTTCTTGGCTTCTTTCTCAATACTCACGAAAGCACCACTGACACCACTAAGCGAGTAATTGGACGGACTTTTAAGAGATTGTGCCTCTAGTGTTGACGTGAGAGTTTTGCACTATTATTTCAAAAATGATGTTAAAGAAGTCGCATGACAGCACGTCGCCCTGCCTAAAACATTTTTTGTCATCAAAGGTGTCTGTGGAGTCTTTGCCGACCTTGATGGAGCAGCGTGCATTTTCCATCGTCATCCTGCACAAACGAACGAGTTTGGTAGGGATGCCAAGACTAGACATGGCTCGTCTCTGTAGATACTGTCATACGCGGCTTTGAAATCGATAAAAAGTGGTTTTTGTGCCGGCATGTCAATAAGCAGAACGACCCATCGGCTGCTGAATTCTCAAGACAACAGCAGGCGCTTGGCAATGGCCAAATTTCTTTTGATGTCTCGATTGAATTGATATCATTCCCGACAAATTTTTGTGAGTTAACAACGTCGAAGAAGAAACTCATCAACAAAGTAAAGTGTTAACCGGCATTCCAAAAAATTATAAAAATTTCGATTGGATTTGTGAACGCGGTATACTAGCATCGAAGAAAAAGAACGTCTTCGATAGCTTGGCAAATGGTCTTTGTTGTTTTTTTTTTGCGCCGGAAAACAAATCGAAAAACATTGTTTACCATATCACTCTCTCCATATTTTTATTTCATTCAAATTGAACTACCCAGTAAATTGAACTATCTGTGTTTTATTATAGCCCTGCAGTTGATTTGAAGGTGTTAAAGTGGGGCGAGACGAAGTTCGACTGGTTCGCTAGTTGTATATAATTTTTAAAAAAATTTAAAAAATCATGCACCCGTTTTCGAAATATGGAATTTTCATTTTTTTTTTTCAAAAATCCAAGAAAAATATTTTTCAGAAATGTAGGTATGAAGTATTATTTATAATATGTAGGCTCTCCAACACAAAAATTTTGATCGAAATCCGACGAGCCGTTTATGAGAAAGTTACAAATTAAGAAAATGTTTGTATGGCAGGTACCATTAATACCAAAATATTAAAAAAAAAATTGACCAAAATGTAGACTATACATACCTAAAATAGTGCACACACTTTTTTTTCATCAAAATCGTTAGAGCCGTTTTCAATATAATTAAGATGGTAGAGAAAATTGTACGGGAGGTACCGTTATTTTTGGGGCGGGTGCCAATGGCGCAGTGCCCATAATAAGTGCCTCACTGCTAACTTAGACGTGTGGGTTTGAACCCCATTCTATACCTCCAATTTTAATTGGATCCATGCCGCCCGTGGGTTAAAATGAGATAATCAATAACCTCATTCTCAAATCTACTGTGCCAACAAACAATTCTTTCCTATCGTTCTTATCCTTTTAACTAGTGCCTGGTAGTTCAGGTTCCATTTAAAAGACCTTAGGTCTTACAGGCATATAGTTAAAATAATTATTATTGTTATTATTATTATTATTAAAAATATGATTCAAACATATACATATTTTGGACAATCACCTAAAACGCTTAAATACCAAGTTTGAAGAAAATCGCATCATTCGTTTGGGCTGTAGAGATTTGTACAGGCAGACAGACAAAATTGCGGCAACAACTTTTTTGGTTTTCTCTATCATCGTTATGTCAAGTTTGATTAAAATCTCGAGTTCGATTTTGTTTCGAAATGCAAAACTTGCCTTATAGTGCCTACATATATAACATAGCAAGGTAAAAAGAAAGAAAAAGGGGTATCTGAAAAACATTTATTTTATTTATTAATTTCATATGAACAGGTATCCATGTTATTAATGGGGGATAGTACGATAACTCAGGTGCCAAAAAATAAAAATGGATTCTTGCAGAAAAGTTAGTTACAAATATTATTTTAATATTGGAGGGGGGTCTATCTCCCACAGTTTGGCCGAAAGGGGCAATTTTATAAAAAAAAAGTACTAAAAATGGAAACAAAAATATTTTAAAATAACGGTAATACTTACAAATTAGTGTAATAACTTTTTTTTAAAGCCAATACATTAATATATTAGCTACTTTTTAAATCATGCATAGTTTTTGAAAAAAAAAACTGGTTTTAAACTCAAACTTTGTGAATAAAAAAAGGTTTAAAGTGTAATTTTCAAAACTGTAAAATTATATAATACTTTTTTCACAATCTTGTTGCTCTGATTAATTCTTAATCAAAAACTGAATTATATGATTTTATGTGTTCTAGTTTCTGAGAAAATTGAAAATTACTAAAACTACTTTTTTCATGAGATTTTTTTTTGTATTTGCGGTGACCTCACTTTGAGGGGAGAGTACCATAACTACGGTGCCGCAAAATAATAAAGGACTTTTGTAAAGGGACTTAATACAATCAGTTTATCCTACGAAAAAGGTGACCATCTCCCTCCTTTTAGGGGTTAGGTTCAATTTTCTAAAAAATGACTTAAAATTAAAAAAATATATATTTAAAAATAACGGCAGCACTTACAATAATACAATTATAGGTTTTCTGAAGCCAGAACATTGTCTTCTTATCATTTGTTTCAACATAACTAATTGCAGTAATAGTTTTTTTATATTTATTTATTAAAGTTGCAGTATAGATTGCTTTTTTTCATTTGGTAAGAGATATCTAAGAGATTTAGGATAAACATTTTCCTTTTCAACTATAAAGTAAAGTAAGCTAACATATAATAATAATAAGTAGTAAAGCATTTTAAAATTTATTATTCAAGGGTAAGCTACAAATAAAAACCCTTATAGAACTCTTAAACTAATATTGCAAAAACTCCCACGTTTATAATTACGTTTACGATCACAAAATAAATCCATTGACAAGCCTGTCCAGCCCAAATTCACATCATCTATCAGAAACATATAATAAAGTACAATTTTAAATTATGCATGTATAAATTTATGGTGGAGATAAATAGTTAATAAATTCGTTATAAGAGTAAGAACAATTTACATAAAATTTTTGTGTTAACTTTTCAATAAGTGAGTCCAAACGATTGACACTGCTTTGTTCATGAAGCATGTAAGTTGAATAACACCAAGGTAAATCAAGCATCATCTTAAGAATTTTGTTTTGACATATTTGGAGCTTAAATTTGTGAGTTTTGTCACAATCGAACGATGATATCGACAATGTTCAGACCAGTCAATGTTAACAGAGCATATTCGAAGATGTACATTATTTGGGAGAAATCAAGATTTTCGCCTCCTGTTAACCAAATAGCTTGTGTTTTCAATGGATTTACTTTAATCTTCCATTTAAAAAAGCATTTTTTTATTGAACAAAAAAAACTCGTTTGCAATGTATGACAGGCACCAATAAAATAAGTGCCGGATGTAAAATAGCTGTTTCATCAGCAATCTTTGCAATTCCAATTATTATTTCCAAGATTTGGTACTCGTAAGTTGGAGACAAATATTTATATTGAAGATGATGGGACCTAGTACTGTACCTTGAGGCATTCCATATGGAATATTATGTATAGAAGATATTTTATTTTGAACTTTTACTAAAAATTTTCTCCCACATAAAAAGCTTTGTATAATTTTTACTGTCGCCATTGTTAAGTTAAATTGGACAAGTTTGTGTATCAGTGTGTCATGCCAGACAGTGTTGAAGGCCTTTTCAATATCCAAAAGTACCAAAGCAGTTGACTCTTTTGTTTTGAACTTTTCTTTTACATGATTTATAATTCTCAGAATTTGATGGTTGAATCCAAATTGATACTCGGTCAGAATATTATTCGCAGTTGGTGATTATCAAGATTTTCCTTGATTATTTTTTTCTAAAAGTTTGCTTATAGAGCTCAGCAAGCTTATAGGCCCATAGCTGCTAGCATCATCTTTTGGTTTGTCAGGCTTTGAAATTGGCATTACCATGGCAGTTTTCCAACAATCTGGAAAGTAGCCTAATTTAAAACAAGCATTGAAAATTGATGTAAGTAATCGTAAGCCTGAGAGGGGAATAGGTTTGAAAAGTTTATTGCTTATACCGTCCATGCCAGGACATTTTTAATTTTTTAAGCTTTGAATCAATTGTATTTGATACATCAGTGGAAGTGCTGCCATCACTAAAATTAGCAGTAAAGTTTTTTGAAAAAATTACCTTCAAACACAAAATGTATCAAACATTTTTTTAAGTAGCGAAATTAAGTACTAATTAGCTTTAAATATTAGATGTCCTAATATATTCGTAATCGAACATTCAAAACTAGATGGTTTTATGTCATCTAGTTTAAAATTAAAAATTACCAAAACTGCTTTTTTATGAGATTCTTATATGTAGGTATTTATATACTTATTTAGAAAACAGCTGAGGATAAATTCAAAGTTTCTTTAAATCCAGACTCTGCAATACAAAAGAAATCTTGAATACGCCCATAACCTCGCACCCACACCATAACCTATAGTGTGCCCTGGCCGGGGCGTGTGCCCCATACATACCTCAATGGTTTTCTACATTTTGAGTTTAAAGGTATTTTTTCAAAAACTATTGACGCACATAACTAGATTGAAACAAATGTTAAGAGGACAAGTTCTTGGATTTTAGAACACCTATTTTCTCTTATTGATGCAATTGTGATTCGTTAATGGCTTGAGTATTGTCTTCGCTCCATATACGGCAAGTTTGCTTATTGACGAAGCCGTTTAACCAGCAATGAGCTTCAACACTAAACATAAAGCAATTAAACAATTCTTCGACGAAGTGCTCTATATGAACTTCGCGAAGAGATATATTATTTTCAAAGTATGTAAATTTCCGCAATTTGCAAGCGTTGTTCCTGTGTTAAACGGTTCATGATGAATTGCCAATTCTCACTGAACAGAAATGTCAACAGAGTTTGACATTCCCAACTATCAAACCATAGTCAAGAGCCGTCGAAACTTCTCATTCAGCTAAACAAAAACAATATTTAAATATATAGAGCAAAACTTAATTCAAATAGTGTATAGTGTAAAAATTGCACATTATTTATCAGTTCTTTTTATTTATCTTATTCTTCTAAGATGAATACATTAATTTTCAATGAATGAAATGTATGTAAAAAAAATGATTTAATCAACTAAATTAAAAATTATTCAAACAAAAACAACTTAACTACTTAAGGTACAAATCTTCATAAGGGAACTTTTTAAAAACATTCAAAGCAACATTTCGAACTACTTCAGATAGCGCCATATGAATCGATGGTTGTAATTCATCCCAAACATCACTCCAATTCTCATTCAGGAATAAATTCAAATTTTCACCTAAAGTCTTATCACCATGGAAGAGATTTGTAAGTTTTATTTGAAGTCTGTTCGGAAAAGCAATATAATTGAATTAGTATCTATATTGGCATATGTATTATCTAATGAATAGTTTTGTTAGAATTCAACTTACTTTTCTGGTTCGAGAAGAATCTTCAACTTGTCAATACCCAAGAAAGTGTTGCCACCTTGGATGTTCAAACTTGGTTTGAACTTAATGGAAAATTTAGGTTTGAAAATAGTAATGTCAGCATCACCATCACCTTGAATGGGAAGGATTAATATGCGGCCATCGGCAATATATTTGCCACGCAGTGTCATCTTTGGTAAGCTGCCGTACAATTCAAATTTGCTTGTTTTTGGATCTGCTTCAAAA
Source organism: Philhelius pedissequus (assembly GCA_910595825.1). NCBI lineage: Eukaryota > Metazoa > Arthropoda > Insecta > Diptera > Syrphidae > Philhelius > Philhelius pedissequus. The sequence goes on from OU343161.1 coordinate 166,871,245, forward strand.
CCACTATAATAAATATAAAAACGAGATATGGTTTAGGTATAGAATTATTAATTAAAATTCACTTACACCACTTTGTCAATATGTGCATTTGACAATCCACCGATAAGCAAGTCCTTAAATTTCAACCTAAAACTTAAGGAACCCGATCGGCCATCAGAAATGTCAAATCTTTTGATTGCAAAAGGTTCTAGTATTGGAAAGCCAGCCTCTGGATAACCTGTCTTTGAAAACCTCTGAATTAAGTTTAACGATGTTTGTCGTATGCACTCTGTATCTCCGGCATGACACTGATTAATGTCGGTAGCTAAATTTGAATTAAACAATGAAAAAATTAAGCAAATAGGTACTCCTTTTACATACGAGTAAGTTGCCATTGTTTTAATAGAGAACAATTTTCATTGGCTTTAAAAAAAAAAAACACATATGGTTTTCAAAATCAAAGCAAGTACCATTATCGTTGGAAACTTTAAAGTTATGAAAAAGGTTCACTTAAAAACTAGCCATAGCTTTCAAAAAACTTACGAAAAGATTGTGTTCCCATCATGAATACCAAACATACCAAAACCGAGACCAAATTTCGCAAAACCATTATGCTAAAATCTATGACACACTTGTATTATATTATTTATAACAAAATCTTAAATAGTAAAACTAAGCTAGATGAAGGGGTGGCTTAAGAATTTTCTAAACTCCACTCCAAATTCGCCTCTAAACCATTCAAGCCCAATACGCAAACTGTATAGACAATCTCTCATTACACGCGTATTTATAAATTTTTATACAACGATTAAGGAAAATAAATTATACATACATTTATATGTACATAATTATTTCCTTATGCTGACAAATATACAAAAAAAAAGAAATAAAATGACGAAAAAGAACAAACAATAATATCAACAGAAAAAAGTATGAAAAAAATTAAACAAATCCAGCCGGGTTGTTGCTGTTTTTTCAAGGTGGTCAAGATTCAAGATCTTGTCTGGCCAAGTTATAGACACTACTTGCTCATCGTGATAGCCAAAAACATTAAATAAGATACAAAAATAAGCTTGGTGTCAAAAAAAAAAAGATTTAAATTTGTTTTATTTTATATGAAAGTGACTTCGTATGAATTAGTGTTTTGTTACAGTTTCACAGAGACTGAGGTCCATTTTTACAGGACACATTTGCCTTAAAAAGTTGTACTTGAATCTACCATTTTCAGCATTATCAAAGACATAATTGTAATAGATTCGTACTACGAATCCGAACAAAATATAATTGCTCCCGTCCGACGTACTCTGTGAACGGGAGCAATGATACTTTTTTTTCGGGATTTTTAGTACGAAATTCTTACGACTGTGATAATGCTATACAATAAGATCAAAATATTAGTATATATTACATTAGTTAAAAGTTGGGATTCCCTTGTTTCACAATTGCGACAGGTGGCATGTCATTTTTTTTTCATCAAGTGACAGTTTGAGAGAAAACAAAAACATTTTATATTCGGTAATGTTGAAGGCGACCTATTGTTTTTATTCGCAAATAAACGTTTATATTACATTACATAAAGTGTACAAATTATTTACTCATTATTTATGTATATATATTTTATTAATTGGCTGAGCCATAATACGAAGAAAGCTAGTGGAAAACGTTCATATATATAAATATAATTAACCAGTGGCTTGTTGTACTTTTCATTCAAAGAAATACAATTTTAATTTCAGTACCCAAATAATGTGTTACCAATGAGCTCGAATTGTAACTTATGGTGTTTTCAAAGAATAATATAGTGAAAATGATATTTGTAGTTCTTAGATTCTTCAAGCAAATATTTAATTTGTTGTGAATATTTTGAATTTGGAATATTTTCTTTCATGGCTTTATAAACTGAAATTTATGTTAGATAGTGAGATAATCCGGTGAAATGACGAGTCTTGTCATCACTTTCTTAAAAAAACTCTGCCCATTTTTGTTACTTTTTTGGAATTCCACAATTTCAATTTTTTTTTTTTTAGCTAAAAGAAGGTCCTACTTCTACATTGCTGAGTCCGTTTAACTCCTCAAGTCCGTTTAAGCCCCTTAAAATGAAATTTAAAATCATTATCAGTAATTTTATATGTCCAATGATAACAATGTACCAATTGATTTAGCAGTACTTGTATTTCGACAGACATATAGGTGATGATTGCCTATGGATGCCCGGTGTGGTTCAACGTTGCCCCATCTCAAATGGAAAATATTCGGGTGCTTGAGAGGCAGTGTCTTCGACGTTGCCTTGGATTACACAGAACACCAGAGTCGGAGTACAAACGACATTATTCCAACCAGGTTCTATACAACGGAGCCAACATAAACAGAATAGATAATTTTTTGTTTAAGCTGATTCGGGGCACGTTGCAAGAGCGATGTCCTCAACTAACAACTTAATTTTTGGGGCGTATTACCGCAATACGAATATTTCGAGAGTGCGCGGTTAAGAGGCTACATGCCTCCCGAGGCATTCCTCTATTAGGCAGTCGAGGGCTGATACAGGATGGAGGGGCGGTTCCGCTCATCTACCACGTCAGCCGGAAAACTGTGAATAGCCGACTCCTGTATGGTCGAGACGTCATCGCTCAAGGTGGAGAAGAGCTCCTTCGGTTCAGTAGGACTGTGTCCGATCGGGACCGGAGGGATAGGGCGAAACAGGAGAACCAGTTCTGGTGGCTCTCTGAACAGCATCATAATATTTTAAGTCGATGAAGATGGTATATCTTGGCCGACTTACATAGATTTAGGGTAATTAGGTATAGGAAACAGTCAGGGTGGCACCAGAAAAAAAAATTATTAAAAATATGTATGTATGCGGGGGCATACGTGCATGTATCTGTACATGTATGTGCGTACGTATATGTATGTGCGTATGTACATGTATGGGTGGGTTGCATGTGTTGTGTGTCTGCATGCATATAAAAAATAAACAAAAAAAATTTAAAAAACGAAAAAAAAATGCTGCTGTGGCTGTTAGGTATTTTAAGTTATTTTTAGTTAGTATAAGTTAGTTTTATTTAGTTTTAATTATTTTTAATCTATATTTAGGTTTAGTTTATAAGTAAAAAAGAAATGATAAGATACCAAGTTTTTTGTTAATAAGTTTCCTTAGTTAAAAAATAAAATAATTAGATTTAATTAAAATAGTTTTTAGGTCGAAAGACATTAGTTCTAAGAGTTATTGTTTAGTTTAGAGCGCCCGTAAAGGGTCAGTAAATTAGTTGTAAGTTATTGATAATTAGGCTAGTTTTAAACATTTTTGTCTAGCTTTGAGATAGTTATAAGTTAATATTAAATAAAAATGAAATTAAAAACAAAAAAAAAAACAATTGATTTAGTAGGTTTCTTGAAAGGATTTATTTCGTACAAATATTTCTGTCAGTACTCTTCTTCTGGGTATGTTTGCTCTTCCAAGAATACTTCATCTGCATTTTCAATTACATCTTCAGCTTCAGGAGTTCTACCTATTCCATACTAAAGGAAATCTGTAAAACCTGCTATTTTCTGCGTTCATTTTGTTGTTTGAACAGTTCTTAATGCAGGAATTTATTGGCATTTTCACGGCTTTTAAATAATTTTTACAATTTTAAAATTTGTTCAGTTTTTGATAAACAATATTAAAATTGCTCTTTTAACACTAAATACACAATAATAATTGTGTTTCACACTTGCATAAAATATTTTGTATAGAACCAGTTATGCCGCCAACAATGTTTTCCCTTAAAGTGATTTATCTGTCAAAGTATTTTTTCTGTAATTTGAATGTGACGTTTTCCGCTAATTCCCTATTGCCAAATTTATGCATTTACACCTAAATTACTAAATCTTGCTCTTGAAAAACCAAATTCAATACACCGTGCATCTTTCATGAAAATTAGAAAGATAGTTAGACATTGTTGGATCGAGCAGGGGCGTCATGGGGGTCATGAAACCCCCCAGAACCCCAGAGCAATGATAATCAATCTTCTCTTATAACCAAAAAAGGGGGAACATAAAGATAGGTCTCGGTAAATTTTTGGTAGGTTGGAATAAATTCAAAGGATATATTCTGATATGTACTAAACAGAGTTGGGACTTCTTATAAAAAAATATTCGGTTCACAAAAACGTTAAGCCTCTGAGCAGACACACACTTTTTTAATTGCTTCATATTATGTAAGAAGCCTTAGGTTTTTGTTAATAAGTATTAGTAGTACATAGTATTTTAAACGCGAATGCAATGTTTTATAATACCTACATAGGTATACATATATTTTCAGCACGTTAAACTGAGTTATAGCTTTTGTTTATTGATATTGATTTTTAAATTGTATACAGTTAGCAACAAAAAAGAAATAGTGCTAATCACGGGAACAATTTTTAGAGCGGATCAAGCGAAATGCGATGTAAATCACGAAAAACCAATACAGTGTTCTAACTTAGCTCAGAATTTACATATTTAAGACTTGTTGGTAGCAATTTGCAAGACTGTCTTAAATGATGATATTGACACTTAAAAGTTCTGACCCATCATTTTTTAATATCAATAATTTGAACGAAAAAAAAACAGTATTGCCATCAACGAATCGCAATTTCATCGAAACATTTACCAATTTATATTATTCTCGATTGCAAATTGCAAAAAAACTAATTGCAAATTACCGATTTGCAACAAATAATATTGTCGTAAATCAAGATATTTTTTTTTACTAAATTTCTACTTTTTGTTGACAATATCACACAAAGTGACTGGAATTTTTAAGAACCTTATAAAGGGGGATTTGTATGTATTTCGTCGGTAGAGCATAGCCGATTTTGTTTATTCTTAATGTATGTATATCAATGTATCTTATTTAAAAAAAGTTACATTTTACTTACTTTAACTTGCAAGCTACTGTTTTCCGATCAAATGCGCAACATCTGTGCCAAATGCTCGTGACAGAAATAAATAAGATAATGCTTTTGAATTCAGATTTTTGAAGTATTTTTAATGTTTTTCTGTTATTGCTCCTGATTCTTATCATCTGATGAAAATGGGCTTGTCGCACGTAAAACAAATCTATACGAAAAAAAAATTAAAATTGTTGTTCTTTTTGGTTAAATTGAATGAGCTTTATCCTTAAGCAATTAAATATTTAAGCGAAGTTGGAGTTGTATTTCCAGAAATTATTTTCAATAATTTATATATGTAACTATAAAATATTTGTTTTTCTTAATTCTGCGAGAAATCTTGTGCGATTATGGGATTCAGGGGCTGAATTCCGCAAGCATGAATTAATTTTCGTTAACATAAATTATTTAAACTCAAAATATGGGTGAATAAATTTGCCTATCTGTATACGCGTTATCTGTCAAAAAAAAAGTGAATCCCACCCATGTATGTGTACACGATTTTCTGTGTATACAGATAAAACTCCAGCTTGCGGAATTGAACCCCAGGCTCTGAATCTGACATTGCATGCTCACTTAGATTTTATTTAATGGGGCTTAGCTAACACGCGGTCTCCATTAGCGATAAATTTAAAAGCAAACGTGCAATAGCAGAAAGCAGGTAGCAGAGAGACAGAGAAATTTGCGTTGGTGGGCATTTCATAGCATACTTTTTTAGTTACTGAAGAATGTCGAAGGCAACTGATGCTGGTAGAAACAACAACAACAAATGATATTTAGAAACGCCACAACAAAATGAGAGTTCCCCTTGCGATAAAGCAAGCGATGAGCAGTATGCGATGAAAGCATGCTTTCCATCGCATGAAAATAAAGCTGCGATTTCGGTCTCCATTTGAGATACTCGTACTGAGAGCATGCCTTAAAGCATGCTCTAGATTTATAGCTAATGGAGACCGCACGTAATGGGCCTTTTCGGTAATATCCCAGGGAATTTCGCTTCTCACGGAATATTTTATTCCCTCGAACTTTAAAATAATCAACATGTTTCTATGCTAGGGATACAAAAATGGAAAAAAAGAAATTGAAGACGGGCGTAATGTACCAGTGTCTCTACTCTCTACCATCAGAAATGTCAGACGCTTGTTAAGGACATTATTTATATCCAAACAATTCTCCATACTTAGGCGCGTTAAAATTTGGTTGCGTGCAAATATGGCAGATGATCGCCTCACCGTTATTGAATTAATGAACGTTAATCGCTTTATCGCAATCGATGTTGATGAAATTATAACAAGATTTTCTGAGAAAAAAACAAAGAAGACTAGACTTAATAATATACATTTCTTAAGGATACCTACATTCAAGCCTAAGGGAAGTGTGTAACACATCCTTTACATAAAGTTTTGTGTATTAAACTCTTTGGGAATTTATTTTGGGTAGGGGTTCAATGAATCTTTTTTTTTGTACCAACTATTTCCAAGACTGTGTGTTCGCTGAACTCCGAAACAAGCGATAGGATAGTTTTTAATATTTACAAAAAACTGCATACCAAAATTTACGAAAAATATTTTTATATAGGTTATTTTGAGATATTACATTTATTCTTTTTAAAATAAGTCATTCAGCATTATTATTTATGAAAATGACATCGTCAATTTTCCCACTGAAATTTTAAATTCTCTGGATATGCCAGGAATGCAGCCACACAAGTTCTGTCAACAAAATTTGTTCACCGGCCATTCTTTTGCCTAAGTTAAATCCACAAAAATTATGTAACGGTGTACGACGTACCTGAATCAATGATATTCACGGGAAAGTTTGAAGAAAAAGTTCTCGAATTCCTATGATTCCATCAGAATCAACAAAACTTTCAAAAGGCCACAATTCCCGATACGTTTGGCTTTTACGCTGACGATAAATAAGCTGCAAGAGTGCAAGGGCAGACAATGATAATTTGTGGCTTGGATTTGGAGAAACCGTGTTTCTACCATGGATGGGCAGCTGTATGTTGCATGCCCACGCCTTGGAAAACCATCATTTATTTGTTTTAATGAAAAATAGATTAACGTGTAATAACGTTCATCATTTAGTTCTTACTTAGCAGATACCCGTGCGTTGCTACGGACCCACGGGAATCTAATGAAATAATCTATCCACCTACAAAATTTCATTCAAAACCGTTCAGTCCTTGAATGTAGCATGCTCGCCCTCGCTGCGCTCTTATTGTATATGGGCTGGTTCCCGAGCCGCTTGCTGTTGGCAAAAAATTTAGATTTTGTCGTGTTCGTTGACTTCGATGTTCGTCGTGTATGGTCAGGTTCGCGAATAAAGCGAAGATTTTATATTGTATTCAAAAACTGAGAACTACAAAAATAAAGTTGGTAAAAATAAATAATGGCTAATCTTCCAGCTGCTTCCCAAATTTAATTAAAATCCATTCAATGGATGAAGCATGAATGCGGAACAAATACCCATAAGTATATATTTTGTTCATATTTAAGCCCCCCCCACCCACCGTTTGGTTCCATTTTCGGGATAAAAATGATGTATGTGATAATCGAGTGTTTTTGTGAATGTGTGTGTGTGTGTGCGTGTGTCTGCATGTGTGTATGTATGTTATTCCAGACTATAATCTATCTCTGCGCCAAATTTTATTTAGATCCGTTCAGCCGTTCTGGCGTTATTGAGCAAAAAATATCCATTTATCCATCGATTCAAACTTTCACATTTATAATATTAGTAGGATTAAGGGAAATAACTGATTTCTACTAATTAGAATCCTTACCAATCACTACCTTAACACCACCAATATTTTAATATCTAATAATTGAACGGGTCTGCTGGAATATTATATAATTATATTAAGTACAGGTACCTGTATCGAATAAATTAATCTTTTGTCGTATTCTATCTTCGATCAACATGACCCCCCCCCCCCAAACATAAATCCTGGATCCGCCCCTGAGTTAGAGACAAAAAGGAACCCTGATATACACACGCATTCATACGACTTATTGTATTGAACGTTCAGAAAGTTGTATATGTAATAAAAATACAGCGAAGCAAATATTCATCGATACCAATTTTTGTTTTTTTTTTGTAATTGAACGCGCACTAAAGGGGTTTTTAATACCCTTAATATGATCAAGCAGAGTGCGAGCATTCGGAAAATAGGGAAAGATTTAAAAGGAAACACCGATCTACATTAGTTTTAAGGTTCAGAATATGAAAATGGGAGGACAAAATAGGATCTAGTAAAGCATTCCACATTCGTGTTGAATGATTAAAGAAAGAATCTCTGTACTTAAATGTACGTCCGAAGTTGGACTGAAGGGTAGACTGATGAGCATTCGTAGAAGCGCGAGTATTACGGTTGAATAGTTTAAGGGGAGGAACGCAACTTTCTATTTCCCAAGAACATTGTTTATTAAAATAGCGATAAAATAATTAAAGACATGAAACATCCATTATAGTTTTATCATATATCATTGTTAGAGCTCTATTTTGAATACTATGTAAGAGATTTAAATGAGTTTCGGGAGCTCCTGTCCAAATATGAGAGTTATATTCGAGCTTTTGACGAATGAAGGCTTTATAGATTACAACCAGATCAAAAGAAGAGACAAATTTTTTGCTTCTTCGAAGAAATCCCACACACTTTGCAGCGTTTTCGCCGACATCGAATATGTGGTCATTCCACAAGATATAGTCTGTTACGCACATACCCAGGGCTGATATAGGTGTTTTCTTGAACAGAGTTCGAACATATAGATTATGCTCTGAACTTGTACGAAACAGAGCGAGCTCTGAACACTGATATGCTTTTTAAACACACTTGAACTACACAAATCGGAATGCATTTTCATTTTAATCATAAAAAGCAATATAATATAAAACTACCCTTTTTTGTACATAGATACACACCAGGCACAGAAAATCAACTTCTTTCGCAAACTTTATTGTAAATATCTGATTATTTTTTTCTTTATATTTTCCTTGACACACATGACATTTGGTGTGTTCAACAATTTACTTGCAAGCTTACATATTCAGAACGAAAGAGGAAACATACATTTGGAGCTCTGAATGCTCGGAGTTAAAAAGAAATACAAACAAATTTTTTGACAACCTAGACTCTGCTCTGAACTAAAAAAGAAAAATGCCTAATGCAACACGGAACATGTAATAAGGTAAGACCGAATCAAAATAATTATTGCAAATTAGTGAGTAAACCAGTTAGTTCTTAGCTTTCTCTGTTCGGAACAAATAAAACAGAGCATTCTCGTACGTTATGCACTTAAACTCTATTTAGAAGAGATTTACTGGCTTAGTTATTATGGGCTTATTCAAATAAAATATTCCATGTGAAATATAAAAGAGTAAGAGACAGAGAAAGTTGCAACAAAAAAAAATCGTTGGACGAGCGAAACACAAGACTGAGTTGCACACAGTGTCCTTTGTTGGCATATACCAAAAATTGAAATTATCAACCCTTAACACAGGAAATCGGCATAGGTCATATGAAAAATGACACATTTCGATACAAAAACACTTTTATAATGCCTCTTAAAAACTTCAAAGCTTATACAAATAGAACATGACCTTATGTATTGATTATTATAAGTTAATGAATTAAGCTGTATACATATATCTATATTTATCAAATTTCATAAGCGTGAGATATTTAATGTTCTAATGAAATAACCGGTTGCATTCCCCCCCTAAAACAATTCAAACATACTACTCGCGTTTCTAGGAATGCTCATCAGCTTACCCTTGAACCCAACTTCGGACGTAATGTCAAGTATAGATGTTCCTTTTTAACCGCACTATACGTATGTGGAATACCTTACCCGACCGAATTTGATATTCAAGGAATTAAAACCAATTTACATCGGCGGGCGTCTCCTATCTAATCCTATCCCTGTTTCCTAACCGTTCGCACTGTGTCTCAACATTTTAAGGGAATTCATAACTTCTTGAGTGCGCGCAAAATTAAAAAAAGAATTTTTTACAAATAAGGTGTCAACAGGGCTGCCAGAAATCATGATTTATCATGATTTTCATGTTTTTTAGACCCAAATAATGTTTTCATGTTTTGGAGTACAAAATCATGTTTTTTTCTGACACAAATTTTGTCCCTATAATCGCAAAACCCAACATGTCGAAACCTACCCAACATAAACACAAGCACGAAACTTAAAGCAAAGAGCAGGATGAACACTTCATTTTTAAGTATACCCAATCTTAGCTTTTTTTTATTTTCATATAGGTAGTGTCTTTGAGTGAAGAGAACACATATTATTTTTCAATATAACACTTTATCTATGACAGCTCAGCTATCACTCGAGTAACGTAATGGGAGCGTTCGGTGACGCTCAGCTTTCTGATACATTGCTGAAAAATATTCTGTGCTTTTGTGAACGTATAAAACCCAATAGGTAACCATTTCTGTCAAAAGTCAAATCAGAGAAAAAAAGCTAATTGCTTACGATTACGCTTCAGCTCAAAGTGATTTTAATATACATTTGGTGGGTAAAATATAAATTTTAAATGAATCTTATAAAGTTGATTTTCTGACCAATTTGTGGATTTAGTACTGCACAGTGGAAATGTAGTTTTTTTCGGCTTTTTTTGGTCGCTGTAATTTTCGCAATGAAACAATCAAGTTACATTAGCTTTCCCAACGTTTCGGCAGGGGTTGCTGCCTTCTTCAGGGGTACTTTATTTACACAAAAATTACAAATAACATTAATGATTGATAAGTAAAGTAATAACACAATTATGAATACTCACTTAGACAAAATAAGTAAAATAGTCAACATTTATATTACAATAAAAAGTTAAATAAGCACTTCAAAGAATGAAGTTGAGTCTGTATGACTTGAACAAAGCACAAATTACATTTACGCTGCTGATGCGAAACGAAAAATCCCATACAAAAATGACACGACGAAATCATGAACGAAAAATTTCGCTCTACTTTTCGTTTCCCAATACGCTGCTGAACGACGAAATGTGTAATTTTAGTGGATAGCTGTACTAGATTTCTTAGTACAATTCTCCACTCTTTTCGTTCTCAATTTAATTGACCTGCACATTAATTGCTTGCGAAATTTTGACATTTCATTTTTTTTATAAAAAAAAAAAGTCAAGCTCTTGTATTGTTTATTTGATTTTTCTTTGGTTTTGGGTTTTCTCTAGTCTCTGGTTTTTCTGTGCATTTTCTGTATTAAATTATTCGAAATAAGTTCAATTCTAATTTTTGCATCAAAACCAATTTCAAAATCGACTAAACTAAATCTGCAAAATGGAAATGGGAATTTGGAAAGAAGCACACCCTTCATATATCTTATCGGCGAACAAGATATAGCGGATTTTTATTTGGAGTGCTTATTATAACCAACTATCGACTTTTCTCATACCTAGTGCTAGTGCTTAGATTAAAAATAACATATGTTCTTTTAAAATTAATTTATTTTAAGTCACTACTAAATAAAAATATTATAAACAAGATTTAGTAGTTTGTTCTGCAATTAACTGTCCATGTCACGATTTTTAAAATACATTTTTTACTCCGACTTTTAAATTCTAGCGACCTTTGACACCATATAAATATAAAAAAAAACACTCGCCATTTCTAACTACATACTTTCAACACATAAATTAAGTCAATTGCCACAAAGAAAAAATCAAATCGACCGCCCGCTACTGGCAGTACGAATATGAATTTCCAACCTGGTCGGGACAAGATGTTTCCAGGCCGGAAGCCAAAGGTAAGCGGCCTTCCGCTGCACCAACGACAATTAAGGAAATCATCGTTACCACAATAATATTTGGTTGCAAAAAGGCCATCTTAAACGATACCCACCTCTATTTAGAAAGCCTGTTTCCGATCTCATTGATTGGCGATTTTATACCATACCCCAGAACTTATTTGTCAAGTTCAGACAATCTGTTTAATGTTTACTTCGTGAAAATCGGCACGGGATGGACATTGTTATTTAGTCTACAATTTCTGGTGATGACCTCGCTAGTCCTTTGTTGTGTTGATAGAAAGAAGATGATGACAAATCACTTACCTCGCATTGCCATCGCTACCTTGTTTTTCATTTCTGGTTTTTTAATGTAATTAAACCATCGTATGGCAGATGCCCTGCTCGTGGATTTGATAGCAAATCAAGCTGCTTGCAAGCTGGTCACTTGTCAATTGGATTTGACAATTAAGGCCATGCATTTATACTATTCATTCGATTTTGGTATTAATTGAGGAAGCAAGACCTATAGTTAAAATGGGAATCGATCAAAGAGCATTCGCAGCGTAGCAGAGCGGTCAAGTAAAAAACCCACTAAGAAAACTCACTGATGAACAAGTGAAAATGGAACCCGTTCCAAAGATATATTCCAAAAGCTATTCACTGTTCTCTTGGAATATATAATCTGAAAATACTTTGGAGTGTATCTTTGGAACGGGTTATCCTAAAAACTTGGTCGATACCTTTTTGTAATATACTCTTGATACTCTCAAAATCAGCATCAAAAGTTTATAGGTAGAAGGATTATTGCAAGAAATCACTCTTGAAATACGCATATTTAGAATGATGTATGCGTATTCCTGGAGCTATTTTTTTTAATACAACTTCTTTGCGAAAAATGTTGATGCTTCCTTTGAAAGTATGAAGTGCTGATTCTAAAAAGATATCGCTCACTTTTATTGGACAACTCGTTCCAAAGATATACTCCAAAAACTATTCACTGTTCACTTTGAAATATATAATCTGAAAAATATAATCAGACTATAAATATAATGGACTTTATCTTCGGAACGGGTTGTCCAATAAAGGCGAGCGATATCTTTTTAGAATCAGCACTTCATACTTTCAAAGGAAGCATCAACATTTTTTGCAAAGAAGTTGTATTAAAAAAAAATAGCTCCAGGAATACGCATACATAATTCTAAATAGCGTATTTCAAGAGTGATTTTTTGCAATAAGGCTTGTACATAAAAACGTTTGATGCTGATTTTGAGAGTATCAAGAGTATATTACAAAAAGGTATCAACCAAGTTTTTAGGAAAACCCGTTCCAAAGATACACTTCAAAGTATTTTCAGATTATGTATTTCAAGGTGAACAGTGAATAGCTTTTGAACTATATCTTTAGAATGGGTTATCCAATAAAGGCGAGCGATATGTTTTTAGAATCAAAACTTCATACTTTCAAAGGAAGCATTAACAAAACCAAAAGTAGTTTTGTCACCAAATTACTTTTAGATGTATTTTTTTTGTCACCAAATTTCCTTTACATATATTTTTTTTTTAAATAAATCTTGGACTTGAAAATGGTATCCGGAATTAGTAAGAAACCATAAATTAGAACCGTTTACACCATCCCAATGAAGCATGTAGTTTTCGAATTTTAGAGTGGTTTACCTCCCAACTTCATTGATTTTCTTAAAATTGATAGAAATTTTATCAAAGCGGCAGATAAACCAGTTTATAAATTCAAAAGTAATTGCTTAATTTGGATCATTTAAACAGTTCTGAGTCTTATTTTAAATCCTCTATGTGTAACTAGAACCTTTTTTATATCAAAGAATTATTTTATAAGAATTACATCTAAAAGTAATTTGGTGACAAAAAAATTCCATCTAAAAGTAATTTGGTGACAAAACTCATTTTTTACAACTTGTCAACTTTTTTTGACAGCTTACACCACAACTCTCGGCAAATATTTTTCCGCTGTGATTTTCGTTAGCATTTCGCTCTCCTATTGGATACCACCGAAAATTTTCGTTTCGCGTCAGCAGCGTACTAGGCTTTAGGAAGAAAGAAGAGAGCAATACACAGCAGAGATGTTTTGTGTGTCTTGTTTTCGATTCATTATGTTTTTGTTGTTGAGAATGTGTAATGTTTCTAACGTGTATCGTTTTAAAACATGTTTCTCCGTCTGTAGGATTTCAACGACCTTCAAAGTTTGGAGAATGGCCGTGTTCAATACTGTGACTGGCCAAAGCTGTCTTTTCGGAATTTTTAAGTTTAATGTCAGATTTGTGATTTGATATGCGTTGTCGAAGAAGTTGTTTTGTGGTTCCAATGTAACACAGGTTACAAGGTTCGTTTGTTTTTCCATTACAATTAATTTTGTAAATTACATCTGTTCGTTTGTCCTTATCAGGTTTCGTTTTTAGTTTTGTAAAACAATGGTCGAGTGTTTTGTTTGATTTAAAGGCAAGGCGAACATATGTCAGATTTTTTGAAATGGATTTCTTGAAGTTGTCTCTTAAAGTTGGGACGTAAACTATACTTTTGTGGTATGTGTTTGTCGGTTCTTCAGCATTATTTTTCGGTGGAATTTGCATTTTTTGTTTTGAAAGAAGACTACGAATTATGATGAAGGGATAACCGTTATCACTTAGTATTTTGGTGACTTTCTTCTCGTTGATGGCGTGGAATCGTACATCGCTTATTTTGAAAATTATATTTTTGAGGTTGGACGCGGTATTGATGATGAGGTGTCTTGCTTGATTTGATCGAAAATTAATTAATCTACCAGACGCTGTTGGTTTTTGGTACCAATCGAACAGCAAACGATTTTCTTCACGATGGATTTTTACATCCAAAAACGGTATTATTTTGTTGTGTTCGTTTTCAACAGTGAATTGAATTTTTGGATGGAATCCGTTGAGTGTCTTTAGTACTTTTTCTTGAAAAGACAGCTGATTTCGTAGTCAGCTGTACACTACGATACCTAAGTATACCAGAAATTTAGCGATAGCTTGGCTTCGATTTGGAAATCATATGTTTTGTTCGCTGTCATGGTTATCAGCTGTTGATGGCGTGTTATTTAACATGATTACAACAACAACGAACGTATTGCACAGAAAAGCTATGCGCCACCGAACGCCCCCAATGATGATGAGTAACAGAGATCAGACGATGAAACTGTTTTTTTTTTTCATTTTTCAATTATTAAAAACTTCAACCGTTCTCTCCTTTTTCAACCCTTTTTTATTTTCCTGATACCATTTTGCTTTGAACATTGAGTTCAGCTTCAGCAATTGCATACAAAAATGTTAATTTAATATCTATATTTGTTTTACATACTCAGGTTTGCAAATTGTCTATTTGAATTCTTTCTTTTGTTTTTCATTGAACGCGTATCTAACTACGACATAGGTCCGTCAAGTTTTTTTTTATTCCAAATCATGTTTTAAAATTGTTTTTTTTTATTTTTTAGTGGCATCACCGAGTGTCAATCTCTGTCATAAGCTCTTCCAGAAATCCCTATTGATTTGTATGATTTGTATTGATAAGTAGGCTAGTTTTGTGAATGTTTGTCTAGCTTTAAGTTAGTTATAATTTAATGATAAATAAAAAATGAATTTAAAAAAAAAATTAAAAAATAAGTTCCTTTTAAACAAAAAGTAGAAAGTACTAATATTATTTTAGAATAATTATAAACTTTTTTGGACACTCAAATAAATTATATTCAGCAATGAACTTGAACCTAATGAATAATTTAAAGTTCAGAGCACAGAATTGAATATATAAAAAATTGACTGTGTTAAGTGCCGCACGCGTAGGCCCTGTGTGGTCTTAAAAATAAACAATACATTGTGAACTATCGACACAATTTTGATATGCCACAGTTCGAAACACAACACAATGCACCCTCGGCAGTTTCGCATCGACAATAAAGTTCAATATTCGAATAGGTAGGTACATATATCAAGAAAAACACTCAAATAAAAATACAGGAAACCTCTACTGTCACTTCTATTAGCCTACTAACAGTTGATAATCATATTTTTTGAAGAAGGTTGCGTTACCTCGACTGGCATTTCTCTTAGCATAAACATCGAAAAACAGCTGATATTACCAATATGAATGAAGTTATAAAAACAACAAAGTAAATACATAAATGAAAAAAATTAGTAGGGTAAAACGTACGAAAGACTCCCATATTTATCCATCTCCCACATTAATCTATTTACCTATTTGAATGTCTAAACTTGACTCACCGTTAGGATTGCTTATGTAACTATTTTTCAATAGGCTTGACCTTCTATGTTGGAACGGCGATATTATGAGCTGTCAGAAGTTTCCACTCCGTAATAACGGTGGTTTCCGAATATCAAAACAAAAAAAATCCCCACACATACATAACATTTTTCTTAGCAAATTAAGTGCCCCGACGCCGGCCGCCGACGGTAACCCAAGGTACGGTTGGTCTAACTGACAAGTATAAAACTAAAAGCACGCTTTTTATATTCTAGCCGGCTTACACATTAAATTGATTCACAATTTTTTTATATTTCGAACTGAAATCCCTTAAGAAGCCGACAGATTGTCAAATTAAAATAATCACGCTTAAAGCATGAACTTATTATTTGCTTGGGAGCGTTAATGCGTACGAATCTAGCACTTAACAATTAACATAAATTCCACGCGACATAATGATTAAAATGTAAAGTAGATGGTATTACACGTCACACAGCAGGTCTTTAATTCTATACAAGTTTAGTGCAAAATTATAAAGTAAGAACACACACGCACACAAATAAAATCACATATTCAACTTGTTTAATTTCTGGGTTTCAGGTTTTCGAAAAGCATTTTCTGGTTGATGCTTAAGCTTAATGAAATTTTCCATTTAAATAAATTATGGATGGACTCGTTTGAATTGAAAAATTGTGTGTTTTGTCACGGTTTTATTTTGTTTATTTTTCATTAGCATTGTTTGTGAGTAAGTTTGTGAGTAATAAATAGTGAATATTACTATGAATTACGATTTAAGAATGTAGGAAATTTACCGGTTAAATAGATATCACATAATAACAGAATATAAAATGAACGACTGGGTCGCGCCTGGCGCGTGCCTGCTCTTATGTTCGATCACATCGTAAGCACAAGATTTTTAGTATAGAATCAGCCCAATGTAATTTTAAGATCGTTTTTTACTTATTTTTTTTTTAGAATAAACGAAATTTCTTTAATTAACAAATAATGTTAGTATTTTAAGTATTTAAAATATAGATTTAATAACATAATTGTATGGAAGCCCAGTTACCATCAAAATACCGTAGCTTAAAAAAAAACTAAAACCTTCATATAAAAACTACAAAGAAAAACCAAAAACTGAAGAAACTTATAATATGTGGACTTTGGAGAATTTTTAAAAAGATATTCTCATCGGCTTTATTGGTCTTTATGATGATTAAATTAAAGCAATTTTGATTTTATTTTCCCAACGTTTCGACGGTGGTTGCCGTCTTCTTCAGAGGTGTCTTTATTTACAAAATACAAAATTAAAAAAGAGATATAATGTTTGAACATATATATACAAGTAAACGAACGAAAATGACCGACTTTCTTTCGACTAGTACCTGAAAGATATGGCATCTGGGAGACTTGTCAATTTCGGATCTAATTAAGCCAAGCACATTCGTATGAACACTGCATCGAACTTAATAAACAAAGACTTTGCGTTGAGTGACCGAAAATTCCACTCCGCTAACGAAGAAAAAGTTACGCAAATACTCCTAGACAACAGCTTTCCGACAGAAGTTATAAGGAACTTGATACTTCGTCAATAACACCAAGTTCGTTCAGAAAATAAGCTGGAAGAGAGGAGATGTGTTTATAAAAGTGTCGTTTATGTGCCCAAACTTTCCGAAAATTTCAAAGAAATGGTCGCAAAAAACAACCCGGAAGTCAACTTGGCATATAAGTTAAACCAGACTGTTGCAACTCTATAAGGTGAACCTGAAGACGAAAACCGACAAAGATCGCCGTTCAGACGTAGTTTACAAAATAAATTGCCAAGGGAAATCGGATGAATCTTGCAATCTTTGCTATATCGGCACCACCAAACAACTCCTTCGGCAAAGAATGGCGAACCACAAGTAAGATATTCGCCTAAAAAGTTCTGCGAAGACGGCACTGGCTTCTCACAGCGTTGATACTGGTCATACACCAAACTTCGATACGTCTAAACGTTACACACTAGAGACACTGCATATAATTAACAACAAAAATAATATGAACCGCAAACAAGCCACACAAAATATATCAGCCGTTTACTGTTCCTTAGTTTCTGACAGTAAATATCATTGGCCTCGTTCGGTGGGACAACCTAACAGATTCGGATTAATTGGTGTTGTTGTAACGCCTACGGAAAAAACTGCTGATGAACTAAACATATGTTGTCAAAAACAAATCTCAAGCTACCCAAAAATTATTGCATTCGTTGAGATTCGTTTGGAAATTTGAGGAACAGCTGATACAAAACTTCAGATGTGTATGCAATACAACTGACATAACAAGAAAGCTACCTGAATCGTTTGAAAATAAATCCGCTACAAAGGTATCTTGGATAGCCTATCGGCCGCGCACCGAACGAGGCCATTTAACCTAGACTAATCTTCAAATAAGAAGTGTTCAAAATCTGTTTTTTAATCTGTTTTTTAAATATTTTAAACAAATTATTGTTTAGCTTAGTGCAATCTTAAAATTTAACGTTATTTAAGTCATATTTTGTTCGTTTATTTGCATATATATATATGTTCAAATATTATATCTCTTTTTAATTTTGTATTTTGTATTTTGTAAATAAAGACATCCCTGAAGAACACAGCAACCACCGTCGAAACGTTGGGAAAATAAAATGAAAATTGCTTTCATTTAATAATCATAAAGACCAATAAAGCCGATGAGAATTAACTTTTTAAAAATTCTCCAAAGTCCACATAAAAACCAACTTGGTCAAAACTTCTACGATATGAAACTTACGAGTATAATAACATAATATTATTAATTAATATAATAATTATTTCGATAAGTATTTCTTTCTTTAGGTTTTTATATAATGGGTGCTTTCATTACGAATGAATAGCATTCATAAATGCAAATGATATAGGTATGTCAGAGTTTAATAAATGTAAAACGCAAATATTTGCAGCTCAAATGCGCAAATACTAAATTTCACATGCATTCCGATTTTTTCCTTAAAGAAAGAGACAGTATGATGTAAATGTGGTACACTTCGTTTACTGTTCACATCTGTCCAAATTTCCGTTAGAAAATTCAAAGTTGAACTCAAAATTATAAATACACATCAGAATTGTTTCTGGTCCACAGGAAAATGAAGCAAATCAGAGAAAGTATTCATAAATGCATATTAAAATGCGTGCCCAAATAATTATTCTAACGTTAATATGATCGCAACTGATCGCATGTAAACAAAGCAACCATGTACAGGGTGCGCCAGAGAAACTTACTTATTTGACAAAAATCCCACGCGGTGATTTGGGCGGTTAGAGTGTGGAGAGGGGGCGCATCTGGAGGGGGAAGTTCCCAAGTTTGTTTCTCCTTCCAGTCAGTTGCCATCATGCTCTGGTCTAGGGAGCAGCGGGCCTTCGCAGTCGAGAGCTTCTTTTCTAACGGTCGCTCACTTGTTGCTACGCAACGTGCCTTCCGCGCTCGCTTTGAAATTCCTCCTCACAGACTTGTTCCTGGCCGTAATTCGATTCTGTCGTGGGTTAACTCATTTTGGGAGTGTGTAAGTGTCGCTAAACCCAGAAATGGACTTCAACGGACTATCAGAACTCCGGAAAATATCGAAAGAGTGAGGCAGTCAGTTGTACGTTCTCCCCGGGGTTCAGCTCGAAAACACGCAGCTGCTATGGGAATTTCTGACACCACTGTTCGACGAATTCTCCATGAAGACCTTCTATTTCATCCCTATAAATTGGCTGTAGTGCAAGAATTAACTGAACGCGATTTTGTTGCCCGTCAAAATGCGTGTGAAATGCCAAAATACCGATTGATATGCTGCAAAGAGTGGAGACGAAATTCAAAAATCGACTTCATCAGTGTATGCGCAATGGGGGTCGCCATTTACCCGATGTCATTTTCAAGACTGCATGAAAAAAAATTGGGATATTGTATTCTCAAATAAAAAAAAATTAAAACAATTCAATTATTGAAGTACTTTTGTTTTTATTGATCTTTCAAATAAGTAAGTTTCTCTGGCGCACCCTGTATTTACGAAGGCACCCAATATATTAACTGCGTTTTATTATCTACGGGCCTCTGGTTCTGGGGGGCTGTGGCGTAGCTAACATGGGTGACACCCGGGGCGGCAATAATGGTGTCACCCCCCACCAACATAATAAAAAACAGTAAAATTAATAAGAATCCCTTATTACGAGTATTAACGTTTTTTTTATCTATCAATATCTATCTATATAGAAATGAATGTTTGTATGTATATCCTTTATAGAATCGTAAACTATGCATGTGACCATGTGAAGATCTTTAGCAAAGTTGTTGTTCATGAGCCAGGGAAGGTTTCTGACTTGGTACGGGCAATTTTCGACAGGTATAATCAATAAAATCAGTAAAATGGCGTAGCCAGCAAGGGCGTAAGCAGTAGGAGACAGGCGGGACAGTTGCACACCCCCCTAAATTTTGTAATGTATTAAAAAAAAGTAGAAAACTTCTGAATTTCATTTTATTTCAAGAAGAGTTTTTTTTTCAATTCAAAGTCCATTTGAATAAGAAACAAGATATTTTATTAGACATAGAAATTTCTATTAATATTGTAAATGTGCAATGTGCCCATCATATGGAAATGATCATCATATGATAGCTCCAGGAATAAGCAGGGCAAATATCCAAGTAGAACGATATACTGATTTTGATATTCACTTAGAATGGATAACATATCTTAGTCGAATACAGATGACATTACACAACAACAAATAAGACAACTATAGTATCTAAATTAAAAATACTTACTGGAATAAATGGCTGGACTTCTCAAGTTTGTCTCTTATTTTCTCAATTTAATTAATATGATGATTTTTTTTTTTATAATTTTGCACGCGCTCAAGGGATTATGAATACCCTTTATATGTTTTAAACACAGCGCGGCATTCGGTGAAAGAAGAGAAAGAAGCATAGAAAAATGTGTGGCGCGACGTATTGAGATGGTGGTTGTTGTCTCAGATTTTATCTCCAGGGATGGCGGCTGAACTAATGCGGAGAAAATTACCGTGTCTTATTTAATTATGTCTCTTATAATTCGCATTATTTTATTTTTATTTCGTTGTCATATTTATGAGAAGTTTACTCAATCACATGTTGTTACTGTTATGCCTGAACAGCATGTAATGTGTAAACCAGCAACTCATTTTATGACAATTCTTAGAAATGTTTTTTAATGGAATATAAGAAGACATAGACAAAGGCAGGAATCGAACCTGCGACCACGAGGTTGACAGACGAGCACACAACTATCGCGCGACGGCCACTCCCAATGATGTAATTTCAATTAGATAATTAGCTCATAAAAATATAAGAGACAGTACAACTTAAATGAAATTTAGTTGATCGTAATGAAACTAAACAAAGTCGACTGGAAATAGGAACAAACGTTGAATATAAAAGCCATCAGATTCGGAAGTCCGAGTTAGATGTTCAATACCAAGGAGTATTTGAAGTAATTGGATATGAACAACTCACCTTTTGACCGATAAAAGTTTAAGACAATTATTACTGCAACACGAGAATCACTTAAGCCGATAATTCAGTCCAATCACAGATTCCATCGTGAAAAATCTCCGAACGGATTGTTACGCTACGAACACCTCAGGTGTTTACAGAATACGAATGGAATCGAAAAAAGCCTTGGCTTATTGAACGCTTTCACTCACAATTTCGAAATCAGCAGTGTTACGTCAATGTATCGTAAGATATGTATTTGATCATGTGATGATCTTTAGCGAAGTTGTTGTACATGAGCCAAAGAAGGTTTTTGAGTTGGTACGTTCGGATAGATGTGTTTTAATTTTACATAGAGCATAAATATATATGTATATAAATAATATACCTGCCCATCCTACAAATAGCCAACATAGCTTTTATTCATAAGAAGCGAAAAAGCACACACAGTGTAGTGTTCCAGTCCAGTAAACCAAAGCAACACGAAATCTCTGTAATAAATCAGTTGCACAGAGTACAGCCAAGCAAGCTGTTTTGTTTTCGTTCAGGTATATACTCGAAATAAATTGTTTTTAAGTTAGTTGTATACTTTTGTAATTAAATGTCAATTATTTTCAATTGATAAAATTTACTGATATTATAATTTTTTGCCATGGACACTGCTAGTATTCCAGTGTCGTCAACAACCGTGGCTACGATAGTGTCTTTTGTTTGAGGTATATCACGTGTAAATAATAGGCACAATATTGGACCTAGAACACTCCCATGTGGTACCCCAGCCAATATTTCTTTGAGATCCGAGTAATCGTTTCCATGTCTTACTCTAGGAAGTCTACTTTCTAGATATGCTTTTAAAAGCGTATTAAGTGCTTTAGGCAGCATTTGTTTTAATTTAAAATTTAGGCCTACGTGCCACACCTTGTCAAAAGCTTGCGACACGTCTAGGAAGACCGCCGAACAAATTTTCTTATCTGCAAGAGTTTTTTCAATGAAGTCAGTGATCTTAACCACTTGGTCAATTATTGTCGAGTACTTGCTTCTATGATGTTATAAATGTGAGGGAATGTTTGATCTGCAATTACCCGTCAATGAAACGACAACGGATTTTGATGAAATTTGATAGGTATATGGATGGGGCACTGGATGATCACATTATAATATTATCCTACGGGAGAGGCTAAAATATGAACAAAATATACCTCTACCTAGGTGTTTGTGATTCTAATGAAATTTGTGTAAGCAGATAGATGAGAAACTGGATTATCCTACAAAAATTATCGATTTAACTACATCATTTACAATATAAATGGTTGTATAATATTAATTGTTTTGAGATTAAAAATTTGCATTTATAATATTATTTCTGTAAGTTATTGCTTGTCTGTCTGTAAAACATAACTGCCTAGATAAATTCTACTAATCTTTAAGAACAGGACACCTACCAGTAAAGTGCAAAACATTTTCTCTCTCCTAGAGGTTGCAATTGCAATGACTGCAATAGATTGGTAAATTAGAACAATGTGGTATATATCATTAACTTATAAGATAAAGTCCCGAAATCTCTGCTGTCATTTGGTATTTGCCTTCAAGCTGAAACACGAACATAAGTACTTTCCCAACGCACACAAGAATCTTTTCTGTTCCTCTAGCCACTTAGATAATACAGCCCTAGTAATTAGTTTTTGTGACTCATTTTACTCACTCACTGCGGTTTCGAATTAGCCTTATCTCGGTGCATATCTTTAGGTTGACTTTCGTTCGTTACCCTTGAATAAAAGTCCATCCCACAACATCCTGCAAGCTCCTCAGGTTTATTTACCCATACATTTCTTCTTTGTATACCTGTCATAGCAACGATATTGGGCAGCTTTTCGTCTGGCATTTCAAGAACTTTCAGAGAGTAATCTACATGCAGCTTCAAGGAATTAACCGCTACCCTATAATGGTGAAAGTCCTTTATCAATTATCAGCCTATAATTGGGTGTTGTGCGTGGTAATCCAAAGATTAATATACTCTCAGGAGTTTTTCTACGCCTTAAATGTCACTCCAGTGTACCAATTAAGGTTCAACGGAATTGATCGTCCAGCTGGCTACCGCTCGAAATCAACGAGAACCTTATTCCTCAGCAAAGCCAAAATCGCAACCGAGGCTTGCTATTGAGTTTCTCCTGTTCGCTTTCATTCATTACCTCTACTTGATATACTTGTAACTTTGAGTCGGTGTGAACTGTAACGATGACGAACGCAAATCTTAAGTTGTTGTTCAGGTCGATTGATGTTGCTCGAGTGTGTTGCTGGTAAGTGCGCATAACTAAGGGCCGATAGTAGTCGTATGATGTTGCTGTGTTACGGTTCCGTGTTGGTCGTATGGAATTGCTGGAGTAGGTTGGTGTTCAGGTCGCATGCTGTTGCTCGAATATGCTGTTGGTAATTGTGCCTGACAAAGGGCCGGTAGTGGTCGCATGCTGTTGCTGGGTTATGGTTACCTGTTGGTCGTATGGAATTGCTGTTGACGGCCGTTTGGAAATGGAAATTGTAATGCTTCGTTGCAAGTCCAATAGACCATTCTATCATTCAAAAGCTTAGTAAATACTTAGGATGCATTAAGAAGCGATATTCCAATTTAATAAATCTCTTGTGACTTCTGGTCTTTAAGATTTTGCAGGTCTTGATTTAATTCATTATTTTTTTGTTTGAAGTCAATTGTGTAGCCTAATGAATACGATGGTGTTGGTTATTGGGTTTAATAAAACTTGAAACTAAAGTATTAAAGAACGCGCACTTATTTGGGTTTTGGGAGCTTATTATTGGTAGTTTACCATTGTATTTGTTTATTGCAAGCAAAATTTATTTGTTAGATTTAGTTTATTGATCTTTGAAGAGAAAGTTTCAAACTTACAAAGCTTTGAGCCATCCAAACGATTCTTGCATTGCTACTTCACACTCTTCATCAAACCAAGATTCCCCTCGAATTTGTTGTGGTATCTTTTGATTTTCACACATTCCCTGAAAAAACTGGATTCGAAAAAGTGAAACGCTAACTTCATGCCAGCATACCATTTTTCGAAATTTCATATAAAAATATTTTTTTCGGATGTAATCAGTTCTGTGAAGCACACAAAACACAACTTTTTATAGTATAATCTCATTTTTCTATTTAATCTTGAAATTTTCTAATTCTAACACTATTCCAACGAAAATTACTACTTTTTCCTAATTTTTGGAGCGCTTTTTCACGACTTTTGGTAAACGATTTTAAGATGCTGGCATTATTGTACGAATTCCAGCCCAGTTATCAAAACAAACATTTTTGAACAAGATTTCTGCATACAAAATTTCAAAAAAATCGATTTGGCCTTTTTCCAGAAAATCGAACAAAAAATGGTTTTACTAGAAACGAGAGGTAGCAAAAATAATATTTATAAAAAATTACCATTTTCTTCATTAATGGCATAATTTTTGTTTGCGAGGCAAGTTATGCATTCGTCCAAAAAAAAAGTTTTAAGATAACACTCAAACATGACATTACGATGATAGCGAAGACGAAAAAAGATAGTCTAAAAATTCTGTCCGTCTGTATGTCTGTCAGTTTGTCTGTATTTATGTATGGACACCTACAACCCAAACGGGTGGGCCGAATTGCTTCAAACTTGGTATATAGATTTGGTTTGGTATTGTACAGAGGGGAAATTGAAATTCTTTTTAGTTCAAAAAATAACGGTACCTGCCATATAACCAACGGTACTGTCTAAAAACGGTCTTTTTTATTTCGACATAGATGGCTCGACCGATTCTTTCGAAATTTCGTTTAGGTTTCCCAATTATACTGCGTACCAATATTTTTAATTAATATTTTTTTGTATTTTTAAAAGAATTTTATATGTTACATGTATTTGCTGAATACCTATGAATTGGCGTTTTTGATTTTTTTTTTAAATTTTTTTCCAAAAGTTAAAAAAAAAACTTTTTTCTCAAAAACCGCTCCACAGATTTTTAAATTTTTTTTCTCAAAAATTCAAATTTATACAAGAAATAAAATGGCGTACGTTTTGAGCTCAAATTAGTTTAAGTATTTATTTCTGAATTTTGAATTATTTTTTTTTTGATTAATCCGATTAATTTTTAGTTTTTAAGTTTATATTATTAAATATTTAAGATTGTCATACCATTTTTTTAGAAAAAAAATTACAGAAATTTTGTGTATCAAAAATAAAGTAATAAATGACGTTAAAAATATATTTAGATTTTAAATAAAAAACTTTGGCATAAAATGTGATGGAACATAAGAGCAAGTTCGTGCGATCCAGTCCTGCATTTTATTTTAAACAAAAATCGTTGGAACCGTTTTTGAGAAAAATAAGATGTTCATTCTTGGCCAAAAACTGTTGGCAGTCACCGTTATTTTTCGTTTAAGAAAATGAAAAAAAAAACTTGTTGGCATATTATCGAAAAATCAATATGTACCAAGTTTGAAGCAAGTACATCAAACCGCTTAGGCAGTAGACTCAAGGACAGACGGAATTGCTGGACAGCATTTTTTGGTGTTCTCCATCATAGTTATTTCAAGTTTGATTAAAATCTCTAGTTGGATTTTTATTTACAAATGTAAAACTTGCCCTATAGGCTATAGTGCCTATCTAGACATTTATATATCTCAAATAAGAATCGGTTTATGTTTGATAAAGTTAGAGCTAGTCAAAGAAACGAAGAACAATTATGAAAACCGTGAGAAATCAATAGAAAAGAGGCCATATATCATTTATTGTTCAACCTATCTATAAATCTATCGAACTACTCGTATCATACTCTCTCATAGTTGAAATCAGTGTAATAGGGTGATTATGGAACATGCAAGAGGTTATTCAAGTTTAAATTTAACATATACAATAAAGGATACCCTTTTTAATGCAAACATTTATTCCGATTGTTTGGTCATCCAGATGATTATATTTTAATTCTTCCATAATTTGGTATAATTTCTCATATTTTTAGTGGATCATGATATAATTAATGCAATACATATTAGTTATTAAATTACTATTATTTATTGTACGATCTCATTATTTATTTATACAATGAATAGATGTTAATACTTGAGCTTATTTTAGATCTGCAAGGATAATAATTGAAGTGTGTTGCAGAGACTGTTTTAAGGAAAAATCTGAATTACCAACAAATTAAAAAAGTCATTATTCATTAGTAATGAAACTGCAAATGTTAATGTTTATTTAAAATCTTCCTTTTTATTCGGAGAATATATATATAACAATTTTTATTAATTCATTTAAATAGATCGAAATTTATTTATATCTACACCAATTCAAAAAAATTTGAATATCCTGTTGCAGAAAGTGAAACTGATGATAAAGAGTTATCCATTTTGCGGTTTCAAAATTAAACGTAAATAAAACACATATAAAATATTTTTTTTTATGATATTTTTTTTTTTATTATAAAGTTTGAACGTTGACATTATGTGTGAAATACTACATCATTTAAATCACCACCACGCGAATTGTTGCAAGCACCGATTCTTTTGAGGTAATTTTTGACTACTTTTTGACACATATTGGGCGGTATCTCAGCCATAACTTGACGAATGTTGGTTTTCAAGTGCTCAAGAGTTAAAGATTTATGTGCATAAACACGGTCTTTCGCGTAACCCCACAAAAAAGTCAAATCGCATGATCTTGGTAGCCAGTTGATATCACCACGACAAGAAATTACGTGGCCAGGAAATATCTCTTGCAATAAAGCCATATTCGCTTGAGTTGTGTGGCATGTGCCACCGTCTTGTTGAAACCACATATTCTCCAAGTCGTATTCTTCAATAGCGGGAAAAAAAGTCGGTTATCATATGACCAAAACGCTCAGAATTGAAGGTAATGGCCTCTCTTCAATTACTTGATGATTCTCAGAACCCTAAATACGACAATTTTGTTTATTAACATACCCACCGAGTGAGAAATGTGCTTCGTCGCTGAAGAAAATTTTGTTCGAAAAATCGACGTCACCCGCCTGTTGTCCAAGCACCCATTCGACTTATATATGACGTTGTGCATGGTCAGATGGCTTCTGTTGTTGTGTGAGCTGGACTTTATATGTATATAGGTGTAGATACAAATGCAAAATACGCCATAATGTGCCGTAAGACAGTCCTACTTCCTGAGAACGACGAGGAATCGACACATTCGGGTCTTCGGCAACACTTTCACTTACAGCAGCGATATTTTCAGTGGTACGAGCGAAACGATGATGTACAGGCCTGACAATATCTGTAACCAATCCAGTCTCTTCAAATTTCTTCACAATTTTGCCAATTGCTTGTAGTTGGACGATTATTATTATTATTAGGGCACGATATATTGCTGTGGCAGAATCACCATTTTTGTAGTAGGTCTTAACAATTTTTATGCGTTGTCCGATAGATAAGCGATCCAGTTTCGTAAATGTCAGACTTTCAACCGACAAAAAATTGGTTTAACAACTTAGTTTGACAGATGTCGAATTCCAGCCCTATACTTTTGAAACCGCAATATGGATAACCCTTTATATCTAAGAATAATTTAACATCATCTGCGTACATCAAACTTTGACAATATTTAAATATGGTCGGAAGATCATTAATAAAAAATATGAAAAGGCTTGGCTCTAAGTGACTAGCTTGAGGTAGCCCTGATAACACTCTTAAAGATATAGAAAAGAATACATCAATGTGAACTACTTGGTTACTATCAGGCAAATAAGAACTCAACCAATATATAAAATTAGTTCTTAACTTTCACAAAACTAGTCCATGGGGAACACTATCAAGGCCATTGTCTACCATTTTCAAGTTTGTTAATGCAAAACCTAGTAAAGATGCAAAGATTTTTAATAGTCGAGCGACCTATTACAAATCCATGTTGTTTGTAAGAAAGTGTATTTTTAACAGAAAAATATAGTTGCTCAGTGATAATTTTTTCAAAAAGATTTGTCATGGCACATGGCAGATAACTTTGAAATGGGCCTGTAATTTTTTACCAAATGTTTAAACCCACTTTTATATATTGAATTAATATAAGATATCTTCCATTAATTTAGAAAAATTCCAGACGAAATTGATTTATTAAATAAAATGGTTAGTGCCCAGCAGATTGAATGGGAGCATTGCGTTAAAAGTAGAGGTGGTATTGAATCATATCCAGCTGTCTTAGATTCATCTAAATCATTCAAACATCTAAACACATCATATTCAGACAGTTGAATGAGAGAAAAATTAGTTATTTGTGGGAAATCAGAGTATAGCTCATCAATATTTAAAATAAGATCATAATTGTATAAAATTTGAAAATCGACGTTCTTCTTTTCAAATTGACAGACACCCAGAAAGCTTTGCTATTGTGTTTTATGTTACCTTCGGTAGAATTAATGTGTTGTCTATAAATACAAGAAGCTACTTAAAAATTCAAATTCATTTCTGTCGCGGATTTCTAGGTCTTATTTAACTTCCAACGCTTAAACGATTTCCTCTTCGCGTTTTCTAAGTTCTTAAGCGTTTTGTTAAACCACGCCAAAATAATATAAATAGGAACAAAAAGTTCTATACCGTGGAAAAAGTAATGTTTAAAGCCATTGAACATATAAGTTCCAGTGAACTGCCTTCAAATAACTCTTCCCAATTCAAATTATCGAACAAATTATTTAATGCATCAGCGAAGTCAGCTTTAGCAAAATTATTTTTTTTTGTATTTAATAGAGGAGTTCATGCAAAATTATAAAATTCAAAAGAAAAATACAAAGCTTTATGATGAATAGAATTTCTAACAAATGGGAAATCCGCAACTTCTAAGTAATACCTAGTTGAAATAGATCCATTGAGATAGATGAACGTTTATAGCTTTTGCATAAACAAAGTTGTTCTAGTTCCTCTGAGCATTAAACATGTTGCATTGTTAACTATTTAAAGTTGATTTAACTGCGATCAAAACTCCTCCTCCATACTTTATTCCAGATAGAACTGATCTATGCTTGAGGTGGACAAAGACACTCAAATTAATAAACATGGACTAGGGAAGGTTTAGGACTTATTCCGTGGACTAAGTGTGAAATGCTATTAATAAAACAGAATTTCTGCTGTTTGGCGTTTACCAACTTAGTCCTTCGTTAGACCATCGAAGACGGTGGTATAGTGGAGGACTAAGAATTAACATTTAAGAACAAAATTTACAGGGACATAGAATAAAAAGATATAGAGTTGTCACTTATTGTAGTATATTTTGGTCGAATTTGTAATAATAGGAAATTTTAGTCCATGGTCTCACTCTTATTCCATGATTTTGTAAGCACATGGACTAGCGGTGGACTAAGCGTTTTTTATTAATTAGGCTGAGAAAGAATTGTCAAAAAGTTCGCACGATGAAATATTGGAGTTGACCCAAGTTTGATGTTGAAAAGAAGAAAAAAATTAATTTGTTTTGGTTCTGAGACCACCACCATTTTAAAAATAAACTTTTAAGTATGGCAACTTATCCGAAAGTTTTGATGCCTTCCCTAAGGTTCGGTCAAATTCTGACTCTTTTCCTCGTTTTTTTTTTGGAATGTTTATGAATTTGTTTATTTGAACACCAGCTCCAGCAGATCTAAGAGCATCATCAAAGACATTGGCGCGTATTTATAGTCATTTTTAAAATGTGTCTAAGTTAAACCAAGGCTCAGTTGAATTTTCGGACGTTGCGTTGATAATATTTTTTTAAGTTTATTATTCCAAAATATTTGAAGCTATTTGTGCAGTAAAATAAGTTAATAATCTTATGAAAATATAAAACCAACAATTTGTAAATAAAATCGGCCTGTATTCATTGAGCCAACATGGTCTTAAACTGCTTCAACATTATTGGGAATTCCCAACTTAAAGTTGACATAACGAAATGCGGTTGTTTCCTATTGGTACTTGCCTCTGTATAGATTGAACGATTTCGACGCAACACAAACAGCTATTTCTTGATAGATGATCTCGGATACCAATTTTCTAGGTTCGGTAAATTGAAATGAAATAGAAATAGATAAATATATATACTTGTCTCAGTCTTGATGCACTAATATTCTCTTATGCTTCTTTTTTTTTAAGAAAATAAAATATCACCTAGAAATGCTATACACGTAAATTTTTAATATTAGGTAGAAAAAAAATAATATAAAATATATCTTCAGTAATGGCAGAACCATTTCTAGAAATTCGTCCTTCAAAAATTGTCTACATTCCACAAGATTCATCGCTTCTTACATTGGTTCCGTCGGTTCAAATTGAAGAAATCTTTTTCAGAATTTCAGAATAACGTAATATACGAAATCATATCCTACAAGATGCCCGCGTTCGAGTACGAAGCGGCTAGGCAAGTCCAGCTACCTTAGTAGCCACTTTGTTCTCGAATGATCCAGGTAGCCTTTTTTGTCAGGGCCAGTTGTATTGCATATCCAGCTGCAGTTTTGAATCCACTGTTTCTTAAATAATTTTTGAGTAACTTGAGATGTATTCATCAGCTGTTTTTTCCATAAGCGTTACAACAACATAACTCTATTCGGATTGGTTTTTGTATGCTATCAAACGCGTCCAGTCTGTATTTACTTTGCTGTGAGAAGAATTTATTTGAGCATTCATATACATACCCAGATACAAGTCACATGTCTTTTTGTATCTCATTTTAGTTCTGTTTGTTCGGAAGTTTGTATTCAAACAAAATAAAAGATGGTATTATTTCAGAGTCTGGATCATGTAAAAAAGATGGAGATGGGTGCAGTGCAAAATACATAGTTATTACCAGAAACATGATTTGGAATTACCAATTTTAAATAGTAATAACCAGAAAACAACAATTACCACTTAAAACAGTCAATGGTGTGTTGACTGTTGTTGACAACTGTTTGTTCGGTTTTGGGAATTAAGAGAATTAGCAAAACCATTTTTTTTTGTTTACGGTAACTTAAGCTTTTAATATTAATACATTTTAATAAATAAGAATGTAGGCGCTTACAAATTTTATTTATTTACCGTGCTACAAAACTAATCAGTGAAAAAGTCATCGTAATCAATTGCATTAAAGATTTCACCTAATAATAGCTTGATGATATCTAAGTATCCTTCATTAATTCCACTCTCCAACTCCGTCCAAACATCTTGCCAATTAGTGTTGATCACGTTGTTGAGTTCTTTTCCCAATTCTTTGTTCCCATTGAATAAATTGTCTAGCTGTATGTTCATTCTTAAAAAAAAAAAAATATATATATATATTCGAAATCAATGCAACAAGAAATGAATGATCGCAACTTACGATTCGGGAATATTTTGTACTTTCATTTTAGAGACTGATATCTTTTGCTTTCCATTCTCTTCAACAATTAGAAGCTTTAACTTGACACCGCTTTTAAAATTCTTCAACTTAATTTCTGCAGTTCCATTACCAACAACTGGTAGTAGTAAAATTCTTCCGTTTGTTTCATAGTGACCCCTTATTCGCAGTTCAGGAACTACCGAATATATTTCGAATTTAGATTTTTTCGGATCCTTTTCGAAGCCAACTACTTTAGTAATATTTGCTTTTGACAGTCCATAAACATCCAGATCAGTAAATTTGAGGTTTAAATTTAATGGGTTATTCCCCTCGGTTCTAGCAACTACTATCTCATCCAAATGAATTGGTTCGATTTTTCGCAAGCCGAGTTCTGCGTTGCCATCGGGATTATTGTGCAAAACCATAGTAATGGCTTTTGCTATGCAAACCAAATCGGCTGAATGGCATTTTTCAATATTTGAAGCTATGCGATGCCAAAATTGAAATTATTGATAAGTTTTGAATTTGAATTAGGAAAAATTAAAATATTTTAATAATTGCGAAACTTACGGACTCCAGCAAAACATTGTTGGTGAATGAACAGTCCTACAAAGAACGTTAACACGAATATGAAATCCATATCTCAAAACACTATTATTAGAGATTTTTATTTAAAATTATATTTTCAGCGACTTCTTTTATATAAAATAGCTTCCTTACTAATGGTTCTGTGTGAAGTGCTTAGTGTTTTATATTCAGAAAAATATGTTAAAAACAAAATAAATATGAATGAACTCTGATCCGAACAAAAATTAAACCTTAATTTTATTATTAACCTCGGTTTATGGGAGGAGTCATTATACCAAATACATAATATATCTAATACAATTAAGAACACGATAAAATTTCTTGTTTTTAATTGAATTAATCTTTGTATAGCTATATATGTTTGTAGGTATAAAATTATGTAGTTGAGACGAGCTTAAGTGCTTATGACAAATTGAATACGTCAAAAAGTTACTGAGTTCTTTGCCCTGTAATAATTCAATTGCGTACCTACAAATGTACATAGGGTCTTCATAGTAAAGCAAATTAATATAGTATGGAGCACAGATGAGCCATACCAAGATTGGAAACTTTCGTACGTTTCACCCTCCAAAACCTTTTGTTTACATTGTTGTATTTGTAATTTTGACTTTCTATCCATGAGTAAATGTAAAATTCAACAGCAAAATCTGGCGGAGTGAAACTATACACAGATGCAAGAAAATCAGTTTTATCCTACTTACATGTAAAAATATAACGGTACTAGCTTGAAGGCAAACCGATATACCTGCCGAAATTTTCCGTCTTGGTATGGCTCATCACAAAATTGGTCTGTTTTTTTTTTAAGTGCCCACAGGAATTAGTTGACTTTTACGAGTAGCTATTAACTTGATATTAGTTCATTATGTAAGCTTGTTTTAAATAATTTTCCATTCTGAACTTTTCCATAATGTTTGCTTTTAAATAATAAAAGAGATAAAGATAATTTTATTTAATAAACGATGGATTCCTTTTTGGTCCATTTTTCATTAAATTATTTTTATTTTTAAATATATAGAGATTCAAGAGCATCGAGTTCATAAGGATTATTTACATTACGAATTTAATTCACATTTTGTAAATTAAAATAATTATTGTTATTATCTATCATCTGTTGTGATACACTTGACTTTCTGGTTAAACGAACCTTAGATGCGCAAAATGTTCTTTAAATATTTTTAAGAATTTGTCTTGTCTGAAATAAAGAATATATAGGACATACAAGAAGACACAGTTCTAAAAAGATTTAAGGAACATTTTGAGCATTAATTCATTCATTCACATACTTAGTGAATGTTGTAAGATGGTCTGAGTCAAATGGTCTCTTCTTGAATCCGAAGAAATCTAAATGCATCGTTATATCCAGAAAATGTCTAGATCTCTCTTATATACCAAAGATAGCATTAACTAATTCTCATATCGAATATGTTCAAACCGCGACAAATCTTGAAGTAACTTTCAACCGCTTTTTGATCTGGGATAACCATGTTAATGGACTCGTCGGCAAAGTATATGACGTATTTCGTTCTTTACGGGTAACTCAAGCTTTCACACCGTTAAAAACTCCTTTGGTCCTTGCAAATGCATTGGTTATTCTTATTTTAATATAAGTTTTCTGTAATTGTAACTATATTTGCAACCGTAAATTTAACGTCGCATTTAACTCTACGATTCGACATGTTTATGAGTTACGCAGTTATGACAGAATATCTGTTTTTTCTAAGAGCTTCTTGGGTATGTCTTTAGTAAAATATCTCGAATTTCGATGTTTAATTTTGCTTTCAGATATACTCTTTTGTGGCCAACCACAGTACTGCTTTAATAAAATTAGAACTGCAACCTCGCATAGATCTTGTCAATTAATCGTTCCTCGTTTTTCATTCTTAACATCTGAGCGTCAATTTTTTGTAAATTCTGTGCGTCTTTGGAACTCTTTACCATGGAATTTAAAAATAGACCTAAGCCCAACAAGCATTAAGAAGGCCTTAAAATCTTATTTTTCAACAACTTTTTAAATATACATTTTTTAATAATTTAAAATTAAATTTAAAATATTATAAATCTGTAAATTTTGTATACAGTTTTCCAGCTCTATTCTGTAAAATTAGCTTTAAACTACCTTATAAGATTTTATATCTTACAGTTTGAAAAGCAATCACGAAATCAAAAAATAAAATAATATTATTAATAGTGACGATGAACCAATAAGAAATTCAGTTTTCAAAAAGTTGTATGTAGATCTTAAATTCATTGTAAAATTATTTGTGTAGTTTCATTGTTTGTGTTGAATTTTTAATATTAATATCAATCAAAATTTCATTTTATCAAATAGAGTTTACTGACGATGGAAGCATATCTTCCGAAATGTCTTGTACGATAGAGAGCGAAGACCAAAATGGAGATCATGAAAGGAGTATGAATCTGAAGATTGCAGATTATAGTGATGATGAACATGTTCATCTTCATTATACCATTTTCATCTGCACCATAAATTGTTCCGTTCAGGTAACGAATTTTCAAGTTTTTTTTTTACCATTTCACCTCAGTTTGCTTAAAAACAACGAAAATAGCGAACATTTTTTCCTCAGAACTACATACCTGAACGCTAAGAATATGTGAGTGTGAGATGTGTCAAGAAAGTTATAGCAGAGTTAGAGTAAGTTATTAGTGTGTACTGTCTTACTTTTATGTTTGTTTTATATTATGGTCCCGCTCTACTTTTCTTCAAGTCTGCATCCATGTAAAACCTCCTATAAGCAATAAATAAATAATTTGTTTTGTGTTTATTAAATAAAATCTTTAATTTACTATTAAAATAAAACAAAAAATATGAGATGAATGAAGTGATAATTTCACAGAAAAGTGTGTCTAAAAATGTAATAATTTAATATGGTAAGGGGTTTCTTTTTAATTACTTATCAATTGTCCTAGAAAACCCAGCTTTGTTTTTAAAGAATGTGCTGGTTCGTATTTTGTCTTCCTCATTGACCAATTAATGACAGATGGGCTCATACTGCTCAAGAACATTGTGAACCTTTCAATAATGCGTGATATAGTGGGAACGAAAGGTTGAACCGGTCCCTCAATCTGCATGCTTTATATCCGGTGTGCTTAATGTCTAGCAAACCAAAGGAACATTGCTGCGCTTTTTTTAAATTTATCAAAATCAAAAAACACGTTAAAAATCTCCACTATCAAATTAATATTTTGTATAGACGGAACCCGTATTGTAATTGATCCTTCAGCTGTGAAGAAGGATGAATATATTTATAGAAAGAGTTCAACGAAGAGAAAAAATGTATAGATGTGTATATGGACTTCCTGGATCCATTCCATGATAACAGATGGGTGTACCATACCATAAGGTACGGTTGCGGGATATTGAAACAACAATTTCCACAGTTGTATTACTGTACATTGAAGGGAATACCAAAAATATGCCACTTCGCAAGAGCATGCAGTGTTCTTCACAACTTAGCTGAAGAAGATGGTATAGATTTCCTTCCAGAAGAAAACGCAGAAGATGAAAATGAGCAAGTGCTGTTTGGGGTGATCGCAAGGGGCAATGTCGTGACAGACTTATGGCGTTTTTCTTTGGCAATCCGGAATTGTTCTTCGATCCGGGATCCCAACTGAAAACATTTGTGTGATTCTAACGATTCTGAATTATAATGAGATTGTATGTGTGAAAATAATTGTGTACGTGAGAGTATTCAAATTTTTAAAAAATGTTTGTTGCACAGTTATGTTACAAAAAATGATAACAGTCGAGTTAGACATTCAAGTATATGAATGTGTGAGTGCTTCTGATTCTGATTCTGATTTCAAATCCAGAAGCAAAATTCTCTTCTTTTCAGAATTAGAACTGTCATTTTTTTCCCAAGTGAACGCTTTCAGAAGAGTCCGGAAGTTTTCCGGATTGCCAAATAAAAACGACATTAATTTCCCAGGAGCTCCGTCAGTAACGACAAAATTGTAATCAGCAACAACACACAAATATAAACAAATAAATAAAAGAAAAAAGGAAAATTCATAAAAAAATCCCAATATAGATATTTAATTTAAATTAAATTTATAATTTAAAAATATGGTTTTAATTTATTTTGTAGGAGTTCGGTTATCATTTCATTTAAATCTCATTTTTCTCTTTAAATAATTGCATAATTTCATTGTGCAGATCTAGATTCCGCTTTTCATTTCCTTCCAACATTTGTAGAATTCTGTTCTGATTTGATTTTGGCTTCTTTCATCTTTAGCTCCACTCCTGTAAAAAGATAAAAAAACAACAAAATAAGCAAATTGAACATTTAAAATTAAATATTTTTAACCTGAAGAGGAAAACTGTCGATTACATGGACCGGCATCTGAAGCACCAAGGAGAACGTCTCTTGATGAGTCCATTGCTTCATTGCTGGCAAGTAACTATATGTATACAGAGGGGTCACTCCCATGTTGTCTCTAAAAACTTTATCTAATTTCGCTATAAAGAACAAAATAAAAATAATAATACAATAATATGATAGTATGCAAGTATGGATGAAAAATGAAAAATTGGAATTTGTTTTAGGTAGTCCTTGGTAGATTCCATTGTAAAAACCAAAAACGACTTATGCAGGTTTGTATTAAATGTTGTAACGATTCTAGTAATGTTTAAAACATTCCTGTCAGTTTTATATTTCTTTGCAAGTCCTACTGAAACAAATTCCATTTATGTTTTTTTTTCATAGTGTTGGGTATATATATCAATGTGTATGATACCAGATTTCTTGCAGTTTAAATCAACACTACATTTAGTGTATCATGGTTATTTATTAATCCCCAGTGACAGTAACCGCGTTTCGATGACGTCCAAAAAAACATAAAACCTGCTCGTTGGATCTAGCACTACAAGCACTCTCCGGCATATCTTCTGTCAAGTATTGTTTTCGACTTCATGGCTTTTCGAAACTAATGTCTTAAAACCTTAGTTTTTCAGTAATTGGTGCCGAAATTCTATTAGCGATCTCGACGTGTATTATGTATCCCTTAATAATGCTTCACAAATATCAAAACAAGATCAGTCTTGTTTCTTCCATTTGAAAGAGTTATAAAGTATCTTCCGATATACATTTATTATTTAAAGTAGGTAGGTATATTGTGTTTTTGGGAGCTATGTATTTTATTCAATAAACATATTTTTTTTAAAACAAAATAAAACTCTGGAACTGCATGATTATTATCACCTTTTATTGTTAATTATGGCAAAAGGATATTCCCCATCCTAAAAATTAGGGAAGATTGAGTTTCAGATTATTGTATAAATATATAATTTTGAATTTATAGATAACTTGCTGTAGAGATGATATTATCGGTCAAGATGGGGTGAATTAATATTTGAAACCAATTTTTCTAGATGCATTGCAAGGCTTTCGAAAACCTGAACTTCTTTTTCACGAACCGCATTTACCTATAATAAAATAAATATGTAAACCTGGTAGTAACAGGGTCAAAAGACTTATATTACTTTCTCAACCGTTCCTAGGTTCACCATGGAGATGACCTACAATTATGTAGGGATGGACAACATTTTTCACACTGCGGCATTATGCCATAATAAAATCACTAATAAATGGAAACTATAAATAAGTCCGACATTACACAGCGCGTGTTTAACCCTACATGATTGAAGTACGAAAAAGAAAGAAAGAACGAAACGATGAAACAGAAATAAATCTATCTGAACACGCTCGGGTACGATTTTACTTGCATGTTTTTGACGTTTCTCTTTCTAATTTGTCTTTCTTTTTCGGATTTGCTTCATTTAATGTTCGCTGTATATGAATGAACGCCAATCCGAATGGCTGACGAATTTAAATGGAGCAAGGAAAAAACTTCTATGCTTATTTTAAATTGCCAAATTAACCCCATTCTCTACAATCCTTATCTTTGTCATCCGGAATACCTATATAAATAACTTTGCCTTCCATTTTTCTTTTAATTTTTTTTTTTGTTCAATACCTATCTGCACTGGGCAAAGAAGATAAAATGAAAGATAGTTGTAAAATAAACGCACAGTACTGAAAATGTAAAAAAGGCTTCGTGTAATAACACGCGCGTTACTGAATAGAAGTTCAAAATTAAATAACCAAGGCTTTATTTATTATTACATCAATAATTAATACTGTTTTAATTAGGTGATTTTTTTTTAAATAATAACGGGTGATTTTTTTGCTACTTGGTTTTTGACGTTTATATTTTTGACAGATCACACATGACAAATTCCACGAACATTTGACATTTCGATTCAGTATTGTTTGCCATTTCATCATGAATAGACATACGCCTGAACAACGTTTGCAAATTATTGAAATTTATTATCAAAATTCGTGCTCTGTGAAAAATGTTTTTCGCAAGCTACGTCCGTTTCAGCGACGAGGCTCATTTTTGGCTAAATGGATACGTGAATAAGCAGAATTGCCGTATTTGGAGTGAAGAGCAGTCAGAGGCAATTCAGCAGCTACCAATGCATCCCGAAAAATGCACTGTTTGGTGCGGTTTATGGGCAGGCGGCATCATTGGGCCGTACTTCTTCAAGGACGATGAAGGCCGCAGGGTTACGGTCAATGGAGAAAGGTACCGTTCGATGATAACAGATTTTTTTTGCCGAAAATGCAAGAATTGAACTCGGTCGACATGTGGTTCCAACAGGACGGTGCGACATGCCACACTGCACGCGAAACCATACATCAATTGAGAGGCGAATTTGGTGAGCAGTTGATCTCACGTTTTGGCGCAGTCAATTGGCCACCAAGATCATGTGATTTGACCCCGTTAGACTATTTTTTGTGGGGCTATGTTAAGTCTATTGCCTATGGGGACAAGCCAAACACGATTGCTGCCTTGGAAGCCAACATTGAACGCGTCATTTGTGAGATTCCGTCCGAAATGTGTGAAAAAGTTTGCCAAAATTGGACCTTCAGAATGGACCACCTGAAGCGTAGCCACGGGCAACATTTAAGTGAAATTATTTTCAAAAAGTAAATGGCAGAAAT
Source organism: Philhelius pedissequus (assembly GCA_910595825.1). Taxonomy (NCBI): domain Eukaryota; kingdom Metazoa; phylum Arthropoda; class Insecta; order Diptera; family Syrphidae; genus Philhelius; species Philhelius pedissequus. The sequence goes on from OU343161.1 coordinate 166,910,567, forward strand.
TGATTTATCGATCCAAATAAAAATTTCATTCACTTTTTACAAGTTTCTGTGTTTTTTTGAATTTTCAAAAACCAAGCTCTTAAAAAATGACCGTTTACAAATACTACTGAAATTATTCAGCCAAGTTGAAGCCTTAGCGATCTGGTATGGGGCTTAATGCAGCAAGAGTTGGTGGCAACTTAGTATTTATTTTATGGAATAATAAGTCCGACTATCTCAATATTTAGAAATAAAAGTTTTACCGAAGTTTTCAGAAAATAAGTCTTGGGAGCAATTTCTACTTCCAACAGGATCATGATTCTAAGCACAATGCGCACATAGTGCGTATGTGGTTCATTCGCCATGTCGCCCATATCCTTGCAACTCCCCCATTCATCAGATATGAGTACTTGTGGGCTGCACTTGGTAGTAGGATGAAAAATATACCATTTCCGGGAAGGACCAACTCAAGCAACTCTTAATGCAAGAATGGGTAAAGATAGGAGTTGAAACCACTAAAAAACTAGCCCATTCAATGCCAAGAAGGTTAAATGACGTTTTGAAAAGAAATGGTCGGGCCACAAAATATTTTTAAAAAAATATAACAGCTTACTATGTAAGCATTTTGACGGCGGCGCGCGGTATGAATAATTTTGCTCCTTTAAGTATTTAGTCTGAATTACAATGTATAGCTATTCTAATTTTACATTTTTTGTTTTTTTGTATTATTATTATTAAAGAGGTATTTAATCAGTTAATGCTTTTTTGTAAACGGCGTTTTATGTTGAGTATCAACGGAAAAGATGAGAGGCACAACATTTGCCATTTTTACGCTAGAGGTATAGATTTTAGATGGAATATGATGTGATTCGATTCTAGGCCTTATGCGTATTAAGCATTACGTGGTAATGAAGGCATCATGTATAATGTACATACATCATTCTAAAACCTTGTTATCTTAGCCAAATATGGTTTCTACTAGGCGACGAATTCTTAGAGATCAAATATATTTAAAATCTTCCAGCCAATTCAAACTTACAAACCATGATTATCTCAAAAAGGTATACACTTCTCACCACTACGTCAAAATCCACTAAATTATCCTCATTGCTTAATTATCGTCAGACATGCAACCGGAATGTACCTTCAAAATATATACGAAGCCCATTTAACGGTTTAAAACTTTTGTAATTGAATTACGTTAACTGTTTTAAAAATCAATAAAAATACCATCAGAAAGAGCCTTTATAATGGCATGCAAAATGGAGCAACAAAGGTATGTGCATGAATGTTAGTTATTTTTAGCTCCGATTTCGACAGACATGCGGCATGCTTTTGTGAAACTAATGAACCCATAAGCTCTTCCACAATTAATATAACAACGTTTCAACGAACTGGGGGCCACGATCTTATGCTAATGATTCAACATGGTAAAATGTGTCTGCGATGAATTCAATGTTAAGGGCATGGACAACACCTGTTGGTATGGTACCTTGATAGTGAACTTAATTTGAATGTCGAGTAAAAATACATACTCGTTCTATGTAATGACATACGTGACAAACTAAAAGTTACCGGCATCTGTCGCGCCATAGAAATTAATGTTTGTTTTGATTTTTATTTATTTATTTATTTTGCTATTGGTTGCGTAGCAAAATTATGTTGTTTGTTGCGATTAAATAAAATTGTCTCCGATGGTGATTTTGTCATCGATACAATACTTGTTCCGATTCTTGTCTCTCATTCGTTTGAAGTCCATATCACCGTACTGTACTGAGTAGAGTCTTTATTGTTGGTAGGTACCTAGTTACATAATGCATGGGAATGTTAGTGAAAATTTAATAAAACTTTTAAATTTTCTTAAAGGATATCTCAGATACAAAAGTAAATAAAAAAAAGAAGGAAAAAGCAACTTACGAATGGAACCTTCGACAAGTGGCGAGGGAACCAGTGGACCGAGTCGTGATGCTCGCCTAGAATTTATGGGCTCTTATGTAATCAAATCACTTAAGTTAAAACCAGAAAAATGGACAAGGGTCATCACTGTGGAAGAGCACAAAGGAGTTATCAAGGAATTTCTAGATCGACCTATACCAGTAGTATTAGTTATAATTTTGACGCAAGCTGCACAACTAGTACCATCGACAACTTTTCCATTATCCCAATTGAAGAGCAAAGGGGTGTACTTTATTAAAAAACAACCATTGCCCATACCAAAAGAAGGGTGTGAACATTTTATTATTGTCGGTGACCTAGCCACACGGACAATTGATCAATTGTCAGCACTGGTAGAAGAAGTATTAGTGCCACTTTTATCTAATGAAGATAATTATAAGTCATGGCCTGATATGGTTGCGCAAGATGTGCAAAAACATGTCCACAGTTTAAAGAGCACTGTGCATCAGGTCAAGGGCCAGGTTAGCGGTGAAACTATACTAGCAATGCCAGTTGGAGTTGAGAAAATCGTAAAGGCTGCTAAAGAACTTTCAGAAACGCAGAAATGCAGTTTCGACTTATATTTAAAAAGTGCTATTGAAGGAGTTGTTATAAAATGGGCTACACAAATTCATGATGTCATAAAGGAGAGTCCGTCCGATGCTTTTCAAAACAGTCAGAATCCAACACCTCACGCTGGTTAGTATACTATACATATAGATATATATACTTATGCACCTAACCTATTACGTTTGAAAGTTTAAATTATATAAACACGTAGAGATGATATTTTACGAAGTGTTGTTAATGTGTGTTTTTTTTTAAAGTATGTCTAATTACCACAATACTAAAAAAAACAATATTGTTCAATAGTCTCGATGAGAAAATCAACAAGTAAATATTAAGTAACAATATTAAGAAATTAATCAAAAATTGATGATTACAAAATTCGATGATACATGCATACATACATACATATATAATATTATGTTCTTAAATAAAAATAAGACGCTTACGTAATCCACAAATATTACGTGCTGATGATTTTTTATTAGGAACTTAACTCATCTAGCACCTGTCAGTCCCAAAACAACATTTAAAAAAAAAAACAATTTAGCTAATGAAACTTCTCTATTTAATTAGTACCAGAAGATGTTTAGATGTTTTTTATGATTTTTTTCGTCGAGCTGCATGTGCGCTTCTCCATCACAGATTGAACACAATTATGATCTATAGCTCTTCATATTGTTGAAGTTAAAATGTATACCATATAGCCAGAACCTCTACAGTGAATCTTTAAATTAAGCAAGAATAAACTTTATATTTCTACTACATCTATAACTACAATCATTATTTTGCATTTCCTTAACTAGTATCTACAATTTTTAAAAGAATGTACGATAGTTACGAGTATTTAGCTATATACATTCTTTGATATGTTTGAACAGTTGCTTCTGTAAATTTTATACGATGAAAGAGAAGACTTCGAATAAGAAAACTTAAAGATATCTCGGATCAAACATATATATAAATTGATTGGTTTTGTATTTCAGTTATTTTTATGGACAATTGTCAAAAATAAAACTTCCAAGACCTATGAAAATAATAGTCCAAGAAAATGTTGATCTGTATCAACTTGATAACAAGAAAAACGTATACACTATAGGGTGATGGAGCCAGTTGTCGGCCACCAAACTTTTTTTTGCGTTTGACTCTCCGTTAAAATTCACTTGTTCGAGTTTTTGATATAAAATTTAGTCTATCTGATTTTTTGGAATGTCCAAATTTCGAAATTCTTATTTTATCAGTCAATTTGCCATAAAAAACTAAAAATTTCAAAAAAAAAATAAATAAATGTGTGATTCTTATGAAGTCGGCCCCATCCAGAGTTCAGCCACATGAGTTTCCAGTAGTCGGACTCAATATAAAAATTTATATTTTCATACCAGATATGTGTCTATTTCCAATTTTATAAACGGTGATTTTTTAAGAGCTTGGATTTTGAAAATTCAAAAAAACAGAAACTTGTAAAAAGTGAATGAAATTTTTATTTGGATCGATAAATCAATTTCTGCCATTTACTTTTTAAAAAATAATTTCACTTAAATGTTGCCCGCGGCTACGCTTCAGGTGGTCCATTCTGAAGGTCCAATTTTGGCAAACTTTTTCACACATTTCGGCCGGAATCTCACCAATGACGCGTTCAATGTTGGCTTCCAAGGCAGCAATCATGTTTGGCTTGTCCCCATAGACAATAGACTTAACATAGCCCCACAAAAAATAGTCTAACGGGGTTAAATCACATGATCTTGGTGGCTAATTGACTGCGCCAAAACGTGAGATCAACTGCTCACCAAATTCGCCTCTCAATTGATGCATGGTTTCGCGTGCAGTGTGGCATGTGGCACCGTCCTGTTGGAACCACATGTCGACCGAGTTCAATTCTTGCATTTTCGGCAAAAAAAAATCTGTTATCATCGAACGGTACCTTTCTCCATTGACCGTAACCCTGCGGCCTTCATCGTCCTTGAAGAAGTACGGCCCAATGATGTCGCCTGCCCATAAACCGCACCAAACAGTTCATTTTTCGGGATGCATTGGTAGCTGCTGAATTGCCTCTGGCTGCTCTTCACTCCAAATACGGCAATTCTGCTTATTCACGTATCCATTTAGCCAAAAATGAGCGGAAAAAAAACGGACGTAGCTTGCGAAACACATTTTTCACAGAGCACGAATTTTGATAATAAATTTCAATAATTTGCAAACGCTGTTCAGGCGTAAGTCTATTCATGATGAAATGGCAAACAATACTGAATCGAAATGTCAAATGTTCGTGGAATTTGTCATGTGTGATCTGTCAAAAATATAAACGTCAAAAACCAAGTAGCAAAAAAATCACCCGTTAGAATGTAGGTATCCAGAAATCATTTTTATATTTAATATAAACACTTCAGTTAAATAAAAAAATGTGATTGTTAAATTTTATTTGGTCTAAGAACGCCATTTCATATTAGATACAAAGACATAGACTTTTTTTAAAAAAGTTAATTAATAGGCAAAAAATACATTTAATTTATATGAAAATGAAAACTAGTAATAATAATAATTATATTAACTACATGCCTTTAATACCTAAGAACTTTTTAAATGCAACGTGAAGCTACTAAGTTTGTTTTACATGTAATAAATATTTACATATTTCAGGCAAATGTTATTAAGCATTGCTTTAGATAAAAAAAAAACAAAAACAACTTCTATTGGTATTTATATTTATGAAAAAATTGGTTTTCTTAATATGTTTTCTTGTTTCTGAAATGTTTTCCCATTTCTATGATATAGCATACTTAGTAATGTAATGGCAGGGCTTGGACGGTGCGTATAAAAAATAATGAAATTATTACTGCTAAAATCAATTAGGTTCATGGACAAAGCGTTTTTTGTGTACACTTGTCGAAACAGTGTTTATGATATTAATTTAATAATAAAAGCCATTTTCGATCGCAAATGACCACTTTCTGACCTACCTTTTTTTCTAACGAAAAGACACATTTCAAACGAAAGCGAAAACTTGAGCATGCATTTTTTACAAGAAAACCAGTAGCTCCAATGGTATGAAATTTTGCAACATGGAAGAAAAATTGTTAGCCTTTTGGAAAATATTTTTTGCCAGGACTTTTGCTATTAACTTGCACCTTACAACGAAGTGGCCGACTACTAGAGGTGGCCGACCTCACATGCCATCACCCTATTCGACGATCTTAAAGCCATATTTGAAACGGTCAATGTGAAAGGTCTCATGTATCTATTTGGGCATGTCACGTTTCGGCTCATGTATTGGAAGTTTATTTCCTTATCAGCAGGCAGCAGATACAAAAGATGTCCAATTTCACAGAAAATTCATCGTTTAAACATGTTTCCAAGAATGTTTTCTTTCGTTGCAAAGATCATATTTTAAATAGTGCTCTTGGGTGGCCGAGTCTTTATAAATATTGCCCATACGCTCTTCCCTACCATAATCATTTATTTTAAAAATAAAGGATTCGCGATCCTTGCATATCAAAGAATATATTTTTTAGGGACCTCGACAGTGGTCCCAAACGGAAAACAGAAATGAAACGTTATAAAAGTAGTATTTATTAATCCGTGAAGCTTTTTAGAACTAATTCAAAATACAAGAAGTTTCTCTTCTCAAGCTTAATAATATCATAATCGCTGCGATTGAGCTTAAGGTTCCAATGCATCCCCGAGTCATTCATCTGTAATCGGATTTCCCGGAGGGAACGCAATATCTATGTCTATATGCTGGAACAATGTCTGACTTTGTTAACTTAAATTTGATATTTTTTTAAGTTATTGCAGTTTATATCCATCTCATTTGCTTATGTAAATGTTTTTGGCTTTGTGTTGCAAAGCACTTAAAATTGACATAATTACATACAGCCTTTATTTATTAATTTATTATCATAGCGATAGCGACTACAAAGACTATTTTCTGTTTATAATTTCTCTACGCGCAAAAATGTTATTCATTACGACGCAAGCAGAAACATAAGCTAAACGCGTTGGAAGGTAGTATAGAGCCTACATACATAAAAGGGATCTTGTATTCGAAAAGTTATTTGACGTCGCAATTTACCTTTCTTTTTGAAGGGTTGTAAATGTGTATGTTTGCTATGCACCAAGCATCCAATACGATGCTGTGTAAAAGCTACTCTTGTCTGGGTTGTTGATTTATAATGTTGCCTGAGCAAGATATCTTTCAAAGTAGGGATATATTCATATTTTTTTTACATAGGGCTGTGTCAATCGTTAATTTTCAATCGTTCAAATGTCGTTCCTTTCAAATATTCGCTCTTTTCAATCGTTATTTGTAACAATCAATCATTTGCTTCAATTACGACCCAGAAGGAAACATTTTGGAATTGAAACAATCCCAAGATTGTGCAAAGTCAATGGGTACATTCGCTTATGACAATCCTGTCAGTGGAACTAGAGAAATTGGGACCCAATCATCGGAATGATTTGTTTCATTTTGTGTCGAATGGCAATCAGCTGGCACGAAAAATGAATTTTCATTTTTAACAAGAAATAAATTGTTCCATTGCAAATATTGAAATTTTCTCGTTAGCGCCTACCTTCCCTTCCTCGTATTTATCATTATCACTTCATCAATAAGCTCATCCCTTTAGTCTCTCTTACGTGATATAGACATTTATGTGACAAGGAGCTGAACTTCCGTTCTCTAAAGCAAATTCCAACTCCTTATGGCCTTATCAAACGGTGATCAAAAAAATTCTCTAACCCCTATATTACCAAATCCCTTTTCACCATATTTTCCTGATGAAAATTAATTTTTCGTGCCACCTAATTGCCATTTGCCACAAAGTGGAACAAATCATTAGAATGATTTGAGTTACAATTTCTCTTGTTCCACTGACAGAATCGTAGAAAAACTTTTTAGTGTGTTTCAATCAGGAAAACCTAATGGCAGACTGGTAGTGAGGCTTGCCAACTGCCATAATTTTCTGTTTGCTATATAAACGACCATCAGGAAAAATATTCACTTTCATACTGTTTCAACTTTTCCTGATGCGTTTCCCTGATCGCTTGGCCTCTAAGTTAGCGCAATCCTTCCTAGCCCTAAGTTAGCCGCCCACTTGCAAAGAATACATAGAGAGTGTGTTTCTTTATTCATTCTGGTATGTCCAGAATATTCGGAATAACAGTTTTGCGTTTCTTTATTCCATGGAATATTCCGGATAAACTATTTTGTTGTTTCTTTATTCATTCCGGAACGTTTGGAATGCATTCTTTTTATTCCATATTAAACACGGAGTGAAAAGAATATTCTAGGAATAACCCTCTCATATGAAAGCAAAAAAAATGACAGCAGCCAAAGACGAAACAAAAGTAAGTAAACAAAATGGATGAGCAAACATTTTTCATATTTTTATTATTGAAATAAATATATAAATAATAATTAAATGCGAGTTTTCATTAACTAATAAATCAATAATATTTTATTGTTACTATTTCTCATAGAGATACCTGTTTTTTTTTCATCATCACAACATTTTCAAACGGCTGATTGATGTCGTCTTTTTTTTTTACTATTCCAGATGGGATCTTTGTTTCTTTATTCATTCCATTCTGGATATTCTGGATAAACATTTCGTCTTTTCCATCCATTCTATTCCTTATCCGGAATAAATAAAGAAACACACTCATGTGTACAACGAAGGTTTCTCCGGTTTTCCTTTAAATAATTCCCCTAGTCGGATCTTTCCGCACAAGGAGGTTCGTTGCAATTAATGGGTCTAGATTCTAGATACACTTCATAAAAGTCGGGCAATTGCAGACATTCTATTTATCCCCTAACTTTGGGCAGGTGGCAACCCTCCGGCTCTTCATGAATTGATTTTCCTTAATTCTAATCCTCCTAAGCTTCGATCTGTTCCATTCTTCCAGCTCACCGCACTAACTATGGTCAATTTAAGCCTATCACTGGAATATTGTTAGCAAACAATGCTCAATGCTCAACGCATCCTTGTTTTCTGCTCCAGTTTATCATCACTTCGAAAGCATCTTTACACCCATTATCCATAATGTCCTCACTCAATTGATTTTAGTAAATTATTATTATCGTTTTCATTTATTATGTATGTATATAACTATGTATGTAAATTTAACATATATTGTGAACTAGCCAGAGATATCATATTCTAAACTGGATTGAGTAATGCATGATAAATTAATGTAAGTTTGGTGGTACTAGCTTCCTAAGTGGAATATTCTATTCGTAAACCGTAGTATTTTCATTTCATACAAAAATAGTCTAGCTCTCCTTGCCAATATTGTACAAAAAAAATATTTTTTTTTTCGACAGAAATCTCTTTTTGGAATAACCGGTTGAAGAACCTTTCGTTTATTTTTGAACAGCTCAGAAATGAGAAAATTCGTTCAATGGCACTTATATTGGAACACTCACAAAGTGCGTATTTCCCATGCTTTCAAACATTATTTAAAAACGTTGTAACAGGTAAGCTTAAATCTATGTACATATGTATGATTTCTGTAGCTAAATGAAAATAAAACCCAAAAAATTTAGCATTGGCTGAGGCAAAAGATATCACTTTATATTTGACATCACTTAAAAAACAATTTACTCAACTGGAAGAGATAGACTTTGCAGAATCTAAACCCCTTTTAATTCCACTAATGCATGTTGTTTGTTGCCTTTGGGGCAATTCTAGATATTATTGTCATTCCTCGAAAATAACTGTTCTACTAAAACAAATATGCAATCTTATTATATATCAGGTTGGTTTATATGCTTTTGAAAAGTTTAGTTATTAATGCGATTACACATTTTTATTTTTCAGGCTAAACGTTTTTTAGATCCATCATCAATTTTTCACACCGATATTGAAGAGGCTATGCAACGTTTGACATTATCGATTCAAATTTTAAAATTCTTTCGAGACCTTTTTGATCATTACAGAGAAAATTTGGCAAGTTATTTCAGCGAAGAAGATCGTGCTCCAATTCTTTGGTCGTTTCATCCGAATTCGGTTTTTAAGCGTTTTAATGCTTTTGTAGAACGTTTAACGACTATTCAATGGTAAGTCGAATTGTTAACATTTTTGATATTGACATTAACATAAGTACATAAGTATACATAAGTGAAATTAATATGTTCTCCGGGCTTAAACTAGTCGTAGTGATAATTCCTTCACAAAAGAAAACAGATGCCAATTCTGACAGTAAATTATTCTAGTGAGACACTGATGGATTGAGAAGCACTGAAGGGTCAAAAACTCTAACCCCTAATTTCACAGTGCAAGTTTAAGCTACACTCTTGATTTAAGCTTCAGATCAACAATTTATTCGCTTTCATTTTGTTTAAACCTTGAACAGAGTTCAATTTGTAGTTAAAGTTTACCAAGATTATTCTGCCATTTAATCTTCAGTTCAGCGTTTGTAGCCACCTTTCACTATGGTGATATTTTAATTTGACAATTTGCTCTCATAAAATTGTGTTTTGTAAAGACGGAGTAGTACTTACAATGTACCAAAATATCCTTTTTTATTATTAAATATATTTTTAAAATGTTTTTTTCTTATGTTTTTTGTCACTATTTCCATTAGAAAGCTAGACGTAGGCTTGCTGGTACTGCTATTTTACTTGCGATTATAGGTACTATAAGGCAAGTTATGTATTCGTAAAATATTTTTTTTCTAACAATCAAACATGACATTACGATCATAGTGAATACAAAAAAAAGTGGGTCCCCCAATTCCGTCTGTCAGTCCTCGAGTCTGCAGCCTAAGCGGTTCGGTGGATTTGCTTCACACTTGGTACATATTGTTTTTTCGGTAATATGTCCAAACGTTTTTTTTTTAATTTTTTTAAGGCGACAAATAATAGTTTTTTTTTTTATAATCTACCCGTGCTCAAGGGATTATGAATACCCTTTAAATGTTTCAACACAGCGCGGGCGTGAGGGTGAGGTTAAGGAAGAGAAAGAATGATAGGAAAGATGTGTGGCGTGATATTCGGAGACTTTAGGTGGTTCTTGTCTCAGATTTTATCTTCAGGGATGGCGGCTGAACTAATGCGGAGAAATTTCCGTGTCTTATTTATCTATGTCCCTAATAATTCGCATTCATTTTTTTATTCTTTGTCATATTTTATCGGTATACTAATTTTACTCAATCACATGTTGTTAGTTCTATGCCTAAACAGCATGTAATGAGTAAACCAGCAATTTATTGTATTACATTTATTTTTAGAATTGCTAACTCCCACGAGAGAACGTAATTTATTAGTTTTTCGTATAGAAAGTCAGATTTTCGTAGTTTTAGGAACATAGCTACCTATTATTACTATAATAAACTCAATTATTATTTTTTTATAATTTATGTTGATATGTGTATGGTTCTTATTTTTGTATAGTGCTGATGATATACCATTACATTTTAGAGATGAATTTACTGTAATGAAATGAATATCATATTTAAAGCTCGCGCGGAGATTCTAGAACTTAATCACAGACCTCACAGAACAGAAAATAATCCCAACTGCACTTTATGTAACCTCAATTAAATCGAAAACATTTTTCACTTCGTTGCGTTGTGTTTTAACAGGAGTTTTCTGCCATTTGAGGAAAGTCTAGGTGTTCTGAATTGAGATAATGGTTGGCGACCACTTATTCGCTTTATATTAGATGCAGTGTCATATAGAAACATGTACAATATACCTTAGTAGTAATTCCATCACAGCCATATTAATAAAAAACGCTTAGTTCACCTTTAGTCCATAGACTTACAAAACCAAGGAATAAGAGTTGGACCATGGACTAAAATTTCCTATTAATAAAAAATCGAACAAAATCTACTACAATAAGTATCAACTCTACCTCTTTTTATCCTATGTCCCTGTAAATTTTGTTCTTAAATGTCATTTCTTAGACCACCGTCTTCGATGGTCTAGCGAAGGACTAAGTAGGTAAACGTCAAATACTAAGAATTGTGTTCTATTAATAGTATTAGTCCACGGAACAAGTCCTAAACCTCCCATAGTCCATGTTTATTAATTTGGGTGTCACTGTTTTATTCTAGCTAAACTAAAAGCACAAAACGCTTTTGAAATTGCCAATTATTAAAATATTTAACATCTCTTTTTTGTTCTAGCTAAACTAATAAGCCCAAACCACACTCGAATTTGCAAATCTTTAAAATATATTCTTTTTGTTTAAGCTAAACTAAAAGACCTTGAATCAAATATATTATTTATTACCCAATTAAAGTATTGGCTTCTTTTTCAGTTATAACCAATTTTTTGAAATGATTGTATAAGACATCTTGGCATATTTGAATTGATTGTTTTATAAATTTAATAATTTTGTTTTACCTACACTAAAAGCCCAGATAAAATGCATTAAATATTGTTTTACATATATTGTGTCAGCCACACTTAAAACCACTTAAAACGCGAATTAGATCTATTAAATTTTATTTTGGCCAAATTAAAAGGTCATACTTCTTTCTGGCATCATTTCCTTTTTAATTGCTGAAATATTCTGTTTATATAACGATTTTTTTTATATTTTGATTAATTTTAATACTCATCACAATATGTTTAGAGAGGAAAAAATATACTGACATACGGCCCATTAGCCATGCTTGTAACCTCTAGTTATAAGCTTGTAAACTTTCAAAATGAAAAAAAAAAAAAAATAATAATAATAATAATATTATACCATTACACCCTTTTTTCATATTTTGTTTTGCAATTCTCCAAAAATATCCAAATAAACTTTATTATGTAAAACATAATCACCCTTATTACGATAGGCGTTTCGCTTAAATGACGAATGTCATTTTCAAATAATTGTATTACGATTGGAGTTTTATAGTCATTTTTCTCAGCGTAACGCCTTAATTCGAGTGAACCATTGTATATAGATATAAGAGGAGAAAAGGAAAACAATTTATTTCATAGGTTTTTTTGTTTTTTTTTATGAGGATTTTTTTGTTGAGTATCAAAATCCAAAAAATAAAATAAAATTTAATAACAATTTGTTTTTCTGAAAATCCTTGGAGACGTTTTTGAGAAATACGTTTTTTTCTTAACGGTTTTTAACATTTGTATGAGAGGTACCGTTGTTTTTTATTTTAGAAAAATAGTTTTTTTTAACTATTCAAGATAATGTCAAAAAACTACTAAATACGAAGTTTCGAAAAAATCTATTAAGTCGTTTTCGAAATTTTGAATTTTCAAAAAAAAAAATTAATTTCCAAAAAAAAATTTTTTTTAATGTTGGTATACAATAGTGTTTAAACTTTCTTTCTGCGTAAAAAAAAATAAAAAAATCAGATTAACCGTTTCCGAGAAAATCGAAAACCAAACAAAAAAAAATTATTAAAAGGTACCCTTTTTTTTTAATTCATTTTTATTTCGTATTAACTTATAACTATCTTAAAGCTAGACAAAAATGTTTAAAACTAGCCTAATTATCAATAACTTACAACTAATTTACTGGCCCGTAAACGGGCGCTCTAAACTAATAATAACTCTTAGAACTAATGTCTTTCGACCTAAAAACTATTTTAATTAAATCTAATTATTTTATTTTATTTTATTTTTCCAAGGAAACTTTCAAAAAACTTGGTATCTTATAATTTTTTTTTTTTTTTTTTTTACTTATAAACTAAACCTAAATATAGATTAAAAATAATTAAAACTAAATAAAACTAACTTATACTAACTAAAAATACCTTAAGCTACTTAAAAGACCTAAATACTTAAAACTACTTAACAACTAGAACAGCCACAGCAGCATTTTTTTTGTTTTTTTTAATTTTTTTTGTTTATTTTTTATATGCATGCAGACACACACCAACATGCAACCCACCCATACATGTACATACGCACATACATGTACAGACACGCAGTTACATGCACGTATGCCCCCGCATACATACATATTTTTTTGGTGCCACCCCGACTATTCCCTATACCTAATGCCCTAAATCTATGTAAGTCGGCCAAGATATACTATCTTCATCGACTTTAAATATTTTGATGCTGTTCAGAGAGCCACCAGAACTGGTTCTCCTGTTTCGCCCTATCCCTCCGGTCCCGATCGGACACAGTCCTACTGAACCGAAGGCGCTCTTCTCCACCTTGAGCGATGACTTCTCGACCATACAGGAGTCGCCTATCCACAGTTTTCCGGCTGACGTGGTAGATGAGCGGAAACGACCTTCCATCCTGTATCAGCACTCGACTGTCTAAATAGAGAAATGCCTCGGGAGGGATGTAGCCACTTAACCGCGCACTCTCGAAATATTCTTTATTGGGGTAATACGCCCCAAAAATTAAGTTGTTAGTTGAGGACATCGCTCTTGTAACGTGCCCCCGAATCAGCTTAAACAAAAAATTATCTATTCTGTTTATGTTGGCTCCGTTGTATAGAACCTGGTTGGAATAATATCGTTTGTACTCCGACTCTGGTGTTCTGTGTAATCCAAGGCAACGTCGAAGATACTGCCTCTCAAACACCCGAATCTTTTCCATTTGAGATGGGGCAACGTTGAACCACACTGGGCATCCATAGGCAATCATCGGCCTGATGAGGGCCATGTAGCAAATCACCTTCACCCTGCTGTCAAGACGACTGCTATAAAACAATCGTTTTGTCAGGGCAAAGGCTCCCCTAGCCTTGGCCAGAGCAGCACCTATATGTCTGTCGAAATACAAGTACTGATCCAACCAGATGCCAAGGTACTTTACTACACTTTTACTCGCCAGTGGGTGTCCATGTGGCCTTACGATCACCAGCTTGCGCCAGTTCTTTCTCGTATACCTTGAGGCGCTAGACAACGGAGTCCTAAACAGAATAGTTTCTGATTTCTGGAAGTTAATTTTCAACTTCCAGTCATCACAATATCGCTGAATCTTGCCGAAGTCACTCTGCAAGAGATTTTTGATGACCTCAACTGTATGAGCTGTTCTGTACGCAATTAGATCGTCGGCGTACGCAATTGCCCGAGTTAGACTACCTATCAGATCGCTGGTGTAAATGCTGAATAGAATCGGCGAGTTAACCGCTCCCTGCTGAAGACCATTTTTAATATTAAAAATTGCGGTTGAAGTTACATTGCCACTCTTGACAACAAACTTTCTACCATTTAGCATGTCATAAAGCATATACAATAGAGGTTTACCTATACCTAGTCTGGTTAGCTTTAGATAGAGACCTTCTAACCATACGGTGTCAAAGGCCTTCTCCAAATCAACCAGACAGGCACCCGTACACTGCTTTTTGGTTTTGTTCCATTGGATATCAGAAACTAGTTTAGACGCGGCATGAATTGTGTCATGTCCCGCCTTAAAACCGAACTGATTATCCGGGATGATATTTTTGTCCTCCGCCCATTTGAACAGGGCTCTATTAATAACCTTTGCAAATACTTTGCTGATACTTGGAAGAAGACTTATCGACCGGAGATTCGCCGGATTGGAGTTGTCCTTTCCCTTTTTTGGGAGAGGGTGCACCACAGCTGTCTTCCATCGCACTGGATAATATGTGTTATTCAGCGCGTTGTTAAACAGTGTGGTATAAATGTCAACTGCTTCTTGAGGCAAATGTCGTAGTACAACGTTGGATATACCATCGACTTTTTTAATGAATCGAAGATGAGCTGGAGCTCATTCTTCGAAATTAACAGGGGACTGGGCCCATTTCGGTCGGCGATTATGGCGTTTGCCAAATCTTCATCATTAAACCCGGTAAAACCAAGGTTCTCAGATCGCCATTCGGTTATATCGTTCCGGAGCCATAAGTGATGAAGCAGAGCTCTGTTCTCCAGGTCATGATTCGGGCGAATGCTAGCATTCACCTTGTACACTTGCTGGAAAGCAGCCCCCACAGCCTCCACTCTCTCCTGCGGATCTTTGATTATATAGAGGTCATCAGGCAATACGGCATCCTCTGGGTCTATGCCTGCTTTCAGAAGTACGTCTCTATTCTCTGTCGTCCTCTGGAGCTTAAGACACGGAAGTTCGTTTTGATCCTTTCTTCTAAAAATCTTATTAATTTTTGGGAACATACTTGGGTCGCTAGAGTTAACGGCACGAATTTTATTGTCCCAGAACAAATTAATAGCCAATCTATAATTTTCTTTGATCAATTGGTTGATGTTTTTGATGGACGACTTCAGTTTCCTAATCTCCAGATCTCGTGTATCAGTAAACCGCCTGTTCAAGCGTTTTAGTCTTGTCAGTAGTCCACTTGTTTGTCTGTGAAGTGCGTCAATTGTCGCGTTACGGTGCATGTCAGCTGCGTTACGTTCTTTGTATTTCGGTATTGTTCTGTTCATTGTTCGTAGAATCGTTTCGTCAATTTGTTCTAAGTATCTGTCGATTTCGGTATTTGTTAGGTTCCTGTCATTTGGTGGGGATATACCATTTGAACGTAATTCACTCAATAAGTCATTGGAGAAACGTGGCCAGCGCACCTTACTGTAATTGTAAGTATGCACAGGCACATACTCCTCCAACTCCATAAGCTGGTTCGGAAGTTGTATTACGGTGGCGAGTCCGCAGTGGTCACTGTCGTACTCGATCGTTCGTAAACAATTTCTTGGCCGTTGACCCACAGCGTCAGTAATTGTTAGTCTTGCGTCTTTAAGCAATAGATCCAGATAGGCACCGCTTCTTGGGAACGATGGCTTGTCTGTGGCTAGAAGATCGATGCGATACTCAAGGTTGTATCGACCCACCCAATTAAATAGATGGTTACCTCGAGGATTTTGTATTTGATTTCCCCAATCTGTGTGCTTGGCGCTTAAATCACCCGCCAATATAGAGTTATTCTCTTCCGCGCTCAATCTTAAGCATTCAAAAAGCTTTTCAAGCGCTGTTATAAACTGGGTGGGCTGAGGTCTTTCCGGTGCATAGGCAGCGATCACATACATTCGCTTCCCCTGTTGGAGATGAATGCATATGATGCATGCCTCTAACGTCCGAAATTTTCGCACATCACTATTATATATTACCTTATGACTAATGCCTTTACGTATAAAGATTGCGACGCCTCCTCCTTGAGTGGAGTTGGGTCGGTCTCTTCTTACGATATTGTAATTGTTGTTAGTCAATTTATGTTTCTGGTTAAGCTTAGTTTCGCTAGCCATAAACACATCTGGACTTATGTCTTTAAGCAATTGGAATAAATTCGCTCTACGTTCGGTCCTAATCAGTGAATTTACATTCACAGCTAGGATCTTAAAGGGCCTCTCCAGCAGCGCGCCCTTAATCTCTAAGTTGCTTTAAGCTCGGCAAAACAGAGTAGAGATAATCCACCCTAGTCGCCTGCTCCCTGCTCTGGGATTGGAGGCCAGTCAACTGGCCCTGGATGGCCAGTAGAGTGCCCATAATATCCGCCTGTGCCGCCGGCGCCTTAGGCACGGGGGCCTGTTGGGCGACCTTTGGTGTAGGCTGTACCGTGCTTCCCCTTCCTGACGCCATTTGGGCGTAAGAAATTTGGGGGTTGAAGGGCGTTGTTGTAGGAGGGCGCACTGTTGGACGCTTTTCTACCACTCTTTGCTTTGCTGCTTTATTGTTCTTTATAAGCTGAAACGTCGGGCATCCCCGATAATTAGCGGGGTGTCCGCCGCCTCGGCAGAGTACACATTTAAGCTGGGTCCTATCTTCGACCCGTTCCCTTCCTAACTTGCATTCACCTGGATTGTGGTTCTCTCCACACTTAACGCAGCGTGACTGCATTTCGCAGTTTGCTGCGGCGTGGCCGAACCTTTGGCAGCGCATGCATTGAAGCATATCGCCGCGCCTTTTTAATTTGTCCCAAGTTTCAACCGGGTAGTTGAGGACGGATATACTCCTCAAACTATCCAGTTTGCTGCTGGGTGAGAGAGTTGAACAAGGAAGAAGGGAAGACTCCGCTTCTCCCGCCTAGCTCTAACTGTAGCGAACGGCTTGACCCCGATAAAGTCGAGATCGTCATTCGCTTTTTGCCGGAGTTCATTTAAGAGCACCTGTGGTTCCGTGCAGGAATCTATGCCCTTCAAAAGGACCGTTTGAAATTTTTCGGTTTTAGGGGTGAAACTAAAGAATTCAGTAGTAGTTTCTTTTAGCAACTCTTTAATTTTTTTGTGCTGTTCCAGTGTAAAGCACTGGATAGCATGCCTATCGTTATTTAATCTTTTAATGGTAAAATTTTGACCTATGGTCAACTTACATAGATTTATGGTATCCTGTAACTCCATTTTATAAGTATTTATGGGTGGCACCTTTTCGTTTTTCGTAATCGGCGGCTGTGGCTGCTGCTGCTGAGACTGACTTTTCTGTTGCTGTTGATTCTGCTGCTTTTGAATCTGCTGCTGCTGTTTTTCTTGCGGTTGTTTCTGGGCTTGTGTCTGCTGCTGTTGCTGTTGTTGTTGTTTTTGCCGTTGTTGTTTTGGCTGCTGATGTGGCTGTTGTTTTTGTAATTGTTCTTTTTTCTGTTGTTGTTCTTTTTCGTCGAGTTCTTTTAGTTGTTTCGCTCGGCGCGGTTCTTGGCTGGCCTTAACTTTACTTTTCAACTTTTGGATTTCTGCCCCCATTGTTTCAATTTGAGCGATCATTCTTTGTTCCTCGTCCTCCTCAGATGACGCCTCTGATGTGGAGAGGTTCACGAAGGCAGTACTATCGCCTCGTGAAGTGTCCTTCCTTAGACATATATGCAATACCCTCTTCGGGTAAAGTGTCTAGCTGGGTTCGTCTTGCTGCCTCCGACGTCTCGTCTATATCGGACGTGTTCACCCCAGCTGGCAGCGTTGCTGAGGTGGCCGTGGATCTCCTCTTTACCAAATTTGGTGCGCACTTGATCCTCTTTCTGCGCTTTTGGTTAGCATTGGATGATGTTGCCGTTGTTGTTATTGCTCTTGATGTTGTTGCTGCAGAATCACTGCTTGTAAGTGGAACATCTTTCGATGTTCCCTCAGCTGATGCCATCGATGGCCTCATTGGCCCTAGGACACCTTTCGATGCCCCGGTGCTTAAGCTCCTCCTCCTTTGCTCATTTTCCCAACCAATAAAGTTTTCCACTTCACGGTTGTGAAAAAAAGCTTGCAAAGTTCTGATGCCCGGCTGGGAATCGAACTGGCGACCCTCGGATTCTCGGTCGGCCACTCTACCTTTGTGCTACTGCACCACTTAAGAAATCTTGATTTTATGTTATACTTAAACGCACACACGAAATTTAATTTGGAAAAAACTGGGAAGCCGGAAAGGTGTTAACACCTCCACAGTACGAGATCGAAAAAAGGTACCCTTTCCCTTCATTAATGAACTAATTTTTTTTTTTATAAAAATTTTGGCAAAAAAATGTATGGGACCTACTGTTATTTGTCGTCTTAAAAAAAAATTACAAAAACGTGTGGGCATATTACCGAAAAAACAATATGTACCAACTTTGAAGCAAATCTATCAAAGCGTTTAGGCTGTAGGCCCGAGGACAGACAGACAGACTGACATAATGACAGACACACGGAATTAGGGGACCCACTTTTTTGGTGTTCTCTATGATCGTAATATCATGTTTGGTTGTTACAAAACAAATTTTTTTGAGAAAAATAATATTTACATTTTTCTTTTACAAAAAGAAAGTATGTCAGGTAGGTACTGTCATTTTTCGTCTCAACATTGCTTTGCTATTTTCGCATAGAAAAAGTGAAAAGTAGCAATGTTGCTACAATTCAAAATCCTAAAATCCACCAAATATCTAAATTTTGAAAGAAAATTTTAAGATAAATTCTATAGTAACCTATACAAGTATGTATATCCATATACATTCTTATTTCATTATATTATATTATTTCATTACACGCATGTATATCAATAACAATTCTTACTTCAAATTCATGTATACGCCAATATTTTGAAAAGTTTACAAATGCTGAACAAAAGAAGCATTTCGTGGACTCATTGCAACGGTATCCATCTCTGGAAACTAATTTTAACCAATTTTAAGGGAGGAGGAGGTATCACAAAATGCACAAAACAAAACGAAATTGGAATCAAAAGCACAACATTGAACTAAGACCGAATTTAAAAAACACAATATCTTTCTCCTTTGTGGCATTTTGACCTGCTATTTTTTGAAGTAAAGCAAAGCTAACTTCTTCAGCCTAAAGTATGCATTACAAATCTGGAAAGAAGAGAATAATCTTAATTGAAAATATTAGGAACTTGATTTGTCCATTTATTTGCCTCGTTTCTGGTACATCTCACGATTTTAATTTGGATCTAATTAATCTTAATTAATTAATCTAAAACAAATTTTGTGTCGTGTATGTCCACACTGTCAAAAACAGGCCAGCTGTCTTAGCACTGTGCGAAACCCAAATAGGTGCAAATTCTGATCAGTCAGAATTTCATCTGTTTGGGTATAAGTACCATTATTCTTTTCCACCAAGGTCTCGCCGTATACATAAGAAATGATGTTGCGTACCAACTTCAACACACATATGGTTTGTGCTCAAACACAAATTTTAATTTCATGTGGTTAAAATTTTCGGTAAACAAGCGCATCATACACACATGTTTCATTTATCGGAGCCCAAATCTGGACAGAAATTCAACTTTTAACGAATTTGATGCTCTGTCCGACTCCATTCAAAGAATTGTTTCCCATTACCCTCACACTGAAATTGTCATTGCGGGCGATTTCAATGTACACAATTCTAGTTGGCTCCGCTTTTCGAGCCAGACAACACCCGAAGGAAGGTATGTTGAGGTCTTTGCTGAGTTAAATCAACTGACTCAGCATGTTGACGAGCCAACTCGAATCCCTGACGTTGAAGGTGAAACCGCCAACACTCTAGACTTGTTTCTTACCTCTGACCCCGATAAATACACGTTTTTTTATCTAGGCGCATCAGACCATTGTGCCATATCTGCAAATTTCTCATGCCAACACCTCTCAGTTAAAGAAAAGCCATCTAAGAGAACCGTTTGGCAATATGAGAAAGCCAACTGGGACGGTGTCAATAACTTCAGGAACTTTATCTGGTCACTATGCTTCCTCGGTAGTGACGTAGACTCCAGCGTAGATATGATAACAAATTTAATTCTTCACGGAATGAGAAATCTTATCCCGAATAGGGTGAAACCTATCAAACCGAAAGAAAATGAATGGTTTGATTCGAGCTGTAAAAAGGATATTAGGGATAGAGGAGTAAGTTTCCGGAAATATAAAGCCAACCCCACTGAGGATAACCGGAAAAAGTTTCAACAAGCTAGAAAGACTTGCAACGTTCACATTCGCAGAACCAAATTTTTGCATGACCAAAAATTAAGGCAAAAAATACTACAAAGTCCCAAAGTTAGTAAAAATTTTTGGTCTTTTGTAAAAAACATTCGGAATTCATCGTCGTCTTCGGTTCCAACGCTCGTCTTTAATGACACCCCTTTTGTCAGCTCTCGTGAAAAAGCCAATTTGCTTGCAGCGCAGTTCGCTGTAAGTTCGACTCTCCCAGAAAGTGTAATGACTCCTCCTGTACTTGAGAGCGTAAATGATTTTATGGGACGAAACTTCTTTCGCACTCGTGCAGTTGCTAGAGTCCTCAGAGACCTTGATATTCACAAATCCGCTGGCCCGGATAGTATCCCTCCCATCGTTCTGAAAAGGTGTTCTTCAACGCTGGCAAAACCACTGCGTAAGCTTTTCCATCTGTCCTACTCTAATGGTCTCTTTCCGAGTGGATGGAAAACAGCATTTGTCCAGCCTGTGTCTAAAAAAGGCGAATCTTCTTCACCCTCTAATTACCGTCCAATTGCACTTACGTCCCTTGTTTCCAAGGTCATGGAAACGCTGATTAATTATCAACTTAAGAAATATCTTAAAGAACGAAAGCTCCTTAATGACCGGCAGTATGGCTTTCGTAGCAATAGATCCACTGGTGATTTGATGGTATATCTCACCGAGCAGTGGCACAAATCTTTAGATAGTTTTGGAGAAAGTTAGATTATTACGCTTGATATTTCAAAAGCATTTGATAGAGTTTGGCATCGAGCTCTCTTATCGAAAATGCGTGCATTTGGTATCGATGAATCTCTTCTTCGTTGGATTAGAAATTACTTTTCAGACCGATGAATACAAGTTGTATTGGACGGTTTCAAGTCTGATATTCACAAAATAAATGCTGGTGTGCCCCAGGGCTCCGTACTGTCTCCGACCCCATTTCTCATTTTTATTAATGATCTCTTATCTGGAACTTCTAATCCACTAATTTGTTTTGCTGACGATAGTACTCTAAGTTTTTCATATTCGTTTTCAGATGCGCCTCCTTGTTCTTCTGATGTGCAACTGCAACCGCAGCGTATGATAGGCTCATTAAATTCTGATCTCGACAGCATTGTCCAATGGGGAATAAAAAACCGCGTAGAATTGAATGCTTCAAAAACTCAATGCTGTCTTATGTCGTTAAAGCAGAACCCACCCCCCATGCCGCTATGCATGAGCGGCACTGCATTGAAGGAACCGATCAGCTTTCAGTTCTTGGTATGTGCATCACAGACCACCTCTTGTGGAATGACCACATATTCGATGTCGCCAAAAATGCTGCAGTGTCTGGGCTTTCTTCGAAGGTGCAAGAAATTCTTCTCCCCCTTTGATCTGGCTGTAATCTATAAGGCCTTCATTCGTCCAAAGCTGGAGTATAACTCGCACATTTGGGCAGGAGCTCCCAAAACACATTTGATTCTTTTAGATAGAATTCAAAATAGAGCTCTAAGAATGATAGGTGATAGAAATATAGTAGAGACATTTACATCTCTAGAACACCGTCGAATTGTTACATGTCTGTCATTATTTTATCGATATTTTTATAAACACTGCTCCAGCGAAATAGCCAGTTGCATTCCTCCCCTTAAATTTTTCAACCGTAATACTCGCGCTTCTAGGAATGCGCGTTCAGTTTACCCTTGAGCCCAACTTCGGACGTACTGTCAAGTACAGATATTCTTTCTTTAGCCGAACAACGCGAATGTGGAATACTTTACCCAGCTGTATTTTCCCCTCCCATTTTGATATCCAGAAATTCAAAACCAATGTGCATCAGTATCTCCTCTTGCATCCTTCCCTAATCTCCTAACGCTCGCATTGTGCTTGTTCATATTAAGGGTAGTCAAAACCCCTTTAGTGCGCGCAAACGTTTAAAAAAAAAGCTGCTTATGTGGAACGTATTTCGATCGACAATGAGTGGCGTTCTTGTATCGTAATACCGACAATAAAACGCCTAAAAGTGACTCCACACAAAAAGTGAGAGTTGTCGTTCAAGATAAACGCCAATCGTAATAAGGGTGATTATTAAATAATTAGACATGCATTTATACATATGTAGGATATAAACAAACATACACTTAATACAGGTACACACATCTTTGAAAAGAATTAAATTTATATTTTTTGATGAAGATTTGATGCATATATTTTTTTGGTTTTGTTGTAAAGAAATCAACTGAATTGTATCTTTGAAATTGAAGCATATCGAAGCATATTGAATTCTAATCATAATACAGTGGAACTGACTTCAACATACGATACTCGTAACTTGAACAAATTTTTTTCTATAATTCAAACAGACCATTTTTAAGACTCCATGGTTTGAATTTTTCTCAAGTATAAGTTGAAAAATGAGATTTTTGCACACTGTAACTTGAACAGAAGTAAATATTGATTTTATTAACATTTGAATTTTTGCATGAATCCTAGGAAATTTATTTAATATTTCATCACAAAGTCTTATTCTTCATATTTCAAGTGAATTTCATTAGATCAGGGTTCCAATTTAGGAATCAATATTTTGAAAATTAAAAAAAAGACTATTAAGGAAGGTTATACAAATTAAGAATGTTAACACTAAAACAAATAATTGTTAAAACTAAAACAATAATTGAGAAAAAAAAATTAAAAACGGGCTGAGTTGATATTTCAAAAGGAAAATTATGCAATATTAAGCGCAATTTCTATAAAATATAACTGAAGGGATTGCAAAAATTTTTTCTGGGCCAGGTAAGATGTCGTGTACAATTAAAACAGGTGCAAATCCAAAAACTGAGAAAGCCTTTACAAGCGATTTCTAAACCAACTTATTTGGGGACATATAAGGAGGTTTTCTTAATGCTAGTTGTGGGTGGTTCCAAAAATGGCAAAGAAGATTTGGTTTATGTTTGCTACATAAGTGGAAAAAAAAACTAGCAGCGGAACTGGAACTAGTCGCGCCATTTAAGAAGATTTTACAAGTCAAAACTGCATTGCTTCAACTAACAAACCAGTAGACTTATAACTTAGATTCAACCGCGTTGTTTTGATGTTACAAAAAAACTTCCGTTTCTCTTGGTGAAAACAATGCTTCTGGTGCGGAAATATTCCAATAAAAGGGTAACATTACTGTTTGGATGCAAAGCCGCACATAAAATCATTTCGTTAGGAAGTCCAACATCCTGGGCGGCAAAATATATTTTCAAAGAGTATTTCTTTAACAGTTTTATTCCCTAAGTATGGAAAATTGCAAAAAACAAAATCTTCCACCTAAGAAACTGTTGATTATCGATAATACTTCTTATCCAATAGAAGAAGAATTAGTGGCTGAAAATTGAAACATATGTACAATGTTCTTACCACCAAACGTTACAGCTTTGACACCACCGATGGATGAATATGGAATAAGAATAAAAGTGGTTACTTAATACCAACATTTTTAGTAGAAGACATTGTCCAAGAAGACAAATCGTACAAAATGTTGCAATTAAAATCTTCGATAAAGCCATCGATTGGGTCACTCCAAAACAAAAAGAACTTCTTCAGAAGTCACATTACTCCAGAATCTCCGAGAATCTGCTTTTCAAAATGTAAGTGCTGCTCAAGTCTAAGCAGATTAAAATAAGATTTGTTTTTTCAAGTTGTCATAAAAACGTCTCATTTCAAATTATATCATTAAAATTAATTATTATTTAAAACAAACAACAATTTTGCAACTTGATCCAGTAACTTGCACAACCCTATTGCTTGAAACCTTCTTGTTTCGTACGTGGTTCAAGTAACGAGCATCCACTGTATTAGTTAAGGATTATCTGAAATCGGTTTGGAGCCTTTTCCCCCTTATATTTATTATATATCTTGAGATAGTTGGTTGGTTGTTGTTGATTGGACCGCATCAAATTTTAAATTTGCCTTAAGTATTGTGTTTTAATTCAATATTGTATTGAGCTCATTCAATAATTCCAGGTTCTTCTTTACTGTCATAGAATTTCTGAAATTAGAAAAAGTTGAAATTGGTGGGCTGCGTGGTCGCCAACTCAGTGCTCGTATTGTAGCCGTCTATGTAGAATTTAATCAATATTTTACTGCATTTGCTTCAAAAAGCTACGATGTCCTAGATCCCGACGACCATGAATTTGATGTGGACTTTGAAAATTTTCAAGCACGTATTTTGGAGCTTGACATGAAATTAGCAGCTATTCTATGCCAGGCTTTTGATGATTGTTATAATCTAGAAAGTATTTTTAAGGTAAAACTTTGATATTCCAACCTTTTTACATTGTGCTAATCAATGTTTTTTTTATTAAGCTTATAAGTATTGTGGGAAGCGTATTAGACCGCCCAAAGATAAAGGAAGAATTCACACAGAGATATGCGGAAATTGTTCGCATGTTAGACGAAGAAATGACAGTCTGCGAAAGCATATTCAGTACCCAAATGACTCTAAAAGAACAGAATATATTTCTTTATCCAGACTATAATTTTCCGCCCACTTCTGCATTTATTCGTTGGTGTGGTCAGCTAGAAAGTAGAATAACTCCACCAATTAACAGCTTTCAGGCATTACAGCATCCGTAAGTTGAAAATATGTTATCTTTAAGTCGGCGTTATGTATTTAGTAATGTGTAACTTGAATTTTCAGAGTAATCAATACCGAAGAAGCATTGGCCATCATCGAGCGTTACAAAAAGCTTTTGGAGCAACTAGCATTCTGTAAATCCTCCGTCTTCAAAGAATGGAGTGAACAAATACCGGAACAAATTGAAAAAAACTTACAAAATTCATTAATTGCACGCAATCCCAGTAACAACATGCTTATTCTAAATTTTAGTCCAACTTTATTCTGCATCCTGCGGGAAGTGCATTATCTCAAACAAATGAACATTGATGGCATTCCACAAATTGCAACAGAATTCGCTGAAAAAAATGAAATCTACCGAACGTATACTCTAAATCTTGAGAAGACAATTGATTGGTATAATGCAGTTCAGGTAAATAGTTCACCAGTAGAATTGATGTTGATTAAGAAGCAGGTGGAACAAATCGATGCGCTTGTAGTCACCGGTGTTGATGAACTAGTGTGGAATTCCGAGAATATAACCGAATATCTTCAGAAACTTCGCGGACCCGTCGCTACATTACAAAACCGAATGAATCATACTCAATCTAATCTAGCCCAAATTCATCAAATAATGTCGGGCTGGGCTAAGATACCCCTCTTTGAACGTAAGGACTCTAAAAAGGATACTGTACTATGCTTAGATGAGCGTTCGGATAGGACAACAAAGCGTTATGCAGAGATCCGCGAAGCTTCCAAAAAAATCCATGCGTTGCTCGAGGATAATATGCTCCAATTCAATATGAAAGATCGACAGGATGACGAAATGTGGATGGATTATGTTTCTTTTGTGGATAACATTGTCTACGAGAATATTTTGAAGACAGTTGGCGTGAGTGTTGGCTATTTAGCTGAGAACATGGATATTGAGAATGGTTATGCGCCATTGTTTGAATCGCGTCTGGAGCTGGTTGAACCTGATTTAAAATTCGTTCCATCATTAGAACCTGAAGATTCGCATGGTTTTAATTGTATGCTAATAGAGCTTATGCGGGATATCCTTAAAATGGCAAATCTTATTCAGCGGCTCAAGAAGAGTGATAAGAAAACTTATGGGGAGCTCGTGAGCATGAATCAAGACATAATAGATATGCGCCGAGAGATCTTAAACGGTGTTGACAAGGTAATGGAAGAAGCTTCCGAGTTTTGTCATCGCTTTGAAAGGTACTCATATCTCTGGCTTGAAGACCGGGAAGAATGTATGTCATTATTTTTGGAATACGGGCGCATACTGGATCCCGATGAAGTTGATATGATCATAGCTAAGGACTTTTCTGCACCTCAAGCATGCGCTCCAACAATTGACGCTTTTCGCGAACAAATTGATAATTATGAATCGCTTTTTACCGAAATAGAATCTATCTCCCCATTCCAGGTGTTCAATTCTTGGTTTCAGGTTGATGTTAGGCCATTTAGACAGGCTCTGCTTAACACTGTGTGCAAATGGGGTAATATGTTCAAGGAACATCTTGTAAATCGTGTCACAAGCAATCTAATGGATTTGAGTAATTTTATTCGTAAGGCCGATGAAGGACTGTTACAGACTGTTAAGGAAGGAGACTACAATGGGTTGGTCGGCATTATGGCATACTTAATGCAGGTGAAGGAGAGAGCAGAGAATACTGATGATATGTTTGAACCAATGCAAGAAACAATTCAATTGCTGAAGTACTATGATATGGATATCCCAGAAGAAGTGAATGTTCTTTTGCAAGAGTTGCCAGAACAATGGGCAAACACTAAGAAAATAGCTAGTACAGTTAAACAACAAGTTGCACCACTTCAAGCTACAGAAGTTGTTTGTATACGTAATAAAATTGCGGCATTTGAGACGCACATTGCCTTCTTTCGAGAAGTCTTCAAGCATTATGATTTCTTCAAGTTTGACTGTAGCGAACCTTATATACTGGCCAATCGAGTAAATGACGACATGTTTCGGCTGGAGACTGTCATGCGTGGCATACAGGAGTCTGGAGGTCTCTTTGAAGTCAACATACCAGAGTTTAAGCTTCTTAAGCAGTGCCGCAAGGAACTGAAGATGTTGAAAGTAAGACAAAATTTAAGAATTACATTATTATATTTTTTGTTTTAATTTTGTTCTTTAATAATCAAAACTGAACAGCTTACATAATCTGAAATATTATTTCTTGTCTTTTTCTGTTGAATTTTCAGGCTGTTACACTCATTTTTAATAATTCTAATCAGTGGCGTTGCATGAGTTTTTGCCGCCCGGGGCTACCAATTACAAACCTGATTACTTTTGTTGTTGCTTTTAAATTTTTCGCCAGCGACAAATTCATATGTACAGTAGCCACGAAATTAATCTTTTATGAAATATTTGTAACACATAGACTAATGCTTTATTCATACATTCATTGACTAACCCTGGATTAATTAATGCAAAATTACACCTCTTTTTCAAATATTAACCCGCAAGGGTACTTACCACAGCTTGTATGTGATCGAAGGTTGCAATTATACTGGCATAACCATTTAAATGAAGGAGTCATCAAGACAATGTTAAAAAGTTTTTATCAAGTTTTTATATGAAATAAGTTTCTATACAAAAATAGTTTATACGTTAAGGAAAAAATAATTGTGTAAGATTTGGTTTCAATCCATGTTTTTAAATTAAATTAACGCACATAACAACAAAAGAAAACTTCTTCAAATCTTTCTTCGAATTTTCATTAACGCAAAATCTTGCACTATATATACATTTAGGTCGATAGATTTGGTTCTTTCTTGCTCTATAGCCCAGAATACTTACATTTTTTAACCACAGTGCTCATAGTCGACCTTAAATAATTTTGTATAAGTTTTAATATTGAGAAACTTCTCTAACAACTTGCAATGCTGATTGCAATTATTGTCAAAAACATCCGAGATATTATATTAATACCTGACAGACCTACTTCTAGCCTTCACTGCACGCTATTGGACTTGTATTCATTAAATTATTTTGTGTGTCTGTTGAGCATACAAAAGCCCTTAGCAGTCCGTGTTCGATTTTACAATCTTCTTTATTAACTTCATGCTCATAAAATTCAATATCTACATTGCAGTAATATTTAACATCCAGAAGTTTGGCGGACGCGACATAAAAAATTTTTCGCTAAATTTCGTAGCTGATGAAACCTTCCCTAAATTTCGACGTTGACCCTATCCAAGGAAGAAAATAATTTCCGCCGTAAAGGCTTCACTACATTCAACACACTTTTGTACAAAAGTAAAATAAATGTTTTGTCTTTTTCCAACATACTGCTCAAACCTATATCATATTTCCAATCTTCCAGCAATTTTTTAAAGACTAATAAAAACCATGGATTATGTGTATAAGGTTTAAATTCCATTGAAGATTTTTTTTTCAAAACCACTTCAGTCATGTGCAAAGTACGAGTATAACATACTATTTTAAATAATAATAATGTTTCTGTATATTTTTATATTATGTTATGAATTTGTATGAATTTTGTATTTTACTTAATAATTCGAAGTCTCGATAGCTCGAATTATTTTTGTGGCAACCAATGGTTGTTATTTTGTTATTTTGTTTGGATGATAATTTGTCTGTATATGACAGACAATCTGACGAAGTACCATTCCATTTCGATCGCCATAAAAATAAATTGAAATCCTCCCGTTGTCCTTTAGCCGGGTTAGAGGCTATTAAATTTAATATATAAGTTAAAAAGGGTTATCCATTTTGCGGTTTCAAAAGTAAACGTAAATAAAACACATATAAAATTTGTTTTTTCATGATATTTCTTTTTTATTATAAAGTTTGAACGTTGACATTATGTGTGAAACACTACATCATTTAAATGACTTCCACGCGAGTTGCAAGCATCGATTTTTTGAGGTAATTTTCGACCACTTTTTGACACAAATTGGGCGGTATCTCAGCCACAACTTGACGAATGTAGGTTTTCAAGTGCTCAAGAGTTAAAGGTTTATCTGCATAAGCACCGTCTTTGGCGTAGACCCACAAAAAAAAAGTATAGCGGTGTCAAATCGCATGATCTTGCCACGACAAGAAAATACGCGGCCAGGAAATATCTCTTGCAATAAAGCCATATTCGCTCGAGTTGTGTGGCATGTGACACCGTCTTGTTGAAACCACATATTCTTCAAGTCGTATTCTTCAATAGCAGGCAAAAAAAGTCGGTTATCATATGACCATAACGCTCTGAATTGACGGTGACAGTCGTTCTGTCGTCGTTTTCGAAGAAGTAAGGTCCAATCACACCTCCGGACCAAAGAGCGCCCCAACCAGTGACTTTTTGTGGATGTAATGGCGTCTCTTCAATTACTTGAGGATTCTCAGAACCCCAAATACGACAATTTTGTTTATTAACATGCCCACCGAGTGAGAAATGCGCTTCGTCGCTGAAGAAATTTTTGTTCGAAAAATCGACGTCCACCGCCTGTTGTCCAAGCACCCATTCGACTTATCTACGACGTTGTGCATGGTCACCTGGCTTCAGTTGTTGTGTGAGCTAGACTTTATATGGATGTAGGTGTAGATCCAAATGCAAAATACGCCATAATGTGCCGTAAGACAGTCCTAATTCCTGAGAACGATGAGGAATCAACACATTCGAGTCTTCGGCAACACTTTCACTTACAGCAGCGATATTTTCAGTGGTACGAGCGAAACGATGATGCACGGGCCTTACAATATCTGAACCAATCCATGTGTTCAAATTTCTTTACAGCCACGATATGTGGCTGTGGCAGAAGCACCATTTTTGTAGTAGGTTTTAACACTTTTTATGCGTTGTGTAGATATAGAATAGATAGAATAGATAGTTGAGCGATCCTTTTTCGTAAATGTCAGACTTTCAACTGAAAAAAAAATTGATTTAACAACTTAGTTTGACAGATGTCGAATTCCAGCCCTATACTTTTGAAACCGCAAAATGGATAAGCCTTTATTTTATAAACTAACCTTTTAAATTTATCACGATTTTAAAATAGAATTTCCAAATCTATATTTCGTTGTTTACGTTTTGCCTTTCCACGGTCTTTTATCCAAATTGGTGCTTTGTTTTGTTTACTTCCGCCGTTTCCATGGATTTTATTTCTGAATTGACTCTTTTTCCAGAGATGTTCACAATGATATTGAAATAAGGGATGTTTCCAAATGAAGTAATTTCGAGTCTAATTTGGAAATTTGTTATGAAATTACCTCATTTGCTCCAATGAAAAGACAGTTTAAGATTTTAGGGTACCTGCCCTGTAAAACGATATCATCTCTGTTTGTTTTATTTACTTAACGCACATAATTTGTTTTTGACGCATACTCTTGATTAAAAAACTATCAGAAATTACCCGGCATTACCCGGGCAGCAGAGGCAAAAGTCTTTTCATGCAATATTTTCCAATTGAAATAAGAAATCAAGAAAACAAATTTTGTAAGAAAAAGGATTTTTCATTTATTTTGTCGTTTCTTTAAACAGGATTACTTTTCTTATTAAATTTAACAAAGAAGACTTATTTTTTTTACAAATGAACTATTCTTCATTTTGGGACTCTGCTCTCCGGAGGTTGTTTTTACTTGCGATATAAGTACTATGGGCAAGTTTTGCATTTGGAAAAAATCGAACTAGAGATCTTAATCGAAGTTGACTTTAGTATGATATAGAGCATTAAAAAAGTGGTTCCCGCAATTCCGTATGTCTGTCTCTCTGCCTGTATGTCTGTCTGTACAACACTCTATAGCCTAAGCGGCTGAAGCGATTTTCTTCAAACTTGGTACTTAAGAGTTTTAGGTGATTGTCTAAAATACATTTTTGAATGTTTTTTTTAGGTCCAGAATTAACTTGCCATATAATATGTTCTAATATCTGAATTATCTCGAAAACATTTTTTTTTAATATTTTGTTATTAAGGGTACCTCCCATACAACCATTTTTTGATTTTGAAATGTTATCATAAACGGCTTGACAAATTTCGATAAAAAATTTTCTGTAGGAGCTCCTTCAAACTATAAATAATACTGCATGCCAAAATTTGCGTAAAATATTTTTTTGAATTTTTGACAAAGCTAATATTATTGAATATTTAAAATTATCATACAATGTTTAAGGAAAAAAATTTAAAATTTTGTATATACATAAAAGGCACGACTGGACCACAGGAACTTGCTCTTATGTTCGATCACATCGTATGCAAAAGATTTCTATTTAAAATCTAAATATATTTTTAGTAATTTTTTTCTTTATTTCTTATACACAAAGTTTCTTAAATTTAAAAAAAAAACTTGGTATGACAATCTTAAATATTTAATAATATAACAAACTTAAAAACAAAAAATTAAATCGGATTAATCAAAGAAAAAATAATTCAAAATTAAACTAACTTGAGCTAAAAAAAAGTACGCCAGTTTATTTCTTGGACAAATTTGAATTTATGAAAAAAAAATTTTAAAAATCTGTGGGCGGTTTTTGAGAAAAAAAGTTTTTTTTTTAACTTTTTGGAAAAAATTAAAAAAAAAATCAAAAACGCCAATTCATAGGTATGCAGCAAATACATTATAAATATAATTTTTGAAAAAAATTTAATGAGCAATTTTCAAAATATAATTTTTTAAAATTTGTTTCTTAAAATTCTTTTAAAAATACAAAAAAATATTAATTAAAAATATTGGTACGCAGTATAAATTGGGCAACATAAGGCTATATATGTGTGAAATTGCAAAATAATCAGGTAAGCCGCTTATGAGATAGTCGAAAGCAAAAAAAAAACGGTCCTATGGAAAGTACCGTTTTTAAACATTTAACAACATTTTTTTTTCAACCATATGACCATATGATATGATGAAAAGCTGGACTGATTTTTTAAAATTAAAATCGTTAGATCCGTTTCCGAGAAAAATAGGCTTTAACGTAACGGTTATATGGCAGGTACCGTTTTTTCTTGAGTTAAAACAAAAATTTCAATTTCCCCTCTGAACAATACCTAAAAAACTCTATATACCAAGTTTGAAGCAATTCGGCCCACCCGTTTGGGCTGTAGGTGTCTATACATAAATACAGACAAACTGACAGACTGACAGACATACAGACGGACAGAATTCTTAGACCATCTTTTTTCGTCTTCGCTATCATCGTAATGTCATGTTTGATTGTTATATTATACATATTATCAAAAATGTTTAAAAAAATGCTTTTCAAAATACAAAAAAATATTATTACAAATTTTTGTATGTATCCCAAATTGAAATACCTATATATATAATATGTGTAAAATTTCGAAAGAATCGCCTACGCCGTTTTGCAGATAGTAGAAAGCAAAGAAATCGGTCATATGGAACGTACCGTTCTTAGATATCGTTGGTAATTTGTTTTTCAGTATATAAAAGTTCATACCAAAAACATACTCAGATTTTTTTAAACCAAAATCGTAGGAGCCATTTTCGAGAAAAATAAGTTTAAACATAATGGTAATTTCACCAAATAAAACTCTATACCAAGTTTGACGGAATTCGCCCAACCGCTTAGACTGTAAGTGGCTATACTTACATGCAGACAGACATAAAGACGGACACAATTTTTAGACCAAGTTTTTTCGTCGTCGCTATCATCGTAATGTCATGTTTGATTATTATCTCAATTTTTTTTCCCAAGAATGTGTAACTTGCTTTTGTAAAAAAAAAAATTGAAATAATAAATCTTCTTTGTTAAATTTAATTATAAAGAACTTATCCTGGTACAAAATAAATGAAAAATCTGTTTTCTTACAAAATGTTTTTCTTAATTTTTCATTGCATTTGGAAGATTTGACTGGGTTGCCCAGGGCAACGCCGGGGACTTTCTGCTAGTATGTTATATTGTAGAGAGAGTGAATCATGTGTTTTTAAGATATTCTTCACACCCATTAAAAAAAAACACTAAAAGTTGTTTAAAATTTTCCTTAACAAATAAGAATGCATTAAATTTATTTTATGTTTTTTCTTGCCACTTCCATTTTTTTATTCTGTTTTATACACCAAAAGTGGTTAACCTTGATAGTGCTGCTTGAATTGATAATTCTGAACAATTTTTTCAAATTTATTGAAATGTGGTTTGGAGTAACTTAAAGTCAAATCTAATATATCCCAAATCGCTCTCAATAGCTAGGTATGAATGTGTAATGCAAATTTTCACAGACAATGTCTTAAAAATGTCACGGTTTAAGATTAAAATTCCCAAAGATGTGCAATTTTTAACACTTGAAGAAATCTGATTTTCAATTAAAATTAAGAGACACCTTTTAATGTTTTAGATCTTTAGTCTGAATCTCTAAGTTTCGACTTAAGATTCAAATTTTAGAGCAGCGTTTTAGTTTAGATCGTAGTCCATTCCACTGTTTATTGTAAACAGGATACATATTCAGAAACTAATTCTAAAATATCATTAACTCTTTTTTTTTTAATTTCTAATGGTTATTTATGGAAATGGAGTATCCACATTATTCTTCGTTTGCTTTGGGATAAAAATAGACTTGCTTTATGAATTAAAATATCATGTTCCTATACCTACATTATGGAATTCCATAGCCTGACTAACATATCAAGTTCTTAAGGATTAAGAAATCGTATATTCAAGTTTATCACAAATTCCTCTTTCCATTTCAGCAACTTTGGGACTACGTATATATTGTTCAAACTTGCATTGAGGATTGGAAAACCACACCATGGCGCAAGGTCGATGTCGAGAATATGGATATAGAATGTAAGAAATTTGCAAAAGACATACGTCTACTGGACAAAGAAATGCGCACCTGGGACACCTTCCTCAAGCTCGAATCAACCGTAAAGAATATGCTGACGTCGCTGCGAGCCGTTGGAGAACTTCAGAATCCAGCGATTCGTGAACGGCATTGGGACCAGTTAATGACATCCACAAAGGTCATACTTTCATTTTTAATTAAATATGGCTATCTTATTTTTCTGTCTACAATAACCACCTAGTCGTATACATATCGCTGTAAATGACATGCTAAAATCCATCGCGTTTTGCACAACCGATATTAAAATATGTATGTAGTGTGTCTCTTGTTGAAGGAATTCAATATTCATTCTCTTTATACACCAGACACTCTATCATTGTGTACAGTCACAATCTGTTTTTTTTTTTTTTTTTTTTGTTGACCATTTTTGTTTTTGGTTTTAGTTGTGTTTCCTGTTTATTTCGTTTTTTTGTAAATACGTTTCATTACAGAACTTAGCAGCCTTACCGAAGGATATAACCGTAAGTAAACTTGCCAAAGTTAACAAGCAAGTATATTATTTAGTAGCTGTTCATATGTATGACGTAGATTGCACAATATTTCCATAGACCAATTATTATTTGTAACATAGCTTCAACCAATTCTCACTAACTTACTCGTAATATATGTATGTTTTTGGGGGATTATAGGTTAAGTTCATTATGGACAAGGAAACGACATTGGCAGAACTTCTGGGGCTGAACCTGCATGAATGTGAAGAGGAAGTTAAGAATATCGTTGACAAGGCTGTAAAGGAAATGTCAATGGAAAAGATTTTACGCGATCTTAATACAACGTGGTCGACCATGGAATTCGATCATGAACTGCATCCTCGAACAGGCTGTAACCTATTAAAGGCCTCAGAAGAGCTCATTGAAACTTTAGAAGATAATCAAGTTTGCCTACAAAATCTGATCACATCCAAGTATATTGCGCATTTCTTAGAGGAGGTATCAACCTGGCAGAGTAAGTTAATGATTGCTGATCAAGTTATCACTGTATGGTTTGAGGTCCAACGAACATGGACCCATCTAGAAAGTATATTCATGAGTTCGGAAGACATTCGTAAGCAGTTACCAGTAGATTCGGATCGTTTCGATCGCATTGATTCCGAGTTTAGAATTTTGATGAGTGAAATGTCAATAACTTCTAACGTTGTAAATTCAACCAACCGCACTGGGCTTATTGAACGTTTAGAGGGTCTTCAAAAGGAGCTTATACTGTGTGAAAAGGCTTTGGCAGAGTATCTCGAGACAAAGAGGTTGGCGTTTCCGAGGTTTTACTTTGTATCTTCGGCGGATCTCTTAGATATCCTTAGTAATGGTATCCAGCCTGATATGGTGACCAAACATCTAACAAAATTATTTGACTCTATTGCTAAGCTTAAATTTAATACTAGTAGTTCAAATGAAATTGTTTCAGCTTCGGGCATGGTAGCAAAGGACGGAGAGTACGTTGAATTTAATGAAATTCCAAACGTAAGGGGTCCTGTAGAAGTCTGGTTAAACAGAATACAAGAAGCTATGCGAACATCGCTTCGTCACTATATCACAGAATCAGTAGTTGCTTACGAAGAAAAACAACGTGAGCAATGGCTCTTCGATTATCCAGCACAAGTTTCACTGTGCGTTTCACAAATTTGGTGGTCTACGGAGGTAAATATTGCTTTTGGTCGGTTAGAGGAAGGGTATGACAATGCAATCAAGGACTATTACAAAAAACAAATA
Source organism: Philhelius pedissequus (assembly GCA_910595825.1). Taxonomy (NCBI): domain Eukaryota; kingdom Metazoa; phylum Arthropoda; class Insecta; order Diptera; family Syrphidae; genus Philhelius; species Philhelius pedissequus. The sequence continues at coordinate 166,946,410 of OU343161.1, forward strand.
ACACAATTAAGCCTTTTAATTACTTTGCTGCTTGGTGAGCTGACAAAAGGTGATCGTCAGAAAATTATGACCATCTGTACAATTGATGTGCATTCTCGGGATGTAGTCAGCAAAATGATTCAGGCAAAAGTAGATGCTGGATCAGCGTTTATGTGGCAATCACAGCTTCGCCATCGCTACGATGACCAGGAAAAGTCGTGCATGGCTAATATTTGTGATGCTGAGTTCCAATATTGTCACGAATATCTCGGAAATACGCCTCGGTTGGTTATCACTCCATTAACAGATCGTTGTTATATTACATTGACACAAAGTCTTCATCTGGTAATGGGTGGTGGACCAGCTGGACCTGCGGGAACTGGAAAAACTGAAACTACGAAAGATCTAGGAAGAGCGCTTGGTATTATGGTGTATGTCTTTAATTGCTCCGAGCAGATGGATTATCAATCGTGTGGAAATATTTACAAGGGCTTAGCACAAACTGGGGCTTGGGGTTGTTTTGATGAGTTTAATCGAATTACGGTCGAGGTGTTGTCAGTAGTTGCAGTACAGGTGAAGTCCGTGCAAGATGCCATTCGCGATAAAAAAGAGAAGTTCAACTTTATGGGAGAAATATTATCTTGTGTACCTACAGTGGGAATATTTATCACAATGAATCCAGGTTATGCTGGTCGCACTGAATTGCCGGAGAATCTCAAGGCTTTATTTCGTCCGTGTGCAATGGTGGTGCCGGACTTTGAGCTTATCTGTGAAATTATGCTGGTGGCTGAAGGATTTCAAGATGCAAGAGTGTTGGCAAGGAAATTCATCACACTGTACACTCTTTGCAAGGAACTGCTCTCTAAGCAAGACCACTACGATTGGGGACTGAGGGCTATTAAATCAGTTTTAGTTGTTGCTGGGTCACTCAAGGTGGGATTAGTTAAGCTTCTACCGAATTCTTTAAGTTAAAATAGTTTGATATTTTTTTCAGAGAGGAGATCCCGGTCGTCCTGAAGAAGAGGTCCTCATGCGAGCTCTTCGTGACTTCAATATTCCTAAAGTTATCACAGATGATATGCCGGTATTTATGGGTCTTATTGGAGATCTTTTTCCTGCTCTGGACGTGCCACGTAAGAGGGACCAAGATTTTGAGAAAACAGTCAAACAAGCAGCCTCTGATCTACTTCTTCAACCCGAGGATAATTTTATTCTTAAGGTTGTCCAGCTCGAGGAACTGCTTGAAGTTCGCCATTCTGTATTTATTGTAGGAAATGCTGGAACGGGGAAAACTCAAGTTTGGAAAACACTTCTGCGAACGTATCAAAATATACAAAGAAAACCTATTTTCAATGACCTGAATCCAAAGGCTGTTACAAATGACGAGTTATTCGGTATTATAAATCCAGCAACTCGGGAGTGGAAAGATGGGCTACTGTCGGTTATAATGCGAGATCAAGCTAATATAACAACTGATCAGCCCAAGTGGATTATTTTGGATGGTGATATTGACCCAATGTGGATAGAGAGTTTAAATACTGTAATGGACGACAATAAGGTTCTGACATTGGCTAGTAACGAACGTATAGCCTTAACTCCTTCGATGAGACTTCTATTCGAAATATCAAACTTACGGACCGCAACACCGGCCACAGTCTCAAGAGCTGGCATTTTATACATAAACCCTCAGGATCTAGGATGGAATCCGTAGGTTTATTTTCTCAAGCCTATATAAGTACTTATATAATTAGAAATTTCAAATTCATATCTTTCTTTTAGATACGTAACAAGTTGGGTAGAAACCCGCAAAGTTCCCATTGAAAAATCAAATTTGGTAATGCTGTTCGACAAGTACATTCCAGCTGCTCTTGAAACCATTAGAACTCGCTTTAAGAAGATCACTCCAATCGCTGAGATGGCACACATACAGATGCTTTGCCATCTGTTAGATTGCCTTTTGACGCCCTCGAACACACCGGCCGACTGTCCAAAAGAATGGCACGAACTGTACTTTGTTTTTGCTTGTATCTGGGCATTCGGTTCGGCTATGTTCCAGGATCAAGCGATCGACTATCGAGTCGAATTCAGCAAATGGTGGGTGAATGAGTTTAAAACGGTAAAGTTCCCACAAGGTAGGTTTGAAAAGTAAAGATTCAGTGCGACCACTACAGAATATTTCCAAAAAAAAAAATTTTTTGAGTGTAATTCTAGGTGGCACAGTGTTTGATTACTTCCTAGATGGCGAAACAAAACAATTTCTACCTTGGACCGAAAAGGTACCTAAATTTGAACTTGACTCGGATCTTCCGCTTCAAGCGGTTCTTGTTCACACATCCGAGTCAATACGAGTGCGATTCTTTCTTGAACTGTTAATGGAGAAAAAACATCCAGTAATGTTGGTTGGTACGGCTGGTTGTGGCAAAACTGTTCTGCTTAATGAAAAACTTCAGAACTTATCAGAAAACTATGCTGTTACCAACATACCATTTAACTTTTATACAACATCGGAAATGTTACAAAAAATACTTGAAAAACCTCTTGAAAAAAAAGCAGGACGAAACTTTGGCCCTCCAGGCAACAAGACACTAATATACTTCATTGACGATATGAACATGCCAGAGGTTGATTGTTATGGTACGGTTCAACCTCACACAATCATAAGACAGCACCTGGACTACGGACATTGGTATGATAGAAATAAACTTTCCTTAAAAGATATTCATAGCTGCCAGTATGTCGCGTGTATGAATCCAACTTCGGGGAGCTTCACTATCAACCCCAGACTTCAAAGGCATTTCTGCGTGTTTGCCATGAGTTTTCCAAATGTGGATTCCATTAGCATAATGTATTCATCAATTTTGTCACAGCATTTCATTAATGCAGAGCAGAAATTCAGTCCTATTATAATGCGGCTTACGCCTAATATTGTTGCTGCTACGATTGCCCTGCACAATAAATCATCTCAGATATTCTTGCCGACAGCAATTAAATCGCATTATATTTTCAATCTGCGCGATATAACCAATGTATTTCAGGTAGGTCAGGAGGTTTAAGATATACATACAAACGTATTTGCATGATGTGCCTTAGTGATCCTTGCTTGATTTCTTGTATGAATACAGGAACGTGTAAACATTTTTGATGTTAAAGTCTATTTTAAAATTCAACGGGTATAACTTAAACTTAAGTTCAAAAACTTGACCAATTAACATACCAAATACAGCAGTTAGATTCATAATAATTAATATTGCCCAGAATATTCTAAATACAATAGGCGTTTTTCTTCTTTCGTTCAGAGCAGAGCACTGAACAGAGTTCGAACAAATAGATTATGCACTGAACTTGTTCCAAACAGAGCGAGCTCTGAACACTGATATGTTATGTTTTTTAAACACACTTGAACCAGACAAATCAGAATACATTTTCATTTTTAACCATGAAAAGCAATACCTACCCTATTTTGTACACTGATACACACAAGATACAGAAAATCAACAAGCGATCAACTTCTTTCACCAACTTACGTATCTAATTACTTTTTTTCTTCACATTTTCCTTATTGGCACACATAGCATTTGGTGCGTTCAGCAATTTACTTACATGCTCAGTCAATTATGTTCGAGCATGTCGAGTGCGATCTACACATGTTCAGAACGAACAAAGAAACACACATTTGGAGCTCTGCATGCTCTGAGTTAAAAAGAAACACAAACAAATTTTTTGACAACTCAGACTCTGCTCGGAACTAAAAAAAGAAAAACGCCTAATGACTTCAAAATCAATGAAAAATACTGACACTAACGTCGACACCTGACATTGACAAGAATTGTTGGGTGTGGTTGTATTGAAAAAATAGATTTTCTGTTGACGTCAGAGTATGTACATATGTAACTTTAAATAGGTAAATGGGTTTTCTGGGTCTTTTACTTTTCTATGCAATTAATGAAACAAATTAATCCATTTTAACTTGCGATATAATGTAGATATCTATGTATAAATTTAGGTACTATACGGTATGTCTTGGATTGGTAAAAAAATCGAACTCGAGATTTGGATCAAACTTGACATTACGATGATAGCGAATAAGAAAAAAGTGGGTATATATCACAATTTTGTCTTTTTTTTCATTTTTTTCTTAAATATGCCACTTAGAAATGGGGAGAACCAAGAAGTGCACTGAAGACCAATGCGAAGCCATTTTAGTTCCGCATAACAACGTTGGATCCGTGAGAGGATTCGCAACAGTCATTAGGCGCTCTGCAAGAATGGTGTGGAATGCAAGGCGTGTTGGGGAAATTGGACGAAAAAACGATGAGTAGGATTAACAATTTGCATGTTAAATCCAACAACAACTAATCCCGGGGGTGCTTAGCTTAAACCAAGAGAATTCTCGAGGCTTGGTTGTTGCAGAGGATAAAAACTGTGCTACCAAAAACTTGTTCACTAAGTTATCGATAAAATGTATAGAAACTTCAAAACTGACATTTTGACATGTCAGATAATTATCAATTTTTGTTTGGTTGGGTTGAGCATTTGGGCTAAGTGTGTCAGTTGTTTTCCTGACGACCATGTCAACCTAACCTTTCCTTTTAACATACATTCCGCAACACAACAATAAATCAATTTTAACATTTTCCGCTTTTGTATTGCCAGCTCGCCATGGGGAAAACTTTCTGCAGCGATTTTCAATTTTGCGTTTATTTTTATTACACTTTGCTGAGTTAATTCTCAGCTTGTTGGCGAGCCAATTCGAATCCCTGACGTTGTAGGTCAAACCGCCAACACTCTAGACTTGTTTCTTACCTCTGACCCTGACAAATACACGTTAAATGTATTATCGCCTCTAGGCAAATCAGACCATTGTGTCATATCTGCAAATTTCTCATGCCAACACCTCTCAGTTAAAGAAAAGCCACCTAAGAGAACCATTTGGCAATATGAGAAAGCCAAGTGGGACGGTGTCAATAACTTCTTCAGGAACTTTATCTGGTCACTATGCTTCCTCGGTAGTGACTTAGACTCCAGCATAGATATGATAACAAATTTAATTCTTCACGGAATGAGAAATTTTATCCCGAATAGGGTGAAAACTATCAAACCGAAAGAAAATGCATGGTTTGAATCGAGCTGTAAAAAGGTTATTAGGGTTAGAGAAGTAAGTTTCCGGAAATATGAAGCCAACCCCACCGAGGATAGCCGGAAAATGTTTCAACAACCTAGAAAGACTTGCAACGTTCACATTCGGAGAACCAAATTTTGACCAAAAATTAAGGCAAAAAATACTACAAAGTCCCAAAGGTAGTCAAAATTGTTGGTCTTTTGTAAAAAACATTCGGAATTAATCGTCGTCTTCGGTTCCAAGGCTCGTCTTTAATGACACGCCTTTTGTCAGCTCTCGTGAAAAAGCCAATTTGCTTTCAGCGCAGTTCGCTGTAAATTCGACGCTGCCAGAAAGTGTAATGACTCCTCCTGTACTTGAGAGCGTAAATGATTTTATGGGACGAATCTTCTTTCGCACTCGTGCAGTTGCTAGAATCCTCAAAGACCGTGATATCCACAAATCTGCTGGCCCGTATAGTATCCCTCCCATCGTTCTGAAAAGGTGTTCTTCAACGCTGGCAAAACCACTGCGTAAGCTTTTCCATCTGTCCTACTCTACTGGCCTCTTTCTGAGTGGATTGAAAACAGCATTTGTCCGGCCTGTCCCTAAAAAAGGCGAATCTTCCCCACCCGCTAATTACCGTCCAATTGCACTTCGTCATCCAAATTCCGAGGCCTATAATCCGTGGTACACAAAACCAACCGTGAAGCATGGAGGTGACAGCATAATGTTTCTTGGTCAGGAGTTGGTAAAATATTCGTTATAGACGGCATAATGACAAAGGAGTCGTATGTGAACATACTGAAAAATATTATGCCTTTGTGGACTGAGGACCACTTAAATGGCATTTTCAGCAAGACAACGACCCTAAGCATACGACAAAGTCACCAAATCTCTGGTTTTAGCCACAAATAAGCCATACTAAGATCGGAAACCTTCGTACGTTTCACCGCCCAAAACCCATTTGTTTACATTGTTGTATTTATACCTTTAAAACTCTATCCATGAATAGATGGGAAATCGAAAAGCAAAACAAAAACAAATTACTAGGTATGTGTTGTCTATGTGTCTATAGGAATAGAAACAGAAAAGATTCTTGTGTGCGTTTTTATCAATGTGTCTATTGGAAGGGGAACATAAAAGTTATTTGTGTGCGTGTTTCAGCTTGTAGGCAAATGTCAAATGAAAGCAGAGTTTTCGGGTCCTTAAGTTATTAGTTTATGGTTTTAGCGAAATGAATTGGACGTTATGGAGTGGCCTTCTCAATCACCGGCCATTAATCCTATATTGAGAACCTCTGAAATGAGCTGCAGATTGAGGTTAATAAGCATAAGCCTTCCAACAAAATGGATCTCTGGAGAATTGTACAAGAAGTGTGGTATTTGCTTTCACAAGATAATTGCCAGAAGTTGGTAGACTATGCCAAATCGATTGAATACAATGTTGAAAAATAAAGGTTTTTCAACGAAATATTAAATATTCTTTGCTAATAAATGAAAAAAAATGCATTGGTTATCAAAAAGTCTTGTTTCTTGTTAAAATTATCAACTGTTTCTATTTTTATGAACAGCTTGTTGGGAGGCCTAAATCAAACCGAATAAAAAAATTTAGCAAACCCCTTTTAGTTTTTAGTATTTTTTAATATTTGCCTAGCATAAACACTACACATGATATTACCAAAAATTAGGGAGTGTTCCTATTACTTTTTCATATCTGTATATGTCCATATTCTTTCCCAACCATGGTCTCGCCGTGTATTTAAGAATTGTTGTTGAGTACCTCTTTGAACCACAATATGGTTATTGCTCAAACACAAATCTTAATTTCATGTGGTTGTATTTCACATTAAACAAGCACATCATACACACATGTTTCATTTATCGGAGCCCACATTTGGACAGAAATTCAATTTTTAACGAATTAGATGCTCTGTCAGACTCCATCCCAAGAATTGTTTCCCATTATCCTCACACTAAAATCGTCATTAAGGGCGACTTGATTCTTACCTCTTCTAACCCTAATAAATACACTGTCTCTGGCACTTCAGTCTATTGTTTTTTTTTATATAATGAATATTAACGGGGTTTTGACTACCCTTTAAATGAACAAGCACAGTGTCATATCTGCAAATTTCTCATGCCAGCAACACTTAGTTAAACAAAAATCATCTCAGCGAACCTTTTAGCAATATTAGGAATCCAACTGGGACGGTCTCAATAATATCTTCAGGAACTTTAGCTGGTCACTATGCTTGCTCGGTAGTGACATAGGCTCCAGCGGGAATATGATAACAAATTTAACTCATCTCGGAATGAGAAATTTTATTCCGAATAGGGTGAACTTTATCAAATCGAAAAAAATGTATGGTTTGATTTGACCTGTACAGAGGTTATTGTAGGGTTAGAGAATTAAGTTTCCAAGTTAAGGCCAACGCCACTGAGAAACACTGAAATTTGTTCAAGCAAGCCAGAAAGACTTGGAACGTTCATATTCAGAGAACCAAATTTTAGCATGAACATAAATTAAGGCAAAAAATACTACAATGTCTGTCCTAAAGGCAGTGAACATTTTTGGTCATTTGTAAAAAACATTCAAAAGTCCACTTCATCTTCGGATCAAACGCTCTTATTTAATGAGACTCTTTTTCTCAGCTCACTTGAAAAAAAACAATTTGCTAGCATCGCTTTTAATTCTGCTGCCAGAAAGTGTTATGTCTCCTCCATTACCAGAGCGAGTATAGAAGTGGACGTTTGATACTTCACCGTTCCTGTATAATTATATTCGAATCTTCGTCAGAGTTTTAGATTTTAGTTAACAATATTTGTTAAAAAAATAATACCGGAGGATCACTTAGTGCAAACTTTTCAAAAACTTAACATAAACCTTCATGCTGCATGAAATGTCACAAAAAGAGGCTTTGACGAATCTTTAAAGGCTTAACAATTATTTTTACTAACCGCAGCATTTAAATTCCTCTTGGTATAGGGACTTCTTTTCAGCACCTCTGAATGTCTTGCATCCCCAACGGACCTTATTAGACTCTGGCAGCATGAGACCCAGCGTGTATATTGCGATAAGCTCATAGATGATAAGGACATCGAGAGTTTCTCGAAAATGCAACATGATATTATTAAAAAGTCATTTGAAGAACTAGATGAAACTGTAATATTCGAGAAACCAAATATTTATTGCCACTTCGCTGGAGGAATTGGTGAACCTAAGTACATGCCCATAACGGGATGGACTGAGCTTCATAAACTCCTGCAGGAAGCTATGTCTTCATATAATGACCTAGTCGCTGCAATGAATTTGGTCCTCTTTGAGGATGCTATGATGCATGTTTGCAGGTACAAAATCTTTTTTTTTTAATAAGTTTGAAAGCTTTTTTTGAAAGCTCTTGTATTTGACAGAATAAACCGAATTCTGGAATCACCGAGAAGTAGTGCACTTCTTGTTGGTGTTGGAGGAAGTGGTAAGCAGTCTCTAGCAAGGTTAGCTGCATTCATATCTACACTTGAAGTCACACAAATTCAGCTTAAGAAAGGCTATGGAGTAAATGACTTAAGGGTTTGTTGATTTTTTAGCTTCAGTAATAATTTTAATTAGTTATTCATATTATATACTTTTTTAGAATGAGTTTGCAGGCCTATATCTCAAGGCGGGTCTAAAAAATGTTGGTATAATGTTTCTGATGACAGACGCACAAATTCCAAATGAAAACTTTTTGGTTCTGATAAACGACATGTTGGCCACTGGAGAAATTCCCGAACTATTCCCCGATGACGAGATAGAAAACATAATATCTGGAGTACGGAACGAAGTTAAAGGAGCCGGTTTGGTGGATAATCGTGATAATTGCTGGAAGTTCTTTATAGATCGCGTTCGAAAGCAGTTGAAGGTGGTTTTATGCTTCTCGCCAGTTGGATCAACTCTACGTGTGAGAGCTAGAAAGTTTCCCGCAATAATAAACTCTACATCTATAAATTGGTTTCACGAATGGCCACAAGAAGCCCTTATATCGGTAGCCATGAATTTCCTCCAAGAGACAGAAGTTCTACCTGAGAACCATAGAGATTCAGTGGCCAAATTTATGGCGTACGTCCACACTTCTGTCAATAGCATGTCCAAGTTATACCTCCAAAACGAAAGACGTTTCAACTATACAACACCTAAGAGCTATCTAGAGCAGATTAGTCTTTATACGAAACTTCTCAATAACAAATATCAGGATCTGCGTAGCAAAATAGTGCGTTTGGAAAATGGGCTTGATAAGCTACGTAGTACTGCTGACCAAGTTGCTGATTTAAAAGTCAAACTAGCAGTTCAAGAAGTTGAGCTCAAGGAAAAAAATGACGCTGCGGATGCTCTAATCCAAATAGTGGGAATTGAAACAGAAAAAGTGCAAACTGAAAAGGCTGTCGCTGACGAAGAAGAGATGAAGGTGGCGTTGATAGCGGATGAAGTAACAAAGAAACAGAAGGATTGTGAAGAGGACTTAATGAAAGCGGAGCCGGCTCTTCTCGCTGCCCAGGAAGCTTTGAATACTCTTAACAAAGCAAATCTGACAGAATTAAAGTCTTTCGGGTCACCACCAGGAGCTGTGACCAATGTAACAGCTGCCGTAATGGTCCTTCTAGCACCGAATGGCAAAATTCCAAAAGACCGAACATGGAAAGCGGCAAAAATTGCTATGGCTAAGGTTGATGCGTTTCTTGACGGGCTAATTACATACGATAAAGAAAACATTCACCCAGAGATTATAAAGGCTATACAACCTTACTTAAAAGATGACGAATTTGAACCAGAGTTCGTGCGATCCAAGTCAGGTGCTGCTGCGGGATTATGCGCTTGGGTTATAAATATAATTAAATTCTACGAAGTGTACTGTGATGTGGAGCCAAAACGAAAGGCTCTAGCAGCGGCGAATGCAGAACTTGCAGCAGCTCAGGAAAAACTTGCCGGCATTAAACGGAAAGTTACGGTGAGTATGACCTTTAATTGAAAAAATTGCCATTCTATTTCCACCAAAAAGATAACATCGTATAAGATTTTAATTTGTGATTAAGCTACAAAAGTCTATAAGAAAATCTTATTTAAACATCAAAATATACGAACATATCCACACATTTTAGGAAAACTATCGCAAAAGTAAAATTCATCATTTGTAACAGTTTAGTATTATTTATTAAAACGGCACATAATTACCAGATGTTAAGTTTAGAAATATTTTGTAATAATTTAAGTCTCTTGAGGAACAATTGGCAAAGCTTACAGCTGACTTCGAGCAAGCTACAGCCGATAAGCTGCGTTGTCAACAGGAAGCAGATGCCACACAGGCTACTATTCAGTTGGCTAACCGCTTAGTTGGAGGGCTTGCAAGTGAAAATGTTCGCTGGGCTGAGGCTGTTAACAAGTAAAACCACTAAATTTCTCACAATTAAACAAAAAAAAGGTGATTTATTTAATTTTATATGCAGCTTTGTAAAACAGGGAATAACTCTGCCAGGCGACATTCTACTCATAACTGCATTCATTTCCTACGTTGGTTGCTTTACCAAACAATTTCGAATAGATTTGATGGCAAAAATGTGGCAACCCTATTTAAAAAACATTGATCCCCCAATTCCGACAACAGAAAATCTTGATCCATTGAGCCTTCTGACCGATGATACAACAATCGCCATCTGGACAAATGAAGGTCTGCCAAGTGATCGGATGTCAATGGAAAATGCAACGATTCTTTCAAATTCTGACCGATGGCCCCTCATGATCGATCCTCAATTGCAAGGTGTAAAATGGATCAAACAAAAATATGGAGATTTGTTAAAAGTTATTCGTATGGGGCATCGTGGTTATTTAGATATTATCGAAAAAGCAATCGTCAAGGGAAGTACGGTCTTAATAGAAAACATAGATGAACAACTTGATCCGGTTTTAGACCCGTTACTGGGAAGAGCTTTGATAAAAAAGGGAAAGTAAGACGTTGTTTTTTATAAATGATTTTAGTAAGGCATTTATATTTTTGTATCAGAGCTATTAAGATTGGTGACAAAGAAATGGAATATAGTTCCAACTTCCGGTTGATCCTTCACACTAAGCTTGCGAATCCACATTACAAGCCCGAAATGCAAGCCCAATCAACACTTATTAATTTTACTGTGACTCGAGATGGACTTGAAGACCAGTTGTTAGCTGAAGTTGTTAAAGCTGAAAGACCAGATCTTGAAGAGCTGAAGGCTGAACTAACAAAACAACAGAACGACTTTAAGATTATGTTAAAAGAACTTGAAGATGATCTTTTATCACGACTTTCCTCAGCTGGTGCAAATATTTTGGGAGACACAGCTTTAGTTGAAAATTTAGAAACTACAAAAAGCACCGCTTCTGAAATTGAAAGAAAGGTATTTATTTCGGAAAAAAATGTCAATAATCGATTCACCACTATTTTTTCTATTAACTAATTCTTTCAAGGTGGCTGAAGCTAAAATAACATCTCAGGAAATAGATAAGGCTAGAGAGTACTATAGACCAGCAGCAGCCAGAGCTAGTCTTTTGTATTTTATTTTGAATGAACTTAACACAATAAATCCAATTTATCAGTTTTCATTAAAAGTAATAAATATATTTAAGATGTATCCATTAATTTATTGAAATAAATTAAAATTACATATTTTTTAGGCTTTCAGTGTTGTATTTCAAAAAGCTATTGCTAAAGCTGATCCAGCTGAAACTGTTGCTGGCAGAGTAACCAATCTAATTGATTGTATTTCATACTCGGTCTTTCAATATACTTCACGAGGATTATTTGAATGTGATAAGCTAATTTTTGCATCTCAAATGACTTTTCAGGCAAATTTGAAACTTTAGTATTGCCCGTTATATCATGACCATGATTTTTTAATTTTATATTTTCAGATCTTATTAATGAGTGAAGAAATTACTTCTACAGAATTGGATTTCCTTTTAAGATTTCCAATTAAACCTCACGTTACTAGTCCTGTAGATTTTTTGTCGAATCAATCTTGGGGTGGTATTTGTAGTCTTGCGTCAAAGGACGAGTTTCGTAACCTTGATCGAGATATAGAGACATCATCTAAGCGATGGAAGAAACTTGTGGAATCTGAAATTCCAGAGAAAGAAAAGTTCCCTCAGGAATGGAAAAATAAAACAGCTCTTCAAAGACTTTGCATGATTAGAGCTTTGCGGCCTGACAGAATGACATATGCCTTAGCGTATGGGGTTTTTATTTTTTATTGCATATGTATTTTAAGAATGTTTATAATTTGAAATTATATTATTTCAGAGATTTCATTGAAGAAAAGCTTGGTTCAAAGTACGTAGAGAATCGGACGGTCGAGTTTTCGAAATCTTATGAGGAAGCAAGCCCATCAACACCAATCTTCTTTATTCTGTCACCTGGTGTTAATCCCTTAAAAGATGTTGAAGCACTTGGAAAACAATTGGGATTTAACATGGACGATGGCAATTTTCATAATGTATCTCTGGGTCAAGGTCAAGAAACGATCGCAGAAGCTGCAATGGATGATGCTGCTAAAAATGGCCATTGGGTTGTTTTGCAGAATATTCATTTAGTTCGCAAATGGCTACCATCACTTGAAAAAAAATTAGAACACTATTCAGAAGGATCCCATCCTAATTACCGGGTATTTCTGAGTGCTGAACCTGCAAGTTCTGCTGCTGCACATATTATACCACAAGTAAGTAAATATATTTAAGATCAAAAACACAATCTTTTAAATTTATTTAATATTTTTGGTAACAATACAAAACTAAATTTCTGCACATATTTTTCTTACTGCTTTAAGGAAATAAAATAAGTTGTATGAAAATCGAATCAACTTCTATTGAAAATTATTTATTCAACAATGGATATTAATTATCTGTTGATTACTTTTAATAATATATTATATACTTACAATTATTGATTAATATTAAAAATTCTCAAAACACTTTGACACATTTTTATCTAGTTGAAGGTCAACTTCACAATTAATAGAAATAAATAACGTTAACGAACGAAATAAAGGTTCATTCGGTCCATAGTTTGTCCTGTAATTAGGTACGACAAAGACAACGTCTCTGTTTCTAAGATTTCTCTCTGAAACATAAAAAGGTAAAAGAAGCCAGGAAGTTATCCCAGGTTAAGGGTTCAGCAGAATTCTGGAGCTTAGGTCGAAAATTAAACGGTGATATGTTGTTAGCAATAATTTAAAAGCAAGTGCATTGAAGACACATTTTCAGAACCTCTTAAGTCCTCTAGAAAATAAACCAATTTTATGGCATTTTAATACTTTTAATACATAATCTTGGATATTCCGATAACTGATACGGAAATAGCGATGTCAATAAATAACTTGGAAGATGGAAAAGTGGCAGGCGTAGACCGAGTATCACCTGAATTCTTCAAGAACGGAACAAGAACCTTACGTAAAGTCCTCACGACATTTTTAATAACATTTTTGAGTATGGAGCCATGCCACAGCAATTTAAAAAAGCACTACCGTGGAATAACATTTTTGAAGCCTTCATACAATTTTTTTACGGCGATACTGCAAACGCGTTTAAGAGAGTGGATAGAATGCAATAATCTATTGAAGGAACACCAAGCAGGATTTAGAACTGGATACTCGACTGTAGATCATGTGTTTGTGCTTAGAAATATTGCAGATACTTTTCTCTGCCAGAATAAAAAGCTATATGCCTTCTTTGTAGATTTAAAAGCAGCATTCGATACAGTAGATCGTGGTGCACTTATGTACAAGCTTTTTGGACTGGGTATGTCACTTAAATTTGGAAGGTTAATACAAGGACTCTATGCTGACACAAGAGCAGCAGTACGGGATGGCAGACAAGTATCTGATTGGTTCCCTACTTTGACAGGAGTCAGACAAGGATGTACTCTCAGCCCCAGTTTATTGCATTATTCATAGAAGACAGTTGTTTGAAGACAGTTTACCCGGAGGTATTCAATACGGAGGAACCCACATAAAAGCTTTATATTTTGCTGACGATATCGTAATATTGGCATATACACCCGAGTCTCTACAGTTTATGATAAATAGGCTATATGAGTATTGCAGCATGTGGAAGCTTAGCGTAAATCTTAACAAATATAAAGCATTGATATTCAAAAAAGGTGGAAGGAGAAGCTGCACTACTGAAAAATGGCATTTCAATGGAGAAGACATAGATGTGGTCAAGGAATATAAATATCTTGGGATCCTTTTCACCAAAAACCTAAGTATGGAAAAACATTTACAGGAAAAGGTCTCGCAAGCTGAAACAGCCATTAACATGACATGGATTAAGTGCTTAAGCAATAGGTTTGTGGCACATAGCAGCAAATACAAGGTTTCTGAGTCGGTTGCGGAAGCAATACTGTTCTATGGAGCACAGGAGGCAAGGAATTTGAGACAGTTGAGAAACTTCTTAGATTCTACATAAAAAGGACTGCTGGAAACCGGACTATCGACACTTTTTGTCAAAACGTTGAAGCTTCAAATGGATTACATAATAAAAGTCTTAAACATGCCTAACCATCGTTTGCCAAAAAAAGTAGTAGTAGTGCATGTTATTCAAAGGAAAACTAGCTGGTATAAAGAATGGTTAGAGTTAGCACACCAAATTGATTTTGAGTTAAATCTTGATGTGGGTGAAACAAAATCCTGGAAAACAACTCTGTATCAACTCATCACACATGTGGATGAGAATTTAAGGGTGCGATATGAGCAGCAAGCAGTGAGTTCTATAGATAGATTCATGTACAGCCAACTGAACCACAATATGCTCAATTTTAACTATTTTAGTGACATAGATAGATTTTAGATTTAGTTTAGATTAATTTTTTTCTTTATTTTCTCAGATAAAATTACAATTTTTTTAGAGTAAGAATACGGACCTGACAATTTTGCCGTCTGCCGGAAATGACATTTCAGTAAGATGAAAAGAAAATAATATTATATGAAGAGAAAATCTAACTATAAATATTGTTTACGATAATGTTTCGGTAAATTTAAACTAATAAGCAATTAATAGTTATTTACATAATGTACATACGATCGTTTAAATGAATATACAAAAAAAGTTGAAAAAAAGAGAAATTTTGGTATTTGAACAATTTTGATGATTTGCAACATAAAAAACTGCTAATTTTAATGATTTAAAACATAAAAAGAGTAACAGATTTAAATTCTTGTTAACATAATTTTTATGAAAAATTAACATAATGGAATACTCAATGAGAACTTAAATACATTTACATGAATATTCAATCTTAGTTGATAGGAAAGTGAGAAACCTGGAGGCCGTCGACAATTTTGATGATTTGCAACATAAAAAAAAAGAAAACTTCTAATTTTGATGATTTAAAACATAAACATAATAACAAAATTAAATGGTTATAAACATTCGAATTCACAATGAATATAGACTTGCTGTATCTCTTGACTTTTCAAAAACTATTACGATAAGTCATAGCATGGCTGCAATATTTATATAGAGCGAGCCAGCCCCGAGAACCATTTAATATTTCGTAGAGATTATTTACAGTCAGAAAACTTTCTTGGAAGTATAAACGTCGGATTTCTTGTAAAATGGGACACACCCCAATGAAGTGGTACACACTTTCGTCTTCTCTCCTGTTACATAAATTACAAGTTTGCTGAAGATCGGTTCTATGTGGAATGAAATTTAAATTCAATAATTCGACTCGGGCTCTGAAAATGGTGCTTATAACTTTAGATGGATATTTAACATTGAAATTATTTCCTAGGGTTAGTAATCGATGATCTAGATTGCGGTAGATTAGTCTGGAAGCCGAAGAGGATGCTATTGTTAAGTGTTGGTCATATATTTTGTCATCAACCTTAGCTATAATTGTTACAAATATATCATGCCATTCGCTAACATTACCTTCAGACAAGGATATGCTGATATCGTGAGATAGCGGCAGTTGGTTCCAATTACTGAAAGGTGTTGCATTGTTTTGCAGCAATCTAACTAAGATGGCTCTATGAAAACTGTTTCTGCTTCGGTTCATCAACCTTATTAAATAGCCTGCATCGGCTTTTAGATTTTACAAATATATGGGTGGCAAACCAGACTCCACGTGAATTGCATAGGTTGGAGTTGCATTCGGTAATTTCAACAAACGCTTAAAGAAATATCTCTGAACATCTTCAAACTCCTCAAAGGGGATTGTCCCAAACGCCGGCACACCATAACACAAACAAGTGTTTACCGTAGCCTTAAATACTTGATATTTAGAAGACAGATCAATGTTTTGGTTTGCGAAAAATTTCGGCCACAACATGTTTAGTGCCAGTTTTGCTTCTCTATTTTTTTCTTTCGCATGCTTCCGGAAGATCAAATTACTTGAAAACAGCACACCAAGGTACTTAAACTCCCGAACTACTTCTATCACCTCGTTATTAAGTCGCCATGCCTCAGCACGTAGTCTGCCTCTAAATCGGTTCTCAAAAATCATAACTTTTGTCTTCAAAACGTTTATATGGAGATCCCATGTCTTACAGAACGCCTGTAGTCTGTTTATTTGGAGTTGTAACGTAAAAGGATTGTCCGCTAATAGTACCAAGTCATCAGCGTAAAGGAGAACTTTTACGTGATTGCCCGCGAAGCTTACACCACCAGGGAGAATCTCAGTTACTGGATCAATAAATAGGGCGAAGAGAATAGGGCTTAAAATGCAACCTTGGGGGACACCTGCCGACGTGTCGAACCATTCTGACAATTTGGATCCATCCCACACTGCTGCACTTGATGCCGAGAGAAATTTAGCATAGACCAGTAGGAACTTTCTTGATACTCCTAGGGAGGCCAATTTATAAATCAATGCTTACCTGTTGACTGTATCAAAGGCTGCTTTGAAGTCTACGAAGCAAACATATAACTTCCTCTTCATTTTAATATATTTTTTGGCAATGCTTGTCAGTGCAAAAATATGATCTAAGGTTGAAAATCCTGAACGAAACCCTGCCTGGTATATGCTAAGACGATCGTTGCTTTCTATCCACAGAGAAAATCTTCCATAAAGAATTGTAGCAAAAATCTTTCTAAGGGAATTAAGAATAGAGTTCCTCTATAATTTTCAACTCGACTTGAATCTCCCTTTTTAAATAAAGCAAATATAAGTGCTTTATTAAAAGAAGTAGGAATACACGCATTATCGAATAACAAATTGAAATATTCCTCTATGTAAAGTTTGAGTTGTTCCGTTGCATTTTAAAAAAATTCGATTGGGATGCCATCACTACCCGGAGCTTTATTGTTTTTCATGACAACTAACGATGATTCTAGTTCCCTTAAAGAGATCGGGTGGTCTAGTTCGGATACAACTTCGTTCTGTAACGCATAGCTAAAAGTTTGAAGATTCTCCTCCGCTGATAATAGAACTTTAAAATGCGCTGCTAAAGTATCAGCTTCGAGAGTAATCTTCATACTTCTGCACCGCACCTCACGAACATTACTCCAGAATTCTTTAGAGTTTTTAGATAGTTGTAACTTCATATCAAAACGTTTGAGGAAAAGACTTTTTTTCTCGTAACACATTTGCTTGAAATCCTTATTGGCACGTAAGTACATAATTTTGAAGGCAACGGAGTTTGTTGATCGAAATAGTTTTAAATAAAGATTCCGAAGGATGACACAGTCTTTATCAAACCATTTATTCTTAGCTGTGAAGAAATAATTACTTCTTGTTGGAGTAGCCGAAGCATATATTAAACTTGTAAGGCTTTCCTCAATTAAATCAACATCGCTTAATGATTGAAGTGGAAGAAGATTGCAGTGGTGATTCAAGAGACTTTTGTATCGGTGGGCTTTGTTCTCAAACCATCTAAGTTTTCGAGGATAATCTGTACCGGTATGCTGAACGTTCTGGAAAAAACGGACTGTAACCTGTAGTGGCAAATGACCGGAGAAGTGACATATTCAGTGACATATTCACGATAAAAGAGATCTCTATGATGTTCCGTCTAAGAGGTGAACTTATAAGGCTTAATTACATACCTCACCGAGAGGATCTACCTATTATATGTAGTATGTGCAATTTAGAGGAACGTGAAGATGTATATCACTTTTTAGGAAGGTGTCCAATCCTGCGAGAGACGAGAAGAAATGTCCTGATGAGTGTTGATTTCATATCCAACAATCAAGTAATACAACTTCTCAATGAAGTAAATGTGATACAGTTGTTCGAATTCTGTACGATTGCTTTTTCTTATCGACAAAAAAAATAATAACAGAAAACTTTTAACTCAGTACCCAAAATAAAAATTATATATATGTTTGTATTAGAAATATTCTAATATCCTAAATCCAATACTTATGACCAAAAGTCAAATTTTTGTATGTTGTCAATCAGGCAGACGGCATTGCCATGCACTAATGATTTATGTACATTTGTAAATTCAATTTGATTTAAATTTTCGAAGAAATTAATAAACCTAATTTAATAAATAAATAAAAAAATAAAAAGGTAAAAGTTTCAATAACTCGGGTGACTTTATTATCCCAATAGCAATATACATATTTTTACAAAAAATCTACATAGAATTTCTCTACTGCTTTTCAAAGATTTGAGATCAATTAAGGCGCACCTTGTGTCCTTGACTTATAAGAGGGCTGTTGAAATTGAATTAAACACAAATTTTAATAGCCAAAACTCAGTTTAATTTATCAAAAAACGGTATGGCATTAAGCGTTAAGCGCTTTAAAATATTTTGTGTTCTTGTTCACTCGCTCGCAACAAAATTGCTTTTTTTCTTCAACAATGTTTATTATGAAATGTTCATATAAAAGTTTACTTTCTTTGCATTATGTAACAAAAGAACTTATATGAACACAGGGTGTTATAAACATAAATGATATTGAAAATTATACTTTTTACTAAACAAAACTAATAAATCTCAAGTGAAACAAAGAGTTATATTTAATTAGATTTATGTTTAAATAATAAATTTTGTAGTAACGCGTGGTAACAAGGATAAACTTTTTGGCCAACTTAAGTTCCTCAGTGTAAATCTTGTGATATTTCGTTGTATATCTTCGATCCTATCAAAAGAGTTTTAATAAAAGGGAGGCCATATAACACAAAAATATTCTAGCATAGGTATAATTAAAGAAGTATAAATAGCGTTTAAAGTATTACTATCCATAAAAACTAGTCTATTTCTCTTTAAAAAAAAAACAAGAATTCGCCTTGGATTCAATAATAATATTTACGTGTGATGCAAAAGACAATTTGGCATCAAAAATATCACCAAGGTTCTTAATTTCGCTATCAGTGAATACAATTTCATTACAAAGTCTAAAATTATAAATCACTCTTGCTATTTAACGAAAGGCTCTAAATCTTATCTAATATCTCTAATTTTTGGAGATAATTTATTTATATCGAGATGATGATTTACACCACTGAAATAATTTATCAATATCTTTTGAAAATTCTCACAATCCTCATATGTGGATATTTGATAGTATATTTTAAATCGTCTGCAAACATTTAACAATTTGTGAACTCTAAGAAATCCGGCATGTCCTTAGCGAAAAGGTTAATAAATAGGCGCCCCAGATGACTACTGTGCAGAAGACCTGATAAATAAATAAATAAAATGCACGACTGGATCGTACGAACTTGCTCTTGGAGCTAACAACTTTAATGTAGCTAACCATTGAGGTTTAGTTAGTTAGGTGTAGTTATCCTATGCAGGTTTAAAGCATATGTAGATAAGATTACCTTGATTCTTAGTATAATGAATTGTCGAATGGATGATTCAAGGAATAGTTTCATTGGTAGCTTCCTTCAAATTTATGTTTAAAAAAAGGGTTATCCAATTTGCGGTTTCAAAAGTATAGGGGTGGAATTCGACATCTGTCAAACTAAGTTGTTAAACCAATTTTTTTTTTCAGTTGAAAATGGATCGCTTAATTATCGCATAACGCATACAAATTTTTAAGACTTACCACAACAATGGTGATTCTGCCACAGCCACATGTCGTGCTTTAAGAGGAGATTATGGTTTATATAATCGTCCAACTACGCAAGCAATTGTCAAAATTGTGAAGACATTTGAAGAGACTGGATTGGTTACAGAAATTGTAAGGCATGTGCATCATCGTTTCGCTCGTACCACTGAAAATATCGCTGCTGTAAGTAAAAGAGTTGCCGAAGACCCGAATGTGTCGATTCTTCGTCGTTCTCAGAAATTAGAACTGTCTTACACACACTATGGCGTATTTTGCATTTGGATCTACACCTACATCCATATAAAGTCCAGGTCACACAAAAACTGAAGCCAGCTGACCAATCACAACGTCGTAGATACGTCAAATTGGTGCTTGAACAACAGGCGGTGGACGGCGATTTTTTGAACAAAATTTTCTTCAGCGACGAAGCACATTTCTCACTCGGTGGGTATGTTAATGAACAAAATTGTCGTATTTGGGGTTCTGCGAATCCTATAGTAATTGAAGAGAAGCCATTACATCCACAAATTTCACTGTTTGGGACGCTCTTTGGTCCGGAGGTGTGATTGGACCTAACTCTTAGAAAACGACGATGGAACGACTATCACCGTCAATTCGGAGCGTTATGATAACCAACTTTTTTTTTGCCTGCTGTTGTAGAATACGACTTGGAGAATATGTGGTTTCAACAAGACGGTGGCACATGCCACATAACTCGAGCGAATATGTCTTTATTGCAAGAGACATTTCCTGGCCGAGTAATTTCTCGTCGTGGCGATATCAACTGGCCACCAAGATCATGCGATTTGACACCCCTGGACTTTTTTTGTGGGGCTACGCGAAAGACCGTGTTTATGCAGATAAACCTTTAACTCTTGAGCACTTGAAAACCAATACGTCGAGTTATGGCTGAGATACCGCCCAATATGTGTCAAAAAGTGGTCGACAATTACCTCAAAAGAATCGATGCTTGTAACAATTCCCGTGGTGTTCATTTAAATGAAGTAGTGTTTCACACATAATGTCAATGTTCAAACCTTATAATAGAAAAAAAATATCATGAAAAAAAATATATTATATGTGTTTTATTTACGTTTACATTTGAAATCGCAAAATGGATAACCCATTATAAGTTATGGATTTTAATTATGTAAGTTAGGAGGGAAAGATGTATCTTTAAATGTTTTCAAAATTGTATACATACAAAATTAATTAATTAAAAAACTGCTCCAACGATTTTTGAATTTTTTTTTTATATATTCTTATTTCTTCATGAATTTAAAATCCATCTTTGTTTTCCCTCAAACTATAACGATTAAGCAATATAAGAACATTTAATTATGCGTTTTATCCATTTATTTCTACCTTATTATTATTCCCTTTTTACGAATTTTTGCATACGTCACTAAATACTAAATATGTAGACCCTCATATATTTATATATAAGGGGTTTTCCAATAAGAGGTGTTATTTTGAATAGCCAGCTAATTCGGTAGCTGTCACTTTTGAAGCTGTCATTTTTTGACATTTGACAAGTAGAAACTACGCTATTAATAAAAATGGAACGATACACGCTTCAACAACGCAGTTCTTTTTTTTGAATATCAAAATAACACTTCTTATTGGAAAACCCTAATTTGTGTCTTTAAAAATCACATGAATCTTATGTATGCATATTGCACATAAATTATGAAGTAGTATGTATATGTATAGCCACCTACCCACCTACATCCTTCATTTCCATTATTATATGTACATGTTAACATACTTAGTTTCCATCCATATGTATATATATGTAGATACATTTTAACCTCCTAACTTATAAATATAATTAAAATCCATAACTTATATTTAAGCGCCTATGTAACTATTCCTTGAATCATCCATTCGACAATTTATTATACTAAGAATCAAGGTAATCTTACCTACATAGGCTTTAAACCTGCATAGGATAACTACACCTAACTAACTGAACCTCAATGGTTAGCTACATTAAAGTTGTTAGCTACAAGAGCAAGTTCGTACGATCCAGTTGTGCATTTTATTTATTTTTAGTTTTGAAATGTTGGTATGCAGTTTTTTTTTTTTGAGTTTATTAATATGCATGCGTTTATACAATTTAAAATAATTTTTTTTGATCAGTTTTAAAAATATAGATTATTCAAAAAAAAATTCAATAGTTAATTTCAATGAGAAAAAAAAAGTTATTCAAAATTTTGATAAGAGAGAAGTAATTTGGCTAGATCTTCTTTTATATAAAATTTTACAGAAATCCAAAGTACCGTTACCGAGAAAGACAAAAATAAAAAAAACGTTACAGTACACCACGGATATAAGAAACCCTGAAAATCCAAGAAATTTCTTTTTTATATCGGAGTGTTTCTTATATCTAAACAATGGATAAGAAACAAAACTTCTTATATAAGAAGCACGAATACAAGAAAGAAAATTGTTTTAAAAAACACTATGCGAAAAGGAAAATATTTTCTCCGTGCACCTACAAAATTTCATGAAACGATTGAGAATGTATGTATGTTCATCTTAAAACTATATCTATAATATTTTTTAAGATAAAAAGCTTTAATGTATAAAAGTTAAAAAAAATATACTCTTCTTCGACAAGTAAAAAAAATAAATAATTAATATTCCCTTCAAATAGATTAAATTAAGCAAAATATTGAGCCTATGCAATTAAGGGCTCCCGATCTATGGAGGGTCGCTGCCTGACATATTGCGGTCTTCCATTGGTTGCGGTCCCTCGCACGCTCCCCCAGTCGTCGAGACCAAGCTCTCTTGCGTCTGTAACCATCTGGTCCCTGTAGCGGAGGTTCGGTCTTCCTGGTCGTCTCGAACCTGCAGGATTTTCTTGACTAGAGCGTTGTTGTCCATTCGCTCGATGTGGCCGAGCCAGTGTAGTCGACGCCCTTTGGTTCGTTGGGCTACATCCACATCTTGGTACAGCTCGTACAATTCTCGATTGAATCTTCTCCTCCATTCGCCATCTTCGCATATAGGACCAAATATTCTCAGAAGAATTTTTCTCTCGAAATTGCCCAGTATCAATTCCGCTTTTTTACTTATCGTCCAGCACTCGGTGCCGTAGAGTAGAAATGGTACAATTAGCGTTTTGTACAGCATGTACTTGTCTTTCGAGACAGGAGTTTTGAACCCATTTGTTTGGCCAAACCGAAGTAGCAGCGGTTCCCTAGGGTAATTCTTCGTCGGATTTCCACTAAGGTGTCGTTCGTGGAATTGATGTTTGTTCCGAGGTAAGTGAACTCCTTGACTAACTCGAAATTTCTGCTACCAACAGTGACTTTTTGTCCTAGGGGATGGACAGATGAGGCTTTGTTTGTTGATAGAATATACTTGATGTTGTACTCATTCACTTCGAAACCAACGCATTTCGCCTGTTCATCAATAGCTGTGAATACTTCAAGTCCAGCTCGCTTGGAGCGGCCGATGATATCGATGTCGTCCGCATAACCAACAGTTGGGAAGACCTGTTGAAGATAGTGCCATCCATGTTAACGCCACATTTTGCAACATTAAGCAGGGATATGCCTCTGTAGTTTTTGCAGGACATAGTATCGTCTTTTTTGTAGATTGGGCATATGGAGCTATTTGACCAGTCGTCGAGCATACTTTCCTTCTCCCACACTTGGTTGATGAGCCGGCGGTTTTGTTGTTCTTAAGCTTGTGGATGGCTTTCTTAACCTCTTCAGTACTATGTGCTGGGACTGGATCTTCATTGACTGGTCTCACGCTTCTTTGTTCTCCCGTTGCTTCCTCTACATAATGCCCATTTAACAGCTGCTCGAAGTGTTGTTTAAACACGTCTACAATTAGCTGTGCTTCGGTGACTAGGTTCCCTTCGCTTTTTCGAAGAGCTTGCGTGCCAGTCCTACAACCAGATGCCAGTGGCTTGGCTGTTTTGTAGAACCGGCGGGTGTTGGTGGCGGTGCAAGATTCCTCGAGATACCTGGGCTGAGAGGCTGCGGATGCTCTTTTCTTTCTTGGCAGGGTTTTTTCTCGTTCCTTCTCTTTTCACGTTACTCCTCTCTTGCTGCTCTTGTTTTCCGTTGCAGCATTTGCATTCGTGCATTTTCCGTCTCCTGCTTCAATACCGCGCATTCATCATCATACCACGGGTTCTTTTTCGTGGGTGGTTGGTAGCCTATGGTGGTCTTGGCTGTCTCCTTAATGATGTCGGGGTACTGGTTCCTCTGGTCATTGACACTTGTGGCTTGGGGTACGGCAGAGATTTTCCCGGTGAATTGCTCACTGTAGTCTCTGGCTTTCTCAGATTTGCTAAGGCAGGCGATGTTGAATTTCTTCCTTTAGGCGGTTTTCGTTTTCTTTCGTTTAACAGTCGGGCTCTGAACTTTGTCACAACAAGAAAGTGTTCAGAGTCCACGTTTGCACCTCGGAAGGGTCGTACGTCCAAGATGTTTGATGCGTGCCTTGCCTTTGTATTACAGGTATAGTAATCTTTAAACAATTATCGTCGAAACACAACCAGCAAAAAGAGTGCAAGGGAAAATGACAGAATCACATTTGTTTACATTGTTGTATTTGTAAATTGGACTTTCTCTCCATCAATAGATGTGAAATCTAACAACAATATGTGGTTTAGTGAAACTACGCACAAATCCAAAATATCAGTTTTATCCTACACATATGCAAAAATATCAGTTTCATTAAGGTAATAGCTTGTTGGCAAACACAAATAGCTGCCGAAATTTCCCATCTTTGAATTACTCATATCTGTGGTCAGAATATTCAAGGCTTTTCCAATTTTCAGCTGTCATTTCTTTGCAAAATGGAAAGTCGGGACTTGTAATTGAAGATTTTAACACAAAGATGCATATTTTTTTCCTTGCGATTATAGCTAGGTACTATAAGGCAAGTTTCGTCGAAAAAAAAGTTTTGAGATAACATAAATCAAACATGACATTCCGATGATAGCAAAGAAGAAAAAAAAAAGGTCTAACAATTCTTTCTGTCTGTATGCCTGTCAGTCTATCTGTATGTATTTATAGATACCAACATGCCAAACGGGTGGGCCGAATTTTCTAAATATTGCTAATTTTTCTCGAAAACGGGCTTAACTATTTTGACTTAAGAAAATCAGTGCAGCTTTTTAGGTACGCCCGATCATATGGTTGAACAAAAATTTAAAAAAATGACTAAAAGCGGGACTTTCCATAGGACCGCTTTCGACTATCTCATAAATAGCTTAACCGATTCTCCACACATATATAGGTGCAGGTAGCCCAGTTTATACTGATATTTTTAATTAATATTTTCTTGTATGTTTGAAAGCATTTCAAACAAAAAAAAATTATATTTTCAAAACTGCTCATCATTATTTTTTTTTCAAAAATGATAGTTATATGTATTTGCTGAATACCTATGAATTGGCGTTTTTGATTTTTTTTTGAAAAATGTTTTCAAAAAGTTTAAAAAAAAAATGTGTTCTCAAAAAGCGTTCCACAGATTTAATTTTTTTTTCTCATACATTTAAATTTATCCAAGAAATAAAATGGCGTACGTTTTTTAGAGCTCAAATTAGTTTAAGTATTTATTTCAGGATTTTGAATTATTTTTTCTTTGATGAAGCCGATTTACCCCCTTTTGCTGATACACAACTTAAGCATTTAAGATCTACTTAAGGACGTATGTGACAGCTTAAGCAGAGTATAAAGTAGTCCATATGCGTTTTAAGTTGAACATAAATATTTATGATTCGTATCAGGAATAGGGCCTTAATCTTTTGTTTTTAAGTTTAGATTATTATATATTTAAGATTGTCATACCAATTTAAAAAAAAATTTAAGAAATTTTGTACTTATACAAAATTAAATAAAAAACGACTTTAAAAATATATTTATACTTTTTAATAGAAATCTTTTGCGTACGATGTGATCGAACATAAAAGCAAGGTCGTGCGATCCAGTCGTGCATTTTATTGTTCTAAGAATTGATTTTGTTGTGTAAGGAAGGCTTTCTTATAACAGTGTTTTTTCTTATATGCGAGTTTCTTATAAACGATTAATTTCGAAAGAAATATAGAAAAGGCACTGCGTTTCTCATTGCGTTTCCTATAAGCGAGTTTTTCTATATGAGTGTTTCTTTTATCCGTAAAATACTGTATAAGAAAGGTATCGTTAATAGACTTTTACGTAAATTTGGCTCTGATTAAATCATAGATAGTACTAGCAAAAGAAATTCTAAAAAATTTGTATCACAATCGTTGGAGCCTTTTTCGAGAAAAATAATCTGTTCCTTTACGGTTATATGACAGGTGCCTCCCGTTGTTTTTAGTCCTAAACATACAATTTTAATTACCTTTTGTGGAATGCCAATAAAATCACCCATACCAAATTTTAAGGTAATCGCTTAAGCCGCTTGCCCTAAACAGATGTGCAGCTTTTTCACATGCAGCGAAAATAAATTACACAGGTTCTTATGAGGTTGACACATTCCAAGGGCTGCATGCAGCGCTCGCTGCACGATGTCTATATTTCTAAATTGGCTGCCAAGTTTCATTGCAGCCACAACAGCAAAGAAAAAAATTTGAAATAATTGTACTTTGGCATTACTCATATTGATTGACTTAAACAAAATTTTTTTTGGTTTATGATTTTAAAAATGGAAGAAAATCTATGAATTGGTTAAGAAACATAAATTTTTATATCGTAAGCTCTTGTTATAAGAATCTTCATGAGGGACAAAATTAGAAAACGAATTTGTTTTTCCCTTTTTAATTCATTAATATCCATTTTTAATAAATTTAAAGTTTTTTACCCCACAATGACTGTTCTCATTGTGCGCGTTCAGTTGTCGGTAGGATAGCCTATCTAAGATAGGCTAATATTTGTCTAAGTTTCTGAACACCCAAAACCGGAAAGATTAAATTTGTAGATTTTCGTGCATATGTTATTAAATTTCTCATGGGATACAAGAGTATACAAAAGTTTTTCGAATAGCTTGAGATTTATTTTTTGGTAGCAGCTATTTTGTAATCAGCTGTGGTTTTAGACGGGATTACAACAACACCAACTTATAAGGATAGCTATGTCTCGATTTCTGAATGCGGACATAATTTTGGCAAAACTATGCATCATTAATGTCAAAGAGTATGCACTTGTGTTTCGGGCGCAGCGTTGTATGCAGCGATGCGTGCAGACATCCTGCACATCTGTTTTAGCCATTAGGCTGCAGCATGTTATGCATACAGACGGACAGAATAGCAGACAGACATACATTTTTAGTCGATCCCTTTTTTAGGCTTCTCAATCTTCGTATTGTCATTGTGCCATTGTTTGATTGTTAGATTTTTACTTGCGATATAGGTACTATAGGGCAAGTTTTGGATTTGGAAAATAAAATCAAACTCGAGATTTTAATCAAAGTTGACATTACGATGATAGAGCACACAAAAAAAGTGGGTCCCGCAATTCCGTCTGTATATCTGTTTGTTTGTATGTAGAACGATCTACAGCCTAAACGGCTGCACCGATTTTGTTCAAATTTGGTGTTTAGGAATTTTAGGTGATTGTCCAAAATATATTTTTGAATAGTTGTTTTAACCCAAAAAATAACAGTACTTGCCATCCAAATTTTTCTACCATCTTAATTATCTCGAAAACGGCTCCAACGATTTTGATCAAAATTGGTGTGTGAACTACTTTGGGGCGAAATTTGTTTTTAAATATTTTGTTACTAACGGTACCTGCCATACAACCATTTTATTTATTTTCGACTTTCTCATAAACGGCTAATCGGATTTCGATCAAAATTTTTATACAGGAGCTTCTTCGAATTCTAAATAATACTGTATTTCAAATTTTTCGAAAAACAGGTTTTTTTGGATTTTGAAAAAAAATATTTTTTTTTTGAAAATTCAATATTTCAAAAACGGATGGACGATTTTTTCTGAAAATTTGTCTTTAAATTTACATTATTAAATATTTAAAATGTTCTTACCAAATTTTTGTAGAAAAAATTTACGAATTTTTATATATAAAAAAATTAAGTGAAAAACGACTTTAAAAATACATTTAGCCGCTTCTATTAATAATCTTTTGCATATAATGTGATCGAATATAGGTGCAAGTACGTGCGATCTAGTCGTTAAGGTAAGGCGCTCACTAGCCATCTGATGAGTCCAAGTGAGATTGCCGGGACGAAACGCAAATTTTGTGGAATAAATGCCGTTAAAAGCTATTTTGAATCAAGTATACTATAATCGCAATTAATAATAAAATGCACGACTTGCTCTTGTAGCTAATAACTTTAATGTAGCTAAGCATTGACGCTTAGGTAGGTAGTCTATTTATCCTATTCAGGTTTAAATCCGATGTAAGTAAGATTAGCTTTATTCTTGTTGTAATGAATTATAATTATCGAATGGATGATTCAAGGAATAGTTACATAGGTAAGTTAGGGAGGCAATATGTATGAACATACATATAATAATGAAAATGAAGGGTGTAGGTTGGTAGGTAGCTCTATGTGTATAACCTAATAATTTAGGTGCAATATGCGTAGACAAGATTCATGTGATTTTTGAAGACACAAATACATATATGTATATATAAATGTATGAGGGATTACATGGTATGTAAGTGACGTACGCAAAAATTATTAAAAAGAAAATAATAATAAGGTATAAATAAATTGGATAATACACATAATTAAATGATCTTATATTGCTTAGTTGTTATAGTTTGAAAAAAACCAAAGATGCCATTTGACTTCGTTCATAAATAAGAACATAATTTCAAAAATCGTTGGAACGGTTTTTTAAAAAATTAATTTTGTATGTATACAATTTTGAAAACAATTTTAGGAAAAAAAATTTAAACGCCATTTTGAAGATATTATTAATATAAATATAAAATTAAAATTTCAAAAAAGTTCAGTGATTGGTTTTTCAAAAAAGAAATTATTTATTTTTTAAAAAATTGAAAAACTTTGTTCTTCAAAATTTGAGTATGCAGTTTTATTAGCACTTTTAGGGAGCATTTGCATGAAAAAAAAATTTTAATCGGTCAATCCAGTAGTGAGAAAGTCGAAAATATGTAAAGTGGCTCTATGGGAAGTACCGTTAATAAGTACGCAAAATAAAATATTTTTATACTTCAAAGTGGACTGTACAAACAACTTCTTCTATAAAAAATCCTGCAGCCGTTTTTGAGAAATACATTTTTTTCTTAACATTTGTATGGGAAGTACCGATGGGTTTTATTTTAGGACTACAGTTTTTTCACTATTCAAGATAATATCAAAAAACTTTTAAGTACGAAGTATCAAAAAAATCCATTAAGTGGTTTTCGAAATTTTGAGTTTTCAAACAAAACATTTTTTTGCAGAAACCATGCTGTCTTCTTGTTATGCTTACGTCGGCTTTTGAAGATAGACTAATAAATGATAGTTTCCATTCTTGAAGGAAAACACTAGTATGAGCCTTTTTATTACAAAGAGTTTTAAGAATTTTGAAAAGCGAAAAAGCACATTTGGAAAACAAAATGAATGAATTGAATCCACACCAGCTTTATTGTTTAAATTTCGATGAGTCACATCATCTAAAACTTTCTGAGCTGTGAACGAAAAGCAAACAAGTTGATTTGGTAATAATTGATTTCATTATAAATATTTGCTAGATTATAATTTGATTTAAAATAATATGCAAAAAGATTACATGTAGATTTATTAGCAAAGGAGCATATACCTACATTATCGATTTCCATTGGAAATGGAAATTCAGAAACTTGACGTTTCGAATTCAAGAAACCCCAAAAAGTATTTGGAATTACATATATTTAATATTTATTTCCACCGAACCTACATATCTACTTTGAATAAAGACTGCTTAAAAAATCAAATTCTCTTCTCAACTGCATAAAAAGAATTCTATCTTCAGAGTTTCCCGATGACTTGTACTTTTTAAAAGCTTTGGCGCAAGACCTTAATCGATTTAGTAATATGTTAAATCATTTTTAGTATGATAATAGTGTAAAAAGATGATTTTGCTAATTTAAACGAGTTTAGTATCTTACTATCTTCTTAAAATCTTACTAAAGTTGAAATCAGCAAATGCCAACTTTACTCTTTAGTATCATACTGAATCCATATGGCATCTGTTAGTATATCACCTATGGGCTGCTCAGGGCCCAGATTCGAGTCCTGCTAATGCACAACTTGTTTGTTGTTTTTTCTGTAAATAATGAAGTTGAAATGATGAAAATATAAACATCGAATACTTACATATATAGAGTACTTGTTGGGTTTCTATCAACATAATAACTAGCTTACAACGCATAAAAACAATATTGTATTCATCAAAATTCAAACCCTACAAATGTTCTGGTATCTGCTCAATTAGCCCTTTTTTTATAATCTACACGCGCTCAAGGGATTATGAATACCCTTTAAATGTTTCAACACATCGCGGACGTGAGGGTGAGGTAAAGGAAGAGAAAGAATGATAGGAAAGATGTGTGGCGCGATATTCGAAGACTGTTTATGGTTGTTGTCTCAGATTTTATCTCCAGGGATGGCGGCTGAACTAATGCCGAGAAATTTTCCGTGTCTTATTTATATATATCCTTTATAATTCGCATTAATTTTTTTTTTATTCTTTGTCATATTTTATCGGTATACTAGTTTACTCAATCTCATGTTGTTAGTGTTATGCCTAAACAGCATGTAATGAGCAAAGCATCAACTTTTTTTAATGGAATATTAGAAGACATAGACAACGGCAGGCATCGAACCTGCAAGCACGAGGTTGGCAGCCGAGCACACAACTATCGCGCCACGGCCACCCCCTACTTTACTAGTTAACAAAAGGTTTATGAAAAGTTAGTAGGCTACTAGGTATATAGTAAATTGTTAACAGTATTGTATTGAGGTCTTAATAATAGGTTGCTTAAAATTTTTCGTCTTTGTTTTTCACATTTTCTAAATTCTTTAGCCTTTTTTGAACCAGGGAGGTTTGAAAGACGCTCTCTTTCGAACCAAAGGACTAAATAACTAACTTAATTTCATCCAAAGATTTATCGGCTATAACAAATTCCCAATTTATAGATCTATAATAATTATTTATCATATTGAAAAAAACTATCAACACATATCGATACTCTTTGACAATACATATGCTATTTGATTAAATTTAATTACTTATTTTGCACTCGACAAAATTACAGCTTAAGCTAGTTCACTTAGCCACTCTACTGCGTAGTTATCTTCAAATTTCTTCGCTCATCTCATTTATTTTAAAAGATACTTAACCGACAGCACACAATCACATTCCAGGGATGGTCTTTACTTACATTAGGTGTACAGTGTTGCCCGAAACAAAACTTTATAAGTGCCACCAACTAAAACTAACAAAATTCCAAAGATTACATATTTAGTTTTATTTATTGCGCCTAAAAACTTAAGGAATAATAAGAATAAGTAAACACAAAATTAAAAAAAATTAAAAAACTTCATTAAACGAAACATACAAAAAATAAATTAAAGCATCAACTAACAATATGTGTGTTCAATGCGGATGTTCCGAACAGATTAGAACACCTTAGAACAGAAAAGTACAGGATTTTGCTGTTCAATGAGAAATTTTCTGTTCTTAACTGTTCTGGTTTGGTGTTCAATGACTCAGTTTGGAACACTTTAGGACAGGATTTTCTGCCTTACTTTTTAGGTAGAACAGTTTAGCACAGATTTTTGAGAACTGTAAAAACCAATTAATGTTGTTAAAAAAAACATTTTGGTGTTAGATTTAGTTAATAAATCATTTTTCGTGTCTGAATCATCTCAATTTCATGAAAAATAACGATTTTCTGCAGAATTGTAGGTAAACAACAATTTTTTTTTATAATCTCTGTCAGATGACTGACTGTTTTAATTACCTCCATATACCTTAAGACTTCATACCTTAAGTACTTGCAGTTCTTCATAGCTGGAGTAATAAATTGATCTATTTTATGTCCATAGTTTCTCGTTCGAATAGGTTTCAATATGAGTCAGACTAGCTTAAGAAGGAATTTACCACTTCGAACTATTTTTAGCAGATCAAACTATGGCGCTAATAGTCCTCTTAATCAGTTAATCAAAAAATTCAATAAATTCTCTATTCTAATTTGTTCTGCAAATGATCATTTTAAATCTGAAAGCTTTAATGTATTTTTTTTGCCTTGAGTAGTCGAAATTTTGTTATAATTATAATTAATTAAATTTGGATTTAAGTAATTTTTTTTAATTTTAACGTTAGCATTTAACATTAAATAAATAATAATAATTATTTGCTCTTTCTTGTTCTGAAGTTTCTCACGAATCTGTTCTGTTCTGCCCTGTTCTGTTCTATTCTGTTCTAACTTTTTCGTCCCTGAATAATCTTAATATAAATTTTTATGTGATATGAATTGCTGGCAAGTCTTAGCCTTTATTATTTCATTAAACGACAAAAGTAATTTTATTACTTTATAAGAAAGTCGATTTTTACTATGGGTTTTAATGTTACGAGTATTTAAGCGCGAAACAACCCTTTCAGCTGATCAACTACTCTGATCATGAAACATTTGCTCGTTCATGCCTATAGTGCCATTTGAAGCGTTTGAGTACCAGAGTGCCATTTAAATTAAAAAGTGCCAAAAGTACTTGATCGTGCCACTTCGGCAACTTTGGGTAGGTATATCGCATATGATCCCTGGCATTGTATGCATTTTTGTTCTATTGAATCCTTTCTTTTTTGATTTTTATTGAGTCTATATTACCGGGTTTACAATTAAGTGTTTTAATAATCTATAACAAAAAGTGAGAAGCGGCTAAAAAGTATTGCCCAGCTTTTTCTATTGGAAAGATGTAAATTTAATTTGACATTCGGCTGTCAATAATATAGTATATCTACCCTTGCTCAGGAGCGGTATTGCAAAAACATTAGACTGTGATAGCGTCTTTAAAGAAATAAGTAAAAAAACTAACCTAAGATAAATATATACGTTTATCTTAATCTAGCTCATAACAGAGGGTTATGTCGGTTGCTTGTGGCGTTGTGCCACAGATAACTAGGGTTTTCTTTTTTTTAATAGAGCAAAAACTCATTTATTTGGAATATTTAAATACATATAGGTACATATGTATGTTATAACCACAAATAAGCCATAATAAAGATTGGAAACCTTCGTACGTTTCACCCCCCAAAACCTATTTGTTTCATTGTTGTATTTGTAGCTTTGAAACTCTATCCATGAATAGATGGGAAATCGAAAAGCAAAACAAAAACAAATTACTAGGGCTGTGTTGTATATGTGTCTATAGGAAGAGGAATAGGAAAGATTCTTGTGTGCGTTTTTATCAATGTGTCTATTGGAAGAGGGACAGAAATGTTACTTGTGTGCGTGTTTCAACTTGTAGGCAAATGTCAAATGAAAGAAGAGGTTTCTGGTCTTTAAGTTATTAGTTTATGGTTATACCATTAACATTTTACATTTACTGATGATAGAGCGAGAGCTCAATATTTTCTTTTTTTAAATATAGAGGGTGTCCCGTAAGTCAATGTCAAGCAGGTACAGGGCGATAGGATAGTTTATACAGGCATTGGAAAAAGTAATACAAAAAATCCATCTCGCTTGGTTATGTAATAATTGCAATATTTAGAAAAGTAATTAAAATTAATACCCTAGGCCATATTTTTAAGTACTGTGTTCACAAGTTTTCAAATTTTGGTGTGTTTTTAATTTTTACTCAATTATAAATAACCGTGCTATTAATTCCAATCACAAATCAAAAAATAAATATTGTAAGTTTCGTAAGAAAAATAAGGTTTTACTAAGTCATGCAAAAAAACTTTTTATCCTCAATCACTTATGTGAATAATGTTATTTTTTTAAACTCAAATTAAAAAAAAAACAATCACCAGTCGTACAATGTACAACGTTTACAAAGTTTTCTACCTCTGGACTGGTCCCAGAGTCGATTTTTGCACACCAATGTTGGTGATGACCCGTAATTATTCAATCATATCTTATGGACTGACGAATCAACATTTGAAAAAGACGGTTATTTGAATTTTCATAATTTGCATGAATTGCACCAAGAAAATCCGCATTTAATTCGTGAAGACCGCTTTCATTATCAATTTCACATAGGACCGGAATTTTGAATGAACAAATAATTGAACCATTTGAGAACCAGACAATTTAAATGGCGACATATGACCTGCGGACTTTGTTAGAAGATGTACCACTCAATATCTATTGAGACATGTAGTTTTAATAAGAAGGTTGCCTAGTAGTCCAGACATTTTAGGTTTTATCTGCGGAAAAATTTTCAACTGAACTAAACACAGTCCGACAGGCAATAGCAGGTATAAAGGGACGGGTCAATGACGGGAACAATGAAATACGGAATATCTGCCAGTGGAGATCATTTGGATATGTTATTGTAGATTTTAGTAAGTTCCTAAACCTCTATAAGATAAGTATATTTTCCCCGAAACGTCAAAATATCAGATAAAAGTTTTTAAGACACTTACAAACGTTAATAAAAAGCAATAGAGTTTACACCCATGGTGTACGGTATACAATATCGTATGTGAGTGCATTCTAGTCGCTTTCTCAGCGCACTACTCCGAAAACGGTTGATGTTACAGAAAAATGCAGCAGACATTTTTTGTAGATAATTTTACGAGGAACAATTTTTATACTGGCCACTATTGACTTCCGAGCAATACGTCGCGAGATATCTGCGAAAAACTGATTTTCGTGACTTTTGACCTTCATACATTTTTTAGCCGGCACGATATCGATGTCGATTTTTCACATCCTCATTACAACACCGTAATAAAGGTGTATACTAAAATTCAGCTCACTAGGAATTTTTCCGCAGATTTTTTTCTTTTTTATTTATAACTTTGCACGCGCTCAAGAGATTATGAATACCCTTTATATGTTTTTCTTAACACAGCGCGGCCATCCGGTGGAAGAAGGGCAAGAAGTATAGGAAAGATTTGTGGCTCGATGTTCAGAGACTAAAGATGGATGTTGTGTCAGATTTATCTCCAGGGATGGCGGCTGAACTAATGCGGAGAGAATTACCATGTCTTATTTATTTATGTCCCTTATAATTCGTATTATTTTATTTATTTCGTTGTCATATTTTATGGGTATGGTGGTTTACTTAATCACATGTTGTTAGTGTTATGCCTAAACAGCATGTAATGAGCAAGCAACTTATGTTAAGACAATTTTTAGAATTGGTTTTTAATGGAATATAACAAGACATAGACAACGGCAGGAATCGAACCCTCAACCACGAGGTTGACAGGCGAGCGCACAACTATCGCGCCACGGGCACGGGGTTTAAAATGTCTAAAATGACTAGACTATAGCGCATTATGCTCGTCTTGTATGGGATTACCTGAAAACGGAGTATCCCAATAGGTAGATTGGGCGCCTTGCATCAATTTTGTAAGCTTTTCGTTCTCAGCACTTAAATCCTGTCGATCTCGATTTCTTTTACTGGGGCTGTATAAGAGAAAAAGTGTATTTATAATCAGTTGAAAATAGACAAAAAATACACCACAAGATTTGGGTGAATGGTGATCAGATCTTTTCTGCAGCGATGCAGGGCCTGTATTCGTGCCGAGGCTAAGCAAATTGAGCATTTGCTTTAATTTTATGCATAAAACACATGTATTAAAGTATTTGCTTTTTTTTCATTAATACATAATAAGGGTAAATTTGCAATTTTTTAGACAGAATTTTAAATGTTCCAAAACGGTTTTAATGTTGATAATATTTTTTACGAATAAAAAGTAGCAAGTGTTGTAACATTTTAAAATCTTGATGAAATATTCCAATTTTTAATATAACTTGTCGGTGGTAGAGTGGTACATTTTTGTTTAAATATGAAGTATCAAAGTTAGGTTAAAGGTTTATTTTTTGAACCTGGACTTAGCAAAACTTTAGTTTTATTAGGAAACTGTCAACATTTGTTTGTGGACTTGTGATTGGAATTAATAGTATGGTTATTTAAGATTAAGTAAAAAATAAAACCACTCCAAAATTTGGAAATTTTTGACCACAGTTCTTAAAAATATGGCCTAGGGTATTGATTTTCATTACTTTTCTAAATATTGCAACTATTACATAAGCAAGCGAGATGGATTTTTTATTACATTTCCCAAAACAGGTATAAGCTACCCTATCACCCTGTACCCGCTTGACGTTGACTTACGAGGCACCTTCGGTGGAATTGGCCTCGTTCGGTGCGCGGCCGATAGGCTATCCAAGATACCTTTGTAGCGGATTTATTTTCGAACGATTCGGGTAGCTTTCTCGTTATGTCAGTTGTATTGCATACACATCTGAAGTTTTGAATCAGCTGTCCCTCACATTTCCAAACGAATCTCAACGAATCCAATAATTTTTGGGTAGCTTGAGATTTGTGTTTGACAACATATGTTTAGTTCATCAGCCGTTTTTTCCTTAGGCGTTACAACAACACCAAGCAATCCGGATCGGTTAGGTTGCGCCACCGAACGAGGCCATTGTTGCAATTTGGACATTTCGATTCAAAACTGTATTTTGGCCTGATGGTTATACGGGTTATGTACCTAGGTATATATATTTCACGTGACTTTTGCGCTTCGGTCTCGGTATCTTCAATTTTCAGGAACTATATGTTTCGGTCCGTAATTAGCGGAATGTGCGGCGAATTTTCCTTACGGTCTGTTGTTATATGCTATCCTGAGAATGCTTCAGTTTTAGTACAGCATCATCCATTGCGGAAGATGTTTGGTTGTGGTTGATGTGCGAAACTTGGAACTGGGTATGTATGGAATAAGGTTTGCTTCCTTTGTTGCTGTTCCAATTGCTAGTTTAAACTGTCAAGTTTTGTATGCCATTTACTTGTGTTCGTTGTGGATGCATTAGAAAAAAATGAGAACTCCTGCGATAGGTGAATTATATGTACTAAAATAAAATAATCGTATTGAAATCTATAGAGAAGAATTGATGCAAGAAAGAAATGCATTACAAAATACAGGTAGGCCTCGCTTAACGCGTACCTCTTTTAACACGGCCTCGCTCTAACACGTTTCACTTTTTGCGAACAATTTTCGTTTAACACGTTTAAAAGCCTCGTTTTAACGCGGTATCAGAAACAAAAAAAATGTGTTGTTCTTATGTTACATTTACGTTGTTTGTAGAGATATTGAATATTTGTTTTAAAATTCATGCAAGTTATTCATATTCATGCTTATTGTTTTTCTTAAATATTAATTAACTGAAATAGGCACTTCCCCATTATTAATGGGGGTTTCGTTTGGTAAATTTATATTTTGATCTATAAATTGATTTTTTTCGAATCGAATACGTTTTCATATTGATTTTTCTTTGCTTAGTGCATATTTGGGTCTGTGAACCAGCTGGCAAATATTGACTCGAACGTTGTTTTTAATTTCAAGTTTGTAAGTCCGAAAATGAGCTTGACGAATAAAATAATTTACTTAAAACTGCTTCCATTTGAACTAAAACTATTTTAATTCTTTCTTGCAACCGAAACAAATTATTATCAAACAAAGTCCTTGTCAAACTGATGGCTGTCAATTTTGATGCCTATTGGTATTGGTAAAAGAGTAGTAGATCTGCCGAAAATCCAGATCTGCAAAATCTATTTAAAATCAAAAAATAAATCAATTTGTTTTGGCCAATCCAAGCAAAAACTGTCAAAATCAGTTTTTTAAAAGATCTAAATCAAAAATAAATTGATTTTTGTTACCAAACGAAAACCCCATAAGTGTATGTAATAAAGCGGAATTACGCATTTTTTAAGCAAAATAAAAACAATATTGATACATTGTCAAAAAGGCCACGGATGGATTATTTAAGCAGTAATAAAGAATGATCTGCGATGTTATTGTGTTCAGTTTAAAAGTATTTTTTTTCTTTTTTTAAACATTTTATGAAGTTTATATTGCCAGCTAAAGGCAGTTATGGTTTATGTTTTGTGTTTTTGTTTGTTCATTTGATGTATGGCTCCAATTTCGGTAAATAAAATTCTAAAAAAACATATTTGTGTGTGTTTTTTGAAATCATGGAACGTAACTCCCTTTTTGCACCGGCTTCTTGTATCGTTTAACCCGATTTCGTTTAACACGGTATTTTTCCAGAAATAACTCCCGCGTTAAGTGAGGCCTACCTGTACAATTATCGGGAATTCGAAAAGTTTATAATATCTTTACTGGAATTCCCAAGTGTTTTTTTCATTTTATCTTATAACCTTTTATCGTTTGTGCAATGTTCTTTGTGTTGCGTGTCATTCTATAATGCCCATCACTACTTTGTGTCTTTTTGTTCGAAGGATCACCATTAACGTCTTTTATACAAATGCGGCAAATTTACTTTGGTTTACCTTAGGCGATTTTTTTTTAGCTCCGAGTAAAGAACTGTTGCAAGATTCACAAAATTTCCCCCACTCTTGAAGTTTGACAGTTTGTTACACATCTTAATCTTAAAGCCACAAACAATTTACTAAACAGACCTTATACAGATGCAGGAAGTAAGCAATTGCGCAGTGGATATAACGCTTGACTACTAAATTATATAGTAATTGTGGGTTTGAATTTCGCGCTATAGTCAGCATTCTTTTTTACAACTCCTATATTTAATCTGAAGGACGCCCGTGAGTTATAATAATAAAATAAAATCGTTTTACTAATATGTAGTTAACAAGTGTTTAAAATTACACAAAAATTAGTATAGTCGATAAGGTATACGTTATTACGACTACTTCAGGTTTTTCAGATATTTAAAAAAAAGCTTTTATGTAATACTTAGTTACTTTCTAAACAAAAACAAATATTACTTGCCATAACAAAATATGTTGTCAAATATAATTTAATTCTATAGTGACAGCAACTAATCCTCGTTTTGGCGTTAAATTTAACCTTTGATCTTTCATTGATATTTGCATGTTCCATTAGTTATGTTTGTTAAGTTCATCTCCGAATATCAATTGGTTTTATATATTAATTTTTTTTTTTTTTGAAAACTTTTTGAAGTAGACGATGAAAACCGATTTTTGTGAAAACATTATAAGTGATATATGTAAACGGTGATTTTTTAAGAGCTTGGTTTTTGAAAATTCAAAAAAACACAGAAACTTGTAAAAAGTGAATGAAATTTTTATTTGGATCGATAAATCAATTTCTGCCATTTACTTTTTAAAAATAATTTCACTTAAATGTTGCCCGCGGCTACGCTTAAGGTGGTCCATTCTGAAGGTCCAATTTTGGCAAACTTTTTCACACATTTCGGCCGGAATCTCACCAATGACGCGTTCAATGTTGGCTTCCAAGGCAGCAATCGTGTTTGGCTTGTCCCCATAGACAATAGACTTAACATAGCCCCACAAAAAATAGTCTAACGGGGTCAAATCACATGATCTTGGTGGCCAATGGACTGCACCAAAACGTGAGATCAACTGCTCACCAAATTCGCCTCTCAATTGATGCATGGTTTCGCGTGCAGTGTGGCATGTGGTACCGTCCTGTTGGAACCACATGTCGACCGAGTTCAATTCTTGCATTTTCGGCAAAAAAAAATCTGTTATCATCGAACGGTACCTTTCTCCATTGACCGTAACCCTGCGGCCTTCATCGTCCTTGAAGAAGTACGGCCCAATGATGCCGCCTGCCCATAAACCGCACCAAACAGTGCATTTTTCGGGATGCATTGGTAGCTGCTGAATTGCCTCTGGCTGCTCTTCACTCCAAATACGGCAATTCTGCTTATTCACGTATCCATTTAGCCAAAAATGAGCCTCGTCGCTGAAACGGACGTAGCTTGCGAAACACATTTTTCACAGAGCACGAATTTTGATAATAAATTTCAATAATTTGCAAACGTTGTTCAGGCGTAAGTCTATTCATGATGAAATGGCAAACAATACTGAATCGAAATGTCAAATGTTCGTGGAATTTGTCATGTGTGATCTGTCAAAAATATAAACGTCAAAAACCAAGTAGCAAAAAATCACCCTTTATATAATAGCCGTGTTTTATTGGGAAATTTATCCGTTGTAGCATTTTACATACAATTCGCTACGGTCGATAAAAAGCTAGAGCAGAAGCTACGGTGGATGGCTAGTTGACGTTCAGTCGAGTCTCGATTCTGATTTTGTTAGTTTTGTTGGTACGATTGATAATTAAATTGAATCTCGATGGATGTGTTCATGGAGTGTTATAATTATTAATTTCATTCGTAAGACAAATCGATCTTTTTGATTCTTTTTTTTAATAGTTGGCCAGTATATATTTCTCAAATCTTAGATAAGTCCATTTTTTTAATAAATAATAAACTGTTCTTTTGAAAAGTTTCTGACTTTTACTATTAAAAACTGTATTCTTTGCTCAATTATTTTCTGAAGTACGACTAAAATTGCACCTATATCTGCAATTTTGCATACCCCTAATGTCAATTAAGCAATTTTAACAAATTTTGATATCCATTTTGAAAAAGAAACCAATATTTATCGAATGAATTCCGTTTTACTTTTATTTTTGGCTAACCAAGCCCAATTTTCGTTTTGTGTTCAATTTTATTGATAGTTGTAAATAAACGGAATTTGGTGAAAAAAATCATCTTTTTGTTTAGATCTACAAAAAGGCAATTTTAGAAAACAAACCGCATTGGGTGGAAATGCACTATAGGGGAATTGCTTGACACTGCGCCGCAAAATATTTATTCGTATGAAATTCTATGAGCTATAAGGCCAGAGGCGCGCACATATGCAACTTTCAGGTTTGCAACAGTTTGGTTGCTAAAGTGAATACCCTGGACTTATATGAGAGTGCGCGCACATGCAAAAACTATTCACGCGGCGATTCGAGAAACTTAAGGGTTTTTTGGCACAAATCGAACGATCGCCCCAAACAATTTCTTCAGCTTGTATCACACCGAACTATAATGTAACTACGCGCACATTAAATCAAAATGATGTTTGTGAGTTGGTTTATCTCGTTGATTGATTTTTAAGTTGCTTATGTGCGCGATCATCGTTCAACTAGTGATTAAACTATTTCGTTTCGGCAAAATTGCATGCACGCGCCTAGCCTCAACGCACTAAGCGGAAACTGAACTCACAAAGTGTGCTTTTTCTTCACTGTTTAATGGACGTTGGCCATGGGCGGTATTCAATTCACTACATGGACATGGACTGGGCATACATTTTTGTGATCCAAAATGGTGAAATGACAAACCAAATGTTAACTTTTTGTTACTTACTCCGCGTATGTTAAGTGCAGTCTGATGAGTAAATATTTAATTGAAAGCAAAACATACTCAGAAAATAAATATGGAAACAAGTAAATCACCGGCACTTTTGTTTCCTCGTGTGAAATGCTTTGACCATTTTTAAAGCAATACAAAAATTGAACTGTGTAGAAAGGGACATGACCATAGTCTATGAACAAAGCCATTCACTTATCATTTCCGTTCTATTAGTGAAAAATGAATGTTCGAATTAGAACTGCAATTGCAGAAAAAATGAAAACAAGAAATTGGTTTGGTACGTCTTTCTACTTTCTATTTTATATGAATAAAAGCTAATTATTGTTCATAACTTTGATATTTTCTTAATTTTACTTTGAAAAAGACTATTTCATTACTTGTGACTGCTGTGCAGGGGTACCAATGTTACAAAAATAAAAAAGCTACGGTATATGCTACAGTCGATGCGTTTTTTTGGGAGTTACTTACGGTACAATGGATAGATTCCCAACAAAACACACCTATATATGTAGTATTATGTATAGCCACATTATGTCATTCTATTTATTATGTAAAATGATGTTAGAGTTTGTAAACTATTAACAACCTTTAGTTAGACTTAAATAATTTATTTAATACTTTTCGGCAGGGTATTCTTGAATCATCTATTAAAATCACAAACGAACCACCAACTGGTATGATGGCAAATCTTCACAAAGCCTTGGATAATTTTACTCAAGAAACACTCGAAATGTCATCCAAAGAAGCTGAATTTAAAGCAATTCTTTTTTCACTTTGTTATTTCCACGCCGTAGTAGCTGAACGCCGTAAATTTGGACCACAAGGATGGAATAAAATATATCCTTTCAATGTTGGCGATCTTAACATTAGTGTTTCAGTTCTGTATAACTATTTAGAAGGTAATGCTAAGGTTCCATGGGAGGATCTGAGATATCTGTTCGGAGAAATTATGTATGGTGGCCATATAACCGATGACTGGGATCGTCGACTTTGCATCAATTATCTCGAGGAATACATGCAGCCCGATTTGGTTGATGGCGAATTATTTTTAGCACCAAGTTTTCCAGCACCCCCAAATACTGATTATGCGGGCTATCATACCTATATAGATGAAAATATGCCAGCTGAATCACCATATCTCTACGGTTTGCATCCAAACGCAGAAATTGGTTTCCTAACAATGAGAGCTGAAACTGTCTTTAGAACTGTATTCGAGATGCAACCGCGTGACGCCGGCTCAAGCGGTGGAGCCACTGTGACTCGTGAAGATAAAGTCAAACAAATTGTTGATGAAATTCTTGAAAAACTTCCCGAAGAATTCAATATGATGGAAATAATGAACAAGGTCGAAGAAAGAACACCGTATGTGATTGTAGCTTTTCAAGAATGCGAACGGATGAACTATTTAACAAGCGAAATGAAACGCAGTCTAAAGGAGCTCGATTTGGGACTAAAAGTGAACTTTCTCCATTGTTAATTGTCGGTCTTTTTTAATTATAATTATTTTCAAAGGGTGAACTGACAATTACGTCTGACATGGAAGAACTAGAAAATGCACTGTTCTTAGACCAAGTGCCGCCAATATGGACACAACGTGCTTATCCCTCTTTGCTTGGGTTGACTTCATGGTTTGTGGATTTACTTCTGAGGTTAAGAGAATTAGAAACATGGTCAACTGATTTTGTGGTAAGAAACTTAAAGTTAAAATTTAAAGATTTGAAATGAATCGCTTTATTTTATTATAGCTTCCCTCGTGCGTTTGGTTAGCAGGTTTTTTCAATCCTCAGTCCTTGCTTACGGCAATAATGCAAAGTACAGCTAGGCGAAATGAATTGCCCTTAGATAAAATGTGTCTACAATGTGATGTTACAAAGAAACAGAAGGAGGATTTCACGTAAGTTTCTCAAAACAAGTAAACAAGGATATTTTGCATCAATCAAAATAACTTGTTAGTTACATTTATACATTTTTTAAGAATCGCCCCATAGAAGGATAAGAATTTAGAATCTTATTTAAGACAAATAAAAGAACCTCAAGACCAGATGATGCGAAATCAACAACAAAGCAAAAATTAAACTTAATTAGGGAACCCAATATTCAAAATCATGCCATTAGAGCGGAAATGCTTTCCCCAAACCTTCAACTCTGGGCAGCTTTAAGTTAGGAAGAACTCTTGTGTTATCCAAACACACCCTATATTGTTTTGATTCTCCCAATGAAACGACATAATTTTATGTTTTTTTTTTCCAAATGTTTATTTGTGAATTTAAGATCTCTCCACCTCGTCGTGTCGGTTGAAA
Organism: Philhelius pedissequus; assembly: GCA_910595825.1. NCBI lineage: Eukaryota > Metazoa > Arthropoda > Insecta > Diptera > Syrphidae > Philhelius > Philhelius pedissequus. Next base: position 166,990,104 of record OU343161.1, read on the forward strand.
CCCCAAATCCAAATTTATCAGTTTGCGGCATTAAAAACTCATGAATGATGTATAGATATTGTAAAGAATTGTACTGAATACTTTTGAATTCCAACGGATTTTATTTTATAACAAAACACCTGAAAGTATACTGCAAACTACATACATACCTATTCCTCATTGCCATAACACATCTATCAAGTATGTCAATGCTATTCCCCTAGATAGAGACTTTTTATCTAATAGTCAAAGACAAACCTAACATGCAATTGGAAAGGAACTTGCTAGAACTGTTTGACGAGGACTTTCAAGAAGTATCTGAAAAAAACCATAGTACTATCATCTCGCGAATTTTTTAGTTGAGTTAATAGCCCCCACGGCGATAGTATCGCTACTTCCCTGTAAAACTTTTCGAGTCAAAGAGGTGGTTAAATTATTTCAGCCAAAAGTTTAAAAGCAAAAAGTTGTTGTTGTATCTCTTTAAAAAATATTTTTTTTTCGTGTGGCTTTGAATTCAAGAAGAATAATACATATACAGCTTTGCAGAAAGATATATATCTTTCCGCTGGTCGTTTGCATGAACACCACATTAAGAATACTTGCGTAAATGTAGGAAACAATCAGCTGTTCATCGAACTAACTCTATGAGGTTTGTTTCTATTCTTTCTACATCAAACTCGTGAGATAAATTTATCTGATTTGGAGAAGATTTTAACCATACAAACTTTGACAGTTCATTTCTGCGGCAATAAAATTATCTGGTTTCTGAGGATTATCCGGGTTTTCCGCCGTTGCATGAATATCATTTATATATCGTCAGAGTTTATATTTTCGTTCTGGCTTGCGCATTTGAATTAAAAAAAACTGCTGCTTAAATTAGGCAATCCTTTTGCGAATCAATCTGTCTGTATACTGGTAAAATTCGTGTAGGTAGATATATAAACAGTGTGTTTCTTTATTTATTCCGGATAAAGAATAGAATGGAAGCTTGTTTGACATTCACATGAGGGGTAGGTATATTCCGAGAATATTCTTTGTAATCCGTGTTTAACATATGGAATAAAAAGAATGAAGTTCCAAACGTTCCGGAATGAATAAAGAAACAACAAAATAGTTTATCCAGAATATTCCGTGGAATAAGGAGTGTTTGGTAATCAAGAGCGCAATAATAGCTGCGTTTTTATATATACGGGTGTGGGTCTGGGTTATTTTTTAACATGTATTACAAAAACGACACGATATCCAGGTTTCTATCGGGGTCTCCAGCTATGTTTGCAAATATTAGTATTAAATTTGGCGAAGGCAGGGTACATTAAGGTACATAAACCAGATCGTTCTATTTTCACGGGGTGAACCATATGGGTTATGCGCGATAATAAAATACGGCTAATATGATTAAAATGAGTGTCAAGTAGGAAATATTGTATATATGCAATTTAAATGTATTAATACACATTTACCCAGCAAACATTTTAATTCAGAAATGAACGAAAATTAATTCATAAAAGTGAAAAAAACCGGCCGAAAAAGAATTCACTTTTGATGCAATTTTAATCCTTTTACCTGGGCTCTTAGACACCAATTTGAATCATTGTAATGATTCATTTATGACCTGAAAATTCGCCATTTGAATGAACGTATATAAGTGCCCCATATATTCATTTAAATGGTTAATGCCTGAATCTTTTCTAAATCATAAAAATAATTCCAATAAAATTCAATTAAGTGAAGGATTTCTAAGTATATACCTTCACTTTAATTAATCGAATAGGAATCATTTTTGCGATTCAGAAAAGGTTCGGGGATTAATCATTTAAAGGAATATATGGAACGGTTATATACGTTCATTTAATTGCAGAATTTTCAGATCATAAATGAATCATTAAAATGATTCAAATCGGTGTCTAAGAGCCCAGGGAAAAGGATTCAAATTGCATCATAAGTGAATTCATTACTTCTGATTCATTTATGATTGAATATTTCATCGGTGAGCCTCCGGAACATTTTTTGATTTGCCTCTAGTTTGGCTTTTATAGCTTCCAGGACTTCTTAATTGTTACACGATGCTATAATTAAAGAAATGATTTTTATATTTCTAAGAAAATTTAACAACATTTTTTACATACCTTTATGTTTTATCATTTGCTTTTTTGTATATATTTTTTGTTAAGTAAGTAGGTACCCATTTACTATTAAAACACAAGCTGATGGTTATATACCTATCTAAACCGATCTTTCGAAAAACTTTTCCGAGCTGATAATCGACTATGCAAACGAAACTTTTGTCATTACAATGACCCGTCATCATTACCCCTTGGTAAAAAGAAAAATAAAAGGATGAAAAAAAAGGATCTCCTTATGAAGGATCCAACAACAAAATCTGAGTATTGTTTTTTTTTTTTACAGAATACATATCTCTTTGTGTCTCTCTGGTAAGAATTTGTAGGATCTTTGTATATATTCATAATTCATTCAAAAAACTGAAGGTTTCCTGAATATTATTCTTCATTTTTGGTGATTAGAATCTGAACCTTCAGATAAATGTTTGCTGGGTACCTTCATCATTGTATATAAAATCTATAGTAATATCATGGAGTGTCTACTTATGTTAGGCACCTAGTGTCCTTATCCAAAAATTTCTCTCAACACTAAAAGTTGCTGAAAAATATATTTACTGTTGAGGAAATTTTCAGATTGGGAAACATGTATGTGAATATATGGTTTAATAATTGAGAATTGCAGGAATGGGAACATTATATAGAAAATGTTTAAGAGGGCGAGTGAAAAAAAATAGAACATTATAGGCAAAAAAAGCGGTATTTTTCGGTATTCTATTGCATGCATATACATAAATATAGGTATATGTGAAACATAGAAATACATTTTTGTAGGTGTAGATACGTGGATTTGGTTTGGGTGTGTAGTTCCTTATGAATGAAAAAGATATTTTTTGTTTAAAGTCGAGAAAATAGAAATGATAGTACATATAAGAATAATAATAATATTTCTAATCTAAATTTGAATTCTGATACCTATTTAGGGTAGGTATGATTATATACAAAAAACTCCAAAAATCTTGGAGCGGTTTCTTAAAAAAAATAATTAACCTACTATAAAGCAAGTAATGTATGGATTCGAAAAAAAAAACTTTCTAACAATCAGTCATGACATTACAATCATAGAGAACACCAAAAAAGTGGTACAGTCCACTTTCAAATATAAAAATATATTATTTTGCGTACTTATTAACAGTTCTTCCCATAGAACCACTTTTGGTTTTTATAAACAGACTTTAATATTTTCGACTTTCCCACTATTGGATGGACCGATCAAAATTATTATCCTAAAATTATTCTTGCTAAAAGTGTTAATAAAATTGTTTACTCAAATTTTTAAAACCGAGTTTTTCGATTTTTTAAAAAATAAATAAATAATTTTTTTTTTAATTTGAAATTTATATCTATATTAATAATATCTTCAAAGTGTCGTTCCAATTTTTTTTTCTAAAAATGTTTTTAAAATTTTATACATACAAAATTAATTTAGAAAAAAACCGCTCCAACGATTTTTGAATTCAAATGGCATCTTTGTTTTCCCTCAAACTTTAACAACTAAGCAATATGAAAATATTAACATTAAAAATTGCGTTTTAATCAAGTTTTATCGTCACATCGTTTTGTATTGTAACAAAATTTAGCTTATCTTTGATGTTTAATTTTTTTTTCAAAAATGTTTGTCTTCTTACAAATTTCATATTAAGAAACAAATTAATTGGAGACTTCACTTTTGTCAATTAAGAAAAAAAAAATATTTGAAATTTTTTAGTCAATCAAAAAATATGATGTTGATTTCATATAGCATTTGCAAATTAAATTCACCTTTTAACAAATCAAATTCAACTTTTGAAAATCAAATTCACGTTTTTGGAAATTAAATAGTTTTAATTAAATTCATATGAAAAAAATATCAAACCATATGAATAACAACGTAAAAAGCAAATATTTTATTACACGCATTTCAAATAATTGCATAATAACATGGTATGGACATAAAACAGACATAAATTCAATAAATAGTACAACATTAAAAAAAATGATAGTATACTAGTATATAATTGTTGTGGTACTTTACATATATTCATATGTATAATACTATAGCAGCAGGTATATATAGAAGTTACACTTGCGACATTATTTAATAACATCAAGTAAACTATTATTCCTTGTAGGATCTGTTAACAATTTTTTTGAATGGTACTTTATCTGGGTCTTGACTTCTTCGATGTGGTTCAGCATTGGGGAATACTGTGCCAAAAAGAGTAAAGTGTGCTTTCTCTGGCCGACAAAGACTGCGAACTTCCCACTTCCTGGACCTTATTCATACTTGCATTGTCCAATATTATCCAAACTGCGTTCAGATAAGAATCTTCCAATTTCCGAAATAACCCTCTTAGAAGGTCGCAAAAAAACTGTTCTATATCATTTCTATTTAGGTATGTAGTTGATTTGATTTGCAACAGGTGAATTCTATTTGCAAAAAGTTGAACGAGGGTGCGTATTCTTGAGGAAACCAAATTATGCTTAGGACTTTGATATACTTGTCCTTTTTTAATTGGCAGCAAGAAATGATAGTTTTATTATGGGTATAGAATCAATGCACAACAAATAAGTATGCAGGTATATACAAAAAAATATATTACCATATTAATACGATGCTGCTGGTCATTTATCTTGGTGTGGAGGATAAATCACAATCACTGCAGTCATGAGTCCAGCTATTAGTAATTCCCTTATCACAAATGTTATATTTTAAGATACTACACAAATTATAAGATACTGTTTGATGTAATTTAAAAGGCTATATGTATTTATTCAAAAGAACAGCCGACTTTTAATTGTACAGGCTATATTTCCAATAAATTCACCCACCATCCTTTATTATTATTTAAAAAAAAACTTTTAATACAAGCACTTAAAATACGAAAAAAAAACAAAAAAAAATGTTCACTCCACATAAAAAGATACCAAAGAAGGTATGTAAGTATATATATAATTATTGACACTTCACAGATTTTGTAATATGTTACAACACTTAAAATTGATAAAAGTCCATTTGCAAATGGAATTGCATTGTAGGTTTTTTAATGATACTCGTACCTACATTTTATCCACGAAATTCACACAAAATTACTACCTACAGCATAAACTGAAATTCACAAAATCACAAAACAATTATGTAGGTATGTAATCTGCCCATATTCAACTGGACATTTTTCACTATTTTATTATTATTAAGATCTTATTCACATATATTATACCGAAACACCTTGAACTTGAACTTAAAAAAATGTAAAAAAAAAAAATTGCCAAAAATAGATCAAAACAAAACAAAACTAAATGTAAAATTCACACACACGAAATGAATATTGTTCTATTTACTTGCAATTTATCTGTTCTTTGTCCTTGATATGACAAAAAAAATTATATTATTTATTCAACTCCCTTTATTAGTATAGGCAATGAATTAAATGTAACTTGCTCTTTCTAAAAGTCGATGGCTATACAAAATGTTACGACAAATCTGGCAATGTTGCTAATTTTAATGTAGAAACTAGCGCCCTCATGAGTCGTTATCCAGCGCAAATAAAAGCTACCTCATGATATTACTAAAGATTACATATACAATAAGTGTGTTTTATTGGGAATCTATCCATTGTACCGTAAATAATTCCCAAAAAACGCATCGAAGGTAGCATGGCCCGTAGCTTTTTTATTTTTGTAAAATTGGTACCCCTGCACAGCAGTCACAAGTAATGACATAGTCTTTTGCAAAGTAAAATTAAGAAAATATCAAAGTTATGAACAATAATTAGCTTTTATTCATATAAAATAGAAAGTAGAAAAACGTACCAATATTTAATTTATGTTACAAACCAATTTCTTGTTTTCATTTTTTCTGCAATTGCAGTTTTAAATTCGAACATTGATTTGCACCTAGACATGTCGCAAGCTTTTGATAAGGTGTGGCACGAAGGCCTAAATTTTAAATTAAGACAAATTCTGCATGAAGCAATTTATACGCTTTTAAAAGCATATCTAGAGAATAGACTTTTTAGAGTAAGACATGGAAACGATTACTCGGATCTCAAATATATAGTATAGTGGCTGGGGTAATACAAGGAAGTGTTTTAGGTCAATATTGTACCTAATATTTACACGTGATATACGTCAAACAGAAGACACTATCGAGCAACGTTTGCTGACGACACTTCAATCCTAGCAGTGGGCCAAACGATAAATGATGCTACGACTAGATTACAAAAAGCTCTGAATAATGTCAGCGAATGAACAAAAACATGGCGGATATCGCTTAACGAAGTAAAATCAGTCCATGTAGAGTTTACGTATACAAAAATTAATAGATTACCGGTATATGTTAATACGGTTCTAGTTCCGTTTGTTAATGAAGCAAAATATCTCGGAATGACTCTAGACGCGAAATTAAAATGGAAACCGCATGTTAAAAAGGAATACGAAGAGTTAAATAATGAACTCAGAGATATGTATTGGTTGCTCGGCAAGCACTCTAAGCTCAGTATCGCAAACAAGCTAATTTTGTAGAGGCAGGTGCTTAAGCCTGTCTGGGCTTACGGTATACAACTCTGGGTTGTACGCGAGATTCTAATTTAAATGCCTTACAAACATTTGATAATAAGCTCCTAAGATCGTTTGTAAGCGCAACTTGGTACATTAGAAACGAAGATCTCCACAGAGATCTCGGGATTCCCACGGTTCGCGACGAAATATAAAATTTTCCACGAAATCATAGAAAACGTTAATTACAACACTGTATTAGTTCTATAATCGCAATTATTAATGAGACGAATTTAGTACGCCGCCTGCGAAGGACTAAGCCTTCCGATCTGGTGCACTAAACGAGAATCCGCCTTAAAATCGCGGTATAAGCAGGAACTATCACCGGATATTTACCTGCAACACGTTAATTAAATTCGTTAAAAATAAATTGCTAGATAAATTTCAACTAAGATGCAAGCGGGAGGAGGAGGTGTTTTTAGAATCTCACACTCCTATAAGCATGCGTTTTTCGGTCCTCATAGAGCCATTTGAAGGTTTTACACCTACCCACGGGGAAAAAAACTTTCACATATATCTTAAGATATCTGTGTTGCTTTTTTACAATATTATTCAGATTCTATGAACAATTGCTGCTATTGATTGTAAATACCAGTGTACAAATACAAAAGCCAGGGGGAGAGTTGGTAGGTTGAGCGTATGTAAATAAATATTATGTATATATCGAAAAGGTTGCTTCTCCCTCAACGTGAAAACTATTTCATCTGTCAATTTAAAAATTTGAATATCGTAGTACGTTGGGCAGGCTCATTCCACTATCAAATGACTTTTAAGAACTCAGCTGTATGTAGTCAGTGATTCGGGATATGCAAACACCTGTCCCGAAATTTCTAATAATCGTCAAATGCAAATTTAACAATCTCGAATTATTCGCACAAGAAATGTAGTTGAATGTGAATACCGATTTCTTAAAAGTCCGTCACTTTCCGTACTATCGTATAGCATGCGCGTCAAGATCTAATCGGCACTTAAAATTACTGTGCACGGAAAGAATTGAACAATCACTAATTGCAAAATTATCAGTTGCAATTTACGAAAAGTGTGTTTTTCTTAAATCATGAGGGTCTTAACAAAGATCGACACAAAAATTGTTAATTTTACATTCAAAACGTGGCAACTTACAAAATTTAGTTTGTGACGATTTCCTTTCAAAAACAGTAAATCAAGTTTATATACGATTTGTTCCAGCGCATTTTATAACTTCAAGAGCACCAAACCGTTTAACAATTATAATTTGCGATAGATAATAAGAGATTTACAATCACTTTAGAAATTTGTAAATCACCAAATATTTGGTTGCAAATCGCGGCTATTTTTTTCGGAATTTATAACGTTATTCAAATAACTATAATAGTCAAGTCGGGTTGTCAAAAAAGGGCTGAAATAGAAAAAACTAATTCGTACAATTCAATCCATAATGGCGAAGTTATTGCCCAAATTAAAATGTTCATTAAATTTAAAATGGCGGCTGAAGCTCCAACACGATTTTCCCGAAAACCGAGACTTAGACTACTTATGACCCCCCTTAACGAACTGTGAAAGAAAATTGTACGAATTAAGTTTTTCTTTTTCAAATGTTCACCCGACCTGACTATCAATCACCAAAATATTTCGTAAATCGTGATGCCTTTGTCGCAAATAACTGTGACTTTATTTTGAATGTTAAAATACACAAATGTACATAAATCATCGCAGTCTGAAGTATGTACATACTTCAGACTGCTTTTATGAATATTACAATATTTTCAGGTATTCAATAGTTAAATATTCATAATTTCTTTGCAATTTTAATTCAAATAAATAGTTCACAATATGCTTAATAGGCTTAATTTTCAACTATTCATAGATGCACAAACAATAGGTATTCCTGCTTTATAAATATATCCGAATCTATTTTAAAGATCCAAAATTTAATTTATTTCTGTTAATACAATATTATTTATTGCAAATTGAGGTAAGAGCAGTTGCAATTTAAAAAAAAAAAAAAATTCAATTTATTTGTTATTAGTGTTTTGCAATTTGCCATGGCGGATAATATAAAATTGGTAAATGTTTCGATGAAATTGCTATTCGTTGATGTCAATGTTGTTTTATTCAAATTATTGACATTAAAAAGTAATAATTCAAGACTTTTGAATATCAATATCATCATTTAAGACAGTTTTGCAAATTTCGAACAAAAAGTCTTGAATTTGTAAATTCAAATCTAGGATTCATTTTTTGTAATTTATATCTCCTTTCGCTTGATCTGGTCTAAAAATTAAATATTCTTTAAAGAGATAGATACAAGACCAACTTTTTTGCTTTTAAACTGTTCGCTTAACTAATTTCACCATCTTTTTGACTCGAAAAGCTTTTTATAAAGTTAAAAACAAAAGATTAAATCTGCTTAGTCAAAGAAAAAAATAATTCAAAATTTTGAAATAAATACTTAAGCTAATTTGCGCTCAAAAATGGGAACATTTGAATTTATTTAAAATCGGTTTGTGAGAAAAAAGTTTTTTTTTTAACTTTTTGAAAACATTTAAAAAAAATCAAAAATGTCAATTCATAGGTATTCAGCAAATACATATAAATATAATTTAAAAAAAAAATTAATGAGCAGTACCGTTTTTGGACATTACAAACATTTTTTTTCAACCATATGATCGGTCGTACTTAAAAATCTACACTGATTTTTTTAAATCAAAATCGTTAGAGCCGTTTCCGAGAAAAATAGGTTTTAACGTAACGGTTATATGGCAAGTTCCGTTATTTTTTGAGCTAAAAAATTCAATTTCCCCTGTGGACCATACCTAAAAAACACTATTTACCAAGATTGTAGCAATCAGGCCCACCCGTTCGGGCTGAAGGTGTCTATACATACATACATGCAGACAGGCTGACAGGCTGACAGACTGCGAACAACGCACTGGCAACATAATGACCCAACTGAATTACTGGAGGAACTTTTGCATTCCAATCCCGAGATCCGACGATCCTTGGCCGAAGAAAAGACAACCAACATGCATCCTTCGGAAAGCGAAGCAAAATATTGGAAAGATTGGGAGTTTGTTTTCTTGTTATTTAAATGTGCACTTTAGCAAATCAGTATTTTATGTGTTTAATTATAATTGCGTATATTTTTGGTTGAAATTGAGAACAATTTCCGGCTAATGTTATTGAGCATTTAAATTTCCTCTCGAAGTGACTCGATTTCCTCTGAGGTTGAACCTCAGTGTGGAAACGTCAAACTAATCTTTTTTTCTCTGGTGAAAAAACTTCAAGATTAATTTTTAATCTACTCAATTTAAACCGGACTATCTTTAGGTGAAAACGTAATATAACGTAGTATACATATTATTATGTTGTTGTTGGAAATATTATTTTCAGATATTTGGAATTTTTTTGTTCGTTTTTTCGATTTTCATGGATTAGTGTAGATATGTTTGTATCTGCATTGTGTGTATTCGATAAGGAATTTTTTTGTTGTTACGTGTTGTGGATTCTCATAGAATATTGTATGTAGGTACATAAACTGTGTGTATTCGGTGAGGAATTCTTCTTTTTTTTGTTTTTTTTTATTCGATTTGTTTTGTGTGTTCGGTTAGATGATTAGATAAAAGTAGTGCATAGATATTGTGTGCATTCGAAGAAGAGATTTTCTTTTCGTTTTGTTAATTCTCATACATTAGTGTGTATTGCGAGTATTAAACGACGAATTTTTCGGGTCGTTCTTGCTTATTTTTACTAATCAAAACAAATGTTATAGCGATTATGATAACACTAGTGAAGCTAAATGCAATTTTTCTTTAAATCCAACAAAAATTTATATCTAAAAAAAAACTTTGCATACACCCAAGCTGGACCCCACCACAAATCCAAAGCCAAGCAGGGCTCTTAATTAATTAATTGTGAAGTAAATAATTTGAAGTTGTTAAAAAGGAAATAGGTTTTATTTGCGAACCTGGTAAAAAATACTATGTATCGCTCACCATTAACAGTAAAACGTTTTCAGCAATCACGCGATCAATCTCCATCCCTGGAGATAAATCTGAGACAACAACCAGGTTTAGTCTCAGAACATCGCGCCACACATCTTTCCTATCCTTCTTTCTCTTCTTCCACCGGATGCCCGCGCTGTGTTAAGAAAAATATATAAAGGGTATTCATAATCCCTTAAGCGCGTGCAGTTATAAAAAAAAAACAAGATATTAATGAAAGTACCTATTACTTCAAAAATAACAATACAAAAGTTAAATCGTCTTTCAATAGTTTAATAAATTTTTGTCCACTTTGTACTAATCTACATATACTTATGCATATATTAGAAACTAAGCTCAATCTGAAGCTATGGTTTTCTACCAAAAAACAGTACCTATATGAGCATGATTATTTTAACAATCCTTGAATAAGATTTGATTATAGATTAGATAAAAATTCATTGATCATTGAACAATAAAGTTTCCTAAGCTTTCTTCTGCCAATCAATTTATTTTAAATTTAGTTTCATTCGGGTCTTTTTTGATTTATATTTATTTATTCTATTTTAATAGAACGGCACCTCGAGAAGGCGCCTACGTTCATGGTTTATTTATGGAAGGCGCTAGATGGGATATCCAATCAGGCATCATTATGGAATCACGACTCAAGGAGCTTTATCCTCCTATGCCGGTCATAAATATTCGGGTAAGAATGAAAAATAAAATAACTTGTCTATTTGTATCTGTTTGATTTTCATTCTAATGAATACAATTTGTAACTCTCAAGTTGGAAATTCTAAAAGCTAAATAGAATTTAATTATACGAGGGGCGTTCAATATATTCTCGGTATCGATATGAAGGAAAATGCGAATTCAATTTAAATTGTTTTTATTTTTCAATATAATCTCCCCTAACATCAATGCATTTGTTACATCTTGAGATAAGCTTTTTTAAACCCTCAAAAAAATAAATTTCCTCTTTCTCTGCAAAATACCCATTTATTGCCGCCTTGAGTTCTCATCATCCGAAAATCTTTTTCCACGAAGACATTTTTTCAAATCCGGAAACGGGAATTAATCACTAGGGGCAAGGTCTGGACTATAGGGTGGGTGTTGGATTTCTTCGAAACCACAATCTCGCGCAGCAGCCTTGGAAACTCGCGCCGTGTGAACAGGAGCGTTGTCATGAAGAAGCAACAGACCCGCTGCGAGTTTACTCCGTCTTTTCTTTTTAATTTCCTCCCGAAAATTATGCAAAGTGGAAGCGTAGGATGTGGCGTTGATGGTTCCACCTTTTTTTTGTACTCAATGAGCAAGATTCCCTTTGAGTCCCAAAAAACTATGGCCATGAGCTTCCCGGCAGACGGAGTGACTTTGAACTTCTTCGGGGGTCTGTTCCTTTTTTATGCCACTGCATGTTCGCTTTCAGGGTCATAATGGTGGACCCATGTTTCGTTCCCAGTAACAATTCGATACATAACACCGTCCGCGTTCTCACTACACATCTCCAAAAGCTCTCTACAGCATGCGATTCTCACTTTTTTTCTGAGGCGCTGTGAGCATTCGTGGCACCCACCTTGCACTGACCTTTGAAAGGTTAAGATTGTCATGCAGAATGGTGTGAATAGTACCAGTTGCAAGCTTGGTGATCTCTGCCATCATTTTCACCTTTATTCGGGCATCCTCAAGAACAAGTATTTCGACTTCTTTGATGCTTTCTCCCGTACAAGCAGTAGCCGGGGCGCCGGAGCGGGGGTCGTCTTCAATGCTCTCTCTGCCTCTCTTGAACTCACTTGACCACTTTTGCACAGTTGATAATGAAGGTGCGGAACCCTGGTAAACAGTCACCATCTCTTCATGAATAGTTTTTTGACTTTTTCCTTGCTTAGTGAGAAATTTAATTACAGCGCGATGCTCAATTTTCACCATCATTGTCTCAGTTGCCATTATGATTCTGTTTAACTAGAGAAAAAACGCGAATTAATAATCACATTTATATGAAATTTTACATGAATGCACTAAAATAATAGTATTACTTAATAAATAAGTCAATTTATATATATAACCACAGCTTCACCCCGATACCGAGAATATATTGAACGCCCTTCGTACATAGATTTTTTTATTTCTCAGGCCATTACTCAAGATAAACAGGATCTGCGAAATATGTATGAGTGTCCGTTGTACAAAACGCGAACAAGAGGGCCAACTTATGTTTGGACTTTTAATTTGAAAACAAAGGATAAGCCGGGAAAATGGACCCTTGCTGGCGTTGGTTTACTATTGCAAACATAAACTTCAGTATATTAAGTATATTATTTTGTGTACTTAGAGGTTCTTTTTATATGCTACAGTAAAACATAGATAATGTATTTACATATTATACGCTACTACAGATATACATACGAGTATATTAACAAACATACTATTTAATTATTTCTCCATGTCACATTAGTTTTTTTTCCAACGTCTTCAAATTTATTTCAGCGTAAAGCCTTTATACGAATGGAATTTAAATTTTTGTGAGAAAAATATTGTTACAACAGACGTTACACCTTATGGGGAGAGCACGATAACGCAGGCAACAAAGTTTAATAACGGATTTGTATACGAGCAATTTACAATCATTTTTACTTTCGATTATAGAAGTCATGACATTACGCTCATAGAGAACACCCAAAAAGTGGGTCTCGCAATTTCGTCGTGTCTGTCCTCGCATCTACAGCCTAAGCTGTTGAATGGATTGGCTTCAATCTTGGTAGGTACATATATGTACATATGGTTTAATATAATAATAAAAATGCATATTGAACTGATATATATACAATTGGATCTTAATTCTATTTTACATTACTTATATTACATTGTTATTTTAATTTGTTTTAGCACTTAGCGGGCTAATATTATACATTGTTTTAATTATTTTTTTTTTTTGTATAACTTTGCACGCGCTCAAGGGATCATGAATACCCTTTATATGTTTTTCTTAACACAGCGCTGGCATCCGGTGGAAGAAGAGAAAGAAGGAGATGAAAGATGTGTGGCTCGATGTTCTGAGACTAGAGCTGGTTGTTGTCTCAGATTTTATCTCCAGGGATGTCTTATTTATTTATGTCCCTTATAATTCGCATTATTTTATTCATTTCGTGGTCATATTTTATGGGTATGCTAGTTTACTCAATCACATGTTGTTAGTGTTATGCCTAAACAGCATGTAATGAGCAAAGCAGCAACTTATATTATGACAATTTTTAGAATTGGTTTTAACGGAATATAAGAAGACATGGACAACGGCAGGAATGGAACCCGCAACCACGAGGTTGACAGGCGAGCACACAACTATCGCGCCACGGCGATAGATAGTCCTTGAATTTCTTGTACATACTAAAACCTGTGTGGATAATCTCGGTTTGTTCAAACCCGGCTGTTTTGTGGTGATGTGGTGGTTAATGTAGTTTGACGCTGCGTTGACTTTGATGCCCCATTTTGTGTAGAATTCCTACAGGCGTCTCAGATGTTCTTCTACTCTTCGGGCTGCAATAACTGGATGCATAGATTTGGCGTAAGTTAGCGAGTCATCTGCATAGAGCAAATTCATAGAATTGCTTGGTTGGGGCGTACAAATGGTTTTATGCCCACATGTTTTTTAAAATTTTTTTAAAGACAAAAAATAACGGTACCTGCCATACATTTTTTTTTTGCCTTAAAAGGTACACATTTTTTTTCAAAAAAAAGTTGGTTCATTAATGTATAGAAAAAGTACATTTTAATAATTTTTTTTTGGAAAAAATGGTTATTTTTGGATCCTCTTGTAGAACAATTTTTTTGGTTTTCGATTTTCTGGAAAACGGTTCACTTTATATTTTTTTTTCAATTCTTTTATGCGGACGCTGCTACAAACTTCTTTTTTTTTATTTGAAAACTCAAAATTTCGAAAGTGGCTTAATTGATTCTTTTGAAACTGCGTATTTGGTAGTTCTTTGACATTATTTTGAACAGTTGAAAAAACTATATTCCTAAAATAAAGAAACAACGGTACCTTCCATACAAATGTTTAAAAAAAACTTTAAAAAATATATTTCACGAAAACGGCTCCAAGATTTTTTTTTTAAATGTGTGTGTTCTTGAAATAGTACAGTATAGTTGCATTTTCAGGTATAAAAATATTTTATTTTGCATACTTTTAGAAGTATGTACTGCCAATATAGAACTACTTTTCATATTTTCGACTTTCTCACTATTGAATGAACTGATTAAAATGAATTTTTAAACCAAATGCTCCTTAAAAGTTTTAATAAAACTGCATACTCAAATTATAGAAAAAAATATTTTCGATTTTTCAAAAAATTAGAGACTGAATTTTTCTGAAATTAAGATTTTGTATGTATATCAATAACAACTTAAAAATGGCGTTTCATTTTTTTTTCTAAAAATGTTTTTAAAATTTTATAAATACAAATATTTGTGTTTAAAAAACCGCTCCAACGATTTTGGAATTTTTTGTTTGATTTACACTATGTATTCATAACTATATATTTGTCTAACCATTCAAATGGCACATTATTTTTCCTTCAAACTTTAACTTACAAAAATGTATTGTGTGTATCATCCATTTATTTCTACTCCTTTTTGCGTACGTCACTGAATACCTAAATATCTACTTTGTAGGCCCTCATACATTTATATATGTAGGTATGATAGATAGATAGAAAAGTAATAAAAACAAGATAATGCTGGTTTACCAAAATAATTAGGACAATAACTTATTAGAGTTGTCTGCCAGGTTAAAAAGTTTTACAATTTAAATGTTGGCTTAGCTTAACACGATCGGTAAAAGACTTAATTTTTCTTTAAGGTTATCCAAAAGCATGTGATGAGCATTTTTTCATTCAAAGTTGCTGGCATTGACGTTGAAATCTATTCCGTTTACTTGGAAAAGGCCTGACCATTCCTGGGCCCAATAAATATTTTTTTGAAGTACTGCCAAAGAGAGGATGCGGGCAATCTATCGAGGGGAAGACTTAATATTTTGCGAATGTATCCGAAATGTACGTTCAGTGTTGTGAGACATGCTTTCGACAGACCAGTTTTAATATATACTACATAGTTTGGTCTATTATCGGGTAGGTTCAAACATCTTTTAACGAAGAACCTTTGTAGTTTTTCAACTTGGGGCTGCTCCTTCTACCCCCAAACCTGTGCATAATAATACATAATCGACCTTGTGGCTGCATCGGGAATTTAAATTTGACTGAGTGTGGAACGTGTTTGTTTTTTATAAACTTCGAGCAGGTAGCGTTTATTGCATTTTTCGACGTTGCCAGTCTTGGTGTCAAATGTTCAGACCATGATATGTTGTAAGTAAAGATGACGCCGAGATACTTGTACTGGTTTGTTATTTTAATTTCAGCTTCATTAAAGTACCATTTTTCACTGGCTGCTCTGCGACCATAAATAAGCCATACTAAGATCGGAAACCTTCGTACGTTTCAACCCCCAAAACCCATTTGTTTACATTGTTGTATTTGTACCTATAGCACCCTATCCATGAATAGATGTGAAAGCGAAAAACAAAACAAAAACAAATTACTAGGGCTGTGTTATCTATGTGTCTATAGGAAGAGGAACAGAAAAGATTCTTGTGTGCGTTTGTGTCAATGTATCTATTGGAAGAGGAACGGAAAAGTTACATGTGTGCATGTTTCAGCTTGTAGGCAAATGTCAAATTAAAGCACAGGTTTCGGATCTTTATGTTATTAGTTTATGTCTGCGACCTCCATTCCTAAATATAACAATTTCTGAAATTTACTTCGAGGTTCCATTTTTCGCAGTAGGTGCTGAACTTATTGATGATAGATTGCAGCTTGGCGGGACTATCAGTTAAGAGTACAATATCATCTGCATACAAAAGAACATTTATACCAAGTCCTTCCAAAAAGATTCCAATTGGAAGTTCAGAGGGTAGGTCATTTAAAAACAGAACGAACAGTAGAGCACTTAATACACACCCTTGCTTAACACCTTTGCTCGTGCTGAAAAAATTGGATGCATTATTTCCGTCCCAGACCGCTGCAACTGTCCCCTGATAAAGAAGTTTGATAATTGAACTCATTTTCGTTGACATACCCAAAGCTGCCAGTTTGTGAAACAGAGCTTGTCGGTTGATGTTGTCAAAGGCCGCCTTCAAATCTACAAACCAAACATACAGCTTTTTTTTCTCGCTTAGCTGTAGTTGAATCAGGCATGAAAGATTGTATATCTGATCAATGGTGCTATAGTTATTTTGATAAGCAGATTGATATTCATTGAGTATGTTGTTATTCTCGATCCAGATAGTTAGGCGGCTTAAGACCAAAGTGGTGAATAGATTATAAAGTGTATCTAAGAACGAAAGTCCGCGGTAATTGGACACAATGTTTGCGCCGCCCTTCTTGAAAATTGGGAAAATTATTGATTTCTTGAAAGAGGATGGTATCGTTTCAGTTTCAAAAATTTCGTTGAGAAAAGCGTGTACCTCGTTAATAAAATTGTACTAGCATTTTTATAGAGCTGGAGCTTTGTTGTCCTTGACGGAAGTTATAACCACATTGAGTTCTTGCAATTCAAATGGGTTATCAAGTTGGGCAATAAGAACTGTAGGTGTTTCTAGGCTAAGCGAATCATTGTGTGTACCATTATAACTTAGAGCGGTTTCAAAGTTTGACATGAACTCGGTAGCTGTGATTTGAGGTGCAGTACTCGTAGAATTACCTCGAATTTCCTTTGCAAGTTTCCACCAGTCCTTTGCTGAATTGATGCTACAAAGTTGACTCGCAATACGTTGGTAGTATAGACGTTGTTTCGTCTTACATAAGGCTTTGTAGTTTTTGTTGGCTTCACAATAATTCTTTTTGCTAGCATCTAAATTGAATATTGTATAAATTTTGAGTAGCTTAAGTGAAGTTTTTCTACTTAAGCGGCAATCCAAGTCAAACCACGGTTTCTTTCTTTCAAACGTAATATTTGAAGTACTAGAATTTCTATAAGCTGTTTAGATACCTTATTTTAAGGTCAAATATCGTGTCTCAATGTTAGTATTTGTAACTATTAGTATGAATATGTATCTTTAAAAGTCACATTAAGTATATTGCACCTAAATTATAAAGTATATAGCTACATTCCCAGTGCCACCTAGATTCATTATTATTCATTATTATATGTAAATATTTACTACATACCTATGTAAATCCCATCTACATACATATTACTCTCATAACCTACATAATTAAAATACCTCACCTATATTTAGATAGGTATACATTTGTAGGTAGGCACTAGGTTTCCTATTAAACTATTCCTTGAATCATGCATTCGATAATTGATTATACTAAGGACAAAGGTAATCTTACCTACATCGGCTTTAAACATGCATAGGATAACTAGACTACCTTGACTACATACTAAACAGCGTCCATGTTTATTCTAAAAAAAATGACATGAGGGGCAACGTTGCCGAATTGGCACGATCGTGCACTTTTGGCACTTTTTAATTTAAATGGCACTGTGGCACTCAAACGCTTCAAATGACACTCTATGAATCGACGAGCAAATGTTTTCAAATATCAGACTTTTAGTCTTACCACATAACGTGCATCAGCTGAAAGGGTTTTTCACGCTTAAATAACATTAAAACCCATAGTTTCATTTAATGGAATAATAAAGGCCAGCACTTCTTACCACCTAAAGACTTATATATATTAATAATTTAGTTTAGCCGCAAATCGATTTTAAAGATACTTATTATTTTATTTTTAAACGAAAAATAACAAAATAAAATGCATTATTTATTAATTTTGTATTTATTTATTTTTATTATTCATTAAGTTTTGAGGTGCAATAATAATTTTTTGTTGGTGGCACTAAGTGGTCGCAAATGGCACTTTCTGTTGTCAGCATTAGCACTTACATAATTTTATTTCCGGCAACGCTGTATGGGAGATGTATTTATGCAAGTCAAAAATGTCAACATTAGACGTGTTTTATTTGGAAATTTATCCACCGTAAGTTTATCCGTTGTAGCATTTTACATACAATTCGCTACGGTCGATAAAAAGCTAAAGTAGAAGCTACGGTGGATGGCTGGTTGACGTTTATTCGAGTCTCTAATTTGATTTTGTTAGTTTTGTTGGTGGGATTGATAATTTTATTGAATCTCGATGGATGTGTTCATGGAGTGTTATAATTATTAATTTCATTCGTAAGACAAATCGATCTTTTTGATGCTTTTGTTTTCTTTTTTTTAAATTTGCCCAGTTTATATTTCTAAAATTTTAGATAACCCCATTTTTTAATAAATTATAAGCTGTTCTTCTGGAAAGTTTCTGGCTTTTACTATTAAAAACTGTATTCTTTGCTCAATTATTTTCTGGGGTACGTCTAAAATTCCACCTATGTCTGCCATTTTGCTTACCCCTAAGGCTAGGCGCGCACATGCAACTATCAGTTTTGCAACAGTTTGGTTGCTAAAGTGAATACCATGGACTTATATGAGAGTGCGCGCACATGCAGTAACTATTCAGTCCGCGATTCGAGCAACTTAAATTTTTTTGTTTTGGCACAAATCGAACGATTGCCCCAAATAAGTTCTTCGCAGTTTGTATCACACAGAACTATAATGTAATTGCGTGCACATTAAATCAAAATATTGTCTGTGTGTTGGCTTATCTCTTTGATTGATTTTAAGTTGCTTATGTGCGCGATCATCGTTCAAATAGTGAACTTTTTCGTTTCGGAAAAATTGCATGGACTGGGCGTACATTTTTGTGATCCCATTGTTCTTTTTTTTTCTCGACATGTGCATGGAAATGACAAACCAAATGTTAACTATTTGTTCCTTACTCCGCGTATGTTAAGTGCAGTCTGATGAGTAAATATTGAATTGAAAGCAAAACATACTCAGAAAATAAATTTAGAAATTGACATGAAAAATAAAACTCTAGCTATCGATCTACTCAGAAAATAAATAAAAGCATAAAATAAACTACGTATTGAGTGTGTGTTCAAAACCAAGAAATATTAAAATGAAACAACCCGATCTCCGGCAATTTTGTTTCCTCGTGTAAAAGGTATAGACGATTTTTAAAGCAATACAAAAATTGCCCTGTGTGAAAAGAAACTTGACCATAGTCTCTAAACAAACCCATTCACTTATCATTTCCTTTCCATTGGTGAAAAATGAATATTCGAATTTAAAATTACAAATGCAGAAACAATGAAAATAAGAAATAGGTTTGAAACATAAATTAAATATTGGTACGTTTTACTACTTTTTATTTTATATGAATAAAAGCTAATTATTGTTCATACGTTTGATATTTTATTAATTTTACTTTGGAAAAGACTCTTTCATTACTTGTGACTGCTCTACAGGGGTACCATTTTTACAAAAATAAAAAAGCTACGATCGATGCTACGGTCGATGCGTTTTTTTGGGAACGACTTACGGTGCAATGGATAGATTCCCAATAAAACAGAGCTAATGCTGATCTTAACCCGCCAATGCAATTGTGACGTGAATTTGACTTTGATCATTGGTAACTCCGGTCTCACGCACCGGGGTTCTTAACTGAAGATTTTTCAATTAAGTATTTTTGTTTAGTGTATGATCTTTGACATTAAGAAAAAAGAAGCATATATATATATCACAAGTAAACAATTGTTCCAAAAAAATATCAACTGTGTTGTTCCTTGACTGATTTGATTTGTATTCCTGAATCATCCATTTGACAATTTATTATACCTACTAAGAACCAAGTCAAACTTACCTACATTGCATCGGCCCTAAACCTGCCTAATGGTAAGTGCAAGTTTGTACCATCTAGTCGTGCATTTTATTTATTTTTGCGTGCAAGAATTATTAAATGATAAAATTAACACATATACATTCAGGTAGGTATCTACAAAACAAATTTATAAGCACATTCAATTAATTTATTAAGATACGATTTTTATTTTCTCAAAATTCATTAGGTTTGTTTTATTTTGTACATATTTTTTACGTATGTAGGTACCTTCATTAAGGTAGGTACATTGATATTAATTATTCATTAAACCAAAATAATAAATTAGTTTTAAGCATGTAAGGCATCTTGAAATGCGAGAGCAAGTTTGTGCGACCCAGTCGTGTATTTTAGTTACTTACCTACACCTTTTCACATCCATATCGGTAGGTAGCTACATACTTGACTGACGCTATCTACATATCGGTAGGTATATGTATCTAAGATTGTATAGAAATAAAAGTTTTATCGTTATGAACAATGTTATTTTTATTTCGCGGGAACTCCTTTTAAATCTTTTTGCAGATAAGCTTCAAGCGATTCGCCGGCCGTGTCGGCCGCTCCGCTTTGTGAATTTCCTTGGAATATCTATGTAGGTACATAGGTACCTTCATCATCAATATGAGCAAATATCTTTGACGCGCCGTTTTTTTTTTCGTGTAAAGAAATAAAGAAGAATCTTGCTTAAACGGTGTGGAAATGGTAGACGTGACTTTCAATGAATGGCTTAATGATCAAAATCAATGATCCATAAAAAAAAAATCATTTCAAATCTAATACAACCCATTTAACATCATTAAAACATCTATCAATGACGTAGGTAGGTATACAACTTATGGATCGAGTGCTGAATCTTGAATGTCGATTGAAACGATCGGATGCCAGTGGTGGCGTATTCGATGAGAGAAAGCCGCCTCTTATTGATTTCATTCAAACGTTAGTGAAAAAAGCAAATCAACAAAACCAACAACAAAAATGCAACAAATACATCAAAGTAATAAAGTGTTTAATTTGTCGTAAATCATTTTTTATCACCAAAGAATCTCTAACTATGGCAAAAGAAATATTTTCTCTTCTCTGTTTATAAATAATTCATTGAGATACAATTATTATTAATTTCATATCTCATCCGATCTGTGAATACGTGGAATCGAACTTGTTTTATACACTACACATCACTTAATCAGGGACATTTTTGTATGTTAAATTGAAATAGGAATACGTTAAACACCTGTTATTAGGTTACATATTTAAGTATTGAAGTTCGTGAAGGTACAAAATTTGTTTTACCTAAGCTGTTGTGGAAAAAATATATATTTATAAATATAAGTTTAGCTTCCTAAATAAGGATAGAAAACTCGAATAAAATATACCTAATTGGGATTCACAAACATATTTTAATGGAGAGATATCATGCGATATAAAGTTGGTATAGACAGCAAGTGTAGTTTTAGAAACGCTAATTTTTGTTCCCAATTTTTGTTTGTAATATCAATAGGTATACGAGATATTATGTATGTACATAAAACTAAAGGGTTATCCATTTTGCGGTTTCAAAAGTATAGGGCTGGAATTCGACATCTATCAAACTAATTATTAAAACAATTTTTTTTTTCAGCTGAAAGTCCAACATTTACGAAAATGAATCGCTTAACTATCACACAACGCATAAAAATTGTTAAAACCCACTACAAAAATGGTGATTCTGCCACAGCCACATATCGTGCTTTAAGAGGAGATTATGGTTTACATAATCGTCCAACGACGCAAGCAATTGGCAAAATTGTGAAGAAATTTGAAGAGACTGGATTGGTTACAGATATTGTAAGGCCTGTGCATCATCGTTTCGATATGAAAATATCGCTGCTGTAAGTGGAAGTGTTGCCGAAGACCCGAATGTGTCGATTCCTCGTCGTTCTCAGGAATTGGGACTGTCTTTCGGCACATTATGGCGTATTTTGCATTTGGATCTACACCTACATCCATATAAAGTCCAACTCACAACAACTGAAGCCAGCTGATCATTCACAACGTCTTAGATACGTCGAATGGGTACTTGAACAACAGGCGGCGGACGTCGATTTTTCGAATAATATTTTCTTCGGCGACGAAGCACATTTCTCACTAGGTGGGTTTGTTAATACAAAAAATTTTCGTATTTGGGGTTCTGAGAATCCTCAAGTTATTGAAGAGGTGCCATTACATCCACAAAAAGTCACTGTTTGGGGCGCTCTTTGGTCCGGAGGTGTGATTGGACCTTACCTCTTTGCTTTATTGCATTTCCTGGCCGCGTAATTTCTCGTCGTGGCGATATCAACTGGCCACCAAGATCATACGATTTGACACCGCAGGACTTTTTTTTGTAGGGCTACGCGAAAGACCGTGTTTATGCAGATAAACCTTTAACTCTTGAGCACGTGAAAACCAACATTCGTCAAGTTGTGGTTGAGATACCGCCCAATATGTGTCAAAAAGTGGTCAAAAATTACCTCAAAAGAATCGATGCTTGCAACAATTCGCGTGGTGGTCATTTAAATGATGTAGTGTTTCACACATAACGTCAACGTTTAAACTTTATGATAAAAAAGAAATATCATGAACACGAAAATTTTATATGTGTTTTATTTACGTTTACTTTTGAAACCGCAAAATGGATAACCCATTACAACATGGGGCAAATTAGGGATTTTGATATAAGCAGGTAACCTCTCAAAAGATCGCAAGTAAGTACAAGTTTTACAAGCTTGAAGAAAATATTACAATAAAATACCTACATGGTGTACAATCGTGGGCATTAGAAAATTTGACAAGTTTTCCATTCAAGTGACCCAGAGTGTATAAATGTACATTATTTAAAAAGTATATCTAAGGTACATAATATACAATCGGCCGTTGTACATCGATCGTGCTCGCGTTCGTTGTGATTCCTATTTTATACATTTTTATTTATTTCTGTCTCAAATTCAAATTCAATACAGCACTCATCTATCCCTCCATATAGATACAGTCCTCTTATCTGGATGTGTAAAATGTCAAAATACTAGTGGTCGCCGAGCATGAGACAAAAAATATTTATATAAAATTAGGTACCTATCGCTTATTGACGCTGAGATATTTTTGAGTCCAAACTAAAAGGCAGCCACAACAGCATCTATACGGTTCATCCATCTTCTTCACTTCTGGCCATTTATTTTCGCGTATACAGTGTTTTGCTTGTTTTTTTTTAAGGAGGACACTGAAATCAAATTTGCGCTGAGTAAACTAAAAATCGAACAAAAAAAATATTAAAAAGATCGCGAATTTTTAGAGTCTTTTGCGGTGAAACTATCGTTTTCTGTCCAGTTGAATTGAGTGAGTGCATGTTGGGGCTAAAGTAATTTTTGGACGCTGTTGCCAAAAGATAATGTTGTTCTTGTGAAAACTGTTTTGGATGAGATCGGTTCGTTGGCGGACTAACATCTCAAAGCGGGATACCTACCTATATCATATTTTTTGTCTCTAAGAAGTTAGATATTGTGATTGGGATTCAATCGATCCGTGACATAATTTAGTGTTGGCAATTTTTTAAAATAAATTGATTCGTTATTCGGCGTCTAGCGAAAGTGGTTGTGTTGTTAAACGATTTACCTAATTCAAAGCGTCGCGTCGGGCAATTTAGGTGAAGTAATATTCTATCCACGTGATCGTTTGCTTACTAATTAAAGTTAAATAAAACTTTAATTGATTGGAAAAAAAATCTTTTTTCTACTGTTTTCTTTCAATAACTACAATTGATTTTTCAAGTTCGTTTTGATAATTTAATTGTTAGGTCTTTCTGAAGGAATTAAACAAAAATGAAGTTAATCTGCATTTTATTTGCACGTAAGTACCTATCTGCAGTTGTCATTAATTTTTTATATGGTGGTTGGGTTTTTGGCGCCAGGATTGTAAGCTTTTTGTTATCGTTACTGAAATGCTTAAACTGTTTCTGATTGATGAGTTTTGTTTAATGGAAAAAGCTGAATGTAATTTTATAATCTAAAGAGAGAATAAGATTAATTTCATGTTGAAAATATCTAATTTTTGTATAGGTATGTCTAAATAAGTATAGATACTTATCTTCTGAGTACTGCCTTCATTAGTAACACATCTTGAAACTTTAGAATTTTCAATTAATGAATATAAGAAAAGTATAATTGTCATAATTGAAGATTCTATATAAAACCACTGCTGATCTTATTAAAAATATACCTTTTACCTGGGATATTATAGCAAATGTAGCAATGTAACGTGCTTATGTTCATATATTTTCATTATATTTGGACTTTGGAGAATTTTTAAAAGTGAATAATATTTTCATTATATTTTGTCATTATGACTTAAAATTGCGAGGTATTAGAAAGCAAGAGAAATTCTAAGTTATATTTGTAGCGTAAATCTTGAACTCACAACTTTACTTAAATATCAAGTGTTTTTATTATTTATAATTAACATACTAGTCTCGCTAATTGATTGTATTTGAATTATATGGTAGGGTCAGTTGCGGTAAATGGGGACATATTTTGTATTTTTTAAAGACACATTTTTTTCAGAAATGTTAAAAATAACAACTATGGTATAAAAAGTTACCAGATAGTCTACTTATGATGACTTAATAAAGCTTTATACAAAAGTTATTTAGGGCAGTGCTTACATTTACCCTTTCAATGTTTACATTTCGCCCATAGTTTTTAAAAATACTGGGGTAAATTGGGACAACTAACTTCAGTCATCTAAGTGCAAGGAACTCGTCTATGGGGTTAAAGTAAAAAAAACATGAATTTTATTTATATTATTCGGTTGAAAAATTGATTAACACAATGTTTAAATTTACCCCATATATGCATATTACTAATGAAAGAAGAATCCGAAAAGTACCTTGATGCTTTTTTCAAATAGAAACAAATTCATGGGATCCACAAGCATTTTTGAGACGGAAGTTCATGCCATAGCAATATGTGTGGACCGTAATCTCGAAAGAAACTATCGTAACCAGAATATTGTCATCATATCAGATAGTCAAGATGCATTGAAAGCGCATTATGCTCTTACGTCATTACCTCCAAATTGGTGTGGAAAGTGTAGGCAAACTGAACGAACTAAGCAAAAACAATAAGGTCTGCCCTTTATTCTATACCTCCCATATAGGTATCCAGGGTAATTAGAAGGCAGACTACTTAGCGAAAATAGGGGCAACAATGCCCTTAACGGGCCCTATACCCTAATTCGGAATAGGAAAACATGTTATTAAAATTAAAGAAAACAAGAAGAGGAGACCCGAAGATCAAAAAATGGGAAAGAACTCCCCAAGTTAAGGCAGGCAAAACTGTTGATTGGTGAATATAACCAAAAACGGTTCACGGACTGCATCAGCTTAACTAGAAAAAAACTTGGAATCATAGCGGGTTTCCTCACCGGTCACTGTAAGCTCAAAAGACATCTAAGTATTCTTGGCCTGTTAGATAGAGCCACATGTAGATTCTGCCAGGACGAGGACGAAACTCTATACTTCATCCTGTCTTGTGTTAGAACTGCCAACCATGGTTTCTTTGATCGCAGGGCCAGGACAATGGTGGATATGACCGTAACTGTACATATTCAGTCGGCTTTGAAGGGCTGTGTATTAGGCAAGTATGAACCTATTTGGGTTTCAGATCAAAAATCGTACCAGTCTAAGCGCCCCCACTTCAAGGAGGAATACATATTAATTTTTTAAAGGATTTCAATTGTTGTGCTCCCGCAGACACCTCCCATAACCGGAAAAATTTCTCTTTACCGTTAGTGTCCGGTTATAAGGGAGTTAACTGTATTTAGTTTTCAGTTCCAGCTAACAGAGAGTGGGCTCGACCTGACCCAATTGAATCCAATAATGTTTGTCGACCTTTAATTTTAAGAAAAATCAAAGATTTAGGGACATGTATTGTAATGTTCTTCAGCTTGAAGATTTGCCTTTTTTTTGCAATACATCTCTCACAGCGTTTTTAACATCGTTAATATTATAATTGACTTGTGCTTTCTTTTTTGTATAAGTTCGGGGTATTTAAAGCACTAGAAACAGAGTTATGTGAAAAAAAACTTTAGGAAAATGGACGTTTACAATTACCCAAAAACTAGTTTCCATTTACCCCATATGGTTATATTACTGGGTTAAATTTAAACATGCAAGAAAAACTGCAAAGAATATAAGAAAAGTGCTGTGTAATCACAGATTATACTTCAATGCACTTTTATTTAGATAATATTACACGAACATTTTTATTACGCTTCCAATATAATCAACTTTTTTTAACAGTGACAAACACTGACAAACTTGAATTTCATATTTCAGATAGAAGTTCTTTTCTTCCCACAACTAAAATTTTTAACGAAATACGGACAATAACTGAATGATATTTCATACAACGGAGTCGCGACATTTCACATTCTAATTATTTTTCCGTCTGGGTTGCTACAATTTATTTAAAAATGTGAAAATAACCGCCGTTTCCATTTACCCCATGTCTACATTTACCTAACCGACCCTATTTATTGTATTTTGTGATAAGCCTTTTACTTTTATGAAAACCTGGAGCACATATGTGCAAGTACCTACTTGCTTTATAGAACGTGAAAATTAGTTGGAGGTTCTAATTAAAGCTTACTATGTATACGATTTTTCAGAACCGTTACAAAGTCTTACAGATCGTACAACACATACATTTCGTACAACATTCATTTTCATAATACATCTTACAACAAATAAAATATTCTGTTTCACTATTCCAATACCTACTCCAGGATAAGTCTTCGTTAACAAATTTTGTATGGACAGCAAATAATATACAGCAAATTTGTGAAACAGAAATCCTCCTATAGAATTTTGAAAATCATACATTAATCGTGTTCTCGTGGCAAAGAAGTACATCAAAGTAGGTAAAACATTTTCACGGAAACATTTCCAACTTAATTTTATTTATTTTAATATGGAAGGATTTTCACATCTGTGTTTTTTCTGTCAAAAAGCATAAAAAATACTAGGAGAAAAATAAATAAAAAAATAAATAAATAAAAAAAAAAGGACTGCCCTCTATTATTATAAATAAATGATTTTTTTTTTAATTTTAAGTCTTTTATAGAACAATGCCTTTCACATATCGTTGCAAATAGTCTTCTGCTCAATTCTTCTGTGTAACTGCTTCGAGTTTGAAATTGGTTTTCGAATTTCAATAGTCTCGGAATCCGCTTTTAACATTTAACTTAGAATTCGCACTTGTATAAAAAACTGCATTTTTGTAAAAAATCACATAATTAATGAAAATATGGTGTTGAATGATTTTGCAAAAATTAAAATATGTTTCACTTTTAATGTTTTCTTAAAACATTTCATCCCAAGTAACAGAGTAAGATCCCAGGGCCGGCAAACATACGTCATTTTATCAATGCTGATTTTTTTTCTGTAAATAGATACCAGAGTAGATAAGAACGAATGGACATTCCAAATTTTCAAAGATGCTTTTCGGAGATATGAGATATGCAGTTTTAACAGTGCATACTCAACTACGTTATTTTATCAAAGCTGATTTTTGTATATGTTTAAGGGGATAGTGTCTCAAACTTTGTTTGACACTTGACACGCACCACTGTAGGAGTTTGACAAGTGTCATACAAAGTTTCAGAGGTTAAACAATCGTCTGAGCATTATGAGTAAATTGCTGAGCACACGAAATGTCTTGTGGATGTTGATATTCCATATCGGACTTGTCTGTGTACAAACTAAGGGTAGTTTTGTTATATTCGCCCTTTTTACTTGCGATTATAGGTACTATAAAGCAAGTTATGCATTCGTCGAAAAAAAAAGTTTTGAGATAACAATCAAACATGACATTACGATGATAGCGAAGACGAAAAAAGATGGTCTAAAAATTCTGTCCGTCTGTATCTCTGTCTGTCTGTCAGTCTGTCAGTCTGTCAGTCTGTTAGTCTGTCAGTCTGTCAGTCTGTCAGTCTGTCAGTCTGTCAGTATGTCAGTCTGTCAGTCTGTCAGTCTGTCAGTCTGTCAGTCTGTCAGTCTGTCAGTCTGTCAGTCTGTCAGTCTGTCAGTCTGTCAGTCTGTCTGTATGTATGTATAGACACCTACATCCCAAACGGGTGGGCCGAATTGGTTCAAACTGGGTATAATAGGGGAAATTGAAATTATTTTGTTTAGCTCAAAAAATAACGGTACCATATAACTGTTACGTTCAAACCTATTTTTCTCGGAAACGGCTCGTAAAGATTTTGATAAAAAAAAAATCAGTGCGGATTTGTAGCTACGACCGATCATATGGTTGAAAAAAATTAGAAAAATGTCTAAAAACTGTACTTTCCATAGCACCTTTTCTTTGCTTTCGACTATCTCATACACGGCTCAACCGCTTCTTTCGAAATTTCACACATATATAGGTTTAGTTTGCCCATATTATGCCGCGTACCAATATTTTTAATTAGATTTTTTTTTGTATTTTTAAAATCATTTTAAAACAAAAATTTATATTTCTAAAACTGCTCATTCAATTTTTTTTTCAAAAATTATATTTATATGTATTTATTGAATACCTATGAATTTGCGTTTTTGAATTTTTTTTTTTGAAAAATGTTTTAAAAAAGTTTAAAAAAAAAAAACTTTTTTTCTCAAAAACCGCTCAACAGATTTAAAAAAATTTTTTTCTCATAAATTCAAATTTATCCAAGAAATAAAATGGCGTCCTTTTTTTGAGCTTAAATTAGTTCAAGTATTTATTTCAGAATTTTGAATTATAATTATTTTTTCTTTGATTAAGTCGATTTAATATTTTGTTTTTAAGTTTATATTATAATATTTAAGACTGTAATAGCAATTTAAAAAAAAAATTACAGATATTTTGTACATATAAAAAATTAAGTAAAAAACTGCTTTAAATATATACTTAGATTTTTAACAGAAATCTTTTCAATCAAGTTCGTGCGATCCAGTCGTGCATTTTATTTTTTGGTGAATGTATAGGCAGCGCAGTAAAGGAAAAGTGCGAATGAATTGAGCAGTACAAATAGTGCCGATAATAAAGTAGATAAATCTTTGGAATATTTGAAGTGGAACGACTATACCGAGTTGCAGACAAAAATCTTGTCTATCTTGTTGGCAGGCAGAGGGAGATGTAAAATATGAGTGTATATAAAAAGTGCATAATAGTTTTATTCAGACTCTCATTACTGCACTACCTATAGGTTACCAATAAAATACGGCTATTGCATTTTATGATTAAAATGAAAATGTATTCTGGTTTGTGTGGTTCAAATGTGTTTAAAAAGCAAATCAGTGTTCAGAGCTTGCTCTGTTCGAACAAGTGCACATAATACTCTATACACTCCTACTCTATTCAGTCATTTGCACTGAACGAAAAAAACGACTTACTTATAGCCACAATTTCCGTTTAATGTTTTAATAAATACAATGAACAATGACAATTTTTCGCCAAGCTAGGGCAAATCACTAGACTACCTTTCCTCACTGTAAGAAATAGATGGTTACAAATTAAATTTAACAGTTCTAACTATTGGCTAATAAGAGTAACTGTTGTAAGTTGGCATTTCTCTAGGCTAATTCTTCGTATTATGGAAAAATGTTCTATATGGAAAATGTTGTTTTCTACTATTTTCCCTACTATGTACATATATCTATACTTGTATCTACATTGGCAAAAATATACTAAGTGAACACCTGTTTCATAATAATAAAATATATACCCAAAATATTGTTCTTTCTTTGTCATTTCTGGAGTGAAAATATATGATTTAAGAAAGAAATCGAAACAATGACCTAAATCGCTTAAGTTTGAAGAAAATTGCTCCAGCCGTTTAGACCGTAGATCGCCAGACAGACGGAATCGCGGGTCCCACTTTGTTGGTGTGCTCTATCATCGTAATGTAAAACATGTTATACTTCTTTGCGGTTGGTTCAAGAAAAGAATATTGTAAAAAAAAAATTCACTTTGCAATCTTGTTTGGATAACTAAAAAAAACTCATATAGGCTACATATTTCCAAAACTAAAATGTTCGAATCATTGATCAGATTGATTTATTTGTAATTTGATTTCGTTTCGATTAATAAACGTGGATTACAAAAAAATTAAATGAGGTGATTGATTGAGTTTAGCTGTGCGTGCCAGCTGATTTTTCAGCTTGTAAGGTAGTTTGACAGCCAATGATTGGTATCTTTATAATTGATAATCTCTGGTTAACATTTGATCACCAATAAGTCATTATATTTGTATTGCAAAAACCGGTGCGCTCGCCTGTCAACCTCGTGGTTGCAGGTTCGATTCCTGCCGTTGTCTATGTCTTCTTATATTCCATTAAAAACCAATTCTAAAAATTTTCATAAAATAAGTTGCTGCTTTGCTCATAACATGCTGTTTAGGCATAACACTAACAACATGTGATTGAGTAAACTAGCATACCCATAAAATATGACAACGAAATAAATAAAATAATGCGAATTATAAGGGACATGAATAAATAAGACACGGTAATTCCCTCCGCATTAGTTCAGCCGCCATCCCTGGAGATAAAATCTGAGACAATAACCAGCTCTAGTCTCAGAACATCGCGCCACACATCTTTCCTATCCTTCTTTCTCTTCTTCCACCGGATACCCGCGCTGTGTTAAGAAAAACATATAAAGGGTATTAATAATCCCTTGAGCGCGTGCAAAGTTATAAAAAAAAATTGCAAAAACCGGCACTCCTCATTTTGTGTAATCTTTAGTTTGCTCGAGGCTTAAACAAAAATAATTTTGTTGTCTCGGCTCTAACGATTTTGATTAAAAAAGTCATTGCAGCTTTTTAGGTACGACCGATCATATGATTGAAAAAAAAATATTTCTAGATGTCTAAAAACGGTACTTTCCATAGGACCGTTTTTTTTATTTCGACTATCTCACAAATGGCGTACCCGATTCTTTCGAAATTTCACATATATACGTTTCGGTTTTAATATTTTTTTGTATTTTAAAAGCATTTACAAAAAATCATTTATATTTCGAAAACTGTTCAATAATTTTTTTTCAAAAATTATAGTTATATATATTGAATGCCTATGCCTGAATACCTAGAATTGGCGTTTTTGAATTTTTTTTTTAACTTTTTGAAACAGTTTTTTTCTAATAAATTCAAATTTATACAGGAAAATGAAGTACTTTATTGTGAGCTCAAATTAGTTTAAGTATTTATTTTAGAATTTTGAATTGTTTGTTCCTTGGTTAAGCCGATTTAATCTCTTGTTTTAAAGTTTATATTATTGAATGTTTCAGATTGTCATCAAACGACTTTAAAAATATATTTAGATTTTTAATAGAAATCGTTTGCATACGATGTGATCGAAAATAGGAGCAAGTTCATGCGATCCAGTCGTGCATTTTATTTCTTTCGTAATTCTAAATCAGCTACAACATAATATTTCAGTTTCGGTGAAATTGGTCAAAGAACAAAGACCGAAGTTGGCATTTTTGGATACCGGCCCCGAACTTGCAATCATCACCGTCGTTCGAACTTTGATTCAAGGTTCAGTAATGATACATTAAAGTACATATATATTATACTTCTCCGTATATTTAAATCTACGAAGTATCTACACTGTAGCACTGGCAGCTAGACTATCGACTTAAACACCTGTACACATTAATACAACAGAGAAATCTATAGAAATAAAGAACAATACTGAGCGTGTCCTGTCGTCGGTTTACAAATGTTTACTCCCAAAACGATACAAAAGAAGTTTTACTTCAAAAAGTTTGAATATTCATGCAGCTAATCTAATTTCAAATCAATTTCAGATCGATTTTTTTTTTTTGTTTGTAAGGAACTTGCAAAAAATAATTTGCGTGTAAAGTGTATGACATCTTGCTAAAGACGCAGGATCTATTTTGACAGATTTTGTTTAGAAATAATTCTTTTACTTTTACTTTGTACGCACAATATTTTTTATCTTTACAACAACTTCTTCCTGTCCACTTGCAACAAACAAAAAAATCTGTCTGAAATCGATTCGAAATGATTGTTTGGAATTCGATATAAATATCCTTGGCCTAGTAAATAGTGTCATATGTATTTTTTGTGATACGAAAGAGGAAACGCCGGACCATATTCTGGGAAAATGTAATTGACATTGTCCACAAAAAGAAAAATTTTTGAATTCGATTTTTTTTATTAAAAGTTTATTTATTTTGTCTTGTCAGTTGTAAGTGATTTTATTTTAGGACTAGAAAATTTGACATTTTATTCGTGTTGACGTTAAATAATTATAAAAAGAAGCAAATATATTATTTTTTTTTGAACATTTGGTAACAGGGAATCAATTTTGAAAATAACTTTTCGGGAAGAACCGGGAACATTTGATCGATGGATTTGTTTTTCAATTATTCTTGGACAGCTTAAAACTATGCCTGATTCACTCAAGCATTTTTCCATTACCTCCCATAGAGATTTAAAGCAATTGTCAGCTTCCTCTCAATTTTTTTGAAACAATTTATTCTAACCATTGACCTGATCTTTTACTGTTGACAGATTTTGGTCAACGCCCTGTAAAATATTAGCAACAGCTTCTAGCATCGATGATTAATCTTACATCACAACGAAACAAACTAGAAAGGTCGAATTTGTGCAAGAGTAATAATGTTGGAGGGCACGCTGCTTTGTTATTATATTACCCTCTTCCGAAAGTACAAACACTACCCCATTACAATAACGATATTCTCTCTCAGAACAAGAAATGTTTTGTATTTTGCCGTCCATCTTATTTCACAAAACAGAGGAATACTGGGTATGAATTTTCGTCGTAAGGGACTCTAGCGAAAAATAGTTATAACTTCCTTAGTCGTCCCGATAGCATTTCTGATTTCAGAAACTTCGCTTACGTCGTTAATGACCAGATTTAGTTTGTGTGAGCTGCAGTGAAAGAAATTTGCCTGCGGATATACATATGTCCTGTATCCGTTTTCTCACCCCACTCTATTTCCCGGCCATGGTTGAGCACCCATCATAAGGTCGACCAACAATTTTTGACAAATTTTATCCGAAATTGGTTAATGACGTCAATATCGTATGTGCTATGGTAGCAGCGTCCATACCTTGCAGTGCCACAAAGCCTAAAAATTCTTCTCGCATGCGTAATTTGCCTGTTGACATTTTTTGCACAAATCGAATGTCTAAAGAAAGTTGTTCTGAGCCAGATATAGGTATCTCTTGATTCATCCACAATAACCGAAAAAGATTGGCTTTTGTTGGCGTCTTCAATAAGTTTCTCTCTTGAAATTGCATTACAGATTTCCATCAGTTCATTTTGTGATCATTGAGAAATATATGTTGCAGTTGCAGGTGAGTGGAGTTGATGGTCTTTTAAAATTAAATCTCCGGCATCTTCTCTGAAATGCAGCAAGTTATTGAAAACTGCAGTTTCATCCGTCTTTCCTCTCAAAGGAATATTGTTTGTGGCACAATACACAATCGATTCGACTATAGGAAGGATTTTGTTCCTGTTCGTTTGAATTTGTTTTTCTATTGAAGAATGTATAAGTTGGTTAACCCATTTGGCTTTGTTTTCCAAAATTTTGCAGAAATCATTTACTTTTATAAATAATCAGCAAGCCATTGGTGTCGGAACACACGAGATCCGCTTGGCAAACCATGGACTCTGACAAAAACAGTTAATTTAAATAGTCATTTTTGTAAAAATGTCCTAGTTAAAAATAGAAATAGAATACTGGTATGATTGTCCCCCTTGCACCCCCCTCCCCCCCAATCAATGTTCCATTTGACTAATGTAGGTACTGTGAAAATTTTTATGGGAAATGATTTGCACAAAATTCCAAACGAATTTGGAGAGAAAGTAATTTGGTAAAATTAACCAAATTCACTGTGACTTTTATAAAAATAATTCTTGCTTAGTTATGACATCTCTGAATTATATTTTTGATTAATTGTTATGAATCAATAAAAACGGGATTATTTTGAATATAATATTTAATTTTTGACGTGAAATGAACATCTGATTCAACTATACATAACACAACATTGACATCATGGGCCTCATTCAATAACCGAACTAAAGCTATCCGGATATGTTGGGGTTGTTATATTCCCATGTATGAACACAGCTGATGACAAAGCAAATTCTGCAAAAAAAAAAAAAATATTTACATGGGAATACAACAACACCAACATATCTGGATAGCTAATAGTTCTGTTTCCAAATGAGGCCATTCAAATATCGCAACATAGCTATCCGTATAGGTTGGTATTGTAATCCCATGTAAGAACACAGCTCATGACAAAACAACTGTTGCCAAAAAAAAATTTGAAGTTATCAGAAAAACGTTGGTATCTATATTTTTGTGTCCCATAAGAAATGTCGAAAACCATACAAATTTAACCTATCCGAAGTCCGATGTTGTTTGTTCAGGCACTTAAGTGGATACTAACCTATCTTAAATGGCTATCTTATCGATTTTGAATTCATTGACTTGGTCTACATAGCAAGTACCTATTACCTTCTTATTTTTCTTTTAAACAACTCTTACGAATTGTTTTTAAATACTTTGGTTCGTCAATGAATCACCATATGAATTAAATATAATTTCAACATGTGTAAATAAGTTTGGTTTTTTTTCGCAATGTCATGCATGAGTGAACAAAGCGTGATACCGATTAAAACAAATCATAGAACACACGCAACTCAAAACTAATTTTTAATCAAATGTAAATAAATCTGCGACGAGAAATAGATCTGCGATGGAATCTTTGTGTTCATTAACATAACCGAAACTGATCAAAAGATATTTAAATATTTATGTTTCCGTCTATGAATCACAAAAGATAAATAAACATAAAAACTCCATTAAAACTATTTTATGTTCCATCTTTCATATGTCTGTCAAAAAACCTGTCACTAAACCTATCCGATAGCGATTGGCAGTCTTCCAAAATATTTTATATACATAATGTGAACGGATTGAAGTCGTCTGGATCAAAAGTCTGTCGCTGACAGAATTATGTGATGAAATTTTGCAAATTTCTAAATCATGCGAAAATGTGATGTTATTTATTTACATATGTGTACACTGTAAACATTTATATAATTATGTGCTATTTTTGGACCACAGTTCAAAACATAAGACAGTGGGTGCGTTCATCCATATGGGGGTAGAAATTTGCCTTACGTTTTCAATAAAGTGGTATCACAAAAAGATTTAACTTTAAAACCGAAAAGCGATGAATTTTATTCTTGTGATTTTGCAGCACCTTAACAAGATATGTATATGTATAGGTATGTGTGTCGGTATACAAAAGGAAATAAATCATGTGGTTTTCCATTGGTTTGACTCAGGTATTCACTCATTCAACATTGCTAATTGCAGCTACTCAATTCTGATATTTTATCCTTGTGTGATTTTCAATTATAATTCATCACCTGATGACGACACAGAGTCTAATAGAAAATCAGATGTTGCCGTTTATGTTTCACATAGGGTGGTGGAGCCAGTGGTCGGCCACCTAACCTTTTTTTAACGTTCGACTGTGCCATAAAATTCAGTTGTTCGAGTTTTTGATATAAAATTTAGTTTATCTGATTTATTTTAATGTCTAAATTTCGAAATTCTTGTTTTTTTTCAGTATTAAAACGAAATATTTCAAAAAAAATGAAATGAAAGTGTGATTCTTATGAAGTCGGCCCCCTAAACTCCAGAGGTCGGCCACATGAGTTTCCAGTAGTCGGCCTCAATATAAAAATTTGTATTCTTATAAAAAATATGTGTCTATTTCCAATTTTATAGAATGCAGGTATCCAGAAATCATTTAAATATTTAATATAAGCAGTTCAGTTAAATAAAAATGTGATGGTAAGATTTTATTTGGTCTAAGAACGCCATTTCATATTAGGTACAGACATAGACTTTTTTTTGCAAAAGTTAATTAATACGAAAAAAATACCTTTAATTTATATTAAAATAAAAACTAATAATAATAATAATAATAATAATAATAATATTAACTACATGCTTGTAAGAGCTATGGTCTTTTTAAATGCAACGTGAATTACACGGCGCTAATTAGAAGGAATAGGAAGATAGGAATATATGAAGCTACTAAGTTTGTTTTACATGTAATAAATATTTACATATTTCAGGCAAATGTTATTAAACATTGCCATATATAAAACATCAAAAAATAATAATATAAAACATTAATAATAAAAGCCGTTTTCGATCGCATCTGGCCACTTTCGGACCTACCTAAAACCTACTTGCCGGGCATAGTTTTAACATAGTGACGAGGCCGCCAGAGGAAGGAACACTAGTTGTACCAAATGCTTTTATTTGTACTGAATACAGAGTAGTTAGCATATTATGGTTTTCTAATCAATCATTATGCAATTTATTGTATCATTTGGGAACTAAGCCAATACCTGATTTCGAAAACTAAGGTCTGTATTAAAATAAATTTTTATCATAATTTATTATTATTATTTCGCTCTTGTAGATTACTTCTAGGAAACCCGAACTCCCGAATTGCCTATTTTAATTTAAAACGTTTATCTAATTTTGTTCAGTACTGAAGAAAGTGCCTCTTTCGTGTGGTTATAAAATATTCTTTTGCTCTTCGTTGTTTCCATTTTTAAAGTTCTTTATAACAACATATTACACAAATTTTCGAAATAAGTATATCTTATCCATGATCATTTTTTTAGACATTGTACATGTATACGTTTTATTTATAAATTGCGAAATTCTTTAATAAGTGTCTTACAAGAGCAACAATTCTTCTTACGAAAAGCAAACAACTTCTCAATAGTAGTTGAGTATGTTGCAAGTTCTTCGTGGGTAAAAACAACGTACGGAAGTTAGTAAATTTTACAGCTCTGGAGCATTGAAAAAAATTGCCTCTTTAAGCCGGCCGCACTTGTAAATTATTAATAAACAATATTTTTTAAGTTTTATAGCCAAAAACAACAAATATAAGCTATAAATAAATAAAAAACAATCACAAAATTCATCTACATCCGATAGTTTGACGATTTTAGCTCTTTTTAAAATCACCTCCACTATTTTTTTTCTATCGAAAAGGCACATTTCAAAAGAAAGCAAAACTTGAGACAGACATGCATTTTTTGCCAGAAAACCAGTCGGTACAATGGAATGAAATTTTGCACCGTGGAAGAAAAATTGTTAGCCTTTTGGAAAATATTTTTTGAAGGGAGGTTAAACGAAAACTTTTGCTATAAACTTGCACTTTACAACGAAGTGGCCGACTACTAGAGGTGGCCGATCTCACATGCCATCACCCTAACTACCTTCTTGAGTGGATTTTGATTTTAAATTCATAAGAGGATTTCTCTTCCCAGAATCGTCAAAAGAAGTTTTTTTTGCCAATGGAATGGTTTTGGAAGACTTTCGAACCCTTCGGAATGGATGTCCAATGGAAAACAGCATACATTATGTAGAATAAATAGCATTGTGGCAGCACCATATTTAGTGCGAACAGTTCCCACACAACAAAATCAGACAAGTTCAACAGCTGTGGCACCAAGAATAAGAAAGAGAAAACAGATTCTGGTGCCAAGGAATTTTTCAGAGAGTTCAGTCGATTAGCTGGCACGTAGTCCTATCCTTGTGATTAGAGAAAAATATAGGAACTTGTAATCATAAGTAATGAAATAAAAACCTATTTATAAATCTTAAAGTAATTGTTTTTATTAGTGTTTAGACGCAAACACTAAATTGGTGACCCCAAACTCTCAATAAATAGAAAATTTTCTCTAAATAGAAAAAAAAAAAAAAAACTACGTGACGCCCGCCCGGCAAACCACAGCCATAACCTCAACTCATCATGTCGGATCTAAGCGATCTGATCAAGAGCAGAGGAATCATTAAACAGCAAATCACAAAATTATACAATTTTTTCTCCGTAGAAAGGACTGCTACCCAGGCCGAAACAAAAAAAATCAAACTCGACAAACTCTACCGAGACTTTGACATCGTTCAATCGGCCATCGAGCAAAAATCCATTGAATATACTGATCAAGAAGAAAGCAACAATGCAATCAAAGAAGCAGATAGCGAGAGAGATCACATCGACAACCAGTATGATGCCATTACTCAAATTATAAGTCAATTACAAGATCAAGAAGAAATTGCCCATCAAAATCAAACAGAAAATAATGAACTCACACTGCTTAGAGAACAGGTAAGACTTTTGACTTTGCAAAACCAAAATTCTATGGTACAAAATACATCCGCACCAGTCCATTCAACTGTTCACCATCCACGACCGAATAGCCATCGAATAAAATTAACCAAATTTGACCCATCTCAACCTCAAATGTGGCTTCGTCAAATAGAAATGACATTGGAATTGGAAGGCATCACAACTGAGGAAGAGAAATTCAAGCAAGTGTTTATTAGTCTTGAGGGTGATTGTCTGACAGCTTCTGAAGATCTAATTGGCGATTCTTCAGTAACAAACAAGTTTACAGTCTTCAAAAAAAGAATTCTCTCCAGATTTGCAGAATCGGCTGAGTCCAAATTAAGACGTTTATTGAAAGGCGCAGATTCTAAAGATAAAAAGCCATCAATAATTTTAGCTGAAATGAAACGCCTTGCTGGTGGAGAATGTGGCCCCAAAGTCATGAGAGAATGCTTCATGCAAACATTACCCGAATTGACGAGAAACGTTCTCACTGTCTTCGAGAACTATTCTCTTGATGACCTCGCTACTGCAGCAGACAAAATGTTTGATTCTGCGAAAATTAGTCAGTCTATATCTACATCATCGGTCATCGAGCAGCAGTCAATCCATGCAGTCTCTCAAGAAAGTAATATGAGCTACACAGAACTCTGCCGAACCGTTAAAGAGCTCTCGGAGCAAATCCATGCTCTAAAAACTCCGGAACGACACAGGTCCAAGTCTAGAAACAAGTTCCAGAATCGAAGGCGTTCTTTCAGTAGAGACAAAGACGACAAAAAGGTATGCTTCTATCACAAGCGATATTCTCACAATGCCAGAAAATGTGAAGGTACTTGCTCATTCAACAACAACCAGCAGGAAAACTAACCGTGCTGTCGCCAGTTCAGACGATTGGCGACAGCAAAGTCAATATCAGCTTTAACATCAAAGAACCCCGTCTGCACATTTTCGACAAAGGAACCAACACTCGTTTTCTCATAGACTCTGGTTCGGTAGTTTCTGTAATTCCAGTCTCAAAAATTAACCAACGTCTTCTTAATGCAGATCTTAAATTGTACGCAGCAAACAAAACTGAAATCCAAACTTTTGGTTATCATTTCCTTAAGCTCAGTCTTGGTCTCAGGAGAGAGTTCAAATGGTCGTTCATTTTAGCTGATGTGCAGTCAGCAATTATCGGGGCAGATTTTCTTCAGCACTATCATCTGGTCATTGATCTCACAAAAAAATGTCTCATAGATGGAACAACGAGTCTTTTGACGATTGGAAGAGTAGCGGATGTCAACGAGTTTGGAATATCTACTTTAAGTACAGGAGCTGTGCTAAAGGATGAATATTCAAGCCTACTTAAAGAGTTCATCGACATCACTACCAATTCAGTACAGAGTAGAACAAACATCGATCTTTCAGTATGCCACTACATCGAAACAACAGGTCCACCAGTTGCAAGTCGTTTCAGACGTCTTTCAGGAGATAAATTAACAGCCGCCAAAGCTGAACTGGATTATCTCATCGAAAAAGGTATCTGCCGACCATCCAAAAGCCCATGGGCGAGTCCACTTCATATGGTAGCTAAGAAAAATGGTGGATGGCGAGCCTGCGGGGACTACAGAAGACTAAATGCACAAACAACACCTGATCGATACCCCAACGCACACGTTGATGATGTTGCAGAGAGACTTCACGGAAAAACTCATTTTTCCACTCTCGACCTTGTTCATGCATACCACCAAATTCCGATGGCTGATGTCGACATTAAAAAAACAGCTGTCTGCACCCCATTCGGTCTTTTTGAATACCTATTCATGCCATTCGGTCTGCGGAATGCATCTCAAACTTTCCAAAGATTTATGGACTCCATCTTCAGAGGTCTGCAATTCGTTTTCTGCTACATAGACGATATAATCATCATGTCTGAGTCCGCTGAACAACACCAAAAACATCTTCAAATTGTCTTTGCAACCTTAAGACAATATTCTCTTACAATCAATGTTAATAAATGCCAGTTTGGAATGCCAGAAGTCAAATTTCTTGGCTATCTAATTAACAAGGACGGGTGCAAACCACCTCCAGAGCGCGTCTCTGCCATCGTCAACTACGAGCGTCCCGAAACTATCAGCCAATTACGACGATTTTTGGGTATCATAAACTACTATAGGCGTTGCATACCACACGCAGCAGATCTCCAAG
This sequence comes from Philhelius pedissequus, assembly GCA_910595825.1. NCBI lineage: Eukaryota > Metazoa > Arthropoda > Insecta > Diptera > Syrphidae > Philhelius > Philhelius pedissequus. The sequence goes on from OU343161.1 coordinate 167,030,955, forward strand.
CTCCACTCAACGAATATCTTAAAAATTCCAAGAGAAATGATAAGAGAAAAGTTCCATGGACAGAAGAAACAAAAATGATCTTCGATAAATGCAGAGCAAGTCTTGGTGAAGCAGCACTTTTAGTTCACCCAGTTTCAACCGCACCTTTAGTTTTAACTACAGACGCGTCTGACGTGGCACTAGGAGCTGTTTTGGAACAAAAGACGAACAACACCTGGAAACCACTGGGATTTTATTCTCGAAAGCTGATTCCAACCGAGATTAAGTACAGTGCTTACGAAAGAGAACTTCTTGCTATCCATGACGCCATCAAACACTTCGAACACATTCTTGAAAGTCGACAATTTGTGATCAAGTCCGACCACAAAACACTTGCCACAAATATTGGCAACAAATCGGCTTGCAAACGACAGCTCAGATACCTGGACTACATATCAACCTTTCAAACTGTTATAGTGCACATCAAAGGCGATGAAAATATTGTAGCCGATGCATTCTCACGTCTGGCTCACTCGAATGTCAACGAGATTGCTATGCCTACAGACATCGATGTTAAAACACTATTCGAATCACAATCTGACGACGTAGAGCTCAAGACTCTCATTGAAGGAACCAACTCATTAAAACTTCAAATAGTCCATCTAGAACCTGAAAAAACGCCGATCTACTGCGATGTGTCAACAAGATATGTCAGACCGTATGTTCCAAAAGAACTCAGGAAACGCATTTTCACCTCCGTGCATGGTCTTTCACATCCAAGTGGGAAAGCAACTCTTCAGCATATCAAACAAAAATATGTTTGGCCATCTATGAAGAAACATGTCATTGAATGGGCTCGCAACTGCCTTCCATGCCAAACAGCAAAAATTCATCGGCATAACAAGCTGCAGCCTAATCACATTGACATGCCAGATAGCCGTTTTGATCATGTCCATTTGGATTTGGTGGTCCTGCCACTTGTACAAGGTTACAGATACTGCCTCACGATGATTGACCGATATTCTAGATGGCCGGAAGCTATCCCACTAAAAGATATGACTGCTGACACTGTGGCTAGAGCTTTTTGGACTCATTGGATTGCAAGATTCGGCTGTCCCAAAACAATAACCACAGATCAAGGTACGCAATTTGAATCAGCCCTCTTCAAAGCACTGACCAACTTAACAGGAACAAAGCATGCTAGAACAACAGCCTATCATCCACAGGCAAATGGGATGATTGAACTTTGGCACAGATCTTTCAAAACATCCTTAATGTGTCACTCAACAATCCCATGGACAGAGCTTCTCCCTACAGTGCTTCTTGGGCTAAGAACGTGCTATAAAGAGGATTTGAGCGCATCATCAGCTGATTTTCTTTATGGAACTGCCATCAGACTTCCAAACGAGTTTTTCACGAGCGAAGACATGTCTGATGCAGATCCTCAAATCTTCGTGGAAAAATTTCGTGAACATATGCGAATGCTAAGACCGGTTCCATCAGCACATCATATCAAAAAGAACGTTTTTGTCCTTAAGGATCTGTACAAATGCTCCCACGTTATGCTTAGGATTGATTCAGTAAGAAAGCCTTTGGAGCCTCCTTACACTGGACCATTTGAAGTAATCGAAAGATTATCTGACCGTCTCTTCACTATACGAATGAATAATAAAGCTATGAACGTGTCAGTGGACCGACTAAAACCGGCATTTATCGCTCAAGAAGAAAGGCCAACACAAATCAATTTATCGAATGAGAATATAAATGAGGAATCCAGCCTGCAGCAACAAGTTGAATTTCCAACAACTCCAGAAACCATTCACAGCCAGCAACAACATGAATCCGAATCCAATCCACAAGCAAATTTATCAATTAAAAAAAAAGTATCCTTCAAAAGCAATGGAAATCGTGACATGGTCACTGGTGGGGGAGTAGATGTGGCAGCACCATATTTAGTGCGAACAGTTCCCACACAACAAAATCAGACAAGTTCAACAGCTGTGGCACCAAGAATAAGAAAGAGAAAACAGATTCTGGTGCCAAGGAATTTTTCAGAGAGTTCAGTCGATTAGCTGGCACGTAGTCCTATCCTTGTGATTAGAGAAAAATATAAGAACTTGTAATCATAAGTAATGAAATAAAAACCTATTTATAAATCTTAAAGTAATTGTTTTTATTAGTGTTTAGACGCAAACACTAAAGCATGGATAGGCGATTTATTTTCGCTGGGTAAAATTATCATTTAATGTTGTTTGCATAGAAATTGGACTATTTTTGTTGTATTTTTTCTTGTGAAGTGAGATAGAAAGTTCCATTTGTGTCAACTAAAAAAAATCTGATTTGAACGCATACATATTAATTTATTGAATTTTTGTTTGTTATCATGTCAGTGGTGTCCAACCCGTAGTTGGCGGACACTAGCCCGCGGCCTGTTTTCGAAGCGTCCGCAAATGCCCTTGAATAAACATAAGGACAGTCGTAAGCCTAGCATATCGGTCTTTGTGTCGTAGATATGCTCAAGTGAACGGCTTAAATAAGTGAGAAAGCCGTTTTCGGAGTAGAACGCTGAGAAAGCGACTAGAATTTCACTCACATACTATCTATTGCGTTTTATTAATGTTTGTAAGTGTCTTAAAAATTTTATCTGATATTTGTACGTTTTGGGGAAAGTATACTTAGCTTATACAGGTTTAGGAACTTACTAAAATCTACAATAACTTATCCAAATGACCGCCACTGGCAGATATTCCGTATTTTATTGTTCCGAGACCCGTCCCTTTATACCTGCCACTGCCTGTCACACTGTGTTTAGTTTAGTTGAAAATTATTTCAACTGTGTCTTAAACACGTTATTTTAGTTGGTTTCTGCTCTTAAACATATCATAATGAGTGATACATGTTTTATATGTAATGCATTATTATCGGATGGTGATATTGTAGAAGTTCTATAAAAATTTAAAAATGCTAGTGTCGCTAGAGGTGATGGTAATATTGAATATTTAAATACTGTGAATTTGGTGAATGTGCATAGTAATTGCCGCTAAAATTGCGCAAACAATTTAAGTATTGCAGCTTTTAAACGAACGCCAAGAAGAACCGAGTACATTTCCGCGTAAAGCCTAGTATTCAGATCACGCTAAAATTTCGCTGTTACTTTTCTCTCCAAGCATCAGTTAAAATCCTAGCTAAAATTTGAAATTACTGCTGTAGATAGTTTAAAATTTGATACGAGAGTTCTAAATTTCAAAAGTTCAAGTCATAAGACGATTAGTATGATAATTTATAAGACAAAACTTACAGCATAAACTCTTTTTTCTTTAACGTCCCCTTGCTGTAGTTTCTTTTGCAGAAAAACTCTTGCCATATTCAATGTTACTGCTTCCTGCATTTGTAGCCTGACTTACCACATCAAGCATCCGTTGTTGTGGTGGAATTAGTTTTGTTGTTTTTCGCATTGCAGCATAACAATATCGAGAATGCCCACGTGTCCACAAACTACTTGGACGAATCTCGGGAAACACAAACAAAAACAATCTGTCAAAATTTAGCTTTTGAATTAATTTGCTTTACATTTATTTCCTGCGATAAATTCTGACAGATAGTGGAAGTACATTGGAAACCAAAAATTTGATTTCTCGGCTGGAGCTGCGTACCTCTCCGCTAAAATCTTTGGAGAAAATTTTGTATGGGAGCGAAATTTTAGCGCGAGCTGCGTAAACTTTAAGAAAAGAATCAGCGCTTTTGATTTCAAAAAATTATGTTTGTTTTGTGGACCAGGGCTAACTTCTACAACATCACCTTCCGGTAATAACTCATTACATATAAAATATGTATCACTCATTATGAACTGTTTAAGAGCCGAAAATAACTAAATACACAGTTGAAATAATTTTTGACTGAACTAAACACAGTCCGACAGGAAGTAGAAGGTATTAAGGGGCGGGTCTCGGAACAATGAAATACGGAACATATGCCAGTGGAGGTCATTTGGATAAGTTACGTAGATTTTCCTAAGTTCCTAAACCTCTATAAGATACCCAAGTATATTTTTCCCGAAACGTCCAAATATCAGATAAAAAATTTTAAGACACTTACAAACGTTAATAAAAAGCAATAGAGCTTACGCCATGGTGTACGGTATACAATATCGTATGTGAGTGAAATTCTAGTCGCTTTCTCAGCGCTCTAGTCCGAAAACGGTTGATGACAGAAGACATTTTTTGTAGATAATTTTACTATTTTTACAATTTTTATATTGACCACTATTGACCTCCGAGCAATAGGTCGCGGGATATTTGCGATAAACTGATATTCGTGAGCTTTTGACCTTCATAACTTTTTTAGCCGGCACGATATCGATGTCGATTTTTCAATTAATAGTAAAGGTGTATACAAAAATTCAGCTCACTAGGAATTTTTAATTTATTACAATTATTAAGAACCTAACCTGTTTACACAGTCGTAGCCGCGTAGTTTTTTTAGATTTTCAATAAAGCCCTTGGAGCAATACCAGATGGAATATGTGATCAACCAACAGACAGGTGGAGTCTGGAGTTCATGATTTAGTTATATATACCTACGTACATAATGGTTTCCATAATTCGGTTGCATATTAAATTTATTGTAAATTATAGGTGTGTTTGGTAACTTGAAAATTCGTAAGAATTTGTACAAATTTTGACATTTTGCTGTCAAAACCCATAGGAAAAAAAACCAACTTTAGGAAACTTGGTGAAAATTTCTAGGTACCAAACAGGTATTATATTTTCATTGACAATGCACAGCAATTCAGAAAACTAAAGTTATAAGAGGGTGGACAACATAATTGGTCCGAAAATCAATAGAAATTAAAAATCTGTGGGACGTTAGAAAACCAACATATACAAACAGGGATGACAGAAAATTGACTTCTTCTGAAGTCGCGTCAAAACCGACCAAGTAAAAAATTACTAAACGATATGAAAATAATATGTTATAATATAAATGTCTTATCCGAAGACTCTTTCGAAGGTTTAATGCAAGGTGCTTACCGGGTACAATTGCAGAAACTATCAAGTACAAATTAATATGGAAATCTTTCGTACTTTTCATCCTCAAAAACCCATTTATTTACTTTATACTGTTTTTTTTTTTATAATTTCAGTCATGTCAGTGAATAGGAGCCGCAAAAATTATGAATATTAGCCGTTTTTCGAGTTTGTGGTGAATACAAATGACAACCGAGGTTTATTTTGTAATTAGCACGGGCACTGTAAGTTGCGCAACTGTGTTGAAAGGGGATGATATTCAGTGTTGTTTCTCTACGTGTCGCCTTAAATTGTCTACTTTTCAACCTAGATAATTGCGTCAACAATGTTAGTGATATCGCCAATGTCAACAATAGCTTTCAGATCAGCCATTCATTTGTCTACTTTGTTGAAAAAAACATGTTTACACTTTTCTATTTTTCTTTAAATAATGACGGGATATGAATAAGCTTAGGGCTGAATATTTTTTACTGATAATCATAAACTTGTTTTTAAATGTACGTATATACTCGTATGTAAATATAGTAGATATTGAAATAAAAGCTTAAATACGACGTGGCACTTGTTTTTAAGAGAATTTTAGCAGGACAAATAAAACAAAACATTGTTTTATTAATTGTCTACAATGGAATGCGCCGTGGACATGTCGACAAATAATTGTGAAATGTCTACGTTGAAATGTTTACACATAAAAGTCGGTTAGTCTATATTTATATAGTCTATTCATATGACATAATACTGACGGTAATTAATTTGAGTTGGATACGAAATCTCGAAATTTGCAGTTCTAGCCTCAAAATGTAAATTTTTACTTGCGATATATAGGTACCTAGGTACTCTATGGCAAGTTTTGGGATCGTAAAAAATCGAATTTAAGATTTTGATCAAACCTGGCATTACGATTATTTTTTTTTTTTTTATAATCTACACGCGCTCAAGGGATTATACTCCCCTATAAATGTTGCAGCACAGCGTGGACGTGAGGTTAAGGAAGAGATAAAAGGATAGGTAAGATGTGTGGCGCCATGTTCTGAGACTGTTGGTGGTTGTTGTTTCAGCTTTTATATCCACGGATGGCGACTGAACTAATGCGGAGAAATTTCCGTGTCTTATTTATCTATGTCCCTTATAATTCGCATTATTATTTATTACTAAGCATTTTTTCTGGCATTTGAATACATCATTTGATGAAGCGACTATAAATTTCTTTCAGCAGTGTTGGTCCTGTAACGTTCACCTCTTTCCAAGGAATGATAACAATGTAGTCCTTTGCATTGAAATAAAATTCTGGAACCTTAAAAATTCGTGTACCAGAATCCGCAGAATCTCTGAAATTCAGCAACAGCTTTATTAGTGCCCTTTTGTCTCACAACATCGCAAATAGTATGGTTTTTGGGTGCACAAAGTAACCATTTCTCTTAGACCGAGAGCCCATAGGAATTTTTGGATGCGATTGTTAATACGACCGCAACCACGCCTAAAATTTTTAACTAAATCGGTATGATTTCACCCAAGTAAATACTTTTTCACCTTAGTGAACTCTGTTAGTGTTCTGTAAGAATGAAAATAGATTGTTTACTTTTGCAAAAGAGTATTAATAACGAAGAAGTGTCATTTAATTTGCATGCATTTAATCCATTAATTTATTATCTTTGAAGTTTGACACCCAATTTAATAAAAATGAACTCGGACAGGTCTAGGACTTATTCCGTGGACTAAGCGCGAAATGCTATTAATAAAACAAAATTTCTGTTATTTGACATTTACAAACTTAGTCCTTCGCTAGACCATCGAAGACGGTGGTTTAGTGAAGGACTAAGAATTGACATTAACAACAAAATTTACAGGTTACATAAAATAAAAAGAGATAGAGTTGATAGAGTTGATATAATTAATTGAAAATTTTAGTCCGCAGACTAAATTTTATTCTATGGTCTTGTAGTCAATAGGCCGTTTTGGATTTTCGAGTTGGCTTTTGATTAGGGCAAACATTGTATAAACATTCGTACATATATTTGATTCCAAAACCAAAAACCTTACTAAAGACATTTGTTTAATCTTTTATAAGTGCTTATGTTTTTTTTCAATTTCCTTGTTTATTAAAGTGCAAATATTAGAAATCCACCTCAACCACAACTTATTACAATAAAAATTGTATCATCACCATCGACACCTCTCATCTTCCCTGTACTGACTATTTTTGTTGGACACACAGAGTATCTATAGTAAAATATGGTTCAAGATTTGGATTTTCTGACGGTTTATATAAACAACAAATAATTGTATTACTTTGAAGTCTTAAAAAGTTTTGATAAGTGCTCTGGTTTTTTTTTAATAAAGGGTTTTGATGCCTTGACATGAAACTCCGGTACTAGTCGTCAACTGGCATCCCATTGTGAAAAGAAGTAAAATGGTTAATTTTCGTTATATAGGAACTAAATCAAGGATGTCCTCCTTATTGTACGGGTAACCAGCACCAGCTCTTAAAATAAGACATCGTGCTATGGTGTCTTCCACGCTTAATGACAGTGCAGATTTTCTGCCTCGAGATTTAATGACAGCAAGGTTTTTCCTGCCAACGCAACGCTTCGATTAGAAATAACCGATATGGGAATAGCGTATGTTTTTGCGGCTTGTCGATATGTTTTATTTTTATTACACATATCTTCTACTGCATTCTCATCTGACGTGTATGATGGAGCTGTGGTTTTTCTTTCATATGTATGGGGCATCTTTTTCGTATAAAATAATGTTAAGTCAATGTATTTGGCTGCTTTAAAAATAGAATTTAACTCACTTTGATCACCTTTATTTGTGTTTAAGCAACTTAAATAAACAGCAAAAAACTTTAAAACAGGAAAAATTTAATCAACCACGCAAACGAACAAAACGCGGGTGGCAATGGCGCAGTGGATATAGTGCTTGACTGCGCTAACTTAGACGTATGGGTTCGATCCCCAGGCTAGGCAACATTCTTTTCTATATATATCTCCAATTTTAATTGGATGCCGCCCGTGGATTAAAATGAGATAGTAAATACCGGATTCTCAACTCTACTGTGCTAGTGAAAAATCTTTCCTTTTTAACTATAGCGCCGTGCAGTTGCATATAAAAGGGCTTAAGGCATAAAATTAAAATTACATTCAATTAGAACGCGAGTAAGTTTGATTGATATCACCTTCCATGTGTTTTAAAAAAAGTAATTGCATGCTTAGAAATATAAGCGGTTTTTATATAATAAAGCGTGTTTACAATTACCCCTGTGCACAATTACCCCACTTCACCCCAATTTACAAAGGTGAGAACTAAGCAAAACGGACAACGTGACGGCGCCGGCCGTCACCACACCTTTCAGATATTGTAAGGGCTGTACATCATCGTTTCGCTCGTACCACTGAAAATATCGCTGCTGTAAGTGAAAGTGTTGCCGAAGACCCGAATGTGTCGATTCCTCGTCCTTCTCAGGAATAAGGACTGTCTTACGGCACATTATGGCGTATTTTGCATTTGGATCTACACCTACATCCATATAAAGTCCAGCTCACACAACAACTGAAGCCAGCTGACCATTCGCAACGTCGTAAATAAGTCGAATGGGTGATTGGACAACAGGCGGTGGACGTCGATTTTTCGAATAAAATTTTCTTCGGCGACGAAGCAGATTTCTCACTCGGTGGGTATGTTAATAAACAAAATTGTCGTATTTGGGGTTCGGAGAATCCACAAGTAATTGAAGAGAGGCCATTACATCCACAAAAAGTCACTGTTTGGGGCGCTCTTTGGTCCAGAGTTGTGATTGGACCTTACTTCTTCGAAAACGACGGTGGAACGACTGTCACCGACAATTCGGAGCGTTATGGTCATATGATAACCGACTTTTTTTTATCCGCTGCCTGCTATTGAAGAATACGACTTGGAGAATATGTGGTTTCAACAAGACAGTGCCACATGCCACACAATTAGAGCGAATATGGCTTTATTGCAAGAGACATTTCCTGGCAGCGTAGTTTCTCGTTGTGGCGATATCAACTGTCCAGCAAGATCATGCGATTTGACACCGCTGGACTTTTTTTTTTGTAGGGCTACGCGAAAGACCGTGTTTATGCAGATAAACCTTTAACTCTTGAGCACTTGAAAACCAACATTCGTCAAGTTATGGCTGAGATACCGCCCAATATGTGTCAAAAAGTGGTCGAAAATTACCCCAAAAGAATCGATGCATGCAAAAATTCGCGTGGTCTTCATTTAAATGATGTAGTGTTTCACACATAATGTCAACGTTCAAACTTTATAATAAAAAACAAATATCATGAAAAAAATATTTTATAAGTGTTTTATTTACGTTTACTTTTGAAATCGCAAAATGGATAACACTTTCTTTCAATATGGATGGATTTTCACATCTGTGTTTTCTTCTGTCAAAAAGCATAAAAAATACAAAGAAAAAACAAAACAAACATACATCACAAAAAAATATCACTTCAGTGCCCTTCATGATTGAATTGGAATAGCAGATAATCTTCTTTTTATCACGGTAGAATGTATGGTTTCTGTGGGATAGATTTGTTTTAATTTTACATAGAGCACATATATATATAACATATCTACTCATTCTACAAATAACCCACATATAATATTAAAATAGTTAGAAAATCACCAAGATGAGTTGCTCCTTCTCGCTCCTTTCTCCCCTACAGAGTGTATACTTAAGAAATAACTGAATGGAAAATTTTCAAGGATCACATTCTATTTGACTTGTGGGTTGTGGCTTGGGTCAAATAGCTTTCGCACGTGAACGTGCTCTCAATTTGCACGGGTATGACGAATCACTCGTTGTGTGTATTTTGCTTATAATAAAAACTGATAATGAGTTTCCCTTTGTGTTATTATTTTTGTATTATTATTAGGTACTGCTCTTTAAATGTAATACCTATATACGCTAAGTGTGTAAAATCTTATTTAACGATTAATCTCATTTATAAAATAACATCATCTCTATTATTACTTATTTGTTATCGTTTTTTTTTTGTATTCTTTACATTTTGTTGAATAATTCATGATTCTACGTGATTCCCACATTTCATAGATAAATGCTCTAGACATACCGTCACTGTAAATTCTGATTAATTTTAAATACGAGAATTCAATAGTGTGCTCGCTGTATTGAATAAAAAAAAAAAACAAGTCGAACCTCGATCATGATGATTTCATTGACCAAACAAAACAAAACCCTGTACTAGGAGTTGCCAGGTTTTTATAATATTTATTTTAGTTTGGATATGTATTTGTAATTTCTTCTTATTTAATTTTCTTCGTAGACTAGGTAGAAACGAAAATGCTCTTGTAGCTATCAACTATAATAGGCGTGTTTTTTTCTAAGCCCCGGGAAAATTGGACGAAAAAAACGATGAGTAGGATTAACAATTTGCATGTTAAATCCAACAACAACTAATCCCCAGGGGTGCTTAGCTTAAACCCAGAGAATTCTCGGGGCTTAGCTATTGGAGAGGATAAAAACTGTGCTACCAAAAACTTTTTCACGAAGTTATCGATAAAATGTATAAAAACTTCAAAACTGACATTTTGACATGTCAGATAATTATCAATTTTGTTTGGTTTGTTTGAGCATTTCTTCTAAGTGTGTCAGTTGTTTTCCTGACGACCATGTCAACCTAAGCTAACCTCGCCATGAGCAAAACCTTCTCCAGCGATTTTCAATTTAGCGTTTATTTTTATTATAGATATATTAAAAATTGACTGTGAAATTATTATTAAACAAAAAACATTTCCTGAAGTTGTTATTCGTTTAATAAATAAGAATTGAATGAACAACAAAAAAAAAGGTTTCTCTGAGAAAATTGTTTTCGGCTGCGTTTTGTTGTACGCGGGAGCAACCCAATACAAATTCTCGGCTACATCCTTGGCATACTTCAATCTTCTTGATCGTCGTCCGCTCTTGCTCAGACCTATATTCCTAATGACATAGGAACTGAGCGTCCCGTCCGAATAAGCAACTCGCGTTCACTAATAACATGTCACCATCAGTGACTTGGGAATGAAGAGCACGAATGGGGTAGTTTTCAAGAGGTTAAATTCTATGTACCACTGTACTTGTGAAAATTAAATTAAAAGAAAATCACATCGGCTAATAACAATTTCCAAAATACATGATTTCAATTTTCAAATTACTTGATTCACATATTCTGGTATAAATAATAATTAACTTGGTTCTTTTTATGTTATTTTAAATTCAATAAATACATCGAAATTACACGAAATAAATCTGCCCGATGATTTTTATAAGGATGAGGATGAGGAAAACAGTGATGTTTGTTTTATTCTTGCATCACAGCTGTTCTTCAAATGTCATCTTGCAAATTAATACGAGTAGTGCTGCCAAGTTTATCACTAAGCTCCTTGGTCGTTTTTTTCAACCAATTCCCCCGGGGATTGCAAAAAAACGCACCTAATGTTGCTAAATATTGACGCTGTTAGTAGGTAGGTCTAGGTAGTCTATTTATTATATGCAGGTTTAAAGCCGACGTCTGTAATAATGTAATATTATCTTGATTCTGAGTATATAATGAATTGTCTAATGGATGTATGATTACAAAGGAATATCCAGTGGAAAATGTTTAAGAATTCGCTACTGAAAAAGAAGCATTTTCCTCAATGAAAAGAAGTAGATATCACCAATGAATTTTCTGGGGAATCCTATAATGAATTTAACATGAATTTGGCCTAGGAGGTGCGATCTCGATGAAATTTTGTATTGAAATCACCGGTTACATGGAATCACGAAATTCGTGAGTTCATTTTCTTGGTGAAAAACTAATGGTTCAGATGTGATGATCAAAGTAGCTATATATGAAATCGCTGCGCTCGTGAAATCGTCGAATTCATAACTTCTCTTTCATGGTTGAAAACACTTATTCCTGAGATTAATTATTTAGTCGCAGAAAAAGAATAAATGTCTTTCAGGTACTGTATTAACAAATGTATACTGCATCCAAAGTGTTTTAAATAAAACATTTATTCATTTGTTAGTTGTTTATATTTAGTTGTGGTTTGTATTATTGTTCACTTAATTTCGCTTATATGTTTAATTCCAAACAACTAAACATTCGATTTTATTCTGCAAGCTATTGAATTATTTCTAAACAAAATCTATCAAAACACATCCTGCGTTTTAGCTGTTTTTTTTTTTTGCAAGTTGCTTTTGAATTCGACATCATTTTATTTTTCACAACAAACATTTTTTATTAGAACATTTTTTGACGTCTGTCTTATATGATAACTAAATATAAATGAAATCATTCTAGAAAAAGAAATCACGTGCGACAAAAACAGTAGATAATTAGTGGTGTGAACCGATCGAGGGAAAAACCCTAAAAAAGGTTGCATTATATAGGAAATCCCGGTTTTGCATTGAATTCATGCAAATGAAAAAGGATTTCAATAGTAGCCGCGTTTAATTACGCTCAATGACCCATATAATTCACACCGTGAAAATAAAACAATATTGTTCATGAACATTTTTTACTTTGCATGGTTGGCAGCTGTGATTACCTTTTGGCATTTCATTTTTTTGTTTACATTAAATAAATTGTTTACTGCGGTGCTCGGAAGTTGTCCTTTCTTGTTTTATTTTAGTTAAATAAATATAAAATAATAAACTATAATAAATAAATAAAGTGCACTTCTATCTGGATATTGTACAGCAACCCATCGATTTCGGAACAATACTAAATCGTAAGCTCTACCCCGGTGAATATATGTCGTTAGAATAAATATAATCTGAATTCAGTTTAATGGTGAATAAAAGAAGTGAAAGAAGAACTGAAAGTTTTTTGAAAATAAAAATTATTTTCAAATAATGGGGACGTTCACTCAGTTATTCTCAGCAATCTGGAATAACTTTCTGTTGTTGTAATGCGTTCTATTCTCATGAAAGCTATCTTGAGTTATCCCAAAAAATTTGTAATAACTAACTATCGGAGAACAAATGTATAGAACAGCTGGCTGCAAAATTGTTTTTGTATGCGATTTGTTCTGATTTTTTGACAGCTTTCAGCTACTCCGGTAGCTTGGTATCCGAGATAAAATATCTAATAACTGAGTGAACGCCCGCAATGGCCTCGTTCGGTGGCGCAACCTAACCGATCCGGATTGCTTGGTGTTGTTGTAACGCCTAAGGAAAAAACGGCTGATGAACTAAACATATGTTGTCAAACACAAATCTCAAGCTACCCAAAAATTATTGGATTCGTTGAGATTCGGTTGGAAATGTAAGGAACAGCTGATTCAAAACTTCAGATGTTTATGCAATACAACTGACATAACGAGAAAGCTACCTGAATCGTTCGAAAATTAATCCGCTACAAAGGTATCTTGGATAGCCTATCGGCAGCGCACCGAACGAGGCCAATTAGAACATGATTATTTTTTTTGCATTTCTGTCAAAGCGGAGTTGCCAGTTGTGTATAAAAGAAATCAATTAAGGCTCCCCCATACTATAGCGAAACTTTCGGCTCCAAACACACTAAACATGTAAACATGCCGCCTTGATGAAATCCTATATGACAGCGGTCATATAGGAGAGATTATCATTATGGGTATTCACGATCCGATGCAACAAAAATGTGTAAAATTGCGAAATTTTATTTTTTTCTGTAAATTGTGAACGCACCTTTTCTATTCTATTGCAACTCTGGAATACAAATGCAAAATCAGTTTGAACACAAATATTTCTGACAGAAAATCACAGCTGCCAAACTGTCAGCGACACCAGGCAAATCTTGTACCATTGTATTTTTCTGTTGCAATAGGGTTAGGGTATAGCAAAAGTGCAAAAGTGTTGTAAAATCTTAGTCAGTGTAAGTAGTTGTGATGGTGCAAAAAAAGTTGCACTTTTGCATTTTTACAATGATACTAGACCAATTGCACCGGAATTAAATATCAAACTGGTGACAGGCTGCATAACGTTTCATGAGTGAAACCAATAGGGGCATTCACGATCCGGTGCAACTGGTCTAGTATCATTGTAAAAATGCAAAAGTGCAACTCTTTTGTGCACCATAACAACAACTTACTCCAGAGTTGCAATAACGTTCACGATTTATGGGAAAAAATAAAATTTCGCAATTTTACACCTTCTTGTTGCATCGGATCGTGAATACCCCTAATGCATAATCTATGTGTGATATAGGATTTCACCAAGGAATTTTTAATTGAGTTTCTACTGGGTAGTTGCATAGGTACATACCTACAAACAGATATTCTAGATTATGGATTTTAATTATGTAAGTCAGGAGGGTAATATGTACATACATACATACGTATAGATAGAACCTAGGTACGTACGTATGCGTACACATATTATGGAAATTAAATGGAATTTTATTTTATCAACATTCTTGGAGCCGTTTTTGAGAATAAGTTTTATTCGTTTTTTTTAACATTTGCATGGGTTGTATCGTTTTTTGTTAAAACAAAATAGTTTTTTTTTAAGTTTCAAAAAATAATTTTTCCAGAAAATAGAAAACCGAAAAAATGGTTCTGATAGAGGTACCAAAGATAACCATGAAAAAAATATCAAAAAGTACATTTTCGCTTCATAAATTAACTAATTTTTTAAAATAAAATATCGTTGGAGACGTTGTTTTGCTGACGACACTACTGTCAGCTTCTCATATTCGCTACCAGATAACGTTATTGTTTTTTGGGTGTATAGCTAGTGATCTCGACATCATTCCTCAATATGTAATAAAATATCGTATACATACATTTAATGCTTCAATAGCTCGATACTGTCTCATGTAAAGCGTAACCACCCTTCCGCACATTGCTGCGATCAATGAGCGGATGACACTAACATCTTAGAAATCCAGCAACTTTAAGTTGTCGGTATGTGCGTCACATATTACCACCTTTCGTAGACTGATCACATATTCGGCACCGCCTTAAACGCTGAAAGTACTCGACTTGGTCCAATCTTCTCACATCTGTCTTCTACGGACCGCATTTAATGATTAAGCTTAAGCAAAATAAAGTAAACAAATACTCTGACAAAAGTGGTATTGGATTCTTTGACTTCTGCCTATCAAGTACGATACAAATTTTAGATACATACATATATATTTGAACAAAAAAAAATCATCGGTTTGATTGTTAATTATCTATAAATCTTTTGAGAAATAAAAAAAATAGTAAACGATAGTTTAAGCGCTTAAGTTCTATTTAAGAACTTATGTGACAGTTTACGCAGAGGAAAAAGTAGCCCTTTAGCGTTTTAAGTTGAACATAAATATTTATATCAGAAATCGGGCCTTAATTACTTACTTATGTCCTTGGATGTGTTATTTCCGTGAGGTTCCTCTTGCGGGGCATATGGCCCCCACTACTCCTACGCGCAATCGTGTACGGTTTTTGGAGATATAGCTCAGCTCTCTCCAACTCTGTCTTAGTTGTGCTGATTCCTCTTCGTCCGTTCTTCGCCAAGAACTTCTAGGTTAATCCACAGTCTACCTCGCTGCGTAAGGTGCTTCCATTGCAACGTCTGATGCGCAATGCACTCGCGAGTTTGTCCAATCAACTGCCACTTACGTTTTCGTATTATAGAGACGATTGGGGTCCTGACCTGTCATCGCATGAATTCCATCAATGGAGATACGGTTTGGCTAGAAAATCCTCAAAATGTTTAACGAACATTTTCAGCTTTCTTGTGGCAGCGGGTGTTTCTTTAAAAGTGCTGTATCCATGTATCCATAAAGAAGCACGGACACAACATTTAAATGGAGGAGTCGAAGCTGGGTCTTTAGGCTTATAGAGTTATTTCTTGATATTTTGAACAGCATTCCGAATAGCCTTTGCTTTCCCGACTCGGCTGGTTATATCTAGCTTGGTTCCGCCATCTCTACTGGTTGTCCAGAAATATCTATTTGGGTAGATGAGGAAGTTCCAAGGCTGATCCTTTAGCTTTTTTCCACGTATTTGGCTTAAGCTATCTTGTTGCCATTTGATGGAGATCCTTGAACTTATGAAAGAGTAAGCATACGTGGGTCGTCCGCGAAGTTCAGATATTTAAAGAATGATTGCAAATTCCACTGAATTCCTCCATTTGCAGTCGACACGACAAAGCTGCATGCAGCATTTATCACTTATCACCAACAGAGAGTATTAGTGACAGTATACAACCCTGTCTAACCCCACTTTGGATTTCAAACTCCTCTGATAAACAATAAAAGATATCAAGGCTGAACTATGAACAATATATGACCAAATCAGCGTTGCTAGACGTCCCGATTTTCGCGGGTATTTTTAGGACAAAATTAAATGTCCCGCGCGGGACAGGCTCAGTCGCGTTTTTATCTTTCGTTAAAGGTGATTGAACATACGAATAAGTACATGCGATCCAATCAGGCATTTTATTTCAATATATTTGCGCATCCCTCTCCTTCAAATAATTTCTATAGCCATTTAATGTTCATTCAATATACCACCATCAGAAATGTTCTTTCAAAAATTGAAATCTATTTCGTTTTTTTAATGTCATATATTTTACACTCTTATGCAAGCCCGGAAATCAAAAATGAAAAATATTTTCATTCTAAAAATAAGAGTTAAACGCACACAAATATACGAATAAGAGTTTTTTCCAATACATTAAAATTCACCAATACTCGTATGTTGCAAATATAACAAGCGACAGTAAGTTGCAATTAGAAAACAAAAGTAGTGGTAATGAGCTCTATGTATTGTTTCTTTATTGAATTTGTCTGGTAAGTTTAGTTTTTTGTTAAATGGTCGAGAGGGTGTTTCTATTCCAGTTAAAATAGTCAATTGATGATTTATATAAACAAATCAACTCATCTTTGGACGTAAAGCCTAGTACGCTGCTGATGCGAAACGAAAATTTTCAGTGGTCTCCACTAGGATAGCGAAATGCTAACGAAAACCACAGCGGAAAAATATTTGCGGAGAGTTCTGTAAACTGTCAAGGACAATTGACAAATTGTAAAAAAGAGATTTTAGTCACCATATTACTTTTAGATGGATTTTTTCTTGTCACCCAATTAATTTTGATGTTATTTTTTTTCGAAATAATTCTTGGTTTTGAAAATGGTTTGGTTACACATAGAGGATTTAAAATAAGACTTAGAACCGTTTAAATGATCCAAATTAAGCAAATACTTTTGGATTTATAATCTCCTTTATCTGCCGATTTGATGAAATGTCTATCAATTTTAAGCCGCTCTTTAATTCGATAACTACGCGCTTCGTTGCGATGGTGTAAACGGTTTTGAGTTCTAATTTATGATTTCTTACCAATTCCGGATACCATTTTCAAGTACAAGAATTATTTCAAAAAAATTACATCTAAAAGTAATTTGGTGACAAAAAAATTCCATCTAAAAGTAATTTGGTGACAAAACTACTTTTGGTTTTGTTGATGCTTCCTTTGATAGTATGAAGTGTTGATTCTAAAAAGTTATCGGTCGCCTTTATTGGACAACCCGTTCCAAAGATACACTCCAAAAGCTTGAAAATACTTTGGAGTATATCTTTGGAACGGGTTGTCCAATAAAGGCAACCAATATCTTTTTAGAATCAACACTTCATACTTTCAAAGGCTTTCCAAATAGAGAGCTATTTTGTGGTAGACACCGTTTAAGATGGCCTTTTTACAACCAAACTTTATTGTGGTAATTGGTTCAGCGGTAGGCCGCTGACCTGGATACATCTGTTCCGCCAGGTCGGAAATTCATATTTGTACTGACAGTAACGGGCGGTCGATTTGGTTTTTTCTTTGTGGCATTGAGTTAATTTAAGTGTTGAAAGTATATGTAGTTAGAAATGGTGTGTTTTTGATATATAAGTGTTGTCAAAGGTCGCATAGAATTTAAAAGTCGGAGTAACAAATGGATTTTAAAAATCGTGACATGGACAGTTCATTGCAGAACAAACTACTGAATCTTGTTTATAATATTTTTATTCAGTAGTCACTTAAAATAATTTAATTTTAAAAGAACATAGGTTATCTTTAAAGTTTTATAGTTGGCTATAATAAGCAGTGCAAATATAGGTCCGCTATTATCTTGTTCGCCAATAAGATGTGAAGAGTGTGCTTCTTTCCAACTTCCCATTTTCATTTTGCAGATTTAGTTTAGTCGATTTTGAAATCGGATTTAATACAAAAATTAGAATTGAATTTATTTTGAATACTTTAATACAGAAAATGCAGAGGAAAACTAGACATTAGAGAAAACCCAAAACCAAAGAAAAATCATATAAGCAAAACAAGTAAGCTAAACTTTTTTTTACAAAAAAAATGAAATGTCAAAATTTCGCAAGCAATTAATGTGCAGGTCAATTAAATTGAGAACGAAAAGAAATCTAGTACAGCTATCTACTAAAATTATACATTTCGTCGTTCAGCAGCGTACTGAAAAACGAAAAGTAGATCGAAATTTTTCGTTCATGATTTCGTCGTGTCATTTTTGTATGGGATTTTTCGTTTCGAATCAGCAGCGTACTAGGATTAAAAGGGAGAAATTCTCAAGATAACAGAAATGGCACCAGCTCTTTAAGCAGTTCCCAAAAAATGCTTCGACGAATATGTTTAAACTCGTCTGCTTCATATTAAGTGTCCCAACTTCTAACTGCTTTACCGAACGCGTGTTTTCGCAAACGAATTATAAATGGTCGGATGTCAGAAATGCTCCGTAAATTTAGTGAAAGCAGAACCAGTAATCCAATTCAATCTGAAGCACACTTGTGAAGAATTCTTCAAAAATATAACATCGAAAAAAATTAAACTTTGAAAAAGTCAAATCTTCAGACAAGTACATATAAGTAAATAACTTATTTTATTCACAAGAAACGGAAAATATAAAAAAAAAACTAAAAAGCTTTTGTTTCAAGCCTACATTTTCTGTTTGTTTAAAGATAAATTTTTTCTTAAGGGGTATGCGAATGAATGAAAATACAATGATAATCTTTTTGCAAACAATCAATGGTCTGGCTCCACGAAAAAATAGTGGAGAGTTCTCCACATAATATACTCCAATATTTACAATGGTCAACAAAGTTTTTGTTATACAGGGTGCGCCAGAGAAACTTACTTATTTGAAA
Organism: Philhelius pedissequus; assembly: GCA_910595825.1. NCBI lineage: Eukaryota > Metazoa > Arthropoda > Insecta > Diptera > Syrphidae > Philhelius > Philhelius pedissequus. The sequence goes on from OU343161.1 coordinate 167,050,094, forward strand.
GGTCAATAAAAACAAAAGTTCTTCAATTATTGTTTTAATTTTTTTTTTATTTGAGAATACAATATCCCAATTTTTTTTTCATGCAGTCTTGAAAATGACATCGGATAAATAGCGACCCCCATTGCGCATACACTGATGAAGTCGATTTTTGAAATTCGTCTCCACTCTTTGCAGCATATCAATCGGTATGTTGGCAATGGCGTCGCGGGCAACAAAATCGCGTTCAGTCAATTCTTGCACAACAGCCAATTTATAGCGATGAAATTGAAGGTCTTCATGGAGAATTCATCGAACACTGGTGTCAGAAATTCCCATAGCAGCTGCGTGTTTGCGAGCCGAACGCCGGGGAGAACGCACAACTGACTGCCTCACTCTTTCGATATTTTCCGGAGTTATGATGGTCCGTTGAAGTCCATTTCTGGGTTTAGCGACACTTCCACACTCCCGAAATGAGTTAACCCACGACAGAATCGAATTACGGGCAGGAACGAGTCTGTGAGGTGGAATTTCAAAGCGAGCGCGGGAGGCACGTTGCGTAGCAACAAGTGAGCGACCGTTAGAAAAGAAGCTCTCGAATGCCCGCCGCTCTCTAGACCAGAGCATGATGGCAACTGACTGGAGGGAGAACCAAACGTGGGAACTCCCCCCTCCAGATGCGCCTCCTCTCGCCCCTCTAACCGCCCAAATCACCGCGCGGGAATTTTTTCAAATAAGTAAGTTTCTCTGGCGCACCCTGTAGAAGAAAAATATACTCGTAGTGTCCCGAAGTTTTTTTGTGTGCTGATTTCGAATCCGAACTCTGAATTGTTCCAGTAAAATTGTTGTTATTATTGTTTTATTATAGGTAGATACTGAAAAAAATATTGATGTTTTTTGTTTTGTAGCGCTGTAGTTTTTTTTATTACAGAAAAAATTGTTAAAAAGAGTACGTACTATTTTTATATTTTTTTCTTAAAGCTTAATTCTTTCCAATATTTTTTGTATTACTTGGGAAAACTTTAACATGTAAGTAATTGACATTAGTGGGCTATAGAAAATTTCAGGATTTCGAAATCCACTTACTGAGTCCAACTACAGCTAAGAAGCATCTAGTAATTAGAAAGTTGCACAAAAAAAATCAGGTGTTGCTGTGTCGGAACGCACAGGCATAGGTTTCAACTTAAAACGATCTTTATTTCAGCAAGTCGTTTTATTGTCAAAGATTGAAATGAACACAAAATTAAATCAAGATTCCCATACAATATTACCCACTATGAATTTTTAAACCACCTCAGTATTCAAGCCAATAAAACAAAACAAGATCATTCAAATCGCTCAAACCGTTTTTGAGTCTCAACACTTCCCTCTTTTTACACTTGCTTCCCTTGTGTGTGATCTTAAACGTTTTATGTCAAAAAATTTAATTAAAATCTGTTAGCGGCTTATGAGGTGAAGAATTACAAACACACACACACCGGAATTTTATACGTTAATGATTTATTGGGCAACAAAATTTAATTGTTTGTTTTGTACTATACATGATATTTTTTATATAACTAAAATTAATATACGAAATATTTTTTAAATTTAAATAATTTTAATATACTATAAAGGAAATTATAAAATAAAAGTGGAATTATTATCACGACCCAGATTTTATTGTAATAAGGTTGTGAAAGCAATGTTTGAAATCTAAAAAAATTAAGAGTATCTTATAAGAAATTGAATATTATTAAATTCTAGAATATCCCTTTTTAAAATGCCAGCAGGCAGCAGTCATCTGCAGACATCGTTGAATTAGATTTGCATTGGTACTATGGATGAATTGCCCTAAAGTACTCGTACTTTGTTACATAAGGTTACAATTAGTTAACAAAACCAAAACATTGTAGGGAGTTATTTTTTTGGAATCGACTCTTTTTGGCGTTTGTTCGTAGGGCAACAAGTAATCGCAAGGCTTCTGAAAGAAAATATAATAACTATTTATTTTTTATATTTTTAGTATCGCTGGTTTCCTTATCGATGTCACATTCCCTGTCCACTGAGGAAAAATGTGTTCTGAACTGTGACATAAAATCCTATATGCCGGTGTGTGGTACAGACGATGAAGGTGAAACAAGGACCTTCAACAATCTATGTATTTTGAAAACGGAAAATTGCTTACGCAATTTAAGTAAGTTGCACACAAATGTTGTCAGACTTTTAGTTATTGTACTAATTTTCATAATTTTATTTAAAGGTTTCCAAAAGACCGCTGATGGACCGTGCCCTTAGAACAAGGCAGATTATATGGAATTTAAATTATAATTAATATGATGTATTTATATTTTGACCTAAAGATTTTATTTAAATCTAAGCAGCGTAGTCATGACCTAGGGCAATGTATACAACGCTTCGGCATCAGCATCATCATCAATATTATTATCATCATCATCATCAGTAGCGGTTGCAGGAGCAGAAAAGAATTCAAATTAACTTTTCTCAATAGTAAGGCCATTGTTCGATTGGCAGCAATTTAAATTCAAACAAAACAACAACAAATCTTTACTTCATTCGTCATTTATATAGCTAGCGATGTATATGGAGCCAATTTACGTGGTACTTGTGTGATATTCTTAAGTTTGATCAATCATGAATGTAGATTTGCATAATATACGTTTTATTTTTGTATATTTAATGAATACTTATTAGAAAATATTAACGGAAAATAAAAAAATAAAATAAAACAAATCAAATATACCTAACTCTGTAAGCAATTAAATTGTTTACTATTATTTTCGAGATGATGTTAATGGACTGAAGGTTGAAAGGTAAAATCGTACACAAGCAATGAAGTTGTCCTGAAATAACGCCAATCGAAATAAGGCCATATTTCATCATTTGGCCTTAATTCAAATACGGTCTTTTAAGATAAAAAATGACTCAAACGAAATAATACTTAATAGGTATACAATTTTGTGTAGATACAACAATTATTAATGTACTGAAATTTCACCGCCAACTGTCAGAATTCTTAAGCTTAGTGGACATGATTGGTAGATCTTACAATAGAATACGGTTCATGGCCAATGTCCATCAAACATTGAGGAAAAAGCATGCATTTTTTTCGGAAACGAAATAGTTTAAGCACTAATTGAACAATGATCGACAATATAAGCAACTTAAAAATCAATTAACGAGATAAACCAACGTGCGCGCAGTTACATTATAGTTCGGTGTGATTCAAACTGAAGAACTTCTTTGGGGCGATCGTTCGATTTGTGCCAAAACACAAACTTTTAAGTTGCTCGAATCGCGGACTGAATAGTTTTTGCATGTGCGCGCACTCTCATATAAGTCCATGGTATTCACTTTAGCAACCAAACTGTTGAAAAACTGTAAGTTGCATATGTGCGCGCCTGGCATTATAGCTCATAGAATTTCATACGAATAAATATTTTACGGCGCAGTATCGAGCAGATCCTCTATAGTGCAGTTCCATTCAATGCGGTTTGTCTTCTCAAATTGCTTTTTTGTAGATCTAAATAAAAAGATGAAAACAAACTCCGTTTATTTATAACTATCAATAAAAATTGAACACAAAACGAATATTGGCCTTAGTTAGTCAAAAATAAAAGTAAAACCTAATTCATTCCATAGATATTGTTTTTTCTTCAAAATGGAAATCGAAATTTGTTAAAATTGATTAATTGACATTAGGGGTATGCAAAATTGCAGATATAGGTGGAATTTTAAACGAACTCCAGAAAATAATTGAGCAAAGAATATAGTTTTTAATAGTAAAAGTCAGAACTTTTCAGAAGATCAGCTTATAATTTATTAAAAAATGGAATTATCTAAGATCTTAAAAATATAAAATGACCAACTATAAAAAAAAAAGAAAAAAAAAAGAATCAAAAACATCGATTTGTCTTACGAATGAAATTAATACTTATAACACTCCATGAACACAGCCATTGAGATTCAACCCAATTATCAATCGTACCAACAAAACTAACAAAATCAAATTCGAGACTCGAATAAACGTCATCTAGCCATCCACCGTAACTTCTACTTTAGCTTTTTATCGTGGCGAATTGTATGTAAAATGCTACGACGGATAAATTTCCCAATAAAACACAGCTAATATTGTCAGACCTAAAAAAGTCTGACAATTATCTACCAATGACTGACAATTAATTATGCGTGTACACGGTTAGTAGAAAATCTACCGATCTCTTACAATTTATTGTCAGAAGTTGGCTGAGAATTTATTGTCAGATAGTTGGCTGAATACCTACTAATAAATTGTAAGAGATTGGTAGATTTTCTAGCAACCGTGTACACACATATTAAAGCTATTCCCAGTTGATTTTTCACAATGTAAGAGCCGAAATTGGATTATAATTCTCGTGACTAGCTAGTACAGCAAAGTAAAACATTTTCACGAAAACGATACACACTCCAACTTGATTTTATTTATTTTAATATGGAGGGATTTTCACATCTGTGTTTTTTCTGTCAAAAGCCTACAAGATACAAGGAGAAAAAGAAAAACAAAAATTACATTACTAAAAAAATACTTCAATGCTCTCTATGATTGAATAGACGTACTAATTATCGGAACTCAATTATACTTCGGATGAAAAGGAAAAGTAATTCGTAGTTTGTTCTTATTGTTGTTTTCCTTGTAAAATGTTTACTTTGCTGTACTTGATAGTCACGAGAACACGGCTAATAATAGAAATTAATTCATAATATTAATAATATATATAAATATATATATTTATCACAACTAAAAAACAAAACTTTAAAACGCGTTTTGTTTCATTTAACTGAAAAATAACTGTAAACATATATTTTTTTATTATCAGAATCATTTTTCTATAACTATTCATTTTAACAAAGAAAAAACAGCGATAATTCAAACACTTTGAGTGCGAGTATTTTTGATATACATTTCTATCTGTTCAAATTTACTTTAAATTATCTGACAATAAAAAAAATTGTTTGATGCAAAAAAACTACATCTTACTATATTTTCGTTGTCAGAAACGTCAGCCAACGATAAAAATTGTGAGGATTGGCTACAAATTGTGTGTGTACACGATTATCAGATACCTTACAATTTTACGTCATGAATTTAATTGCCAGATAGAATTTCTGACAATTAATTGTAAGATTACACAATTGTAAGCTAGCGTGCACACGATTATAGGATTTCTTACAATTAATTGTCATACAATGATCTTACAATTAATTGGAAAACAAATTTTCTGACAATTTATTGTAAGTTTACAGAGTTGTAAGACATTGTAAGCATTTTATCACTGACAGATCTGACAATATTGTAAGATTTACCAATCGCTTTAGTTTGACGCCACCAGGTACTACAAATTGAATGTGACTGTAGCGTGGATTTAGGCCGCCCGAGGCAGAACCAATTTTTCCCGCCCCTGATTACTTTTTTCTAATGCATTTAATAATTTTCGCCACTCTTAAGTAAATATATGTATATGTACAGGAGCCGCGAATTTAACCTTCTTATGAAATATTTGTAACCCATAGATTAATTTTGTATTCATACATTTATTGACTAACCCTGTGCTGCTTAATAGTAAAATACACCTCTTTTCCAAATATTAACCAGTAATGACCGTATTCAATATTATCTCTTAAAAGTTGCCATGTTTTTGCAGCTTAATAAAAGTAAGGAAATAAAAAAAGCTAAAAAAAACCACAGCATATCTGAAATCGAACGTTGCAATTATTTGACATAACCATTTGAATGAAGGAGTTACCAATACAAAGTTAAAAAGAATTTTCTGTTTTTAACGAAAAACAGTACCACTTTCTTGTTGCTTCGGAACTATTTTTCATATTGTTTCTATTTTTAAATATGTCTTATATTTCCTGCTTCATACATTTTGACCAGCAACCAGAATTTCCCAAATTAAACCGCCATGACCAGTACATTCTACAACTCCAATAAGCTATAAAAGGATTACGTTTTGTTGTTGTAATGCAAATAAATAGTTGATCTGATCTGGATCACAGGGAAAATAAAATACGGCTAATATTAGTAAGTGTCATCAATTGTTAATAATTGAAATTTAATAACAAAAGCATATAATAACCTAAAACATTATTTACAGTTTATCTGTACTCTGTACTCTGCTTTGTTGTTTTGTTTTACTGGAATACTGAATTTAAAACTGGAACGGTAGCCGCATGTGTGTGGGTGTAGTGTGCTTATTGGCTTCTTGTGAATAAAAGTTATGTTGGCCATCTATTTGTAGAATGAGTAGATATGTTATAGTTATATGTGCTCTATGCAAAATTAAAACAATTCTATCCCACGGGAACCATACACTTTACCGGAATAAAAAGTAGCCTCTTTGCTAGGCCATACAATAATATATCTCTGTGCCAAATTTTAAAATAAGCTTTTGAATCAGAGTTACTACTACTAAGGAATGGCTAACTATAATTCCATTTGAACTTTTTTAATATTTGTTTCAAAGAAGTTTTTCACAATATTTTTATTGCGATTATAGGTACTATAAGACAAGTTATGCATTCGTCGAAAAAAAAAGTTTTGAGATAACAATCAAACATGACATTACGATGATAGCGAAGACGAAAAAACATGGTCTAAAAATTCTGTCCGTCTGTATGTCTGTCTGTCTGTATGCATATATAGACACCTACAGCCCAAACGGGTGGGCCGAATTCCTTCAAACTTGCTATATAGAGTTTTTTAGGTATTGTACAGAGGGGAAATTGAAATTTTTTTTTAGCTCAAAAAATAACGGTACCTGCCATATAACCGTTGCGTTCAAACCTATTTTTCTCAAAAACGGCACTAACGATTTTGATAAAAAAAAAATCAGTGCGGCTTTTTAGCTACGACCGATCATATGGTTGAAAAAAAAATTAGAAAAATTTCTAAAAACGGTACTTTCCATAGGACCGTTTTTTTTGCTTTCGACTATTTCATAAACGGATCAACCGATTCTTTGGAAATTTCACCCATATATAGGTTTAGGTTGCCCAAATTATACCGCGTACCAATATTCTTAATTAGTATTTTTTCGTATTTTTAAAACCATTAAAAAAAAAAAAAGATTTTAATTTATATTTCGAAAACTGCTCAGTAATTTTTTTTAAAACTTATATTTATACGTATTTATTGAATAACTATGAATTGGGGTTTTTGAATTTTTTCGAATAATGTTTTCAAGAAGTTAAAAAACAAACTTTTTTTCTCAAAAACCGCTCCACAGATTTTTAAAATTTTTTTCTCATAAATTCAAATTTATCTAACAAATAAAATGGCGTACTTTTTTTGAGCTTAAATTGATTTAAGTATTTATTTCACAATTTTGAGTTATTTTTTCTTTAATTAAGCCGATTTAATATTTTGTTTTTAAGTTATATTATAATATTTAAGACTGTCATACCAATTTTTTTTAGAAACAAATTAAAGATATTTTGTATACATATATAAAAAATGAAGTAAAAAACTGCTTTAAATATATAATATTTAAATTTGTAACAGTAATCTTTTGCATTCGATGTGATCGAACATAAGAGCAAATTCGTGCGATCCAATCGTGCATCTTATTTTTTAATAATATTCATTTTTTCTGCAGGTGGCAAATAAAAACTTTATTGACAACGCATCAGTTGAGAAACTTTAAAACAGAATTTGTAGCCATTAAGTTACGAAGTAGAAGTTCAAAAGAAAATAACCAAGAATTGCGACTTACAGTCACGCGCTGTGTAATACCTGACTATTCTACTCTTTTGATGTGCACAGGTTGACAACTATTTTTAGAATGAAATTTCCTACTGGTTTGACAAGAATGCGTTCATATTCTTAAATATGAGTCAATCAAGCCATGATTGTCCAGCATATTTTAGAATGTCAACCCCCTTATCGCGTAAGAAGTATATCTTTGATTCTTGATATTTATAGAGTTAAATTTTCTTGACCCAGAATTTAATTACAATCTGGCCACCAGGGCAACTGTTTTTTTTTTTTAATTTGGGCGCAACAACAGGGGTTATTACTACCCTTAAAATGCTAAACGCAGCACGAGCGATTAGGTAAATGGGATAGGATTAGACAGAACACGCCGATGCAAATTGGTTTTTAATGTTTGAATATCTCAATGGGAAGGAAAAATTCGGTCGGGCAGGGCATTCCACATTCGTGTGGTGCGGTTAAAGAATGAATCCCTATACTTCAGAGTAGGTCCGAAGTTGGGCTCAAGGGTAAACTGATGGGCATTCCTAAAGCAGCGCGAGTATTACGGGAAGCGGAAATATAACTGGCAATTTCCTTAGAGCACTGTCTATAAAAAATACCGATATACCAATGAAAGGCATGAAACATTGGAACGGTGTTCAAGAGGAGCAATTTTTTTTAGTTATTGTTCTATCCCCCATTATTTTTAAAGTTCTTCTTTGGATTCTGTCCAGCAGACTTGTGGGCTCCTATCCATATATGACAATTGTACTCAATTTTTCGGCGAATGATGGCATAAATTACAGCCAGATCAGAAGTGGAGATATATTTCTTGCGTAATCGTCACAGGAAACCCAAAAAAACTTGCAGCGTTTTTAGCGACATCGAATTTGTGGTAATTCCACAAAAGGTAGGCAGTGCTGCACATACTGAAAATTGAAAGTAGTTCGTTTTTCTAAATGCAAGGGCCGCTTATAGACAACGGGGTTGGGGAAGAGTCCCGCTTTGACGACAAAAGACAGCATTGCGTTTTTAAAGCATTAAATACTACGCAGTTTTTCCCCCATTATACAATGCTGTCGAAATCAAGTTCAAGTTCCACATCCGAAGGACATAGGTGTGAATCTAAAAACGAATATGAAAAGCTGAGAGTACTATCGTCAGCAAAAAAAAAAACAATATATTGGAATTGGATTAAATGTTTCAGGCAAGAGATCATTGATGAAAATTAGAAAAAGAGACGGAGACAGAACGGAGCCCTGGGGCACACCAGCATTTATTTTGTGAATATCAGACTTTAAACCGTCAAATACAACTTGTATTGAGCGGCCCGAAAGGTAATTTCTAATCCAACGAAGAAGAAATTCATTAATACCAAATGCACGCATTTTCGAGAAGAGAGCTGGGTGCCAAACTCTATTAAATGCTTTTGAAATATCAAGTGCAATAATCTTACTTTCGCCAAAACGATGTAAAGATTTGTAGTACTGTTCTATGAGCTATACCATCAGATCACCAGTTGACCTTTTGCCATACTGCCGGTAAATAAAGAGCTTTCGTTCTTCAAAATATGTCTTAAGCTGATAATTAATCAGCGTTTCTATGACCTTCTAAAAAAGGAACGTAAGTGCAATTGGACCTTGGACGGTAATTAGAGGGTGTCAAAGATTCGCTTTTTAGAGTTAGGTTGGACAAATGCTGTTTTACGTCCACTCGGCAAGCGAACAGTAGAAGAGGATAGATGAAAAAGATTGCGCAGTGGATTTGTCAGCGTAGCAGAACACTTCTTTAGAACAATTGGTGAGATACTATTTGGGCTGAATTGTTAACCACGGTGTTGCCAAATTGCCACAACTATGTACTACTTATAACATATATTAATTAAGTCTGCTTTTACACTAGAGCGATTTTTATGTGGTTTACCATTGATAAAAGGTATCGGTTTTGCTGAGTTAAATCCTTCCATTGGGAAGGGGGTTGAACTTGTCTATTATCATCAGTGAACACGACTAATGACAAAGAGTATCATCTTCATCTTGCAGGTTTTTACAGCAGCCAATAAGTCCTCAAAGTGCAAGTCATTGTTTTGGTTAGGCGCGAATTAGTAAACATTGTTTGATACCGCAACGGTGGGTTTGTCTTTATCCGCAAGTGTACAGAGTAGGGCTGAAGCGAATCATATGTATTCGTTACTCAGTAACGGGTATTCAATTCAATACCGAGTTACGAAACGTTACTAACTAAACAATCTCTTAATAATTGTACGATTTTGTTACTCGCATAATTTCGGTATTTATTGCAAATTGAAACCATACATTTGAAAAATTCATTAAACAGTCTTGCATGATTTACGTATCTATTGCAAGCTTGTACACATACACTTGAAACATTCGCATTAAACAATATGTCGTTACTCCTATGATTTCGGTAACTCTGTTACAAGTTGGAAACCATATGCGATATGCGAATACGAATAGGTATTAGATACGGACATACGGATGAAATGATAGATGGAGAAATATTGATAGGCTATCCAAGATACCTTAGATAGTAGAGGGTTAATTTTCGAACGACCAAAACCGGATAGGTTTACTTCTGTCAGTCATAAGAGCTGATAAAGAAAAACAATTGAAATTTTAAGTGAGGCTGTAATTTCATATTTAAATAAAGTTTTTTTTAGAAAATTAATTAAAATTTTAGATCATGGCTAATTTGGATATATCAACCGAAGAGAAGGAAGATGATATAATAGGTATTTTAGCAAAAATGATTTTATTATGTATTAAATTATTCTATTTTCCTTTATTTCAACAGCAATAAATGGAATGTTTGTGGTAAATGATCTTCTTGGTAGATCACCCATTTCAAATATATTTCTTGAGTTGCCCAATGAAACTCCAGAAAGGAATCTGAACTCTTATGAGGGTTTGATTCCAGGATACACGAAGGATGAATTTCGAGACCATTTAAGAATGAGTCGAATTAGTTTCGAGGTATAATTTTATTTATAGAGTTAATATCAAACTATATGCATTTAACTTTTATTGATTTAAGGATCTTTGGAAAAATGTGGGAAACCGTAAGTGCATTTGTGGCCTGGAGCTCAAGCTTTTGTTTACGGTGTGGACACTAAGCAAGCAAGTGTTTCTTGTCTGCGGGAGACAGTTTTACCTTAGCAAAAAGTTCGGCACATAATTTGTTCTGTTAAGTCCTGAAATCCTATGCTTGTGCGAACCTTTCGGTTTATATAATCGTCTTTTCCTTTTTTCTCCGGATCGATTAAAATATGTGTTCCATCTATAACTCCAATAACTTTTGGAAACCCATTTTTGGCGAGAAAGAAGTTACTAGTAGCCACCATCCGTTTCTGGTCAGGCCAAACGATAAATTCTGCAGCCAAATTGCTTAAGAAATAAGTTACCCTTAGAACTATTCGGCTAACTGTTGCAATGCAGATATTGAAGCGATCACCAATGTCTCTAAAACAGCTGGCTTCATGTCCGGCAAACCAAAGAAATGCAAGCATAGTTTCGAACCAGACAGCCGTTTATCCAATCGAAGTTCAACAAAATATTTAGATATCTTAAAACGCTCCACTAGAATTTTGAAGATCTTTGTATTCAACTTAAAATGAGTTCGCAATTCCTCTTCACTGTACATTGGAACAACTTCTGCATAGTTTTTCATTGCGTTTCTTTGGTTGCGGAGCGGCTGGATCATTTTTGTTCATTTAATTGCAGTTGTAAGAGTTCAATAATATTGTAGTCGTCGTACTCGTGAACATCGTCGTCACTGCTATCTTCCTCTTCATTTATTAGAATTAATAATCCTTTTCCATTTAGTTCTTCCGCATGGCTCATTTTAAAATATTCCTGTTGATTGATAAATTTCTGTTATCGGATCTGACATTTACCCAGAAAGGTCCCAAATGCGTTTTTTTACTTTTCATTTCTGGTTACAAATTACAACAACAACATCAAAAAGCTCTAGCCCAAACTTTTTCCCAAACTTTACCCAAAAAGTAAAGAACCAGACCTAATGTACATAAAGAAAATCTATAGAAAATCTCCGATATCCGGACGCTGAACCATTGTTTTTGTTGCTTTATTAAAATGTGGAAAAATAATGAGCAGACATTTTGTTAAATCATTAACAATGTAGGTACTTTTGCATTTGTACTAAATGTACACAATAGGTGTAATTGTATAAAAATTTGTATCTAATATAAATATTTCTTTTGCATTTAATTTATTTCTTTCAGGCATTTAGCATTGTAGCTACCTACATTTTGTTGTTGCTTCATGACATTTAAATGTTCGAAACTTAATTGTTGTCAATTTTTGGCGGAAAGTGGGATGAGTCGGCAAGTAATTCGAGTCATCTCACTTTACTCACTAAGTACTCGACAAATGAGTGCCCGCTTTCACTGTACTTATATGAAATATGAAAGACCGCGACCCTGTGTCGCCATAATTATAGCATCATTTAAATTAATAACCGATACGAATTCATAAAATATGTACTTAGGGTTATGGAGCAATATTTCACGTGGATAATAAAACTTGTTAAAAAATATTCAACAATTAATTTATTAAAAGAATCATAATATTTCACTTCGGTTTAAATTCTCCCTGCAATTTTTTAAAATGCTGCTTAAAGCTCCCGAAATGGTCTAAGTCATCATAAAATATGTGGTCCTCTTCAAACTCATCTCTGTGATAAATGTTGTGATAACCTTTAACTGCTTGGCCACTCCTCCGAAATTTGTTTTCGTTGAAACTCTTTTCATTCTCACCAATAAAATAAGGATTCTCGTTTGGGGGCTTATGTATTGCTTTGTGAAAGCTATTAATAAGGTCCCAGAATGGTTTTATAGACTGCTTAACAATTACGCTATTTTTCTCATATATAATGGCACAACTAGGCATTGGTTTCGATTTACCTTGCAGTGTGATGTTGCGTGGACATTTTAATATTAAGCTACCACTCAGCTTCGATGTATCACAACCCAGAGATTTTAAAACGTCAACTTTTGGCAAACTATAATACGAAACTGTATTATCTTCAATCACAATTGACTTTATTGGTTGTAAATAATAAATAATGCCAATAAAAACTTGAACGTTAAATACGACGATCATGTTTGAAATATTGCCATATACTGTGATCTCTAAAATTATGCAATTCAATTATATAGTAGTGACTATGTGCTGCTTGGTTGAAGACGGAAATAACAGATAGTGTTCCGTAAATTTAAATTGGTCATAACGAAAAACCACAATTTAATTATAATGGCCAATAAAACTTATACCTTAAGGTAACTGTTGAGATTTTCCGCACTAAATAAATTAGATATTATTATTATTAAGACGTTGGGTTCCTCTTCCTAGTGACAAAATTAATGATGGATTGCAATTCGATTGATTAAAATTTTTCACAAAATCTCTTCCAATAGCCAATAACGATTAGTAAAGTGAGTAAAACAGTGAAGTGTTTTAATGTCAAAAATTTGTGGAAACTTCATTTTCATTATATCGAAGTCTGCGGTATTCTGTCTATTGTTTGGAATTAAAGAAAAATTTTGTTACGTTTGTGTTGCTTTTCATCGTATTCCATTTGCCGCGAAAATCTGTAGTCACCGAAATTATTATACAAATTTTTTGTCTGTTGTGCATTCTAAAGATTCAGATGTCACAAATTATATCTAAATATCGAGAAAATGCGGCCAAAATGAGGTCAGATAAATGACACAAAGACACACTAAGGACGTCGCTCACATTGTCCTTCGTTTACAATCCTGGGCCAGTATTGGGATCACAGATTTCTATATTCTACTTAAATACCCAACCTCGCAACAAGAAGTGAAGTCTCAGCCGCCAAAAAAAATGTGGGTTGGTTAATGACAAATTGCACTTAATCCACGAGTTAAAGATAAACCGCCGCTAAATTGTGTTTTTAATATTGTTGTTTGTGTTTTGCTTTTGTTATCTACTTGGTGAAGACCATTAAAAACTTTACATTACTACTCATTTTTATTTTTCGGCAGAACGTATTAAAAACGAAATATGTATTCGCTTTGAGTTATTTTCAAAGGCGAATAATGCAAGACAATGTTCTCCCATTTGGCATTTTGACATATCCCAAAAATGTTGGCAGTTCAGAATAACGATATCACAAATTTCACTTCTTCAAAAAGTGTTGATTTGTTGCCCTTATCTGGAAATAATTATTTTCCTTGAACTCAAATGAATATTATGTACAAACATATGTATGTGTGTTTTCAATTGATGCTGGCTGCGAAAATAGAGAAGATATTTTTACAATTTATGTACTTAGATACATGTTTTTTTTTCAACCCTTTAAAAATCCCTCCCACTTACGTTTTTATATGCGCTATTAAGCCATGATTTGATTTGAATGAATCAGCTAAACATCTACGACATTTGGTTCCAACAAGACTGCGCAACTTGCCATACAGCGTGCTTAACCATAAATTTATTACGAATTCAATTTGGTGACAGCTTTATTTTCAGAAGTGGTCCTGTTCGCGCGACTTAACGCCTCTGGATTACTTTTTATGGGGCTATGTTAAATCATTGGTTTCTACAGTATTGGAAGTCAATATTCAAGACACCATTGTCGCCATACGACCAAGAGCCCTATTACTGACCACGAGTCGAGCGAGTTTTCATGTAAAATCGAGTCATTTCTCATGAAATGGTATTCCTGAACACTACTCACTAATAATTGGTATTCTTCAACTCGAACTTCAAATGTCAAATGACACTCGAGTGTCATTTGACACTAAAGTGAGCATTTTTATGTGACAAATCATTCATGTTTACAAAGCAATCGAGTGCAGATATGGATCTCAAATGTAAGTACAAACAAACAAACAAAAATAAAAATAGTAACTACATACCCGGATAAGTGCCTCTCGCTTAATAGTAAGGGAGGCGGCCGTAAGATTACCTATCTCATCGGGAGAGTCGAAATGATGGGCACCAATCGATAGAACTTTTTAAAACATTCACAAAACCACTGGTCGGGCAAACATTTTCCGGGAAATTAAGGCGTGAGAGGGTCACTTCCGGTACCGATTTTTCGATGACTACCTATCTCATAGGGGCAGTGAAAACACTTTCTACTAATAGTAGGAGTTTTGCATGCAGAATCTAAAACCATTGGTTGGGCTAAAAAAATTAGGAAATAAATGCTTGACCGACCATTTCAAAAAACCGTTTTTTTGATGAAAACCTATCTCATCGGGAGAGTGGGTAATATTGGTATCAAACGAAAGGTTAGACTGTCCTCTTGACAAATCCGGTGGTCGGGCCAACTTTTTTAGGGAATAACTTATCGCCCAACCACTTTTAAGAAAAAAAACGTTTTTTTTTTTTGTTTAAATTCAAAAGTCTTAAAATAACTTTCTGGCAGACAAATTTATATAAAATTAGCACTGAATGATAGCCTAATTTGCTCTCTATAACGTAGTCGACAACACTTTATCTAAACTATTTATATAGCCTCAAATATGATTTTTTTGTGAATTAAAAGCTTGATTCTTAAAAGGATCAGTTTCAAAACATTCTGTATAACCTAAATTCATTGTGTTTTTTGAAATCCAAGGCAC
This sequence comes from Philhelius pedissequus, assembly GCA_910595825.1. NCBI lineage: Eukaryota > Metazoa > Arthropoda > Insecta > Diptera > Syrphidae > Philhelius > Philhelius pedissequus. The sequence continues at coordinate 167,065,438 of OU343161.1, forward strand.
TTAAAACTAATAAAGAACTTGATGTTTCACCATAAACAACCAAGTACACTCACACTTTCAGCTTCAGCAAATTTTTTAATCAAAATGAAACACAAAAACAGCTACTAATAAAATGCATTTAATGATGTAATTTTTTAAACAATTTTTTTTCAAACAACATAACTGAAAATGATATATGCATATACACATGAAATATTTACATATCTTATACCCAGTAAATATAAATACCTACATGAAATAATATCCATAGATAAATATTTTCTTATTTTATAAATATTTGTTAATGATCATCGGAGTCTTGTTCACAATAGTGATCTGTCTCTTCATCTTTATCACTTAAAATAATATCTTCAACATCAAGAGGTGTTGGCTCTCCTTCAAACCAAAGGGGCAAAAATCTTTCATTTTTTAAAATCCAACCGAAATTTTCAGGCCTATTTACTACACATTCCGATTCCGTTGCATTTACCCACAATGAACTAACAAATAATATTGAATATTGTTATGTAATAAGTTAAATCAAACACATTTTTTTTAACTTCTTACATTTCAACGTAAAAGCGGAATTTTTTTTTAAATCAGTGCAGAAACTTAAGCGTCGAATAAGAAAAATTAAGGTATCTGTATCAAGCTATTTTTTAATAAAATCTAACGGAACACGTGTGAATTAAACATAGATATATATATATATATATATATTTAAATCATAAATATTGATTATTATTATATAAACAGTTAGTACAATACTACATTTTAACTTTAAACAAATTAAAGACATTAACATACTAACCTCGGTTAAAAACTAAAAAAAATATCCTTTTAACATTGTACTAAAATTACTTTTATTATTTTTTAATTTAGTTACCCCTTAGGTTTAAAGGAGAGCCAACACCTCTTGATGTTGAAGATATTATTTTAGTGAAAGTGTTTTCACTGCCCCTATGAGATAGGTAGTCATCGAAAAATCGGTACCGGAAGTGACCCTCTCACGCCTTAATTTCCCGGAAAATGTTTGCCCGACCAGTGGTTTTGTGAATGTTTTAAAAAGTTCTATCGATTGGTACCCATCATTTCGACTCTCCCGATGAGATAGGTAATCTTACGGCCGCCTCCCGTACTAAAAGGACAATTCCCGGGGAAATGTCCCTACTCTCTTATTACAAACAAAAAATTCCCCGAATTTTGTCCTTTTATCTCATTCAAGCAAACTTCGAATATGGGACCAAATATTTGGGGACAGAAGTAGGCATGTCAAAAAGGGAAATTTGTTTCCGATTTGGCGCTCGTTTGTTCCCGAAACTGGAGAATTAAGACAAAATTTAAGTTTTTTACTTTATGGAACTAAAATATAAATACAATTTCAATTATTTTTGAGGTCAAAAACAACGAACAAATCCCATCTAAAAAAAGCAAAGTTGTGTTTTTCGCGTAAAAAATCAAAGCAATATTCTACATTGTTGTAAATGGTTTATTTACGTTTCACTTTATTTTCTTCACTATTCACTTTCACATTGGATAAATTATTTTCTCTTTTTTGTTTGATATGTCAAATACAGTGGAACAATTCTCTTTCCCGCTTTCGAAGGGAAACATATTTTCCCGGGGAATTCATAACTGGAGAATTTTCACGGGGGATATTTAGAATTGGGCTGGTTATAATTTGAACAGGACCGAACAAAATTATTGCGAGTCTTTTTCGCAACTTGCTGTTTTTGTAATTTATTCAATCATGTCGGTGAATAGATGTGCCCCACACTTTAGCAAAAATGTGAATAACACCAACTGTTTTTCGAGTTTATATAAAAAGAAATATATATGCTCACATATATTTTTATATAGTTTTGAAAAATAAATTATTTACAGATTTTGTTTATGCATCAAAAAATTTTATTTATAAAAACAAAGTGTTCTCATAATTATCATAACATTTTTTTAGATATTTTGTTTACAATATTTACATTTTGTGTACAATTTTGGATAAGAACCATTGTGACCATTCAATTTAAAATTAATTTATGTAATTCAATAAACAAAAATAATTAAATAGGTAATGCTTTGAGAAAATTGTGGTTGGTTATTTACATATACATTACATATGTATATTTATTGTATTGGGATAGTTACTTATTTGTTTAACGAAATTCAAATAAGTATGTTTATTTAACGTTCATTTCCCAATTTGAATTATATCATGTTTATGTAGATAGTAATTTATAATCCATTTTTTTTGTAACATAACTTAATTTATAAAAAAAAAATTCTAAAATATTTAAGGTATTAGCAGCAGGATACTACTTATCAATATTTACTAACTTCAAAGCAGTTTATTAACAGTCTGATTCTCTCTCACAATATGACCATTGTGAATGTGTGAAATAGATTTTTTAACTTTTTCGGATTGGATTTTTCATCAAAGTCACAACTTGAAAGATTCACAAAAACATTCGTAATTGTGATCTCCTTTTTAGCAGGTCACAATCAAAAAGTTGCATTTTGTTTGAAAAAAAGTTATCGAATTAAAATAATTCTCACACAGAAATATGTAAGTCATCAGAGCTTTTCGGGCTATAAACCTATTACGGTAGGTACCTTAAACTGTGACAGTTGAGAGCACATGCAAGCTTGTTGGGGTTAAACTCAATTAACACGTTTTCGAAATATTGAATTTGAAAAAAAAATTATTGTTTTTTTTTCAAAAATCCAAAAAAATATTTTTCGAAAATTTTGGTATACAGTATTATTTATAATTCGAGGGACCTTCTATGTAAAAATTTTCGAAATCCGTCCAGCCTTTTATGAGAAACTCGCAAATCAAAAAAATGGTTGTATGGCAGGTACCGTTAATAACAAAATATGTAAAAAAAAATGGTTGACCAAAATGTGGATTATACCTGAACTAGCGAGCACAATTTTTTTTTATCAAAATCGTTAGAGCCGTTTTCGAGATAATTAAGATGATAGAAAAAATTGTAATGTAAATACCGTTATTTTTGGGGCTAAAAAAATTATTCAAAAATCTATTTGAGACAATCACCTAAAAAATCATTTAAAAAATCGGTTCAGCCGTTTAGGCTATAGCTCGTTGTACAGACGAGCTCGTTGGACAAACAGACAGACAGACAGACGTAATTGCGGACCCACATTTTTGGTGTTCTCTATCATCGTTATATCAAATTTGATTAAAAAATCGAGTTCGATTTTTTTTTCAAATGCAAAACTAGCCCTATAATACTCGTACATATGTATGAACATCGCAAGTAAAAATACATGTCATAAATTAAAAATATTAAATATTTTAGTTATTCCTGGTCTCTGAGGATATGAAATAATTTTCCTTGCCTTGCCGAACAAGTAGCTTTTCCTCGTAGCTATCCAACTTTTTTCCTTGCCTTTTCCTGATAATATTAAGGATCCTATTTGCTTTTATATAACGTGATCTTATGTCCAGAACCGTTAAATGGCTTCGTTGGATAATTTTGGCTATTTCGCGAACTGATTTTCCATCCTAGCCATGTGTTATAACCAATTTTCTTATTTCAACAAATGTCAGCTTGCCTTTCGGGCCATTTTAGGGTTCAGGAAAACATTTCAAAAAACAAACTGAATATGAATCGTGATAGAAAATTTACTAAAGCCTATCATAATTTGACGAGAAAAGTACTGTTACTAAGTACTGTCTTTCGGGAAATCTGATCGGCGGGCTTTAAGGGAATATACGGAAAGTTGCTTTGCAATGTAGCCGTTCTTCCTGGTCCTTCGTAATGAGCCAAGATAGTTCCTCCTCGTGGTGAAAGACGGGCAACGTTCAGGAATGTTTAGCTCCTTTTTAATGAGGCTATTCTGCACTGGGCGGCTAATCTATCTGGTTAAGGCGTAGCTCTGAGGTGGTAGCGGTAAGCGGAATGTTCTACGGAACTGGAAACGAAGCCCCTACTTACCAAGATGAGGACGGTGGTCAGTGCAAGAACCGGAAGTGTGGGGTAAAACACTCGGAAGGGGGTGTGGACTGGCCGGGATATAGGTAGGTGGGAATGGCGATACTGCTAGACAGTTAGCCAGGAACATCAGGCCGTCAGAGGTAGAGGTCGCTTGCTTGGGTAGACGATCAGGTCCGGGTAGGCGATCTCAGAGGTTAACAAAGAGTACTTGCTAGGTGAAGCTTACTGATTCCGGTCAGCACTGTGAAGCCTAGCAAGTCGTAAGTAAAGAGCTAGACATAGCAATTAAGGCAACTGCTGCGGCAGTATGTACGTGGTTCGGTAATCACAGGATTAAGTGTGTAGGTAAGACTACATATTTAGGAACAACAGGTCTAGCGGATTGATAGATGTATGGCACTTGTGCTATCATCTCCTTGCGCAAGCAAGGACATATATTATTTCTCTATAATACATGCAGTCCTTGAGGTGGAGGTGGGAACCAAGCTTGCTTGGGGAAACACTTCCACAATAGTAAAGAACGAAAGTTTAATATGGCTAGCTGTGGGATACTAGCCATGTGGCAAGGTCTATATGGCCTTGTTTTTAGTAGAAATACGATGATCCATTATCCCGATGGTGAGGAATAATTTCTACATAGGGTTCCCTTATCCCTACCCTAAGTTGAGTTGCAAAACATAAAAAAGGGCAGGATTATCGTTCCTGGGTAGTCATTCGCCAAAGAAAACCTGGTAGTGCATTCTTCACTTAGGTCGATGAAAAGACTCCAGTAATACCGTAATTCGGTACTGCGGGGACTTGTATCCTACTATTTTCCCGCTAAAGCTCGAAAATACAAGTCTTGGGATGGCCTCTTCGGAGAGCTCGCAGTGGCTGTGGTTAGTATACAATTCGCGTATACTATGAGTTTTTGCTTATAGATAGATGTTTGTTACAAGGAACACTCATGCCTTTTCGTTGAGTCCGTATGTGGGTGGGCCCACCGTGTAATTATGCCTTAACTGTCCGGTGTACACGTTAAATAGAATTCATTGTTCTGTTACTAAGTACTCTACAGTGCATCAGTGAAGTGTACGATTATGTGTGGGGACCGAAATATTTGAGTTGTTTTAGTTTTTTGTCTCCATTTTTTTTTTGTTTTTTTTTTAAATTATAAATAAGATTAAATTAATAAAAAAAAAACTTTACGGTTTCTTTTCAATAAAACAGAGGTACATTTTTACACCCTCCATACATTTTAATAGAGAAATTGAACTGTTAAAATTTTTCCTTTCTTTGTCCGATTATTCGTGGGGGCCACTGTATGTAATGTATTTGTGAATTTTGTACCGTCATGTCATTCAGATTTAAATGAATAATTACCGAGCTGATTAAAATTAACAAATTGATTATTTGAAAATATAAAATGGTAGGTAGATACTTTTAGTTTGATGATGTTCAGGCTGAATAAATAATTGCACTCTAAATAATTTTATTACGGGTCACAATCCAAAAACATATTTTCATAAAGTCGAAAAGAAAGTTATATCGATAATAATAGATAATTCGTTGCGGCACTTTACCCTCAGTGTCAAACGGCACGAGAGGTTCCGTTGCCTTGTCACGCCCATTCCACTAGATGTATCCTTTAAAGTTGAAATTATTCCTATCCTTGCGGGTATAATTTAAATGGTTCCTGAATAATTTTTTTTGTCGCTTCGTCGAGATTATCATATAAGGTAATCCCATATAGCTGGCCTTAAATCACGTCATCATTTGTTTCAAAAATAGTTTTGTTCTTTAAAGTAAATTATTGTACGAAGTGCAAAAAATGAAGACATGTAGTTAATTGCTAACTTATCTCATAACTATCTGAATCGGTATCATTCAATAGTGGCTATGCATCTTCTTGCACATCCATTCTGAAAAGAAAAAGAAAAAAGAAATAAATAAATTGAGCATGCTGAATAGTACCTGATTTGCAATTATTGGTTAAAGAACATATTATATTTGTTAAGTGATTTTTTTTTAAATTTAATTATAATTATGTACATTAAAAGTAACGAAAAAATTTTATAAGGATAACAATAACTAGAAGTAATGATAATGCTCTTAAGGCTGATAATATCAAGTTTTTCGCAGATTTTTTTAAAAATACCTGATGCTCCTGACACAAACCTTCTGGTAGGTAGGTAAAATATCAGTCAGAGCGAACTCGCATTTAAGGCCCAAGTAGCTCTGGAAAGCGCCGTAAGTTCGTTTTTGAAATATAGTTCGAGCTTAGCTTTTTAATATATTATTGTGATTGAACAATGTTGACTCACTCCTCCATTTATTTTGTCGTTAAATACCCATGTTCTGTAACTTTCGAATCGATAATAATAGTCGAGAAACAAAAAAAAATTATTTGTTTGGGTTTCAAGCTGTCAAAATGACACTTCAATATATTGCCTTCCATTGGAACATAAACCCATTTTTTTCAGAGGGTTTTTTTGTAAGTGAGGAAAAATTATCGCCTGAGTTACAAAAGATGGGTACAGGATTAGTTTTCTTATTTTTTTAACAAACGAACTATTCTTTATTTTTGAACTCTTCGCTTTCCGGGGGTTGTCTTTTTACTTGCGATAGATGAATACAATTTAAGGCAAGTTATGCATTCGTCGAAAAAAAAGTTTTGAGATAACAATCAAACATGACATTACGATGATAGCAAAGACGAAAAAACATGGTCTAAAAAAACTGTTCGTCTGTATGTTAGTATAGACACTTACAGTCCAAATGGGTGGGTCGAATTCCTTCAAACTTGGTATAGAGTTTTTTTTTATGAAACTGCCATTATGTTAAAGCTAATTTTTCTCGAAAATGGTTCTAACGATTTTGATTTTTAAAAAATCAGAGTATTTTTTCGATATGAACTATTATATGGTTGGAAAACAAATTACAAATAAAAGCTAAGAACGATACCAATTTGTTTGCTTTCTACTATCTGGAAACAGCTTAGGTGACTCTTTCGTTCTTTCGAAATCCTACACATATTATATAGGTTTAGGTATGTCGACTTGTGATGCCTACCAATATTTTTAATTACCTAAAAGATATTTGTTTGTATTTTTGAAATATTTTAAAACTTTTTTTAATAATTTAATATTTCCAAAACAGCTCATTATTTGTTGTTTCAAAAGATAAGTATACACAATATGCTTTATTCCTAGAAACCGCTCCACAGGTTTTAATAATTTTATTCTCATAAAGTGAAATTCATCTTTATCAGTTTGTTTGCTAACCCTAAACTCGGAAACCACACCACACACTCAAAAAATTCGTTTGGTTTTGAAAGGTTGTAGTTTGCAAGTGGCTTGAGGGTTAAATATGTTTTTGCAAAACTTAGCTGTTTGTAGGGTGAAATGGGCTAAACGCAAAAAAACAGTACTTGTGAAAGTAAAAATATCGGGACTGTGAAAGTTTACACAGCAAACTTAATTTTCATTGTAAACTGAAAAATTGTAAATGAAAAATATGGCAGTTAAGTGTAAGATCCTATCAACTCTTATAGCTGGCACATGAAAATTTTGGACCCACCAAATTTTGTTTTACTTTCATGCATATATCAACTTACGCGAAAGCATGAGCTTACATTTGCAAGTTAGTTTTTACGTTTGCAAAAGTAGCCACTGGCGCTGGGTAATCCTTGCATATGTAAGCTCGGTTAATATGCTAATTTCAATATTCTCAACAAACTATTCATTTGTAACATGGTGCCAAACACACGCGACCTCACGCTGAAATGCAAGAAATATTGCATGGATTCACCGATGCATGTAACCGTGAAACTACAAGATTTCGCGATTGTATGTGTTTACACACGAAAATAAATTTGCCTTGCAAACTTGAAAAAAATTGATAGTTCAGTGCGAAACCTTAGCAACCTTTTGCTTTCATGAAAATAGCCCTGGCAACGGTCAAATCATGTATGTGTATAAACCCCGCATAAATTACAGAATAGGAACACGTCTAATGTCGAATTTCTTTCATCGAAATTTTTCATGCTGGGGCCCTGTTAGCGTAAAATTCAAAATGACGGGTCTTTAAAGGTTTAATGTAAGACAGCACTAATGCGACACTTTCCGACACTATGTATAATATTTTTTCAAGCCGTACTATAATAGCAGCCTTTCTCGTCTTCGCTATCATCATAATGTCATGTTTGATTATTATCTCAAATTTTTTTTTCAAAGAATGCATAACTTGCCTTATATTGTACTAACTATGATCGCATGTAAAACAACGAAAGCGAAGAGTCCCAAAATGAAGAATAGTTCGTTTGCAAACAAAAATACAAATAATAAATCTTCTTTCTTAAATTCAATGAGAAAGCTAATCCTGGTTAAATAAACGACAACATAAATGAGAAATCCTTTTCCTTACAAATTTTGTTTCTTAATTTTTTATTTCATTTGGAAGATATATCATTAAAAGACCTTTGCCTCGGGTGCCCGCGGCCGGGCAACACCGGGGACTTTCCGCTAGTTTGGAAATAAAATCCATAACAAATGCGGAAGTAGACAAAACAAAAACCAATTTGGATATAAAATCCATGGAAACAGCAAAACGTAAACAAAACGAAATATAAATTTGGAAATTATATTTTAAAATCAGGATAAATTTAAGAAGTAAGTGCAAATATTTGTTTATTAAGCATATAAAACATAAATTATATATTAAATTTAATAGCCTATAAGCTGACCAAAGGACAACAGAAGATGATACAATTATTTTTATGGCGTGTCAAATAGTAAGTCGTCACTTACACTTTTATATATTAGTAGAGATTTAAAGAGATTTAATCTTCTTATATATAAAGAACAATCCAAGTTACGTTTGTGCGCTATCTTCTTTTTTTGCGCTTGATCGGTTTGAATGAAATTTTTAGGAGATCTTAGGACATATTTGGAGAGTGCATATAAGAAATCTGTTTGCCGTCCGATGTCTAGAACCGGAGTTATGACCAAAAATGTCACTCGACATGTTTGTTATTGCTTTATTAGTATAAATAATGTGTTTTGTTTCAGTTTATTTTTTTTTTGTTGCCGCGTGTATGCACACAACTACAGGAATTTATTCCCATTAAATAGATTTTGATATTTTATTTTGTCCAAATGTCTAGAATGTTCCATGGATTTTTTGGACGATTTAAAGTTGGAAAATTGGTTGTGAAGCTTGGAATATTTCGGTTAATTCATTTGGATATGAGACGTTTTGCGTGCATTTTGGGTGGAGAAGTTTACGAGATATACATATATTATATGACGGTGTGCGCCCGATCAATGCCACAACCCGATAGATTGCGTATTTCGTTGTACATTGACTTAGGCTGTGCGCGATTTGACAGGTGCCCGTTTCACATTATCATTTTCTATTAAGCAAATGTGCTATTTTTGTTGCTGGAATTGATTCCGATCTAAGCTTGAGCGACGTACACATAGTGCAATAATTAATCAGAATGTCTGTGAAAATCAAACGCAAGAGGTACGTGCAGAAGAAATAAATGGAGACGTGCCCATATTGCACAGCTTCAAACTGCACAACCACCACCACAAATTTGACAAAAAGTTCTTAGAAGAAGACCATTCGTAAATGTAAACTTGAATTGCGCTTCTTTGGAATAATATTCCGCGTTCGTATTTACTTTCTTGATGCTCCCGGTGGATCATGCAAGACATTTGTCATTTCGTTGAATCTGGCAACAATTTGGTCAAGATCTCAAATTTTGTTGCCTGTTGCATCCTATGGCATCTATGGCATTGCTGTCACAGTGTATGAAGGCGGTCGAACTGCACATTCCACTTGGAAGCTGGCGATGAATATTCTCATGGTTGACAAAGCAATTACTTGCACAATGACCAAGAATTTGGCGGCAGCGAAATTGATGCGAGGATGCAAAATCATCATTTGGGATGAATGCAGAATGGCGCATAAGCGAGCTTTGGAGGAAGCTCAACCGAACAATCAATGATTTACAGGGTGATTCGAGATGATTTTGCTCACCGGAGATTTTCGTCAAACGCTTCCCGTCACCTCGAAATCAACTGCTCCTGATGCACTGAATGCATTCTTAAGATCGTAGTCTTTCTCGCGACATGTCAAGAAGTTGGTAATTAACTACGAATATGAGAGTCGCATTTCGGCTGCTGAATTCTCGAGACAACTATTGGTGCTTTGCAATTACCAATTTCCTGTTGAAGTCTCAACTCGATTGATATTATTCAAGTCAAATGCTTGCGAGCTAACAACGAAGGAGAAACCCATCACCAAAGTAACGTCGACGGGCAATACTACCATTGAAGAATAAGAGCATCATCGATCGATAGCGAATTTTATTAAACAAAGTCAAATCGCTGGAAAACTGCATTCGTACAAATCCGTTGTCAGCGTGACCGACAAGGATAAAGCGACCAACTATACGTCGAATTTTTGAGCTCGCTTGATATTCCAGGAATTTCGACGCATATTTTACAGCTGATAGTGGATCGAAAATAATCATGTCGCTGTGATTCAAGTCATGAGCATCTAGGGCAAATGCAAATGAGAGGAAGTCCTTAGAAGTCATAAGAATTCCGGTTATTCAAACTGATCTTCCATTTCAATTTAAGCGGATTCAATTCCAAGTTCTATTGGCTTTTGCGATGCCAAACGCAAGGCCAATCGTTGTAAGTCTGTAAAATAAATCTCCAATACCTCTGTACGTACTACGTCGCCTGTTCGCGTGTTGGTAAACATTTGTTTGAAAACAAATCGAAAAACATTGTTCATCATATCACTCTCTACTTATTTTGATTCTATTCAAATAATATCACATTGAAATTTGAATTTTCTGTGTTTTTATTATAGCTTTGCAGTTGATTTTAAGGCGATAAATTGGACCGAGACGAAGTTCCCATGGTCCGTAAGTTAATCATAAAAATTCATCTTTATTTTTCATTTTACGACATTTCTATAATAATCCACAGTGGGCAAAGTTTTCTCTCTTAATTTCTTTTAAAATATCTGATACAGTTGACTGTTTCAGTCCTAAATCGAAATTATTACCGACACAGTTTTGGTAGCTATCACTTCAAAAAAATCTCAATGTGCAAGTCAATTTTATATATTTTTATAATACATATTTTAATCAGCCTTATCACTCATTCGTAATCGGAAATTTGTAACGAATCCCGTAAAAATCTATCACAAAATCCATCGTAGTGGAAATTCTCATTACGCCATTACGAACGAATTCAGTGATACCTTTTTTCGGGATTCGTAGAACTTTCCGATTACGATGGAACTCGTGATAAGGCTGAATACTTGTATATACATGCTTTATTTGGTTGGGGACATACAAAAAAGCATCCTTGTTCAATCGGAGGTACAAAATAATTTTAATGGGAGACAAAACATTGATTTTTTTTGTTAATAATTAATTAAGTTTTGAACGTCAATTGTTCGGGAGTTCTAAGGGATTGGAATTATCACGAATCCTTTTTCTCAATCGGCACATTTGTTCTTGCCTTTTCCTTTCAAAATCAATCTCCTTAAAAAATAAATAATTTTGCTTAACAGAAATTGTTTTTTTTTTTAAATCGTCGAAAAATACAAAATTAAGCACACAAAACAAAAATTTCACACAAAATTTAACGCAACACAAAAGCATTTGATGTTTATGATTATTATGTTTTCTTATTGGAATTTATTTTTGGCAAGCATTTATTTTTAAGCGAACGTTGAATTTCGCTATTAATCAGCTGTAAACCGATTTCCACCGTAATCGGAAAGTTTTACGAATACCGAAAAACGTTATCCCAGAATGTTGTTCGCAATGTCAATTTGTATTAGCTTTTCCACTATGATGAATTCTGTGATAGAAATGTTCGATTACGACGGAATTCGTGATATGATTCAATAATACTGTGATAATAGAAGTTCGCTAAATTATTCGCAACTTATCGAATGTTCGATTTGCTATTCATAATAGCCGCGATAATGAAAATGTAGGATGTAGGTTGACTTGCATGTAACTTTATATGATAGGTGCAAAGTACATGAAACTATTATAACTACATATGTAGGTATTTAGTGACGTACGTATATATCAAACATATGTGTATGCAGTTTAGTTAAGGGAAGTATGTGTACATTTATAAAATTAATGCAAATGAAACATTATCAGGCAACACGGTAGAAATAAATGGATGAATTATATACTATAATTGTTTAGATTTTGTTATAGTTGGAGTGGTTTTAAGAAAAAAATACTTTTTTATGTATACAAATCTACAAACATTTTTAGGAAAAAAACTGGTTATTATCTTTATATATGTATATAATTCTACTGTACGTGTGTATGTGACTGAACTCCTGCTAAACGGCTGGACCGATTTAAATTAATGTTTTTGAATGCATTTGGGTGGCGCCCCAGGTGATTTAGATTCACAAATCAGTACTGCAGATGGCGCTGCATTCGTTATATAGGTTATTTAAAATGAAAAGGCTGATTTTCATGTTTTTTTTGGAAATGTTTATTTTCCTGGCGTACCTAAGATAGGATAGTTTGTAATACTTAATACTTAAGAACAACGGCATTTGCCATGCAATGTTTTCTACCATCTTGATATGACTTTATCATAAGCTGCTAGACCGATTTAAATTATAAATAATATTGCATACCAAATTTTTCGAAAAATATTTTTTGGGGTTTCAAAATTTTTGAAAATTCAAATTTCGAAAACGTGTTAATGATTTTTTTTTGAAATTTCGTTTTTAAGTCTATGTTATTAAATGTTTAAAATTCTCAAACTAATTTTTTTTTAGAAAAAAAAATAAAATAAATTATGTATATAAAAAAATAAGTAAAAACGACTTTAAAAATATTTTTAGATTATTAATAGAAATGTTTTGCATAAGATGTATCGAACATAATAGTAACTACGTGCGATCCAGTCGTGCATTTCATTTTATATTCCATTTACAAAAAAGGGGAAACGTCAAAACAAAAGATATGTACGATTCTCTGCGTCGTTGTTGTGAGCCAATCATAGACTTCATTAATTTTATTTAGTATTTCTTCTTATATATATAAAAGAATGTCGTGTTAGTTACACTTTTAATAACTCAAGAACGGCTGAACCGATTTGGCTGAGAATTGATGGGGAGGTAGCTTAGAACCAAGAGACGGACAAAGGTTACTTTTAGTCCCATTCGATCGCGTTGCGTGTGACGTGACATAAAACGTCAAATATAATACAAGTCACTGTAAAACGTGATATAACAAAAACGCATCTAACATGGAATAACAAAACGCTTATGACAGCTAAATGTAATTTTGGTGTGGTTAAAAATTTAATAATAACAATTTTTTACAGAAATCAATAATCAGTAATTTGTATTCTCTTTGAATCACTGGAAAACGACACCCATTAGGATTTCCAAGTCAGATACGCACATTATTTGCTATCATCATTTCGACATGCTTTCGATCGAACCCATCTAACCTGTGGCACAAATACAATGATAAAATGTCAGAAGATCTTTTACATCAAATTCGTGTCAATTCCAGAAATCACGATCGTGATATGAATGAGGAGATACATAATCGGGCTTAACTCTTGATCGAAGACATGTGTTACCTCATGTGCGGTAATTTATTAGTCAGGTTAGGAATGCCAGCGTCAAATGGTGAAATGAATGAAGCATTTAATCGAGAATTGGAACGTGAACGTGAATATGATCAACAAGAATTAGATTTAGTAGTTCAAACGAATGTACCCCTGTTGAATCCCCAGCAAAAGGAAGTGTATAATACATTAAGGCAGTTGATGATGGAAATGGTGGTTTATATTTCCTGGATGACTCTGGTGGAACTGGTAAGCCATTCCTCATGTAAACAGTTTTAGCCGCACTGTTCGTGCGAGATCCAACATTGCGGTTGCAGTTGCTTCTTCTGAAGTAGCAGCCACATTATTAGAAGGATGCGTACAGCAATAAAATAACAATTAAATGTTCAAAAAAATATATTAGAAGCACTTAACCGAGCATTGAAAGATCTACACAATGACTCGAGATGTTTTGGAAGAGCAATGATTTTACTGTCTGGCGATTTCCGCCAAACAATGTCAGTAATTCCAAGACCAACGGCTGTCGACGAAATAAAAGCTTGCCTGAAATCATCGAATCTATGGCGCTATGTGAAGAAACTTCAGCTGACAACAAACATGAGAGTTGCATTGCTTAATGATACATCTGTTGAATATTCCTCTGAGCAATTGCTTACTATCAGTAATGGTCGAAACCTGTCGACGAATTGAGCAGATTGATTTCATTTCATTTTCATTTCATTTTCATTTCATTTCATTTGATAATTTCTGTAACTTTGTCTCATCGAAAAAACGAAATTATCAACAAAGTATTCCGAAACATCTTTATGTACTAACTGCAAAAATAATGAATGGTTGAGTGAGCGAGCAATTTTAGCGGCTACGAATAAAAATGTAAATGACCTAAACTACATAATTCAGAATGAGATCATTGCAACAATGCATTCATTCAAATCTATTGACTGTGTAACAAAATAATGAAGATGAAGCCACCAACTACCCAATTGATTTTTTAAACTCCTTGGATAAGCCTGGGTTACCACCGCACAGTTTAAGCCTTAAAGTTGGCTCCGTAGTAAGCATGCTTCGAAACATCAGCCAAACAAAAACTGTGCAACGGTTCGGGTTTGGTGTTAAGTAAATTGATGAAAAATGTGATTTACGCGACGATACTCAAAGGAAAATTCGAAGGTGAGGAGGTTCTCATTCCGAGGATCCCGATGATCCCAACCAATATGCCGTTTGAGTTTAAAAGACTTCAATTTCCGATCCATCTTACATTCGACATGATCATTAACAGATCACAAGGTCAATCCTTGAAAGATTGTGGTTTGAATCTGGAATATCCATGTTTTTCCCATGTTCAATTATATGCATGTTCACTGGTCGGAAGATCATCTGAGCTGTTTATTCTAGCGCCTGATAATAAAACCAAAAATGTCGTGTATCACAAGGTACTTAACTGAAGAGGGCAACCTATGCACCAAAATACATGAACGATAAAGAATAAAGTTTTGGATTCGTAAAAAAAACGAACTCGAGATTTTGATTAATGTTGACATTACCATGATAGAGAACACGAAAAAGTGGGTCGTGTAATTTCGTCTGTCTGTCCGTGAGTCTACAGCCTAAGCAGTTGGATGGATTTTCTGAAAACTCGTCAGATATTGTTTTTTGGGTAATATACCTACACATTTTTTTAAGGCCTGTCATACATTCTTTTTTTTTGTTATTTTTGGTACCTCTAGTAGAGCAATGTTGTTGGTATCGATTTTCTGGAAAACGGTTCATTTGTTTTGTTTTATGGAGAATCTCCTAAAAAGTTTAATATGTAAGTATTGTAAACCAAGATTTTTCAAAAACTTTTTTTTTAATTATAAAAAAAACTAATTAATTTATGAAAACTCAATATTTCGAAAACGACTCAATTGATTTTTCGATAGTTTGTTCTTAGTAATTTTTCGGCATTCTCTTGAGTATTTGAAAAAAACATTTTCCTAAAACAAAATAGAACGGTACATACCATACAAATGTTAAAAACCTTCTAACATTTTTTTTCTCAAACACGGCTCCATGAATTTTGATAAAAATGTGTGTTCTTAGATTAGTACTGTTCATTTTTAAGGCTGCGCGTACAGTAGTGTGACAAAGCGATGCGATGCAAGAAGCGTTTGCGTACGAGAAAAATATATACCCACATTTATTCTTATATACATACACACAGTGAAACGATATTTGATGCCAGTTTCCCACATACCTATCGTAAGCATCTCGCTCACAAACTCTTCTGACAACTTTTCAAGCGAGTTTGTGCGAGAATTGTTTGTTTTGATTTAAACGTAAAGAAAAAAAATCAAACTATTTAATTTCAGTGCATATGTTGTTTTTTTATTTCATCCTTTCGGAAGTTGCTTCGCGCATCGCATCGCTTAGTCAATATTTTTATCAATAAAGTTTTGATATTTGGTTTCTTAGTTACCAACGCATTTAACATATAAAATAAATTATATTTTGAATTTCTGGATGCTTCACGTCATCGTCAAATACTTGAGATTTCTGAAATTGGAATTCCTCATCAAATACAGGGTGGCACACGAATCGTGCTACAAAAATAAAACGTAATAACTTTTCTTCAGTGTGAGTAATCGAATTATTTTTTTTTTATTTTATAGGCTCCTATTTAGATTTATCAAAATGAATGCTTGGGATACTGAAAAAAGGATTTGGATAGTGCAGCGATACCATTCTTTGCAGTCCGTCATTTCTGTCCAAAGGGAATTTAGGCTGGAGTTTGGCGGCACTTCCCCGAGTAGATGGACCATTATGAGGCTGGTGAACCAAATCATCGAGATCCCAATGTTCGGGTTCAGGATACAATCGTGGCTGTTGCATCGGCAATACAGGCAAATCCAATTGCTTCGACTCAAAACTTATCGGGCAAAATTGCAGTTAGCAGACGGTCATTACAACGGATACTTCATGATGACTTAAACTTGTTTCCGTACAAAGTCCAAATTACAAGCAAGTTAAACCGTCAGGATTTGCCTGTTCGCCTGGAATTTTGCCGAAAACTGATTGTAATGGCGGAAGAAGACAACACATTGATAAATTGTTTGTTCATGTCTGATGAGGCCCATTTTGACTTAAACGGCAATGTTAACAAGCAAAATTGCCGTATATGGAGTGAATCTAATCCAGAAATGCTCCATGGGACGGAACTGCACCCAGAACGAGTCACTGTGTGGTGCGCAGTTTCATCAAAGTGTATTGTCGGGCCATACTTCTTTGAAGAAAATGGTGTAACACAAACTGTCAATGGGGACCGTTATTTAAAGATGTTGAAATAGTTTTTTCACCCAGAGCTTCGCCGAAGACGTATACCTTTCAGCAGGATTTGGTTTCAACAAGATGGAGCAAGTGCACACGTAGCCACACAAGTTATGGCGGAGCTCCAACGAAAATTCCCAAACAAATTGATATCCAGAAACTGCACTTTCCGCTGGCCCCCTAGGTCACCTGACCTGACAGCTCCAGACTTTTTTTATGGGTCTATGTCAAGCAGGTAGTGTACAAAACGAAACCCAGGAATTTGACTGAATTGAAGCAGTCCATTAAGACAATAAATGAGGCGATCCCAATTTCAACCCTTCAGGCCGCAATGCACAATTTTCTGATCAGGTGCCGCATATGCGTGGATGAGCGTGGAGTTCATTTGCCGTCTATCATCTTTAAAAACCATTTTATTTAAAATAAAATTTAATTTTTAATCCAATACAAAAAAATTAATACATCGATTAAAATAAAAGTTATTTAAATTTCTTATTGTAGCACGATTCGTGCGCCACCCTGTATATGAGAGAAATGAATATTTTTCTTCATTTGATGACCTCTCTTTTTCAAAAGATTTCGGTTAATAAAAGAACAGTGAATAATTAGTAACTGATTGAAACTTCGATTATAAAACCGCGCTCTACGAACAGCGCGTTCGAATCTGAATCCAGAGATAACTTTAAAATCCAAAAAGAAAGATAAACGAATGGGAAAGTGGAACTATACTTTGCGACGTTTGTCGCTTGTTCTTTTTTGTTTGCGTGCAGTTTGTGCTGGTGCTTGTACAAATTGCTAATTTTCTCAAGCTCCAGGGGGCAAAATAACTAATTTTGCACAAACGAAAACAAAGTTTCCATCGTTTTCGAGTGGAAGTGGACGCCACGATTCCGGATGAAATTGTCGACCACGCGACGGTGACTACATTGCCGCCATGACTCTGGTGTGATGAGGCAACTACCGATGCCGATGATGAAGAGGACAATTACATATATCGATGTCGCTAGCAAAATCAGTAGAGAGTGATATGATCCCCAAATGTTTTTTGGTTTGTTTCCCGGCGCAAAAACAAGCAACGAAGACTATTTGGCAACACGCGCCAACTTACAACTGACCGTCCGAAAAACAGAAATTCGAGATTTATTCCACAGACTTACAACGATTTGCCTTGGGAATTTTTAATTGTCATCACAAAAGTCAATCAAACGTGGAACTGAATCCGCTTGAATTGAAATGGAAGATCAATTGGAATAATCGGAATTTGTGGGATAAGGACTTCGTGTCCTTTGAATTTGCCGAGATATTCATGGCTGGATTCATCGCAACATGATTATGATCGGTCACACCTTCAGCTGTAAAATATACGTCTGAATTCGTCGGATAGTTGGTCACGATGTCAAAGGATTTGTACGAATGCAGTTCTCCAGAGATTTGACTTTGAATAATGAAATTCAAGCTATCGACAACGTCCTTATTCTTCGCTGTTAGTATTGCCCGTTTGCAAATCCAATTGAGACTTTTATAATTTCTTGCAAGGCCGGTGAATACTTTGGTGATGATTTTCTCCTTCGACGTTGTTAGCTCGCAAAATTACAATGATAGCAGTCAAGACATCAACAGGAATTTGAGGATTGCCCAGTGTCAGCAGATGTCTCTAGAATTCGGATGGGTCGTTCTGCAATGCGACTCTCATGTTCGTGTTCAACTTCTCGACATGCCGCGCAAAGTCACGGTTTAGGCATGCATTAAGTTCATCGGGAGCAGTTGATTTTAAGATGACGGGAAGCATTCGACGAAAATCTCCGGTGAGCAATATCATATCACCATCAAATCATTTCGAATCACTTTGTAAATCCTTAACTGCTCGGTCAACTGCCTCCAAAGCATCGTGCATTTATCCCATTCTTTGTCATTGTACCGTTACCGAACGCCGCTTCTGTGGCTTTTAGTCATAAACAGGATTCTTGTGGAATAGTGGTGTGAAAGCGATAGCGTACGCAGATGATTTATTACTTCTAATGTCGGGTCAATTCCCAAAAGTGATCAATGAAATCACGGACGGCTGTGTCTAAGGTTAGCAATTGGGCCACAAGTTGTGGACTAGGGGTTAACCAAGGCAAAAAAAGAGAATTGTTAATCTTCACTACTAGAACCAAAGTATCCACTTTCACCCTACCTCGATTGAATGACCACAATCTATCATGATCTTCCAGTGCGAGATATATAGGAGTCATCTTTGACCCTAAACTAAACTGGAAACTCAACATTGAAGAACGGGGTAAGAAGGTTAGCATTGCTTTCTAGCTTTTAGTAAAACATTCGGTTAAAAATGGGTTCTTCAATCGAAAATAATCCTATGGAAATACACAGCAGTAGTACGACCAATCCTGGCTTATGGTTCGATGATATGGTGGTTCGCTTTAAGCAAACAATACATCATCAATAGACTTAGCAAAATTCAGAGAACTGCTACGGTTGGCGCCACAGGGGCAATATGATCTTGTCCAACGGATACCTTCAGTGTTATTTTACATCTGACCTCCACATTAAACATCTGGTATCTTGCAGCGGCTAAGACTCAAAGAGTCCAAATGCTGGGTTGCCAAACCTTACGATCACAGCAAATTAATTCCACCAGATAATCTGCCAATAAACACTGTCTACTTCACCCCTAATCTGACACTCAGAAAAGGTTTTAAAGTTATCTTTCCATCCAGGAAGAAGTGGGAAAATGACGAAGTGTCAAAAGGTTCCGATGTAAAATTTTTTACCGACAGATCTAAAATGGAGGGCGGTGTAGGAGCAGGAATTTTCTCAGAGTTGCTGAAAGTCTCTAGATCTTTCCGACTTCCCAACTTTGCCAGCATCTTTCAAACTGAAGTACTAGCTATAAAAGAAGCATGCAATTTCTTAAATTAAATCCTTCTAAAAATCTAAATTCGGCAATAATCACAGATAGCCGTAACTTCGACAAAAATATTATCAAAACTAGTCTGACTATGCCGAAATAAGCTTGATAACCTGGTCATTAACCATAAAATCACTTTAGTCTGAGTTCCTGGACACAGTGAAATTGAGGGGAATGAACGGTCAGACGAGTTGGGCCGGCAGGGATCCGCGCAAAATTCTTTCAGGTCTCTTCACGGAATCCAACAAACAAATTATTGAACAATCTAACCGACTGTGCGATATCTAGAATGATGTGGCGTACCTACAATAAATCCCGCACAAACGATCTCATTTGTAGACGTAACATAGCAAGAATAATCACTACCTGTACTGGGCAGTGGCCCTTGAGTGAGCACGCAGCAAAAACCCGATGGAAAAGGAACAGTCACCCTTATTACGTTTATCTTGAACGACAGCCCTCACTTTTTGTGTCGAGTTACTTTTTATGCGTTTTAGTGTCGGTATTACGAAACTAACACGCCACTCGTTGTCGATCAATACGTTCCACATAAGCAGCTGATTTTGAAAAAAAAAAATTTCAATGCAACTGCCATTAATTTTTAAATTCATATAATTTCTGTCGATTAAATTAATAAAAGTCGCTAAACAAATAGTGTTGCTGCATTTATTTTCAAAAGAAATGCGAACAAGAAACCAACAAAATTGATATACTTAATTAAAGATCCAAATTCCAAATCAAATCCGTGAGATTTGCCAGATACGAAGTATGTAGATGGACATATCAAATTCCTAATATTTTCAATTAAGATTATTCTCTTCTTTCCAGATTTGTAATGCGTAGATTCTTAAGGCTGAATAAGGTAGCCTTGCCTTACTTCAATAAATAGCAGTACAAAATGCCACAAGGAAGAAGGATATTGTGTGTCAATTTTAAAACTTGGTGTTAAAGAATTCAATGTTGTGCTATGATTCCAATTTGATTTTGCTTTTTGTATTTTGTGACACCTCCTCCTCTCTTAAAATTAGTTCCAATAACTCCACGAGATGCTTCATTTGTTCGGCATTTGTAATTTTTACCCTTTAATAAACCCAAATTTAATAAAAAGTGTTAAAAAAGAATATACAAAACAACAAAACTTGTATTTTTCGGCAAATTCGCGACGAGCCGTTTAGTTCGACAAAAAAGAGCGTTTTAGTTATCGTATAAACAAGGCGTAACGCATATTGTAATAACGATTTAAGTTCCACTCGAATTAAGGCGTTACGCTGAGAAAAATGACTATACAACGACAATCGTAATACAAATATTTGAAAATGACATTCGTTATTTAAGCGAAACGCCATTCGTTATAAGGGTGAGTACTTCACTTTCTTTGCAAATTTCCGCTTTGGCAAGGCTAAGAATGCAATCCCTTGGAAGGACTTTCTTTTCTAATCTAAAAGAACTGTCTGATACAAAAATTAAAAACTTTTTATAAGTTATAACACAATAATATCATATGTCCAATAATAAAATGATTTTTAAATTTTACAAGAGTATACACATGTCCATTTTACCATTTTTGGTAAAGGAAGGGTGGTAATTAGAATAGGGAATTGGCGAATATGGTCTTGTTAAGTGTTTCTCTTATAAATCTAAAAGTTTGTAGAGACATGTTGCTATTAAACTAGTCACTGAGATCTTAGATCTTAAATAAATTAGTGAATGTTTTTTTTTTATTATAATATGAAACCAATTTTGCATTTTAAGACCAATATTATGTAGATTGCGTATGTATGTATAGGTAAGTCTTAGCATAATTTTGTAATTTTTTGATTCAAATGTTTCCGATTCATCTTTATACTATTGTCAATGATTGTGGTTTAAAAAATTTGATGCTATGAAATAATCAATGCAAACAAAAAACAACATATAATATATAGTGAATACAAAGGAACTGTAAAAAGAAATTAAGTCATACAATAATGTTACAAAAACACCCACATTTACATGCTTAGGTACATTCGGCATAAAATCAAAAACAAGGCAACACAAAATTATTGAGTTTTTTATTCTAGTATCGTTTGTCTTAAAATGTGTTACTAAATTTTAAATAAATATAGAAACTGTAAGATAAATATAATAACAAAACTTAAATCTACTAATATACATTTTTTTAAGTAGGTAAAACAATTAGATATGATATCGATCGTCTAATATTTATCCAGGAAATACAATAGTCTTTTTTTTTTTTTATTCACAATCATATTATTGCACTGCTAATCACTGAATCAGAGCCTTTTCTCCAAACAAAATTTAATATATTTTAAATAATTATTGTCGATTCATCATTTGGTGGGATATCCAGTCATTTCTCCTCTATAAACCGTAAGTTCGCTGTAAGTGGCACGTAGTAGACCAGATGAATATAAAATGCAGGAAAACATTGGGAAAGTGCGCATCCGTTATGTATTATAGCTACGTAAATTATACGAAATGCTACACAGAACACAAAAACACATTGAAATTACGATGACATGTGAAAATGAAACACAGAAGATTTGTAAAAATGTTGTTGTATAATTGATTTCTTATAAAATTTTTAACAATAAAATTAATATACACCCTTCACACACAACCGAAAACGAATGTACCGCTTATTATATAGCGATTTGTACCTATCAGTTATATTTTGTTTATGTAAGAGTTAGACACACAAGTTTGTTAACAATTTATTATTATTTACAAGACATGACATTTAAACAAATTTTATATTTTTTTTATTACCGACAACATTTGGAAATTAAAATTCGTTAAAAGCTTAACAATTATTAACAAAAATGAATAACTTTAAGCAATATGATTCTACAATGGTAAATAAATAAAAATATAATGTGAAGCAATACTTGGATGATTCCAGTATTAAAAAATTGTTATTTTAAGCTTAAATAGCATTCTTATCTACGATAGACCTATTTTTGTAGTTACACCACTGTTAAAAATAAAAAAGTTTGAAGAGAAAATATTAAGAAAAATCGTAAAGAAAAAATACAAGCAAAAATTCACAGCTAAAAAAGATAAAATAGACTGACAAAAACATAACACAGAAATGGAATTACCTTGAATACGGTGAACTAACTCCATTCATAGAAAATCCTTCTTGCGTTGGAAGAACCAGTCTTTTAACCCACTGTAAATAAAAGTAATAATATTTAATACCAAGCAAACAAAAATGATTAAATTAAGAAAAAATAAGAATTCAAATGCTTAAGAAGTTATTTTTAAATGTAACTTAGTCCTAGTTGACATGGTTAATTTTCCTTACGCCTGACGACACCTATGAATATTTTATCTTATGTTTTACTAGGTTCGTTCGTTGAACATTACCTTTGGTCGACCCAGGTTTTTTTGACAACCTCAAGAGTTGTCAAAAAAACCTGGGGTTTTCGGTTCTCAAAAACACCCGAGGGCGATTAAATTTATGTTGCAGAAAAGCAAGTTATGTCATTTAATGATTAAAACTTAAAATATGTTAAATTTCTTAGTACATGTTTTTGTGACCCTACGCACAATCCTCAACTTCAAAGCTTTCCATTTTTCATGTCTGTGTCTGAAAATTAATTTGAGTATTGTTTTATTTCTATTTTAAAAATAACAATTTGCATAAAAAACGAGAATTCACAACAAAACAAATGCTTCAGATAAGGGATGATGGATAAGTCCATCTATGCTATTGAAACATCGATATTAAAACAAAAAATCGATGGTTCAATATCGATGTTGAAGGAAGAATAAGGGAAAACCCTTCAACACATCGATGATTTAGATTCGATAACTATTAACATCGATGATGAGTACTCGATATTCTCCTCAATATCGCTAATTCCTACCTCAGATCTCGTGTGAATTTGACGTTTATTTATTTATCTCAAGTTGCCCCTGCTAAAAACATCGTTCTACTTCAGGTTGAGGGCGACCCTAGGTTTCAAAAAACACAGAAATTGTTTATCAGGGCGACTTTTGGTTTTTCAAAAAACGCTTTAGGTCGACCATAGGGCGACTTCAGGGCTCAACGAACAAACCTACTATCATCTTAACAGAGGTTCGTCTGGTTTAAATTTTAACGAATAAGTTAGTTCAGTTATTAACTAACAGATAAAACATTTAAAAACATATGTATTTATTCTTTACAGCAATATCAAGACAGTCCACAGAACCAAGGTATGTTTTCTTAAACTTCTGTTTAACTAAGACCTGCTTTAGACGTGTTCATAAAGTCTGATTTTTGATCGAAAAAATGCGATGAATTGCAGAAAACATGTTTATAAGCGTCATAAATGTCATTAGCATGCGAAAACTGTTATTGTTTGGTAATTTTTTACCAATTTTTTTGTTTACAATTAAATTTATTTTTGAATAAAATTTATTTTGTGACGTTGGGGGTAAATTTTTTCAAAACGGAGAAACACAATACGACACACGCTCTCAAAAAACAATGTGTACCCACAATCACAAATAAGACATACTAAGATCGGAAACCATCGTACGTTTCACCCCCCAAAACCTTACATTGTTGTATTTGTATCTTTGAAACTCTATCCATGAATAGATGGGAAATCGAAAAACAAAACAAAAACAAATTACTAGGGCTGTGTTGTCTATGTGTCTATAGGAAGATGATCAGAAAAGATTCTTGTGTGCGTTTTTATCAATGTATCTATTGGAAGATGAACGGAAAAATTACTTGTGTGCGTGTTTCAGCTTGCTGGCAAATGTCAAATGAAAGCAGAGGTTTCGGGCCTTTATAGGCGTGTTTTTTTCTAAGCCCCGGGGAAATTGGACGAAAAAAACGATGAGTAGGATTAACAATTTGCATACTAAATCCAACAACAACTAATCCCCGGGGGTGCTTAGCTTAAACCCAGAGGATTCTCGGGGCTTAGCTATTGGAGAGGATAAAAACCGTGCTACCAAAAACTTTTTCACTAAGTTATCGATAAAATGTATAGAAACTTCAAAACTGACATTTTGACATGTCAGATAATTATCAATTTTGTTTGGTTTGGTTGAGCTTTTGGTCTAAGTGTATCAGTTGTTTTCCTGACGACCTTGTCAACCTAACCTAACCTTCCTTTTAATATACATTCCGCAACACAACACCAAATCAATTTTAACATTTTCCGCTTTTGTATTGCCTCTATGGTGTCGTAGATTTTTTCCACCTCGCCATGAGCACAACCTTCTACAGCGATTTTCATTTTTGCTTTTAATTTTATTATATGTATATTAAAACTTGACTGTGAAATTATTACTAAATAAAAAAGTATTTCCTGAAGTTGATATTCGTTCAATTAACAAGAATTGAATGAACTACAAAACAAAGGTTTCTCTGAGAAAATTGTTTTCGGCTGCGTTTTGTTGTACACGGGAGCAACCCAATACAGATTCTCTGCTACATCCTAGGCATACTTCAATCTTCTTGATCGTCGTCCGCTCTTGCTCAGACCTATATTCCTAATGGCATAGGAACTGAGCGTCCCGTCCCGAAT
The DNA here is from genome assembly GCA_910595825.1 of Philhelius pedissequus. Taxonomy (NCBI): domain Eukaryota; kingdom Metazoa; phylum Arthropoda; class Insecta; order Diptera; family Syrphidae; genus Philhelius; species Philhelius pedissequus. The sequence continues at coordinate 167,090,750 of OU343161.1, forward strand.
AAGCAACTCGTCCACTAATATAATGTCACCAGTGACCGACGAATGGGGTAGTTTTCAAGTAGTTGAATTCAATGTACCACTGTATTTGTGAAAATTTAAATTTAAACAAAATCACATCGGCTAAAAACAATTTCCAAAATACTTGATTTCAATTTTCAAATTACTTGATTCACATTTTCTTGTATAAATAATAATTAACTTCGTTCTTTTTATGTTATTTTAATAGAAAAGTAGTTTAAATTCAATAAATATATCGAAATTACACAAAACAAATCAACCCGATGATTTTTAGAAGGATGAAGATGAGGCAAACAGTGATGTTTGTTTTTTCTTGCACTACAGCTGTTCTTCAAATGTCATATTGCAAATTAATAGTGCTGCCAAGTATTTCACTAAGCGCCTTGGTCGTTCTTTTCAACCAATTCCCCCGGGGATTGCAAAAAAAACGCACCTTATGTTATTAGTTTATGCCCACAATATTGTTAATTCTATCTATGGATTCTCTGGTATATTAATATGTGTAATGTAAGTCGATGGTCTCGTTGCCAAGGCTTCAGTGTATCTACTTCGTAGATTTATATACAGGATATCCCGTAAGTCAAAGTCAAGTGGGTATAGGGTGATAGGGTAGTTTATATCCGTTTAGAAAAATAATGAAAATCAATACCCTAGACCACATTTTTAGTTATTGTGGTCACAAAATTCTAAATTTTTCTGGCTGAACTTTCCTTTAGGGGAGCACGGATTTTAACACGCGGATACTTTTATACGGTAGATTTATGCTTAAAAACAATAAATATAACAATTTTAAAGTGAGGAAACTTTTATTTCTATTTTTAGTTAATTTTTAAAGTTGTCATTTTTCATACAAAATGTATGCAAATGATGACTACCGACAACTTTTTTTTTGTGTGGACAGTTGTTTACGAATGCACAGATAACTGTAAGCAAATTCGGTATGGTAAGTGTTGTGGTATGTGCATTTTTCTTGGGAAAATATAAATTGATTTCAAACTATGTACTATTGTGGTTTCGTTTCATGTCGAATCATAAAATAACTTTGCATACACCCAACCTTGACCCCACCCAGCCTTGACCATGCCCAATTTTGACCCCAACCAAAACCTGCCGAGGCAGGGCTTTTTGTACACTGTGAACTTAATTACAGAAAAACTTCACACAAGTAGGTTTTTATCTATCAAGTAATTGGTTTTTACTGAGAGTAAAGTAAGAAATACCAAAAAGCATTGCCCATCTAATTTTGAAAAAAAAACAAACAAACTTGAATTTACATAATTTGCATGTGGACCGGAATTGGACCATTTAAGCTACCAGAAAATTTAAATGGCGACAACTACCTGCATTTTTTACAAAATTATCTGCCAACTTTATTAGAAAATGTACCACTCGAGACAAGTTGTTTCAACAAGATGGTTGCCAGCATTATGCTCGTCGTTTACGGGATTACCTGAATACGGAGTATCCCGCTAGGTGGATTGGCCGCCTTGGATCAAATTTGTGTCCTCCTCGTTCTTAGGACCCTCTCGATTTATTTTACTAGGGATGTATAAAAAAAAAGTGTATTTCAAACCAGTTGAAAACAGACAAGAACTGCTCCACAAAATCGTTGAGCAGGAGAAAAAATTAATTCAAGGAGATTGGGACGTCTGGTGAATAGATCTTTTCTGCGGCGATACAGAGCAATGTTGCCGTTTTAGTGACTTTGTGACTATATTTAACCGAATTTTCAAAAGTTAAGCGACAAAAAATTATGTTTTGTCATTAGATAATTCTAGTTACTTTTGTAGTGACTTTTTCCTGAAAAAATATTTTTTGTACATTCGAGTTTGGCACTTATGAAATTATATATCTACCTGTTTGGTAACAAGAAATTTTCACCAAGTTTCCAAGCCTTGGGTTTTTTTCCTATGGGTTTTGACAGCAAAATGTGAAAATTTGTACAAAAAAAATCGTAAGAAATTTCACGTTACCAAATACCTGATATTCCATTGACTTTTTTTTACCACGACCACTGAACTGAATTTGAAACTTCACCACACCCAAGAAATATTAATCAAGCTATAAAAACGCAGCTGGGACCTGTGGCGCAATTCTGCTTTCGTGAAGCTTTCCGGTGAAAAAAATTATTCACACTCAAAATATGGGTGAATAAATTTTCATATCTGTATACATACACGTTATCTGTCAAGGAAGTTGAATTTCACCCTTGTGGAATCGCAAATATGTATGTGTACCTGATTTTGTATACACAGAGAAAACTCACGCTTGCGGAATTTGGCCCCTGGAGTCAATACTTATGAAGAACTATTCCAACAGTAATGTCGCTTAAACATTCAAATTCAGAAGTGGAAAGCATTTTTAGCATGATAAACATTAGGCGTGTTTTTTTTCTAAGCCCCGGGTAAATTGGACGAAAAAAACTATAAGTGGGATTAACAATTTGCATGCTTTTTTTTATATTGTGCGCGCACTAAAGGGATTTTGACTACCCTTAATATGATCGAGCATACCCTTAGTATGTCCGAAGTTGGGCTGATGAAACTCTATCAAATGCTTTTGAAATATCAAGTGCAATAATCTTACTTTCTTCAAAACGATGTAAAGATTTGTGCCACTGTTCGGTGAGATATACCATCAGATCACCAGTGGACCTTTTGCTATGAAAGCCATACTGCCGGTCATTGAGGAGCTTTCGTTCTTCACGATATTTCTTGAGCTGATAGTTAATCAGCGTTTCCATGATCTTGGAAAGAAGAGACGTAAGTGCGACTGGACAGTAATTAGAGGGTGAAGAAGATTCGCCTTTTTTAGGGACAGGCTGGACAAATGCTGTTTTCCATCCACTCGGAAAGAGACCTGTAGAATAGGACAGATGGAAAAGCTTACGCAGCGGTTTTACCAGCGCTGAAGAACACCTCTTCAAAACGATGGGAGGGATAATATTCGGGCTAGCGGATTTGTCTATATCAAGGTCTTTGAGGACTCTAGCAACTGCACGATTGCGAAAGAAGATTCATCCAATAAAATCGTGTACGCTCTCGTGTACTGGAGGAGTCATAACACTTTCTGGCAGCGTCGAATTAACAGCAAACTGCGCTGCAAGCAAATTGGCTTTTTCACGAGAACTGACAAAAAGGGTGTCATTAAAGACGAGCGTTGGAACCGAAGACGTAGTTGAATTTCGAATGTTTTTTACAAATGACCAAATATTCTTACTACCTTTGGGACATTGTAGTATTTTTTGCCTTAATTTTTGGTAATGCAAAAATTTGGTTCTACGAATGTGAACGTTGCAAGCCTTTCTAGTTTGTTGAAACTTTTTGCGGTTTTCCTCAGTGGGGTTGGCTTTATAATTCCGGAAACTTACTTCTCTACCCCTAATAACCTCTTTACAGCTCGAATCAAACCATGCATTTTCTTTCGGTTTGAAAGATTTCACCCTATTCGTGATAAAGTTTCTCATTCCGTGAAAAATTAAGTTTGTTATCATATCTGCGCTGGAGTCTACGTCACTGCCGAGGAAGCATAGTGACCAGTTAAAGTTCCTGAAAAAATTATTGAGACCGTCCCAGTTGGCTTTCTCATATTGCCATAAGGTTCTTTTAGGTGATTTTTCTTTAACTGATTGTTGTTGGCATGAGAAATTTGCAGATATGACACAATGGTCTGATGTGCCTAGAGGCGATAATACACTTACATTGTATTAATTGGGGTAAGAGGTAAGGAACAAGTCTTGTGTTGGCGGCTTGACCTGCAACGTCAGGGATTCGTGTAGCCTCGTCAACAAGCTGAGTCAGTTGGTTTTACTCAGCAAAGACCTCAACATACCTTCCTTCGGGTGTTGTCTGGCTCGAAAAGCGGAGCCAGCTATTTGTACATTGAAATCGCCCGTAACGACGATTTCAGTGCGAGGATAATGGGAAACAATTATTTGAATGGAGTCGGACAGAGCATCAAATTCGTTAAAAGTTGAATTTCTGTTCAAATTTGGGATCCGCTAGATGAAACATGTGTGTATGATGTGCTTGTTGACCGTGAATTTTAACCACATGAAATTGAAATTTGTGTTTGAGCACAAACCATATTGTGGTTGAAGTTGGGACGCAACGTCATTTCTTATGTGCTTAGCTTAAGCGCAGATAATTTTCGGCACTTAGCTATTCGGTAGAATAAAAACTGTGCTACCAAATTCTTTTTCACTAAATTATAGATAAAATGTATAGAAACTCCAAAACTGACATTTTGACATGTCAGTTAATTATCAATTTTGTTTGGTTTGCTTGAGCAGTGAGCAAAATGTAAAACATATGTTTCTTTTTTTGTTTATCGACAACCGAAGAAGTGTATTTATATTCCGCGAATCGTCGAGCAGTCTCCATGAAACGATAAACTTTAGCTGGCACCTGTGGCATTGGTGTCTTTACCATCGCCCTGCAGTTTTTCTGGCTTTTGCCAGACCCAGTCGGTGATTATTACATCACAGGATCCAAATTTAGATACACATTTTCTTGTATAAATAATAAATAACTTGCTTTTTTATAATATTATAGAAATACATCGAAATTACACAAAACAAATCAACCCGATGATTTTTAGAAGAATGACGGCAAAAGGCGATGTTTGTTTTTTTCTTGCATTACAGCTGTTTTCTAAATGTCATCTTCCCCCGGGGATTGCAAAAAAACGCACCTATTGTTAAAAATAAGTTGAGAAATAAAATGTTAACGAAAACTTTGAATTCAATAATGCTCATTAGAAATCAATTAAAATTACAAAAAAAAAACAAAAGTTGTCATGTTCGTAATCTAAAGCTTTAGATATTGAAATCAATGAAATTGATGAAGATCCAATTGATATATGTGATTGATTGTTTTTATAATAGGTATTTGAAGTTATTATTAAAACTTCTTCACTTTCTATTCAAAAAATGATAAGTTAGTAGTATTTTTGAGACTGAATTTGTTTTTTTTTTGCAACATTTTGTATGTTAATGTTTATAAGTTTTTTTTTTACTATACAAAATAAATTTTTGTTAAGATTTAATCTATTTTTTCTGTATATTTATACTAAAAACTATTTTTTCTAAATATTGCAATTATTACTTAACCAAGCAAGATGGATTTTTTGTATTGCTTTTTCCCAATAAGGGTATAAACTACGCTATCACCCTGTACCCGCTTGACTTTGAATTACGGGATACCGTGTATACGGAGTAGTATAATGTGTAATGTAATGTAATGTAAAATTGCTGAACCATGAACTACTTTTCTGGTAAAATAACATAAAAAGAAACAAGTTATAATTTTTATTGATACAAAAAAATATGTATCTAAAATGAAATCAAGTGTTTTGGAAATTCTTTTTAGCCGATGTGATTTTTTTTCAATTTAATTTTCACAAACACAGTGATACATACAATTCAGAATCAGTCAAATTGTATTCGGGTGTTTTATTGGGGGAACGTGTTCCGGACGGCCAATCGAAAAGGCCAAAAGTTCGAACGACGCGACGCACGGTGACGTTTATACAATTGAAAAATTGGGTCCTTACGGGGATGTATTTATGTAAGTACGCGGCCGGTGTCAAAAAATGTCAATTTCGTTGTTCTTTGACCGATTTGTTTCAAATTAGGGAAGTTTTACTTCTGGCGCGTGTATATACGTACACACACCCTTTTTTTTTAAATAAAAAAAGGAGTTTCGGGAATTCAAGTCAATTCATAAGTTTGTTCAAGGCAGAACAGAAAACTATGTGATTGCCGACAATCAAGTTAGATTTTAACATTCCATTTGTTAAACAAATATACATATATATTATCCTACAGTCTAGAAGTTACAAGTATTCAATTATAATTTATTCAGAATAAATTAAGAACTCCATCAAAGTGAAAAAATAAAAACTGGAACTCACGGTTTTGGCAGTGTAATTGACACTATTTTCACTAGAGGCAAGTAAAGAAAATCTACTATAAGATGCTCAAAGTAAATTCACTGTACATTGTTTACTAATCATTTTGGAACAACAAAAGTTGAACGAATGCATTTTTTGGTAGAAACCAGAAACCTCCCTTAGTATGAAGTTCCCTTTTGCCTTCTGAAAATGGCGAATAAAATCAAAATCTCAATTTGACAAGACTGGAACTGAACTTAGAAGGTTAAAGCGTCTAGTCTTCGTGCTTTTATTCGGAAGGAACGAAAACGCAAGATAAAAAATAGTTCTAACACAGTAGTCGCGGTTTGTTGGCAAAAGCTATGTCCAACACAAAAGAATTTACACACATTACAAATACAAGAATCTGTTTGCGATTAAAGTAAAAACAAAATCCTGCTTTCGATAGATTTGTGATTTATTCTAGAATCGAATTATATTATGTTGCTTATTGATAGTTTCTTTTGAAAATCATGTTGTGTTTGGGATAGATATCCCAACAAAACGTGGATGGTGTCTCTAGGAGCCATATTTTCTACAACACCATTTGTCATTCTATAGATAGAAAGCAATATAAATAGAAATATAGAAAATGAAGGGTCATTATTAATTATTTCATTTGTGAAAATTTCACAGGCCAAATATAATTAATTTTGTGTTCTCGATATAAAAGCATTGAAAAAGTTAAGAGTGAATAACAAAAATGCGCAGAAAAGAACCTTGTAAAATGAAAGTTACATCCGTTCTTTCCATAAAATCCTATGAGCAAATTCTAAAATTAAATTGTTTATACAAGCAATTTCTATAGAATGTTATCTGGCATAAAATATTCCTCATAGAGGCAGGGTGTAATGAGCGTGTTTTGAAACTCTCTGGTATTATCGATCTTATGTACGAACACTAAATTACAAACTTCTGCCAAAATTAACTTTAAGATATTTAAAACAGATATATATTCTTAATTTAAAAAAAAGTAAGGTTGAGTAAAATTTAAATAAGAAAATATAATATTTGAACAAAAGATCAACGTACCTGACTGTCGTTGAGTCTTTGGCTGCCCATACACGCCGACATGTGTATCACAAGATAAATATTAAACAACAAATACAACACAGAAAAGATACCTGAAAATAAATAAACTAAGCAAATTTCTTCATTTTCAGAAACAAAACTTACATATTAAAGCAAACAACAAGTTGTCCAAATCGGCACCACGAACTTGATCAATAACAAAATATAAATTAATTGCTATTACGACTACAGTTAGAATAATCGAAAATATTTTGTTTGCCCTGAAAAATTAAAATTAAATAATAGCAACATTGCTTTAAATTTGATTTACGGCTTTTCAAACTTACAATCCATTTACAAAATCTCCCATAATGGCAACAGAAGAAGTAAAGGCAACCGTCGGTATTACGGCAAATGGTAGCTGTAGCATCATGACTGCATTCAAAATATCATTCATCCCGGTAAGATCTTCAATTTTACTAAAGAACGCGACGCAAAATGTCGGTACAATAGCAATGAAACGTGTAACGAAAACTCTCTTCCAACGTGGCCATTGCAAGTTAAGGAATCCTTCCATACAGAACTGACCAGCATACGTTCCAGTCATTGTTGAACTCTGACCAGCAGCTAATATGCCTACTGCCCATATAATCATGGCAGCCGCCCCAAACGTACAACCCAAGAACAGACCAGCCTTATACAAATCTGCATTGACTATCGCTGTTAAATTTTGATTATCAACAAATGAATGTTGGGCATCTGGATACATAGTTTGGTTGACACAAACATCAAGCTAATTATCAAAATTTCATTTATTACACACATATATAATGCACAGAAATCTATTAACTATATTTACCACTTCTTTATTCGTCTTTCCATACAGACCATGTGCAAATACAGCAACAACAAAAACATTGATGACAAGCGACACAAGCAGAGCAACAGTTGCCTCTATGAAAAAATAGAAATTAGCTTCACGAACTTTATTTGACTTTGTCCGGTCAACATCACGAGACTATAAGTAAAAATTCATTTAGCATTATAATGAAATTTGACTGCTTCAAATACTTACCTTAACCAAAGCTGAATGCAGGTACAAGTTATGAGGCATAATAACAGCCCCAACCACTCCTACTGCCTGCAGGAACACTTTCGAATCGCAATCACTGCACCAAGGGATAAACATTCCCTTTAATACTTCAATTTGGTCGGGCGCTGAGAGAACATACTATAAGAGTTTATTTGAATTTGTTTTTTAATTTAAAAAGATTAAGCTCGTTAATGAAATTTTATTCCTTTCAGAACAAAAAAAAAATAATAATAAAATTCAATAAATCCTAGGGGATTGTATTGTATTGTGTTTATTAATTCATTTTGGTAGGTTCAATAAATTAAGTTATAAATTTATAAAGTTATAAATAAATAAAATTTAGAATGCCATTAAAATTAACATTTTGGAATTAATACAAATGATACTAAGGCAAAATTTATGAAAATAAGAGAAATAAAATGCACGACTGGATCGTACTAACTTGCTCTTGTAGCTAACAAATTTAATGTAGCTAAACATTGACGCTGTTAGTAGGTAACTAGTCTATAGGTTTAAATCCGATGTGCATTACCTTGATTCTTAGTATAATAAATAGGGGTGGGTAGGTAGCATATAACTTTATAATTTAGGTGCAATATGAATGATATTCATGTGATTTTTTAAAGATACATAATTACATATATATAAATGTACATAGTATATACGTATGTAGGTAGTCAGTGAAGTACTCGTATACAAAAATGAAATATAATTGTTAGAAATAAATGGATGATACACATAATACAATCTTTTTAGATTGCTATGTTGTTAAAGCTTGATGTAATTTGAATTGTTGGACAAATAAGAAAGTTTATATAAAAAAAAATTCAAAAATCCTTGGAGCTGTTTTTCAAAAAAATATTTTTTATTTATAAAATTTTGAAAACATTTTTAGAAAAAAATGAAACGTCATTTTGAACTAATTTATTAACATACATATATGATTTTAATTTTAAAAAAATCAGTGACTGGTTTTTGAAAAAATCGATTTTTCAAAAAAAATTATTTATTTTTTTAAAAATCGAAACTTTGAGAATCCAGTTTTATGAAAATTTTAAGGGAGCTTTTGCGTAAAAAATAATTTTAATGGAATCATCCAATAGTGAGAAAGTCGAAAATATGAAAAGTAGTTCTATGGGAAGTACCGTTAATAAGTACGCAAAATAAAATATTTTTGTACTTAAAAGTGGACAACATTAATTAAGAATACACACATTTTTTTATCAAAAATCTTGGAGCCGTTTTTGTGAAATAAATTGTTTTCTTAACGTTTTTTTTTTACTTTTTTATGGCATATGCCATTGTTTTTTGTTTTAGGAAAATTGTACATACGAAAAATGGAACATACGAAGTTTCCAAAATATGGATTGAGTCGTTTTCAAAATATTGAGTTTCTAAAAGAAATGTTTTTTTTTCTTAATTTAAAATGGGTTTACATTAGTGTTTAAACTTTCTAGGACCATCTTCATACAAAATTTAAAAACAAAATCAAATGATCCGTTTTCCAGAAAATCGAAAGCCAACAAAATTGTTCTATTTTGAGAGGTACCAAAAACTATTTTTCTCAACAACAACAAAATTACCTAAAAGAAGTTTTTCCTTCATTAATGAACTGATTTTTTTTTTTTATAAAAATCGTTGGAGTAGGTTTTGAGAAAATAAAAATCAAAAAACAAAAAGGTAGGTACCTTATGGTACAATATGTACCAAATTTGAAGCAAATCTATCCAACCTTTTATGCTGTATACTCGAGGACAGACAGACAAAAGGAAATGCGGGTACCACTTTCTTGGTGTTTCCCATCATCGTTATCTAAAGTTTGATCGAAATCTCGAGTTCGATTTATACATAGTACATATTATCCCAAGTAAAAACTAAGAACATGCTGCTTTTGAAAATTCAGCTTTAATCTCTGATTAAAAGAATTATTATTATTAAGTAGGCACATTATTAAAAAAAAAAAATATTAAGTCTTAATTATTCCAAGAAATTTAAATTTAATTTATGTCCGATCACAATTAATTTAAGCACAAGATAGGCCGGGTATAGCGTTGCACATTCGCGTGGTGCGGCTGAATAAGAAATTCCTATACTCCTATACTCGACAGTACGCCCGAAGTTGGCCTCAAGGGTTAACTGATGAACATTCTAGTAAAGCAGAATTCTGAAAAGCTGAATTATGGGTTAGGTTTTTTATCCCGCTTTTTATAATCTTGATTTTTATAACCCAGGCTCTTAAAATCCCGTTTATTAAATTCCCGCTTTTGGAATCAACTCAACGGGCAAAAAGGACGGTGCGTAAGGAGAGGGCAGCATGCCCCCAGCACCCTCCATGCTTGACCCAATATAGTATTTGTGTTGGGGTTGATTTTGGGTGTATGAAGTGTCTAATGTAAAATTTATCAAAGTACAAAACGGGCTAAGCAGGATTGATTACACGGGATATTAAAAAGCGGGATTGTAATAAATCGGAATTTTGAATAAGAGGGATTTCAAAAGGCGGGATTTAAAAAACAGTAGGTATTTTAAAACTTTGTTTTCGGAATTTTTGAAAATCGGGATTTTAAAAGTGGGATTCTGATATGCTCCCCTGAATTATTTATTAAAAAGATATAAAAAATTCACTCTGTACATTATGTATGTATTTCGAAATATTACCTAATTGAAAAAAGTTTATTCTTATTAAAAAATAATGTCCATTTTTGTTTTAAATTGAAATGGGCTTTCTAATTTTTTGTCGATTTCTTTCGTTCATCTGTTGAGAAAAAATTAAATTGCAGAGCGCCCTCGATGTGTTTGAACATAATCGTCTGAGCATTGCTGAGCACATGAAATGTCATGTGTTTCGAGAAAGAAAATGTGAAGAAAATATAATTAGATACAATTAAAATGGCGAAATAAGTTGATCGCTTGTTGATTTTCTGTATCTGGTGTGTATCTGTGTACAAAATAAAGGTAGTTTTGTGTGATATTGCTTTTTATGATTAAAATGAAAATTTATTCTGGTTTGTGTGGTTCAAGTGTGTTTAAAAAACAAATCAGTGTTCAGAGCTTACTCTGTTCCGAAGAAGTTCACACCATACTATATGCGCTCAAACTCTGTTCTGTTGAGTGTTCTGCTCTGAACGAAAAAGGAAAAACGCCTAAGATAGGTTTCATATCAAAGAACACTAGTGAGAGAAATGTTGAAGGGTTGTTTGTCACTCTCTTATGAACTCGGCTGAACTTCGAAACTTGGTTTTAATATTTTTCATAGTTTAGATAATAAAAACGGCTTTTGCATTATTATGCACTTGGCCAATATTTGCTTCGTTGTAATACTATATGGATCTATTAAACCATTTGTAGGTCTTTAAAAAGAGTGTAAGACTTCTACATATCACTAGGATCATTATAGTAGAAATCTCCGAATGGATTTGGAGCCTGACGACTATACTTTCAAACTAGTTCATATTATCGACAATCGACATATTGAATGTTAATACAAACATATAAGTATCTATTTATAAAGTTTAATTCCTATGTCATAATTTATGATAAATATAATTAATCGTTAACAAAATGTATATGCTAAGGTAACAAAAATATTATACTCAAAGTCGACTCGGTACGCTTCATTGTTTTCACAAACGTATTTCAATTGATAAAGCTCTATACGTGTCTAATTACAGACAAAATAAAATTGCGGACATAATTTCACACGGCTGATATCAATTCGTTAAGTCGCAATAATATTATCCCGTGTATGTTTTTTCGTGCAAGGTCTTCAAATAATTGTTCAAATTACAATAAATTTTGCTGCTAGCTATTCAAGGGGTGGTTTTGTATCACTAAAAAATCACATGTTCATAGCTACATATATTAAAATAAATTGTAATTACTTCATAGCTAAAAGTCACAGCCATCACAGTGATGAGTAAGCCGAACAGCAGTTCAAGCTTTCGCAAGCCATATTTGTCCAGGAATAAAAACGTAAAGGTGTCAATAATGGTGATAAGCGTTCCACCCCATAGTGGTATACTGAAAGTGAAATTTGAGTATCATTTAACTATCTTATGATAAGAAGGTACGTGAATTAGCAACTAATAATACTTACACTTTATTCGATAAAAGGTATATCGCAATTGCGGTGCCAATAACCTCTTGCATATCAGAACCAATTATCGCTATTTCTATCATTATCCAAAGTACGAAACGTGGAAGTTTCTTGTACTGTCTGTAGCACATTTCTGCTAAGTGCAAACCAGTTACAACTCCTAATCTGTTGATAGAATTTCTTGTTTCTATGAAGGAATAGTCTTTGGATGTGCACATACATGTGTTACCTTGCTGACAACCGCTGCATGAGCAATCCCAGGATTGTGGCTGCGAAAAGAACCCATAAAATTTTATACTTGGCTGCTGAACCACTCTGAAGATCAGACTCAATGTTACCAGGGTCCAGGTAAGCAATTGACATAAGAAAGCCGGGACCTGTAAACGCCCATAGTTTTCTAAAACTAAATCCGATCTATAGAAATCAATGTTATTAATTCTTCACCGGAACTTTGAATCCATAAATACACCAACCTTTTCAATTTCGGGTATCAGAATTTTTTCGTCACTAAAATATGCTTGTCTTGCTGATTTCAAATGTGTTCCTTCATTAGGGGCAATTTGTGGGTCATTACTGTAAGCGATGGTTGCTGGCGCTCTTTGCTGTGCTGAATATGATGACGATGAGAAATCACTTGCATTGTTGGAGCCTACCCGCGATGCTTCAATTGTGTCACCATTATCATCGTAGCCAGCATTCGTTGCCATATTCTGTGTACACAAAAAAATCAAGAAAACAAACTTATGAAAAAAAGAACAATTGCGGTCGAGAGTGAATTATATTTTATTAAAAAATCGCCTTACTACACTGATAGCAAATAAAATTTATGGAGACGAGACAGTCTTTAATATTTCCGTTTTAAGCATCAGTTTATGACTAGTAGATAGTAAATATATGTTTTTTTCAATGTCAATAACACACAGATAATTATATACAAACAAATAAATTTGATAACATGTTTTTGTTTTGAAAAAGGTTTTACTGGATGAACCTACGTATCTTTACTTTATAGAGTATATGAGTCATTAATGCATTTGTGTAATGTATTTTTTATTCTTCGAAAGGTGGTTTACATATTTTTTTGTTCCATTGTATTCAATTTTCTCATGTACCTAGTCATATTTACTTATCAGTCGTTAGTTGAAATTCAAAACTTGAGAAAAAAAAAAGAAAAATATTCTTTTGTTTGAACAGTTGATTTGTTTTATATAAGTTAAATCAATACAACTTGTTATTAGAAAATCGCGTACATTAAGATTGAGCATACAAAAATTTACTAAAAATACTATTTAAATAAATTTAGCTATCTGTACGTCTGCATATATGTACTTCGTTTCACTTGATTACGCAGACAATTTTTATTTAATTAAAAAGAAACTTTTATTAATAATAACCTAGACCACTCGATTACGTAAAGTACAATAGGATTAGAAATGTTAAGCCATTTGAAAACAAAAACCGCATTTTAGTTTTAGTTTTGGGAATCTATTATAATTATATTTGAAAACAAATAAAAGAGAATTATGCAAGGTTGCAACTTCCAAGAAAGCACACAACTAACGTTTCAGCTTGTATAAGGTTTCGGTAAGGTGTTATCGAAACTAAAATGACTTACTGATACCTTATCGAATCTGAAATGTTAGTTGACACGTAAAGAGCAATAGATATCTACTTAAAAAATTTGTATGTATCTAAAGGGTCCGCCAAATAACTTCTTTTTTTTTTTGAAAATGCTATAAAAAAAAACTACTGAATATTTTCTCAAATTTCTTTTTTTATTTGAAAGTACAATCCTTCCCGTTAATAATGGAAAGTAATTTCATTCAAATGGCTGCCTCGACTGGCCATGCAGTAGCCTACACGATCGGTCCAATTTTTAAGCACATTATCGATTGTGTGCAGCTGTATTTCACCAATGGCTTCACGAATATTGTCCTTTAAAGCGTCAATTGTCTGTGGCTTGTCGGCGTAACACTTATCTTTTACGGCACCGCACAAATAATAGTCCAACGGTGTCAAATCGCAGCTCCGAGGTGGCCAAACGACATCAGCTCTGCGGCTGATAATGCGATCTTCAAAAACAGGGCGCAAAACATCGAGTGTAGCTTCGGCTGTGTGGCACGAAGCGCCGTCCTGTTGAAAACAAATATTGCCAATATCCTCCTCTTCAATTTTTGTGAACAAAAATTCGTTCAACATGGTCCGATAACGATCGCCATTGACTGTAACGGCCACTCCTTGCTCATTTTCGAAGAAAAATGGCCCAATTATGCCTCTGGACCAAAATCCGCACCAAACAGTGACTCGTTTTGGGTGTATCGGCTTTTCAATGTATGCGTGCGGGTTTTCTGTGCCCCAAATGCGACAATTTTGCTTGTTTACATACCCGCCAAGATCAAAATGAGCTTCATCTGAAAAGACGATTTTTTTGGCAAAATCGGCATCTCCTCTAAGTCGATCGCAGACCCACTTAGCGAAGCGAAAACGCATTGGATGGTCAGTTGGCTTCAACTCCTGAACCAATTGGACTTTGTATGGCGTCATACCAAGGTCTTTATGCAAAATTCGTCTCAATGATGTCTCCGAAATGTTCAAACAATACCATGATTTTCAAAGTAATGTCGCAATATAGCGGAAGGATAAAACTAATTATCTGTCAAATCAGGCATGAGCTAAGTGTTACCATTCACGAAATAAGCACTAGTTGAAAAAAAAAAACGTTAGATGGCCGACCCGTTACTTAAAAATGTTTTATGTAAAAGTTGTTAAGGCAAACAAAAAATTAAACTTTTTTTTCAGTTAAAAAAGTAATTTATTTATATAACATACTAATATTCGAATTTCCTTTTTTCATCATCTTAAAGTTTAACTTTCAAATTACATTTAATTATGTAATTAATTTGAAATATATTGATAGTAATTTGTTCAACCAAATCAGAACGAACCAATAAGGCTAAAAACTTCGAAAAAAAACACACAATTTTAATATAAAATAAATATGTGGTCATAATCAAAGGAAACGAAGTGTATAAGAATCATGAGTGTCATAAACTCAAAAACATGAAAGATTTTGCTTAAAAAATTCTTATTTTGTGTTGGATTGTTTATATAGTGTCCCGTCTACTGTTCGCATATTTGTGTTTTTTCCTTATCTAAAGACTCTGAAATCTTATGAATATAGTTTGTGTAAACATAAAATAACACATGTTTATTTTTGTTTAAATTGACGTTTCACTTGAATAAACAAATTATGCCTACTTTCAAAAACGTATAAAACATCTCAGCTTTACAGAGTAAATTTTCTTGCACCTCTGATAGTAATGCATATCTAGTGTTATTGTAAAATCAAATTCCTTATGTGTCAGATGTTCAAGTGGATGTTGCCCCCAATAATTAAAATGCGCCGAACTAATGCCTTTATTTAATTAATTTTATATATTATAAAACGAATCACTTTTTTTTTAAATAAAAACAAATATTTCAGCGAAAGTCAGAAGATGCGACTCTTAGATTTTTAACGCTTTCACACCTCACATCGATCTATCATGTCGACGAATTTGTTCGTTGTTGCAGAATTTGTATAAGTTGATGTATAGTTTTATGTTAAAATCAGCTGGCAAATAGAAAAGTTGCCAAATTTACTTTAAAAAAATAAATTATTGGAGTAAAATGTCTGTACGCCATATTATTTTCAAGAATTAATAAAGCAGATTAATTTTATATGAAAGAAAAATGCAAATAAGATAACTTCAAATTATGAACATGAGCAGACAACAACAAAAACAAAACAGATACTGCGACGGTGTACTAGTTCGATCCTTTTTACACGCCATGTCGACATACCACTTCCATCTCCAGAAATCGTTTTTTTTTTTTAGTTTTCACAATTGCTGTGTCGACACATTTCTTTTCACACGACCAAAAACATGCCGAAACTATAAATCGACGTATTAGTTCGCGGCGTGTGAAAACGGTATATGTAGCCAGCTTTACGATAGTTTGAACAACAACAAACACGCTTTTGCTCTGTTTATCGATATGACAAAGGCCTTTGACATGGTTGACAGGATTTTGTTCTTAATAAATTTTATAATGCGCGATTTAGAGATATAATTTTCCAATGGCTGAAGTCATATTTGATTGATAGAGTTAAAAGGGTTTGTGTCAATAGACTAATAAGCGAATTTTGCCTTCTTAAAATAGGGATACCACAGGGTTCCGCTCTTGGTCTAATATTTTCCCTAATTTATATAAGCTCACTCTTTTCGCCTACGTTGAATGGACGTTCAACAGCTTTTGCTGATGATATCGCCTTCACCTACCAATCAAATTCGAAACTAGACTATATCATTAGTATTGATCAGAATCTTGAACTCTTGAGGACTTGATTTTATGATCATTAATCAATTATAAATAAAAAAATGAAATTAACGACGTGTTATCCTTGTCCTTATAATTTCTTTTTCCATAGCCCTGATTGTAAAGAGTTCAGTTTTCTTCTTGATAGGCAATTCCCTATCTTTACCTTAAAATGTGCAATGTCCTACCTTAAAATTTAGAATGCCTACGTCAAAACTCACAATTTCCTATTTGTTTTATCGACAATATTAAGGTCGTTCCGCTGATTTTTTTTATATATATTAAAAAATGGTAGCGACGTGTACGGCGTTCGGTCGTTCAAAATATCCACATACGTTCAGTTCAATGATCGAAAAATTATGTATGTATGATGTATTTCACTATTCTAATTCATTTGCAAAAAACAGCAGATAATGGGCCCTATAGAGGTAACCATCGGAGCGGAACATTTCCCGCTTTGTCGGAGAAATGTTCCGCACAACTCTTCGGTAGATTACCTCGAAGCAAATATTCTCCGATTCTAACGATTTTGGAGAATTCTCCGCACCGACACACGGTTACCTCGCTAGGCCCAATATTTATATTGATATAGCTTACCAGTGGAGGCATTTAAGTTCTTAAAATAAATCTTCTAAATTAAATTGATTTTATTATAGAATTTTGTTTAAAAGAATAATAACACAGCCCACTGACATTAAAACTTTCCAGCAAATTTATTAAATTCCAAAGATATATTTTTATGTAGATTTGTAAATCGAAATTGTTTTATCACGTCAGAAATTTGGAATATTTGAGGTTTTTTTTTAGACGTTTATATTTTTATGACAAATTCTTTCAGTGGATTCAGAGATTTTTCGATAAAACTATGTACATATACATATACCCAAAAAGACTGTTTGACTTGCCAACTGAAAGATTACTTGGTATATGGCCCTTCAGGTTCATCTGCAAGGCAAAATTTGAAACCACAGGACGTTGAGCAATTTTAATCCGAATATTTTGAAACACTTCACGCCACTATTGCGGAACTTGAAAGGAGATTTACAGACAAGGACGAATTGCTTAATTCAGTACAGAGTATCGATAAGTTGGCTATATGTATATTTTTAGCAGTTGGGAAAATGGATTGTATAGCAGCTTTTCTTGATTTTTTCCTAAGCAAGTTGTACACAATTTTTTTGTCATGTCCATTATTAGTAGCGATTTTAACTATTGTTTTCAATTCTTCCTTGAAATTGAAACAGAAGAATTGTGTATAACTTGCTGAGGAAAAAATCTAGAAAAGCTAATTTAAATAACGGGTCCGCCATCTAACGTTTTTTTTTCAACTAGTGCTTATTTCGTGAATGGTAACACTTAGCACATGTCTGATTCGACAGATAATTAGTTTTATCCTTCCGCTGAACGAATATGGTTGTGTATACGCTTGAACAACGCTGGGAAATATTGCGACATTACTTTGAAAATCATGGTAATGTTTCAACATTTCGGAGACCTCATTGAGACGAATTTTGCATAAAGACCTTTGTATGATGCCATACAATGTCCAATTGGTTCAGGAGTTGAAGCCAACTGACCATCCAATTCGTTTTCGCTTCGCTAAGTGGGCCTGCGATCGACTTAGAGAAGATGCCGATTTTGCCAAAAAAATCATCTTTTCAGATGAAGCTCATTTTGATCTTGGCGGGTATGTAAACAGGCAAAATTGTCGCATTTGGGGCACAGAAAACCTGCACGCATACATTGAAAAGCCGATACACCCAAAACGAGTCACTATTTGGTGCGGATTTTGGTCCAGAGGCATAATTGGGCCATTTTTCTTCGAAAATGAGCAGGGAGTGGCCGTTACAGTCAATGGCGATCGTTATCGGGCCATGTTGAACGAATTTTTGTTCACAAAAATTGAAGAGGAGGATATTGGCAATATTTGGTTTCAACAGGACGGCGCTACGTGCCACACAGCTGAAGCTACACTCAATGTTTCGCGCCCTGTTTTTGAAGATCGCTATATTAGCCGCAGAGCTGATGTCGTTTGGCCACCTCGGATCTGCGATTTGACACCGTTGGACTTTTATTTGTGGGGTGCCGTAAAAGATTAGTGTTATGCCGACAAGCCAGAGACAATTGACGCTTTAAAGGACAATATTCGTGAAGCCATTGGTGAAATACAGCTGCACACAATCGATAATGTGCTTAAAAATTGTACCGATCCTGTAGGCTACTGCATGGCCAGACGAGGCAGCCGTTTGAATGAAATTATTTTCCATTATTAACCGGAAGGATTGTACTTTCAAATAAAAAAAGAAATTTGAGAAAATATTCAGTAGTTTTTTTTATAGCATTTTCAAAAAAAAAAAGTTATTTGGGGGACCCTTTATTAAAATATTATTGTATATATAATTTAAAAAAAAATTGTTTAATGTCAATGTTTTGTTTAAAAAATTAATTTCTTCAAGAATATTATTTGTTTACTTTCCTATTTTAAGCTTTTATTGTACAAATAATGTCAGTCCCCTGATGATGTCTTAATCGGACGAAACGCGTCGGACAATATCTTAAATTAAAATTATTATATTTTTAATAAAAATCAAATTGTGGATGGTATTTAAATAACAAGTGTTTTTTTTTTCATTAAAATGATAGCAAAGTTCCACCATTGCCAACCCATGAATCTGTCGAGTCTATCTAAAACGAATTATACATTTTTATGTTAAAACACATATGAACTACTTTTTTAATTTCTTTAAGTAAATGCTTTCCTAATTATTATCACACACCAACTTTCTTGCAAGCAATTCTAATTTTTAAAGTAGATTTTTAAGTGAAATTCAATTCGAAAATGGAAAATATTGGATAATTTAAGTGTTTTATTAATATTTTGAAAATAAACTACTTTTTTTCTTTATGAAGAACTATCGAACAGTTTAATAAGAGCTGTTTTCTCTTAGTTATAGCGATTAGTGTTCACGAATAAAATGTTTGTGGTAAAAAATATAAAAATAAAAAAAGACTTATCTATAAACTACAGAAAAAAGTCATAGAAAAATTTTGCAGAGTTTAATATATTTTGCAAAGCTATAAGGACCGAATAAATTTGAACGTCTTCAACAACGACACATTTTGAGTTTTTTTTTTTTTTATAAGCATGCCGGGAGCAAGCATGCACAATTATGAATTAATGAAGTTACTTATACTCATAATTATTTAATTTAGATGAAGAAACTTAAATCTTCTTCTTATATATAAAGAACAGTCCAAATTATATTTGTGCGCTATCTTCTATTTTTCGCCTTGATCTATTTGAATGAAATTTTTAGGAGATCTTAGGAAATGTTTGGAGAGTGCATATAAGAAATCTGTTTGCTGTCCGATGTCTAGAACCGAAGTTATGACGAAAAATGCAACTACATGTTTGTTATTGCATTATTAGTATAAATAATGTGTTATTATAAGTGTTCGAGATTTAAATATATATCTTTTGGCTGTTTTGGTCGTAATGTTTTTTTAAATGAAACGGTGGTTGCCTTCTTCTTCAGGTGATCTTTTATAACAAAAATAAAATGAACATATTATACAAAATTTAGTGTAAAATTTTCGCAAATTTACATTTAGTACGTATTACAGATAAACATAAATAATACAATGAAAAACAAATATAAAGCAATGTTTAAAAAAAAATTGTATGATATAAAAAAAAAACACTTCGATTGAAGTTTAGTCGGCTTTAAATGTTCTGGCTGTCTTGTTTACGATTCGTATTGTTTTTATAGTTAATAATATGAAGCGTTTCTAGAGTATACCGGTTGGAGACATTTTTCTCCCTTTCCAGCATTTCCACTTTGTCAAAATCTGGTTTGTGTCCACGCTCAATGGAGTGTAAGGCCAATGCTGTCTTCCCAGTGCTTTTTAAATTTAATGTTGGATTTGTGGTTGGAAATTCGTTGACGAAGAAGTTGTTTCGTTGTACCGATATAGGAAAGATTGCAATTTTCTTCCGCATTGCCACGACAGTTAATTTTATAGACTACGTCTGTGCACTTATCCTTTTCCGTTTTTGTTTTCATGTTGGTGAAAGGAGGTGCCAGCGTCCTATTTGATTTATACGCTAAACTGACGTCATTAGTACTATTTTTTACCGTCTCTTTAAAGTTTTCTGACAGTTTGGGAACATAAACTATACTCTTATAAATACCTCTCTCTTTTTGCCGATTATCAACAGGAGCTTTGTGTTTTTGGCGAAGTATCAAGCTCCGTATGATTTCCATTGGATATCCATTATCTAGGAGGATTTGTGTGAATAGTTTCTCATTCATCGGTTTACTGCTCTTTGGTGACTAAACAGAATCCGTGATTAAGCAGAATCCGTGACAATTTAAAGCCGACTAAACTTCAATCGAAGTATTTTTATATATCATAAAAATTTGTTTTTAAACATTGCTTTATATTTGTTTTTCATTGTATTATTTATGTTTATCTGTAATACGTACTAAATGTAAATTTGCGAAGATTTTACACTAAATGTTCTTATGTGTATAATATGTTCATTTTATTTTTGTTAATAAAAGATCCCCTGAAGAAGACGGCAACCACCGTCGAAATGTCGGGAAAGGAAATGAAATTGTTTCATTAAAAAAACATTACGATCAAAACAGCCAAAAGAGATATATTTAAATCTCGAACACTTATAATAATTCAACCAATTGGTCAATAACTTAACAATAATTAATAAATAATGTGTTTTGTTTTGTTTACACATCCACACACTTTCATTTTGATTTCTCTTTGTTAATTCGTTTTGAAGCTTGTAAAATGTCCGTTAATTTTGAAACTCATTGTGATAGACGACGTTTTGGGTGGAAAAGCTTACGAGATATATATTAGATGACACTGTGCAGCGATCAATGCCACAACCTGATGATTGCGTTATACATTGACATAGGCTGTGCGCGATTTGACAGTTGTCCTTTTCTCATTATAATTTTCCATTCAGAAAATGTGCTATTTTTCTTGCTGATATTGATTCAAGTTTTGCGTATTATTACACTGATTCCGATCTAACCTTGTACTACGTACGTCTTGCAATAATCAAAATGTTCATGGTAATCAAACGCAAGAGGTACATGCAAAAGAAATAAATGTGCCCATATTGCACAGCTTTAAACTGCAGAATCACCACCACAAATTTGACAAAAAGTTATTAGAAGAAGAAAAGTGCTAAATGTAGACTTCAATCGCGCTGCTTTGGAATACTTTTCCGCAATCGCATTTACTTCCTCGATGCTCCATGTGGGACATGCAAGACATTTGTCATTTAGTTGATTATAGCCAAGATCTCTTTCGTTGCCTGTTGAATCCTATGACATTGCTGCCACACTGTTTGAAGGCGGTCGAACTGCACATTCCTCTTTGAAGATGAATTTTCTGACGGTAGACAAGCCAATAACGTGCACAATGACCAAGAATTCGGCGAAAGCGAAATTGATGCGAGAATGCATAATCATAATTTGGGATCAATGCACGATAGCGCATAAATGAGCATTGTAGGCAGTTGACTTAACAATGAAAGATTTACAAGGTGATTCGAGATGATTTGGTGGTCAGCGGAGATTTTCGTCAAACGCTACCCGTCATCCCAAAATATACTGCTGCCGATGAGTTTAACGCATGCAGCGGCCAAATCGTCGTATTTAAGCCGGCATGTCAAGAAGTTGAAATTGACCACAAATATGAGATTGGTATTGCAGAAAGGCCAATCGGTTGCTGTATTCTGAAGACAACTGCTGGCGCTTGGCAATGCCCAAATTTCTGTTGATGTCTCGACTGGATTGATATCATTTCCGGCAAATTTTTGCGAGTTAAAAACGTCAAAGGAGAAACTCATCACCAAAGTAAAGTGTTCCGCGGCATTGTAAAAAATTATAAAAAAATCGATTGGATTTGTGAACGGGCAATACTTGCAGCGAAGAAAAAGAACGTCGATAGCTTGGCAAACGGTCTTTGTTTGTTTTTGCGCCGGAAAGCAAATCGAAAAACATTGTTTATCATATCACTCTCTTCTTATTTTTATTCTATTCGAATAAATCACATTGAAATTAGAACTATCTGTATTTTCTCTGCAGTTCATTTGAAGGCGTTACATTGGGGCGAGACGAAGTTCGCCTGGCCCGCTAGTTCTTTATAAAAAAACATTTTTTTTTTCTAGCCAGGCATATCTTGAAGCCGGCTACAAGTTATATTAAGACTCAATAAAGAAAATTGAATTGAATTGATCGAGTTTCTCAGAACACTAAATTTATACAAAATTTTCAATTTTATTTATTTACTTGCAGCAATTAGAGTTTACAATAATACTTAGATTAGTCTAATTAAGAAAACATGAGTTTAGATTAAATTTGGATTCTTGGTAAAAATTTGTCTTAGAAATTAAACTTATTTGTCGGAAAGTTTTAAATTCTTTAACCTGTGTTCTTTTCAATTCAAAACTTTTCATTTGATTTTTCAGGCCTCACAATTCCATCAAAAGAGGAAGCTACACTTATGTCAAAGCCTTTTTGAGTCGTCAAGAAAATAATGAGAACATGTACAGACAGCGAGAAGCGTTTAAAAACACATATGAACTTTATGCTACCATAGGCTGCAGCACTGCAGTTTGTGAGTTAACATTCTCGACATTAAATTGAGTGAACTTCTCGAACTTTTATACTTTAACAGCACAGCGATCTTTCAATAAAATACATACATATGTCAATCAGAACAACTTTAAATTTAATTTAAATTTAAACTCGGTTTTAAATAAAGTAAAAGACTAGCTCTTCACCATTGATCTGAATAATATTGAAAATTGTTATTAAATTTTTTTCATTTTGCTCTATAAAATGTGTTCATATTATAATCTGTGTTTGTAAATTATTTCAAACTATAATCTTATTTCTTGTACATTGTATACAATTAAAACTAAAAGGAAATTGTGTAAAACCAATATAAAAAAAAAACATCAGTTACCATTATTTATTGTAATATGGTAACTGATGTATGTAGAATGTATAAATGTATTGTATGTAGAATTTAGGAATCATTCAACGCTAATTGTATCTTAAGGAATGATTACTATTATTTATTTTATTAATTTTTAGGTTTATACAAAAATTGTCAAAGCTTTTAGTATATCTTAATGAATGAATAAATGTTTTTTCTAATCTTAAATCGTTCAAAACATGTTACCAATAATAAATCAAAATAATGTACGTTAGTTATAGAATACTGCTATGAATCAATCGAATTCTCCAATTAAATTTTTGAATTCCATTGGTTAATTTGAAGTATAACCTTTCATACTATATCTTTTTTGTACTCTTAACATTGGTCCACCAAGTCTTTGCAATGGTATCTATACGTAAATTTCGAAAAGTCTAAATATGTATGTTATTTCATTGAAGCGAACAATTTAACTGACAAGCAAAAGACAAGATCCGCAACTATTTCATATTTACGGTACCAATGATTCTATCGTAATGCAATTTTAATTCAAATGATTGCAAGATTAATCATTGTAAGTAAATGGATTTATTTTGAATTATTCTTTTTTTTTTCTTATATGATTAATTATACGTTGTTGCTTCATGCCCCAGAGCAGGAAAACGAAAATATGTGTTAAGCTATGTAACGTATATATTTAGTCACAACTTGTGCAACTACTCATTAGATAATATTAGGAGAGAGAAAAAAGAGATAATTTTTCCAGTAACTTATATGAAGTATCTGAAGTAGTCCACACATACAAAAATGGATTTATAAAGGATGCGGAAGATATGAGATTAAATTAAATTAAATGCACGATTGGATTTTATTTAATTTACAAACTTGCTCTTGCAGCTAACAACTTTAGTGTTACTCAATGACGCTGTTGTTAGGTATATAGCCTATATAGTTATCCTATGCAGATTTAAAGCCCATGTAGATAATATTACCTTGATTGTCGAATGCATGTTTCAAGGAATAGTTACATAGGTACTTACATACCTACAAATGTATATATAAATGGATTGTAAATTATGTAAATTAGGAGGGTAATAATGTAAATATGTACAAGTACATAGATGTATATAATGAAAGTGAATGGTGTATGGCTAGGAAAAAATCGTTTTTTAAACTTATTTAAACTGCCAAAACCATCTCTTTAATCGGTTTTTCGAAAAAACGAAGAACGCCACTAAATGCAACGGATCAATGAAATTTTTATAAAAAAGTATCTCGAAAATTTTAGGACGGGTTTTGATGAAATCCTGTTTTTTTATTTTTCGTTTTTTTGAAAAAAAAAATTCTTTTGAAATTTTGGTATGCAATTTTTTTTAGAGACTATTAATGTACATGTGAATATAAAATTTAAAATTATTTTTTTTGATTAGTTTTAAAAATATTGATTTTCAAAAAAAAAAAAATCAATGGTTAATTTTAGTTTAAAAAAAAAGTTATTCAACATTTTGATATGCAAAATTAATTTAGCTACTTAGATCTGTGTATCCGCCTAGAACCTTTTACCAGCGACCTGATCGGATCTTATCAGTGTGGCTTTAGGCGAGGAAAATCAACTAACGATCAGATTTTCACAATCCGGCAGATCCTGGAAAAAACCCAAGAATTCAAAGTCGATACGCACCATCTCTTCATCGACTTTAAAACCGCCTATGATAGCGTTGCTAGAGACGAGTTATACAAAGCCTTGTCACATCTCGGCATCCCTGCCAACCTTGTCCGCTTGTGCAGAATGACAATGAAGAAATCTCGCTGTTCCGTCAGAGTCCATAAGAACTTCACCGACGACTTTGATATCGAGAAAGTTTTGAGACAGGGTGATGCGCTATCATGCAATCTCTTTAACATCGTGCTGGAAGCAATTGTGCGCAACTCAAATGTCAACACCAGAGGCACAATTCAAAAGTCCGTTCAACTCCTTGCTTATGCTGATGACATTGACATCATAGGCAGAACAAAGCGAGCTGTCAGTGGATCATTTGCAAGTATTGAAGCGGAAGCGGCAAAGATGGGTTTGACTGTTAACGAGACCAAAACTAAGTACATATATGCTGTCATCGAGAAGAGAAGTCCAGCATCATCGACTGGGATAAAACGTCATGATTGGCGGTTATAACTTCAAAGTAGTCAGAGACTTTGTTTACCTGGGATCCACTATTACATCGCACAACAATATCAGTGCGGAGATCAAACGAAGAATCACACTTGCAAATCGCTGTTTCTTCGGGCATTTGAGTAGTAAAGCCCTCTCCCAAAGAACCAAAGAGACCCTATATAAAACTTTAATCATCCCAGTCCTGCTGTATGGGGCAGAGGCATGGACACGGACAAAATCGGATGAAAACCAGCTGGGTTGCTTTGAGAGAAAGATTCTTCGAGTTATGTTTGGCCCAGTGTGCATCGGTGGTGAGTGGAGAAGAAGATTTAACGACGAACTTTACAGCGATATCAACCTGGTCAAAAAGCTAAAAATACAGCGACTGAGATGGCTAGGTCACGTGGAGCGCATGCACATCGATGCGAAGATTCTTCGTATCCAACCCCGGTGGACAACGCGACAGAGGAAGGCCTTATCTTAGGTGGGGCGATCAAGTTGTGAACGAACTCAACCAACTTGGTGTGCGTAACTGGTGGCAGCTAGCTAGGGACCGGGTTAGCTGGAGAGGTTTGCCGGTTGAGGCCGTGATCCATCCTCGATTGTAAGCGCCATCTAAAGTAAAGTAAAGTAAAGTAAAGTAAGTAAAGGATATAACATTCAAAGGAATATCTTTGACAGAAGTTCGAAGGTTTTTGATAACTGGAATCTAAGCCCAACCTCGAAATTATTAAAAAGATATTCTAGTAGTCTTATAATGCAAAAAACTTGAAACATATGAGTACATTTTTATTCTTTCCATTATTTACTTTCTCCTTGGAAACATTAATATTTGATAGTGCCGCGTTATGTATATTAAAATCCCGAATATGTCATTCTTTTTACAAACTACATACAGTGGCGACAAAATAAATAGCACAGCTTCGTTAAGAAATTTGAAAAAGCCTTAAATCATAAAATTATTTCCAATGCCAATACTTAAGGACCTTTTTTGTTATGACTTTTGAGTGTAAAGTAACAGGATATTACTTCTTTTCAATTTATTTATTAAATAAAGTCAAATGGAAGTCAGAACGTAAGCAAGGTACATTCAAGTGAAGTCAATTTAAATAGCACATATTGTTTTCTTGTTAACAATGCATTTTTGGTAAATATTTTAAACATTTTGAAGGTAAGTGGGAAAGCTTGGAGTTTTTTATTTGTTTTTAACAGAATTAGTACAATTTTAATTGTTAATATGTATAATATGGGTCGTGGCAAGCATTCCACAGGGACATTAATGCTACGAATTCTCAATTTCAAAAATGAAGGTCATCCAAATTCTTCAATAAATTGAAAATTAACATGTTCGAGGAAGAAGGTTGTTAATGCTCTTCACCATTGTCAAGAAGCAGAAAGTATTCAAAGCAAAATACGCATGAACCGAACTGATGTTGCCATCGCCCGCATGATAAAACCAGATCAGTTCATGACTGCTCTAAAAATTAAACAAGCAATAGAGAAAGATCTTGGTGTTAACGTGTCTGTTAGCTCTATTAAAAACCGCCTCCGTGAAAAAAATTGTTTGGAAGAATTGCCATAAGATGCAAAGGATCATATTTCAAAAGATCAAAATTGGTGGAAAAATATCTTGTGGACGTATAAGTTAAGTTTGGATGGCAAAAAATATGTGCGACGCGGAAAAAATAATAAATATTATCTAAAGTATACCATCAAAAGTGTTAAGCATGGCGGAGGTGGTATTCTTGTTTGAAGATGTTTTCCTGGTATGGTGTGGGACCATATAGAAGGTATTATGGATCATATAAAATACAAAGAAATCCTGAGGAATACAATGCTACTGTATGCTGATAAAGAAATGCCCTTGAAGTGGAAATTTCAACAGGCCAACGACCCAAGGTAAAACCGCTCGGTCTGTGAAGCAATGGTTATCCGTCCAAAAAATCCAAAAAACGACCAGTTCAATCCCCAGATCTCAATCCTGGATAAAACAATTGATAGATCCGCTAGTTCAAATTTGGACAAACTTTGGCAGGGAGCTTAGCTAGCCTTGTACTCGGTACCTGTTGAACGATTTGAAAGTCTTGTTTTATCTATGAAGCGTTGGTGTGTCACTGTGATTAAAAATATAGATTATCTCCCTCCACCATAATGAGTATGAGCATACTATGGTTGCTTTCCTGTTCATAGAAGGCGCTTTTAATAATGTCAATATATCTGCAATCGCATCTGCACTGGCATGTCTAAAAGTAGATGGATCGCTTGGTGAACTGATTAATCAAATGTTGACAAGCAGGACTATTAACTCAAAACTGGGCGGTTTTTCTGCAAGAAGATTTATCTTCCCTCTCCTCTGGAATCTGGTAGCAAATGAGCAGCTGTTTTATCTGGAAATGGAGGGCTACAGAGTGTTTACTTATGCAGACGGTGTTGCTATAGCCATATCAGGAAAGTACTCCAACGTATTAAAATATCTATCCCCATACCCGATAGGAGCAACATTTTCTTCGATTTCTATGAATTTAACGATTTTCTTTAGAGAACCGTTTCGATGCTCAAATCGGCAGACATTACACCCAGGGAAAAAACAACGCAAAATCAAAGAAAACCACTTTGATTTCAGTATATTTAGGAATAATTCGGGGTTAAAGATGAAAATTGTAGAATCGAAGTGGAACATAATTGATTCGACGTGTTAGCCTATATGAAAAGGAATAATTTTCATGCTTGATTTATATACGTTTTCCTTTGATTTAATCAGTAATCAAGTAAAATCAATAAATGGAACAACTTCGATTCTAATGTGCGCCATATTAGATTCAAAGGCATACATCTTTGAAAGTATAATGCTCCAACTTTACTTTTAGAGTGATGCATCGTTAAATTAAATGTATTCGAGCTTAAAAATATTACGAACCAACTTTAAAATTACTATCTTTCAATTATAATTTCAATTTACGTTTCAATGTTGCTTTAAGTAAATTCTAATAGAAATTACTTTGAAATGAAAACGTTTTAGTTTTTTTTTTATCTTACCAACCATGAAATGTTGTAGAATTTACTACTTTCTATTTGTAAAATAACAACTTGATAAATAACAACCCATGATTTACTACAATCTTAATTACATTGGGTCGACTTGAAAACTGAGTATTCAAATTAAAGTTGATCTTACATGGAAAATGTATGTGGAAGAACAATTTAATGGATAAGTGATATTTGTACGTGGCTGCAACTTCGAAATGATGTTGAACAAAGTAGAATCAACTATGTTACACTTTGAAAGTTGATCATGGAATTTTAATTTTGGATACATTTTAGCATTTTCCACTTTAAAACAACGTTGAACGTACTTAATAATTTATGAAAGTTGTTTCAATGTTGAATCGACTACTGTTTACTTTAAAACAAAAATGAGTATTATCAAAACAACTATGCTTAGTTAAATCAATATATTTTCAACGTTAAATTAAATACGTTCGTGATCCTATTTTCCAACGTTAAATCAAATACGATTTATTAGATTTTAAGTTGCCTTTTTTTCCCTCAGTGCACGAACAAAATTTAATTTGCGTACAAAATGTCAAATTCATGCAATATTAGTATTAAAATATTTTGTTTCTGATTTCCTGGACTGAAAATTGGATTTGGAACATTTAGCACAAAAATTTTTCAGATCTTCACAACCAATGTACATCGGTATCTCCTTTTAAATCCTTCCTTATTTTATTACAACCCCCACTGAGCTTGTTCGTTTTAAGAATGGATACTGAAAACCTATGTAGTGCGCCTACAGTTATAAGAAAATCTGTACTGCCTTCGGGGTTGATTAGAAAAGACGCCACATTCGCAAAACGGATACCATAAACAAAACGATCAATTGATTGTAGCTTTTTCCTACAGAATATCATCATAAGGCTGAAAATGTTTAAATAAGTGAGGTGCGGTACTCGAAAAAATTTGGGAGACAGGTAATCATTTCATTTTGATTAATTATTTTAAGCACTTACTAGCTTTTGCATAAAAATCCCTCTTATTATCAAATCAAGATATATATGTATTATTGTATTGGTTATGGTCTTATGTATTTTTTCATTAAATAAGTTATTTGCTTCTTATTTTTCTTCTTTTAGAGAGAAAAAATCAACAAATGTTGAATGTGGTATTCTGTTAAAATTGTCACTTCAATTGAACCTTCTTATTAGCTTTGAATCTTCTAATTGATTTCTTAAATAATTATATATTTGTTTATAATTTCAAATGAATTGATCTTTTTTCTTTGATTTATGAGGCTGTTGAAATAGGAAAACAAAATGAATGTTTACTCATTTTGATTCAAGTCGAATATGAAAATGTCATATTGACAAATTTACACATATGTATATGCACGTCGTCATCAAAAATGGCTTCTTCAAACTTTTATTATTTTGGCAAATAATGCGTAAAAAAATTTAAATAACTACACGTGTTCAATTTCTTTCCTTCTAATTTTTAAGTATAACCAGACCAATTCCCAGTCGGTAATTCTAATTTCTAAGTTCCTACTTTGTATATGTAATGAAAAATAAAATTCACGACTGATCGCACGAATTTGCTCTTAAGCTCGATCAGATCGTATGCCAAAGGTTTCTATTTAAAATCTAAATATATTTTTAAATTCGTTTTTTACTTAATTTGTTATATATACAAAACTTTAATTTTTTTCAAAAAAAAATTGGTATGACAATTTTAAATATTTAATAATATTAACTTAAAAACAAAAGATTAAATAGGTTTAATCAAAGAAAAAATAATTCAAAATTCTGAAATAAATACTTAACTGATTTGACGCCATTTTATTTCTTGGATAAATTTGAATTTATGAGAAAAACATTTTAAAAATCTGTGGATCGGTTTTTGAGAAAAAAAGTTTTTTTTTGTTAAATAAAATCAAAATATAAATTTTTAAAATTAGTTTTAAATTCTTTTAAAAATAGAAAACAAATATTAATTAAAAATATTGGTACGCGTTATAAATTGGGCTACTTAAACCTATACATATATGTGTGAATTTTCGAAATAATCGGAAATTTATGAGATAGTCGAAAGCAAAAAAAAAGTCCTATTGAAAGTACCGTTTTTAGACATTTTTAAAAAAAATTTTTGATCGGTCTAACCTAAAAAGCTGCACTGTTTTTTTTAAATCAAAATCGTTAGAGCCGTTTCGAAGAAAAATAGGCTTTAATGTAACGGTTATATGGCCGGTACCGTCATTTTTTGAGCTAAAAAAAAATTAATTTCCCCTCTGTACAATACCTAAAAAAATGTATATACCAAGTTTGAAGCAATTCGGCCCACCGTTTGGACTGTAGGTGTCTATACAATATACATACATACAGACTGACAGACACATACAAAAAGGCAGCCAGATAAACATACAGACGGATAGACAGAACTTTTAGACAATCTTTTTTCGTCTTCGCTATCATGACATTACGATGTTTGATTGTTATCTCAGAACTTTTTTTTCGAGGAATGCATAACTTGCCTTATACAATAGTACCTATAATCGCAAGTAAAAATAATTTGTGTTATTCCAAAATCTCAATAAAGTACTACTACTAATAATAATAAGCAGCCAACGTACTGTTTTAAAAATAAAGAGTGTATTCGTCTACATACGTTTCTCCTTTTTACATTTGCAAAATCATTCTTTCTTTTTAAGTAGAAATATAATTTTACTGTATTTTGCATGAGTATGAGCACTAACTGGATTAGTTGTGAAATTGAAGACAGCAACTGCTAATGATGTGTGGAAGAACAAGTAGGGTTTTTATGAAAGCTTACAACACAAACATACATCAATTGGGAATCTTCAGAAACTAAATTTGTCCTTTTTGTATGATATGCAAACAACAATAGCATCCATTGTAACGGGCGTTATTTTAGCTGCTTAAGCAGTTTCGATGGTTGTTGTCTATAGTTTGACAGTTCAGAATGTCAAAGTTTATTGACATTTATGTTCAGTAAGGTTTGGCAGTTCATCATGAATCGTTTAACGCCGGAACAATGCTTCCAAATTGTGGAAATTTACTTTGTAAAAAATAAATCTGTTCGCAAAGTTCATAAGCATTTTTTACCAAAGAATTGTGTTTAGTGTTGAAGCTCATTTCTGGTTAAATACGTTAATTTTGTCATTAAGCAAAATTGACGTATATGGAGCAAAGACGATCCTCAATCCATTAACGAATCCATTCAAATTGATTGTTTGGTGTGGTTTACACGCTGGCGGCATTATCGGTTCTTTTTTCTTTCGAAATGAGGAAGGAGCTGCCATTACGGTAAATGACGAGCGCTATGCAGCCATGGTGACTGATGTTTTGTTTCTACAAATTGATCAGCTAAACATCCACGACATTTGTTTCGCTTAACCATAAATTTAGTGCAAAATCAATTCGGTGACACAAGTGATCCTGTTAAATGGCCCCCCTCGTTCGCACGACTTTACGCCACTCTACTACTTTTTATGGGCTATGTAAATTCATTGGTTTATGCCGACAAACGAGCAAGTCTTGAAGCATTTGAAGCCAATATTCAAGTCATAATTGACGTCATACGGCCAGATTTTTTGAAAAAAGAATTCAAACATTGGACTGATCGAATGGAATATGTACATCGTAGCCATGGCAGACATATGACCAAAATCATATTTTAAAAATAAATGCCATGAAATTATCTACCAGATTATAATAATTAAAACTTCATTCCAACAACATTTCTATCTTGTATTATAATTTAAAGTTCACAAGTTTAAAAAAACATTTCGAATAGCTTTGTGCAACCCGAAATATAAACGTCGTACGTTGGCCAATTGATTTCCCTCAATATTGGTAGCACAGCATAGCAGGTTTTTGTTTGGTATTTGTTCTTAAGCTAAACGTAGTCCCAATTACAAAATTCGTATTAATAATTATAAGAACAGAGTCTAATTAAAACTATTTAAAAACAATAAATTTCGTAATAGGTGTGAGTATTTTTTTTTCAATTTCGTTTGGAAGACTGTTAGATATTGTAAGTTTTTACTTTGGTACTCATATAATAGGGTGGTAGTAGTGGTAGTTTTTAGTTCATCAAAATCTCAGCGAAATTTGATGTTTTACAATCAGCTGTCACATAATCATATTCTTGCGGGAAGCGCCATCACCAATTAAATAACTTAAAACATTTTTTTTTTACCAGCAAATTTTTTTGCATGTAAAAATATAGTATGGGGAATACCAAACACGGTTTCTATTTGACTCATGCCAAACTAATTTTATTTTTCGTCCTTCCCTTTATAAATTTATTTGGAGTAAAATAAATATTTCTTGGCATCAGGCTTTTTTGATCAATTTGTATTTGAATGCAAATAAAACAAACAAAAAAATTACATTAAAAATATAAAATTGTAAATAACTACAAATAAATCTAGATATACCGACGAAACGTTGGAAAAAAAAATGGATTAAACTTGTTTTATTTGCATTCAAATACAAATTGTCCAAAAAAGCCTATTGTAAACTAATTAGAAATATAATTGATTGTTTTTGGTCATATAAACATATTCGTTAAAAAAGTATTATTTTCAAAAAAATATTTTTCGAAAAATTTTGGTATGCAGTATTATTTATATTTTAAGGGATCTCCTACGTAAATTTTTGAATAAATGTTTGATAATTTTTTTATTGAAATCCGTTGAGCCGTTTATGAGAATGTCGAAAATAAAAAAAAATTGTTGTATGGCAGGTACGAATGATAACAAAATGCATATTTACAATATTTTTTTTTTGCACACACGTTTTTTTATCAAAATCGTTAGAGCCGTTTTCGATATAATAAAGATGGTAGAAAAAATTGTATGGCAAGTACTGTTATTTTTATAAACGTACGCATATGAATCGTTATCAATTTTATGTGGGCGAAAGATATTTAAACATTGACAAAATACAATTCATTAATTTATGTTCACAGATTTAAAATATTTTTTTATTATACATACATACTCGTACATATCTAAATTGTGACTGAACAACATTTATCACTTAAAATGATAATACGGGTTTGTTAAAAGCTATTATCATGCAGATATTCGGCTTTCAAAATGATAACATTCACTTGATAAAAGAAGCAAATATTTGGTAATAATAAATTCAGAAAAAAAATCTTAAAGTTGCACTCATTAACCAAATATATTCACTTTATTTAATTCACTTAATCGCTAATTCTCTTACTCGGAAAATCCAAAAATAAGCCCAAGCACTTGCACTTAACGACACAACTGATTTTTTTAGAGTTCCAAAAAATATTACAAGATACCATCAACGACATGTAAAGTAGACATTCTGAATAATAAAAAAAAATATGACAGGATATAGATTTCACAATTAGTTTTTAGTGCCGGTTTTAGGATTTCATAGCTCGTATATATTTTCAAAAGGGGTTCAATATTTGTTTTCTTATTCATATACTGATATAGTGCAAAATTAAACATACAAATTTAAACCTTCGGGTGGTATTGGTCTTTTTTTATGAAATTTAAACTTATTTTCAGAATTATTTTATCCTTGACTATGTATTGAATTAATATAACAATAAGCTTTTCATTTTTTAGCCTCGATTTTAATTTCAATTTAATATGTCAATTAATTTGTAGATTTTTTGTTGTTTGCTTTGTTAACAAAAAAAATAACTTTAATCATATAAAATAACGAACATTTTTTGTATTTAAACCTGTGAGCCTTATCTACCAGCACAAAATAAATTGCTTTTTTTTATAAATAATCACTTAGCCCGCGACACCTTCAAACGAAATATGAAAACGTACTGCCACTGTACAACCCAGCTCAGTAGCGTGTACCCTCTAAGCCTACGATGATAACGTTAAGTATTTAAATTGTAGACTTAGTCATATCGTATCTCAAAAGAAATAAGATAAACATTAATGAGTATTTCCTAGACTGCAGATCTTACTCGAATTAATAATAATATAATCATGCGAGAGACACAGAGAAGAATATTTTTTATTTGCAAGGTTAGCGTATTATGCATTAACGCGATTTTATAAAGTTAACTATAACGATATTACATACTTAAAACTCATTTCTTTATACATAAGCTGCGTTTTGTTGGCAAATGGTATGCAAAACACAACAGAATTTACACAAATTACAAATACAAGAACATGTTTGCGATAAAATTAAAAACAAAAATCTGCTTTGAATAGATTTGTGAAAATTATTCGAGTATCGAATGATATTATGTTGTTTAGATGGGTGCGTCGATTTTCATGAATCTCGAAGTCTCTGTTCGGAGAGTTCTTGTTTCTTTCAATGGACACGTTCACTCATTTATTCGATATGTTATCTCAGATACAAAACTATTCGAATATATTTGTGAACGATTCGGATAGGTTAGCTGAAAGCAGTCAAAATTTAATAATTTTTTGTTAAGAATGTGTTCTTTTCTCAAAAAAATTGTTTCACACCTATTCACGTACAGGAAATAAATAAAATGCACAACTGGATCGCACGTACTTGCTCCTACGCTCCTATTGAAAAGATTTTTAATAGAAACGACTAAATGTATTTTTAAAGTCGTTTTTCACTTAATTTCTAATATATAAAAATTGTTAAATTTTTCTAAAAAAAAATGATATGAACATTTTAAATATTTAATAATAAAAATTTAAAAACAAAATTTCAGAAAGAATGGTCCACTCATTTTCTAAAATTCAATATTTTCAAAAAAAAAACATTTTTCCACAATTTTGAAATGCAGTATTATTTAAAATTCAAAGGAGCTACTGTATAAAAATTTTGATCGAAATATTAAAACAATTTTTTTTGACCAAAATATAGACCATACTTAAAGTAGTACACGCACCATCAAATCATATCAAAATCGTTATAGCCGTTTTCGAGATAATTAAGATGGTAGAAAAATTTGTATGGCAAGTAGCGTTATTTTTGGGGCTAAGATAATAATTCAAAAATCTATTTTCGACAATCACCTAAAACGCCTAAGCACCAAGTTTGAACAAAATCGATTCAGCCGTTTAGGCAGACTGTTCTACAGACTGACAGACAGACAGACAGACAGATGGAATTGCGGAACCCACTTTTTTGGTGTTCTCTGTCATCGTATTGTCAACTTTGATTAAAATCTCGAGTTTGATTTGCTTTCCAAAACTTGCCCTATATATATATAGTACCTATGAATATCGCAAGTAAAAATTACTAACACAACGAACTAGGCATAAAATACCTTTGCTTAGGTATGACGTATGTAGCATTGTAGCTACCTATATTTTGTTACGGCCTCATGACATTTAAATGTTCAAAACTAAATTCAAACTTACTCATTTCACTTAAATAGCTTAGGGCCAGTTGTTCAAAAGTGGTATCAGGAGTTTTAATTCACCAATTTTTGCGAGTTAGAGGAGGTTCAACGTAGGTTAAAGGTTCAAATATGTAATAGAAGCCAAATACATACATTACTCATGGTTAAACCTAAGTTATTCCGCTGAAATCGATGAATTAAAATTCCGCAACCACGGATCAAATATTGAACCACGTTTGAGCAACTGGCCTTAAATCACTTTCATGAGTAAAATGAGATGTGTTAGTGAGTAAAGCGAGTCATCTCATTTCTCCCGCTGAAATTGCTAAATCTTGGCAATGGAGTTTTTGTTTTTATATACTTAATGCATTAAGGTACCTGAAGCATAGGTAGGAGGCGCTCTTCCAGTTTCAGTAAAAGTTAAGGTTAAGCTTATTCGTGCGAACTGCCAGGTCAAAGATACTTTAATAAGAGATGTTTGAGTGGCTTTGTGTCAGCTGTTGTCAAATTACCTACAAAATGAACTAACTATAAAGCTCTATAATTGGAATAGCAACAAGCGCTTTAAGAAGCAAGTAAGTGCATATTATTTAGTAATAAATAAGCACTTATTGGCAGCACGTGAAAGTGTGTTATTGATAGAGCACTTATAAGACGAGCAAGTCATAAACTGTCGAATTCCATTGAAAGATTATTAAGATTTAGATGGATTCAAAACCCTCTAAAACATCTCATTTTTTTATACCAAAAATTTTAAATTTTCAGATTTAATTTCATCCCCGGAAAAGGGTGATATTTTGAAGTTTTCGGCGTAAATACGTTCTAAATATTTCAAAATATAATTTATTGCCTAGTCAGAAAATGTCAAATTTTATTGACGGATGTCGCAGATAATAATCAATTTGACCCTAAAATTGTTGCCAAACCAGAATTTCACTCAGAGCGGAATTGACCGTTGATCGACTAGTGCATATAAAAGTAAAAGACATAATTGTTTTTGTTTCATGTTTATTTATTGCGACGTTTATAATTTTTACCAAAACATGACATTAAGCCAAAAAATTATCATACGACCGCATACATTTTTGATACGAATCTTTTTCGGTGGTAACTTTTCGAAACTCTACAAGATTATTATGCTAGTATTTTAACTAACTAACTTCATTTATAAAAGGAGTAATTTTGAATAATAATTTAATATTATTTTTGTTTTGGTTTTTGTGGACTGTATGGGTTAAAGCCAAATTGAAGATTTTAATGTCCTGTAGTCCAAAATACGTTTCGCCCAGGCACGATAGTTGGGCTCGTCTGTCAGATGCTATCGTACCCTTCTAAGACTCAATGTTTCTTCGGTCGAAGACAGCAATAAATATCTTCCATAAAATTTGCAGCATTTACACACTGCAAATTATATTATTTAGGGGAATTTGGTTAAATTCGTGCACCTAAATGTATGTTATGCCCGTGGTCTGGTAAGTAATAATTTTGAAGAAAACGCAAATAATAATTTAATATTATTTTTATTTTTGTTTTTGTGGACTCTGTGGGTTAAAGCCAAATTGAAGATTTGAATGACCTGTAGTCCAAAATATATAAAAGGAGTAGCTAAAAAAGGAATTTCTGTCCATATAACA
The DNA here is from genome assembly GCA_910595825.1 of Philhelius pedissequus. Lineage (NCBI taxonomy): Eukaryota > Metazoa > Arthropoda > Insecta > Diptera > Syrphidae > Philhelius > Philhelius pedissequus. The sequence goes on from OU343161.1 coordinate 167,128,375, forward strand.
CATTTTTAATTAGCCTCTCTACTCTAACTTGATCTTTGAACTGAATCCAGCAAAAAGTGGTTAAAAAAGAAAAAGTTTACCAAAACACCTACTGAATGTTGTGGAAGAAAACGTAAACTAACAAGAACTTTCCCAATTTGGAGATACATCACAAAAAGAAGGAGGCTGAAAATAAAAGCCAAACTTTTATACCAAAGATCGTGGATTTGATTTTCTTTTGTAAAAAAATATTTACTTTAGTTAAAATAAATTTTTTATTAAATAGATCCAGTTAGTGAAAACTGAGTTTTTCTTTCGTTTTCAAATCTACTCCGGAAATTTTCGATTTACTCCACTTTTTTTACAAATCTGCTCCGAAATTTTACTACTAAGGTTGTAACCCTGTTCAGATGCCCAAGTTAGTTACAAGTATTTTTCAATGTGGGAGGCAGGTCTATCTCCCACCGTTTGGGCAGGAGGAGCAATTTAAAAAAAAAAGTACTAGGGTCAAGGGGGTAATTGCAAACAATTTTGCAATTTCTTTTTTTTTTTGTTTAACTTATATTGTTCAGAAAAGCTAAACTATGCAATATTGAATGTTTTTGTTGATATATCTTACGTTTGCATTTTCTAATCTATTAAAAAGTAATAATTTTAAACGAGTTCGCTTATTAGTTTTCATAAAATTTGATAATTACATTCACCGCCGTCTTTTTTTCGAAAAACTAGAAAAACGGGGTAAATGAACACAATGATCTCAGTATCTTAAGCAGGCAGAATAAAAGGGGCTTCAGGGCTTAGTTGCATTAACCGAAAATTAATTCAATCTTTATTCTGAAGAGTCACATTTGGTTGATTACAAAAAAGTATCTGCGAAGCCTATAAGGGCTTTTCTGCAGAAGGTAATTTACATAGTTATTTAATTACAATAATTCTTGAAATTTCAATAAGTTAAAATTTAACATGCTTTGAAATAATTTTTTTTTTTTTTTTTTTTGGAATATGTTAAGTTTACAAGTTGTTTAATAGATGTTCTCTAAGACGTTTCTTCCTTAGTCTTTTATAATTTATATTAAGTAGTTCTCTTGGCATCTTGTTGAAAATATGTGGAATGATCACTGATAATTGTTGTTTTCCATACGAGTTTTTAAAACGTGTTGTTTGTAGAAATCCGTGAGCTCTTTTCCTGGTGTTGTATTGGTGATTGGCATTTGGTAAGTGATCTGGTTTTCTTAATGAAGGCTCTTGATGCCGTGACATGAAACTCCGCTACCAGTCATCTCTCGGCCTTCCATTGTAGAAAGAAGTAACCAGGTTAATATTCGTTATGAAGAAACCAACTAAATCAACGAGGTCCTTCTTATTGGACGGGTAACCAGCACGAGCTCTTGAAATAAGACATCTTATCTTGCTATAGTGCCTTCCACGCTTGATGACATTGCAAGTTTTCTGCCTCGAGATATGTTGGCAGTAAGATTTTTCCTGCCATAGATTCGCTAATAAATAAAGGATATCGGAACACCGTATAAGCTTCTGCGGCTTGACGACATGTTCTGTATTTGTTGCGCACGTTTTCTACTGAATTTAAAATATCATCTGATGTGTATGATAGAGCCGTGGTTTTTCGTTGATACGTACGGTACATCTTTTTGAAATAAAATAAAGTTAAGTCAACGCCAAAGACATTTAAAAATTTATGTTTACAATTACCCCAAAATGTTCACTTTTACCCCATTTTGGTATTTACATTTACCCATGGTATGAAAAAAATGGGGTAATTGTAAACAGCTAATAACTTTAAAATGTTGTTATTAAAAAGAACAAAAGCCACGCAACCACGCAAATGAACAAAACGCAAAAAACTCTTTGATATATATCACCTTCCACGTGTTAGTATATTGGAAATTTAATGTGTTTTCAAATAACGTAATTGCATGCTTGGAAATATAAACGGTTTTTATAGAACAAAGTGTGTTTACAATTACCCCTGTTCACAATTACCCCACTTGACCCTAACAATGAAAAATAAGTAAGTAAATAAGTAAATAAGTATTATAACTTTTTGTAAAGCCAATACCTTATTCTATCAGATAATTTTTAAATAAAGTGAAATTTATGCATAGTTAAAAAAAACGGGTTTTTAATTCAAATTTTGAGAAGCAAAAGAATATAAAATGCTCGACTGGATCGCACGAACTTGCTCTTATGTTCGATCACATCGTATGCAAAAGATTTCTATTAAAAATCTAAATATATTTTTAAAGTCATTTTTAACTCAATTTTGTATATGCATATACAAAATTTTATTAATTTTGTTCTAAAATAAATTGGTATGACAATATTAAATATTTAATAATATAAACTTAAAAACAAAAGATTAAATCTGTTTAATTAAAGAAAAAATAATTCAAAATTCTGAAATAAATGCTTAAACTGATTTGAGCTCAAATAAAAGTACGCCATTTTATTTCTTGGATAAATTTGAATTTATGAAAAAAAAATGTTTAAATCTGTGGAGCGGTTTTTGAGAAAAAAACATTTTTTTTTAACTTTTTGAAAATATTTATAAAAAAAATTCAAAAACGCCAATTCAAAGGTATTCAAAAATACAAATAAATATAATTTTTGAAAAAAAATTTAATGAGCAGTTTTCGAATAATAAATTTTTAAAATTTTTTTCTTAAAAATGATTTTAAAAATACAAAAAAATATTAATTAAAAATATTGGTACGCGGTATAATTTGAGCAACCTAAACCTATATTTTTGTGAAATTTCGAAAGAATCGGTTAAGCCATTTATGAGATACTCGAAAGCAAAAAAAAAACGGCCCTAAGGAAAGTACCGTTTTTAGACATTTTTCTAATTTTTTTTTCAACTATATGATCGGTCGTAGCTAAAAACCCACACTGATTTTTTTTATCAAAATCGTTAGAGCCGTTTCCGAGAAAAATAGGTTTGAACGTAACGGTTATATGGCAGGTACCGTTATTTTTTGAGCTAAAAACAATTTTTCAATTTCCCCTGTGTACAATACCTAAAAAACTCTATATACCAAGTTTGAAGCAATTCGGACCACCGAATAGGTGTCTATACATACATACAGACAGACTGACAGACTGACAGACAGAATTTTTAGACCATTTTTTTCGTCTTCGCTATCATCGTAATGTCATGTTTCATTGTTATCTCACAACTTTTTTTTTCGACGCCTTATAGTACCTAATAATCGCAAGTAAAAACAAAGTTTAAAGTGTAATTTTTCAAAACTATAAAATTATATATTATTTTTACTTGCGATATACATATGTAGGTACTAGGGCAAGTTTTGCATTTGGAAAACAAATCGAACTAAAGACTTTAATAAAACTTAACATTACGATGATAGAGAACACCACAAATGTGGGTCCCGCAATTCCGTCTGTTTGTCTGGCTGAAGCGGTTTTTTTCAAAATTGGTACTTAAGTGTTTTAGGTTATTGTCTCAAATAAATTTCTGAATCGTTTTATAGCCCCAAAAATAACGGTACTTGCCATACAATTTTGTCTACCATCTTAATAATATCGAAAGCGGTTCTAAGGATTTTGATAAAAAAAAGTGCGTGCGCTACATTGGGTATAGCTTACATTTTGGTCAATTTTTTTAAAAATATTTTGTTATTATCCTGCCATAACACCGTTTTTTAATATTCGACTTTCTCATAAACGGCTGGACGGATTTCGATCAAAATTTTTACATAGGACGACTTTTGAATTTTAAGTTATACTGCATACCAAAATTTTCTAAAAAATATTTTCTTTTTGAAAATTCAATATTTTGAAAACGGTTGATGATTTTTTTTTTTTGGAAATAATTAATTATTAATTATTAAATATTTAAAATTGTCATGCCAATTTTTTTTATAGAAAAAATTTAAAGAGATTCGATCTCTCGAAAGGCGCCATGAGGTGGCTGATATTATTTTCGTACACCAAATTTTATCTGGCGTTACTGATTCTTCTACCTTACTCGAGTTAATGAGTATTAGCATCAATTAACACACTCTAAGATCAGTACCCCAATTTTATCAAGCTCCTCACAGAACTGACTATGGTAGAAATGAACCAGTCACAAGAATGTTGATGGAAGTAAATGCAAATTCTGGTTTATTTAATTATCATCATAGCAAGATCACACAGAAAAAAAACTTCTCCATAGTTCATCATCTTTTTAATACTATCTCATATAAATGTAGATAATATTAAAAAATCTAATTCTCCAGAGAAACTGAAACTGCTAACCATTAAACTAAACAAATGTATTAGCATGCTATTTTTAATTTCTTAACTTTTACGTTTTTTAAACTTTATTTTATTATTTTTTTTCACTTCTTTCTTTAATTTATAGATCTACTGATCCTATATTTTTTAATTTTTTTTCTTTTTTATTTAACTAAAAGGTCCGCCAAATAACTTTTTTTTTTGAAAATGCTATAAAAAAAAACTACTGAATATTTTCTCAAATTTCTTTTTTTATTTGAAAGTACAATCCTTCCGGTTCATAATGGAAAATAATTGTATTCAAATGGCTGCCTCGGCTGGCCATGCAGTAGCCTACACGATCAGTCCAATTTTTAAGCACATTATCGATTGTGTGCATCTGTATTTCACCAATGGCTTCACGAATATTGTCATCTAAAGCGTCACTTGTCTCTGGCTTGTCGGCGTAAAACTTATCTTTTACGGCATCCCACAAATAATAGTCCAACGGTGTCAAATCGCAGCTCCGAGGTGGCCAAACGACTTCAGCTCTGCGGCTGATAATGCGATCTTCAAAAACAGGGCGCAAAACATCGAGTGTAGCTTCGGCTGTGTGGCACGTAGCGCCGTCCTGTTGAAACCAAATATTGCCAATATCCTCCTCTTCAATTTTTGTGAACAAAAATTCGTTCAACATGGCCCGATAACGATCGCCATTGACTGTAACGACCACTCCTTGCTCATTTTCGAAGAAAAATGGCCCAATTATTCCTTTTGGACCAAAATCCGCACCAAACAGTGACTCGTTTTGGGTGTATCGGCTTTTCAATGTATGCGTGCGGGTTTTCTGTGTCCAAAATGCGACAATTTTGCTTGTTTACATACCCACCAAGATCAAAATGAGCTTCATCTGAAAAGATGATTTTTTTGGCAAAATCGGCATCTGCTCTAAGTCGATCGCAGGCCCACTTAGCGAAGCGAAAACGCATTGGATGGTCAGTTGGCTTCAACTCCTGAACCAATTGCACTTTGTATGGCGTCATACCAAGGTCTTTATGTAAAATTCGTCTCAATGTCTCCGAAATGTTCAATTGTTGAGAACGACGGTGAATTGATGTTGATGGCGCTTCACGCACACTTTCTGCCACAGCAGCAATATTCTCGGGTGAACGAACTGGTTTTGGCTTTTCACGCTTTGGTTTATCGATGAGGATGCCAGTTTCTTTCACTTTTTTCACAAGATAACGAACATATGGAGCTGACGTTGCTTCTCTTCTTCCAAAATCCGTACGCAATTTTCGCACACATTCTGCAACATTACCATGATTTTCAAAGTAATGTCGCAATATTTCCCAGCGTTGCCCAAGCGTATACACAACCATATTCGTTCAGCGGAAGGATAAGACTAATTATCTGTCAAATCAGACATGAGCTAAGTGTTACCATTCACGAAATAAGCACTAGTTGAAAAAAAACGTTAGATGGCGGACCCGTTATATGTCTGTAAGATCTAAGGTCTTTTTAAATGCAACCTGAATTGCACGGCACTAGTTAGAAGAAAGAGAATAATAGGAAAGAGTTTTTTGTTGTCACAGTGGATTTGAGAAGCAGGTATTAACTGTCTCATTTTAACCCATGGGTGGCATCCAATTAAAATTGGAGGAATAGAAAAGAATGCGCCAAGCGTGGGGATCGAACCCACACGTCTAAGTTAGCAATCTTTACCCATTGCGCCATTGCCACCCAAAATTTAATTTTTATAATTTTAATAATTTTAGTATTTTATTTTTTAAGTGCTTGCATTAAAAAGGTCATAACCCTTCTTCTTCAATACTCGCATCCTCCATACCCTTCAAGCAAAATCACGGACCCGAATTTCTCGGTTCACTTAAGAATCACTTTGGAATCCAAAAGAACTGAGTGTCTCACACACTTTAACAAATTTTATGTGTACGCATGTAAAAAGAAGAACGAGAATCGGTATTTTTGTATGGACAAAAAAATAGAGTTGGTAAGGTAGTCGATATTAGAGTGGGTACTGGGGAGTTTTTTTTGTGGACTAGAAATGAAGACAAATGGAGAGAAACTCTGTTATTTCAATTTTGCAGAGTAAACAAGCAACAAAGAAATTTTTGTCTTCAAGGAAAACTAAAATACATAATAATACGTGTAAATAATTTATAAAATAATACTTTAAAATGGAAAAATGGGATTATTGTAAAATAAATAAAGACGTGTTTAATATTTGTAAAAGACCATATTTCTTATTAGATTAGTTCATTTTTGTTGGATTCTATTTAGGTTCTGTTTTCGCTGAGTATGGTGAAGTATAAGACTATCTCTCTTTTCTCTCACAATACATTCACATAATGGCTCCGTGGTGATTCTAATTTCCATACTAATTTGATCCGATTTGGAATCGTTTCGGATCCGTTGTTGGATCCGTTTAGAAGAGGTTTCGGTTCCAAAACGGAGTCGCTTGCTTGAAGGGTAAATACAAGTTGTTGTGTTAGGCTTGCATTGGCAAAACACATCAACTTTTATCTACAATTTTTTAAGCAAACGAATTTTTCATCGTACTCGGTGCAAATGGACCCCAGCGCGTGCGGTTCCTGGGGGGGGGGGGGGTAGAGGCGTGGGATTATTTATAATTAGATTAAAAAATTAAATAAAAACCGACTTTAAAAATATATTTAGATTCTTAATAGAAATCTTTTGCATAGGTACTATGTTATCTAACATAAGAGCATGTTCATTCAATCCAGTAGTACATTTTATCTATATTTTAAGTTGCTATTACCAAAGGCATGTGCAAAAACTAAAACTTAAATTAAAAAATCCAAATAAAATTCAATATACAGGGTGTTTCACAGTCACCGCCGCAGACGAAAACCATGGTCATTCTAAGTCGAAAAACTCAAAATCAATATTCATAATTAACAAAAAAAAAATAAAAAATTGGCTTATATTTTTCAGCAATCTTAACTGCACTCACAGCAGAATTTTTACGCACTTCTTTCACAATAGCACGTTCATCACCTACGGAGACAGTTTTATTGGCTTTCCGGAACGAGGTCCATCTTTTACGTCTTTAAACTTTCGTAATTTTTTCAAAAAGCTTTTTCATTTCATCGTTGTTATTTCTGCCAACTATTTTTGGCAATTTCGCGGTAAGATTCTCCTTCCTTTCTTAATTTTATAAAAAGTTTTCGTTTTTCTACTGCACTTTGCTTACCGATTTTAAGTTATTTTCTTTAATAATTTTAATCAAACACTTTTCGGTGGAAATTAACTCAATAAAATACACTGATCAACAAATTGTGGGTTAGACAGAAAAACAAAATAAATTGAACGGTTGTTTTCCCGATAAGTAGAACCATATATAGTATCTATGCTCGGCAAAGTGTACCTACACTTTTTTTTGACGCCATAAAAATGAAGTATTTTTGTTTTTGTTATTTTTTGAAATGTTTGTATTATATATTTTGTTAATTTGTATGTGTCAATTCATTGAAAATGAATCGCCTTATAACATACGATTAGTATTTCACTCAAATAATACACCCCACTTTCACTAACAGAGTTGCAAAAATTAAGTTTATAGGTGTACACTTTTTTTTTTACGCTGACGGTATATCGCAAGTAAAAATCAGGCTTTTGGGTATCGTTTTTTTTTTTTTTTTTTTTGAAAATCCTGTTGTGTTTCGGATAGATTTCCCAATAAAACGCGGCTATAGGCTTCAATAAATTATATCTCTTCCTCGGGGGAAATTTATGAAATTATGAAATCAAGGAAAGGACATATACGTATGTAGGTATGCTAAAACCTTTTTAAAATGGCATTCCTTTATTAAATATTAGTGTTTTCAATCATGTTACTTAAGTGAATGGTATTTAAGAAATAAAAGCTAAAACCACTCATTGTATCACATATAATAACTAAGTTTTTAATTTTTTTTTGATACGAGTATATCGCTGAAGGCTGTCGGTCAAGTATTGTTGTAAAGAATAAAAAGGCAAAATTTAAAACTCTTATTTTTGTGCAATTAAAAACACTTAAAGACAATAAGCAGACAAATTTTCCGGAGAAAGATTCTGAAGGGTTGTTAGAAAATTATTTGCCGATATATGTAGCTATTAAAGAACTTTCAGAAATTAATTTTAGAAAAAGTAATATTTATACAGGGCGTGATTCTTGGGTATATTCTAAATATGTATAAAAAATTATTCTACAGTAAGGGCATATCTCCATTTTTGATATCATTTCTCGGGATTTAAGAATTGACTTACTTTCGCGAACCCGGCCCCTGTTAACCTACAATCAAAACAAAATAGTAAAACGTTTTATTTATTCGCATTTTCTGCAGAAAATTGACTTCAAAGTCGAGAAATTAGAATCTGCTGTAAAATGGGCTAGAAACTGGATATCGTAAGACTTAGAAAAGATATCAAATTTATTTAAATGCAATTAAAAAGGCTGGTATTTCTCTTAAAAATTAGTATTAACAGCGTAATTTCCATTAACATGGGTCAGGGTACATTAAAATAAGCATTTTCTTAAGTTCCACATAGATGATATTAACAGTGGAGATATACCCTTACTGTGTTTTATTGACGAATTCAGTAAAATTACAAATTTCAAACCCTTTTCCACTGCTTACATTTTTTTGGGAATATTTTTACAATATAACACAGATTTAAGAAACTCTAAAAATTCCTTTCTAATATCTGAGTGAATATTTTCTAGTTGGGGTTTTACTGGAATTTCTTATTTTGTCACATCTATTTTTCAAAAATGCATTCATGTATAAGACCAAATATATCTAGCGAGTGTTAAAACACAAAAATAAATTTTTTTTAGGCAAACCTAGCCTTATCTGGATATCTTGCAACGGTTATTTTAAATCAAGAGAAAACCTTATAAAAAGGAAAAAAACTATTAAAAAAACACCCTTACCTAAGACAATCGCATACAAAACTGTGCAAATTAAAACTGGTTAAAAATCCCCCACAAATCTCGTAAACAAAGCCCAATAAAAAGTAAAGTTATCCGAAAAGAAAAGTCCCCACACCATTAGTCATTCAACAAAAAAAAAATAAAGAGAGAAAATATTAAACTCGCATACGCACTAACAGTAAAACACAAAAATTGTAAGACAGCCATACACTAAAATAAATAACGGCAAGAGTAAAGATTTATCAACTGAGTGCTTTGTTATGAATAATCTATTTGATAAGAGCTGTGATGAGCTGTATTTTAAAAGGTAGAAGCAAAAATCTTTCATTTTTAGTTCTGAATTCTTAAGCATTTTCTTTCTATAATTTGCACTCCTTTTTCTGCTAGTCCGTTAGACTGACTTTGGGTATTATGGGCTGGCAGGCCATCTGAACCCGCGGCCTTGTGCGACTTAAATTTGGATATCGCCGTTCTTACTTCTTCTAGGTCAGGTGGACAGATATTTTGACCATCATCGTCCAAGTTGAATGGGTTGTTCTGCATAGCAACGGATGGTTGGCAGTCTTCGCCGCTTAGCAGCTTGGAAAAGTGTTCCTTCCAAATTCTCAGCACCGCCTGCGTATCTCCTACGACATTACCATTTTTATCACGGCAGGCTTCTATTCTGGGCTAGAATGCTTGGGTAGATCGTCTCACCCTTTGATAGAACTTTCGAGCGTTGCCCCTGCTGTAGCATCGCTCAATAGACTCGACTGCTTGCTTTTCGTGCTCCCTCTTCTTCCTTCTTAGGAGTCGGTGTTCCTCTCTTCTTTTTTGCACATAGACCTCGCGGGCTGCTCTCTCACCAGTTCTGGTCCTAGCTTGCAGCATTGACTCATATGCTCCGTTCTTGGCTGCATGTGCCTGCCGACAGTCCTCATTGAACCAAAGGGTTTCGCTTTGGTTGTCGATTGAAACCCAGCATATCAGAGGCGGCACTTTTAATGGCTAGCTGGCAATGATTCCACTGTTCGTCTATAGTTGGTGCTGCTGGTGCGTTTTCTGAGAGATTGAGGGCGACGCGGTCGGCAAAAGTTGTGGCAGTCTCTGGTGATAAAAGTTTACCGACGATGAAATTTCTCCTAATATCCTCTCTTCGCTGAGGCGCCAAGGATATCCGCATCCGGACTCTAGATACTACCAGGTAGTGATCCGAGTCTATGTTGGCCCCTCGGAAAGTTCGGACATCCAGGATACTGGATGCATGCCTGGCGTCTATCGCGACATGATCAATTTGGTTAACAGTGCCTTGATCTGGAGACTTCCAAGTTCCCTTGTGTATATTGAGAGGCACCTGCTTATAGTCTTGAATATCTCACCCATGTAGGTGGAATAAAACAGTGTCTTTGCTCTTGAATTTGTTTTGGTTATGTCGAAATGATTCTGTACTTTGTTATCAAAGGTTGAGGTTTAGCTCGTCTGAGTCTAAGATTCTAACTAAAATAAGTACAAAAGCTTTAGTGTTAAAGGTTTTTATATGGTAACTGTAATATTTTGGTTTTATTCTTATAATTATAATTAATTTTACAATAAGTATTTAGGTTGATCTCGTTGAAGTATTCAGCTGCGGTTGAAAACTTCTACTCTTCTTTCTTCGTTCGAGGTCCTAAAAAGATCGTATTCTCTTCTCAGACATCAGCACTGTATGATTTCTGCCTTGGTATTCGCTGATGGTGGGATAAATGCTTATGTTCCCAGCAACTTATTGTTATATAGCAGCAATCCAATGGTTTTCGTCAGCAGTAAAACGACTTGCGCCTGTAATCAAACAGCTTTCGCTGGCAATCAAACAGCTTTTACACGGAAATCGAACGATTTTCATCGGCAATTAAACAGCTATCGGTGGCAATCGAACGACTTTCGTCGGCAATTAAAAGACTTTCGTCGGCAATCAAACAGCTTTCGCTGTCAATCAAACGACTTTTCACCAGCAATCAAACGACTTTCGTTGGCAATCAAACGACTTTCGTCGTTCGCCAAACAGCTTTCGCTGGGTATCTAACGGCTTTTTACAGGCAATCAAACAGCGTGCGCTAGTTATCAAACTGCTTTCGCTGGCAATCAAACAGCCTTTCGCTGGCTATCAAACGGCTTTTTACAAGCAATCAAACGACTTCCGTCTGCAATCAAACAGCTTGCGATAGTAATCAAACTGCTTTCGCTGGCAATCAAATAGCATTTCGACGGCTATCAAAAGGTTTCTCACCGGCAATAAAACGACTCTCGTCGACAATCAAACGACTTTCGTCGGCAATCAAACAGATTTCGCTGGCTTTCAAACGGACTCTCACCAGCAATCAAACAACTTTCGTCGCAAATCAAACTGTTTTCGTTGGCAAATAAAAGACTGCTTACCATTGGTGGGGGTAGTCTTAATAATTATTTATCTATTTTTACCGGTCTGATATCGATGACTTCTGTCCGGGTCGACGGTTGCTGGCAGACTGACTTTCGAAGCATTCTATGCGAACTATTTATCATACCAAAAGAAATTCATTAGTTTTTCATTAAACTTCTGTGAATGTCTGAATTTAATACAATTCTGATTTTTTTTATATAATCCTAAAGAGGCTTTGACTACTCTTACAACTATCGAGCACATTATGCGAACGTTCTGAAAGTAGGAAAGGATTTAAGAGGAGATAACGATGCACATTGGTTTTGAATTTCTAAATATCATAAATAGAGCAGGGTAAAGTATTCCACATACACGTTGTTGGGCTAAAGAAAGAATATCTGTACTTAGCAGTACGTCTGAAGTTAGGGTCAAGGGTAAAGAAGTGCGCATATAACGGTTGAATAATGTAAGGGGCGGAATGCAACTGGTCAACAAAAAATGTGCAAAATGCTCCTCTTGAACCAAAAGAACTTCTGGAATGAAACTAATTTGTAATAGCATTCATTATTTTTGTATGTACATATATCTAAAAATTTTGAATAAGTATTGAATAAGTTTTCTTTTATATCTACTTTAAGAAGTTTATGCATCGGTTTTGTTATCATACATAATACACATACGGTTAATGTTATTTTTTCTTTCATTGAAAAAATGTTATTTGTAAAGTATTCATTTTTATCATTTGACTAGCAGAAGGACCCCGGCGTTGCCCGGGGACCCAAGGCAAAAGTCTTTCATGCAATATCTTCCAAATGAAATGAAAAATTAAGAAAAAGGATTTTTCAATTTATTTAACCAGGATTAGTTTTCTTATTAAATTTAACAAAGAAGATTTATTATTTTTATTTGTTTACAATCGAACTATTCTTCATTTTGGGATTCTTCGCTTTCCGGAGGTTGTTCTTTTACTTGCGATTATAGGGAAGTACATTATAAGGCAAGTTATGCATGCGTCGAAAAAATTTTTTTTGAGATAACAATAAAACATGACTTTACGATGATAGCGAAGACGAAAAAACTTGGTCTTGTGTTTATGTTAGTATAGCCGCTTACAGTCCAAATGGTTTGGCCGAATTCCTTCAAACTTGGTATATAGTGTTTTTTGGTGAAATTGCCATTATGTTAAAGCTTATTTGTCTCTAAGACGGCTTTAACGATTTTTATTTAAGAAAACCAGAGTATTTTTTTGTTCGTTATGAACTATTATATGGCTGGAAAACAAATTACCAACAATAGCTAATAGCGGCACCTTCCACAGGGCCGAGTTTTTTTAATGTCTACTATCTGGAAAATGGCTTAGGCGATTCTTTCGAAATTTTACACATATTATATAGGTTTAGGTACCTCAATTTGTGATCCATACCAAAATTTTCAGTTAATATTTTTGTTAATTGTTTAAAGCATTTTTTAAAACTTTTTTTAATAATTTAAATTTTTCAAATGATAAGTAGACGCATATGCTTAATTCCTAGAAACCTACACAGCTACACACGTCGAGAGGAAGGTTATAAGATATGTGCTATGTGTATTGGTTTTCGATTTATGGCTGTTTTTGTGAGCTATTAAAATTTAAAAATGCTTACTAGATACACATAAACATAAATAATAAATATAAACATAAACAAATATATGAAAAAAAAAATGAAATGCACGATCAGATCGTATGCAAAAGATTTCTATTCAAAATCTAAATATATGTATTTTTGAAATCGTTTTTTACTTAATTTTTTATATATACAAAATTTCTTTAATTTTTTTCTAAAAAAATTGGTATGTGTATCTTAAATATTTAATAATATAACCTTAAAAACAAATGATTAAATCGTCTTAATCAAAGAAAAAATAATTAAAAATTCTGAAATAAATACTTAAACTAATTTGAGCTCAAAAAAAAGTACGCCATTTTATTTCTTGGATAAATTTGAATTTATGAGAAAAAAATTTTAAAAATCTGTGGAGCGCTTTTTGAGAAAAAAAGTTTTTTTTAAACTTTTTGAAAAAAAATTTTAAAAAATTCAAAAACGCCAATTCATAGGTATTCAGCAAATACATATAATTAAAATTTTTGAAAAAAAAATTATTAAGCAGTTTTCAAAATATATTTTTTTTAAATGCTTTTAAAAATACAAAAAAAATTAATTAAAAATATTAGTACGCAGTACAAATTCGGCAACCTAAGCCTACATATGTGTGAAATTTCGAAAAATTCGGTTAAGCAATTTATGAGATAGTCGAAATTAAAAAATTAAAAAAAAAAACGGTCCTATGGAAAGTACGGTTTTTAGACATTTTTTTAATTTTTTTTTTCAACCATATGATCGGCCGTACCTAAAAAGCTGCACTGATTTTTTTAATCAAAATCGTTAGCGCCGTTTCCGAGAAACGGTTATATGGCAGGTACCGTTATTTTTTGAGCTAAAAAAAATTCAATTTCCCCTCTGCACAATCCTTAAAAAACTCTATATACCAAGTTTGAATCAATTCGGCCACCGGTTTGGGCTGTAGGTGTCTATACATACAGACAGACTGATAGAGTGACAGACTGACAGACTGATAGAGTGACAGACTGACAGAATGACGGACTGACAGACTGACAAACTGACAGACTGACAGATTGACAGACTGACAGACTGACAGACCGACAGACTGACAGACTGACAGACTGACAGACTGACAGACTGACAGACTGACAGACTGACAGACTGACAGACTGACAGACTGACAGACTGACAGACTGACAGACTGACAGACTGACAGACTGACAGACTGACAGACTGACAGACTGACAGACTGACAGACTGACAGACTGACAGACTGACAGACTGACAGACTGACGGACTGACAGACTGACAGACTGACAGACTGACAGACTGACAGACTGACAGACTGGCAGACTGACAGACTGACAGACTGACAGACTGACAGACTGACAGACTGACAGACTGAGAGACTGACAGACTGACAGGCAGACATACAGACGGACAGACGGACAGAATTTTAAGACCATCATTTTTCGTCTTCGCTATCATCGTAACATCATGTTTGATTTTTATCTCAAAACTTTTTTTTTTTCGACGAATGCATAACTTGTCTTATGGTACCCATAATCGCAAGTAAAAATGTTGTAAAAAACGTATAATTCCTGTTTTCTCTTTTGCTAGTTCAGCTGGTGTATTTCTTTGACATAAACTACTTTGCGTTTGTTCAATACACATCGTTTGACTGCTGAGTGAAAATTCGTTTTAAAACGATTTCTAAATTAAACGTTTACACTGATTCCGATTTAACCTTGGACGACGTACACGTCTTGCAATAATTAATCAGAATGTCCGTGATAATCAAACGCAAAACGTGCGTTGCACAGCTTCAAACTGCACCACAAATTCGACAAAAAATTATTAGAAGAAGAAAAGTGATAAATGTAGACTTCAATCGCGCTGCTTTGAAATAAACTCCGCAATCGCATTTACTTGCTCGATGCTCCCGGTGGGAGACGCAAGACATGCGTCATTTAGTTGATCCTAGCAAAAATTCGGTCAAAATTTCGTTTGTTACCTGTTGCATCCCATGGCATTGATACCACACCGTTTGAAGGCGGTCGAACTGAACATTCGGCTTTGAAACTGGCGATGAATTTTTTACCGGTTGACAAACCAATAACGGGACAATGACCAAGAATTCGGCGACAGCGAAGTTGATGCGAGAATGCAAAATCATAATTTGGGATGAATGCCCGATGGCGCATAAACGAGCTTTGGAGGCAGTTGACCTAGCAATGAAGCATTTACAAGGTGATTCGAGATGATTTGGTGGGGATATGATATTGCTCAGCGGAGATTTTCGGCAAATGCTTCCCGTCATCCTGAAATCTACTGCTGCCGATGAACTTAATGGATTCTTAAAATCGTCGTCTTTGTGCGGGCATGTCAATAAGTTGAAATTGACCACAAATATGAGTGGCATTACAGAACGACGTATCGACTGCTGGATTCTCAAGACAACTGCTGACGCTTGGCAATGGCCAAATTAACAACGTCTCGATTGGATTTGTGAACGGGCAATACTATCAGCGAAGAAAAAGAACGTTGTAGATAGCTTGGTAAACGGTCTTTGGTGTTTGTTTTTGCGCCGGCAAACAAATCGAAAAAACATTGTCTATCCTATCACTCTCTTCTTATTTTTAATCCTGCAGTTGATTTGAAAGCGTTAAATTGGGGCGAGACGAAGTTCGCCTGGTCGGCTAGTAAATAAATAAAATGTTGTTAAAAATATCCTTGATTGAGGTTCCAATTCAGGTACAAAACTTTCCCTCAATAAATGTAAAGCTAAACATATAGCTATGTCATATATATATGCAAAGTTAAACTATGGGATTTGTTTAATGGAGATGGATGCTCACAAGATCCAAATAGTGTACTTAATAGACTTGAAGGTAAGAAAATAATTTTTATATCACATTCATTATAACTTCATTGCAAACATTTTTTACAGGTGCAGTTAGTGTAGCCGTTAGTCGAGACGAATCATCTTATTCCGTTACAATCCCAATAGAAATTTTACATGCTAGCGCGAAAAAGAAAACATGAAAACGTTGAAGTTGAATCAAGACACGCGACAGATGAAACAGATACACTTTCTCAAGCCGATTTACAAAGACAGTTTTTACAAAGAAATTAAAACTCTTGGAAGAAAACTTGCACGACTTGAAACTGAAATTCCATTTCATAATTTTTAATATCCCTTTAGAAAAGAAATGACTACATTAAATTACAAAATTAAGTTGTATTTTAAGCTCCTTTATTTTTCACTTAAGTTTTCACATTACATTATATTACATATTATACTACTCCGTAAATAAATCTACGAAGTAGACAGACTGAAGCACTGGCAACGAGACCATTGGCTTTAAACATCACATACATTAATACAACAGAGACAGACAGAGAAAGAAAGAACACACAACCGAAGAAACACATGTCAACAGCACGTGGTTGGTTTCCGACGGTCTCCCGTCGGAGTACTAACCACGCGCAACGATGCTTGATTTCCCTTATCTATGGGAAGCGATGCTTTCATCGGAGCCAAGGCCGTTGCCCACTTAAGTTTTTTTTTGTACGAAATATATTGAATTAAGTTAACGGTTTTGATTTAACAAAAGCAATTTCATTTCCCTTTTGACCCCCTTCTCTTGGTATCGCATCTTTCCTAGATGTATTATTGGAGTACAAAGGAGAGGTATGGTCTTCTTCGACACTCTGGAATGCTTTTGAAATGTTGTGCAGTATAAAACAAGCCGGTATAATTTTTGGTGCATTGCGAGTTGCTACTTTGAATTTATACTGTAGGAAAAGGAATCTCTATTCAGGTTGACCGAATACTCTTTCTATAATAACCCTTTCTTTAGTAAAAGTATTATTAAAATTTTCTTCAGCCGAACTGAAAGGGTTTCGATATGGAGTCATTAAAATGGAGTTATGTCATTGCCTTCGTTGGAAATAAGAACACACGTGGAGCTATCAAGAAGATTTTGGTATATTTCGGAATTATTTAGTATCCTCGAATCATGCACTGATCCCGGCTAAGATATGTCCACGCTGGTATAAAGTTCTCCTCCACTGCACGTTGCTTGGACATTTATTGAATTATAACCTGTAGAAATTTGGAAATTACTTTTTAAAACAGCAAAATAAGTAATAGATTGGGCAAATGGACATACCTTTTCGGTATGTATATTCATCAATCATCACTATTGGCTTTTTAATACGCACGCGAGTACAATCTATTGCGCCAATACATGCCGGAAAGGAATATTATCTTGACCAAATTGATTTTTCAAAACCTTTTTCTTGCATTGTATTTGGAAATTTATACATAAATTTGTCTCAAAATTATTCTACATACGAAAGGTAGCAACTTAAAAAAGTGAGATTTGAGACTAATGGCGTTTTTATTTGGCAATCCGGAATTCTAAACACTTTTGTGTGATTCTGACGATTTCGAATTTTAATGAGGTTGTATGTGTGAAAATAATTGTGTACGTGAGAATATTCAAATTCAAAAAAAATGTTAGTTGCACAATTATGATACAAAAAATGGCAACAGTCGAGTTTGACGTTCAAATATATGAATGTGTGAGTGCTTCTGGTTCTGATTCTGATTTCAAATCCAGAAGCAAAATTCCTTCCTGGAAATGCTAAATCTAAAAGTTGATGGTTGGGTGACTATCTTTACTACAGGTCTAAATCGATTCATAATACCTCATTTGCCGTAACTCAAGAAAATGGAACCCTATTAAGGGCTGTAATCTTATGGGAATTCGCATCAACCTTTACCACCGAAGCGGTATAAGCTGTTGGTTGGTAATATACTCCGACAGTCTATCTGTACTCAAAACCGCAGCCAACCCACACCACAACACCAGACTAATAAACAACATAAGAAGTCTGCTCATAAGGATTTCAATAAATTTTAAGCTAATGTGGGTACTCAGTCACATAGGTATCTCAGGTAACGAATCCTCCGATAAAGCAGTAAGACTTTGCAGTGAATCACCTGTCTTTACTTTTGACATATTTTCCAAGAAGGATATTCAAAGATATGTCGACCAAATTCTTAAAAAGATGACAATTCTTAGTTGGAAAAATTACGAAAATCACTATGCCAAGATAAACACTGACCGGCATACTCCTGTCTACCCAGCACCAATCTTAAGACTGCTGCTGACATCATCTAACTTTATCCGTCTTCGATTAGGACACAGCGCCCTCACACACCAACACTTCTAAAGGCAGGACGGCCCTCATCTTTGTCCAGTCTGTAATTGCATCATAAACTCATCACTTGGCTCATGTACTTGGCTTATCATCATGAGTAATATTCAAAAAATTAATACCATTTTAAATAGTAACCAAAATATTTATGCATTTTTAAATACAATTAAAATTAAAAATATCCAAAAAATTGAGAAACATCTTCAAAAGTTTATAGAATTATCTTTATTTTGAGTGGAAAGCTTTTGTAGCTAGTGCTCTCTCTGACATTAGCATATAAATTGTAATTTTATGTTAATAAATAATAATAAAAACACACCAAATAAAAAGTTTATCCTAAAAACATACTAAACTGAAAAATTCCTTTCCTCACACAAAGACATTAATTATAATAACCAAATCAGACAAAGGTAACAAGATAGCAATTATGTACAAAAAGATTATGAACAAAAAATGAATAAGCTAAGAGTTGATCCAACAACAAAACTACAAGCAACAAATAACACCCTCACTCTTCAAAAGTGAATTTAGATTAGATTAGGTCTTTATTTTTTTCGAATGATTAAAAAATGAAACAATATTTGTTTAAAAGATTTACAAAGCATGACTTAATAAGCCGTCTGCGGAAAAATCAAAAAATTAAAACAATAATACAACTTAGAGAGAAAATTGTTAATACAAGTAATTTTAATCAATACGAAATAATATTTAAAATCAAAAAGTGAGACTTTTAGTTTAGTCAAAACAAATTACTAAGTATTCACCCTTATTACGATTGACGTTTATCTTGAACGACAGCTTTCACTTTGTGCGTCGAGTCACTTTTAAGGCGTTTTAGTGTCGGTATTACGAAACTAATGGCCTTTTCGATTGGCCGTCCAGAACTGTTCTGACCCCCACAAAATGACAGTTGTTACTCTATACAGAACAGAAAACGATTCTGGATTTCATTTCAGAATGGAAAACAGAATCACTAATACACTTACACAATTAAAATGTCAAAATAATCGGCTTGATTTGTTGTGTAATTTCGTTGTGTTTATTGAATTTAAACTCATTTTCTGGTAAAATAAAATAAAAAGAAGCAATTCCAAGACTTGGTGTTAAAGAATTCAATGTTGTGCTATGATTCCAATTTGATTTTGTTTTGTACATTTTGTGTTACTTAAAATTTGTTCCAATAACTCGACGAGATGCTTCATTTATTCAGCATTTATAATTTTTACCCTTTAATAAACCCAAATTTAATAAAAAGTGTTAAAAAAGAATAATACAAAATAACAAAACTTATATTTTTAGGCAATTTCGCGACGAGTCGCTTAAACATTTTTATTCGACAAAAGAGCGTTTTAGTTGGCGTATAAACAAGGCGTAACGCATATTGTAATAACGATGAGTGACGTTTTTCTCACAAAAATTTAAGTTCAAATACTTGAAAATGACATTCCTATCGTAATAAGGGTGATTTAAAAATGTTTGAAATATAAAAGGTAAATTTTATGTTTGAATCAAAATAGTTTTAACAAAGTGACTCTTAGTCAAAACAAAAGGATTTCCACTGTAACATCAAATTAAAATGATTTCCGTTAAAAAAAATTATAATAAAAGAGGTATAACTCTATAAATTGTTAAAAATAAAAAAAAGGAAGAAGAACTCCATATAGTTACTTAAATATTTTTTTTTGTTTTGATAAAAGCTATTAGCTTGGCTAAGACAACAAATAATAGTTATATAACAGATTCAATTAATCATTTCCAACCATGGTCTCCGTTTAGAATTCTGACACATTCTGATAACGAAAACTAGAACTAAATTCTAATAACGAAAGAAAACTAGAACTAAAATAAAGCCTTTGGATTTCCAGTAAGATTGGACAAATGCCTAAAAAATGGAAAATCTCTTGCGCACCATTTTTGTTCTCTTGAATACTCTCTCTGCGCAACCGACCATTGGTTTGGTTCAAGCTATAATTTGAACTCTTCTGTAAAATAGTTGTTTTCATCGATTTTGTAATTAAGTTGTTTGTATGTACATCTGGAAGTTAATTCTGTCCCTCGCATAACACACATATGATACAGAGATACAATCGTAAAGTGAATTTTTCAGTTGTTCTACATTGCCAAGTTATACGTTTTAGCAAGATCATATCAATTCTTGATTGGGCTATAATCGCATCGAAAAAAAATAAGAAGGATCCTCTTTTGCAAGTTTTGTGTAAGATCGATTCATTACTTTTAAAATATAAGTAAGTTTTTAAGGAATATTTGAGGCAAACCAATAGAATAGCGTATAGTTCGGAGTGTTGAAAGGCAATAGGCAACCTAAACATTCTCCTAAAAAAGTGACTATATGTTTTACATTTCTTGGAACTGTTCGTTACCATTTAACGGGTGTTTGTTTAGTAGCATGCGAGAAGTTTCGATCATTGTTGTCTATGATTTGACAGTTGAAAATGTAGGCATTTCTCTTCAGTAAGGTTTGGCAATTCATCATAAATCGTTTAACGCCGGAACAACGCTTCCAAATTGTGGAAATTTACTTTAAAAACTTTTAATGTGTTCGCAAATTTCCTAGAGCATTTTTACTGAAGAATTGTGTTTAATGATGAAGCTCATTTCTGGTTAAATGGCTTCGTCAATTCGCACAATTGCCGTATATGAAGTGGTGACAATCTTTTAGCCATTAACGAATCACTATCGCATCCATCAAAATTGACTGTTTGGTCAATTTCGTGACAGTTTTATTTCCAGAAGTGTTCCTGTTAGCTGACCCCTTCGTTCAGCGACTTAACGCCTCTCGACTACTTTTTATGGGCCCGTGTTAAGTCAACTCTTGAAGCATTGGAAGCCAATATTCAAGCCATCATTGACGCCATACGGCCTGATTTATTGCAAAAATTGATTGGACTGATCGAATGGGCTATGCAACGGCGGACATTGCCGAAAATCATATTTAAAAAATAAATACCATAAAATTATCTACCAGATTATTATAATAAAAAATTCATTCCAACAATGTTTCTGTATTGTATTATTATTTAAAGTTCTTAAGCTCTTAAGCAAACACCCAGTACTTTATTCACATAACATATACAACTATTCACATTGACTATTAAAAAAGTTTTTGTATTTACATACTAAGTTGTAAAGTTATGTAGTATAACAAGTTATAAATAAGCAATAGTATTGTCACTTACCCGGCCATGAATATGGTGATGACGAACCTCAATGTGTTTAGATCTTGATCTAAAAAAAATTGTTTCCGCTAGTTTAATTGCACTTTGGTTATCGTATGCAATCATGACATGATGGTCTTTCAAACAATCATCAATTTCGGCTCCAAATTTCTTAGGCCATGTTGCTTCTTGAACTGCTGCGGATAACACCATATAGTCGGCTTCAGTGCTTGACAGTGCGACAGTTGGTTATCGTTTGCTCACCTAGGTAATTGCACCTCCACATAGGTTGAAAACAAAGCCCACGCATGAGCGACGTTTGTCAATGTCATAAGCCCAGTCAGCATCCGAAAACCGTTTAGGTTTTCGGAACCTTGGAAATGTAATTTTAATTTAAATATCTGAAGATTCGTTTCACTGCAGGTTAATGCGCCTTCCATAGTTTGAATTGAAACGACTCACATAGTTAACTGCAAACGCAATATCTGGCCTTGTTCCTTGCACCAAATACAGGAGACTACCGACAGCATCCTGGTACGGTACTTTTCCTCTTTCATCTTTTCCATCACATATTTGTCTTTATAATTTTTGATTAGGATCGCTTGGTGTTCCCACTGGTTTGCAATCAGACATGCCAAATCTTAACAGAATTTCTTTTGTATATTTAGACTGATCCAAACATATCCCACTCGTTTCTTAATCATAGGTTATATTTAGTCCAATGCAACTTTTAACCTTTCCCAAATCTTACATTTTGAAAGAACTGTATAGAGATTTCTTTAGATTATCTTTTCTTAACGCCAGAGAATTAAGACATCATCGACATAAACACCAACAATAAGCTTGATATCTTGATTAAAATAAACACAGGGGTCTAATTTTGACTGTGTAAGCCTAAATGACTTTAATGCAGCATCCAGTTTTATGTTCCATTGTCTTCTGCTTTGCTTTAATCCGTAAATAGATTTATGTAACTTACATACCTAATTAGTGCCATCGCTATACCCACTTGGTTGCTCCATATAAATTTCCTCTGACAAATCACCTTGCAAAAAAGCTGTTACAGCATGAAGTGTAAATAAAAGTTTTTAAAATTATTATGTTTATTAATTAAAACTTTTATTTTAAATTTAAATTAAATCTAACAAACATTTTTATTTTTTTTTTATTTTAATAAAACGACGCGCTTCGGAAATTAATTTCATCTTTATTAAAATAATAAATAAAATGTTTATAAGATTTAAATTAAATTTAAAATAAAAATGTTTTAATTAATAAACATAATAATCCTTAAAAAACTTTTATTTATGATACAAACATGGAGACAATAAATCATGTATTTAATTACAAAGAATTTTATAATTATAATAAGATTCCACCCATTCATTTTCAATTGGAGATAAATTGTTGCATTTTTGAAATGTGCATTTCTCCAAATATTAGAAATATAGTCAGCTCGTTGGAAATATTGTAGCAGATCAGACTTACGAGGAGGCAAATTTGCAGCATCAAAGTTTTTAAATTTGATAAGAAAATTTTCAAGCGTTATATGTATGTCCTTGTGAAATCTCATTATCCGCCGTTATTGACATCATTTATGTTGCATACAAACTCCTCTAATATCTCAAAAACTAATTTCCTCAAACCTCGTGCATCTAAAGAACCAAGGTGAGGTTCGAGAGAATTTATTCCGTGGGAGATTCACGATCGCAGGAAAAATTTCGAGGGATTAAAATATCCATTGAGAAACGAAATACTCTGCGATATTCCCGATAGGATCCAATATTGCCTTTAGCTACTTACAGACTTAATTTAATTTTGTACAACATACCTAATATTGATTGTGATATAAAATTGAATAACAAACAAGAACAAGCGAAAACAAATTATGCACGAAACCTCTTTAAAAACAAAAACTATTTGTTGAAGCTGCTGCTAAAATCTTTTGAAATATTTTCTCTTCTTGAAATGTATGAAATTTTTGCTTGTATACATACTTATCTGTCAACTTCCAATTTAATTTCCTATATATGAAAAATCTTAGTTTGAAGCAAATTAATCAAAATACTTGAATGAAAATTTAAATAAGATACATTTGACACCAGTGTCTTTATATTAGCTACATTCAATCTTCCTTAACATTTTTATCTGACATTTGTGAATAATTAATCAGTGAGAATTCACTAAACAGATAAAAACAAAATTAGCCTTGCTCTTATGACATTACTGACCCCTATTTTGTGCAGATTCCAGCCCGTCTGGCACCCTTTTGGCCCGACTTAAATGTCTGTCAATAGGTGAATCATATGCATATGTATATAATTAATTATATGTACAAAAAATCAGCTTTGAACTAGTGACGTAACTGCATAATTTTGTTTACACCTTTGAGGCTTAGCTACGTTTAAGCGCCCAAACTTGTAACACCTAGATGTTGATTTTATTGGTTCTCAACTCAAGTTTTACAAGACAATTCATAAATTGTCTTTGCCCGAATGACGTTTCAAAAACGCTCACCAGCTCTTAGGCTTTAATTAACAATACTTTTAAGCAAAAACACGATTCCATATTTTGTTTAAGTTGAATTTAATTTTAAACGTGGAAACGACTTTACGACTGGAAGAAGACGACTGCGAATATAATTCAAAATTATCTTACAAAAGGGGTCAAAACTTAAATATATAAAATGAACGACCAAACTTGTTCTTGTCATTCAAATGAAGATACAAATTAATGATTTATTAATACAATGACATTGTAAACAATAAAACAAAAAACAATTATTAAATAAGTTTGATTTAAGCTTGATATTTTTTTTTAAATTTGGGCTTTAGAGCAAGGACCTAAATAACCTAATTAATTTTTTTTACTAACTGGGTTTTCAAAGTTTAAAGAACTTACTTTTGAGGAAGCAACCAGTATGTATAATACCAGTTTTTAATACGACAATTTAATTTCTTTTTTGTTTTAATCAATAAAATTAATTTAAGATTTGAAATAAAAAGAATGAATTTGAAGTCAATGTACTTTTGTATTTTATTATAAATTAATCATAATAATTTTATACAAGTTGAATATGAAATTATTTTATTCGTTGTAAAATTCGCCATTAAAAAATCGAACTTGACGACTTTAATCAAACATGAAATTTAAAGAGGAAAAATCCTTTTTTCCCGCCTATCTGATATACATACGAGTATAAATAAAATCAACAACTAAC
Source organism: Philhelius pedissequus (assembly GCA_910595825.1). Lineage (NCBI taxonomy): Eukaryota > Metazoa > Arthropoda > Insecta > Diptera > Syrphidae > Philhelius > Philhelius pedissequus. The sequence continues at coordinate 167,153,150 of OU343161.1, forward strand.
CAGGATCAATTTTTTAAATGGAACCTCTTTCCTGTCAGAAAATAAATACATTACAAACCATCTGACTTAATTTCTATTTTATCAGTATTTGTCTTATCATATTCGACATTTACAGATAATACGGTAAATCGTAGAATAATAAAAGATTTACAGAGTAAAAAATACATAAACAGTGGGTTTTCGACAATCAGCTAATTGAAGAGTTCCGAACATATGAAATTAAGTAGTGAAGTTTTTGTACGGGGATTAGAACAGACCAGGTTGAGCTTTAGAAAGGAAACTTTCTTTAACCTTGCTTCTGGAATTATTTATCGATGAGCACCAAAGATAACTCCACGAGTTGAAATTGGCTGTTAGTAGTAGTAGGATTTGTTTATTAATTGTGCTGATAATATTGGTTAAAGAAATATTTATAATTAGAAAATTATTCAATAATAATAATAATTTTAAATATATGTCTGTAAGACCTAAAGTCTCTTAAAAGCAATCTGAATTGCACGGCAATAGTTCGAAGGAATAGAAAGATAGGAAAGAATTTTTTGTTGGCACAGTGGATTTGAGAATTAGGTATTTACTCTCATTTTAACCCAAGGGCGACATCCAATTAGAATTGGAGATAAAGGAAAGAATGCTGCCTAGCGTGGGGATCGAACCCTCTTAGTTAGCAGTCAAGCACTATATCCACTGCGCCATTGCCACCCGCATTTACCAAATCGGACGATCGGTAGCAAGCAGCGACGTGAACAAACAGCGCGACATGGACATGAAATACACGGTAGAAGTAGAGTATCGTGTAGGATAGACTAGGTATAGGACTAGGATTGAATTAATTTTTTTTAGGTATGTATGCTTATGAACACCTATAAGAAAGTAGGAGACATTCATGATTGGAGAGGGATGAACAAATTCTTTTTTGGTTGATATTGTGGTAGATTATTCTTGGAATTGGTCAAGAGTGAGTTCGGAGTCACGACTCAAAGAGATACCTTCTTTTTTCAGAATTCCTTACAGGTCCAATTAGGCTTAAAAGTTAAGTCTGACGAAATTCGAAAACTCAATCTCAATTAAAATTAAGATAAATACTTGGAAAGAGGGATTTGCAGTTATTTCTATATAATGGTGGTAGCAAACTAGAAGGGAAAAATATAATAGAGATATGGCAATACAAAACTTATTGTTCAATTACCCAAGTATTTTTAAGGGAGCCTTCATGCAAGGTCCAGCGGAAAGATATTTCTTTCTGCAAAGCTGAAAATTATCTCGTTGCATGAATACCCTTATTATATATCAGCAAGCAATTTTAAAAAAATATAATAAACAGCCGTGATTTAATTACGGCTGATTGTTAAGATTATCCCGAAATAAATTTATAATTTTCCACAAGAACCAGGTTTAAGGAAAAAAAGCTATAGAAATTTAAAGCGCCAAAAAGACAGCCAATTCAAATATATATATACAACTTAATACACCATTCACAATAACCAAATAACAGAAGTAGCCAAAAAATATTATATATCTTATTACCTTCATTTTGGTACCAAAACGACATCAGTTTCATTTGTTTAAATGCCTCAGAATTGATACTCAAAGTTTTTAATGATGAGTTCAAATCTAATTATTTTATTTTTATGACCAAGAAAACTTTTTTAACAAAAAACTTAGTAACATGTGCTTTTTTTTAATTTTTACTTATAGACTACCTAAAGCTAAACTAAAAATAATTAAATCTAGATACATTAGATAATTTACCTAAATCTACGTAAGTCGGCCAAGACATACTATCCTAATCGACTTTATGCACCATAATGCTGTTCAGAGAGCCACCAGAACGGGTTATCTTGTTTCGCCCTATCCCTTCGGTCCCGATCGGACACAGTCCTACTGAACCGAAGGCGCTCTTCTCCACCTTGAGCGATGACGTCTCGACCATACAGGAGTCGCCTATCTACAGTTTTCCGGCTAACGTGATAGATGAGCGGAACCGCCATTCCATCCTGTATCAGCCCTCGACTATCTAAAAAGAGGAATGCCTCGGGAGGGATGTAGCCACTTAACAGCGCACTCTCAAAATATTCATTATTTCGCCCCAAAAATTAAGCTGTTGGTTGAGGACATCGCTCTTGCAGTGTGACCCCGAATCAGCTTAAACAAAAAATTATCTATTCTGTTTATGTTGGCTCCGTTGTATAGAACCTGGTTAGAAAAATATCTTGTGTACTCTGACTCTGGTGTTCTGTGTAATCCAAAGCAACGTCTAAGACATTGCCTCTCAAACACCAGAATCTTTTCCATTTGAGATGGGGCAACGTTGAACCACACGGGGCATCCGTAGGCAATCATCGGCCTGATGTGGGCCATGTAACAAATCACCTTCACCCTGCTGTCAAGACAAAGGCAAAGGCTCCCCTAGCCCTGGCCAAGGCAGCACCTATATGTCTGTAGAAATACAGGTACTGATCCAACCAGATGCCAAGGTACTTTACTACACTTTTACTCGCCAGTGGATGTCCATGTGGCCCTACAATCACCAGCTTGCGCCAGTTCTTTCTCGTATCCCTTGAGGCGCTAGACAACGGAGTCCTAAACAAAATAGTTTCTGATTTCTGGAAGTTGATCTTTAACTTCCAGTCATCACAATATATGAATCTTGTCGAAGTCACTCTGCAGAAGAATTTTGATGACCTTAACTGTATTAGCTGTTCTGTACGCAATTAGATCGTCGGCGTACGCAAGTTAGACTTCCTATCAGATCGCTGGTGTAAATGCTGAATAGAATCGGCGAGTTAACCGCTCCCTGCTGAAGACCATTATTAATATTAAAAATTGCGGTAGAAGTTACATTGCTACTCTTGACAACAAACTATCTACCATTTAACATATCATAAAGCATATACAATAGAGGTTTACTTATACCTAGTCTGGTTAGCTTTAGATAGACCTTCTAACCATACGGGTCGAAGGCCTTCTCCAAATCAACCAGACAGGCACCCGTACACTGCTGTTTAGTTTTGTTCCATTGGATATCAGAAACTAGTTTAGACACGGCATGAATTGTGTCATGTCCCGCCTTAAAACCGATTATGATTATGCGGGATAATATTTTTGTCCTCCGCCCAGGATGAGAGATATTTGGATGGCTCCAAAAGTCAAACATCCAACAAGCGTAATGATTTGGAACTGCATAACGGAAGAAGGTCATGGACCAATTTATTTCGTCGAGGGAACAATGCGCTCAGAGCAGTATATAACCGGGTTAAACTCGGTTTTTACACCGTATTTGAGTACCTTAAGGCATAGAAAAAATAAATACACTTTCATGCAAGACGGGGCTCCTTGCCATAGGTCCAGAGCTAGCATGGATTGTCTTGACTCTTTAAGAATGAGTCTGTTGCCTTAGCCTGGCAATTCTCCGGATTTAAGCCCGATAGAAAATTGTTGGAATATGCTCAAGAGGAGAGTATATGACCGTCAACACAATACACTAACTGAACTTAAAGAAAATATAAAGGAAGTGTGGTCTAATGGCACAAAAATAAGGAAAACAATAACCAACTCTTTAGCATGTATCCCTCGAAGAATAGAGGCAGTTATAAAAACAAGAGGTGGACACACCAAATATTAACTATTTTTAAATTGGTTTTCTTATCTTAATCTAAATTTTTGATATGAAAATAATAGAATTAATTTAGCATTTAAAATGCAATACCATTTTATTTTTAAGGCGATTCAAAGTAAGAAATTAGGAAATTTTTTCATCGGTCATAATTATGTGGCCACCTACTGTATCACATAAAACTTAAGCAAACAGAGTATCAGCTTGGAAACTTGGAAATATGAAAAAAATGAGAACTGTTTTAATTTCTACTACTTTCGAAATTTTAGTTTTAAAAAGTTTCTAAAAAACTCTACATAAATTCATATGTAAATACATAGGTACATAAACATCTACGCCAGCAATTTATATAAAAAAATGTCTTGTTTATTTTTTTTATTAATACAATTCATGTGTTTTTTTATAAAAACATTATAGATACATAATATGTGTATTAAAATAAATTCTAAAGTAAAGTTTATAATTCATTAATCAAATGTTTGGCAATTTTGGATTGACAAATATGGTATGTTTACAAATAATCTTGTAAGTTGTAATACTTATGAGACTGGCTCATTTAGGTTAATCAATATTAATAATAAAAAATTTATGATGAAACTTGACGGTGTTGCTGAAATTATAAGATTTTTGCCTGCAGCGCAATAAGCAATTAATATTGTTAGCCTTAGCTGCATTAACAGAACTTGTTTACCCCAAATTCCATTCAGTTAATTTATCAATTCAATTCCCAGTCTCATACTTCTTATCTGAAAAGAGCAGATATTTTTGCCAGATTAACCTTCAGCCTTCACAAAAAGGGGACTTCATAGAAACACCAATAATAGTACTAAAATATGTACATACTATACATACATATGTATGTAGAATTATTCGTGTGTATATATTTAATTGAATACATGTACCTACATGTTATTTAAATTGATAACCTGTTCATCCCAAATAAATTTCCACTCTCGCAAAAAGCATTCATCAATTGAATCGTATTGATCGGCAAGAACGTTAAAATAATGAAAGACTAAATTGGAATTAAATCCGAAAATGGCTTATGTTAAATGCTTAATGGCAACCGCATCCAACACTCTTGTCAATAACCTGCGAACTGCATTCGTGTATTCGTGTTGTCCACAGGTCAACCACATTCTAAAATATGCAGTCAACAGCTGCCAACCAACAATCAAGAAAGATTCACCGAGCATCTTATACATAGCTATTTCCACATGTTGCAGCCTTGCAGGTTGCAGCCTACATAATTTCACTCGTCAAATTGGAAAACAACAATTTTTAAGGCTTTGGATGCTCCTATTGTAGTTTACCTACCTAGATTTTAAGATTATCTAGAAATTAGCTGCTGTACGCCGAAAAGGAGTAGATATGTAAACAAATACGATATCATGAGCGAAAATTCACCTGTAAGCAATTATTTGTTACATTCTTATAAAGAACATATATTTTGAAATATTTGGAATCATAACGCTTCACGCATATTTATTATACGTTCAAACGAACAAAAGATAAATGAAAATAAGTTTGATTTTTAACAAAGAATTAAAAAACAGTGCATATTTTTGACAGATACATACTTCCAGAAATAATTATAAATCATTCCACTTCCTTTTTCTCTTTCACACACTTACATTTTTAAAAAATTGCAAACACAAATCGATTCTTCCAAGAAAAAAAAATAAAAATATAACGAAATCAAGAACACTTTCTGTTAAAAAATGCCGTATAAATTTAATGAAAACAAGCAAATTTCTTTGAATTAGAAAATCCAATTAAACTATGTGGGTTATTTTTTTGTATTCACTGCTCTATTATAGAAATTACCTATGTATATAATTTTAACAAGACGTTGACACAAATATTTTCACTTCATGCACTTCGGCCTGTTCACAAGAAAAGACAGCTTCACAATGCAAGTTTTGCGTTTACTCAGCTGTTCATATATTCCTTCCAGTAGTATGCATTTCACGAGTTTTGTGGACCATTCACAATATATTTTTTTTATTGACATGATGATAGCACATTTTTAAAATATGTGTTTTGCTCTGTCTAGCTTGTCTCTTTCTTGTAAGTGTCATGTGAAAACCACTTTCGGACTAAAAACCTAAATCAGATAACTTTAATAAAAACTTTTTATATCACTTTGTTAATAATATTTAACATGAAATGGTCAAACAGTTATCAGATAGATATCGCGTCACAAATTACCACTTTGCAATTGATAATTTATATGGAAAAGGTTAAAGCTATCAAAATAAACAAAGACATAAAATGGTAGATTAATTTTTTTTTATTATCTACACATGATTTTTTTCGTTTTGCAAGCATACTTACCAAATATTATATTATGTTTCTACCAAAAATCGTGTGCTTAAGATGTAATCAAACATAAGAGCAAGTATTGAAGAAATCTGGATGCTGGAGAACACAATTAGGCCAAATTGATATGAAATTGCGTGTTCGATATTTTTTATTTTGTCAATCTACCAGTGCATAGATATCAGTTTTAACGATAGAGGTTCACGTACACGAAATCATTATACAGGAAAATTTCCCTTGGGCGGACAGCCATGGTGCAGAAATGTTTATCCGCCTAATGGAGTTGTCCGTTTAAGGGAAACCAAATAAAAACACTAATTTTCGAAATTAAGAGTATTCATTTATTAACAAAAAATAAAAATAACAAAAATATATAAACTTCACTTCTTTTTTCATTGCCAAACTGCCAGACTCGTTGATTTCAACAGAAACTGCAATATTTTCATCCATAAATACAAATCTTTCATCTTATCCATCCAATCTGCATTCACGAAGAATCTTGGAAATTTCTATTAAACTTGCTATAGGTAGGCGAATCATCTTTTGGATTGAATTCACTGTCCTCCAAATTCAAACTTGAAACTACCTGAGCGCAAATAAATAAAAATCTAAAACTTTAAAAATAAACCTTTTTTACGTCAAAACAAAATCCCTTTCATCACGTGAATGAGAGAAAATAATTTGATGCTCGCTGTAGAAGATTGCAACTTAAGAAAAACATACCATGTCAAAATTATCAGCGTGATGATATATTCAATCCTGCTCTGGTGTCCGTCTGAGAGAAAATATTTTGTCATTCATATGTGAAATTCCTGTCCGTATCCGTCCAATGGAGTGTCCGTCCAAGAGATACTGAAAACAATGAAACGTTTATGGAGCACTTTCCGTACAAAAAAATGTGCCCGCCTAAGAGAGGTGTCCACCTAAGGGAGGTGTCCGCAAAGGGAGATTTCACTGTAAATAAAATATACCTATAATGAGATTACGAAACAGGGGCTTTATAATAATTTTTCTATGAGTTCTGTAAGAAAGTACCCATCAAAAATGAAATGAAGAAACAAATTTTATGCGAATAATAAAGCCACTAATCCAAGTATTGGAAAGCTTCAATCCCGGGATTTTCAGGACTGAAAAATGTACCGGGATCCCGGGATTGCATTTTCTGACAGAGTACACTAGCAAATTAAATACATATTTTATTTTGCCTTTATTTAATAAAATATGCACTTGAAGACCAAAAAAACTGAACACAAATCCGTTTTTTATATATTTATTTACGAAAACCAGATTTAAACGATTAGATTTAATGAAGCAAAAGACAAACAATTGCCATACAAAAAACACACGTCTCCTCAGTAGCTGTCATTTAAAACAACTAAAATGTGTTCGGAAACTTTCGAAATACAATGTCACTCGTCTTAAGCTGACAATGTCTTAATTCCTTAATTTATTTTCATTTCATACAATTTTTCCAATCAAAAATAAAATACCAGTGTTTATTATAAATTTAAACAAAAGCAGTAAACATAACATGCATTCGCCCTTTCTTTTTCGTTGTTGGCTTTGACCAGCGACTATAAAGTTATAGTTCACTATCTCTTATTTAAATATGGTCGATCCTCTTTTTTGTAAATTTAATAACGAGAATGATTGTTTCCTGGGCTTTTTCTGTGGAATGAACAGTTTCATTGATTCTCATTCGTTTAAATGCAATTGCTTAAATTTATTAGTTTAAAGTCATTAGGAATTCAAGTCCGTTTTCCAAAGACTTATCCTTAGTTGATTCGGGCATCTCTGGTAGTAGTGGTCGGCGAAAGGCCGAAGCTACTTCAACACCATCATAGATAAACCATTTGATTTTATTTTTATTGAGTCTATATAAGCGGGTTTACAATTAAGTGTCTTAATCTACAGCTTTGTCTATTGAAAAGCTGTAAATTTAATTTGCCCTTTGGCTGTCAATAATAATGGGTTATCCATTTTTCTGTTTCAAAAGTAAACGTAAATAAAACACATATAAATGGCCTGTAATGGCCTCTCTTCAATTACTTGAGGATTCTCAGAATTTTGTTTTATTAACATACACACCGAGTGAGAAATATGCTTCGTCACTCAAGAAAATTTTGTTCGAAAAATCGCCGTCCACCGCCTGTTGTTCAAGCACCCATTAGACGTATCTACGACTTTGTGAATGATCAGCTGGCTACAGTTCTTGTGTGAGCTGGACTTTATATGGACGTAGGTGTAGATCCGAATGCAAAATACCCCATAATGTGCCGTAAGACAGTCCTAATTCCTGAGAACGACGAGGAATTGACACATTCGGGTCTTCGGCAACACTTTCACTTACAGCAGCTATATTTTCAGTGGTATGAGCGAAACGATGATGCACAGGCCTTACAATATCTATAACCAATCCAGTCTCTTCAAATGTCTTCACAATTTTGCCAATTGCATGCCTAGTTGGACGATTATGTAAACCATAATCTCCTCTTAAAGCACGATATGTGGATGTGGCAGAATCACCATTTTTGTAGTAGGTTTTAACAATTTGTATGTGTTGTGCGATAGTTAAGCGATCCATTTTCGTAAATGTCAGACTTTCAACTGAAACAAAAATTGGTTTAACAACTTAGTTTGACATATGTCGAATTCCAGCCCTATACTTTTGAAACCGTAAAATGGATAACACTTTATAGTATAATTGCAGGAGCGGTATTACAATAACATTAGACTGGGATAGTGTCTTTAAATAAATAAGTAAAAAATAACTTAGGATAAATATATATACATATGTTTATCCTACTCATGCTCGTGACAGAGAGTTATGGATGCAGTTGCTTGTGGGTTGTGGCGTTTTGCCACGGAATAAGTTAATATAACATAAAAAGTTATGTAGTGTAACTGCTCTTTCTCAGAGGCAGTGTATCGGTAACTTGTGGCGTGATGCCACCTAGAACTAACCTAAAATAAATTTATACATATATGAAAGTACTATATAAACACTAAAGTTAACATTTCATTTGAAGATAGAACGAGAGCTTTATACAATAAAACATTGATATAGGACCTAACATTTAGATGAGCGAGAGCACATACACAATATGCTTTAAATAAGACATGTGAATATTTAGTTTGTGAAAGTTAATTAACTTTTTATAGCACTATGAACTTTAAATATGACATGTGATTATGTACTGATGTGAGGCAAGAGTTACTTTACATTTGTTGATAAAGCGAGTGTTCTGTACCGTAAATATAAAAAATATAAAATATATAGTTACACAAAATAATGTAGTATTTTTTTTTTTTGGAGGTGGATGTAATTCTGTTGGCTGCTACGGTTACTGTTCCGTTTGTCTCCCCGCAAAACTATTTTGTTGTTAAATTGTTCAGTTTGTTGATGGCACATTTTACAAATTTTGTGTCAATAATTTTTATTTAAAACACAATAACTTTTTAGATTGTGTGACGAAGCAAACGCCCGTCCGTGGCGAAAGCCAGTAGCCAGCACAGATAAACCATTTCTCGATAGTCAATATCTGATCACAATAATACGCGGAACTAAACCGTTACATTCCCATGAATCCAAGACTCGATCGAAGGCAGATGAACCCTTGGCTTAGTTGAGTTTTGTTCGGCTGAATGACATATTTTCACTATTTCTTTATATTAGAGATTACAAATTAGTTTCTTTGAGTGCAAACAAATTGTAATCAATATAAAATATCAAACAAACAAACAAAAAAGAATTTCAGCTGGGACTGTCAAAATCAACAAATTCATCATTAAAAACAAATCAGTGAATCTTTTTGGCAAGTCGGTAATAGCTATTATTGAACTTGGTTGTCATTGAAAAGATCTTTAATAGCCAAATGTAATTTTGCGGTTAGATTTGGAAAAAAATGTCAGATGTTCATTGAAAACACTGTCCATCATTGAAAAATCAAACGTGATTTAACAATTAGGTATGGTAGAGCAAATAAAATATTTTTTGACAATGATGAATTTCAATGAGAGCTATAACTGGCGCCTTAAATTATTTTTTTTAAGGTAAGCGCATCCAATTAAACTGAAAGCATATCAAAATCACCCGCACAGAAAAAGTTTTCAACACTATGTGCTAATTATTTCAAAATCTCAAGTATCCATAAAATCAAAACTTATCAATATACTTGTATGTACACTTATCTTGCGTATTTCAGTCGCAGCATTTTTAATAGCTATATTTATTACTACTTGAAAACACAAGTGGCTAGATAGCCGGTAGGTACGTGGTCTAAGTAACTAGTGAGATTATAATTTCAAGATACCACGGTTATCACGGCACGTAATCCTTATCTAAGGCTTATTTAGACATTAGGCAAGGCCGATGATGACACAAATGTTTAAAATGTGGGTGTTTATCAGTGAAATTCTTAAATTTTTTTTAAACACGTAAGGAAATTGTATTTATTTATTTATCTGTATACATATGTACGTATGTATGCTATATATTATAGATCCCCAAACTGATTTAAAAAGAGTTTTTTGATATTCATTTTTATGGTTTCTTTAGTTTTTGTTTAATGACGAATATTAGTTGATAAGATTAAAATGTCAAAGAGCTGCATATTACATAGGTACTTGTTTGATTTATTTCAATAGCTGCGTTCGTTGAACCTTACCTAGGGTCGACCTAGGTTGTTTTGACAACCCCAAGAGTTGTCAAAAAACTTTTGGTTTTCTGTGCTCAAGAAATAACCTAGGGCCATTAATTTTATGTTGCAGAAATGCAATTTATGTCGATTATTAATTAAAACTTAAAATATGATAAATTTAAGTTGTAAGTATATTTTTTTGACCCTATGCACAATCCACAACTTCAAAGGGGGAGCAGAACGAAATCGCTTTTCACATAATCCCGTATCACAAAATCCCGCAAGAAAAAGTGCCGCGAGAATTATTTTCGCTACTATTTTGGTAAATAGGAGCCAAGGATTTTTAAATCATATGAGAAATTAATTTCTGATAATATTACAATACCTTTTTAATACTTTTTGAGAATAATTTATTTTAAATTATTTTTCCGAGTTTTCCAAAGGCAAACATTTTTTCACAAAAAAAGAAGCCAGTCTTGGGATTTTAAAGAGAAAAATATGTCAATTTTTAAAAATTGGTTTTTCGTACCGAGCGATATCGATTATAAGGTGGGACTGATTGCGAATAGGCTATTTTTGACTTCCTAGGATGCTTTGGTTTGACCGCAAATCGAGTTGAAAGTGAAAAATATGTCGATTTTGAAAAATTATTGGTGAGCCCATATGCAAAGTTCTTAAGACCCAAACTGGACCCCACCCCAAATCCTATAATAGGCCCAATCAGGAGGGTTGCCGTGCTTTTTGCACGAAATAAATCGTACCTATAATTTAAAGATACAATAGCGTACGGGGATGCAAACGGGCTGTCCAACACTTTTTTGTACTTTAAAAAAAAATGAAAAAACGTCGATTTTAAAAAATTATTGGTGAGCCCATATGGAAAGTTCCTGAGTCTAAAAAACTTCGCATACAACCAAACTGGACCCCACCCCAAATATTATAACTGGGCTTGCCAGGAGGGTTGCAGCTTGTGCTGTTGTATAACTGCAAACAGAGTTCAAAGTGTGTAAACTTTCATGCTTCTAGGACGCTTAGTTTGCCCGCAAATAATAATAATATGATATTTCATATTATTATTATTCATATTATAGTTAAATTTGTTCAAGTAAGTTTTATTATTGAAAAAAACTACACTTGTACTTTTAATCCAAAAAATGTTTCCATTAAAATTTCCCCAATAAAAAGTACCTAGGTACAAAAAAAATCAGAACACTACCAGAGGGAAGTATTAACAAGAACTGTCAAAATAGTTTTTCGTTGCCGCGAATTTTTTATAATTGCAAACTTTAAAAATGGAAGAACTTATAGGTCTGATCCAGACTTTTTTGGGCAGAAATTGGCAGATTGTCAAAACTTGAAAAGCGGGGATAAAATTCTCTCATTGAGAAATAAAGTCCGAGAAAGTCTGGGCAAGCTTGAGGACAATTTTCTGCCAATTTTTAAACGTCAACACATTTGTTTTTTTTTTGTTTCTTTATTTGCTGTAAATTAAATTCACATTTTTTTCTCTTCAAACTAATTATTTTGTATTTTAGTGTTTCTAATTTAATTTATTTGTTCAAAAAATATTTTTCCACAACAACTACGAAACGTTTTTTTTTCGTTTATGACAAACGTCAGTCTGACAATTGTAAATTTTCTGCCCACAAATTGCTGCCTACAAAAATTTATTGGGCAGGAATTGGCAAGAAATTGTCAGGAAGGGGAAATATTTTACTCTCTCAAGAGCGCTCTCTTCTGCCAAAAACTACCAAATTTGTAAGTCTTTTTTGGTTAGGTTTTGGCAGAAATTGGTGCCAATTGGCAGAGTGTGAATCAGACCTTATATTTTCATATTAAAACCGTTTTTATTATTATCTTTAATAATAAGTCTACCGAATATAAGTATCCGTGTGTTGAAATACGTTCTAATTTAAAGACAAATTGAACAAAAGTGTAGTACTTAAAAGGCCAACATTGAAAATTAAAACATTTTTTAATCATATTTAACTGTGTTTCCTCGCCGTAATATTTTAAAGCTGTTCTATAGACCCCCAAGCTCACTGTAAAAAAAATCAAAGTTCTACGCGTGCTCCCCTAATGGAAAGTCGCCCCACAATATGGGTTATTAGCGATAATAAAACACGGCTAATACCTTTAATAAAACGACAGGAGCCGAAACCTTATAACCAGATTTTTAAGTAATGAGTTTAAATATGGAAGAAACATGAAAGATCACACACAGAATGTGCTTACTAATGCGGAAAGGCAACTTATATTAAGAAAAGCATCGAATTTTCACTACTCTTGAGTTTAAAGATATACACATTTTTTGTAATAAAGTTAAAGTTTTGAAAAGAACTTTTTAAGAAAAGTTGCCCTAGACCTCCATCTAGGGCAAACAAGTCGCATAATTGACCTGCTTAAGTACATTTATTAGACGACGAGTTTTTTTACAGAAACAATAAAATTCCCCGTCCAATAAAAAAATTGTAAGCAAAAGCAACTTTGCAGCAGTGGACGTAATACACCCACCCACCCGGCATACCTACCTCCTAACCACCAACCATCTATCAACCATACATTTGAAATCTATTTTTTTATCTCTTAATGAGGCTTTACCTGTACCGAATTCTAACAAGAACTGAAAAACTTTACGAAATAAATCCTCCTTATATACTTTTTATTCAACGGTGTATTTTTGTTCCTTCGTTTTACATTACGAGACCGGCAAGAAACACATATGTCTTGACTTCTGCTTCCGAGTATACATACAACAATAAACAGCCGTAACGTTATTGCGTATAACGTTAATTCTTAAATCTCCCATCCTAAACGGATTTCTCTTGAAAAATTCCTTGACCAAAATAAACACGACGCCGTTTTGCTCTCCGAAACTAGAATAGCTTCGAGGCATCGGCTTTACTTTGAAAAGTACACCTTATTCCGGACAGACATAGATCTTGGCAAAACTGGCACCGCTATTTTGGTAAGATCTCCTTTTCAGTGCCGAGAGGTTATTATCCATGACTTGGATATATTTGAAGTAACCTGCGTAGTGATTGAACTTGAAAATAACGAAAATATCCTTTTGATATCATTGTACAATGAATGTGCCGCATCCCGAATTAATTTAACCACGACCTTGATTTGCTAAACGAATTCTGTCAAAACTACACTCACTTCATAATTGGTGGTGACTTCAATACTCGCCACCAATTGTGGATGGACACCTCAAGCTCTTACTAAGGAGTAGTTATGTCTAATTGGCTATGCACCAATTCCCACACCCACTCTTTTGAGGTTGTATCTCAACCAATCCCAACATATCCCAAAACTCCTTCGAGACTTGACTTTTGCCTATGTTCCCCTAACCTGATTTGTAGACTTTCTATACTCAAAAACTTCTCATGCACTGCGACTGCATAAGACTCTGATCATTTTGCAGTACAACTAGCCCTTCATCTTAGAACAAACTTCAATATACTTGCTAACCCACAGCAGGAATTTAATAATTATACAAAAATCAATTGGGAAGTATTCCAAAGCTCCTTAATGAATAAGCTACGGAATAAGACACCTAGCACTTCACACAACTTGAATGCAATCAAAAAATTGATTCCACAATCGATTTTTAGGTTTTTTTCTGTGATTTATTTACACTTTAAAATATATTAGGCCTTCTGGGGAACTCTTAAAAACGCCCAATGTCTTACTTTTTGGTGGTGTAGAGAAAGATATATGTATTTTTATTTGGATTTAGTTTAATTTTTGTTAATGAAATTTACATTAACAATGGGTAACCCTACAGACATTTGTGAGAGAATTATGCCAATTTATAATGCTCACTACGGCAACCATGGAAAATGGAAAAGCTTTATAGAAATAGAGATAATTTATCGAAATCAATTATAGTAAGGGTGAAAGGCAAATATCCTATCTCCCTGAAAATATAAATTAAACAGAGAATAGTGGCCTACGTAAACGTCACTTCAAAATGAAATCACTCTAATTTTGTTATTTTTGCTTGTTTTTTATTTAAAAGCGATTAGCCTTACTGAGGATACCCTTCAAAAACCCTACTTTTATCTTACCTCATGGTGGTGTGGAAAATATAAGTGTTTTTAAGTTTTATAAACAAAACGATTAAATTAAAATTCCTATCGAAAAAAGAGCGGTAGCCCTACATACTATTCTTTCGTATTTGGGTCCATTTAAAATACACACTACAAAAACCTTGTGAGATCTTTATTGAGTGATAGATTTATGCAATCCAACGTAGCGAGAATGAGAGGCAAACGTCCTATCTTGCCTACACTGCCCACTTTTATGGGACATAGTATAACCTAATCAATGCATGCACTGTGTGATAAGCTCCACACAGTACCTACAATGGTTGATATAACTGCGAGAAGAAACAAGGAAAGGAAAAGGAAAGTTTACCACTGATGCGTTGTTGTATTGTTGCGGCTGATTGTTCTTGCTTTATTTATTTTTAAATTATGAACGGGGTTCTATTGAGGGATCGGATGTTTTGTTTAATTAGGGGCATTCACGATCCGGTGCAACTGGTCTAGTATCATTATGAAAATGCAAAACTTTTTTTTGCACCACAACAACAACTTACACTGACTAACCCTATTGCAACAGAAATATACAATGGTGCAAAATTTGCCTGGTGTCGTTGACAGTTTGGCAGCTGTTATTTTCTGTCAGAAATGGTTGTGTTCAAACTGATTTTGCATTTTTACTCCAGAGTTGCAATAGAATAGAAAAGGTGCGCTCACGATTTATAGAAAAAAAATAAAATTTCGCAATTTTACACCTTTTTGTTGCATCGGATCGTGAATACCCCTATTGTTTTAGTCACTGATTTTTTATGAAATATATGGGCTATTGTTTATTAAATTAATTTTTTGGTAGTGAGGGTTTTTTTTAAATGTAAGACGCAGGCAATATCACAACAACATAAACTAATTATTTTTTAGACTTTGGCGTGCACTTTCTCGCACGATATGCAGCCGGTGGTATGATGGTCGGTACTGCATTACGTGCAGTAGACCTGCGTCTTTTTTTTAGTACTTGCGTCTAACATTGTTTTTACTGTTTCTTTATTGTCCTTGGCCAAACCCTAGTTGGCCGGCCAGATAAATCAGTGTTTCGCGTTGCCTTGTATACTGTTGGTATGGGACCACGTTTATGGTCAGGGCGTTTTTTATATGTGAAGACTATGAAGATAGGATATATCTATTTTATTTTTTGTGCTTATCTTAAAGCCACTCAAAAGAACTTATCCAATTTAAATTGTAGGTTCGTATCTATGTCATCTGCAGTAAAGGGGTCACTAGAGTCTAGCTGTTTTTGAATTAAAAGCACCCTTTCTTTCACAAAAACGAATCCAAATTTTCAACAGTTCATGATCTTTAGGGAAACTGTGGTATGATACATCTTCTCTTCTTAATTTATTGTTTGTATTGCTTTAATTATTACAGCACACAACATTTTAGAGCTATTTCACAAAATATATAATTTCAAAAACAAAATTGAAACTTTTCAATTTTAATTTTTGTCCGCTTTGTTATTGCTCCCAAACATTTTTCTTCTCTTGTGACGTCAAACGAGTTGTCAAAAATTACAACAACAAATCGAAAAAACAGAAGTGTCCTAAACTTGTTTTATTTGATTTATGTATATAATAGTCACCTTTCACACAAAGATACTGAGTTGTCGGCAACTGTGAGTGCGTTTGCGAGAAAGGCAAGAAGGGGAATGAAAAAAATCCCCCCGGTCAACGATTTGAAGTGATTTTTTGACGTTTTGCTTTGAATTCCAACTAGCCCAACAAAATCTTCCCAGTTTCCTCCTCAATTTCTCGGTGACAGTTTCTTCATGTGAAACAAGGCAATTAAAGGAAAACGTCAAAAAGCAACTGGTTTCCCTGTGTGAAAGGGGACATACACTTTTATCAGCATCGGAAACAGGCGGATCCACATCCAACAGGGGGGGGGGGGGGGTGTTCGGGTCCGGACAAATTGCACGTTCGGGAAAAGAGCTGTTATATGTTTTTTCCACTTTATGTTGACATTCGTTGAAATTCATACAACATTTTCTTGCCACTTGAATAGACCATGCATTTAGTTTTATCATTATCTTTGACACGTGGACTCGTATTTTTCGTTGATCAACATTTTTTGTTAGTTTCGACAATATGGTTTTAAAAAAAAAACCTAAAACGGGTCGAGGAAAGGCATTAACTGAGGCAGAAATAGGACAAATCAAACCTTATAAGGACGCTGGCTTATTTATCGCCAAAATAGCTGCGTTTTATTATCTACGGGTTTGGCTCTGGGTCATTTTTTAGCACGTATTACAAAAACAACACGAGATCCAGGTTTCTAACGGCCCAACCTTGACCACATCCCAAATCCTATAATTGGCCCAGGCAGAGGAGTTGCAGGGGAAAACATGCCCCCCCCCCCCCCTTACCCGGCGAGCTTTTTGTACGCTGTGAACTTAATTACGGAAAAACTTCACTCAAGTAGGTTTTTATCTATACATACATTTTGTTTAATGGTTTTTTTTAATTTGCAATTGGTTTTTACTGAGAGTAAATAGGTAGGTACATATGTATTTTAAAAGTGATGCATAACTACTTTTCGAAAAATATGATATTTCATATTATTATTATTCATATTATAGTTAAATTTGTTCAAGTAAGTTTTATTATTGAAAAAAACTACACTTGTACTTTTAATCCAAAAAATGTTTCCATTAAAATTTCCCCAATAAAAAGTACCTAGGTACAAAAAAAATCAGAGCACTACCAGAGGGAAGTATTAACAAGAACTGTCAAAATAGTTTTTCGTTGCCGCGAATTTTTTATAATTGCAAACTTTAAAAATGGAAGAACTTATAGGTCTGATCCAGACTTTTTTGGGCAGAAATTGGCAGATTGTCAAAACTTGAAAAGCGGGGATAAAATTCTCTCATTGAGAAATAAAGTCCGAGAAAGTCTGGGCAAGCTTGAGGACAATTTTCTGCCAATTTTTAAACGTCAACACATTTGTTTTTTTTTTGTTTCTTTATTTGCTGTAAATTAAATTCACATTTTTTTCTCTTCAAACTAATTATTTTGTATTTTAGTGTTTCTAATTTAATTTATTTGTTCAAAAAATATTTTTCCACAACAACTACGAAACGTTTTTTTTTCGTTTATGACAAACGTCAGTCTGACAATTGTAAATTTTCTGCCCACAAATTGCTGCCTACAAAAATTTATTGGGCAGGAATTGGCAAGAAATTGTCAGGAAGGGGAAATATTTTACTCTCTCAAGAGCGCTCTCTTCTGCCAAAAACTACCAAATTTGTAAGTCTTTTTTGGTTAGGTTTTGGCAGAAATTGGTGCCAATTGGCAGAGTGTGAATCAGACCTTATATTTTCATATTAAAACCGTTTTTATTATTATCTTTAATAATAAGTCTACCGAATATAAGTATCCGTGTGTTGAAATACGTTCTAATTTAAAGACAAATTGAACAAAAGTGTAGTACTTAAAAGGCCAACATTGAAAATTAAAACATTTTTTAATCATATTTAACTGTGTTTCCTCGCCGTAATATTTTAAAGCTGTTCTATAGACCCCCAAGCTCACTGTAAAAAAAATCAAAGTTCTACGCGTGCTCCCCTAATGGAAAGTCGCCCCACAATATGGGTTATTAGCGATAATAAAACACGGCTAATACCTTTAATAAAACGACAGGAGCCGAAACCTTATAACCAGATTTTTAAGTAATGAGTTTAAATATGGAAGAAACATGAAAGATCACACACAGAATGTGCTTACTAATGCGGAAAGGCAACTTATATTAAGAAAAGCATCGAATTTTCACTACTCTTAAGCAAAAATCAGAGGAAAATGTGGTATCAAGGCAAGTTTCACAACTATGCAAGTCTCAAGCTAGGCATATAAAAAGACTGAAAATCAGGAAGAAACCACCCCTTAACCCAGTTCGAAAAGAGCAACGCCTCAGTTTTTGTCGAGCACATGTGACCTGCACTTCGGAGCGTCATCGCGTGGTATCCGCCGACGATAAAAATAAAATACATGACTGGATCTCACGAACTTGCTATTATGTTCGATCACGTCGTATGCAAAAGATTTCTATTAAAAATCTAAGTCGTTTAAACTTATTTTTTATATCTGCAAAGTTTCTTTAATTTTTTTGTACAAAAAATTAGTATGACAATCTTAAATATTTAATAATATAAACTTAAAAACAAAAGATTATATCGGCTTAATCAAACAAAAAATAATTCAAAATTCTAAATTAAATAATTAAACTAATGTGAGCTAAAAAAGTACGCCATTTTATTTCTTGTATAAATTTAAATTTATGAAAAAAATTTAAAAATCTGTGGAGCGGTTTTTGAGAAAAAAACGTTTTTTTTTTAATTTTTTAAAAAAATTATTGAGCACTTTTCAAATTATAATTTTTTTTTAAATCCTTTTAAAAATACAAAAAAATATTAAATAAAAATATTGGTACGCAGTATAAATTGTTCACCCAAACCTATATACGCGTAAAATTCTGAAAGAATCGGTTAAACCATTTATGAAATAGCCGAAATTAAAAATAACGGTCCTGTCTGTACATACAACATACATACAGACAGACAGCCATACAGATGGACAGAATTTTTAGACCATCTTTTTTCGTCTTCGCTAGCATCGTAATGTCATGTTTGATTGTTATCTAAAAACTTTTTTTTTCGAAGAATACATAACTTGCCTTATAGTACCTATAATCGCAAGTAAAAAATTGTAAGGACCCTAGAGCTATAGCTCCTATTTTCATGACCTCCGCAAAGAAACTCATTATTTGGACCGGCTGCATAGCAGAGTTGGAGGTGTGATGGTGTGTGCGGCTATTTCATATTATGGCACCTTCAAACTTTAATTTATGTAAACCACAATGAATGCATTGACTTAAAATGTTATATTCAAAGAGGCCTTTCCATACTTTCATACCCTTTTTAGACCTTTGTTGTGGACTTATCAATATGGCAATGCGCCAATACATACGGAGCGGGAGTTAAAACGTATATAGAGAGCCAAAATGTAAAACTATTAAGCTGGCCGCCCTACTCATTTAAAAATCATTGAAAATGTTTGGGGATAGCTGACACGTCAAATATATGGATCAGGATAACACTATTCGAGTATACCCGAATTAACCCAAGCTAAATTATTTGGCCAATTTGTATGCATTCCTTTCAAACCGGATGTGAAGTTCTGGAGCAGAAAGGTGGCTCAGCACACTATTAAAACTTATTTTTTAAATCAAAAATACTTTTAATACCTTAAATTTAGGTAATGTTTGAAATAAAAAGAATCAAAATTCTCTAAAATGTTTTTTTCTTCTTGTCATTAAAGTACCATGTATTCTTTATTATTATTATTAAAAAGTTGTTTCAAATATTTGTTGCTGTCATTGCTTTGTTTTCATGGTCATTTCGCACAATCGATTTTTCCATAGGATTGGTTTGAGACAAAAAAAACTCCACAGTTAACGTAATGAAAACTGTTTAGTTAAAAATCTTAACTTTTGAATCGGTGGCCAAATCTTGGATCCGCCACTGATGCAACTGTTTTTCTTTCAATATACAACACGTTCTCCACATTAAAATTAAAATTGGAAAGAAACAACATTAATACTTCCAACTGTGTTCTTAACGTCGATGTGGATGCTGCCACTAAATAAACCACCTCGGTGAACACTATGCTCGTCAAGCGAAATCGTCGAAAAAGTCGATATCATCCCAGTAATGGTAGCACGTTGGGGCATATGATAAATGTGCATTTCTACTAAAACTAGTTTTCTAAAATTAAAAACAACGGTACCATACAAATATTAAAAAACCGTTAAAAAATGTATTTCTCAAAAACGGTTTCAAGACTTTTTATAAAAAAATGTGTGTATTCCTATATTAGTACAATCCACTTTATTGTGCAAAAATATTTTATTTTGCGTACTTATTAACGGTACTTCCCATAGAACCAGTTTTCATATTTTCGACTTTCTTTCTAACGGATGGTCCGATTAAAATTATTTTTTTCATGCAAGTGATCTCTAGAAGTTTTAATAAAACTGCATACTCAAATTTTCAAAAAAAAAAGTTTATCGATTTTTTAAAAAATAAATACATTTTTTTAAATCAATTTTTCAAAAACCAGTCAGTGAATTTTTTGAAATTTAATTTTATATAAATATTAATAATATCTGGCGTTTCCATTTTTTTTTTCTAAGTGTTTTTAAAATTTTATACATAAAAAATTAATTTAAAAAAAAAACCGCTCCAACGATGTTCGAAATTTTTTGTTTGATATATTCTGATTTATCGAGGAATTCAAATGGCGTCTTTGTTTTTCATCAAACTATAACAACTAAACAATATAAAAACATATTGAGAAAAACGCAAAATTATTCTAATATTATTTTTTTTGTTTTTGTAGACTGTGTGGATTTAAAGCCAAATTGAATATTTTTATGACCTGTAGTTCAAAATGCGTTTCGCCCAGGTACTACAATTGGACTCATCAGTTAGATGCTGTAGTACCTTTCTAAGAGGCAATATTTTTTGGTCGATGTTTACCGACTTTAATAAAATTTACTGCGATTACTCACTGCAAATTATATTTTTTTTTCAATATAAAAACATTTAATTATGTGTATTATCCAATTATTTCTACCTACTTACATATATTTCCTTTTTCAGAATTTGTGTGTACGTCACTGAACACTACATACAATATTGGTAGGCAGGCCCTCAAACATTTATATATATGTACATATGTGCCTTTAAAAATGAAATGAATCTATTGTATGCATATTGCATACCTATCAACATACATCCTTCATTTTCAGTTCCATCCATGTATGTAGGTACATATTTCTCTGCTAACTTACATAATTAAAATAAATAACCTAGATTAAAATTTTTTTTTGTTTTATACCTTTGCACGCGATCAAGGGATTATGAATACCCTTTTATATGTTTTTCTTAACACAGCGTGGGCATCCGGTGGAAGAAGAGAAAGAAGGATAGGAAAGATGTGTGGCGCTGGTTATTGTCTCAGATTTATCTCCGGGGATGGCGGCTGAACTTATGCGGAGAGAATTACCGTGTCTTATATATATATGTCCCTTATAATTCGCATTATATTATTTATTTAGTTGTCATATTTTATGGGTATGCTAATATTTGTAAGTACCTATGTAACTATTCCTTGAATCATCCATTTGACACTTCATTAAACTAGGAATCAACGTTATCTTAATTAAATTGGCTTTAAACCAGCATAGGATAACTAGACTACCTACCTACTAAACAGCGTCAATGTTTAGCATCTTAAAAGTTGTTAGCTACAAGAGCAAATTCGTACGATCCAGTCGTGCATCTTATTTTTACTTTTTGCACGAATCTATAACTTTCCTTATAGTACCTAACCTATAGTCGCAAGTAAAAATTGGAGTTGCAGATATTAAGTTCTATATAATAGTGTTAACCGGTTCAATAAATTTTGCACTAAATATTGTCTGTATCACTTTGAGGGAGGGGACAAAAGAAAATAAAAGATTGTCAAAATAAAGCGCCAAGCTATTACACATAATCGTACCTTTTTGTAATAAGGTAATGAATTTATTAAAAATACATTTTTTTACTATTTAAAAACACATGGTAAACATTTTGATTAATTAGAAAAAAAATAATATTTTTACTTTCTGAAATTTGAAGAAATTCAGAACTTGCATGCATTTGCGTAGAATAAAAATTGTATGAACTAGAATGCTTTTTTTATTAAAGGACACCAAGTAAAAAAATTAAAAAATAATCACAAACAACATTTAAAAAAATGTTAAAGAGTTAAATTAAATGCTATCACTTTTAAAGCTCTGTCATATTAGATATAAGATTAACGTTGCTAGAACATAAAATACTGTAATTTTATCTAAATTGTTTAGATCTTAATTTTTTCTAAAGTTATTAAAGTTTTTACTCTGTTTGATGGAAGAATTTGTTAATTTTAATATTTAACAAGTAGTCTATGTCTCTTGTTGCTCAATTAATTGCACATAGTTAGCAGGGAACAAGCCATGTCGGTTCTTACACATACCTCGCCACCATCCTTCGTCAATCTGAAATAATGTTTAAATAAGTGCATATACAAGTTAATTATTAAATAAAAATTTCCCACCATTTCAATGTGTGTTATGATATCGTCAGGATCAAATGATATCTCATCATCGTCAGCCGCTTGGTAGTCATAGAGAGCGGTCGCTTTAATTCCTGTGTCTTCGATGTAATCAAGATTTTCAGTATTAGCATAAATCGACTCAGCGTTCTGTGTTTGATGCAAGTCCGTCAATTGTGCTTCTTCTTTATTTTGATAGATGGGTTCAATTATTGGTTGGACTTTCTCTACTTTCTCAGTTGGTAGTTTTACTTCTTCAGTAGCAGTGGCAATCTGTTTGGCGACTGCAGTAATAGCTGTAGTCGTTTCCTGAACAATATCTTTAACTTGTTCAACTTCTTTTTGCACTTCAACAGCAGGGATGATGTCAGGTTGTATATTAACTGACTCTGGTGCTTCACGTGGTATAACAATTGGTTCCTTTCGTGGAGCGGGCCTTTCATCTGTTGGAGTCTGCATTTTATTAAATGCATTTATTGCAGTTCCAATTCCGCCTGTACGCCCGGTTGTTATCGAAGTTGATCGAACCATTAGTCTAGCTTCCTCGGATGCTTGGCGTGGTGTATTTTCTACAATTGTTTGTTTGGAAGCTTCATCACGATCTTGCCGATCCTTTTCTTTGCGTATCTTTTTCTGCTCTTCCGATCTTTTACGAGTTTCTTCTTCGGAGTTTTTAGCAAGATTTTCGAATTTTGCTCGAAGATTTGATGGTTTTGCTCCCTCAATGTTTGGCTTAATTTTTGTATAGGATGTTCCGATTTTGTTATTCTTGTCATCATCAAAACCAAGGGCCGATTTATCCATGCGGTCTTTTTGAACTCCAAATTTTCCACCAAAACCCTAAATTATACTCAATTCAATAACAAACTTAAATTGGGGTACAAATAAAATTTACTAACATGTTTATGGTCCAGTTGACTCTCATGTTTTTGAGGTTTTTCTATATGATCCCATCCAACAGCAGATTTATCTTTTCGATCTTCTTGGACACCAAACTTTCCTCCAAAACCTTTAGAGTAATCTGAAAGCAAAAGTTAAATTACAACATATCGATATAATTTTACATATATTTTATTAACACAACAAAAAGAGGGAAACAAAAAACAAAGTGTGCGATAAAAAATATATTAAGGGTATTCATGTAACGAGATAAAGATATATCTTTCCGCTGGACGTTGCATGAACGCCCCCTTAAAAATACATGCGTAAATGAAGGAAACAATCAGGTGTTCATTGAAATAACTTTATGAGGTTTATTTCTACTCTTTCTACATCAAATTTGAGATAAATTTATCTGATTTGCAGAATAATTTTCCCCTACAAGCTTTGACAATTCATTTTTGCGGAGGTACAATTATCTGGTTTCTTAGGTTTATCCGGGATTTCCGTCATTGTATGAAGAACATATTTTCATCATCAGATGATGAGAAAGACGAAGGCGAAGCAATCAAAAATTCTATGAAATTTATAAAATCTAAATTATTAACATCCTGGTCCATTATTTGTTAATTTTTTAATTTTTTTTAGCACTCGTTCACAAGTTCACAAAAAATTAATAACAAAATATATTTACCATTTGACCGTTGACAGAAGACTTTTTACATGTATGTGTACATTCAGAACAAATCTGCCAACCCTTCAGATATCAGAGCTTTCGTGATAATGGGGTTTTCTTCTGGTAAAAAAAATTAATCATTTTCTCCTTCAGATCTGTCAAAACACAGATTTATTTAAATCATTCCAATGGGCAAACAAATCAATTTATTTTTTGATCGGAAATCAATTTTGCAGATCTGGATTTTTCGGCAGATTAATGTCGTTTTTATTTGGCAATCCAGAAGCCTTCAGGACTCTTCTGAAAGCGTTCACTTGGGAAAAAAATGACAGTTCTTATTCTGAAAAGAAGAGAATTTTGCTTCTGGATTTGAAATCAGAATCAGAACCAGAAGCACTCACACATTCATATATTTGAACGTCAAACTCGACTGTTGCCATTTTTTGTATCATAATTGTGCAACTAACATTTTTTTTGAATTTGAATATTCTCACGTACACAATTAATTTCACACATACAATCTCATTAAAATTCAGAATCGTCAGAATCACACAAGTGTTCAGATTGGATCCCGTATCGGAGAAGAATTCCGGATTACCAAATAAAAACGCCATAACCCCTCTTTTACTAATACCATAACACCATCAGAACAATTGACAGCCGTCATAATAGCAATTAATAATTGTGTAATCCTCCAAATTAATTTCGGCATTCATTTTTTAAACATAGAGATCGCTTCCTGATACAAAAGAAAAAAACTTGAATGAAGAAACAATTTTCAAATCATTTGCTATTAGATACCTTCTGGTTCCACAGACACGAATATACACCAATACCGTGATAAAAAAATAAATCTGAAATCATATACCATTCGCGACAAAAAAATCAAATTTCCGATCAAAATCTGAAATTACCAAAAGAAAACCCCATAAGATTTGATCTAGATCTGCTCTTTTCGTTGGAATGAAACTCTGAAAACTCAAAAAGATCCAATCTTTTTACAGAAAGAGCTAATCTATTCCTGAATGAAACTCGCTATAATATAGGCTTCAGGTCAAATGAAACAATTATTTTTTCTTTTTGGCACAATGTTTCGTGCATGTATATGGATATTATCAGGAATAATCGTTTCTATATCAGCATTGATAAATATGTTAAAAGATGTTTATAAAATATTCACAATACAGAATACTTACAATTATTGTTACATTTACATAATATTAAACAAATAATTTCTTTTGAGTATTTGAATTAATTAAGTTAAACTGACAAGTAACATGTCCGTCGAACAAACTGAAAAATTATATAAACAGCTAATCGCATATCATATTGCAAAGCTTTTTCTCTTCCTCTACTCCACCAAGTGTATGTAGTGTGGACTTGCGTCTTCCATGTCCGTTCGTCTGTGCAACGTTTCGGTGATCATCGTTTTGTTTTGGTATTCTTCTCGTTGCATTATTTGGACTATCGTGGTTAGAGGAATGCTTGAAAGATATGCAATAAGATGCCAGTGCTGTCTTCTGTAGTACGTTGCTTTTGATATCGGATTGGAGCCCTGCTAGTCTATTTTTAATTTTCTTTTTGATTGTTTCTATGTAGATTTGGTTAAGATCTTAAACGATTTCACGCCAATTTTATATAAAACAATAAATTAATAAATAAATAAATACAAAAAATGGCATTTATCGGCTGCCACGGCACCGTTCACCAAAAATTCTCCGGGATGCATAAGCGTCTGCTTGTGTTTTATTTAAGTGAGCAGTGTGAATATTAAAGAAGGTTTATTTTGAATTTGTGATGGGTAGGTATAGATCTACGTATCTTCGGTCTTGTATGGGTAGGTATATCAAAGAAATTACAACTTCTTTTCCCTTTTTTTGTATATTATCCCACAGCAAGGGCAACATCATAGAAAGAAAAAAAACTTTTACTTTTAGGCCGGGTAATTAACAGGCTTTCAATCACTTTTACTCCCACTAGGATCTATAAATTGCAAAGGGTGTCGGCAAATGGATCCGCTTAATCGCCAGCCAGCAACACAAAAAAGTGATCGTCGCACCACGTCGCCGACCGCAAAAAATTCACCTTGAAGAAAATTTGCCTATATATTAAAGGTTCACAAGAACACCACTTAAATAAAACTTAAACCTAACGCACCATAAATCAGTACCCTTTTTTTTTTCTTTTTTTTTAATGATATGGTTCGAAAACGGCGTTTTTTATTTTACTCTTAATAAAATCTATCGAACGTCTAATTGGGTCTTGAGTAGTATCCAAGTAATTTTCTCAATAAATAGATAATGCTGTATTAACTAGAGGATTAATTTCGCCAAAGCACTTTCGATTTTTCGTGTCTTTATACTGCCATAACCAACTTAAAATATTACCAATGAGTTCGTGGACATCACTCAACTAACGGGTTTTAATTTCATTAACCTATGACCTATATTCGAGATTTGGATTGAGTTCTGACCTACCCCAATAGTATCACATACATACATATTGTAATTACATATCCTTTCTTTTGAATTTTCTTATTATACTTTTGGGCGTTTTAACATCTCAATTCTATGTCCTGCCTAGAGGGATGTTTGAAAACATCGATGGTTCCATGTCAAACATCGATGTTAAAAAACATCGGTTATAACAACGATACATCGATGTTTTTCCTATGTTTTATTTGTAATGATGAAAAAATAAATTAACATTAAGCACAACAAAAATCTAAAACTAATATCACAGCTTATCACAGGTTATTTGCTAATGGAAACACTATATAAGGAATTTATGTTGTGAATGGGTGCATTCAAATGTTGGCACGATAGCATATGTAAGATGGATTAGTATCCACTTAAACTCCTACACAACCAACATGGATAGGTTAAATTTGTATGGGTTTATAAATATGATTTGGACATTTCTCGATAGAATATTTGATTATTTTGGGGTTTAATGATCTTTTTGGTTGGATGCAATTAATAAAAAACTAATTCATCTTAGTGTATCTTACGTTTCACCAGTTACTTTCCAGTTTCTTCGGGGGATTTTTTTTATTTAGCTAAATATTATAATAGGTTTTTTATAATGAAGATTTAATTTGTTTTTCACACTTTCTTTTTGAAAATTTACTACTTTATGTTTTACATTACAATATTTGACATTACTATCAAACTATCCCCTACGATTGCAGATATCGTATTGGATCATCTCCTTGACGAAACGATTGATAAACTTAGAAAAATCAAACACTGAAATAAAATTCATCACTAAATATGTTAATGACATTCGCCGTGTTTTATTATCGCCAATAACCCATATGGTTCACCCCGTGAAAATAAAACGATCTGGGTTATGTACTTATATGTACCCACTGTTCGCCGAATTTAATACTAATATTTGCAAGCCCAGATATAAACCCCCATAGAAACCTGGATCTCGTGTTGTTGTTGTAATACGTGTTAAAAAATAACCCAGACCCGTAGATAATAATTAAACGCAGCTATTGATGCGATTATAAACAAAAATGACAAAGAAATAATACTAAAAACATTAAATGAATACCACACAAAGTTAAAATTCACCATTGAAGTTGAAAAGCAGAATTCGCTACCCTTTCTAGACGTAAAACTAATAAGAATAAATAATAAAATATCATTTGACTGGTATAGAAAGACAATTGCATCAGGCAGAATGATCAACTTCATGTCGTCTCAACCGACAAGGTACAAAATAAACACAGCAACAAACTTAATAAACAAAGTATTAGAAATAAGCGACTCAGTTTATCACAATAAAAACATCACACAAATAAGGACGATTTTACAAAGTAACAATTTCCCAAGTGCAATAATGAATGATCTAATAAATAACAAATTTTAAACAACACTCAATAAAAACAATGAGCAATCACAAATACTAAGAACTGGAAACCCTGAATATTACCGCTTAACTCACGCATAGTCACACACTCAACAACACAATACCAATAGCCAAATAAAAACTATTTTCGCACACACAACAAACTTCTCACTGAACACAATAGCCGAGTTTTATTATGCACGAAGACCTATATAGGTCAGAGATTTGCATGCATTACAACAACACTACAAGAAATTGATATTTATCCAGTTAAAAGGTAATCACAGCTGCCAACTATGCAAAGTAAAAAATGTTCATAATCCAGATCGATTTATTTTCATTGGGGTGAACTATATGGGTCATTGAGCATAATAAAACGCGGCTAATATTTACAAAAACAAAACCAAAAATAGAGAAAAAACATAACAACACAATGTGGTATATAAAATCCAATGTAAAGGGAAACATGACTAACAATGC
Organism: Philhelius pedissequus; assembly: GCA_910595825.1. Lineage (NCBI taxonomy): Eukaryota > Metazoa > Arthropoda > Insecta > Diptera > Syrphidae > Philhelius > Philhelius pedissequus. Next base: position 167,181,850 of record OU343161.1, read on the forward strand.
AAAATGATCTACATAGACACAACAAAAAGAAAACTAGAAGTGAGATTGTCAACATGAAACTGACATTAGGAAAAAGAGAACAGCTACAGCACTATCACAACACATAAATGAAAACGACCATGGCTGATTTTGAAAATGTAAAAATACTAAACAAGGAGAACCGCATGTCCACCCGCTACACGTTGGAAAGTCTTCGAATCCAGCAAAAAATGAACTTGACGATGAACCACCAAGAAGACTGATAACAGATAAGCTCTTATATAGTGTTGCTATTAGAAAATAACCTGTGATATTAGTTTTAGATTTTTGTTGTGCTTAATGTTAATTTATTTCATTGTTTATTTATCAAAGTGTTGTTAAAGTCTGTATAATTGTAATTAAATTTTGTTTAAGTTAATAATGTCAAATATTGTAATGTAAAACATAAAAGCCGTGTTCTCATGACTAGCAAGTACAGCAAAGTAAAACATTTTCACGAAAACGATACACACTCCAACTGGATTTTATTTATTTTAATATGGAGGGATTTTCACATCTGTGTTTTTTTGTCTGTCAAAAAGCATACAAAATACAAGGAGAAAAAGAAATACAAACATACATTACTAAAAAAATCATTTCAATGCCCTCAGTGATTGAATAGACTTTCTAATTATCGGAAATCAATTACACTTCGGATGAAAAGCAAAAGTAATACCCAGTATGTTCTTATTGTTGTTTTCTTTGTAATATTTTTACTGTACTTGATAGTCACGCGAAGACGGCTAAAGTAGTAAATTTTCAAAAAGTAAGTGTGAAACACAAAATTAAATCTTCATTATAAAAAACCTATTATAATATTTATCTAAATAAAAAATCCCCTGAAGAACCTGGAAGGTAACTGGCGAAACGTAGGGTACACTAAGATAATAGATATAACTCAAAAGTTAAAATACATGATCAAATAACCTAATACATTTTTTATTTATTTTTTTAAAATCGAAAAAAAATTGAATATGAAGTTAGTTTAGTATTAATACTTTTAGGGAGCATTTACGCAAAAAAATAATTTAATCGGCTTATCCAAAAGTCAGAAAGTCGAAAATATGTTTGTGGTTTTATGGGAAGTACCATTAATAAGCACGCAAAATAAAATGTTTATATTTAAAAATTGACTACTACTAATTTAAGAACACGCACATTTTTGTATAGAAATTCTTGAAGCCGTTTTTGAGAAATCATTTTTTAAACTGATTTTTTTAACATTTGTATGGGAGGGAGGTAATGTGAGTTTTTATTTTAGAAATATAGTTTTTTTTAACTATTCAAGATAATATCAATAAGCTCTAAATACGAAGTCTCGAAAAAATGTTTTGGGTTCTCAAAAAAAAGTTTTTATTTTTAATTTAAATTAAAAAAAATGAAAAATTTTGGTTTACATTAGTGTTTAAACTTTTTAGGAACGTGTGCATAATAAAATGCACGACTGAATCGTAAGAACTTGCTCTTGTAACTAACAAATTTAGAGTAGCTGACCACTAACGCTGTTAGTAGGTATAGGTTCTCTAGTTATCTTTTGCAGCATTAAAGCCGATGTAGGTAAGATTACCTTGATTCTTAATATAAATTGTTGAATACATATGATTCAAAGAATGGTTACATAGGTACCTACCTACAAATGTAGGTATATTTAAATGGATTGACTTATGAAAATTAGGAGGGTAATATGTACCTACCTATATATAGAGAACCTGGGTATGTAGATATGTACAGTCATATGTATAAATGAAAGTGAATGCTGTATAGGTGGGTAAAATAAAAATCGTTTTTTAAACTTCTAAAAACTGCCAAAACCATCACTCTAATCGGTTTCTTGAAAAAACCAAGAACACCATTAGATGCCACGGATCAATGAAAATTTTATAAAAAAGTATCTCGAAAATTGTATGACGGATTTTGATGAAATCCGGTTTTTTATTTTTTGAAAACAATTTTTTTTGAAATTTTGGTATGCAGTTTCTTAGAGTTTATTAATATACATGGGACAATAAAATTTAAAATTATTTTTTTTGATTAGTTTTAAAAATTTTGATTTTTCAAAAAAAAAAATCAAAAATTAATTTTAATTATAGAAAAAGCTATTTAAAATTTTAATATGCAGAATTAGTTTGGCTACCTAGATCTTCTCAGATATGTAATTTGACAGATATTCATTGTACAGTTACCGAGAAAGCCGAAAATTTAAAAACCGTTATATAAAAGGTGCCGTTAATAGACTTTTCCCGTAAACTTTATTCATATCAAATGATAGCTATTACCAACAAAAAAATTCTCAAAAATTTTTATCAAAATCGTTGGAGCCGTTTTCGAGAAAAATAAGATTTCCTTCAAGCTCATATGGCAGGTACCGTTATTTTTAGCACTAAAAATAAAATTTCAATTTCCCCTCTGAGGAATTCCAAAATAATCACACATACCAAATTTGAAGGTAATCGATCCGATTATCGTTATACATACAGACGGACAGACTGATCACTTTTTTAGGCTTCTCTTTGATCGTAATGTCATGTTTGATCGTTAGAATTTTTTTTTACGAATCCATAACTTGTCTTATAGTACCTATAATCGCAAGTAAAAAAAATCAAATCAACCTTTTTTCAGAAAATCGAAAACCAAAAAATGGTACTGCTAGAGGTAGGTACCAAAAATAACCATTTTTTTCTATAAAAAAATTAACCAAAATATTCCTTTTCCTTTCATTAATAAAAATCATTGGAGCCGTTTTTGAGAAAAATAAGATTATTATCTTTGGCTAAAAAAAATGTATGGCAGGTACCGTTATTTTTCGTCTTAAAAAAATGAAAAAGAAAAACGTGTGGACATATTAACGAACTGAATTTGAATGAAACCATTTTTACCCCTTTTTGATTGAAACCCTTTTTATATAAAATAAAAAATAATAGATACATAATGGTTTATTAATTAAAGTTGTCGACCGAGCAGACGGCAAGGTTAAATTTTTAACCAATGAATCAAAAAGAGTCAATAACTAACTCACTACTGGTATTGTTATTTTTGAACTATGGAAACAAAAAAATAAGACCATACAAATTATAAACAATATGAAACCGGAGACTTCTGATTTAAAGCAGGGAGGAGTTACGTACATTTACCTTTCCCATAAAAATAGTGAGTCTACTAATAAAGATATAATTATTAATTACAAACCACTTTATTGGTAATGAAAATAAACACATCATTTCCGTTATTCTTGTTGAAATCAGAATTAGAATCTACTGTAAATAATTTTTTTTGTGTATCTAGTTCCCTATTCAATATTTTTTTCAGTATGATTGTTTTATATTTAATTATATTAATCATTCTGATTTTGTATCTAAACAAAGAAAATTGTTTTTCTATTAGAAAAAAACATATATTCAATAATTTCCAATTGGTTATGGGCCCAGAAACGCTGAGGAAGATATAACCGAAATTTATTTGAATTTAGTTTTAAAGGAAATCTCTTTTGGAAGAATATGGCATCTTGGCCGATACAAGGGATAGAAAAACTAAAAGGAAGAGAAAATTATGAAGACTGGAAATTTGCTGTCGAGAACTTTCTAATACATGAAGAACTATGGGAACGTGTAACTGGTGTCGAGACGGATTTGGAGAAGATAGCAAAGACCAAATCAAAAATAATTTTATTGGTTGAACCTATCAATTATGTCCACGTTAAGGAAGCAAACACTGCAAAAGAAGTTTGGGACCGACTGGCGCCAGCATTTGCACATAAAGGTCTAACCAGACGTAATGCTCTATTGAGCATTAATTTAAGGACTTGTGGTTCTGTTTAAACATACGTTAACTAAATGATTTCAACGGCTCACAAATTTAATTCGATCGGTATGAAAGTATCCGATGAATGGATTGGATCTTTGTTACTGGCAGGCCTCGATGATCGATATAAGCCTATGGTAATGGGTAAGTTCTGGGATGCAAATAACAGCTGACGCATGAAACTATTGCAAGATGTTAAGGACGAGAATGTTGGATCTGTGACGGAATTGTTTTCTATGGTCGATATGGTGGAAAAAAAACTTTTCATAAAGGTAATGAACGTAGTTCAACGGGCCCTAAATGCTCCGAATGTGGAGAACTTGGACACATAGCTAAAAATTGTCTAACCAATTCTAAAGCATTAAAAGGTAAATTCAAGACTTATAAACTTGGAAAACAAGTTTTCTTTACATCGCTTATGGCAAGAATAAACTCAGATGTGAATTGTTTAAAAGGGAAACATGCCAGAAGCCATTTAAAATATCGGAATCAAGATCAAAAGAGATATTAGAACTTTTCCATTCTGATGTATGTGGACCGATTGAAGAAATATCGCTTGGTGGGGTTTATTATTTTTTGCCCAAAATATTCATATATACACGTGCTGAAGTCAAAAGCAGAAGACGAAGATAAATTCATAGAATTTAAGAATTTATTAGAAAATGAAACCAGAAAAAGGATAAAAACTTTGCGAACAGATAATGGTAGTGAATATTGTAACAACATTTTTCTACAATATCTAAGCAAATGCGGAATTCGTCACCACACAACTGTACCCTTCACACCTCAACAGAACCAGAAAGCTGAGCGAATAAACAGAACAGTAATAGAAAATCCTCGATGCGTGCTCGTGGATTCTGAAGTTGAGAAGAGTTTTTGGGCAGAAGAAGTTTTATATGCAGTATATTTGAAATCTGATCCAACAAAAAGCCAGATGTGAGTCACCTTAGAGTCTTTAGAGGAACAGCTATGGTCCATGTTCCAAATAAAAAAAAGAAAGATGGACTCAAAATCAAAAAAAATGTGCACTGTTTGGTTATTGAGAAAATTAAAAGGCTTATAGAGTATATGTTCCAGAAAAAGAAGATTGATCAAAAGCCGAGATGTTATTTGTTTGGAAACTCAACCCTATTGACAGGTATTTAAAAAAATAACGTTACTAATTATTTCTCTTCATTCCTAGAGTGTTCAGTGGGGGAACTTCAGTCGACTTCTCTTGAATCTAAAGTCAATAATTGCAATGACGAAGAACAGTTGAGACAACTGAAGAGTCTAAAGAGGATGAATTTTATTCAGATCAAAGTCTTCATCTACCTAAAACTATTGGAATGTCTACAGGAACAGATATTGCATGTAGCGACGGTAATACTGATCCCTTGACATATCAAGAAGCTAGATATGATAGATCAAGAAAAATATATAAATGATTTAATAGATCGTTTTTGTTTGACAAATTGCAATCCCTGTGCAACACCGATGGATTATAACCAAAAGTTAAGTAAAAATATGTCGCCACAAATAAAACTGGAGAGAGAAGAGATGTCTCAAATTCCATATCAGGAACTGATTGTCTTGAGATTTAATGGAAAAACAAGAACTATATTTTATATAAACGTGTTTATTACAGCAGGATTTGATAGGGAATAATTTAATAAAAAATAAAAAATACTAAAAGCAGTTATCAAAGCTAACATAATTTAAATATCTTAAGTGATAAGAATAACAAGTGTTCTTATTATTTTAACACCCTAATTTAATTAAATATTTGAATAATTTTAATTCATTTAAAATATTAATACCCATTCCTTTTGTACAAAAAAAGATGTTTGTTTGTGCCCGACAGAGTAAGCTTCCCATATCTTCCTGATAAGGAACACTTTTGGTATTTTCTTCATTTTCTTATATCATATTTATTGATAGCTTCTGATTTGGATCGCTTGGTTTTGAAACAGGTTTGCAATTTTTCGTACCAAATCTTGCCAGAATCTCTTTGGTATATTTGGATTGATCAATACAAATACATTTATTTTCATGATATTTTATATTGAATCCAATACAGCTTTTGGCCTTTACCAATGTCCTTCATTTTGAAATGGTAGCTTAGAGATCTCTTCAATTGATCTTTCATTTCATTATTTTCCAAAAAAAAAAAATAGCAAGTCATCAACATTAACACCAACAATGATATCTTTAGCTTGTCTGTAGTAGACACATGGATCCACTTTTGATTGAATGAGTCCAAATATCTTCAAAGCAGCTTCTAGTTTCATATTCCATTGACGACTGCTTTGCTTGAGACCGTAAATTGACTTTCTTAATTTACATACACCACTTCCATCATCACATCCTTCTGGCTGCTCCATGTAAATATCTTCGCAAATATCACCTTGTAAGAATGCAGTATAGCGTCCATCTGGTCAATTTGCATGCCTTTTTTAACAGCCAACGAAATCAAAAAACCGATTGAACTGTATCGAATACAGGTGAATATGTTTCATTGTAATCGATGCCATACTTTTGGGACCAACCTTTTGCTACCAATCTTGCCTTATGTCGGATGACATTACCATAATTGTCAATCTTTGTCTTGAAAACCCATTTCGACTTAATTGCCTTTCATCCAGATGGCAAATCAACAATCATCCAAGTTTTATTTTCGGCAAGTGAATTTAGTTCATTCTTTATAGCACTTTTCCATTCACCACAGTCTTCACGTTCCATTGCGTCTGCTATAGTTGATGGTTCGTCATTCAATAAGTTAGTAGTCATTGAATATGTAACATAATTATCAAAGTTGTCTTCTTTCTGTTCGCCTTGATACTTGATCTTGTGATGTGCGTTCTTCTGGAATATAAAATGAATTATTTGCATCCACAAAACTATCATTGTTGATTTCTTTATTCTCCTCTTCATTTTCAGCAGACTGAATGTCACTTACATTCTGAAAACTTAATGAGCTGTCCTCATTTTCTTCAACTGAATCAATATCATCAATTAGAATGTGGTCAGATATTTTTGATTAACTTTCCATAAAGACTACATCACGGCTAGTTACCAATTTTCTTCGTTTGGGATCAAAACACCTGTAGCCTTTCGTTTGTTCACTATATCCAACATATAACATTCTAATAGACTTCAAATCCCACTTCTCTCTTTTTTATTTCAGCACATGCACAATACAAGAAATTCCAAAAATACGCATGTAACTTAAATCAACATTTTTTCGGGTTCACATTTCTTCCGGAATTTGGTTCTGAATTACGGAGCTTACAGATCGGTTGATAATATATACAGCGGTATTTACAGCTTCTGCCCAAAACGATTTTTTCAATTTTGCATCAATTATCATACATCTTGCTCTTTCAACTATGGTTCTGTTTTTTCTCTCGGCTATACAATTTTGTTGGGGAGTATAAACGTTGGTAGTTTGATGTATAATACCAGATTTCTTGCTGAATGATTCAAAATTTTGACAAATGTATTCACTTCCGTTATCAGTTCTTATAATCTTGATTTTTCGGTCTAGTTGGTTTTCCACAACCTGTTTCAATTCTTTGAATAGTTCGAATACTTCTGATTTTGATTTTAAGAAATAAACTTTCTTCTTGCGGGAAAAATCATCAATGAAGGTTAAGAAATATCTGGCACCACCGATAGACTTAATTACAATTGGACCGCACAAGTCCGAATGAACGAGATCCAACAGATTCTCTGCACGGGTTCCAATGTGTTTGAAAGGTAGTCGAGTTTGTTTACCTTCGTAACATACTTTGCATTTTCTTAAAACATCTACATCTTCATTGAAAACGATAACTTCGGCTATATCATTCTTCATTTGCTAGATGTCCCTTTTTGTTACATTCATAACATCGAAAGTTTGATTTTGAGTTATTTTTCTTGTATTTTTTCTTTTTAGCTCCGAAAAACGCATTTTCTGTTTTATTTTTCTGATAATCAAAATCAAGTAGTTTTGCTTTAATGTCTTCACCAGTAATGTCTTTTCCACTGCTTTCAATACCCATTATGAAAGGTTTGATATCCTCAGTTAGACCTGCAAGCATTATAGCGCCAATCCATTTTCCAGGAATAGGAAATTTACAATTTTCTAGACGAATAGATATGTTTTCTTAACAGTGCAACTTTTCTTGACAGTCCATTGTCTTCATAATGCGTTTCAAGTTTCCTAAATATTGCGGATGCAGATACTTCATTCTGAATATAAGCATATAACAATTCGCTTATACTAAGGACAATTTGGGCATTTGCCTTCTTGATCTTTGCTTCATCCTTTTCTGTATTTGGAATTATTATACAACTATGAATATCTTTCAGTTCTAGAATATTTTGCATAGCAAATTTCCACTTATGATAGTTTTCACTACCACGTAATTTTCCATTCCGATTCCAAAATTGTCGTTCGCAGCCATTTTTACAACGAATGTAAATTTTCCAGCAACAATTCAATATCCTGCAATTTATTTGGTAAAAACAACTAATGTTTTGAAGCCGACACGTTTTATTTATTTTCTTGTTAAATCACCCCTGGGCCCAAAACCTCTTGAGATTTAATGGAAATACAAGAACTATATTTTATATAAACGTGTTTATTACAGCAGGATTTGCTAAGGAACAATTTAATGAAAAATAAAAAATACTAAAAGCTTTTATCAAAGCTAACATAATTTAAATATCTTAAGTGATAACAATAACAAGTGTTCTTATTATTTTAACAATTTGCTGCACAAGTATCCAGAGCTGATATAAGCTTTTCTGTGAATAACTTAAGTCGATTTAATCTGAATCCAGGAAAAGCTCACTGGATAGCAGCAAAAATAATATTGAGATATCTGAAAGGTACTGCAGATTTAAAACTCTGTTATTCTAAAAAGAACAACAGACTACGCTGGAAATATTGATGACAGGAGATCAGTTACCGGGTATGTTTCTAAAATGCAAGGTGGAGCAATTTCTTGGTGTTCTAGGTAACAACCTACAGTTGCATTATCAACTACACAAGCAGAATACATGTCTTTAAGTGCGGCTATTCAAAAAGCACTACTACTGGGTTAAAGAAAGAATTAGTACCAGAAGTACAAGACTACATTATTTTATTATGTGATAATCAAAGTGCAGTTAGTTTAACTACAACAAATGTTTATGACGCTAGAAGTGAGCACATAGATGTCAGGCATCATTTTGTTAGAGATGTCATTAATGAAAAAATGATTAAATTGAACTATTTAAAAAGTTCTTAGATGGTTGCTGATAATTTAACTAAGGGACTGCCTACCGAAAAAAAACAAATTACTGTGCTAGTTCAATGGGTTTAAAAGATAGATCCAAGTGGGGTGTTGAAATGAGAATAAGAATCTACTGTAAATAATTTTTGTTTGTGCATCTAGTTCTCTATTCAATATTTTTTTAGTATGTTTGTTTTATATTTAATTATATTAATCATTCTGATTTTGTATGTAAATAAAGAAAATTGTTTTACTATTAAAAAACTATATATTCAATAATTTCCAATTATTCTGCTGAATATGGAATAAGCCAATACCAGTACTTAGTAATAAGCATTAGTAGATCCTCTGATACCTTGATAATAATAAAGAGTGGAGTTGAGTTTGGAACTCAAAAGCAAACGGTTAATTTTTTTAATCCAAAATCTACAAAAATATAACTCGCGGGGAACAGTACTCTTAATTAAATTAAGGAAACAAACAAACTAAACACATAATATGCATTAAAAAAAATTCTTATTAAGGTGCATCAGTAAGGAAAACAATTAACAGCTTTGCAAAATCAAGGTGTTTGTATGTTTACACTATATTACATCTAGGGCAAATCTCGCTTTTCTTAAAAAGAAATTAATTTTATTTTCTACACCAACACAATGATATAAATATACCAGCATATCTTGACCTTATGTGGAATATACTTGAATATACAACTCTGTTAGTATATAAATCTATAACAACTTCTTATCCACGAAAATAGAAGAGCTTTAATCGCAAACAAGTTAGCAGTATTAAGATTAGTAGAAAGATAAAGTATAATAAAATTACATAGGAGCTTCGTCTTTCTTTTAAACTCACCTTTTTGTGATTCATGCTTTTCCACTTTTTCAACATGGTCCCATCCCAGAGCAGATTTATCTACGCGATCTGATTGCACACCAAATTTGCCTCCAAAACCTGTAGCATAATCTTTTTGGGAACTATGCTTCTCGGTTTTCTCATTGTAATCCCAATTGACAGCGGACTTATCCACACGATCTCTCTGCACGCCAAATTTTCCACCGAAACCTTCACTATAGTCCTTCTGTGAGGCGTGCTTCTCTACTTTCCCAATATAATCATGACCCATTGCTGATTTGTCCATGCGATCATTCTGCACCCCAAATTTTCCACCATAACCATAGCCAGGATTTAATTCTTCCAACTCTTTTTTCTTTCGTTCCTGGTCGGATTTTTCTGTTTCATCGCGTAATTGTTGCATGCTGTACATTCAACTTAATTTATATTTTATTTTCTCTAAGAAAAAAACTTACTTTATTGATCCGGCAGTTCGACCACTTCCTTCAATGGTTTTTGAGCCCCATCGTTGTTCTTGTTCGGTGACATCGTTTACAAAATCCGGATCGGTTTCCCAATCGTCGTCGATGTCGTTATTTTGTTCATTTTGGATTTGATGACCAGCAGAAGCTTTCCACATAATGAAAGCTATTACTTAGTACAATAAAATATTTTTGTTGAACTCAAAAAACTTGATAAGCCTTGTACAGGGATTAAGGGAGTGGCATTCAATATTACTGGTTGATTTTCTTTGTAGTGATTATTCCGACTGAAACTCAAATTTAAATATTGTGATCTTTCTAGATTTGTATGATTATTTACAAATGGTGTCGGTTAGAAAATACAAAATTTAATGAAAAATAACTCAAATAAAATCAAATGATTCACCTTAAATGAAAATTTCTTTGAACAGCGTGTGACAGATCATTGACACTTTACTTCACTGAATTTGCTGAAAAAAAAAACAAATTTTTGCTGACAAGCAAATTTTGAATGTGTTCAGTCGCAGAGTGTGTAGGCCGCCCAGAGGGTCAATTCCCGATCTGTGAAGATGTGAAGTAATAAATTTTATCACGCTTTCACGTCTAATTCGATTCTCGATTCGTGAAAAAGTGAAGTTAAATGCCAAACATTTTTCATATGATAATTTTTTTATCACAGTCAATTGTTTTGTGAAGAAAATGTTTCTAATCGAATATTAAGAAGAAAAACAGGATTTGGCACATGACAAGTAAGCAACCATTATATTTATACACAAATATATTTTGGTTATAAGTTATATTTGTGTGTATTCGAGTAAATAACGAAATTGTTAAATCAACAGATTCACAACAGCCGACGCGACGACGGTGCTCATTCCCGCGACAGATCGTTGGAAACTACCCATTGCAAAAAAATGCAGAGAACTTAACCATATTTAAATGGCACTTATAAGTTGAGTGTTTTTCAAGAATACTCTCAATTCGCGTATTAAATCCATGCATAAATGTTTTGGGAATCTATAAAGATCAATAAAGTGCTCCTATTTGTAACTTCGAATAGATTCTGCCCATCTCGAAGGGAAAGCCTCAATATCCTCACATAAAACAAAAATAATAAATCTTACTCAAAACAGAGATACTATTCAATGTAATATAAAACCCACAATTCTTCAGTACGACGCCTTTTATTAATTTATTGAACGAATTATTATTCCGGACATTATTCTTAAGCAAATTTAGAAACTGAAATGAAATATTTACCTTGCCCAACAAAAAATCTAATCAGAAATGACAGAATTTATCATTTAGTACTTTTTAGTACAAATTTTATCACAATGAGTTCTAGAATCGCATTAGGCGTGTGCGTGAAGTTGGAAAATGATAAACCTCTGTGAAAACTGAAATGATATTTTTTTAATCACTTCATAATTTCACAGATCGGGAATTGACCCCCAGGCCTTTGTATATAAAACCTATGAACGTTTTTTTTTTCAATCCCCGGGGGAATTTGTTGAAATAACGACCAAGGCGCTTAGTGAAAAATTTGGCAGCACTATTAATTTGCAAGATGACATTTGAAGAACAGCTGTAATGCAAGAAAAAAACAAACATCACGTTTGCCTCATTCCTCATTCTTCTAAAAATCATCGGGTTGATTTGTTTTGTGTAATTTCAATATATTTATTGAATTTAAACTACTTTTCTATTAAAATAACATAAAAAGAACCAAGTTAATTATTATTTATACAAAAAAAATGTGAATCAATTAATTTCAAAATTGAAATAAAGTATTTTGGAAATTGTTTTTAGCCGATGTGATTTTCTTTTAATTTAATTTTCACAAATACAGTGGTACATAGAATTCAACTACTTGAAAACTACCCCATTCGTCGGTCACTGGTGACATGATATTAGTGGACGAGTTGCTTATTCGGGCGGGACGCTCAGTTCCTATGTCATTAGGATATATGTCTGAGCAAGAGCGGACGACGATCAAGAAGATTGAAGTATGCGAAGGATGTAGCAGAGAATCTGTATTTGGTTGCTCCCGTGTACAACAAAACGCAGCCGAAAACAATCTTCTCAGAGAAACCTTTGTTTTGTTGTCCATTCGATTCTTGTTAATTGAACGAATATCAACTTCAGGAAATGCTTTTTTATTTAATAATAATAATATAAAAATGAAAATCGCTGTAGAAGGTTGTGCTCATGGCGAAGTGGAAAAAATTTACGACACCATAGAGGCAACACAAAACCGGAAAATGTTAAAATTGATTTGGTGTTGTGTTGCGGAATGTATATTAAAAGGTAGGTTAGGTTAGGTTGACATGGTGGTCAGGAAAACAACTGACACACTTAGACCAAAAGCTCAACCAAACGAAACAAAATTGATAATTATTTGACATGTCAAAATGTCTGTTTTGAAGTTTCTATACATTTTATCGATAACTTAGTGAAAAAGTTTTTGGTAGCACAGTTTTTATCCTCTCCAATAGCTAAGCCCCGAGAATTCACTGGGTTTAAGCTAAGCACCCCCGGGGATTAGTTGTTGTTGGATTTAGTATGCAAATTGATATTTATACTCATTGTTTTTTTCGTCCAATTTCCCCGGGGCTTTTTTTTTATAATAATAATAAAGAAAGGTGTGTGAATTTATTGGAAGTATATAGCCTGTACAATTAAAAGTCGGCTGTTCTTTTTAATAAATACATATAGCCTTTTAAATTACATCAAACAGTATCTTATAATATGTGTGATATCTTAAAATATAACATTTATGATAAGGGAATTACTAACAGCTAGACTCATGACTGTAGTGATTGTGATTTATCCTCCTCACCAATATAAATGACCAGCAGCATCGCATTAATATGGTAATATATTTGTGTTTGTATATTTGTACCTACATACCTATCTGTTTTACATTGTTTTCTCAAAAAAGATTTTTTCTGTGTTTATGTCTACAATATATTAATATGCAATTATTTTATTTGAATTTCATGTAATAAAATGTTTGCTTTTTTACGTTGTTATGGCCATGGATTGACATTTTTTTCATAAAAATTTATTTAAATCGATTTAATTTCCAAAAACGTGAATTTGATTTGCAAGAAGTTGAACTTGATTTGTAAAAACGTGAATTTAATTTGGAAAGGCTATATAAATCGACATTATATTTTTTGATTGGCTAAAAATTTTCAAATAGTTTTTTTTTTGACAAAAGTGAAGTTTCTGATTAATGTTTTTCTTAATATGAAATTTGAAAGAAGACAAACATTTTTGAAAAAAATATTAAACATCAAAGATAAGCTAAGTTTTGTTACAATACAAAACGATGTGACACTAAAACTTCATTAAAAACTCATTTTTTATAAGACTAAAAATAAATGGATAATACCAAATGTAAATATTTTCATTTGCTTAGTTGTTAAAGTTTGAGGGAAAACAAAGATGCCATTTGAATTCCTGGATAAAGAAGAATATATAAAAAAAATGTCAAAAATCGTTGAAGCGGTTTTTTATTAAATTATTTTTGTATGTATAAAATTTTAAAAACATTTTTAGATAAATAAATTGGAACGACATTTTGAAGATATTATTAATATACATATAAAATTCAAATTTCACAAAAAATCACTGACTGGTTTTAGAAAAATCGGTTTTTCAAAAAAAATTATTTATTTTTTAAAGATTGAAAAACTCGTATTTGAAAATTTGAGTAAACAGTTTTATTAACACTTTTAGCAAGAATAATTCTAGGCCCATCGAATAGCGAGAAAGTCGAAAATATTAAAGTGTGTTAATAAAAACTAAAAGTGGTTCTATGGGAAGTACTGTTAATAAGTACGCAAAATAAAATATTTTGAGTTTTCAAAAAAAAAAAAAATGATTTTCTAAAAAAAATTATTTGAAAAATTTTGCTTACAATGGTGTTCAACTTTTTTGGGATCTTCTGCGTAAATACTTTTAAAAAAAATCAGGTAAACCGTTTCCGAGAAAATCGAAAACCAAAAAAAATTGTTCTACTAGAGGTAGCAAAAATAACATTTTTTTTTTCCAAAAAAAAAATTATCAAAAGGTAGCATTTCCCTTCAATAATGAACTGTTTCTTTTTAAATCGAAATCGTTGGAGCCGTTTTTGAGAAAAATAAGATTTATCTTTTTAGCCAAAAAAATTTATGGAGGGTACCGTTATTTTTCGTCTTAAAAAATAAAAAGACATGTGGACATATTAGGTAGGTACCTACCTACCGAAAAAACAATTTGTCTACCTACCAAGTTTGAAGCAAATCCATCCATAGGCTGTAAACTCGAGGATAGACAGACAGACAGAATTGCGAGGCCGCTCTCTATCATCCTTATGTCAAGTTTGATTAAAATGTAAATCTCGAGTTCGATTTTTTTGCAAATGCATAACTTGTCCTACCTACATACATATACCTATCGCAAGTTAAAATTCAGTTGTTAACAAAACAATTTAATTATGTAAGTAGGAATACCTCTTATAATATTTATATAGGTACCCACTTACCTACCTTATAAGAAAAATGTAACGAATATAAGAAGTATATGTATATATACCCATGGTTGCCATATTAATTTGTTTTTAAATTTAATTCTTCCGATTTGTTAATTAAAAAATATTAAAACTCACAAATTTTTAAAACTTTGCAAGAATGAAATAAGTATGTATGTACCTATAGCCATGTTTACTACGCTAATATATTTTTATAAGTTTTGTTCCGTCTTTGTTAATTCAGTGCAATTAGTACCTGCATGTCTACATGAAAAATCATCTATCCCAAAAAAAGTTTTGCCCTTACAAAACAAAATTGCTCGGCACTCTCAACATTTCTTAAAACTTCATCAAATCTTTCCCAAATAGAACTATACCAGACAAAAACAAATTAAATAATGTTTTTTTTTTTTAATGTCAATGGAGAAAATATGACTTTAGAATAGGCGCGTTCTATGAAATAAGGCTTGTTTCTTTTGAGAATCTTCTACTTCGAAGAAGATTTCAATGAAATTAATTTCTAATTTTCATTTAAGGAGATTGAAGTTTGTATGGGAAATCTTCAAGATTTAGAAGATTTCAAAGAGGATTTATGGTTAATCCACTTAAATCTGGATTAAGTGGTAGGTGAAAACGTAGTACAACCTTATTCTGGCAACCTCACTAAGCCCTCACAAGTCACAATAACCTCATAACTTGAGGTGAACTCATTTTTGTGACTTTTGGTATTCTGGTAAAAACCTCACAACTTGTGAGCATCATAAAAACTTGAAAATAATGATCTGCTTCTTGGCACATCACAACTCACCTACTTGACATATCTTTGAAACAAAACTATAAAAAAAACGAAAAAAGAACAAACATGGAATTGAAAAGATATACTTTTGGAAGTATAGTTTCATCTATAAATGTAAGAATTAATAAGACTGTATTAATTGATTTTTTAATAAATCACTCTTTGGTTGTAGCGCAGCAGAATTCTAAGATAGTTAAAGGATATGAATAATCCGTTTGTTATTCAAGATACAACTTTTATCTATCGGCCTATATATGCCGACTTTTAGTACAGATTCATTTCGATTTACACAAGAAAACTTGCCACGTAAAGGAGGAAAAGGAGTTATTTCTTCAAGTGCAAACATTGTTCGAGAAAATTAATATCTTGTGGTGTACGAGACAATCATGAAAAAGATCATGATTTAAATGAAACTAATGCGAAGCAGCAATTTGGAAAAAGTTACATTTTTAACCACGATTAGAAATCTCTATAAATTTTTAATTATTTCAGCTCTCCAAATGAACTGAAATTAAAATCTCATGATTTCAATGTACACAGAATTGTCTAAAATCGAATGTGTCATCTTTGCGTCAAGACTTCTCTCCGCACCATGGCACTAGATCGACACCAATGCCCGAGTGCATAAATCTGAAGGTACACTATGTAATATCTGCATTACAATCGGAAGATAAAACATCCCAAGGAGTCTCAAGAAAGTCGAGGAAAACGCAACAAAATTTATTTAATTTGTGTTTTCCACTTTTGAACTGAGCAGATGGCCGGGATTCTCAAGAAGAACTTTCGGAGCCAAAGCCATTTTTTTCTGTCGCACTTTTGGTATGCAGTTTATAAGAGTTTATTAATATACATGTTATTATAAAATTAAAAAAAAAAAAAATTCAACTATGAAAAACGCAAATTTATTAAATTTTGTTCCGTTTTCCCCGATTTTCTTAAAATTCCTTGGGATGTTCCGATTCTGATGCATATTTGACCGAATTTTAAAAGTTTTTGGACAACGAAGACATTCATACAGGCGATTTCCTGTTTCTATAAAAATAAATGTATTATTTGAATCTCGTCTAATCAAAAAATAATTCTAATTTAACTTTTAAAGCTTGACTTTTTTTGAAAGTACATTTGTGGGTTCGTTCACGTTTATGAACATAGTAGTCGCAATGTGATTTTTTAACGTCCTTTGGCTAATTTTTGCTAAATATATTGCGGGCATAATTATAAGTTTAAGAATAACTTTGGTGGACAATTCTACCTCACAGATATTATATAACCTTCAGATTTATGCACTCGGGCATTGGTGTCGATCTAGTAAAGATGACACATTAGATTTTAGACAATTCCGTGTACGTTTAAATCATGAGATTTTAATTTCAGTTCATTTGGAAAGCTGATATGATTAAAAATTTATAGAGATTTCTAATCATGGTTAAAATAATGTACCTTGTTCCACTTTGCTGCTTCGCATTAGTTTCATTTAAATCATGAGCTTTTTCATGATTGTCTCGTACACTACAAGATATAAATTTTCTCGAACAAAGTGCAACTTGAAGAAATAACTACTTTTCCTCCTTTACGTGGCAAGTTTTCTTGAGGAAATCTAATGAACACGAATCGATTGTCGATTTTCACAAAAAAAAATGCATCAAAATCAAATTCAATTCCATGTTTGTCCTTATTTCGTTTTTTTTTTTATAGTTTTGCTTAACTGATATGTCAAGTAGGTGAGTTATGATGTGCCAAGAAGCAGATCATTATTTTCAAGTTTTATGATGATCACAAGTTGTGAGGTATTTACCATACAATACCAAAAAAGTCACAAAAATGAGTTCACCTGAAGTTCGAGGTTTTTGTGACTCGTGAGGCTTAGTGAGGTTGCCAGAATAAGGCTATTAAATTCACTTCTATCTGAAGGTAGGAGAATTCAAACAACAATAGCGAACCATTATTTTCATTCAAATTATGAATTTCAAGTAAAATAATTAGTTGACAAGCTTATATTATCCAATTACACCTGATTTTCTTCATCCATTTTTTCTTTATCAAACAATATCTTGCGTTGATAAGAATCTTAATTTTATACCCTTCTTTTTCGCAAACAAAAAGTTGCAGCAAGTGCCGTGTGGAAGCGTTCTCAGGATTTTACTTCATGTGTACGAACCTTAATTCATTAAAGAATCATTTTGAAAAAATATATATTTACCAGCTGCTTGACACAATATTGAATAAATTATTCAAATCTATTTTAACCAATAGAAATAGTTTAATTTGTTATAAGTTTTTAATTTTGATAATCTACGATTGTATATACATTAATGAATGTACCTAAGAAAAATATATTTCATAGTGCGATCCATTCTTTTGCCGTTCGCCATATTGTTCCATCGAGCAGTAAAATTCCAACCGGTTCATTATTTCTGAAAACGAAACACTACTTCCGTCCTTCTGACTTTCGGATCGGCCATTTCTTTCCGTGCGGTTCTTAAACATGACTGGTTTAAATAACAGGGTAAGTTGCGATATTTTCATAGAAAAACTATGTAAAATTGTATACAAATTGGGTAGAAATGTTTAAAAAATAATCCTTTATTGTGCTGTGAAAAAATAACTACAGTAAATTGGTGTGTTCATGTAAAGAACTTGAAAAAAGGTGCGCTATGACAACGTTATTGTATTACACGTGCCTACAATAGAGCCCAAGTGATTTTTCATTAAAAAAATAAATAGTCGACGAATTTCGATGGTTTTAGTGCGAAATTTTATTTTTTCAACAAAAAAAAATTCCGATATGAATTATTTTGTTTTTGTGCAAGTCGTAATTTACGTGTTTTTCTTTTGTAGACCGTTGTAATCGATGGTCGTGGCCATTTGGTCGGCCGATTGGCATCTGTAGCTGCTAAATACCTGCTGCAAGGTGGCAAAGTTGCTGTAGTACGATGCGAAGAGCTCAATCTCTCTGGACATTTCTACAGGAACAAAATAAAGTACCTATCATATCTACGAAAGAGGTGTAACGTGAACCCTGCCCGTGGTCCTTTCCATTTCCGCGCCCCATCAAGAATTTTCTACAAAGCTGTTAGAGGTAAGTTCGGTTCAAGACCTTGAGCGCTATTTAATTTAATTTATGTGATGATTACTTTTATCTTACCTACATTATTTGATTGTAACAATGAAACGATAATTTCCTGACGTGAAAGTTTCTTCTTTCAAACAAACTGCATTGAGATTGTTCATATTAATTACCTTTTTCTTTTGTTTCTTTTCAGGTATGTACTCTGATTAGGAAATTTCTACTTATTGTATCTTACAATGAGGTTAAACATAACTTACCTACATTATTTGAATGAATCATGTAACGAAAACCTAACTGAGAGCTTTCATTTGGCCTGCAACCAACATTTCAATTATGCCAATTTTTTTTTTTTTTTAATGATCAACTGTTTTCATTTTGCAGGTATGGTGCCACACAAAACCAAGCGCGGACAAGCTGCTCTGGCTCGTCTCCGTGTATTGGATGGTATTCCACCACCATACGATAAGAAGCGTCGTGTCTGTGTACCAATCGCTATGAGAGTGTTGACTCTTCGCCCAGATCGTAAATACTGCCAGGTTGGCCGTCTGTCCAGTGAAGTTGGATGGCATTACAAGGATGTTGTCAAAAGTCTGGAGAGGAAGCGTAAAGCTAAGTTGCGTGTGACATTAAAACACAATAGAATTATGAAGAAGTTAACAGTCAAGGCACGCGAGAATATTGCTAAAGCAGCCGAACCCTTCAACAAGATCATTCAGTCTTACGGTTACGAGTGTTAGTTCGTATCACGTACTGTACTGTTATTTTTAAATATGGTAAATAAATTTGAAGAGAAGATTTTTTCATATTCGATGTTTTTGTATTATTTTGTCACGTTATCTGAGCACTGAATTTTAGGCTAAAAGCGCTTAGAAATAAATCCACTAATTTATATTTTTTTGGCAATTAGATGAATTATTATGTACATAAAACTGAAATTGAACAAAACATGTATACGGACTAAATTTAGCTCGAAAATATTTTACTTGAACTGGAAGAAAGTAGTTAGTAAAGGCACTAGTATCCGGACAGTGGGCCCTAGCGAGGTAACCGTCGCAGTGGAGAATTCTCCACCAAAGTCGTCCGAATCGGGGAATATTTGCTTGTAGGTAATCTTCCGACAGCTATGCGGAACATTTCTCCGACAAATCGGAAAATGTTCCGCTCCGACGGTTGACTCGTTAGGTCAGAGTGTTGGTTTCCGGACAGTTTTTTTTTGCGATTAATATGTACATCATCCTTATAAATCGGAATAAAACAACCAATACACATTTTCTGATGTATTTAACATATGCATTTAAAGTTTCAAGAAGAAAACCTGAATGGTTTTAGGCCCATTTGCTGATACGAATCATGAATATTTATGTTGAACTTAAAACGCTTAAGGGCTACTTTTTCCTCTGCGTAAACTGTCACTTAAGTTGTGTATCAGCAAACGGGCCTGAAGAATTATATTAGAGTCGGTAGTCATCCGCCAAAAAATATTGGGTCTTAAAGGGTACGATAGTGTCTAACGATGAGCCCAACTGTGGTGCGTCGTGCCCGGGCGAAACGCATTTTGGACTAAGGTCACAAAATATTTCAATTTGGTTTAAATCTACACGTCCACAAAAACAAAAGTAATATGTAGATATTGTTTGCGTTTTCTTCTATTAAAATTTACAAATATACTTCAATTCAGTGTCTGATATTAGGGAGTGGAACCATTTGCAAAAAATATATAAATTAATTTTGTTCTATTTGAAACGCAAAAATTTATTTTAGATAATATAATAATATGATAAATTTTTATGATTAATGATTTTGAATAGTTATAAAGCTTTTTTTTGAGAATATTTTTTGGTGTCCAGATTCTAAAACTTAAATAGATTTTTTTTAGTTCCCGACACAGTGTCCGGATACTGAAAATATTAGGGAAAAGGAAAAATCTCTTATGCTTTTAAACAGTAGTTTGGAATATATATAGTGTTTTAATGAAAGAGAATTGAATTGTAACAAGGTTACCTAAGTTAAAATATATGTATATGGATTCTGAAAAATTATATGCAGTTTAATGTAAGTATTTTTAGTACTTTAAACTTCCTATCTTTTAAGGAAATAATTCAGACAACATTTTAAAGGCATTAAAGAAAATAAGGTCAAACCAAATTAGTCTCCGAAAAGCTACATGTATATGTCGGTCAACATTAGATCACAGACTAAAAACAAAACGTTAATCTGTGAAACGGAAACTAGAATGGGTCTACATCCTTAACAGCTGAAGAAGAGGTAGAAATTGCCAAGTGGTGTGCTGATCTTTGTAAATGTGGTTTTCCATTAAAAACTGATAACTTGCTGAATACCGTGCAAAAGGAAAAACACCATTCATGTACGATAGACCAAGTAAAACACGGTTGCTAGCATTTATGAAACGAAATCCAAATCTAGCTTTGAGAGAAGCTGAAAACATTAGTAAAACAACTGCTCTTCGTTGTTTTTGATGAAACCAGCTTTTATATCTGCCTAAAGACTGACAAAGTTATAGCCCCCAAAGGCTACACAAATATATACCTATCACATTGCTGCTGGAAATGAAATAGATTCACTACGGAAAACTATTTGACCCAATGGTGGTTTTTCGATATGCACGTCTACCGAAAGACATTGTTTAGAGTATGCCAAAATCTTGAGTTTTATGTAGAAGAGAAAGTGGATGGATGATGAGAAAAACCTTTTTCGGGTATGTCGCAAGCTGCGTATACAAACGCTTGCTCGATGACAAATTGGAACAGCCTGTGATATTTTTTGTCGATGGACACAAGTCACACTTAACACTAGAGTTGAGTAAATTTTGTTCCAAGATTCCAATTATTTTGTATGCGCTGCCACCGAAACAACCCAAATCATGTTGTCGGCTGTCTTTGAAACCCTTAAATCCGATTGAAAAGAAACAGTTCGTGATTGGCAAACCAAAAATGTAGGCCATGTACTTTCTAAATGAAATTTGTACCCCCTTTAATTGAAGTAATAATGAAAAATGACGATATGGTGGCAACGATACAAAACGGTTTTAGAAAGTGTGGTTTATACCCATTGAACTCTGCAGCTTTGGACTTTCAAAATGTATCGGAATCAACGCTGAAAATTTGCTAACTGCTGAAGCTCCACAACTATCAAATGCCGACCAACCTACGGAATTGAATAGGTTGAAGATCGCTGGTGAAGCGATACGACAATTATTGTCAAAGCAGTTGCAAAATGCTAGAGTTGATGTTGAAACCATTTTAAACGTAATTTAAACTGAAGCATCCAAAGAAATAGAAAAGTGACCACCATCACTAGAAATTATGGTTGATGCTGCTCTTGGTAACGCCCCGCAATTCCTAGCAGATTCAAGCACTGGGGCTTATAATCTTAATATTAATGTATTTCTAGAAAAAGGTATACCAGAAAACTGTGATCTAATTGAGAACCCCTTAATTTTATTGTTGCTTGCATATAATGAATATGATATTTTTTTTTACAAACTACTGAAGTATTATTAATTTTTTTTAATAATTTTTTTTATAATTTTTTTTATAAACATGAGCTGTTATGACGTTTTTATTTGGCAATTCGGAAGCCTTCCGGACTGTTCTGAAAGCGTTCACTTGGGAAAAAAAGACAGTTTTAATTCTGAAAAGAAGAGAATTTTGCTTCTGGATTTGAAAACAGAATCAGAAGCAGAAGCACTCACAAACTCATATACGTGAACGTCAAACCCGACTGTTGTCATTTTTGTTATATAATTGTTGATAATTGTGCAACAAACATTTTTTTTTGAATTTGAATATTCTCACGTACACAATTATTTTCACACATACAATCTCATTAAAATTCAGAACCATCAGAATCACACAAAAGTGTTCAGTTGGGATCCCGGATCGGAGAACAATTCCGGATTGCCAAATAAAAACGCCATGTGTGTCCTTATAACTGCTTAGCGATAACTTATTAAAAATAAAATTTTTTAACCTTTAAAGGTATTTTTGTTTTTCCTTATACACGTAAACAAAAAAATTAAAAAATAATAAATATATATTTTTTTTCAAGAACTAACGATGTTTCATTTTATAAAAACGAAGAAACGAAGGGGGTGGCCGTGGCGCGATAGTTGTGTGTTCGCCTCTCAACCTCATGGTCACAGGTTCGGTCCCTGCCGTAGTCTATGTCCTCTTATATTTCCATTAAAAACCAATTCTAAAAATAAATGTCATACAATGAGTTGCTGGTTTACTCATCACATGATGTTTAGGCATAGCACTAAAAAAATGTGATTGAGTAAAACTAGTAAACCAATAAATTTGGCAACGAATAAAAAATAATGGGAATTATAAGGGACATATATAAATAACACACGGAAACTTCTCCACATTAGTTCAGCCGCCATCCCTGGAGATATAATCTGAGACAACAACCACCTACAGTTTCAGAACATCGCGCAACACATCTTTCCTATCATTCTTTCTCTTCCTTAACCTCACGACCGCGCTGTGTTGGTAGTATAATTCCTTGAGCGTGTGTAGTTTATAAAAAAAAATTATAAATTTGTACAAAATTGTCCTGTCCGGATACTAAAATAAAATTCTCCGCAAACTAATTTTTTCTGTCGGATACTAATGCAAATCGACTTTTTTTAGATCTATATTTTTTAAATAATTATGATAAATTTGCGAAATTTGTTTATTTTTTGGTATCAAGAATTGAACAAGCTTTCAGATGCAGTATTACAATATTTCGAAGCTTTAATAGTAAGTCGACAAATCAACTCAAAGGTAACACATGTGTTAAGTATCCGTATACTAGTGCCCTTATCCTACCTTTGCTATACAATTGATTTATTAAGAGAACGAAGACTGAAATAAACACCACAATTGTTAGTCTCCTGAAGAGTTGATGAATCGAATTTTATTTACCTGTATTTTTTTTCCAATTCGAATTTTGGGAACGTGAATGCTCAAAAGTTTCCTTAGAAATTTATTGGTATCGGGAATAAACTTGCCCAGGGAATTTTGCTAACATTTCATACGAATTTTTGTTCGAGGGAAATTTATACCATGCGAGATTCACGATGAGAATAAAATTGGTCTCATACAGGATGTGCCTACCCATTTTCAAATCTAATGGAAATTAAAAAAAAATGGGTAAGTTGGGTACAAGTTACACTTTCTACATGAAGCAAAACTAAAACAAGAACTTCTCCTGTTAGTTGGAGTAGACAAAATAATCCCAAACCAGCTAAAGGTTTTCAAAAAAAAAAAAAAAAAAACTTTGCATAGGTATATGAAATGCGTTTGAGTACGCCTAATTTAAAGTTAGGACTATTGTGCCCTATCATAGTAACCGATCGGAACGGAATTTTCTCCGAATTTTAAGAAATATTGGAAATATAAGAAATATCACTTTAATTTTACCATCTTAAAATAAAAAAAACATTTTGTATGAGTCGGAGAAACTTCCGTTGCGATCGGATACTATGTAAGGGCACATTATCTTCTCCAAAAATTGTAATTTTACGAGAAAATAGAAATGTATTCATCAAAAAACCCACATTTATAATTTCTTGAAAGATATAATCTTCTTAAATGATTCATTTTATTTATTACCGAAGATGCGAGCAATTATTCTCCCCTTCTGATCAGGCTGTAATCTATAAAGCCTTCATTCATCCAAAGCTCGAGTATAAGGACTTAAGGACATCGAATGCCCTTTCATAAGATGCCGCATGAACTCTACTTTTCTGTCAAACTGTGGGCATGTCCCGTGTCACGTCCTTGGGTAGGAGCTCCCAAAACTCATTTTAATCTTTTACGTAGAATTCAAAATAGAGCTCCAAGGAATAATAGGCGACAAAGAAGTAACTGAAAGACTTATGTCGAGTTCAAAGCAACCAAACAGTCGATTTTTCTCTGAACGCAATCGAATTATTTCTAAATGAAATCTGTCAGCCAGATCTTGCGTTTTTAGCTAGATTTCATAGACATTACACCCAAACTATTTTTTGCAAGTTCCGTTACAACAAAAAAATTGTTGGAAATTTGTATTGTTTGGAATTCGACATTACATCACTCGCACACCTTTATTTGATCGCTATTTTTATAAATAACTGTTCTAGCGAAATAGCCAGTTGCATTCTCCTAAAGCTATTCAACCATACCTAATACTTGCGCTTATAGAAATGTTCATTATTTTACCCTTGAGGCCAACTTCGGACGTATTTTCAAGTATAGAGTTTTTCTAGCCGTGCATCAACGAATGTGGAACCCTTGGCTCTTTTTTCCCCTCCTATTATTTGGGCTTTCATAAATGCATGGCTGCTTTGTTTACATGCGATCATATTAACGTCATAAAAGCTATTTGCGCATGCATTTTAATATGCATTTATGAATACTTTCTCTGATTTGCTTCATTTTCCTGTAAACGGTAGACCAGGAACTGATGTGAATTTTTAACTTTAAGTCCAACTTTGAATTTTCTAGTGGAAATTTGGGCAGGTGTCTCTTTCTTTAAGGACAAAATGCATGGTTGCGAAAGTCCGACGAATGCATAGCATTCATAAATGGCAATGATGAATGTCCCGTTAAATCCTTCCCCACTTTCCTATTGGTCGCACTGTGATTAATCCGTGATCATTTTAAGGGTAATCGAAAACCATTTAGTGCGCACATAAGTATTATACAAACATTTTGAAAATATCTATAGTTAAAACCAAAGCAAATGCGGTAAAACTCTTGGTTACTTTGTTGTCGCCGTGTTGGGTACTCTGCAACTAACCAGAAAACTACTAACTAAGAAAAAAATATTAAGATACGTAAATTTACTATTATAAAAATACACATTTTAATTTTACATAAATACCAGCTACATTAGTAAAATATTACAATATTGTTTTTATAATGATAGTAACAATTAACGAGGGCACATAGCATGGCGACCTCCATCAACTGGCAGACTAACTCCAGTCGAAAAGCTAGCCAAATCACTCGCTAAGAAAGCAATAGCCTGAGCCACTTCATCAGCAGTTCCTGGACGGCCAAGGGCATGAGTAGCCTGAGAATGTTTTAAAAACTTAGCGTAAGTCTCCTCGTCCATTCCCCCTCGTTTGTGCAAATTGGTTACAGTCACTCCAGGATTGACGCAATTACAACGAACACCTTTGGATGCCAGTTCCAAAGCAACACACCTAGTAAATTGATCAACTCCTACTTTCGAGATATTGTACGCTAGGACACCAGGGAACGAACGAATACCATTCACACTCGAAACATTAACAATGTTTCCTTTAGTTTTTACCAAATGGGGAACAGCCAACATTGTTAAATGATAGATTGATCTAATGTTGGTATTCATAACCCGATCGTATTGTTCCATACTGGTATTCTCAATAGTGCCAGTTTCTATAATGCCAGCATTATTTATCAATACATCAAGCTTACCATACTTTTCAAGAGTCGCTGCTACCAACTTTTCATTGTCGGCCTCTTTGGTAACATCGCCTGGCACAAGAAGTGGTCGACTGTCGCCAGAGCACTTAACAGCAACATCATTTAAGTTATTAATGTTTCGTCCTGTGAGTACTAAAGTTGCTCCAAGCTTTGCGAATGTTAAAGCTGCTGCAGCTCCTATACCAGAGCTTGCTCCAGTTATAAGAACAACTTTCCCAGAAAAGTTCATTTAGTATACCTGCTCCGGCGTTGAAAAATGTAATTAGTGCATATTCAAAGCAAAAAATTAAGTAATAACAATATGTACGCACCAATTTCTAAAATTCAAAGGTGCAACAAGTAAAGCAAAAAAACTACTTACATAGGTGAAAAATAAAAATGGTATGACAGTCATATCATTGCCTGGTTATCATGGAACCCAGGGCCATGTTATCAATAATTGTTATTATCATAATTGTGTCGAATCAGGGATGACTATACAGCACATTGCAAATTAAGGGCTACAGTTTTTTCCATTGATAATTAACAACTAAGCGTGCACCGTACCGAGTAGAATCCCATCGGATCCACATCATTTATGAGAGAATGCCCAGGAAAGGTAAAATGTATCATTAAATTTTGTTGTTTATCAATTGTGTTCTATTAATTCGAAGCCCCCAATATCAAATAAAAAAAGAAAAAAAAACCAAAACAATTCAATCAATTCTTCAATATGAGAAGGGGTTATAAATATCTCCCCCGTTTGTAAGAGAGGGACAATTTCATTCAAAAAATACTAAAAATGGAAAACAAAACATTAAAAAATAACTTTAATACTTATAAATAAGTGTTATAAGTTTTTGTAAAGCCAATTAGGCTTATTCTGCCACATCTGTTATCCTGCTATGAATTTTCTGTTATGATGTATAACAGATCTCCACCATAATACTACGTTTTCACCTACCACTTAATCCAGATTTAAGTGGATTAACCATAAATCCTCTTTGAAATCTTCTAAATCTTGAAGATTTCCTATACAATTTTTAATCTCCTTAAATGAAGATTAGAAATTAATCTCATTGAAATCTTCTTCGAAGTAGAAGATTCTCAAAACAAACAAACCTTATTTCATAGAACGCGCCTATTCTAATGTCATATTTTCTCCCATAGAGAAACTAATATAGAGGCACGACTTCGGGGGTTTATTCTCTTTCACCCTACAAGCTAAATTGAGAGGATTTCCTCCGTTTCGACAAACATGTGTTAGTTGCCCGTGCATTTTAAATGGAGCAGATACCAACACAGGCTTATCGAAACGGAGGAGTGCGCATTTGCCCTTTTGGTAGATATGGTAAGCCTATATCTTCAAAATGGAAATCCGTTAAATTCAAAAATTGAAAAATGAATTGCTTTTTAGTTAAATTGTATTCTTAAAGGCCTTAATCAAACATAAAACATACCAATAAAAGCTTTTTGTTGATTCTGGCTTACAAATTAAGCAAT
Organism: Philhelius pedissequus; assembly: GCA_910595825.1. Lineage (NCBI taxonomy): Eukaryota > Metazoa > Arthropoda > Insecta > Diptera > Syrphidae > Philhelius > Philhelius pedissequus. The sequence goes on from OU343161.1 coordinate 167,209,546, forward strand.
ATTTATTAATTTTATGTTCAAAATGAAGAAAATCCAATCAAAAAGTAGAAGCAAACCATAGCATATTAATGCGTACGTGCCTAAATTCCACCACAAGAAAAGACCAGTTTACTCAATTTGAGGTGAGTATTTTGACAGATGACAAAACAATAAAAAAAAAGATATTCATTTCAAAACAAATATTGGAAGTGCGCGAGTTTTATTTTATTTATTTTGTATTTTGTCCTGTAATTTAATTATAAAAACTGTCCAATCGTCAAATTCATCACTTTTACAATCTCCGTGTTCCACACCAGTTGATAGTGAAAATTCCCATCCATCCATACGTTCTACGAAAATATTAAATCAAAAAGAATACTTTCGTAATTTAACTAATTTTTATCTTCCATCATACCAAACATATCTTAATCTTCCCGAAGTCATTGGTAAAGCTACTTTGAAAACAAATTTCGTTAAGCATCTTGTATTGGCTCACAGTAAAAACAATGTTAAACCAATTGAACGCATGAAGAATGCCTTGTTTACAGCAGAAATCCACCAAGAAATGGAGCACAAGCGATTGACTAAAATGTATCGCATCCAAGCGTACGCTTGGTCGCATTTAGTTCGTGGCAATTGCTTTTGTGTGATCAACTCGAATAGAACTGGTAAAACCTGGTGTTATTTGCCTCCGGTTTGTAGCATGTTGAGTTTCCGTCTAGAATCGAAAGGCATTCTGCCGACCTATGGTCCAGCTGTTATTATAATCGCACTATCGTCCGTTCAGGTTGAGAGTATTTCTCGTCATTGTCGACGCATTTTGGCTAGCACAACACCAAAAATTAGTATTGTCTCAGCATATGGACTTCGAAACAACGAAGATGATAAAATTGAACTGCTTAATGGGTGTGGTGTGCTTGTAATTACACCACCGTGCGGCAGCGTTTGCTCGAGGCCAACGAGAAGGAAAACTTGCTCAACATACGCCAAGTAAAACTTTAGTTATCGATGGTTTGGACAGCATAATGAATGAGAATCCCGAGTTTGATGAAACCCTCTTCAAGCTTATCTCTCCAGTTCTTCAAGATGAAAAGATTCCATTTCAACTGGTGGTCACTTCCAAGACATGGACTCGGCGATTTATTAATTTTGTAAGGATTGCTTATCAGCCTTTGTTGTACATTGCAGACTATTTAGAAGCTGCAGTCTATGCCAAGGCTAAAGTTTCCATTAAATTGCAAAGTAACTCCGAAAAGATGTCGGTTATTATGAAATGTTTGGATAAGTGCGCATATCAGTTGGAGCGTTGTGCAGTCTTGTGCAATTCGGCAGATGAAGTACTGGAAGTTGAGAGATGCTTGCGCGAATCCGGATACATGTGTATGGTTTATACGGATAAAATGCCACCTGATAGTACCGATATGATCAAGGAATGGAAGGAGAAGGTAAGTCTCATAGTATAGTATAGTATAAAAAACAAAAACTCCTGCTTTTTCTCCGTCATTATTAAATAAAATGCAAGACTGGATCGCACGAACTGTTGTAGCTAACAACCTTAATGTATCTAACCATTAAAGCTGTTTAGTAGGTATGTAGTCTAGTTATCCTATGCAGGTTTAAGGCCGATGTAGTTAAGATTACTTTAATTCTTAGTATAATGAATTGTCGGATAGATGATTAAAAGAATAATCACTTAGGTAAATACCAATCTACAAATGTATATTTAAATCTTTGTTATGGATTTAAATTATGTAAGTTAGGATAGTAAAATATACATATATATATATATATATTTATGGAAGGTAAGTATGTAAACATGTGCATATAATAATGAAAATGAAGGATGTAGGTGGGTAGGTAGCTATATGCATATAACTTTATAATTTAGGTGCAATCTGCATACATAAGATTCATGTGATTCTTAGACACATATTATTTAATATAGAATACGAATAGCTTTTGAACTATATCTTTGGAACGGGATGTCCAATAAAGGTGAGCGTTATCTTTTTATATTCAGCACTTCATACTTTCAAAGGAAGCATCAACATTTTTTGCAAAGAAGTTGTATTAAAAAAAATAGCTCCAGGAATACGCATACATCATTCTAAATATGCGTATTTCAAGAGTGATTTTTTGCAATAAGGCTTCTACATAAAAACTTTTGATGCTGATTTTGAGATTATTAAGAGTAGATTACAAAAAGGTATCAACCAAGTTTTTAGGATAACCCGTTCCAAAGATACACTTCAAAGTATTTTCAGATTATGTATTTCAAGGTGAACAGTGAATAGTTTTTGAACTATATCTTTGGAACGGGTTGTCCAATAAAGGTGAGCGATATCTTTTTAGAATCAGCACTTCATACTTTCAAAGGAAGCATCAACATTTTTTGCAAAGAAGTTGAATAAAAAAAAATAGCTCCAGGAATACGCATACATCATTCTAAATATGCGTATTTCAAGAGTGATTTTTTGCAATAAGGCTTCTACATAAAAACTTTTGATGCTGATTTTGAGAGTATCAAGAGTAGATTACAAAAAGGTATCAACCAAGTTTTTAGGATAACCCGTTCCAAAGATACACTTTAAAGTATTTTCAGATTATGTATTTCAAGGTGAACAGTGAATAGATTTCCAACTATATCTTTGCAACGGGTTGTCCAATAAAGGTGAGCGATATCTTTTTAGAATCAGCACTTCATACTTTCAAAGGAAGCATCAACATTTTTTGCAAAGAAGTTGAATAAAAAAAAATAGCTCCAGGAATACGCATACATCATTCTAAATATGCGTATTTCAAGAGTGATTTTTTGCAATAAGGCTTCTACATAAAAACTTTTGATGCTGATTTTGAGAGTATCAAGAGTAGATTACAAAAAGGTATCAACCAAGTTTTTAGGATAACCCGTTCCAAAGATACACTTTAAAGTATTTTCAGATTATGTATTTCAAGGTGAACAGTGAATAGATTTTCAACTATATCTTTGCAACGGGTTGTCCAATAAAGGTGAGCGATATCTTTTTAGAATCAGCACTTCATACTTTCAAAGGAAGCATCAACATTTTTTGCAAAGAAGTTGAATAAAAAAAAATAGCTCCAGGAATACGCATCATTCTAAATATGCGTATTTCAAGAGTGATTTTTTGCAATAAGGCTTCTACATAAAAACTTTTGATGCTGATTTTGAGAGTATCAAGAGTAGATTACAAAAAGGTATCAACCAAGTTTTTAGGATAACCCGTTCCAAAGATACACTTTAAAGTATTTTCAGATTATGTATTTCAAGGTGAACAGTGAATAGATTTTCAACTATATCTTTGCAACGGGTTGTCCAATAAAGGTGAGCGATATCTTTTTAGAATCAGCACTTCATACTTTCAAAGGAAGCATCAACATTTTTTGCAAAGAAGTTGAATAAAAAAAAATAGCTCCAGGAATACGCATACATCATTCTAAATATGCGTATTTCAAGAGTGATTTTTTGCAATAAGGCTTCTACATAAAAACTTTTGATGCTGATTTTGAGAGTATCAAGAGTAGATTACAAAAAGGTATCAACCAAGTTTTTAGGATAACCCGTTCCAAAGATACACTTTAAAGTATTTTCAGATTATGTATTTCAAGGTGAACAGTGAATAGATTTTCAACTATATCTTTGCAACGGGTTGTCCAATAAAGGTGAGCGATATCTTTTTAGAATCAGCACTTCATATTTTCAAAGGAAGCATCAACATTTTTTGCAAAGAAGTTGAATAAAAAAAAATAGCTCCAGGAATACGCATACATCATTCTAAATATGCGTATTTCAAGAGTGATTTTTTGCAATAAGGCTTCTACATAAAAACTTTTGATGCTGATTTTGAGAGTATCAAGAGTAGATTACAAAAAGGTATCAACCAAGTTTTTAGGATAACCCGTTCCAAATATACACTTTAAAGTATTTTCAGATTATGTATTTCAAGGTGAACAGTGAATAGATTTTCAACTATATCTTTGCAACGGGTTGTCCAATAAAGGTGAGCGATATCTTTTTAGAATCAGCACTTCATACTTTCAAAGGAAGCATCAACATTTTTTGCAAAGAAGTTGAATAAAAAAAAATAGCTCCAGGAATACGCATACATCATTCTAAATATGCGTATTTCAAGAGTGATTTTTTGCAATAAGGCTTCTACATAAAAACTTTTGATGCTGATTTTGAGAGTATCAAGAGTAGATTACAAAAAGGTATCAACCAAGTTTTTAGGATAACCCGTTCCAAAGATACACTTTAAAGTATTTTCAGATTATGTATTTCAAGGTGAACAGTGAATAGATTTTCAACTATATCTTTGCAACGGGTTGTCCAATAAAGGTGAGCGATATCTTTTTAGAATCAGCACTTCATACTTTCAAAGGAAGCATCAACATTTTTTGCAAAGAAGTTGAATAAAAAAAAATAGCTCCAGGAATACGCATACATCATTCTAAATATGCGTATTTCAAGAGTGATTTTTTGCAATAAGGCTTCTACATAAAAACTTTTGATGCTGATTTTGAGAGTATCAAGAGTAGATTACAAAAAGGTATCAACCAAGTTTTTAGGATAACCCGTTCCAAAGATACACTTTAAAGTATTTTCAGATTATGTATTTCAAGGTGAACAGTGAATAGATTTTCAACTATATCTTTGCAACGGGTTGTCCAATAAAGGTGAGCGATATCTTTTTAGAATCAGCACTTCATATTTTCAAAGGAAGCATCAACATTTTTTGCAAAGAAGTTGAATAAAAAAAAATAGCTCCAGGAATACGCATACATCATTCTAAATATGCGTATTTCAAGAGTGATTTTTTGCAATAAGGCTTCTACATAAAAACTTTTGATGCTGATTTTGAGAGTATCAAGAGTAGATTACAAAAAGGTATCAACCAAGTTTTTAGGATAACCCGTTCCAAATATACACTTTAAAGTATTTTCAGATTATGTATTTCAAGGTGAACAGTGAATAGATTTTCAACTATATCTTTGCAACGGGTTATCCTAAAAACTTGATTGATACCTTTTTGTAATCTACTCTTGATACTCTCAAAATCAGCATCAAAAGTTTTTATGTAGAAGCCTTATTGCAAAAAATCACTCTTGAAATACGCATATTTAGAATGATGTATGCGTATTCCTGGAGCTATTTTTTTTAATACAACTTCTTTGCAAAAAATGTTGATGCTTCCTTTGAAAGTATGAAGTGCTGATTCTAAAAAGATATCGCTCACCTTTATTGGACAACCCGTTCCGAAGATATAGTCCATTATATTTATAGTCTCATTATATTTTTCAGATTATATATGCAACTAAATGTAACCAAATGCCTGATGGAGACCTGCTGATATGAAATACTTCCAACGAATGTGCCATATGATCCATTCGTGCCACACAATGAACCGCCATATAGCTGTAGGTAAGTTAGTTGAAACTTTATACAAAAATAAAATGTTATATTTAACTTCTAACTCCTAACAGTTCCAGAATGTCTAAGAGTAAAGAAGAAATCGAAGATTTATAGGCTCCTTTTACGCCGTCCTCTCGATATCGCACCTAAGTATATCGTGCATAGTGGAGTTTGTAAAATTGTCACTGAGATACTCATAGAATTGTCATTAAAGTTTTCTCAGAATCCGAGTGATGAAGGAGCAAGGATTTCTTCCACTTCTTCAGAGTAATGATACAAAACATAGAGGTGAATGTTATAAATATCTTTAAAAAATACACAGTATATACTATTTGGGCTCTCATACATTTATATACCTATATATCATTAAAAATCAAATGAATATTATGTATATTGCACCTATCATATAAAATTATATGCATATATCTACCTACTTATCACCAACTTACACTTTCAATGTACATTGTATGTATACACATTTACATGCCTACATATTCATATCTGAATGTACCTCTAGGTACACAATTATCATCCTAATTTCCGTAATTAAAATCTATAATCTAGATTTAAACATAAATTTGTAGGTATGTAGGTACCTAAGTAACTATTCCTTGAATCATCTATTCAATCCATTATACTAAAAACTTACCTACATATTTGGACGTACCTACTAATAGCGTCAATGTTTAGCTACATTAAAAAATATTCAAATTTAGTTTAAAACTAATAAATAAAAATGAAAAATAGAAACTTGAAGTTATGAATTTGGATCGGGCCAGAGCAAATTAAATTTATAAGCTTTAAACTTTAAATTTATAAATTTGACTATTCTTTCAATTTCCATTTCAAAAATAATAAATTACGTACAAAACGCAAATCGAGTTAGTAGTTTCTGATATCTAGGTCACTGAATAGGTACCAACCTACATACATTATGTACTAAGTGGACTCTCTGACATTTATATAAATATATATCTTTAACAATCAAATGAATATTATGTATATTAAAACTATTATATAAAGTTTTATATGCATATATGGATCTACCTAACCATAAGCATCCAACACTTTCATTATACATTATTATGTACCTACATATTTACATACCTAGGGTCCATATACATACATATGTATGTAATGTAGGTACATTTTACCATCCCAATTTACAGAATTAAAATCCATAACATAGATTTAAATATACATTTTTAGGTAGGTACCTAGTAACTATTTCCTGAAACATACAATAATTCTATTCATTATACTAAGAACTTACCTACATCGGTTTTAAGTTTACCTAATGATAATTGGACCTACATACTAACAGCGTCAAAGTTTAGTTACAATAAAGAAAACTCGAAATTTAAAACTTATAAATCGGCCCTATCACAGAATCCATCGCAATCGAAAATCTACTGCGAATCCTGAAAAATCTATCATAGCATCCATTAGTTAGTAGTCGAAAATCATAAAATCAGATTTCATAATCTCTAAATATTTACAGATTGTTTAATTTTTATTTTACAGATAGTTTTTGTGGGAAATTACACCCAATTTCTATGAAACTGCTTGCCTATGCCATGGAGCCTTGTGTTTTGATTCAGTTCAATGGAGAAATATCTGCTGCAGTAAATGAGACCGATGACGACACACACACCAACACCGACGACGCGAAGCACAGGCGACAACTGTTGCAGATGATTCTGCCTCACAAACTGCAAGACACCACATCATCCACCTCATCCAATATTGAAATAAAAAAGGATCATAATAATTAACATTGATTGTGTTCCTGGCAAAAATGAGATTATTCTATTCTTCATAATGTTCTATATATCTCTGTGAGCAGCAAACTTATTTGTAATCAATAATAATAATAATTTTAATTATTTTGTGTTGTCATTAATACAATATTTATATATATATACATGTATATGATTCTTTGTTTATTTTCGGGAATGTTTGTTCAACTTCACCTTTAAAAAAAAAACGGTTAAACACGAAAGAACTACTTTTAAATAGCAATTTTTCTAAATAATTGTTTGATTATAAAATGATTGCAGGGATTTAGAAGCTAAGGTTAATTTACACTCAGAACCGTTACAATCATCGAAATCAAGCAAGTAGTTTGGAAATTAGAGCTTGGCGTAAGTACTGATTTCAAGATTTTTCTTGATATCAGTAGAAATTTCTTGGATTTGCTACTTTGGACAAGCTGTCATTTCCAAAGTACTTGCTTGATCTCGATGATTGAAACTGTTTTGAGTTTTAATTTATGTCAGCTTGTAAATTCTTGAAACCGTTTTCAATTCGAGCAAATATTTCAAAAAATTTGCATCTGAAAGTAATTTTGTAATTTTTCATTTTTTTTTAAAACACGAAGAAACTACTTTTAGATAGCAATTTTTCGAAATAATTTTTTGAATTTAAAATGATTGCAGGGATTTAGAAGCTAAGGTTAATTTACACTCAGAACCGTTACAATCATCGAAATCAAGCAAGTAGTTTGGAAATTAGAGCTTGGCGTAAGTACTGATTTCAAGATTTTTCTTGATATCAGTAGAAATTTCTTGGATTTGCTACTTTGGACAAGCTGTCATTTCCAAAGTACTTGCTTGATCTCGATGATTGAAACTGTTTTGAGTTTTAATTTATGTCAGCTTGTAAATTCTTGAAACCGTTTTCAATTCGAGCAAATATTTCAAAAAATTTGCATCTGAAAGTAATTTTGTAATTTTTCATTTTTTTTAAAACACGAAGAAACTACTTTTAGATAGCAATTTTTCGAAATAATTTTTTGAATTTAAAATGATTGCAGGGATTTAGAAGCTAAGGTTAATTTACACTCAGAACCGTTACAATCATCGAAATCAAGCAAGTAGTTTGGAAATTAGAGCTTGGCGTAAGTACTGATTTCAAGATTTTTCTTGATATCAGTAGAAATTTCTTGGATTTGCTACTTTGGACAAGCTGTCATTTCCAAAGTACTTGCTTGATCTCGATGATTGAAACTGTTTTGAGTTTTAATTTATGTCAGCTTGTAAATTCTTGAAACCGTTTTCAATTCGAGCAAATATTTCAAAAAATTTGCATCTGAAAGTAATTTTGTAATTTTTCATTTTTTTTAAAACACGAAGAAACTACTTTTAGATAGCAATTTTTCGAAATAATTTTTTGAATTTAAAATGATTGCAGGGATTTAGAAGCTAAGGTTAATTTACACTCAGAACCGTTACAATCATCGAAATCAAGCAAGTAGTTTGGAAATTAGAGCTTGGCGTAAGTACTGATTTCAAGATTTTTCTTGATATCAGTAGAAATTTCTTGGATTTGCTACTTTGGACAAGCTGTCATTTCCAAAGTACTTGCTTGATCTCGATGATTGAAACTGTTTTGAGTTTTAATTTATGTCAGCTTGTAAATTCTTGAAACCGTTTTCAATTCGAGCAAATATTTCAAAAAATTTGCATCTGAAAGTAATTTTGTAATTTTTCATTTTTTTTAAAACACGAAGAAACTACTTTTAGATAGCAATTTTTCGAAATAATTTTTTGAATTTAAAATGATTGCAGGGATTTAGAAACTAAGGTTAATTTACACTCAGAACCGTTACAATCATCGAAATCAAGCAAGTAGTTTGGAAATTAGAGCTTGGCGTAAGTACTGATTTCAAGATTTTTCTTGATATCAGTAGAAATTTCTTGGATTTGCTACTTTGGACAAGCTGTCATTTCCAAAGTACTTGCTTGATCTCGATGATTGAAACTGTTTTGAGTTTTAATTTATGTCAGCTTGTAAATTCTTGAAACCGTTTTCAATTCGAGCAAATATTTCAAAAAATTTGCATCTGAAAGTAATTTTGTAATTTTTCATTTTTTTTAAAACACGAAGAAACTACTTTTAGATAGCAATTTTTCGAAATAATTTTTTGAATTTAAAATGATTGCAGGGATTTAGAAGCTAAGGTTAATTTACACTCAGAACCGTTACAATCATCGAAATCAAGCAAGTAGTTTGGAAATTAGAGCTTGGCGTAAGTACTGATTTCAAGATTTTTCTTGATATCAGTAGAAATTTCTTGGATTTGCTACTTTGGACAAGCTGTCATTTCCAAAGTACTTGCTTGATCTCGATGATTGAAACTGTTTTGAGTTTTAATTTATGTCAGCTTGTAAATTCTTGAAACCGTTTTCAATTCGAGCAAATATTTCAAAAAATTTGCATCTGAAAGTAATTTTGTAATTTTTCATTTTTTTTAAAACACGAAGAAACTACTTTTAGATAGCAATTTTTCGAAATAATTTTTTGAATTTAAAATGATTGCAGGGATTTAGAAGCTAAGGTTAATTTACACTCAGAACCGTTACAATCATCGAAATCAAGCAAGTAGTTTGGAAATTAGAGCTTGGCGTAAGTACTGATTTCAAGATTTTTCTTGATATCAGTAGAAATTTCTTGGATTTGCTACTTTGGACAAGCTGTCATTTCCAAAGTACTTGCTTGATCGCGATGATTGAAACTGTTTTGAGTTTTAATTTATGTCAGCTTGTAAATTCTTGAAACCGTTTTCAATTCGAGCAAATATTTCAAAAAATTTGCATCTGAAAGTAATTTTGTAATTTTTCATTTTTTTTAAAACACGAAGAAACTACTTTTAGATAGCAATTTTTCGAAATAATTTTTTGAATTTAAAATGATTGCAGGGATTTAGAAGCTAAGGTTAATTTACACTCAGAACCGTTACAATCATCGAAATCAAGCAAGTAGTTTGGAAATTAGAGCTTGGCGTAAGTACTGATTTCAAGATTTTTCTTGATATCAGTAGAAATTTCTTGGATTTGCTACTTTGGACAAGCTGTTATTTCCAAAGTACTTGCTTGATCTCGATGATTGTAACTGTACTGAGTGTTAATTTACCTCAGCATAGGGCTATAATACTTACCTATGTGTCATTGAGACACACAACATTACATTTCCCTTGAAAAGAAAAGAATTTTTTTGAACACCCTTAAAGAAAATGTAATTGAAAAAAATCAAGTGAATCACAATTCTTAAGCTATATAGAAATATATATATATATATAAAAGGAGAACACTTTAAAATATTGAGTCTATGTATTTAATTATAATATCTGGCAATAATGACTTCCTGCTGGGCTTCATTGTTTGTGTGGTCTGACCTTGTTGTTCGTCATGATTTTGAGATGAATGTCAGGCGCTGTTTATCCTACAAAATTAAAAGAAAAACAAATACTTAAAAATACATGAAATTAGGTTTTCTTGTATTTAACGTACCTTATTTCTGCTTGCCTAAATGCTGATCCACAGACAGACCAACAATCTGTTTAGAAGATACAGACCGAGGTGTTTCGGTAAACATGTGCATATCGATCTCGTTCATGAGATTGCCACTGACGATATAATTCTTCCAAAAAGATAATATGGCTACTTTCTCAGCGATTCCTTCTTTCAGTTTATCGAGATCTCTGTGAAAGTTTATAAGAAAAACATCGATTAGATATGAATTTGCACTTGCAAAATAAAGGTTTACTTACTCTGTCATTTTGCTGGGGAAATTGTTTCCGTTACCAAAACATGTCCTGTCGAAGAATAGATTCCAAGAAAAGCTTTCTATATTTCTGTAATACAGCAACAACCCGCCACTGCTAATGGCTCATTGTATTGTTGTTTCTCTTTACATAGACGAGACACTTCATGTGGCAGCGAATCGCTTATTCGTGAGATTTCACATTGTGTCCGCCAATGTGAAGCCTCCTTTTCTAAATAACCAATTCGATCTTCACTTTTTGTTGATGGATTGGTTTTTGTGTAAAGTGGAGTGGTTGGTGGTATCATTCCCAGATAAACTAAGTACGTCTTCACTCCCAATCTAAAACAAAACAACAAAACAATTGTAAAAAACAAGAAACAATTGGGTTTGGTTTCAGAGTTTCCAATCTAAGATATACCTTTGGATGTACGCTTTCCATCGGATCTCCGTCATTGTGGCCAAATCTTTATCAAACAAACATAAAAAACAATTTTTTTATATATATATATATATTTCTTTTATTGAAATAAAGAATATTTAAATAAATATGAAAAAAAAACTTACCAAATGTGAAAAAAATTATTATTTTTGTTTTGGTAATTAGAAATGTCAGACAGACTTTTGACAAACCAACAACAAAAAAAATTATCTGTCAGTTTAAGCAAAAGGGTTTTTAATCCACCACTCACATGTATTCACGGATAGGAAAAAATGAGTAATTTAAGAGAGTTTTCTCTTACTCAACTCAAAAAAAATGTGCGGGTGTTTAAGGCAAGGGGGGTACGAGTCGCGCCTCTATTTAATTATTTTCTCTATGTTTTCTCCATTGATATTCAACAAAAAAAAAAAAACGGTACAACATTATTTAATCTGTTTTTGTCTGGTATAATTTGTCGTTGCCTTCAAATTCTGTTTTTGTTTACAAATAAGTATGAAAATAAAAAATGCAATAGAGCTATAAAGACCAAAGCCGTCGGTGCCTCGAATTTGTAATGGAAAATGTTTTTGCTATCCTACAGTAATACTTTGAAGTTTTCCCAAACATATAAGAACGAAAACCGTGCAAAGGCGATTAGAGTATTTATGTAAATATATCTATTTGCTGCAAGATGTTGGGATAACAATATTTTAAAGTTATTACTCATTTTTATTTATTGAAATTAAATTTGTTCACTGCACCAAAAGTATTATTCTTCTTCCCAATTATTTTGTGTTTGTCTTGTTGTATTGACTTTTGAATGACAATTCATAGTAAAAACGTCAAATTAATCTTTTTTTCACTGGTGAAAACACTTGAAGATTAATTTTTAATCTTCTCAATTTAAACCGGATTATCTTTAGGTGAAAAGGTAGCATAAAAGATATTTTATAATTGGTATTAAGGAGTTCGATCTTTTATAAAAGTCTGTTATGGATCTTCGAAAAAGAAACATTTATGCGAACAGACCTAAAATCTGCTATCAAATTATCAGCTGTAGTAAATAAAAATTCTCGGCAGTCGGCACTGACGAAAATCAATAAATTAACCTGTGGAATGATCGTATTTTGTTTCGCGAAGATACATTTTTGTTTTCTGTAATTTTTCCATAACAGTTCCTGAATTTAATATATCCATTATAAAAAGTTGTACAAAATGCACACCGGCAAGATAAGCGACTAATTTCTTATGTTTCATCCATCAAATGTGTTCTGTGCTTTAGTGTATTGAAATAATTTAGTTTTCAAATTATTTACATATTTGAGTTTGTTATTATGCATTTTAATTATTTTTTGTTATATCTGTCTCCTTTTAAGAACAATTCATTAACGAAATAAAAGTTTTTACTGCATATATTTAAATCTTTTATGATAAAAGTAACCAAAATGTGTCTTTTATTCTGTTATGGTTCATAAAAGATTCCATAACAGATTGTGGCATGCTGAATACCATAAATGCAGTTCGTAAAAGATTTGTTAAGAATTTCGAAGTTTTGACAGCTCATTAGCAGATTTCTTAACAGATTCCATAGCAGATTTAGCATGCAGAATACCAAAATTATAATTCATACAAGATTTTTTGACAGCTTAAACTTTTGTATGAAAATTCATAACAGAATAAAAGATCTCGCCGAATAGACCCAAATATCTAGCTCTATAAGTTAATTTTTAAATCAAGCGAAATCTATGCATAGTTTAACAAAAAAAACGGGTTTTAAAGTCAAATTTTGGGAAGAAAAAGACAAAAAACTACTTTTTCAAAACTGAAAGATTATATATTTTTTTTTCTAAAATTCGTTGCTCTGATCAAATCTTAATCTGAGAACCTGAAAATTATACGATTTTATGTCATCTAGTTTTTGAGAAAATTGAAAATTACTCAAACTACTTTTTTATGAGATTTTTGTTTTTTTTTTTGTAAATATTTATTGATCTCACTTTGAGGGGATATCGTACTATACTAATAACGGTGCGAAAACAACGGATTTTTGTAAAAGGGTTTAATAATATCATTTTTCTCTATAGAAGAGGGGGTCTATCTACCTCCTTTTAGGTGGGAGGGGCAGTTTTCTAAAAAAATTACTTAAAATTAAAAAAAACCGCAACACTTACATTACAAAAATTATACTTTTTCTGAAAGCCTGAAACAAGTACCCTTATCAATTGTTTCAACCTAGTTATTTGCGTTAATAGTTTTTGAAAAAAAACAACTTCAAACTCAAAATGTTTCAATTTTTTTTAAACAGTAACTTTTTTATCTAAGTAGTGAAATTAAGTACTGATTTGCTTTAATTATTAGATGTCCTTATAAATTCTTAATTGTACAGTGAAAACCAGATGGTTTTATCTCTTCTAGCTTATCAAAAAATATCTAAACTACTATTTTTTGAGATTTTTATTTCTTGTTTTTTTATATGTATACATATTTAGAAACAGCTGCGTTGACATCGGATATATAGAATAAATTCAAAGCTTTATTCTTGAAATGGAAAAAACCTTGCATACGCCCAACCTAGCACCCATGCTCACTGTTTTTTGATAAATTTTGTGTTTGAAGGTATTTTTTTGTACTATAAACACAAATAACTAGGTTGAAACAAATGATAAGAGGATAAGTTTCTGGCTTTCTGAAAACCTATAATTTTTGTATTGTAAGTGTTGACATTAGGCATGTTTTTTTCTAAGCCCCGGGGAAATTGGACGAAAAAAACGATGAGTAGGATTAACAATTTGCATGTTAAATCCAACAACAACTAATCCCCGGGGGTGCTTAGCTTAAACCCAGAGAATTCTCGGGGCTTAGCTATTGGAGAGGATGAAAACTGTGCTACCAAAAACTTTTTCACTAAGTTATCGATAAAATGTATAGAAACTTCATAACTGTTATTTCGACATGTCAGATAATTATCAATTTTGTTTGGTTTGGTTGAGCATTTGGTCTAAATGTGTTTGTTGTTTTCCTGACGGCCATGTCAACCTAACCTAACCTACCTTTTAATATATATTCCACAAAAACAAATCTATTTTAACATTTTTCGTTTTTGTATTGCCTCTACGGTTTTTTCCACCTCGCCATTGCGTTTAGTTTTATTATAGGTATATTAAAACTTGACTGTAAAATTATTATTAAATAAAAAAGCATTTCCTGAAGTTGATATTCGTTCAATTAACAAGAATTGAATGAACAACAAAACAAAGGTTTCTCTGAGAAGACATAGGAACTGAGCGTCCCGCCCGAATAAGCAACTCGTCCACTAATATCATGTCACCAGTGACCGACGAATGGGGTAGTTTTCAAGTAGTTGAATTCTATGTACCACTGTATTCGTGAAAATTAAATTAAAAGAAAATCACATCGGCTAAAAACAATTTCCAAAATACTTTGTTTCAATTTTCAAATTGAAATTTTTTTGTATAAATAATAATTAACTTGGTTCCTTTTATGTTTTTTTTAATAGAAAAGTAGTTTAAATTCAATAAATATATCGAAATTACACAAAACAAATCAACCCGATGATTTTTAAAAGAATGAGGATGAGGCAAACAAAGATGTTTATTTTTTTCTTGAATTACAGCTGTTGTTCAAATGTCATCTTGCAAATTAATAAATAGTGCTACCAAGTTTTCACTTAAGCGCCTTGGTCGTTTTTTTCAACCAATTCCCCCGGGGATAGCAAAAAAAAAAAAACGCACCTTATGTTAATATTGAAATTTTTAAAAGTTAACATTATAAAAGTATTCATGGAACTTTATCGGGATCGAGCAGATTGCGCAACCATTATTTGTTGGCTGCAGAAAGGGCTCGAATGCGAAAAATTATTTAAAACAACCTTGTCCAAGAATATATTTAGTTCGCCTTTTACAATTTCCCAGAAATTTTAAACATCTTTTGCAAGTATTGTATAGCTTTGTACTAGGTCGGCTCTCTCCCTCATTAGCTAAAAGAGTCTTTCATATTGGACTTTGTTTGTGATTTTGTCCTTTAAAATCAAATATAATTTATTAACCATATTTTACACTCTTACATTTTTTTTTAATAACTTTGGACGACTTTCAGTAGGTGTGTTTTATTGGGAATCTATCCATTGTATCGTAAGTAATTCCCAAAAAAACGCATCGACCGTAGCTTTTTTATTTTTGTAAAAATGGTACCCCTTCACAGCAGTCACAAGTAGTGAAAGAGTCTTTTGCAAAGTAAAATTAAGAAAATATCAAAATTATGAACAATAATTAGCTTTTATTCATATAAAATAGAAAGTAGAAAAACGTACCAATATTTAATTTATGTTACAAACCTATTTCTTGTTTTCATTTTGTCTGCATTTACAATTTTAACTTCGAACATTCATTTTGCACCAATGGAAAGGAAATGATAAGTGAATGGGTTTGTTCATAGACTATGGTCAAGTCTCTTTTTACACAGGAAAATGTTTGTATTGCTTTAAAAATCGTCTATGCCTTTCACACGAGGATACAAAATTGCCGGAGATTTGCTTGTTTCCTTCATGTTTCTTGGTTTTGAACGCACACTACAGCTTAGATTAAACGGTTCACTCCCCTTGCATTTCACCTTTATATATCATGCTTTTATTTATTTTCTGAGTAGATCGATAGCTAGAGTTTTATTTTTCAAGTCAATTTACAAATTTATTTTCTGAGTATGTTTTGCTTTCAATTCAATATTCACTCATCAGACTGCACTTAACATACATAAGGAATAAATAGTTAACATTTGGTTTGCCATTTCAATGCACATGTCCAGAAAAATAAACAATTGGATCACAAAGTGAAGCGAATACCGTCCATGGCCAACGTCCATTAAACCATAGAGAAAATAATTAAATAGAGGCGCGACTCGTACCCCCCTTGCCTTAAACACCCGCAATTTTTTTTTGAGTTGAGTAAGAGAAAACTCTCTTAATTTACTCAATTTTTCCTATCCGTGAATACATGTGAGTGGTGGATTAAAAATCCATTTGCTCAAACTGACAGATTTTTTTTTTGTTGATTTGTCATAAGTCAATCTGACAGTTCTCAATTTTCACAATTATTTCTTTATTGGTTATTTCTCAATTTATTTATTTTAATCAAAAAAAATATATTGTGTATAAGCAGCGTGTCTCTCAGAATGTCAGAACTTCGGACATAAAACTTTTTTATTCGGTGCCCTAAAATTCCCGCAAAAATTTATAATTTTATTTTCTCGAATTAAGTTTAACAAATTTCTGAAATATAAACACTTCCAAAAAACTACCTCAATTCAATAATTTTCGAAGAAGCTGATAATTTTGAGGACATATTATCTTCTAATTGCTTTACCAATTTTGATAATTTGTTCCGCGAATTCAGTCTTGGCATCCAGTGAATTTACCGTCCATCGGATGTCCCAATTCGATGGCAATGGTATCCCCTATGGTTGCCGAGTAACTGCATTAACCTGGCGGCCAAATCCTTGTATTCATGGGGAACGTGAAGACATTATGTGGTGACAAAGTTCCAAAATATGACAAAAGATCAGTTTAGAGACATTCGTCAGAAAGCGGGTGGCTTCCAGGCCACATCCTTTAGCCAAAAAACATTGCATCATTATATTGATTGTACCTTATGTGGCTGTTTCTAGCAAACAATTCCGCCAAAAGTGTTCCATTTTTTCCGAAACTTGATCCTGTAACATCATGGTCTCACAATACTGTGGAAATAGGCGGTGCTCGGAAGCCGCGAGTACACATTCTTACGATCATAATTTACAAGTAGGTACAGTGTTATGTACTAGTCAATCAAAGCACGTATTTTACCTCCCCAATGAGTATCCTCATGAGAATTTGGCCAAATTCTCTTGAGCTAGGATATGGCGATTGAGGAAATCAAAATTCAAGTAAATCATGTTTACTTTCCTAAACTGAAACATCTACACGTGATGGTCTAATTATTTTTGCGAATAAAGACATTAAAGAACCTGAAATTGGAACAGATTAAACCACCATACTATAGTCTGGGAAGTATTGGATCTCTAGGTATGTATGTAACTCATTGTGTGTCGACAACGGAGATTTGGGCTCGCCGTTTTTTTTTTATTTTTTTAAGTTCAACCCTTATATGATAAAATAATCCATAAATATTTGCTTCTTCTTAAGGAACTGCTCGCCGTGATGAAGATGGTGATTCGTCCAAGAGCCGAAGGTAACCTAAGGCCATCAAACCTAAACACATAACATAGATGGACATGAAAATAGAGAGTTATTGGCAAAATTAGCTGCAAGTGGTGATGATTCTTCCACTACTGATGGAAAGACTTATATTGCAAAATATACAAAAGGTGCTTTGGAAAGTATTCTAACTTTATATTATATAGCCCAGGTTAGTGAAATTATTATATTTTTTTCTAAAGGCATTTTTAATTAAAATATGGCTTTTTATATCTTATGATGGCTGAAGAGCAACCAAAGATCAACGAAATATCACCCATTAAAAGACATCGATGAATCTGAAACTCAATCACAAGACTCTCAATATACTGATGATAATATGAAGCACACATCCAAGAATCTTTTACAGCCATGAACGAAAAGGAACATTTAATTGCAAGTGATGAGCATAAAAATGAATTATCCGAGCTACAACAACAGTCTGAGGATAATCAAAATGTAAACGAACCATCTTCAATAAATTTTTTTCGATTACATTTTCTTTATGGGTGTTCAAAAAAATTCTTTTCTTTTTAAGGGAAATGTAATGTTGTGTGTCTCAATGACACATAGGTAAGTATTATAGCCCTATGCTGAGGTAAATTAACACTCAGAACAGTTGCAATCATCGAGATCAAGCAAGTACTTTGGAAATGACAGCTTGTCCAATGTAGCAAATCCAAGAAATTTCTACTGATATCAAGAAAAATCTTGAAATCAGTACTTACGCCAAGCTCTAATTTCCAAACTACTTGCTTGATTTCGATGATTGTAACGGTTCTGAGTGTAAATTAACCTTAGCTTCTAAATCCCTGCAATCATTTTAAATTCAAAAAATTATTTCGAAAAATTGCTATCTAAAAGTAGTTTCTTCGTGTTTTAAAAAAAATTAAAAATTACAAAATTACTTTTAGATGCAAATTTTTTGAAATATTTGCTCGAATTGAAAACGGTTTCAAGAATTTACAAGCTGACATAAATTAAAACTCACAACAGTTTCAATCATCGAGATCAAGCAAGTACTTTGGAAATGACAGCTTGTCCAATGTAGCAAATCCAAGAAATTTCTACTGATATCAAGAAAAATCTTGAAATCAGTACTTACGCCAAGCTCTAATTTCCAAACTACTTGCTTGATTTCGATGATTGTAACGGTTCTGAGTGTAAATTAACCTTAGCTTCTAAATCCCTGCAATCATTTTCAATTCAAAAAATTATTTCGAAAAATTGCTATCTAAAAGTAGTTTCTTCGTGTTTTAAAAAAAATGAAAAATTACAAAATTACTTTCAGATGCAATTTTTTTGAAATATTTGCTCGAATTCAAAACGGATTCAAGAATTTACAAGCTGACATAAATTAAAACTCAAAACAGTTTAAATCATCGAGATCAAGCAAGTACTTTGGAAATGACAGCTTGTCCAAAGTAGCAAATCCAAGAAATTTCTACTTATATCAAGAAAAACCTTGAAATCAGTACTTACGCAAAGCTCTAATTTCCAAATTACTTGCTTGATTTCGATGATTGTAACTGTTCTGAGTGTAAATTAACCTCAGCTTCTAAATCCTTTCAATCATTTTATAATCAAACAATTATTTAGAAAAATTGTTATCTAAAAGTAGTTTCTTCGTGTTTTAAAAAAAATGAAAAATTACAAAATTACTTTCAGATGCAATTTTTTTGAAATATTTGCTCGAATTCAAAACGGATTCAAGAATTTACAAGCTGACATAAATTAAAACTCAAAACAGTTTAAATCATCGAGATCAAGCAAGTACTTTGGAAATGACAGCTTGTCCAAAGTAGCAAATCCAAGAAATTTCTACTGATATCAAGAAAAATCTTGAAATCAGTACTTACGCCAAGCTCTAATTTCCATATTACTTGCTTGATTTCGATGATTATAACTGTTCTGAGTGTAAATTAACCTCAGCTTCTAAATCCCTTCAATCATTTTATAATCAAACAATTATTTCAAAAAATTGCTATCTAAAAGTAGTTCTTTCGTATTTTTAAAGTTAGACCGTTTTTTTTAAAGGTGAAGTTGAACAAACATTCCCGAAAATAAACAAAGAATCATATACATGTATATATATATAATTAAATATTGTATTAATGACAACACAAAATAATTAAAATTATTATTATTATTCATTACAAATAAGTTTGCTGCTCACAGAGATATATAGAACATTAGGAAGAAATTTCACATTTTTGCCAGGAATACATTAATGTTAATTATTATGATCCTTTTTTATTTCAATATTGGATGATGTGGTGTCTTCTGTTGAAGATTATGTAGCAGTTTGTGAGGCAAAATCATCTGCAACACTTGTCGCCTGTGCTTCGCGTCGTCGGTATTGGTGTGTGTATCGTCATCGGTCTTATTGACTGCAGCAAATATTTCTCCATTGAACTGAATCAAAGAACATAAGGCACCATGGCATAGGCAAGCAGTTTCATAGAAATTGGATTCACACGCAGCAAATTTCCAACAAAAACTATCTGTAAAATAAAAATTTAAAAATCTGTAAATATTTAGAGAATTTGAAATCGGATTTTATCATTTTCGACTATTAATGGATGCTAGGATAGATTTTTCAAGATTCGTAGTAGATTTTCGATTGCAATGGACTCTGTGATAGGCCCGATTTATTAGTTTTAAATTTCGAGTTTTCTTTAATGTAACTAAACATTGACGTTGTTAGTATGTAGGTCCAATTATCATTAGGTAAACTTAAAACCGATGTAGGTAAGTTCTTAGTATAATGAATAGAATTATTGTATGTTTCAGGAAATAGTTACTAGGTACCTACCTAAAAATGTATATTTAAATCTATGTTATGGATTTAAATTCTGTAAATTGGGATGGTAAAATATACCTACATTACATACATATGTATGTATATGGACCCTAGGTATGTAAATATGTAGGTACATAATAATGTATAATGAAAGTGTTGGATGGTTATGGTTAGGTAGTCCATATATGCATATAAAACTTTATATGATAGTTTTAATATACTTAATATTCATTTGATTTTTAAAGATATATATTTATATAAATGTCAGAGAGTCCACTTAGTACATAATGTATGTAGGTTGGTACCTATTCAGTGACCTAGATATCAGAAACTACTAACTCGATTTGCGTTTTGTACGTAATTTATTATTTTTGAAATGGAAATTGAAAGAATAGTCAAATTTATAAATTTAAAGTTTAAAGCTTATAAATTTAATTTGATCTGGCCCGATCCAAATTCATAACTTCAAGTTTCTATTTTTCATTTTTATTTATTAGTTTTAAAATAAATTTGAATATTTTTTAATGTAGCTAAACATTGACGCTATTAGTAGGTACGTCCAAATATGTAGGTAAGTTTTTAGTATAATGGATTGAATGGATGATTCAAGGAATAGTTACTTAGGTACCTACATACCTACAAATTTATGTTTAAATCTAGATTACTAGAAACTTGGTTGATACCTTTTTTGTAATCTACTCTTAATAATCTCAAAATCAGCATCAAAAGTTTTTATGTAGAAGCCTTATTGCAAAAAATCACTCTTGAAATACGCATATTTAGAATGATGTATGCGTATTCCTGGAGCTATTTTTTTTAATACAACTTCTTTGCAAAAAATGTTGATGCTTCCTTTGAAGGTATGAAGTGCTGAATATAAAAAGATAACGCTCACCTTTATTGGACATCCCGTTGCAAAGATATAGTTCCAAATCTATTCGTATTCTATATTAAATAATATGTGTCTAAGAATCACATGAATCTTATGTATGCAGATTGCACCTAAATTATAAAGTTATATGCATATAGCTACCTACCCACCTACATCCTTCATTTTCATTATTATATGCACATGTTTACATACTTAGCTTCCATAAATATATATATATATATGTATATTTTACTATCCTAACTTACATAATTCAAATCCATAACAAAGATTTAAATATACATTTGTAGATTGGTATTTACCTAAGTAACTATTCTTTTAATCATCTATCCGACAATTCATTATACTAAGAATTAAAGTAATCTGAACTACATCGGCCTAAACAGCTTTAATGTCTAGATACATTAAGGTTGTTAGCTACAACAGCAAGTTCGTGCTATCCAGTCTTGCATTTTATTTAATAATGACGGAGAAAAAGCAGGAGTTTTTTTTTTATTCTATACTATACTATACTATGAGACTTACCTTCTCCTTCCATTCCTTGATCATATCGGTACTATCAGCTGGCATTTGATCCGTATAAACCATACACATGTATCCGGATTCGCGCAAGCATCTCTCAACTTCCAGTACTTTATCTGCCGAATTGTACAAGACTGCACAACGCTCCAACTGATATGCGCACTTATCCAAACATTTCATACTTGCAATTTAATGGAAACTTTAGCCTTGGCATAGACTGCAGCTTCTAAATAGTCTGCAATGCACAACAAAGGCTGATTAGAAATCCTTACAAAATTAATAAATCGCCGAGTCCATATCTTGGAAGTGACCACCAGTTGAAATGGAATCTTTTCATCTTGAAGAACTGGAGAGATAAGCTTGAAGAGGGTTTCATCAAACTCGGGATTCTCACTCATTATGCTGCCCAAACCATCGATAACTAAAGTTTTACTTGGCGTATGTTGAACAAGTTTTCCTTCTGTAATTACAAGCACACCACACCCATTAAGCAGTTCAATTTTAACATCTTCGTTGTTTCGAAGTCCATATGCTGGGACAATACTAATTTTTGGTGTTGTGCTAGCCAAAATGCGTCGACAATGACGAGAAATACTCTCAACCTGAACGGACGATGGTGCGATTATAATAACTCATCGATTCTAGACGGAAACTCAACATGGAGGCAAATAACACCAGGTTTTACCAGTTCTATTCGAGTTGATCACACAAAAGCAATTGCCACGAACTAAATGCGACCAAGCGTACGCTTGGATGCGATACATTTTAGTCAATCGCATGTGCTCCATTTCTTGGTGGATTTCTGCTGTAAACAAGGCATTCTTCATGCGTTCAATTGGTTTAACATTGTTTTTACTGTGAGCCAATACAAGATGCTTAACGAAATTTGTTTTCAAAGTAGCTTTACCAATGACTTCGGGAAGATTAAGATTGGTTTGGTATGATGGAAGATAAGAATTAGTTAAATTACGAAAGTATTCTTTTTCTGTTTATATTTTCGTAGAACGTATGGATGGATCGGAATTTTCACTAGAAACTCACGAAACAATATATTTTATAAATAAATTACAGGACAAAATACAAAATAAATAAAATAAAACTCGCGCACTTCCAATATTTGTTTTGAAATGAATATCTTTTTTTTTTTATTGTTTTGTCACCTGTCAAAATACTCACCTCACATTGAGTAAACTGGTCTTTTCTTGTGGTGGAATTTTGGCACGTTCGCATTAATATGCTATGGTTTGCTTCTACTTTTTGATTGGATTTTCTTCATTTTGAACATAAAATTAATAAATATTGCTTAATTTGTAAGCCAGAATCAACAAAAAGCTTGTATTGGTATGTTTTATGTTTGATTAAGGCCTTTAAGAATACAATTTAACTAAAAAGCAATTCATTTTTCAATTTTTGAATTTAACGGATTTCCATTTTGAAGATATAGGCTTACCATATCTACCAAAAGGGCAAATGCGCACTCCTCCGTTTCGATAAGCCTGTGTTGGTATCTGCTCCATTTAAAATGCACGGGCAACTAACACATGTTTGTCGAAACGGAGGAAATCCTCTCAATTTAGCTTGTAGGGTGAAAGAGAATAAACCCCCGAAGTCGTGCCTCTATATTAGTTTCTCTATGCATTAAACAGTGAAGAAAAAGCACATTTTGTGAAGTTCAGTTGCCGCTTAGTGCGTTTAGGCTAGGCGCGCACATGCAATTTTTCCGAAACGAAATAATTTAATCACTAGTTGAACGATGATCGCGCACAAAAGCAACTTAAAATCAATGAACGAGATAAATCAACACATACAATACAATATTTTGATTTAATGTGCCCACAGTTACATTATAGTTCGGTGTAATACAAACTGAAGAACTTATTTGAGGCGGTCGTTGGACTTGTGCCAAAACACAAATTTTAAGTTGCTCGAATCGCGGACTGAATAGTTTTTGCATGTGCGCGCACTCTCATATAAGTCCATGGTATTCACTTTAGCAACCAAACTGTTACAAAACTGAAAGTTGCATATGTGCGCGCCTAGCCTTATAGCTCATAGAATTTCATACCAATAGGTATTTAGCGGCCCAGTATCGAGCAGTTCCTCTACAGTGCAGTTCCACCCAATGCTGTTTGTCTTCTCAAATTGCTTTTTGTAGATCTAAACAAAGAGATGATTTTTTTCACCAAACTCCGTTTATTTATAGCTATAAATAAAAATTCAACACAAAAAGAGTATTGGTCTTAGTTAGTCAAAAATAAATGTAAAACGGAATTTTTTCAATAGATATTTATTTTTTTTTCAAAATGGAAATCGAAATTTGTTAAAATTGATTAATTGACATCAGGGGTATGCAAAATTGCAGACATAGGTGGAATTTTAGACGTACTCCAGAAAATAATTGCACAAAGAATACAGTTTTTGATAGTAAGTCAGAAACTTTTCAGAAGAACAGCTTATAATTTATATAGTTATCTAAGATTTTAGAAATATAAACTGGCCAACTATAAAAAGAAAATAAAAGATAAATATCAAACAGATCGATTTGTCTTAGTCCCCTTTCACACAGGGATACCAGTTGCTGGAGATTTTTTTGACGTTTTCCTTTAATTGCCTTGTAGCTTTCACACGAAGATATTGATGAGGAAACTGAGTTGCTCGTTGTTTGAATTGCTTTTGATTTGACATTCGCTTTTTGTAAACAAACAATTTGCTTCGCGGCTGGAAAATTCTACTCAATTTTGAGTTATAAATTAACCGCAGCTTATTTTTAGAAAAATAAATTTAAAATAAAGAAACCTGGTGCGATTATGTAGGTAAATGTTTTTTTTTATTGTGGTTGTTAATAATGGTTTGCTAAATTAATATATTTAAAGGTCACGGAAAAACAATGAACCGGGAGAAAATTGATTTGTTGTGCGCTTCTCTTGCCATCCAAATCTTGGACCCAACACATGATAGTGATGATGGGAAGATTATATTGGACTTGCACCGAAGTTTTATTGGTACAGTTGGACACATAAGCCACTGACAGGATGATATGACTGATGCCTGTGGTGCTGCCTGCTGCTGCTGCTGCTCGCTAATACAGACACATCATTATAAACCAAATGTGATGATGAAGCCACAAGCTGAGAGCTTAGTTGGTCCGTGTGTTTTTGTTGTCGATTTTCCATGTCTAGGCGCATAATTGTATGTATTAAATGTGTACCAACTCGTGATGGATTGAATTAAATGCCTTGCCTACAAGAATTAAAACTTGAAATTTTCTTTCACAATGAATTTATTTAAGTAGCTCACTTGGTTTGGTTAATGTAATAATATAATTGTAGGAAACAATTTCTCTTTAAAAAAAATATGTTTGACATCTATATCAGATACAGAAGTCAAAATGGAAACCTAAGAACATTTCAAAGCATAACGTCAAAAAAATCTCTTCAAATCGTTGACCGGGGAGATTTTTTTCATTCCCCTTACTTCTTGCCCTTCTCACCTACAAACTCCCAGTTGCCGGCAACTCAGTATCTTTGTGTGAAAGGGGACTTACGAATGTAATTAATAATTATAACACTCCATGAACACATCCATCGATATTCAATCCAATTAGCAATCGTACCAACAAAACTAAGAAAATCAAATTCGAGACTCGAATAAACGTCAACCAGCCATCCACCGTAACTTCTACTTTAGCTTTTTATCGACCGTAGCGAATTGTATGTAAAATGCTACAACGGATAAACTTACGGTTGATAAATGTCCCAATAAAACACGGCTAGTGTCTGACACAAATGGTTTGTCGTAAAAATTTGTGTTGCATTCCATTCGAGTTCAGTGATACCAAAGACTAAACTTCGTATTTTCACTCCGATGGAATTGTGATATAGTTTTATCGTCAAACCTAGCATATTTTCGATAACGATGGAATTTGTGATAGGGCTGATTATAATAAAGAAATTAAACCTAAATTTGTTTTCGTCCACTGATTTTTTTATTCAATTTCATTTGAGTTGGACGTCTATTACTTTTCCATCGTTTAATAATCTGGTACAGAATTGTCGCGTTATAAAAGTTATGGAATGCCACGTAAAAACGACACATCAGAGAAAACGAGAGTTTCAAAAAACCGGCTTGGATAATAGGCATGAATAATTTTTGGGTAGCTTAAGATTTGTGTTTGACAACATATGTATGTTGCTGTTCTATGCATTTGTCGAGTTCATCAGCTGTTTTTTTATTAGGCGTTACAACAACACAAAGCAATGGGGACGTTTACTCACTTATTTGATATTATTATTATTATTAACTTCGTTTGCCATTTTCTTTATAGCCTTGGGCCAGGTCTGCTCTCTCGCTCATTAGCTAAAAGTCTTTCATATTGGACTTTGTTTGCAGGGGTGACATTCTGTATCACACAAGCAATCACACTGCAAGAACCATAAGATTCATTCACACGTACGAAAGAAATAAGACGACAACAAATTACCTGACGTTTTTCATATATTAGGTAGTAAAATTCGATGTTTTGAAAGACTAATTAAAATTCATTAAAATTGAATCTGACATGAAATTAATAAAAACTGACGGAAGAAACGCGTTAATTTTTAAAAATCAATAGTAAATAAAAACATAAACATCAAAATAACTAAAAACGATTGCCACAAGGGACCTAGCGATGGGCGCCCTTCGCACACCACGTATTTGCACCACACCTTACCTCTTATGAAATGCCACCACATATAAAATAAATAATAAATTAGTTCCCGTACTTTGTGCACAAAATGTGAACTTTCATTTTTGCAAGAGTGGGTTTTTTCCCAGAGAGCAACAAAGTTTAACAAAAGTACATAAAGGCTTTGAACCACAATTTTAGTCATTTTTTAAGGCGCGTCCATATTATTCCGAACGATGCCGATCGGCCAAGCCGAATAAGTATGGACGTCCCCCAATCGGCCTTTAGTCCATACCGAAGCCGAACTAAATTCAAACCGAGCGAAAAGGATCCATGGAAGAAACCCGAACGTGTCGACCAGAATGAGTGGCACGGCACAGGATAATCGGCATCATTCGGCATAGAATGGACGCGCCTTTAAATGTCAAAACAAGAGTGAATTTTTGAAAATGTTTACTAAAGATGTACATGAAATTATTACTTAAAATAAACAATTTGATATCACACATTTATAATTTATTGCACGAATAAGCCAGACCAGACAATTTCTGATCAGCCGATCGGAGAATTACCTCAAAGGAAATGTCTCCGATTCATAGTAAATCGGAGAATTCCGCTCCGACGTTTACCTCGATAGGGCCATAGAGAAAATAATTAAATAGAGGCGCGACTCGTACCCCCCTTGCCTTAAACACCCGCAATTTTTTTTTTAGGTGAGTAAGAGAAAACTCTCTTAATTTACTCATTTTTTCCTATCCGTGAATACATGTGAGTGGTGGATTAAAAAACACTATTGCTCAAACTGACAGATATGTTTTTTTGTTTTTGGTTTGTCAAAAGTCTGTCTGACATTTCTAATTATCAAAACATAAATAATAGTTTTTTTTCACATTTGGTAAGTTTTTTTTCATATTTATTTAATTATTCTTTATTTCAATAAAAGAAATATATATATATATAAAAAAAATTGTTTTTTTATGTTTGTTTGATAAAGATTTGGCCACAATGACGGAGATCCGATGGAAAGCGTACATCCAAAGGAATATCTTAGATTAGAAACTCAGAAACCAAACCCAATTGTTTCTTGTTTTCTATAATTGTTTTGTTGTTTTTTTTTTTTTAGATTGGGAGTGAAGACGTACTTAGTTCATATGGGAGTGATACCACCAAGCACTCCACTTTACACAAAAACCAATCCATCAACAAAAAGTGAAGATCGAAGTGAAAATCGGAAACAATTTCCCCAGCAAAATGACAGAGTAAGTAAACCTTTATTTTGCAAGTGCAAATTCATATCTAATCGATGTTTTTCTTATAAACTTTCAGAGATCTCGATAAATTGAAAGAAGGAATCGCTGAGAAAGTAGCCATATTATCTTTTTGGAAGAAATATATCGTCAGTGGCAATCTCATGAACGAGATCGATATGCACATGTTGACCGAAACACCTCGGTCTGTATCTTCTAAACAGATTGTTGGTCTGTCTGTGGATCAGCATTCAGTCAAGCATAAAGAAGTTACGTTAAATACAAACAAAGCTAATTTCATGTATTTTTAAGTATTTGTTTTTCTTTTAATTTTGTAGGATAAACAGCGCCTGCCATTCATCTCAAAATCATGACGAACAACAAGGTCAGACCACACAAACAATGAAGCCCAACAGGAAGTCATTATTGCCAGATAATATAATTAAATACATTGGGTTCCATATTTTAAAGTGTTCTCCTTATGTATATATATATGTATATAGCTTAAGAATTGTGATTCAATTAATTTTTTTCGATTACATTTTCTTTATGGGTGTTCAAAAAAATTCTTTTCTTTTTAAGGGAAATGTAATGTTGTGTGTCTCAATGACACATAGGTAAGTATTATAGCCCTATGTTGAGGTAAATTAACACTCAGAACAGTTACAATCATCGAGATCAAGCAAGTACTTTGGAAATGACAGCTTGTCCAAAGTAGCAAATCCAAGAAATTTCTACTGATATCAAGAAAAATCTTGAAATCAGTACATACGCCAAGCTCTAATTTCCAAACTACTTGCTTGATTTCGATGATTATAACGGTTCTGAGTGTAAATTAACCTTAGCTTCTAAATCCCTGCAATCATTTTAAATTCAAAAAATTATTTCGAAAAATTGCTATCTAAAAGTAGTTTCTTCGTGTTTTAAAAAAAATGAAAAATTACAAAATTACTTTCAGATGCAAATTTTTTGAAATATTTGCTCGAATTGAAAACGGTTTCAAGAATTTACAAGCTTACATAAATTAAAACTCACAACAGTTTCAATCATCGAGATCAAGCAAGTACTTTGGAAATGACAGCTTGTCCAAAGTAGCAAATCCAAGAAATTTCTAGTGATATCAAGAAAAATCTTGAAATCAGTACATACGCCAAGCTCTAATTTCCAAACTACTTGCTTGATTTCGATGATTGTAACGGTTCTGAGTGTAAATTAACCTCAGCTTCTAAATCCCTGCAATCATTTAAATTCAAAAAATTATTTCGAAAAATTGCTATCTAAAAGTAGTTTCTTCGTGTTTAAAAAAAAATGAAAAATTACAAAATTACTTTCAGATGCAATTTTTTTGAAATATTTGCTCGAATTGAAAACGGTTTCAAGAATTTACAAGCTTACATAAATTAAAACTCACAACAGTTTCAATCATCGAGATCAAGCAAGTACTTTGGAAATGACAGCTTGTCCAAAGTAGCAAATCCAAGAAATTTCTACTGATATCAAGAAAAATCTTGAAATCAGTACATACGCCAAGCTCTAATTTCCAAACTACTTGCTTGATTTCGATGATTGTAACGGTTCTGAGTGAAAATTAACCTCAGCTTCTAAATCCCTGCAATCATTTTAAATTCAAAAAATTATTTCGAAAAATTGCTATCTAAAAGTAGTTTCTTCGTGTTTAAAAAAAAATGAAAAATTACAAAATTACTTTCAGATGCAAATTTTTTGAAATATTTGCTCGAATTGAAAACGGTTTCAAGAATTTACAAGCTTACATAAATTAAAACTCACAACAGTTTCAATCATCGAGATCAAGAAAGTACTTTGGAAATGACAGCTTGTCCAAAGTAGCAAATCCAAGAATTTTCTACTGATATCAAGAAAAATCTTGAAATCAGTACTTACGCCAAGCTCTAATTTCCAAACTACTTGCTTGATTTCGATGACTGCAACTGTTCTGAGTGTAAATTAACCTCAGCTTCTAAATGCTTGTAATTATTTTATAATCAAACAATTATTTAGAAAAATTGCTATCTAAAAGTAGTTTTTTCGTGTTTTTAAAGTTAGACCGTTTTTTTAAAGGTGAAGTTGAACAAACATTCCCAAAAATAAAAAAAAAAGAATCATATACATGTATATATATATATATAAATATTGTATTAATGACAACACAAAATAATTAAAATTATTATTATTATTCATTACAAATAAGTTTGCTGCTCACAAAGATATATAGAACATTAGGAAGAATAGAATAAGATCACATTTTTGCCAGGAACACATGAATGTTAATTATTATGATCCTTTTTTATTTCAATATTGGATGATGTGGTGTCTTCTGTTGAAGATTATGTAGCAGTTTGTGAGGCAGAATCATCTGCAACAGTTGTCGCCTGTCGTCGGTGTTGGTGTGTGTATCGTAATCGGTCTCATTGACTGCAGCAGATATTTCTCCATTGAACTGAATCAAACACAAGGCACAATTGGATTCACACGCAGCAAATTTCCAACAAAAACTATCTGTAAAATAAAAATTTAAAAATCTGTAAATATTTAGAGAATTTGAAATCCGATTTTATGATTAATAATAATAATGGATGCTATGATAGATTTTTCAGGATTCGTAGTAGATTTGCGATTGCGATGGATTCTGTGATAGGGCCGATTTATTAGTTTTAAATTTCGAGTTTTCTTTAATGTAACTAAACTTTGACGGTGTTTGTATGTAGGTCCAATTATCATTAGGTAAGTTTAAAGCCGATGTAGGTAAGTTCTTAGTATAATGAATAGAATTATTGTATGTTTCAGCAAATAGATACTAGGTACCTACCTAAAAATGTATATTTAAATCTATGGTATGGATTTTAATTCTGTAAATTGGGATGGTAAAATGTACCTACATTACATACATATGTATGTATATGGACCCTAGGTATGTAAATATGTAGGTACATAATAATGTATAATGAAAGTGTTGGATGGTTATGTATCTATATGCATATAAAACTTTATATGATAGTTTAAATATACATAATATTCATTTGATTTTTAAAGATATATATTTATATAAATGTCAGAGAGTCCACCTAGTACATAATGTATGTAGGTTGGTACCTATTCAGTGACCTAGATATCAGAAACTACTAAATCGATTTGCGTTTTGTACGTAATTTATTATTTTTGAAGTGGAAATTAAAAGAATAGTCAAATTTATAAATTTAAAGTTTAAAGTTTATAAATTTAATTTGCTCTCCAAATTCATAACTTCAAGTTTTTATTTTTCATTTTTATATATTAGTTTTAAACTAAATTTGAATATTTTTAAATGTAGCTAAACATTGACGCTATTAGTAGGTAGGTCCAAATAGGTAGGTAAGTTTTTAGTATAATGGATTGAATGGATGATTCAAGGAATAGTTACTTAGGTACCTACATACCTACAAATTTATATTTAAATCTAGATTATAGATTTTAATTACGGAAATTAGGATGATAATTGTGTACCTAGACTACATACAGATATGAATATGTAGGCATGTAAATGTGTATACATACAATGTACATTGAAAATGTAAGTTGGTGATAAGTAGGTAGATATATGCATATAATTTTATATGATAGGTGCAATATACATAATATTCATTTGATTTTTAATGATATATATGTATATAAATGTATGAGAGCCCAAATAGTATATACTGTAAGTAGGTATGTATTCAGTGACGTAGATAGCAAAAACATGTGTATGTATGTAATTTAGTCATTATTATGCGTAAAAATGAAATATAATTAGGTAGAAGAAATGGATATACATATTTATATGGACCGACAGAGAGACAGACGGAATATCAAGTTATTGATTTTTAGTAAATTTGTTATAGTAATTAATTTTTTTATAACATAACTTATTATAATAAAATATACTAGCAATCCATTAAACAAAAAAAAACTTAACTTATTATACTTACTATGAATTCTTTTCATTTTTCGTCGCTGAGTATTTCTACCTCTTTGTTGGTTGATAAATATTTGCTTTGTTCCTGATATGGAAATTCATCGGAAAGTAAAAGCTTGCGGCAAATTGTTTCCATATTTTTTATAAATAAATTAAATACACGGTTGGATCGTATGTACTTGCTCTTGTGTTCGATCACATTGTTAGTAGAAAAAGGTTTAATATTACGAAATGTTGTATTAACAAAAGATTATGTCTCACACTATTCTTACATCCGGTGGGAGTTGCTTTGAAGCACGGAAAATGCTAGACAATCCATGCATATATTTCTTTTACTGGCAACGCTTTCTCTTTGGAGAATTCGATTGCCATGAAGATGAAGGAACTGTTGGGAGTTAGAAGTTAAATATAACATTTTATTTTTGTGTAAAGTTTCAACTAACTTACCTACAGCTATATGGCTGTTTATTGTGTGTATGGCACATTGGAAAATTTTGCTTTGGTGGAGTGGGAGTTTTTCCAGTTCCTGCAGCGCATGGACAAATGTCTGCATTGCAGTGGCCATATAGACTTGTGAAGCCACAACTTCACATAATTGTACCAAAACGCATGGACCAATTGTTGTTCAATTTAATCAGAAAGCAATGAATGAGCTGTTGCTGTACAGTCATTTGTTGCCATTCTCGCTCAAAAGCTTGTCCAGTACAAATCCGGCGTTGGCGAAGCCATTTACAAAACTTGCAGCCAGATTCTGCATTCCTGAGTCCACTTGAATCAATGGGAAATTATTTCTTAATTAAACTTTTTTATGTGTACAACAATTCCCAGAACATATTTCAATCGAAACGAAGAACTAAAACTTGAAAAGAAAAACAGATAACATTCATCCAATTGTGTAAGACATTATAATAAGAACAGAATTATAAAAAAATATTTACGTACTGATTACTAGAATAATTTAATATATATTATGTATGGTCGTTAATGTTTCAAGTTAAATAAATATGTATATATATACCGAAGCGAATGTTTTGAATAAAAAAGGTAACGGAAACCCTCACTGTATTATTTATAATTTAAGTGCAATATGCATGTGTACATAAGATCCATGTGATTTTTAAGGATACATAATTATGTATATATAAATGTATAACGGCGTACATCGTATGAAGTATTCAGTTCAGTTATTTTGGAAATATATATTTTTTTTTTAAACTCAAAATTTCAAAAACGAATCAATAGATTTTTTCGAAACTTCGTAATTGGTATTTTTTTGACTTTATCTTAATAGTTAAAAAAAAACTTCTTTTAGTTATATGCATATAGCTACCTACCCACCTACATCCTTC
This sequence comes from Philhelius pedissequus, assembly GCA_910595825.1. Classification (NCBI taxonomy): domain Eukaryota; kingdom Metazoa; phylum Arthropoda; class Insecta; order Diptera; family Syrphidae; genus Philhelius; species Philhelius pedissequus. Next base: position 167,242,593 of record OU343161.1, read on the forward strand.
GTGTTCATTATTATATTTATATGTTTACATACATAGGTTCCATCTATTTATGTACCTACATACATATTACTCTCCTATATTACAAATTTAAAATCCATACTATAAATTTAAATATGCTTTTGTAGGTAGGTACATGTGTAACTATATAACAAGTCATTGTACCATGAATCAAGGTAATCATACTTACATCGGCTTCAAACCTGCATAGGATAACTAGACTACATACTAAACAGCGTCAATGTTTAGCTACATGAAAGTTGTTAGCTCCAAGATCAAGACAACCCGTTCCAAAGATATAGCTCAAAAGCACTGTTCACCTTGAAATACATAATCTGAAAATACTTTGAAGTGTATCTTTGGAACGGGTTATCCTAAAAACTTGGTTGATACCTTTTTGTAATCTACTCTTGATACTCTCAAAATCAGCATCAAAAGTTTTTATGTAGAAGCCTTATTGCAAAAAATCACTCTTGAAATACGCTTATTTAGAATGATGTATGCGTATTCCTGGAGCAATTTTTTTTATTCAAACTTCTTTGCAAAAAATGTTGATGCTTCCTTTGAAAGTATGAAGTGCTGATTCTAAAAAGATATCGCTCACCTTTATTGGACAACCCGTTGCAAAGATATAGTTGAAAATCTATTCACATTCACCTTGAAATACATAATCTGAAAATACTTTGAAGTGTATCTTTGGAACGGGTTATCCTAAAAACTTGGTTGATACCTTTTTGTAATCTACTCTTGATACTCTCAAAAACAGAATCAAAAGTTTTTATGTAGATGCCTTATTGCAAAAAATCACTCTTGAAATACGCTTATTTAGAATGATGTATGCGTATTCCTGGAGCAATTTTTTTTATTCAAACTTCTTTGCAAAAAATGTTGATGCTTCCTTTGAAAGTATGAAGTGCTGATTCTAAAAAGATATCGCTCACCTTTATTGGACAAACCGTTGCAAAGATATAGTTGAAAATCTATTCACTGTTCACCTTGAAATACATAATCTGAAAATACTTTGAAGTTTTTTTTTGAAAGTTTTTTTTTTACGAACGAAAATTAGGTAAACATTTGCAATGTGTAATTTATTTCGAAATTTTAATTCAATACCTAGCTACATACAAAAAATGTATGAGTATAAATATTTAATGTTTATAACATAAAATTGAGTGTACCTCTATGGAATTTTATAGGCTCTTCCAAAGTTGAATTTATTTCAATTTTAGTCTGATGAAGTTCTATTTATTATTATTTATATGATACTTATCAATCAAGTTCTTTCAAAATCTCTATGCCAGCTCCATTTGTTAGTTTCAAATCTCTTAAATTTACGATGCTATTGGTCTTAGACCGCAGAGTTAAAATAACAATGAGAAGACTTGCTGAAGGGTTTTAACACCAACTGTCCAACTTGCATCTAATCTCTGATATCTTATTTTTCTGAACTAGCGTTCCTTTAAGTTAATAGTTTTGCATTTGGAAACAAAGCGTATTCGAGATTTTGATCAAACTCGTTATAAAAATGACAGAGAATACAGAAAAACGTGTAAGGCGCCAGTTATAGCTTTCATTGAAACTCATCATTGAACACTTTGACTGCCAATTCTGAAGCCCTTAAACAAATAAAACTGGTGTCATTTTGGTACCAAGTTAAAGGTAATAAGATACAGAATTAATTTTTGTCAACAAATATTTTATTTGCTCTACCACTTTCTTGTAAATTCACTTTTAATTTTTATGAGTATAAATATTTAAGTTTATAACATAAAATTGAGTGTACCTCTATGGAATTTTATAGGCTCTTCCAAAGTTGAATTTATTTCAATTTTAGTCTGATGAAGTTCTATTTATTATTATTTATATGATACTTATCAATCAAGTTCTTTCAAAATCTCTATGCCAGCTCCATTTGTTAGTTTCAAATCTCTTAAATTTACGATGCTATTGGTCTTAGACCGCAGAGTTAAAATAACAATGAGAAGACTTGCTGAAGGGTTTTAACACCAACTGTCCAACTTGCATCTAATCTCTGATATCTTATTTTTCTGAACTAGCGTTCCTTTAAGTTAATAGTTTTGCATTTGGAAACAAAGCGTATTCGAGATTTTGATCAAACTCGTTATAAAAATGACAGAGAATACAGAAAAACGTGTAAGGCGCCAGTTATAGCTTTCATTGAAACTCATCATTGAACACTTTGACTGCCAATTCTGAAGCCCTTAAACAAATAAAACTGGTGTCATTTTGGTACCAAGTTAAAGGTAATAAGATACATAATTAATTTTTGTCAACAAATATTTTATTTGCTCTACCACTTTCTTGTAAATTCACTTTTAATTTTTCAATGATGTAAGCTGTTCATTGAAAATGCTTTCCTTCATTGAAAAATCAAAATCGATTTTACAAGAAAGTGGAAGAGCAAATAAAATATTTTTTGACAAAAAATATAATATATCTTATTACCTTTATTTTGGTACCAAAAGGACATCAGTTTTATTTCTTTAAGTGCCTCAGAATTGATACTCAGTGTTCAATGATGAGTTTCAATGAAAGCTATTACTGGCACATTAAAAGGAAATGGACGGGAACACAAAACATTTTATTTAAGTAGGTAATATCAATAAAATTACTCACGTTGAATGTTTGTTAATCTATTAAGGAATAGTTTTAACTAAAATAAACGTTTATTGTATCTTTATTTTTAATTTATTTTTAATTGTTCTTTTGTAGTTATTACGAAATTGGTTTTGAATGTTTTTTTTTCTATTTGGCCGCCTTTCCTTATCTGTCAAAATACTCACCTCGAATTGAGAAAACTGGTCTTTTTTTGTGGTGGAATTTAGACACGTTCGCATTAATATGCTATGGTTTGCTTCTACTTTTTGATTGGATTTTCTTCATTTTGAACATAAAATTAATAAATATTGCTTAATTTGTAAGTCAGAATCAACAAAAAGCTTTTATTAGTATGTTTTATGTTTGATTAAGGCCTTTAAAAATACAATTTAACTAAAAAGCAATTAATTTTTCAATTTTTGAATTTAACGGATTTCCATTTTAAATATATTAGGTCACCATATCTACCAAAATTGGGATTGCGCACTCCTCCGTTTCGATAAGCCTGTGTTGGTGTCTGCTCCATTTAAAATGCACGGGCAACTAACACATGCTTGTCGAAACGGAGGAAATCCTCTCAATTTAGCTTGTAGGGTGAAAGAGAATAAACCCCCGAAGTCGTGCCTCTATATTAGTTTCTCTATGGATAGGGCAGTATAAATTCCCCTTTTGCAACGAAGAAATTCATAGATTTTTGCAGTTTTAGGGAGTACGGGAACGCACCTAATAATTGTTTTGTATTGTATTAAAACAACTATAATCAGCCTTATTTTGAAATTCACTTTCATGGGAAAGTTAGTCGAATTCGAATGATTTTTATGTTGAGTTTGGAATGATTCGAAAGTTAACTTACAACAATCGAAAATTAATTTTTTCGTCAAAATCAAAACTAACCAAATTTTGACTTTCTAATGATTCGAATTAAATGTCAATAAGTTCGAACCACTCTTCCACCATTTTTCAGTGTTTGGCAAATCACCATCGTAGATTAACTCATCCCTAACCCGATTCATTAATAAAAAAATATGCAATAAGTGACACCTAAAAGTATGTAATACACAACAGATGCTCTCAAACCTAAGCGAATGAAATACACGAAATGCGATCTGAATGAGAACTATGGTTTTCGCACAATTTCCATTGCTTTTTAAAAATTACCGATCGCGTTCGTTTTGTTTATTACAGAATCTGGGCCCCGAATTGCTTTGGGTATGCCAACGAACGCAGCCAATATTAAGTAGTAAAATTCGAAGTTTTGAATGAAACAGACAAAACGAAATCATCAATGTTGAATCTGGCATGAAATTAATAAAACCAGAGCGCCTAAACGCGTTAATTTTTAAAAATCAATTGTAAATAAATACATACAAGCAAAATCAATATATCAAAATAACCCAAAACTAATGCCACAAGGGACTTAAGTATGGGCGTCCCTCACACACCTCGTATTTTCACCGCATTTGTGAAATTCTACCACATATAAAATAAATAATGATTGTTTGGTTTTGTATTAAAACAACTATATTAAGTACGAAAATGAAATTTAGTTATTTTCTAAATTTATTGTGTTCAAGTTGTACATAATTGGCAATTTAAATTACATAATTTATTTACACTCTTACACCACTTTTCAGTGTTCGGCTATTCACCATTGGAGTTTAGCTCATCCCTCACCCAATTCATTGGGCCCTATCGGTAATCTCCCAGGGAATTTCGTTTCCCACGGAGTATTTTATTCCCTCGAAATTTTTCCTGTGACCCTGAATCAAACACGGAATAAATTCTCCTCGAACAATTGTATGAAATGACAGCGAAATTCTCTGGGAAAGCGTTTTCCCGATACCAATAAATTCCGAAGGAAACTTTTGAGCATCATTTACGTTCCCAAGATTTTAATTCAATATCAATATTTGAACATGATGAGTGTGTTTCTTTATTTATTCCGGATAAGGAATATAATGAACGGAGAAGACGAAATGTTTATCCAGAATGGAATGAATAAAGAAACAAAAATTATCCGGAATAGAAAAGATGACATCATGAAAGTGTTATGATGATGACAAAAAAACAAAATAAAATATTATTAATTTATTAATTATTGAAAACTCACATTTAATTATTATTTATTTCAATAATATAAATATAAAAAATGTTTTATCATCCATTTTGTTTACTTGTTTTTTTTTTATTATAATCTTACACGCACTCAAGAAAATATGATTACCCTTCATATGTGTTTAACAATAAGATGTGTGGAGCGATGCTCTGAGGCTAGAGCTGGTTGTTGTCTCAGATTTATCTCCAGGGATGGCGGCTGAACTAATGCGGAGAAAATTACCGTGTCTTAGGTTGCCTCTTATAATTCGCATTGTTTTATTTACTCCGTTGTCATATTTTATGGCTATACTAGTTTAACCAATCACATGTTGTTAGTGTTATGCCTGAACAGCATGTAGTCAGTAAGCCAGGACCTCATTTTTATGATAATTTTTAGAATTGGTTTATATTGGAAAATAAGACAGCAGGCATCGAAACTGCGACCACAAAGTTGACAGGCGAGCACACAACCATCGCGCCACGGCCACCCCGTCTTTGGATGTTGTCATTTTTTTTGCTTTCATATGAGAGGGGTTTTCCGAGAATTTTTTTTTTTGCAAAACATATTTGTAATAAATCAATTATTTTTTCTTAAAAATGTACTTAATTATTTTCCTGAATATTCATTTTTCGTGGCAGCTGACGAACGCAGATCCAACGTCCTACTCAGCGCACATCTGAGTGTTGCTCGACAGAATTGCTTTTGCTGTGCCCTGCTTCTGCTGCTGCCATTCAACCCCCAATAAATATTGATGTGCTTTCAGAGTTACCCGTGTCCATTTCTTAACTCGATCGGTTTTTTTTCCTTGGGTTTCTGTTGAGACGCTTTTGATTTGAGAGCTTTAAAAACAGTTTTGGATGATGAGTATTATCGTGTTTTCATTTTTTGCACTTCGTTTAATGTGTGGAAAATACGTTAAATGCGGGAACAAAATTTTACGCCGTTTTCTTTGAAGTGGAGCATTATTTGGGTATATTTTAATTAATGTGAAGTAAAGTATTTATGTATAAGATGTATGTTTAAAAGGTGTATTTAATTTAAAGTTATGTGCAATTTTTATTTTTAACTCGTGTAATTTTAAAGAGGTGTGATTTTTTTAAAATTTGTACAATTAGTTCGAAATGGTTTCGAGGATTTCAAAAGATTTAAGTTCCGAAAAAAAAAATTAAATTGTTTACGCAACAAAAAAATTCATAAACATTTGCAAAATAAGACAGAAGCTGTGAAGCAAGTAGCTGATATTTTTCGAACAGTTAACAGACTTCTTAACGAAAACAGTTCCAAATGCCAAAACTCGCCACCAAAGAAAAACAAATTGATAATGAATAATTTGTTTGCTTGTTATTTTATTTATAAGGGATTAGACCTACTGGGGATACCCTTCAAAAACGCACCTTTTATCTTACCTCATGGTGGTGTGAAAATATAAATGTGTTTTAATTCTTATAAACAAAACGATTAAATAAAAAATCCTATCGAAAAAAGAGCGGTAACCACACATACTATTCTTTCATATTTGGGTCCATTTAAAATACACACTACGAAGACCCTGTGAGAGCTTTGAGTGACAGATTTATGCAATCCACTGTAGCGAGAATGAGAGGCAAACGTCCTATGTTGGCTACACTGCCTATTTTTCTGGAACATAAATTGTTTGTGTGTAGTTATATATGTATGTATATCTAAACAAACTGCCAAATGTTGTTCCTTTCAAGTGAAGTGTATTTATTTATTTTTAAAGAAAATAGGTGATTTTTGTGGGCTTTACTTTAGCTTGAAAATAAAGTCATCACAGCTCACTTCATGTATAACAGTTGTAATTCTAATATAAAATCCGTTTATGACTTCATAGATGAGAGATGTTTCTATGCCGCGAACTATGCGGAATTGTAGAAATTATTTTAATGCTGGGCCCCAGCGGCCCTATAATTAACTGTCGGAGCGGATAATTCTCTGAAATCGTCCGAATCAGAGAATATTTGTTTCGAGGTAATCTTGTCCCCTTTCACGTAGAGAAACCAGTTGCTGGAGATTTTTTTGACGTTTTTCTCTAATTGCCTTGTAGCTGGGAAGATTTTGTTGAGCTAACTGGAATGCAAAGCAAAACGTCAAAAAAATCTCTTCAAAGCGTTGACCGGGGAGATTTTTTTCATTCCTCTTACTTCTTGCCCTTCTCGTCATCAAACTCCCAATTACCGGCAACTCAGTTTCCTTGTGTGAAAGGGGACCTTCCGATCAACTGTGCGGACTGTTTCTCCGAGAAAGTTTGAAGCACGCCGCGCCATCGCGTCTGGGGTATGTGATGTAATACGATGAAGTTCATTTCTTCAGGTTTTTCATTTTTTGTACATGATCCATAAAGAGCGTTCATTACCAATATGGAATGGATATTTATTTATGTATTTTTATTTTAGGTTTGGAGCGACTTGTAGTCCTAGATAAAAAAAAATTCCGGCAAAAATCTCAAACCATGCATTTGATTATAATTTTTTTCCGATGACAATTACCTCGAATACAAATTGATCTTCGACAAAGTATGCTTTGCGGAAAATGCTTCGTTCCGACGGCACACACATCCAAACAAAAAAAAAGTGGGCCAATTTCAAAATGCGCGGCGGATCGCATTGAAAGTGATACTTTAATGTCGACAACTTTTGTGCTTTGGGTTATTCTCAAAAGCGAACATGGGTAAAAATGATATTTAAAATATTTCAAAAATTATAACAGTAATTTCCAGACGAATTGATTTCTTTTCTGTAAGTCCGGTATTACACAGCGTGTGTTTCCCCCTGCGTGAATGAAGTGCGAAAGAGAAAGAAAGAATTGAACACGCGCGGGTAGGATTTTCCTTGCGTGTTTTTCACGTTTCTCTTTCTACTTTTTCGGATTTGTTTCATTTAGTTTTCGCTGTAGATGAATGAACACCAATCCAAATGGCTGACGAATTTAAATGGAGCAAAGAAAAAACTTCTAAGCTTATTTTAAATTACCACAAATGAACAGTATTCCCTACAATCCTTGTCTTTGTCATCCGGAATACCTATATAAATAACTTTGCCTTCCATTTTTCTTTTAAAAATTATATTTTGTTCAATATCTGCACTGGGCAAAGAAGATAAAATGAAAGATGGCTGTCAAATAAACGCGCAGTACTTAAAATGAGAAAAAAGCTTCGTGTAATAAAACGCGCGTTACCGAATAGAAGTTCAAAAGAAAATAACCAAGACTTGCGTAATACCGACTAAGAAATCCTAATTTTCATATTTGATAGGTTTTGTGTTTTAATATTAAATAAGATAAAAAAACATGGATTCCATTAGTGTTTTTCTGCATGGCCAATAAGAATGAATGTATAATATTATTACATATTTTAGAATTTCAAATTAATTTATTAAAATACTTACGTACTTAGATTTGCTAAATTTATTTCGGCTATCGAAAAAGACATTTTTAAATAATATTTGAAGAAATAAAAAACGAGTTTAAGCGAAACAACAATAGCTCTGCGCCTTCTTTATGGAAGTTTGCTGATATTCTTTGATTTTTTACAGAAGGATCATACCAAAAGAGCTTTGGACAAGATTTTCACATTGCCATGACTTAGCCACCATCTCGAAGGTTATGAGTGAAGTGTGGAGTTTTATTCAATATTTACCTACTTTTATTATAAATTACCCACCGCAGAACATTTGGAAAGTCCTTCCGCTTTCCATGAAATGTCGGAATAAAAGCGAATCGCTTTTAGGAATACGAAAATACAAAAGCGCCGCAAAAAGCAATACGCCTTGCTTTTTGTAATTGGCCTACAAGTTTTTTTTTTAAATTATATTGATCCATTTCGGGAATCTACCAGGGAATTTCATTTCCCACGGAATATTTTATTCCCTCGAAATTTTTTCTGCGAACGTGAAACGTTTATGAAATGACAGCAAAATTCCCTGGAAAAGCTTATTCCCGATACCAATAAATTCAGAGGGAAACTTTTGAGCATCATTCACCTTCTCAAGATTTGAAAAAATTCCAGAGAATTTTTTATTCACGATAACCCCCATCATAAATAAAGTTTTCCAACATAAATGTTGACTTCATACAAAAAAAAATATGTTCTTCTGATATTGTTGTACACAACTGCACAAAGTGGTGAATATGTAATTGTGAATAATCTAAATTAATCATCTTGGGAATGAGGCGTTTTTATTGGTTGTTTTATAAGTTGTTTATTTTGGCTACGTGCTTTTTTATTACTTTTTTTTTATGAAACTATGGAATATTAGAAAACAGAAACCATAATCCTATATCAACAACAAGCCGACTTGTGATTCAGGACTAATTGGTGTCTAGTACATGTGTGTGCATACATATATGAGTATAAACTAATTAGAAACATAAATTTTTATATTAAACTAATCCTTATGCTGCTATTACTGTAGAGTAAATGAGTTTCTCACAATTTACATTAATTTATCAATATATATATATTTAGTAATCATAATGAGAGAAAATAAAGATTATCGAGTACTTTTTGCTTCGTATTTTAATTTGTTCAATGTTATTATGTTATTATCTTTTCTCTTTGTCGGCGAAAATCTCATTTAGTTGTTTGTTGGCAAAATAAATTATTAGTTTAATTATAACAAAAAATAATTATAAACAATTATATTTAAATTAATATTAGACACGACAAAAAAACAAAAAAAAAGAAGAACTTTTTTTCGATTTGTAAACTTAAGTGGGAAACAAATTTTAGAGAAAGTTAAAACAAACTACTTTAACTTCCTTGGCCATTGATAAGTTCATCACATATTTTAACAAGTTCCTCGTTTTCTCGAGTTTTTTGTTGTAATTGCTCGGTCATGGAGGCTCTCGAAATTTCTTCTTTTTTTAGAAGAGCTTTCAGTTTTGTAATTTCCATTGAGTGATTCTTTGTTAAGGATTCGAGTTTTTTATTCGCACTGAAATATGATTAGAATATTAGATTATTTTGGTCGATTTTAACTATATAACAGATATGTATGTAAATAGACATGTCTAACTTACATTTCCAATTGCTGCATGGCATGGTTTTTCATTTTTTCGTACCGCTGCTCCTGTAATCTAAGGTTTTCCAGGTTCTGTCGTTTTTCAGCTAGTAATGCTTCTTCACTACTTTTAAGCTGAGCTGTCATTTCCTTGCTCTTTTCATATTTACTGTGGAGTAAAATGCATTGATTAGAAAATTCAATGAAACTCTGAAGGTGCATGTATACTAAAATATATATGTATTATTAAAAACAATTTCCTGCTGATGGTTTTTAAAATTGATAGAAATAAACATAAAAATTTCTAGCACTGCCAATGAAAACTTAAATGTAAGCAGAGAAGTGCGTGTTACAAGTTCCCAAAGTGAACTTGCCTGCGGCCAACGAAGTACACACGTCCTCTTTTACACCCTAAACTAATAGTTCATCCATTGGTATAGCTTGAACCAATTCACTTGGTCATTCTTCTACGCATCTCTCTTCAAATTTCTCTGGTCATCTCATTATTTTGAAAGATACACACAATCACCAGGGATGGACTTTATTTACATGAAGTATGATCGTGGTTTATTGTGCGGTTTTCAAAAAAGTATTTCATTTCTGGCATTGTACTCATAAAACTTTTGCGCACCATTTTTGTTTTCTTGAATTCTCTCTGCGCAACCGACCGTTGGCCAAATGATTTGTTTCAGGCTATAACACAAGCACTATTCCCTCGCCCTGCCTGGTTTCTTCGGCCAAATCAAGTAACAACAAAAAGCGTATGTTGAATATAAGGTCTGATCTAGATTTTTTTTTGACAGAAATTGGCAGCTTATAAAATTTTGAAGAGTGGGGATGAAATTCTCTCATTAAGAAATAAAGTCAGGAAAAGTCTGGAACAGCTTGAATGCAATTTCTGCCAGTTTTTAAACGTTTTATTTTTGTTTGCTTAAAATTCACATTTTCTCTTTTCAAACTAATTATTTTGTATTTTAGTGTTTCTAAATTAATTTATTTGTTCAACAAATATTCTTCCACAACAACTACGAAACGTTTTTTGTAAATTTTCTGCCCATAAGTTGCTGCCTACAAAAATGTATTGGGCAGAAATTGGCAAGAAAATGTCAGGAAGGGGAAATATTTTGATCTCTCAAAGAGCGCTCTCTTCTGCCTAATGGCCTTTTCGATTGGCCGTCCGGAACACGTTCCGCCAATAAAACAGACGTAAACAATTTGACTGATTCTGAATTATATGTATCACTGTATTTGTGAAAATTTAATTAATAGAAAATCACATCGGCTAAAAAGAATTTCCAAAACACAATTTAGATACACATTTCCTGTATCAATAATAATTATAACTTGCTTCTTTTTATGTTATTTTACCAGAAAATGAGTTTAAATTCAATAAACACAACGAAATTAAACAACAAATCAAGCCGATTATTTTGACATTTTAATTGTGTAAGTGTATTAGTGATTCTGTTTTCGATTCTGAAATGAAATCCAGGTCAGAACAGTTCTGGACGGCCAATCGAAAAGGCCATAAAACTACAAAATTTGTGTATTCCCCTACTTTGTGCCCAAAAATGTGAAGACTGTCATTCTTGCAATAGTGGGGGTTAATAGGTTCGTTCTTTGAACTTTACCCAGGGTCGAACTAGGTTTTTTTGACAACCCCAAGTTGTCAAAAAAACCTGGGTTTTTCGGTTCTCAAAAAACACCCGAGGGCGTTGTAGAAAAGCAAGTTATGTCATTTAATACATCAAAACTTGAGATATGTTAAATTTTGCATTTTAATACATTTTGTTTGGCCCTATGCACAATCCACAACTTCAAAGGTCTCCATTTAGCATGTCTGTGTCTGAAAATTAATTAGAGTATTCTTTTATTTCCATTTTAAAAATAACAAATCAAATCAGATCTCAAGTGACTTTGACGATTATTCATTTACCTTAACTTGCCCCAGCTAAAAAACTAGATCTACTTCAGGGCGAGTTGAGGGCCGACAATAGGCTTAAAAAACACAGAATTTGTTTATCAGGGTGACTTCAGGTTTAAAAAAAAAACGCCTTAGGGCTACCCTAGGGCGACTTCAATGCTCAACGAACAAACCTAATATCTCTCAGAAAGCAACAAAGTTCCACAAAAGTATGGGAATGCATTGAACATTTTTTAAACGTCAAAATAACAGTTCATTTTTGAAAATATTTATTAAATATTTACGTAAAATTATTATTTTAAATAAGCAACTTGCTCACAAATATTAATTTATTGCACGAACAAGGCCGACCAGACGATAAATTTGATTATTTCCAACTTTTGTAATCATACACATGGCAACTGACAGCTTACGTATTTTTTTGTGCTTTTTTCTTTGATTTACAGTCTGTCAAAATTTTCTCCAAACACATTTCTTGGACTAAAATTCGCAGCATGGAAAATTGGTGCCAATTTGTGCCATTTGGGAGACTGTGGACGTTTTTTCTGTCAAACATCAAATGGAAACTATTTTGTTATTAATATATTGTGAAATTGTGCCAGTCTCTGCTAAAAAATTAGACTAAAAAATAAACAAATAACAGACGAAGAAGTTAATAATTTAAATTTTATAAATTTAGTGGAGTTTTGTATTGCTTTGCCTTCATCTTCCTCATCATCTGATGATGAAGATATGTTTTTTCAGAAATGTGTGTGTCAGTCATTCAGCATTCGACGCGTTCGGTGCAATGCCGATAGGCTAGCCAAGATACCTTAGTAGCGGGTTTGTTTTCGAGCGATCCAGGTAGCTTTCTCTGTTAAGTCAGTTGTATTGCATACAAATCTGAAGTTTTGGATCAGCTGTTCCTGAAATTAATAATAATTTTTGGGTAGCTAGAGATTTGTGTTTGATAACATAATGTTTAGTTCATCATCTGGTTTTTCTTAAGCGTTACAACAACAGAAAGCAATCCGGATTGCTTAAGGTATGCCACCGAACGCGGCCAATACTACAATTAAATTTGTTGCATTTAAAAGATATTAGGTCTTACAGGCATATAGTTAAAATTATTATTATTATTATAACTCGCAGTGCTACAAGTCAAACTGCGAAAAAATGTTTAGAAAATTAGACCGCACGTTGAAGATTTACGAAAGAATCAAAACCGGTCCAATGATTTAATTGACAGGTGATTTTTGCCAAACATTCCCAGTAATACCAGCCGGACGAAGAAATTAGAAACTAGAGCGTTTTTAAAGTCGTCCATTGTATGGAAATACGTTAAAACGCTCAAATTGAGTATGAACATGAGACTAGAATTGCAGAACGACCAATTAGGAGAAGTTTTTTTTCCAAACAATTGCTCGATATTTGTAATGATACCTATTGACATGCGTCGGCGTGTGTCGTCTGGATACAATAATACCAAATTTTGTCACTTAACTGAATCAAAGACCGTATAGGTAATAATTATGTTGCATAATATTAACCAGCCACGTTTTTGGAATGGCACTCGCCTTGTGTTAATGAACAAACATGAACAACATCGAAAACGAAATTTTAAAAGGGAAATGCAAAGGTGAAGCGTTTTGATTCCACAGATTACTCTGATTCTGGCGACATAGCATTGGACTTTCCAGGGCAGCTGGAATTTGCAATATCGATAAACAAACCCCTAGTCTTATAGTCTAGATAGTCTTCGAGTGTTTGCGGCGTCAATGTTAAATATTCATGTTTTTCTCATGTCCGGTTTTATATTCCCGTGTCGGAATGTCTAAGATTGATGTTTGAACTGTCATTTGAAGTGCATAAGGAAAAGTTGTTGTGCGATTTTAAAAACTAAATTAAAACATATTGAAGTTTGAAATATTAATTATTTGTTCATTAAACACTGCGTCTTTAACTTCTGTTTATCATATAATTATTAAATTTTGAGTACAAGAACTGCTGTACCTATGCTTTATGAACAAAAGAAAAGTGGCAGATACATCACATTCCCCAGAGTACACATACACAGTACGAATAACACGCCCTGCAGAATTAACAGATATGACAGTAGGGAAGTTTGTCCGTATTAGAGCTTAAAGAGCTGATCAAGGATTCGATAAAAGATCTATTGACAAAGGATGATCTGGCAGCCATTGATATTGATGTACAAGGCTTTCGATTACAAAACGAACAACTGTGCTCACAAGGCTCAGCAATAGATAAGTTCTGTGATTACCTCGAAAGGCAAGTAGAATGACTTGCTAGAAAATATAATGAATGTTGTCTGGTAATGCATATGCCTAGAACCGCATCCTCCACAAATGCTTCAAATGAAGCTCAACAAACGTGTGTAAACATTTTTAAAATAAATTCGACTGAAAGATAGCCGATAAAAAAGTGGAAGTAATCCCAACAAATAATGAACACAAATCTTTGGGGTCTCTTGAGTTGGAAAATTTTAAGCGAGGCAAATTTTAAAAATGCAAGGCATCATAGTACAAGCAGCTTTTGCCCGTAGTCGTCGGCAAATCATTATGAATTTAAGACACAAACTTATGGGGTTTTCGCTTGGTAACAAAAATAAATTTCTTTTTCATTTAGATCTGTCAAAAAACTGATTTTGATAATTTTTGCCTCCGATTGTCGAAAAAAATTGATTTATTTTTTGACTTTAAATCTATTTTGCAGATCTGAATTTTTCGGCAAATCTACCCCTACTATGCATCATAATTGACAGCCATCAGCTTGACAAGTTCTTGTTTGACAATAATTAGTTTCGGTTCCAAGAAAGAACTAAAATAGTTTCGAGCTCAAATGGAAGCAGTTTTAAGTGAATTAATTAATTCGTCCTGCTCTTCTTCGGACTACTTACAAATTTGAAATTAAAAACAACGTCCGAGTCAATATTTGCCAGTTGATACCGTTAACTGGTTCGCAGACAGAAATATACACCAATACTATAGCAAATACAAATCAATCTGAAAACGTATTCGATTCATTACGAAAAAAATCAATTAATAGATCAAAATATAAAAAAAATCAAGTCAAAAGTTACAATCTACGTAAAAAACGAAAGAAGTGAAATTAGGGAGCACTAGTTTATTATACATTATATATTATAAAAATATGTGTTATTTATTTTTGTTGCTTAATAAATCATATTAATAAGCAAAGGTAGGGACGCTCTTCCACTTTAATTAAGAGTTAAAGCTAGCTTATTCGTGCGAAACTGCCAGATCAAAGATATTTAATTAAAAGATATTTAAGTGGCTTGTGTCAGCTGCTGTTAAATTGCCTTAAAAATTAGCTAACTAAAACTTGAGCAGCGCCTCCTACTAAAGCTCTAAGATTGGAATAGCAACAAGCATTTAAAGAGCACTTTCGTGCATATCTTTTATTTAGCAATAAATAAGCACTAATTAGCAACACTTAAGTGTATGTTATCGATAGATCACTTATAAGACTTGTAAGTCATAAGCTGTCGAGTTCGATTGTGAAAATTATTAAGATTTTTTCTAAATCTTAATTTTGTTATACTAACTATTGGAAATTATCAGATTTAATTTCATCTGGGGAAAAGGGTGATATTTTACAGCTTTTCTGCGAAATTGGGCAAGAAATACATTCTAAATATTTCAAAATATAGTTTATTGTCTAGTCGGAAAATGTCAAATTTTTTTTATGGATGTCGTAGATAATGAACTTGACCCTAAAATTTGTGTCAAACCAGATTTTTACGATCTTACGTCATTTTGAATTTAGAGTCGCGTTGACCGTTGACCAATCAGTGAATATAAAAGTGGACATAATCGTCTTTTCTCCAGTTTTTACTCGACTATTTACCCAAATTATGAGATTCTAAAAGGGGATTTCTGTCCATATTTTATATACCTCATTTTTGAGCCGCATGTAAACAAGCTTAAAAATACTTATTAGTTAAATAATAAATGCGATCATTTTTGCAAGGAAACAGAATGCGAACATACCCTTTTATTGACACAATATGTGATTTATTGAAAAAAAACGTCAAACCCATAAAATAATCTAAAAATGAACATTTTGGAACACATAGATGTGGAAAATTCAACTTTTTTTTTTTTTTTTACTGATTTATATATATTCCATTATATTTGCATATCTAATTCAAGTTTTAGTATTATTAAATGCCTTTAATCTAAAGAAATAAATACAAATCAATTGTTGATTTTTTGCATTTAGTTATAGACACAAGATCGGTAATAACAATTTAAAAATATAAAAAATCAGGCTACTGCGGATCGTTCTTTTAGAAAATCCTGCTTTGCTGCCGATAGATTTACCAAAAGAACACGGCTAATGTCTACGGACTCAAAGTTCAATTATTATTTCCCCATTTTTTTTTAAATTATTTAAACAAATTCGATATCATTATTTAAATTGAAACATTCATAGAGGAATGAAAGGAATTCGATTTTAGCAAATAATTTAACGGATTTATATTTAAACGGATAGCAGCAAAAAGAGTGCAAAATTTTGGAAGATCCTGTGGACACCTTGCTAGAATACGTGAAACTGGAAATACTCTTGTATTGGAACTAGTATTGCATGGAGTTCATTATATACCCCATCTTCTTGAACTGCAATAACTGGTCAAACGAATATGATGAATTATACGAAATATTAAATTATTCACAGTCAGATAATGTTATTTCAAAAAGCGATCCAAATGGCTATTTAACGTTTATGGGTGGTCAAGGTAGATCAACAATTGATTATGCTTTTATAAAAGGCGAATGGTTGAAATATGTATACATGAACAAGAAAAACGAGTACTTATAATGATCTAGCTTTAAAACTGGAAAATAACAAAGACGTTAAATCATTCTGAAGCATACTGAATACTATTGTTGGATTGAAAAATAATTCTAGCGGTTCGTTTTGAAAATCTCCTTAACGAGATGTTGGAAATCTTCTTTTATATAAATTTGCTTTACCCTACGTTGCGAACTTATATAGAAATCGACTGCCCAATTAACTAATGCGAACTAGTTAAGGCCTTAAAACAAATGAAATATGGTAAAGCTACAGGAACAGATGGTATATGTTCAGAATTTTATAAGTATTCTTCAAATGCATTTCTGGCTATTTAACATGGCTTTATATTAGAATATTGAATACTCGAAAGCTCTCAGCTTCCAGAATATTTCAAGAAAGCCATTATACTCGTATTTCCGATATTCAAAAAAGGTGATATCTCTTTGCCGGTAATTTACAGAGGAATCTCCTTACTGAACACTCTAGTAGAAAAGTATTTGCTCAAATAATATACGCCAGGGTTCTTAATTGGATTGAATTAAATGGTAGATGAAACGTTTTTCAAACAGGTTTTGGTGCAAGATATTTAACATAGGATCAAATTTTTGTTCTGCAGAATACCGCGCGATACTCTGTTGAAAAAAAGAAAAAATTATACTGCCTGTCCGTAGATTTTAAGGCGGCATTTGACAAAATAAACAGGAACAGTCTTGTATACAAATTATCACTAATGGGTTTGCAGATTAAATTCACAAGGATGTACATGGAACTTCTTACTGGAACTTCTGCAACCGTGGATGAAAATACAGAAGGCTCAACGTTTTTCAACGTGTCGACAGGAGTTCCTCAGGGATGCGCCATAATACATAAGCACATAAAAACAAAATAAGTTACAAACACATCTGTAAAATATAAATTTGTAATGCTACCATCAATGCGTGTCTAGGTTACAGAAGTGAAGTATTCGCATGTTCCTATGTGAAATTGTTTGAAAAGCTGCAACAACGCCAACATAATATGCTATTCATGTGGAAACTGGACAAACAACGACAACAAATGATATTCATGTGGAAACTTTGCATTTATTTGAAAAATCTTAAATCGAACATAGACTACATCATAAAAACAATGAAGAGGAATAGTTCTTGCTTGCAAAAACTAACTTTGCTATTTCTATTGAGGACATCTTCGGGAGTTTTCAAGGACTGGAAGAAATTAACTAGGGTCCACAATTTTGAATTCAGGCTATCAAAAATGTAGAAGATTGGAGGGTACTTTTTCATATCTATTAGCAAAAGTCGATGAACACTTATATCAGTAGAATTTAAATTTGGCTGCCTTTTCTATAACTATTTTATGAATAAGATGAGTATCGATAAAATGTTTAGTTATTTATTTATACAGACTAACATAGTAATCTTAAATGGCTAAGTTGGTACTAAGTTTAGAGAGCACAGGCTGCAATGGCTTTCGGCTCGCTATCGATAAAATTTTTAGTTATTTATTTATACAGACTAACATAGTAATCTTAAATTGCTAAGTTAGTACTCAGTTTAGAGAGCACAGGCTGCAATGGCTTTCGGCTCGCTGTTATAAAAAATAATATATTAAACAAAAAATATATATTTCAAAATTAAGATGTGTTATTGTTTTTTTGATAGTATCTAAATTTTGAATATTGATACTTTTAAGGATTTCGTAAATGTTGTAATGATTGTTGGGTAGAGAACGGTTGATGTGGTCTAAGAGGTGTTTGATATCTATTGTTTCTGAGCAACTAGAACTTGTTGAAGGAGTTTCTCTTGTTAGAAGGTGCTGATGAGTTGTTAGAGTATGGCCTAAACGTAGACGAACAAAACTGGTGATGGATGATTTCTCTGTTTGAGTTGGATAAATAGTAGGTATTTTATTGTTGTTTATTCTTGAGTAGTGGTGATTATATGACATCCAGTTATTCATCTGGCAGGTTTTGACTTGTAATTTTACTGTTCGTAAAAGATCTTTCTCACTATATGTGTTAAACAAGAGCGTAGGAGTTTTGCTAGCAGAATTGGCAGCTTCATCAGCGACTCATTTCCCTTTATGCCTATGTGCCTATGCCACATAATTTTGATTTTTGTTTTTGTTTTTATTAAAATATCCCTAAGCATTATTACTGCTGGGGTGTTATTGTTAAGGTTCATAATGGCGTGGATAACTGACAGACTGTCAGTGCATATAACCCAAAGTCCTTTTATATAAGAGGCGCATTTTAAAGCTTCATAAACCGCTAGAGCCTCAGCGGAAAAAACTGATGCACACTCAGGCAGAAGACCCTGTCTGAGTAATACACCATTGTCTGTTGTTACCGCAAAGCTTGTATGATGTTTAGCTTTTGACCCGTCACAAAATATGAACTTCCACTTTTTGGTTTTGAGATCATTCTCGATAGTATTGAACATTGTCCGGTATATATTATGTGGTGTATGATCCTTTGGGTAATTCGACAGCGACAGCTCAAAACTTTGAGAAAAGCTTTCTTGATCTGGAATTGCCTATACAATTTTACTAATCAAGCTCTTCTGAATTCGCGTAATTTTCAAACTTAATCGATAAGGGTCGCTCGGCGTGAACAAAACCTCAATCGCAATGAGTGAATTAAGTCCCACTTATGCTGAAGTGTTTTCTTTTTGCTCAAATTGCATACATATGTACCTATTTAAATAAATTTTACAATACTATGTAATTCAATTCTACAATAAAGTTGTTCGAATTCGCAAAATTTCAATTTGCCAATTCTTTATTAAAGCACTTTTAAAAATGAAAAGAACATAGTTAATTGGAGATTAAGTGGCGAAGTGTCGAATACGCGAACAGTGGATGCTACTTTCCAATACATTATCACTTAAAAATAGCATTGAAAACAACTTTCGAATAGATGCGAAAGTAGAACGAAGTTACAGAGTAGGACCCCTGATACACTTTCATTTGCACCACTTTCTTTCTTATAACTCATTGTAACACTCACTCTGGCAGACAGCATATATAGCCATGTCATATTTATTGTTATGTATTCATTTATATTCAATAAAAACTAAGTCTAAATCTAATCTAAATCTACAGCCTAATTCCATTTAAAAAATATGAATTGTAATGCAATGTAATAGATTGATTTGAAACGAAGAAACGACATCAGTTATAACACTCCTGAGTTTGATACAGAAGTACCCATTAGGGCATAGAATTTCTCATGTGAAGGTGGCTGTTGCGTCTCCACAGGCAAATGGACAAGTGGAACGTGTAAGCTGAGTCACGCCAATTTGTCCAGGTCAATTGGAATATGGTCTGAATAACACTGGACATTCCACTACTAAACAGACTCCGAGCAAATTACTGTTTGGAATTGATCAAAGAGGTAAATTGGTCAATGAGTTGACTAAGTATCTTGAATAAAAATGCGACGATGCTTCAAAACGCGATCTGGAAGAGATAAGGTCGTCTGCCTCGGATGCTATTAGTAAATCACCGGAGTAAACCTGAATTACTATCTTGAACAAAGTAGACCCGCGAAGACTTACTCCGAAGGCGATTTTGTTGAAGACGAAATGTAGATACGGTAGTCCGGGCCAACAAGAAATTTATACCGAAATACCATGATCCGTATTTTTGCCATAAGGTTTTGCCGCATGACCGGTATGTCATAAGGAATATAGAGAATTGGCAACTCACTCAATGATGGAGACGTTGAGGCTTTGCGGCTCAGGAAATGGGCAACAGAGAGTAGCGCACTGAATGATCCGAAGTAGCCTGGTGTGTGCAACACTTGTTAGAATGTAAGTAATCATAATTATAGAATTAGTTAGTTCAATCGAGGTCGATTTTAGTGTCAGATCGGCCGAGTTGTAATGCAATGTAATAGATTTATTGTTAATCGAAGAAACGACACATGTAGAAGCTCGATTAGGCACACTATTAGACTGCTTTCACACAAGGAAATTGAGTTGCCGGCAACTGGGCGTTTTGACGGCGAGAAGGGCAAAAAGTAAGGGGAATTCCCCATCAAAACACCCAGTTGCCGGCAACTCAGTTTCCTTGCATGAAAGCAGTCTTACTTTGGATGAATTTTGTAAGAGTAGAAGAGATAGCCAATGATATCGCTCGTTCTATCATCCAATTAGATTGATTGGTTTTTGGAAAGGCCAACTGGCTAGTTAAGAACAGAAGTGATCCAAGTAACATTTTTTGAAAAACTGAGCTAAGTATGTTATTAATTCAACTAATGTAAGAGATCCAAGTGCTATCGAACATTTCTTCTATTAAACTCCGCTTTTTGACATTTCCGTATTGCGTTAAATATAGGTATAAATTATTAGTGCAGATGTGATCTAAGTTACTTGAATGTTACTCGGATAATTTCTCTGTTGATTAAAAGTAAGCTGAGAATTAATCCAAGTCGGTTGTTGTCACTTGATAATTTTTTATTTAAGAAAAAAGTTACTGCTAAGGTAATTTAAAGCTACACAAGTCACTTAGATCAATATTATATTCCACACCTGAATAAAAGGAGCAATGCGGCAGAAAATGGGAAGGATGTGATACCAAACGAAGAGGGGGATAAAAGTGACTAATTATGATATTGTTATTTTTATTAATAAAGATATTTTCCTATAAAACCTCGCTTTCTTCATTTCTGTTCCAATGTGTATAATTTTTTATTAAAATCAGAAGTGATCCAAGTTCATAATAGTGTCAAAAACTTCGTCAATATTGAATGTGCCAAAAAAAATATTTTAGGAAAGACTAAGTTACAATTATAACTATCATAAACAAAATAATTAGTAATAAACACATTATCCACATTTGTGATAGTAAAGCAAACGCATTTGGCTCATTATCTCAATAATCACAAAATGCTATTTGGATCAATTCTGTTCTTAACTTGCCAACTGATCATTGTAAAAAAATTCAAATTCACTAAGAATAAGACAACTTAACTGAAAAGACCGAACAAATATAAGAAATAATGGCGCAAAATTTTAAACAACCTGATATTAAGTTATTAGCATGATACCACTTACCAATTTGCTAATATTAAAACACTTTACTAAAATATTCCTAATATTAAACACTTTTTAATTAGTACTATACTATACCTAATTTATGGATAAACTGCAGCTGAACGCGCCCATTAGAGAGAAAAACAACCGAACATAAATTATTGACGTTTATAAATGTGGTAAAGATAAAATAGCCATTTGGTGAGTTTAACTTCAGTAAAATGTTATCTTCTTAACATTTTACTGAAGTTAAAATCACTAAATGGCGATACTAAACTCATTTAAAATTAGCAAAGTCCTCTTTTTAACCTAGTACCATACTAAAAATAATTTAACATATTACTAAATCGACTAAAATTTTGCGCCAATAAATTTAAAAATAATAAGTGATTTTTTTGTTGTATTTACAGAATAGTGTTAGCATTTTATTTATAAAGCGCGTCGACAATAATGTCGTTTTGAAAATTTTAAAAAGGAGTGACTCCTAGCGATATAATATTTACAACTTTTTTCAAAATTGAGAAGGAGTAACGTTTCTGAGTTAATTCTTTACTTGAAATTTTATTTGTAGTATTCTTTTCAAGTCGTGATGATGTAAATTTTCTTTCATGCAGGATATACACAGTAGAAAACATAACATCTAATAATAATTATGAGTCTCGTTTCTTTAACAAAAAAATAGTCTCTTTAATATGGTAAAAAAACATATTTGTCAAAATGAAATCATCAATCGATTCAACCCCAAACCCAATTAGCTAATTAAAGACTAAATTAGTTAATTATGTATATAATAAAGATACTTACACATGCAAATCAGAGAAAGTTGTTTCTAAAGATGTTAAATGATGATAATTAGAATCTCGATCGGCTTTAACTTCTGTTAATTGTTTCTCATAATTCTGTGACAGATGTTCTTTTTCTGATATAAGTTCAGCGATTGCTTTTTCGTACGCCTCAATGACACCACTATACAAAATTAATGAAAAAAGCAAGTTAGTGTCAAATAAATGCTTGAATGAAATTTTAGAAAGTGAACTAACTTCATTTTGGTAATTGCTTTATCTTTTTCTGTTATCCTTTTGATTAATGCCTCCTCTCGTTGCTCGGCTTCCTTAAGTTTCTTTTCTATATCTTCTGTTTTGAGACTTTATGCAAATATAAGAAGAATTGAAAAATGTTATAGTGTTAGTAAAAAGAAGAACAAATGACTCACACTTCATTTTTGATTTTCTTCTCTAGTTCATCCATTTTAAAATTTTGTTTTTTATCAGTTTGTGTGCTGAAATAAGGAAATAATTAATGAAATGTTATTTACAAATATTTTTGTGATGATTACTCAATTTCTTCGATGGATTTGGTATCGTTTTCAATTTTCATGTCCTGCATCACGTCGACACTCATTTTGACATTCTTCTGAAATAATTGATAAATAAATTTAATTGATAAATAAATTACAATTTTTTTTATCAAATGATTGATTTTCTGGAACATAACAAGAGAACACATACACTAAGAAAGCACAACAAAGTTAGTTTCTCATTTATATTTCTGAGTTCTCATGTAAACATACCCTTATAAATTTAAGCAAGACTACACTGCAAGATTTTTACCACAAAGAAGGAATGTTTGTAAGGACTTACAAAATAAAATTACCAATTGTAGTTTTCAGCTAATTGAAAAATAATTGACTTCAGTTTAAAGTGTTCAATGTAAACATATGACAACGAAATATTAAGCATGAGTATTCACTTAATATAAATTACCCCTGAAATTTCGAGAGTTTGAAGGATTTGTCAGCCTGGCCAGCAGAAGAATTATTGCAGAAAAAAAAATTCATCGCATTGGTTAAAAATTAAATCAGGATTTTAAGAAGTTTTTTAGGTAAAGAAAACTGGAAAAGCTGAATTTTGTGTCTTTATTGCTTGGAAGATTTAAGATAGTGGCTGTAACATGGTACTTTAGTTCAGTTTAGTTTAATTATCTTTGCAAAGAGTTGTTTTGAAAAGAAAAAGATTTCTTAACAGATTTTTTAAATTAAGTTCCAAGAAATTTTTCTTGATAAAGAAAACTTTCATAAATTAAATAATCATTGCAAGGTAAAAGAAGAGTTGGCGTTGTCTGAGAACTAGAATACATTTACAAAAAGGGGGCATATGTGTAATAACGGTAGCATTTGGGTGAAGATGTTTATGTATTTTGAAAATTATTAAAAGCAAAGCCACTCTTCATAAAGCATAATCTTTTTTTTAATTTCTAAGCTTAATTAAAGCTTAGAGCATGGTAAAGCGTGTTTGTTTAATGACAATTTAAACAATGTCCAAATAAAACGCAACTTTATGTTTAGTTGTCTACAAACCTTCCCAAAACAACAAAACAAACAGCATGGAAATCGGCTTACCCGTTCTTGAGAAACTTGCGCACAGTTCTGAAAACAGAATAGAATACTTTTGCTAAAATTACGAAAATGCAACTTTTTGATTGCAAATATGTATGTATGTACATCAATATGCATGTTTTTATCAAAGCTCAATTATGAAGGAACAATTATTTAGTTTATCAACTATTTTTTTTAAAAACCATTTCGATATTTAAAAAAATTGATAAATTCTTGAAGACATTCTTACGCAAATTGCGCCCTAAATCTTTTCTTCTGAAAAATAAATAAATATGTATAAATAATTAATTTTTTTTGTATTTTTCCTCTCAATTTCTGCAGGGATAAAAGGAATATATGATCGTAAGAAAATCGAACGAGGTAACATCCAAACAAAAAGATGAAAACTGGGGCCAATTCCGCAAGATTATACGATTCTTCGTGAAAAAAAAATATGGGTGAATAAAAATGTCTATCTCGTTACACGTTATCTGTCAAACAAATTCAATATCAGCCTTGCGGAATTACAAATATGTACATATGTACATATGAGAAGAACAGATTTTGTACAAGAAAATAACTTACAGATTAATTTAAGTTGATAGAATTTCTGAGAAACTGGTGTATGTTTATAATCGGCCTTATCGGGAAAAAAAATAATAATGGGGAAATTGACGACATTTCCCTAGAAAAAATCCCTTTCATTTATAATAGCATATCTTCAATATAAGGTCACCTTTTAATTTAAAGGTACCTATGTATGTAGTTTAAAAAAGAACTCATTTCCATTGTAACACAGATGTTTTATTGATGGACCCACAATTCTTATATGCGTCCAATCAATGAAACCTAAAAACTTCTCTTTTTCATATATTGGTATTTGAATACAGGTTTGTTGACACGACTTGTGTATGTCAATTCGTTTTTAAGTTATAGCGTACCAAAGTTTAATTTGAGCGTCTCTGAGGTTTTGAAATAATGATCATCTATATTGCTTTAAGATTTTAAGAACATTAAGATTAAGAGTTGGACGTGGATCCGCGTGTGAAAAATGATTTTTCATTGAAACAGAAATAACAATTTTAAATAATTACAAACATCTTGGAGTATTAATATTTCTCAGAACGAGTATCTCAATAATAGACAGTGAAAGCTGCTTAGGAATAAATCAGTTTTACATTTAATAAAACATCAAATTAACGGTGCTGCTACGGGTTCCATCATGTTTACTGTTTACCAATGTGTGGGGATACTGCATTCACATGCAGGTTACAACTTTATTATTACTAAAAGATACTTTCTCCTATCACAATATACACCTTGTCTTAATATAGATATGTTATTTTAAATGCTACATAGATTTTTCATTATCACTTCTTTAAACCTGACACTTTATATGTTTTTGTCATATACCAGCATATAATTTTTATAAAATCTGTATTTTATGAAATAAAACTATATCTATTTTCACCTATCTTAATCAAGGAGATTCAGTTTTTATTC
Organism: Philhelius pedissequus; assembly: GCA_910595825.1. Lineage (NCBI taxonomy): Eukaryota > Metazoa > Arthropoda > Insecta > Diptera > Syrphidae > Philhelius > Philhelius pedissequus. Next base: position 167,267,983 of record OU343161.1, read on the forward strand.
TGTGAATACTTCAAATGAGAAACTTGGTAATTTTGCTATATTCAATTTGATAGAAGCGATGCTTTAGACAAACTTAAATATTACGGTTCAGAATAAAATTCAAAATATTGATTATTATTTTTATAGTACGGAAGGAAGATGTCTGTCTTTCATGGCAACATACATTATCCCTTTATCACTTTTTTATGTAAATCCTAATATACAACATGTTAAATTCATTTTAAAGAAAATAAAAAAAACTCTTGTTATTTAAATAAGATCCACAATTTGATTTTAGTTTAAAATATACGACGCGTTTCGTCCGATTAAGACATTATCAGGGGACTGACATTACTTGTACAATAAAAACTTAAGATAGAAAAGTTAACAAAAAATATCTTATCTTTTAAACAAAATATTGACATTAAGCTAAAAATTTTGTGTATAAAATTATATTTTAATATTTAGGAGAGGGATATTATTTGTTAAATCAATGTGGTTATTACGTATGCAGTTTCCAAGTGTCATATGTTTGTTTTTTATCTGATTGTGAAGGTGTCTACATCGGAAACACCTGACGAAACTTGGAGAAAAGATTCAGCGAACATATACTGGGAGGTTCTTATCTCGATCATTCTTCTGGACTTTCACAACATCTTCGAAGTTGTGGCCACGTTTGATCTTTGGATAATGTTGAACTTCTTCATAGTTTAAATTCTGTGCGATTGTTAGATACATTTGAAATTTTTGAAATTAATAAACATAAGATACTTGGAAAATGTCTACTTAATAACTGTCTGCTAAATCTTAAAATATAATTTTATATAATTTTTTTTAGTTTAATGTCAATATTTTATTTAAAAAAAATTAATTTTCCTTACTGTATATTATTTGTTTACTTTTCTATCTGGAGCTTTTATTGTATAAGTAATGTCAGTCCTCTGATAATGTCTTAATCGGACGAAACGCATCGGACAATATTTTAAATTAAAATATTATATTTTTAATAAAAATCAAATTGTGCATCTTATTTAAATAACAAGTTTTTTTTACTTTCATTAAAATGATACCAAAGTTCCACCAAGTGCCAACCCACGACTATGTCGAGTCTATCAAAAATGATAATACCATTTTATGATCTCATGTTTTTTTTTAAACTTCTAATCATATCAGAATTTTATATAGCTATTTGTTAATAAAATCTGATGGCGAACATTATTATTTATGTATCTATTAGCCCTATTGTTTACACTATGTAACTACTACGAAAAGAAATGAAATAGTGGCACAAATGCTGTTTTCCAGTTTTAACATAATCAGCAGACACATTTATCCTAGGCAGGAACTAATCAATAACATATGTCTTCTCATAGCAAACACATTTTATGTTATGTCTAGTGTTATCAATAACCAATATCTTTATATATAAATGTATGTGAGTATAAAAAAATTAACATTTAAATGTAGTCTATATGCAACTCTTACTTTTATGCTCCTTGCTGTGATTTGTATGGGTTTTTGCTTTTGTTGTCTTTTCTCTTCAATTATTTGTGGTTCTTCTGGTTTAGCCTGAGTTAACCCGTTCTCCAGTTGAAATGATCTATTACTATCATAGAAATGTTCTTCCTCTTCATTTGCTGGACTAAGGCGATTTTGAATGTTGAATTCCTGCTGTTGATGTTGCCTATCACTTAACCAAGATGATGAAGAGGAAACGGCTGCAGATAATGCTGATGATGATAGTGTGGAAGAACCTGCTTTCACTGGTAAATTAACAGGCACTGGATGGCCCAATAGTGGGTCGAATCTCAATAGCAATGAACTTCTATCGCATTCCACGCCATTACCACTGCCTTTGGTTAGTAGAAAATCAAAGTCTGATGGATTTAGGAAAACTAAAAATAATATATGAAATATCTGAGTTACTATTAATTCGAATATAAAATTTGTTTTATCAGCGATATTTTATTATTATTTATTTTAGTTTTTACTTGTTCTTTCCACCGCCAAACAAAAACAAATCAAATAAAAGAACCGATTTAATCTATAAAGAAAGATTAAAAACGAAGGCTAAGCAAATGGGGAGAAAGAAAAAACAACATAACTATGACTAAGATGTGCGGAGTAAGTAATTGATTTCGTAGTTTTTGGCCCCACCGTACCTTAGAACTCTACACACCACTGACTCACTTGTGCCTTGCCTTGGCTTCTTTAATTAAAACAGCGAATATATTGTATCGACAACTATTGCACTGTGTTTGCTGGACAGATGGGCTTTGTTTTATGGAATTTATCAAATTTTTTAGCATTGGAATTTGTGAAAACTATTCCACCATCTCATATAAGAATAAACTATGTGTCACACACACAAATCACAACTTAAAAGAAATTTAGAATGGTTTTTCTCCAGCCATAGTTCCCAGCAATAAAAAATCACTCTCTTGAAACAGTCTACTCTCGGCGTATGGAATTATTGAAATAAAAAAAAAAAAAAAATACACATTGGACTTCTCTGTCTGGTTCTGGTCTATGGAATCGGAATGAATGGCACGTGGCAGAGCTGTCTCTTTCTGCCTGCGCATGAAAACTACATAGGTTCGTACGCAGCGAAGAGGAGGAAAAGCACCCATTCTCCATTCAAAATCAACGTCAGCCTCAGCCCCATTTCTGTGCGACACCGACACACTACAGCACAACACAGTACACACTTTTCCCAATGTACTTTGCAAGAGCCACACACTAGCCGAAGTAGCATCAGCTTCATGGTATTATTTTCCACACACAAGACAACGTCACTGTTTTTTCTTATATGCATTTAAATCCACCACTAAACACAAATATTCTCTGTTTAACTTGAATTTCGCTACCTAAACAGTGCCCAATATCAATGAAAATATGTCACATTCTATAAAACAAAAGCAAAGCATAACAAACAACTCCTAGATAAAGTCAGACGAACCGGAGGCTGAATGAGCTCATAATTACTTGTGATTATGATTTAATGTACCTATGGCATTTTTTTTGTATTGAGGGCGCGGTTTTTTGATGAACCTAATAACTTAGCAGGAAGGGAATACCTATTCAGTATATTAAATACTGTGCTGACTAAACAAAAGATGGAAAACTATCAACCTTACGGTAGGGATGAACAATGGAAACAAAACAAAAAAATTTTTGATAATTTGGTTGTTAGGGTTACCACTTCTATTTTATAAAGCGTCGAAATAGCATAATCGAACTTTGCACACAATACAAAAAATATTGTCGTGGAATTCAGTAAAATTATGACAGCTGTCAAATGAAGGAAAAAAGAAAAAAAAACAAAAGTTGAAAATATTAATAATGTAATCGAATTTATGGATGGTCGGGCTTATTCATGTAATAAATTTAAAATTGTGATATCAAATTAATTAATTATTTATTTAAAAAAATAAATTAACAAAACAAACAAAAGATAATTTAAATCTAGATTATGGATTTTAATTAATAGCGAGTTTCATTCAAGAAAAGTTTGGCTCTTTCTGTAAAAAGATTGGATCTTTTTAATTTTAAGAGTTTCATTCCAACAAAAAGAGCAAATCTAGATCAAATCTCAACACGAAAGATATTAAGATTGTTCAGTGACGAAAAAGTTAGAACAGAATAGAACAGGACAGGACAGAACAGAACAGATTCGTGCGAACCTTCAGAATAAGATAGAATAACTTAGAACAGTCAGTCATCTGACAGATATTATAAAAAAAATATTGTTGTTTACCTACAATTCAAATTCCTTTATTTTTGCAGAAACATTCTTAAAAATAATCCGAAATTGAGTTGAATTTATTTAAAAAAATTATTTTTCATGAAATTGAGATGATTACGACACAGAAAATAATTTATTAACTAAATCTCACACCGTAATGTTTTTTTTAACAACAACAATTGGTTTTGACAGTTCTCACAAATCTGTTCTAACCTGTTCTACCTTAAAAGCAAGTGCAGAAAATCCTGTGCTAAAGTGCTCCAAACTGTTCCAAACAGACTCATTGAACACCAAACCAGAACAGTTTAGAACAGAAACTTTCTCATTGAACAGCAAAATCCTGCACTTTTCTGTTCTAAAGTATTCTAATCTTTTCCGACAGCCTCATTGAACACACATATTATCTCTGATGGGTTGGCAGATTTGTTTTGAATGCACAAATACATGTAGAAATTTGAATGAAACTATAGCTATAAGTAAGCTATGAGAGTAATATGTACCTACATACATACATACATAGATGAAACCTACGTATGGAAATATGTACACATAATAATGAAAGTGAAGGATAATTTAGTTGCAATATAGGTACATAAGATAAATATATATAAATAAATGTATTATGAGTGTATATGGAGACATTCAGTGACGTACGTAAAATTTCTTACAAATGAAATATAATTTAGGTGGAAAAAAATGGATGATACACATAATAAAATCTTTTAAGTTTGTTAAAGCTTGAGGGAAAAATTTGAATTTCTGGACAATGTGAATATACAAAAAAAAAACAATACAGCGTTTTTTTAAAGACAATAAATTATTAATTATAAAATTTTAAAAATAAAAAAATGAAACGTCATTTTGAAGTTATTATTAGTATGCATATCAAATTTTAATTTCAAAACAACCACTAACTGGTTTCTGAAAATCGATTTAAAAAAAAAATAAATTTGTATATATTTTTTTAAAAACCCACACTATTTTTTTGTTTTTGACAATTTGAGTATGAAGTTTTATTAACATATTCACGGAGCATTTGCATAAAAAATAATAATTTTAATCGGTTCATCCAACAGTGAGGAAGTTGAAAAAATGAAAAGTGGTTCTATGGGAAGCACCGTTAATAAGTACACAAAATAAAATATTTTTGTACATACCACTGTATTTTTTTTAAATCAAAATTCTTGGAGCCCGTTTTGAGAAATACATTTTTTTCTTAACGGTTTATGTTTAGCATTAGTATTGTATTCAAGATAATGTCAAAAAAATACTAAATACGAGGTTTCGAAAAAAAAATGGTGTTTAGACTTTCTAGGAGCTTCTGCATAAAACAATTAAAAATCTAAAATGAACCGTTATTCAGAAAATGGACGACAAAAAAAATGGTTCTGCTAGAAGTACCAAAAATAACCATTTTTTTCAACAAAAAAAATACCAAAAAGTATCTTTTCCCTTCAGTAATAAACTGATTTTTCATTGGAGGCGTTTTTGAGAAAAATAAGATTTTTCTTTTTGGTAAAAAAATCTATCGTACGTACCGTTGTTTTTCGTCTTAAAAAAATGAAAAAACGTGTGGTCATATTACCGAAAAATCAATATGTACCAAGTTTGAATCAAATCCATCTAACTGCTTAGGCTGTAGACGCGAGCACTCGAGGACAGACAGATAGATGGAATTGCGGGACGCACTTTTTTCGTCTTTGCTATCATCGTTATGTCAAGTTTGATCAAAATTTCGATTAACATGCCATATAGTACCTATGTATATATCGCACATAAAAATCAGAAATCCAAAATAGGTAAATAGCGCTATTAGGTTTGTTCGATGTTCTCACTAGGGCGCATACGATTGTTTTCGATGTTGGTTTGGGGTTTTAATGGGATAATATTTTCAAATGTTAAATCAGCAGCTAGTGGCAAAAAGTTAAAACAATAGTTATCTCTTTGCCTTTGTCGACAATTTAAATAGTAAAAATTTTATTTCAGATTACGAGTATCTTTGCTTATTTTATTAAAATATGTTTATAACTGTAGCAATAAGCAAAAAAAGTAATGATCTAAAAATATCAACAAATTTTGAATGTCGAAACTTTTAGCTCTATAATTTTCGGTGTGGAATCAAAACCCGAGCAGCTTTTTAGTTTTTAGACATATGTTTGAAACCTTCTTCAGTGCGCTCTGGGCAGAGAACGTCGAAAAAACTATTGCATTCTTGTTTTTTTTGATTAATTTCAACTTTTGTAAGGATACACCTGGCAAATGATAGCTTATGTATTGATTTTTTTTCTTTCTTCTTTCATTTGACAGTCTTCATAATTTTGTCCAAAGAAATTTCTTGGACTAATACAGATTTCGTTTCAATAGAAAAGAAATCTAAAAATCAGATTCATTTTAAATTAAGACCAATTTTTTGCTGGAAAAACAGATCCGCAGAATTTGTACACAGATTTTCACACACCCTAAAATATTTGTTTTGAAGTGTTGTGTTGTCAATGAAGTTATTATTTTGTGGCAGTGTACAGGAGAAATAAATTAATATTATTAAAAATTAAAAATTTTGTTAAAAACTTCTTTAACACAAAATATTAAAAAAGAACAATTGGATATATGAATTCCCCCGCGGCGGGACCAGAAAACAAAAAGGAAATGATGATGAATTAACGAATTGAAGATTTTTTTGTACAGCTGCCAAGTAACACACACTGTCACAAAGAGATTCGATCCGTATCCGATCGTTATGAAACACAAACGTTTCGTTTTTGGTTTAGTAGCGAATCTTATTTTTTGAATTCTTTGAAACGAAATCGCCATTTAATTAATACAGGGTTGGTCAATAATCCTAGTTTGGAAATGATGCCAGTTTCTTGCGGGTTGCTTGCCCTTAATAGCTTTCATTGGACCTCATCATTAAAAACTTTGTCTATTAATACTGAAACACTTAAACAAATAAAACTGATATTGTTTTGGTACCAAAATGAAGGTAATAAAATGTACATACAGTGCTGTGCAAAACATTTGCAACCAAGACCGGAAGATCTTTGCATCGCATTAATACCCAATTTTTGTATCCGCAAAAAAAAAGTTCTTTTACTACTACTATTACCTAATATTGTATTTTATTATTGTAGAAAAAAAAAGTAAGATAAATAATCATAACTTTCTGAGCAGACATTTTCCACTAAAAACAATGACCCACAATTTTTATTTTTTTTTTTAAACAAAAATTACTACTATTTTTATTTAATTTGACATCCAATCGGGTTAGGTCCCCCAGACCTAACCCAATTGGAGAACTCGATGGAGATAGTAAAAAGAAGGATTGGATGTCAAATTTTCCAGTGGAAATACGAACTTAATGCCGAAATCCAGAGCACTGCCTCTGATGACATACCAGAAACTGTTATCAACAACCTCCTTGCCTAAATGCCTAAAAGATGTGCAAGTCTTATAAAGAATAAAGGATATGCAGTTAAATATTAGTAATTTTTGTTTAAAAAAAATAAAAATTTTAGGACATTGTTTTTAGTTGCAAATGGTTTGCACAGCAATTCAGGATTATTTTTAAGAATTTCTCAATTTATTTTCTATTAAACTGAATTATCTTACTTTTTTTTCTACAATAATAAAATACAATATTAGGTTAACAAAATAGTAAAAGAACTTTATTTTTGCGGATACAAAAATTGGGTATTAATGCGATGCAAAGATCTTCCAGTCTTAGTTGCAAATGTTTTGAACAGCACTGTACATATATGTAATAATTCTTGTAAAAAAAATATTTTATTTGCTCTACCACTTTCTTGTAAAATCACTTTTGAATTTTCAATGATTGAAAGGTTTTCAATGAACAGCTGACATTTTGTTTTTCCAAAAGGTGAACACAATCGTTTCAATGATTTGTGTTTCCTTTTTTTTCCTGTTTTCACACGCCAGTTTTTCTTTCAATAATCAAATCTAACCTCAAAATTACATTTGGCTATGAAATTTCTTTTCAATTACAACCAAATTTCAAAGATAGCTACATATAACCTCCTTGACATAAACAAAAAACACTGATTTTCTTTTTTTTTTAAGTTCAGAGCAGAGTCTGAGTTGTCAAAAAATTTGTTTGTGTATCTTTTTAACTCAGAGCATTCAGAGCTCTAAATATGTGTTTCTTTTTTTTTCTGAACATGTGTAGATCGAACTCAATATGTGCTCGGACATAATTGACGGAGCTTGTGAGTAAATTGCTGAACGCTCCAAATGACATGTGTGTCAAGAAGGAAAATGTGAAAAAAAATAATTAAATACAATTAAGTTGTCGAAAGAAGTTGATCGCTTGTTGATTTCCTGTATCTGTATACAATAAAATGCATGCATGAAAAATATAAATATATTTTTAAAGTCGTTTTTTTACTTAATTTTTTATGTATACAAAATTTCTTTAATGTTTTTCCAAAAAAAAATTGGTATGACAATCTTAAATATTTAATAACATAAACTTAAAAACAAAAGATTAAATCGGCTTAATCAAAGAAAAAATAATTCAAAATTCTGAAATAAATACTTTAACTAATTTCAACTCAAAAAAGTACGCAATTTTATTTCTTGGATATATTTGAATTTATGAGAAAAAATTTTAAAAATGTGTAGAGCGGTTTTTGAGAAAAAAGTTATTTTTAACTTTTTGAAAAAAAAAAATTTTTTAAATTCAAAAACGCCAATTCATATGTTTTCAGCAAATACATACAGTGCCGTGCAAAACATTTGCAACTAAGACCGGAAGATATTTGCATCGCAGTAATACCCAAATTTTTGTATCCGCAAAAATAAATTTCTTTTATTACTTTGTTAACCTAATATTGTATTTTATTATTGTAGAAAAAAAGTAAGATAATTCAGTTTAATAGATAATAAATTTATAAATTCTTAAAAATTATCATGAATTGCTGTGCAAAACATTTGCAACTAAAAACAATGTCCTAAAATTTTTATTTTTTTTTTAAACAAAAATTAATAATATTTAATTGCATATCCTTTATTGTTTATAACACTTGCACATCTTCTGGAATGTCATCAGTCAGTGCTCTGGATTTCGGCATAAAGTTCGTATTTCCGCTGGAAAATTTGACATCCAATCCTTCTTTTTACTATCTCCATCGAGTTCTCCATTGGGTTTAGGTCTCGGGACTGCGGCGGCCATTTCAAGACCGTAATATTATTTTCAGAAAACCAGCTTCTGACCAACCTCGACTTGTGCTTGGGGTCATTGTCGTGTTGGAACCTCCAAATAACCTTTACATATTTCCCAATCTCCATAAGGAAGCATGGTGTTTCCTAAATTGTCAACATATTCTCAGACTTCTTAATGTCTTCTATTTGTCGAATTGGGCCGATTCGTTGACCAGAGAAGCAGCCCCAGGCCATAACAGATCCACCTCCATGGTTAACTGTTCCCCTAGTATACTTTGGATTAAGTCTATCAACTTTTGGTCTTCCGATATGTTGACTTCCATCTAACCCATGCATGTTAAATTTCGATTCATCAAAAAACAAGACTCCTTTCCATTTCTCCAAACTCCAATTAAGATAATTGTGTGCAAAATCCAAGCATGCTAGACTTAATCCAAAGTATGCTAGGGGAACACCTAAACATGGAGGTGGATCTGTTATGGCCTGGGCCTGCTTCTCTGGTCAAGGAATCGGTCCAATTCGACAAATAGAAGACATTAAGAAGTCTGATCAATATGTTGACAATTTAAGAAACACCATGCTTCCTTATGGAGATTGGGAAATGCCAGTTATTTGGAGGTTCCAACACGACAACGACCCCAAGCACAAGTCGAGGTTGGTCAGAAGTTGGCTTTCTGATATGCAATTCAGCCCACCCGTTTGGGCTGTAGGTGTCTATACATACATACAGACAGACTGACAGACATACAGAATTTTTAACCATCTTTTTTCGTCTACGCTATCATCGTAATGTTATATTTGATTGTTATCTCAAAACGTTTTTTTTCGACGAATGCATAATTTGCCTCAAAGTACCTATAATCGCAAGTAAAATAAAATGCACGACTGGATCATACGAACTTGCTCTTGTAACTAACAACTTTAGTGTAGCTAACCACTGACCCTGTTAGTAGGTATAGGTTGTCTAGTTATCCTTTGCAGGATTAAAGCTGATGTATGTAAGGTGAGATTTCCTTGATTCTTAATATAATGAATTGTGAAATACATATGATTCAAGGAATGGTTACATAGGTACCGATCGACAAATGTATATTTAAATGGATTTGAATTATGGAAATTAGGAGGGTAATATGTACCTACCTATACATAGAGAACATAGGTATGTGATATGTACATACATAAGTATATATATATATATATATGGGCAAAAATCGTTTTTTAAACTTATACAAACTACCAAAACCATCACTTTAATCGGTTTCTCGGAAAAACCAAGAACACTATTAAATGCCACGGACCAATGAACATTTTATAAAAAAGTATCTGTAAAACTGTAGGATGGATTTTGATGAAATCCGGTTTATAATTTTTAGTTTCCTGAAAACATTTTTTTTTTGAAATGTTGGTATGCAGCTTTTTTAAAGTTTATTAATATACACGTGGCTATAAAATTTAAAAATATTTTTTTTGATTAGTTTTAAAAATATGGATTTAAAAAAAAAATCGAAAATTAATTTTAAATAAAAAAAAGTTATTTAAAATTTTAATATGCAGAATTAGTTTGGCTCCCTAGATCTTCTCAGATATAAAATTCCACTATACAGTTACCGAGAAAGCCAAACATTTAAAAAACCGTTATATGAAAAGTACCGTTAATAGACTTTTCCCGTAAACTTGATTCATATCAGATGATAGCTATTGCTAACAAAAAATTATCAAAATTTTTTATCAAAATCGTTGGAGCCGTTTTGGAGAAAAATAAGATTTTCCTTCAATGTCATATCGCAGGTACCGTTATTTTTAGGCCTAAAAATAAAATTTCAATTTCCTCTCTGAGGAATGCCAAAATAATCACACATACCAAATGTGAAGGTTATCGCTTACGCCGTTTAGTTATACATACAGACTGACAGACAGACATTTTTTGTCGACCACTTTTTTAGGCTTCTCTATTATCGTAATGTCATGTTTAATTGTTAGAATTTTTTTTTACGAATGCATAACTTGCCTTAAACTACCTATAATCGCAAGTAAAAGGTTAGTTTTGTGTTATATTGCTTTTTATGGTTAAAATGAATCTGTATTCTGATTTGTATGGTTCAAGTGTGTTTAAAAAATCATCAGTGTTCAGAGCTCGCTCTGTGTGGAACAAGCTGAGTGCATAATCTATGTGTTCGTACTGCTCTGCTCTAAACGAAAAGCGCCTAATGATGAATTTAAAAATATAAGATAGATTATTATCAACGTAAATGTGTAGTGTACCAGCCAACGAACCTAGACCTCAAACACACAGCACACGACTCACAATTGATTATCAACGCTAACGATGGCTCTCAACTCGCAGGTACTTTACTCTTAGTTGCCTTAGCAAAATGTATACCATACCAACCAACCCAGGAGAAACTGCTTTTGATCTAACGCATAGTCTGCTCTTAATTTGAATGAGCATACTATTCATACTATACTATGAAAAATGGTAGGACGTTATGTCGCTATGGGCCATGGTACACCAAAGTAAATCTTTTCATAAATCCTCGTAAATGATATCAAAATTAAAGAAATTCCCTTACTGTAGAACGATTGTTTTCTTTGTCCTAAAATATTATTGACGAATGAAAGTGAAGGTACATAGGTATGCATTTAGCTTCAAATATAAACTGTCAAAGTCACATGAGATCTGGGCCCGAATTACCACATCAGATTTCCAGTAATAAGTGACAGAAATATGCCAATTCGGCATTACCGCTCACTTTTTTAAGCATCTAGTATATAATTTGACATTTTCTCATCAGTAATCGATATTTAAAAGCAAGTTAATAGTAAAGGGTTTTCCAATAAGAGGTGTTATTTTGATATTCAAAGAAAAATGGCATTTTTTTAGATAAATGATCGGATGTTTATTTCAATGTAAAGAGGAAAGTATGCCATTAATAATGGAAAACAATATCAGAGAAATGGCCACCACGGCTAAGCTGACACAACCATATCCTTTTCATGAAAATTTCCATCACCAAATCGCAAAGTAGCTGCTGTATGTCCTCAATAGCTTCACGCATTCCATCTTTGAAGTCTTTAAACAAAGCTGGGGTATTGGCGTAGACCGTATCTTTCACGTGGCCCAGAAGAAAGAAGTCACAGGGTGTTAAATCACAAGATCTCGGTGGCCAATTGTGATCACTTCTTCAATAGATAACACAGTCCGGAAACTATTCCCAGTAAAAGATAGATGGTTTCATTGCTTGTGTGGCACGTAAGCTCCGTCTTGTTGAAAGTGAACGTTGTCCAGATCAATACCATCCAATTCCGGCCATAAAAAATTATTAATCATCTCTCGGTAGCCCAATCCATTCACTGTAGATGTTTCTCCAACCTCCATTTCAAAAAAGTAAGGTCCAATGACCCCGCCGGACCATAAACCGCACCAAATAGTTACTCGTTGAAGATGGAGAGGCTTTTCAACAATAAATCTTGTGTTTTCCGAGCCCCAGATGCGACAATTTTGCTTGTTGACGTAGCCACCGAGGTGGAAATGGGCCTCATCAGTCAAGATGATTTTTCGATGAAATTCCCGATCATATTCATGCATTTCAAGGACCCAATCAGCAAAGACAAGACGTTGTTGATGATCGGCCGGCTTAAGTTCTTGTGTTAGCTGAACTTTATAAGCTTGGAGACCCAATTATTTATGCAAAATACGGTGTAATGACGTTTGTGGAATTCCAATTCCAAAGAACGACGAGGAATTGACAAACCTGGGTTTTCTTCAACACTTTGGGCTACAGCAGCAATATTCAGTTGTTCTTGAGCGACGTGCACGGGTTTAATTCTTTAAATCGCTAACTTGTTCCAACAGCTCACATTTGTCCACCAATTTCTGAATTGCGGTCCGCCAAGTTGCTTCACGACGACCAAAAAATGTTTTAGTTTTACGAACCGTCTCTGCCAAATTTTCACCATTTTTATAGTGAATTTTAATAATTTCAATGCTTTGTTGAATCGTTCCATTTTTATTAATGGCGTATTTTCTACTTGTCAAATGTCAAAAACTTACAGCTTCAAAAGTGACAACTACCGAAATAGCGGGCTATTCAAAATAACACCTTTTATTGGAAAACCCTTTATAATATTTACATTATCTAGCTGAAATATGTATGATTATATTAATGAACATATTTCAGGTATTACCTACATAGATGAAAGTTGGATATATGCATAGGTATATAAATAATGAAAGTGTAGTATGCAGGTAAGTAGAAAGGTATGCACATAACGTCATATGAAAGGTGCAAAGTATATTATTATTATTATTATTATACATTTATTAAACAAGTATTAAATTATGGGTAAGGTTCAACGAACGAATCTAATACCTTGGCAGTTTTAGTTCCATTTAGGTTCAAGTACTTGATGAACGCCTTATACGGGCTACTTTAACATATTTCGGTATTTAGGCCTATTCGGTTTAGTCGGCTCACTGTCCCTGGAGTTATATTAAGGATCTGGTCCACCAAGTTTTTGGTTAATAGCCCCTCCACTTAAAAAAAACTATTGGAACGAAGCAACTAACAGCTTCGGAAAGACGGATTCACTGTTGACCATGGAAAACGAAAAAAGGACAAGAGCCAGTTTTCCCGGAGGGACAACGAACTATTAAAACTCCCCTGAAAAAAATTGTTTGGAAGAATTGCCAGAAGCATGTCTCAAAACGCAATTTGTCACGTGTCGTCGGTTGAAGTTTGCTAAGGGACATATTTTAAAAATATCAAAATTGGTGGAAAAATATGTTGCGAACGTATAAGTTAAGTTTAATCGCTTTGGATCGGATGGCAAAAAATATGTGCGACGTTATGTTATTTTACTTCTTTTTCTTTTTCTAATGAAGTGTGCTATTTATTTTGTCCTAGAATACCTAACTTCACTTGTTCCCTTAATTTTGTTTATTTTTCTTTATTCATTATTTTTTCTTAATAAATCCAACATATCGTTGTTCTTACTACTTTATAAGTCAAACTGTTCTTTAAAGTGTAACAACTTTTCCAAACTTTTTTTAGCACCAAAAATAACTGTACCTGCCAACAATTTGTTTGCAAAATTCAGTGCAGTATTATAAGAGTAGTCTACATTTTGTATTAAAACAAATTTTACACAAAATGTTATTAACGGTACTTGCATTAGAGCCGATTTTTGATGTTCGACTTTCTCAATAACGGCTCAAAAATTCGGCTTCTAAATAAATAAAAAAACGACTGGATCGCACGAACTTGCTCTTATGTTCGATCACATCGTATGCAAAAGATTTCTATTTAAAATCTAAATATATTTTTAGTCATTTTTTACTTTATTTTGTATACACAAAGTTTCTTTAATTTTTTTCTAAAAAAAAAATTGGTATGACAATCTTAAATATTTAATAATATAAACTTAAAAACAAAAAATCGGATTAATCAAAGAAAAAATAATTCAAAATTCTGAAATAAATACTTAAACTAATTTGAGCTCAAAAAAAGTACGCCATTTTATTTCTTGGATAAATTTGAATTTATGAGAAAAAAATTTTAAAAATCTGAGGAGCGGTTTTGAGAAAAAGTCGTTTTTTTAAATTTTGTGATAAAAATTTAAAAAAAATCAAAAACGCCAATTCATAGGTATTCAGCAAATACATTATAAATATAATTTAAAAAAAAAAATTAATGAGCAGTTTTTAAAATATAAATTTTGAAATTTTTTTTCAAAAATGCTTTTAAAATATAAAAAAATATTAATTAAAAATATTGGTATGCAGTATAAATTGGGCAACCTAAGGCTATATATGTATGTATGAAATTGAAAATGAGATAGTCGACAGCAAAAAAACGGGCCTATGGAAAGTACCGTGTTTAGACATTTAAAACATTTTTTTTCAACAATATAATCGGTCGTATCTAAAAAGATGCACTCATTTTTTTAAATCAAAATCGTTAGATATCTGAGAAAAATAGGCTTTAACGTAACGGTTATATGGAAGATACCGTTATTTTTTGAGCTAAAAAAAATTTCAATTTCCCTTCTGCACAATACCTAAAAAACTCCATAGCCCAAGTTTGAAGCAATTCGGTCCACCCGTTTGGGCTGTAGGTTTCTATACACACATACAGACAAACTGACAGGCGAACAGAATTTTTAGACCATCTTTTTTCATCTTCGCTATGATCGTTACGTTATGTCATGTTTGATTGTTATCTCAAAACTTTTTTTTTCGACGAATGCATAAACTTGCCTTAAAATTGACATCCATTTTTTTTAGAAAAAAATGTACGAAATTTTGTATATAAAAAAAGTAATATTTGTAATTTCTATAATTAAAACAGCAAAGCGGCAACTTATATTAATATGTTTTTAATTAATGCATCACTATAGTTTTGCCGGTAAGGGAAACTTCATTTTAAATAGCAGATTTGTGAAAAAATATCAGAGGTTTAAGATCTTTAAAAAAATATATTATATTTATGTTTCTATGTAACTAGCTAGATTTGTGATACCAAATTTATTTAGAGAAGGTAATCCTGCGACGTTACCGATAGAACCTTAGTGTGTGACAACGAAGTAAGAGAGGTATGGTTAATGTGGGATTTGTAAGTGCAGAATTGGCATGGAATAATGTTTGTAGTAAGTTGAAGGGAAATATCGATCCGCCCTGCATCCGGGTAACTAAGCAGTGCTCCATCACCGTGCGACCGCCTGTTCCGTTAAGTATTCGAACCCTTCAGATCCTATCATAACCCCTATAAAACTATTTCCGGATCCATTCCTTATGTCATTATCCGGTGCTTTTTTCTTTCCTGAGTCCGAATCCTGTACCCTGGCCCCCATCTAATTGTCCTGGTAGAATGGACAATATTCTGGAAGAGTTTATTTTCATATTCGATTGACGGGTTTTGTCTGTATATGAGGCATATTTTATTAAATAGCGCATCACAAGTCCTCTAAAGTGTACGTTAAAAACTTTGCCAGACCTTTGAAGTCGAAATCAAAACGTTAATATGAATATCTATAAAAATGAATACGGGTTATATGTTAAAATTTGTTATAATGTCAATAGCAACATTTTTTTCTATGTCAAAATCATTAAGAAACAATTTGAACTGTTTGGATCACATTTTTTCAGTTAAGAACAACTCAAATTTTTTAAAATTGATTTTGAACATTATGCTGTATCTGACTTTAATTGAAAATGAAATAACAATGAAACCAAGTGGCATAATATAATACACCTTCCTTCAATTCAACTGTTGATGTTAAAAAAAGCAATCAGAAAAATTATTGAAAAAACACTTCGATATTTTTGTCTAGCTCTCATACAAAAGATATATTGAAAAATGCAGTGCCAATGAAAATGCGTATACATATTCAGTTAAAGCTACATGTGTAGTGATTGTTTAAAATGAGTTTGACCAAAGCGTCAGAGAGACTGACAAACTTTAGGACAGCTTCCATTTTTTACTTTCACAATTGAGCGTAATTACTCTCGATGGTATTTTCTTTATGCTATTAAATCATATAATATATAATATGAAGAATTGGTAAATAGTTTCAATTTGCCTCGTGAGCAAAACGCAAAGGTTACAAAGGAGCTAATAAATATAAAAGAAAAAAAAATTGGGTTATAAAAACAGAGAATTCTGGTCATTAAAGACAAATTAGGAAGTTTATATAAATTTGTTAACAGGGTGAATTGGTTAATGCGAAAATATGTTATAAATGAGGGTAATAGAAATAACTTTGAAGAAAAATTTTTTTTTATATTTATAAAAAAATTATTTTAACCGACATTATTTTCAGTTTTTGTAATTTCTATTAGTCGCCTTTTGCACTTATCTCGTAATACTGTAAGCGATAATTATAAACATGAATGAGCTTCATTTAAGTGAGCTTTGTATTCTTAAAAATATTTAACTGTTTAGTTGGCTTAAGAACCTTTAGTCAACTAAACGTTTAAGTAATAATATGAATGAGCATTAGAATGTGTAGGTGATTATTAATCCGAGTAAGTCCAACTCAATTGCGATATCAAAAAAATACGTTAATACCTCACTCTTGCCTCCTATTTTCCTCTTAAACACTCAACTTGAATATGTAGATACTGTTACCAGTCTTGGTTTCAAAATCACCCGCTTACTCTCACCAGAAAACCACATTAAATATATAGTTAGGAGACTCTATGCTGGGCTACGTAAACTCTGGCCATTTTCAGCGATAACTCCTGAGAATACTAAGCTTCGACTCATTAAAACTTTATTGGTACCCTTAATCGACTATGCTAATGTCGTCTATATTAAGCCCGATTCGAAATCTCAGCATAAACTGCTTGTGGCTTTCAATGATATGATAAGATATGTGTATGGTTTGCGAAGATATGCTGCTCGTTGCAGCAATTCCTTGATGCAAGATGCTGTATATTTTTTACACAAAGTTATACAAACAAAAACACCACCATACATCTATGAAAAATTACAATTTGCACAATCTCTTAGAATGATGAATCTTCTTTAAGCACCGACATAAAACTACCTTAATTCTTCACGGCTCTTTATTGTGCAAGGATATGGAACTCTCTTCCAGTTACCATTAGAAAAATTATTGTAGCAGCGAACTTTAAAAAATCAATCACTTGCCACTTCAGCAAGACTAAGTCTTATTTGTACGTTGCTTTGAAATAAATTGAATTGAATTGTACAAATATATTTCATTTAGCCTCTGTAAAACATTGCCATAACCATAACAATAGTTCTTCAATGATGATGGGAAATCAATTTCGTTTAACCTTAACACCTGAACTGCTGCTGGTTGGATGGTTTTAAATTTGTATTGATATTTATTATAATTATTTCGTAAGTTGTGTGTAGGCAACTGTTTAACGAGTTAAATTATATATTTTTGAAAAAAAAATTATGGATCAGCCGTGATTTTTACTAGCAACTTATACGCACCAAATTTGTACAGTGGAATGACCATCAAGGAGTCGTCAGCATAATATAATTAGGAAAAACAAATCAATATACCCATTTAAGAGAAATTAGTTGATAGCTTTTAAAAACTCTAAGATTGATAATATGAAGTAACAATATGAAGTAACCATTTCCCAATTTTAATCAAAATACCAATAGATATTAACCACAAACCTATAAAACTCCAACAAAAATTCAAAACCAATAATGCGAATTGGGAATCATTTAAAAAGAAAAACGATGAATATTTAATTTCAAATCCAATATCCCGTAATATAAATAAGGAAGCAGCATTAATCACAAAATCGATAAGATATGCAGCCCATGTAACAATTCCCCAAACCAAAAATGGGCAACATAAAGCCGTAGTCCCCTGGTGGACTAAAGAACTTCAGAAACTTCGAACCGAGAAACAAACAGCTTTTCATCTCTTTAAGATACACCCAACCGATACAAATCTTATCTCGTATCGAAAACTCAATGCTCTTTTCCGCAAAACAGCTAGAATCGAAAAGAAAAAATGTTAAGTTTTTACAAGCAACATAAACCCAAGTTCTTCCCCTAAAAAACTCTGGGGTGATATAAAAACATTAACGAGAAACTTTACACCCACACTATTAAAACAATAAACGAAGGCTTGCAAATTATAACCTGTCCTTATCAAATCGCAGAACATTTTGTCAAAACCTGGCCAGCTTACTCAAAAGACTCTGAGTTTCATCCCCACTTTAGAATTAAGAAAGCAAATACTGCAACTGAGACAAACTATTCACCACAAACTACAGATTCCACGACTGAAATCATCGAACTTCCCATAAATATGATTGAACTAAACACTAGTTTAAACTCAACGAAAGGAAACACTCCTGGTTTCGACAGAATCGATTACAAGATGCTTAAAAATACTTCGCTACTTTTTAAAGAAAGACTTTTAAAGTTCTTAAACGAAATTTTCATTATGGGAATTATACCCCAAATCTGGAAGACCACTACAGTGGTTCCAATTCCTAAGCCAAAAAAAGACTCCACCTCCATACAAGGATACCGTCCAATATCCCTCCTACCTTGCACAGGGAAAATATTTGAAAAAATAATCCCAAAAAGACTTTCCTGGTTTTTAGAAAAGAAAAACCTTCTTGATATCAACCAAGTGGCTTTTAAACACAATAAAGATACTATGGATGCATTGCTGCATATCGACGAATATGTTACAACAGCTTTATCAAGCAAAAACCATATCTCGATTCTTTCAATTGATTTTAAAAAAGCCTTCGACCGGATAGGTATCCACATCATTTTAAATAAGCTGGCAAAATGGAAAATTGGAGCTAACCTGTTTACAATCATAAAGTCATTTCTAAGCAATCGATAATTTCGAATTAGAGCAAACGGAGTTTTTTCCAATGTCAAACAACTGAAAAACGAAATATTCTATTCATGACTTCAATAAAATACTTCCTATATGCTGATGATCTTGTCCTTTTTACTAAATGTAAGGACCTAGAAACAGTAAAAATATTATTCTTAAATGTTCTTAAAAAAATACACACTTGGTGTAAAACTTCAGGTGCTAAGATCTCTTCAGAAAAAAGTACAATATTTCTTTTTTTTTTTAAAAACTAGGTGCACAAAAAATATTACTCTTAGTTTTAACAATACTAACATAAAAAATAATAACTATATTAGGTTTATTTTTTGACTCAAGTTATAATTTTAAAACCCATGGTCTAGAACTTAAGAGAAACTTAGTCACCAGGTTGAATATTATAAAAATACTATCATCAAAAAACAGTTTTTGTCATATAAACTCACTTATTCATGTAACTAGATCAATTATCCTATCCAAGATCGACTACGGTTTGGTTGTTTATGGCAAATGCTCAAAATCAAACATGCAAGCAGTCTTATCACCATACCACGCTTCTGCTAGAATCAGTCTTAAGGCGTTTAGAACAACACCCATCAAGAACATCCTCACAGAAAATGGCCTGCCATCTATCACCCATCGGTTTGAATATCTGACTTCAAACTTAATCACTAAGATCGCAACAACGCAAAATTCACCCATCATATCAGATGTAAACAAAATTTTATCCCGCAAAAAAACTAGCAAACTACCTTCCACATTATTAAATGCTATCACCTCATCTAAAAAAATGGAAATATCATTTTCAATCAACAGTCAAGGATCACGTTCACCAAGCTTTCCTCCATGGTTGTTACCAAAGAAATAAATAAACACTGAGCTTGCAAAACTTCCGAAAAGCTCGACAAATCCAACTGTTTATAGACAAATCTATAAGAAAATCCAAGAAGAATACTTTAAATGGAATTTTATCTATACAGATGGATCAACAAGTGAAACAGGACCATCATTTGCCGTCGTTAATGGAGAAATCCAAATTAAAGGGCTGTTGCCTGAGTTTGCATCGGTATACACTGCAGAAGCCGTAACAATCTTACAAGCTACAAATCAACATCAAAAGAAAAAACAAACTCTCATCTGCACGGATAGCCTTTCTACAGTCAAAGCCATTCAAAACACAGACAATAAAAACCCAATAATAAAAGCTATACGGGACAAGCTATTAGCAAATAATAGAACCCTCAAACTAGTTTGGGTTCCTGGTCATGCAAGAATCCTTGGTAATGAACTCGCAGACAAAGCAGCCAGAACTGCGTCAAGCGAACCTCTGCTTACTTTCTTAGTCAACAACAAAGATGACATCAAAAGTAGGATCAAATATATATATCCAAACAAAGTTGAAGTTGAGTGGAGAGGATATACCCATCATTATTCAAACATAAATCCGGGAGGTGTACGAATCATAAATCCAACAAATGTATCAAACCGAATGGTGAAATGCTTTCTTCGACTCAGGCTTTAGCACATTATCGCTACAAACAGCTATCTCATCAGCAAAGAAAACCCACCGAACTGTCATTTTTGCCATAACATGTATAACCTACTAACTTCTCTTCAACTAGAAAATTTAATTTAATTTAAAATTTTAAAAACTAGCTGAAAGCCTGGTGGCTAGAGCTTTATAATTTATGTTAATATGTAATTTATTATATGTTAATTATTAATAAAATAAAAAAAAAATAAAAAAAATAATATGCATCACCTTTAAAATTTCAGATTTCTAAGCGCACACCCTTAAAAGATAAAAATAAAAAAAAGTTCATGGTGGGCAGAATTCATGTTTAGTATTATACGATTATTGCTTATCTGAAATCTGCTTGCTTTTTTCTTAAACTAATGGGTCATACAAAAAATTTCAGTTTTTGCATTTTATGTTAAGATTATTATTCAGTACTTTTAGAATAAATAATGTGTACTAATTATTGAAGGAATTTTAAAATGATAAAAACTTAAGATACAAATTCTATTGCGAAAATATTTTTAAAGAAAATCAGAACCAGGCTGATCGTTTCTACCCTCTTCACCATTTATTTAGTAATTCGAGACCAATGATTTTTTTTTGTAAAACAAGTGAAAAAAAAAATAATTTGTAAATAAAAGTTAAATAAAATTAAAACTTACTTCGATTTGATTTAAACTCTTCATCGGCAGCTATATCAGACGGCTGGATATTATTTTCTCCGGAAAAGTCCATGCAATTTGGTACCTTAAACATATTACCAACCTCCTGCTGATAATTAGTTGCAAAATTTTCAACAAACACATCTTTCTCATTAATAGTATCGCATTTCTCTTTTTCACTCAATGGCTCACGAGATTTACTAGTTGGCAAGTTATCCGTTGGGTAAGAAACAGTTTCATTAGGACTTGGGGAAGTTATGTCCAATCCCAGTGGCTCAAGAGTTATTGTTTCATTAACTACTCCCTGATGATCGTCCATAAGAATTGTTTCATTGTTACCACAAGGGGAACCATTCAATTGATGATTTTTTTGATTTGAATCTTCTTGATCAAATGTTTGATCAAGAACAGAAGAAGATTTAATTTTGTTGGCGTTAAGAATTTCTTGATCAGTGCTAAATGTACTATCCATATTTTCTGTTTCATTCACGGTTGCAGTTGCTGAACCTAAATCTTGACTACTGAGTGGAAGATGCAACGAACTGCATTCATTGATTTTCTCTTGGTAGTTTTTTGTTCCATTATGACTGATTTTGAAGTTTTCTGTTAATTTATTACATTGCGAATTTTTTTCGGACTTAAACTGACTGCATGACTGTAATTTATTTTGCTGTTCGTCAGTATTGGAAAACTCTTGATAATGACTATCTTTTGTAGGCGACTTAGGAAAGGAGCTTTTGTCCCGTGTTGATTCGACGGGAAATTGTAAGTTCAAACTAAACTGACCACTTGGCGTTTCAGGCAAAGGTTGATCAGCATCGAATTCATCTATCTGTTGGTTGGGATAACTCAGCTCAATCGTTTGATTAACTTTATTTTCACTTTTGTTTGTAGATGCTTCACAGATTTCAAAATTCAGGTTTTGGACAGATGGGGAACAAACAATTTCTTTTAATTCTTTATTTTCATAATAAACACTTGAGTGTTTCTCAACACTGTCATCGACCAAAACTTGCGAGTATGAGGAGCGAACAAGTTCTTGGGTTATTTTTGATTGAATCTTATCTTTAGTGTTTTCTTGGTTTGTACCATCATCAGCCCCTAAAGAATTCAAAATTTCTTTAGTTTCATTTACTTCTACTTCGGGACAGTTACTTATAAGATTTTCATCAGCTTGTTCTACTTTGGCCCACGAAAGTACAATACTACTATTGGTTTTCGATTCGTTTATTTTATCTTCTAAGTTAACGAATTTATTTTGAAAACCAAAGGCTGTGTCTGCTTCTATTGTAACATTATTGCAATAGTCTCTATCATTTTCAGCTATTGTTTGTCTTAACTCTGATGACAGATTACGTTCTGAACGGCTAAGATCATCAATGGTAGTTGGCACTATTTGAAGTTCTTGACATTTTTCGAGATCATCATTCGTATTGTCGCACGAATTGGCATCGACGTTTTCTATTAAATTTGCCACTGCTTCTGGCAACATGCAAGTTGTTAAATCAAGGTGTGTACCATTTTCTCCATTTTCGTTTGCCCTCTGTTCGGATGTGGGCATTATGTCATCCACGTCTTGAGATATTATGATACTTGGTTCAGTTTTAGCTTCTGCTAAATTAAGAATGCCCAGATTTGCAGGGTCAGTTGGTGTCATATCCAATTGAACATCTAATTGTTCATTGGTGTTTTCTAAACTGTCTATATCCATTTCCGTCACTGATGTTACTAAATCCTCCCATCCGTGTGATGGATCTGCAATAGATACCAAGTCTAGGGCACTTGTAAAACGATTCGATTCTTCACTGGGGGAAAATGAGCGACATTCAACGTATGTTTCATTGTCTGAAGATACATGGCTACCCGATGATTCAGATTCAAGCGGTACTGATAGCGATTTAGATCGATTGAATTCATCTTTTTTTTTTTAATTTAAAAATTAACATAATCAAAATTAAGTTGTAGAAGAAATGAAATGAAAGCATAAAAAATACGAAATAAAACATTAAAACAACGCTAACGCAAATAAAAACTGACTTTTACATTACATAAAATTATACATTAAGTTAAAGAACGAAAATAAAATTTACCTGGTGTTGAAATGCTAAGTGCTTTTTCTAAATTAGCTGCGAGTGAGGAAACTAAACTATCTTCCGGGGAAGGATCTAATTGACCTGCAAATACATTTATTTTTTCTTTATTAATAAAGTATCATTATCGTGCTCCTTTTTGACGTAGTTTACAAACATTTCCGGGTTTAATGGAATACAAAATTTACTCAGAAAATTGTAAAAGCTTTAATAGAAATTTTTTTTAAATCTATATTTTAAAATAAAAAAAAATGTTCTTATAGGAGCGAAAATAAGGTATTCGCTGAAAGTCTACATAGTTTGAAACGGTACCCATTGCTGAAGGGATATATTTGTGGGACACAAATGAAAAGTTGTAACTCTACTTATGGACTTAGAGGACATTCGTATATACATTAACATTACATAATAAGAAAATAGTTATCACAAGTTACTTACCAATGATATTGAATGGTTTTAAGATTTCAACAGGAAGATCAATTGAAACTGAATCTAACGATGTTTCGTCACTGCCTGAAAATGATAAAAATAAAAGAGAAATATTAATACTATGTATTTCCATACAGTGGCTTACAATAAAAATAACCTACCAAAAAAAAATATTTCCTGGGACAAATTGTAAAAAAAAATAAATCTGAGAGCTCTACATAGAGCTGGATTAAATGATATAATTACAAGGAAGAGTAAAAAAAAAAATAAAAAGGTTCTTTAAGAGATCGTTATTTTTACGGATAAAAGTACAATCACTTTTGGTCGGATGATATGGTCAAAGTTTAGAGAAAGTTAAATGGAGCTATGAATCCAAAGCAATTGCATAATACGGTTAAACATGACGGCCGGCGCAGCGGCCAAGCTATGTTGGGGTTGCGTGCTCAACATCTGTGGTAGATAGATTACGTTTAATTGAAGATGTTGTTAGTTTTTGTTTGTTAATTCTTTTTTCGTTTTCGACATCTATTTATTAAGTTCTTTGAGCTCTTTGAAAAAAGAATAAAATACTGTATTAAACATTAATTGTTGTTCTAAAAACTAGCAAGAAATACTAAAAGTAAATATTTATTAATTTATTTGAAACTATGTATAAATTCTCTGTATTTATATATTTGCAGGAAATTTGTAGTGCACTTCTAATGTACTTAATGTACCTTATTAAGGCCCTTTTCCATTGCGTTTTGAATTACATTTTGTTTAAAATAAAGGTTCAAAAGTGACTGACAAAGGTATTGTTAATTTTCGGAATAAACCTTGTTGTTAAAACAACAATTTCTACAAATTTCTTTTACAATAATAAGTAATGGAAAAGAAAGAAGCGAACACTCCAAAAATGAGGAGAAGCCGACGACTTAAAGGTCGACAAATAAATATAAGCAATATATCATGAAAAATGTGTAAGCTTCCGGACACACATGAAATGGTGCAGTGCGATGATTGCAATGAGTGGTACCATTTTGTATGTGTAAGCGTCAAAGCGGCCATCGAAGAGGAGGACTGGAGTTGCTCAAATTGCCAAAAAAGCCAAAACGTAGATGCAGGATCTATTCACTCAAAAAAGAAGTCATCAAGAAATCGTATTGAGATAGATATGAAGATCCTTGAAGAGGCAAGATCACTTGAGAAGAAGAGGGATGAAGAGGCAAGGGCACTTTCCAAGAAGAGGGATGAAGAATATTTAGAGAAAAAAAGACTCCTGCTCGTGGAAGGTAGTCAACGTGGCACGAACTCAGTGAGAAGTGCTGAACGAGTAGTTGAGAAATGGGTGGAGTTGGGTCAAGATGTGAAAATCGAACAACATCGTAATGTGTATGCAACAAATACATTACAAACAACATTTAATGATCATCTGGGAGCCAGAGCACACTTGTCGCATTCCAAACAACTCCTTCCAAGTGCATCATGACTACGGAATCCAAACGAACCAGAGTCGTCTCGATTCAACCAAAAAATTCCGATTCACGAACTTTCACAGCCTAACAGGGTTCAAATGGCAAATCGGCACTCAATGTCCAGAGATCTGCCGAACTTCTATGGCAGCCCCGAGGAATGGCCACTATTTATAAGTACTTTCGAGCGTAGTACAAGGCTGTGTGGTTTCAGTGATGAAGAGAACCTCATGTGTCTACAAAAATGTTTAAAGGGACGAGTCCTCAAGGCAATGCGTGGCAGGTTGATGCTGCCATCAAACGTTCCAAATATCATACACACATTAGGAATCATATACGACTGTCCAAAGATAATTATAAAGACACTCCTACAAAAAATACAAGCTGAAACGAAAATAAACGTAGAAAAGATCGAAACCGTAGTATCATATTCTCTGGCGGTGCAGAATTTAATTTCTACTATGGAGGCCTGGGAATTATATCCATATTTGGAGAATGCTGAGCTTTTGGATGATCTCATAAGTAAACTGCCCACACAGTTGATGCTAAATTGGGCAACGTATATTGAAGATATGCCGTCATTCAATCTATTGGAGTTCAATGCCTGGTTGTACAGTATAATTGAGAACATATGTAGAGTCAGTCCGGGTACATCTTTCGATCCTGAGAAACAAAAAAACACGCAGGAAAGAGAAAGCTCATGTCAATACGCACACAGAAGATGATGATGAGCGAATAACATCAACGAAGCGGCAGTGTACAGTGTGCAAACAAGCATGTAGTGGGTTGGAGTTATATGTACGGTTCCTAAACATGAACCTAAATGAGAAATGGGAAACCATAAAGAAAAATCGACTCTGGCGCACATGCCTGGGATCACAGCCTAACTCGCGTTGCCGAGTAAGTATCTCTTGTGGTGTAAATGGTTGTGTTGTATCATCGACTGCTGCACAAAAACACAACCGAATCTGTAACAACACCGACGTCAACAGCAGTGCAACATAATAATTCAAATCTTAAAGAACAACCTGCATTTGAGGGAAGACAATTCAACTGCAATACACATGGATCTGGTCAGGACATAAAATATCGAATTTTTTCAGTTACTCTACACAGGAACAAAGAGTATTGAAACTTTTGCCTTCTTAGATGAAGGGTCTTCGCTAACAATGATGGAAGATTCCTTGGCGGCAGAATCGAATCTCCAAGGTAAGCATCAACCACTGCTTCTTAAATGGATTGGGAACACACATCGCAACGAAAATGAATCCCGAGTAGTGTCAGTTGAGATTTTGGGAAGTAATAACCCAAAAAAGAAATTATCGATTCCAGTTATTTGGACGGTGAAATCGTTAAGCTTACCCCAACAGTCTGTGTTAAACACCTGGCAACCAAGTATACTTATATGCGGGATACCCCATTGAATCGTATGAGAAGGCAGTTCCTCGAATGCTGATTGGTCTTGATAATCTGAAGCTCGCGATTCCTCTTAAACCGATTGAAGGAAAACGACTGGGATGGAAGAAGGCCGAAAAATCTGATTCCCCTACCGGGTCATCAACCTTGGGTGATAGAATTGTAGACTGTTCAACGTGAAATTAAAAAAACAATCCGAAAAAATAATTGTGCAAAAGACTTAAATAAAAAATTGAAATATATTACTTCTGTACGTAGCAAAATTGATATGTTAGAGTTAGAGAGTTAAACAACAATGCTAATGGAAATAGTTTTAGTTCTGGCATCAGTGGTATGAATAAGAACATACGTCTGCGAACTATCATAAATGTTTTTTTGTGAGCAAAGAAGCGTTTTGAATATTTGCCATATAAACGCACAAAGTTTGCATACAAAAATTGATGAACTTCGTGGATTATTTGTTGGGTCGAATGGTGACATTGTTTGCGTCTCTAAAACATGGTTTCAACAGGACATTGACGATAATCTAAAGGGATACAATTTAATACGTGTTGATAGGATCCGCTCTGGTGGAGGTGGGGTAGCGCTTTATTTAAAAACAGGAATGCGTTATTCGAGTGTAATAAGATCATTGCCTTATAATCTGATTGAATACTTGTTTGTTGATACCAAACCAGTTAATAGACAATGTTTATTAGGCGTTGTCTATAGGCCAAATAATAACATCGATTTAGCACCTTTCTATAGAATTGTTGAAATTCACTGTCTCATACCCAGATGTTATAATCTGTGTTGACTTTAATTGTGATTTTTTGAACAGAAACCTTTCCTCCTCTTTTTCTGACAATATGAATTCTCTGAATATGTTCCAATTAAATACCACAAATCCTACACACTTTACAAATACCTCCCAGACACTGCTTTGATTTGATTCTTGTAAATGAACGCGATAATATATTGTTTTATGATCAGCTATCTGCTCCAATGTTTTCCAGACACGATCTGATTTTTGTAAACTAAAAATACCAAAGAGTTTATCCCAAATGCTCACATATAGAGATTTTAAACATATTAATGCTAGAATTCTGGAGGGAGATATACAAAGAATTAACTGGCAGCAAGTTTACTTCATGACTGATCCAGGAATGCAAGTTGAATTTGTCCAAAGCCATATTACAAATCTTTTCAATAACCATGTACCAATAAAGACAAGGCAAATTAAAGCCACTGCAAATGACTGGTGTACTAGTGAAATAATATCTCTTATGAATATGCGCGATGCAGAGTACCGGAGGTGGAAACGGTTTAGACTATCAGAAATGTATGAGAATTTCAAATGCTTGTGTAGAGATGTTAGGACAAAGGTAATTCGGGCCAAACGACTTTATCATTTTAATCGATTAAACCCGCACCAGAACTCGACAACCTTATGGAAAAACTTAAACCAGATAGGTATTGGACGCAAAGAGGACCAAACTCCAGTTGATGCAGATCCTGATGAACTGAATAACCTCTTCGTTAGCCTTCAAAACTCTTCACACCCATTACACCTATACAACACGAGAACTTAGGTACCGCTTGTTCTGCTGAATTTCAGTTTGTATGCGTAAACCAAATGGATGTGTTAAGTGCGTTTCTAAAAATCAAATCAAAAGCAGTGGGAGTGGATGAAATTAATCCCGTTTTTGTGAGCGCCATCCTTCCCCATATATTACCAACCCTTACTCACATTTTCAACACAATTATAACAAAGTCTGTATTCCCCTCAATTTGGAAATGTGCTAAAGTAATCCCTATAATTAAAAAAAAGGATCTTCCCAATTACGTCCAGAATATAGACCGATTTCAATTTTACCTATTCTGTCCGGCTTTCGCAAAAACCACAGTTGCACAACAGCTCTTCTAAAAGTAACCGACGACATCCGTACTGCCATTGACAAAGACTTTGTTACATTATTAACCCTATTAGGGTTTTCCAAAGCATTTGACATGGTTAACCGCAGTTTACATCTACAAAAGCTGAAGAAAGATTGTGGTTTTTCAATTTCTGCTCAAAGATTAATTAAAAATCATATTTGTCAGATAGAAGGCAGCTAGTTCAGTTTAAAAACAAAAAGTCTGAATTCATGCATACTTCAGTAGGAGTTGCACAAGGATCAATTCTAGGTCCACTTTTATTCCTAGTCTTCATAAATGATCTCCCTAAAATAGTGAAATATTCATCAGTACACTTGTATGCTGATGATGTACAATTATATTTAAGCAACGAAATTGGAATGCGGGAAGATTCAGTTCACCGATTAAATGAAGATCTAAAAGGAATTGCCCTGTGGGCCCAAAAAATTGCTTACGGCTAAACCCAAATAAATCCAACTGTTTAGTAATATACAAATCCGAGCTTGACTTAAATGGTTTTCCACAAGTATACCTAGGTGAATCAGTTCTTGAGTATATATATATATCTATATATATCGGTTGTGGAAATATGAGAACGTTAAGCTGCCGAATAGTTTTCAAATGGCTCTTAAGAGGCACAACTGCTTTGTAAAAAAATTATCTCGAAACGCAGACCTGTCTGAGAATCTCCAACGTCAACTAAAAGAGTATGAAGAAAAAAAGTATATCCGAAAACTATCAGAAAGCGAAATTCAACAACAATATCTTCGAAAGTGGTATCTTCCGATATTTACTGTCGCGAACGAGAATAAACCCGGCAAAATAAGGATAGTTTGGGATGCTGCTGCCGAGGTCAACGGCGTTTCTTTAAACTCTGTATTGATGAAGGGACCTGACCAACTAGCTTCTTTGTTATCCATTCTATATCGCTTCCAAGAAAGAGCAATAGCCATATGTGCTGACATTCGTGAAATGTTTCACCAGATAGGTGTGAAAGGTGAAGGCCAGCACGCACAACGATTCCTCTGGAGCGATGGTTTAAAAAGCACACCAGATATGTATGTTATGCAGGTGTTGACGTTTGGGGGCACTTGTTCTCCCAGCAGCGCGCAGTTTGTGAAGAACAACAATGCCAGTGAATTTTCCGACAAATACCCGAAGGCAGTGGACTCGATCTTGCATAATAATTACGTGGATGACCTACTGGACAGTGTTGACACTGAAGGGAAAGCTGTAAAACTGGCCAAAGAAATAAAGTTTATACACCAAAAGGGTGGTTTTTGAGATACGAAATTGGATCTCCAATTCTTCAGTCGTCATCGATTCTCTCGATGAAAGGAGACTAGAAGTAAAACGAAATCTAGATATAAATTCCGAAGGTTCAGCCGAAAAAGTTTTGGGTATGTGGTGGTGTACACAGATACTTTTACCTACTCAATCTCAGTAAAACCGTCTACAAGTGAGTTGCTCACAACTGAAATAAGGTCCACCAAACGTCAAGTGCTTCGAGTTCTAATGAGCATATTTGATCCTCTAGGCTTAATTGCGAATTCATTAATCTACATCAAAATTGCAATGCAAGAAATCTGGCGATCTAAGCTTGAATGGGATGAGGCTACTGACGACAATTTATATGAACAGTGGAAAATGTGGGTGAATCATTTGAAGAACATCAGCAAAGTTAGAATTCCTAGATTCTATTTGAGAAACATAAAGTTTGGTGCACACGATTCTTGTCAACCGCATGTCTTCGTAGATGCGAGTATCAATGCCTTTGCTGCCGTAGCTTACGTTCGTGTGACTAAAGGGAGCCTAGTTGAATGTAGAATAATAACTGCAAAAAAAAGAGTCGCTCCACTAAGCATCACATCGATACCACGCCTAGAACTCGAGGCCGCAAGATTAGGAGTACGTATGGCGAACAGCATAAAGCAATTTCATACTATAAGGTTTTCAGAGCAGATCTTTTGGACAGATTCCAAAGTAGTTCTTTCTTGGATTCAGTCTGTCACCGAAAATATAAGCAGTATGTTGGATTCAGGGTAACTCGAGACAACTGAAACCCACCAGTGGAGATATATACCCTCAAAGGCTAATGTAGCAGATGATGCTACGAAGTGGCAGAGTGCCGGATTTCGATATGACTAGTCGTTGGTTTGTTGGACCATCATTTCTAACGCAATCCAAAGATAGGTGGCCTGGAATATTAACACAGATCCCAGACACACCAGAAGAACTCAAATCAGTTGTTTTATTCCACCATGCGGTTTCTGATTGCGCCTCAGTTGAAGTGGATAAGACTGGTACGTATACAAGCATATGTTTCTCGTTTCTTATGGAATGTAACGGCTAGGAAAAAAATGGTCTTACCAAGGAATGATGAGTTCATAACAAGTGAAGAATATGTCGAAGTCGAAAACAACTTATATAAACAAGCTCAGTTGGATTCATACCGTGATGAGATAGCAATCTTAAAAAACAATCTTAATTCGCCTATAGAACTACGTAAATCGTTCGATAAGTCGACCCAGATTCGCAAGTTATCTCCATATATAGACCAGAATGGCATCCTGCGACTTCGTGGAAGATTTGACGCTGTGACTGGTGTGAATGAAGAATTCAAGCGCCTGATACTGCTGCCAAAAGGACACCACATCACCAGTCTAGTCATAAAGTCATACCATGAGAAATATCATCATCACAATAACGAAACCGTTGTGAACGAAATTCGCCAAGGGTTTTCAATTCCAAGTCTACGTGCAGCTATAAAAAAGGAACGAAAAGGTTGTCAAGTGTGTAAATATCTTATGGCTAGGCCCATGCCAACTGAGATGGGCAATTTACCAGCAGCCAGGCTTTCTCCATTTTGCAGACCGTTCACGTATATCGGAATTGACTATTTCGGACCCATGTGAGAGTGGCATCACACCGACAATTATACTTTCTCTTTTTATCATGTTCCTACAACTATTCTCAGAAAAAGAATATTTTTTGGTTGGTCATTTTCGTTAATCTATAATTTTGAATTTTTAGGTTAATTCCAATAGGACAAATTGCTTTACATTCCTATGATTAAATAACTAATGCATTTTTCGATTGGCTGTTCGGAATTACTCCTTTTACTACAAACTTTCTTTACTATACTATAGGAATAGAACATAGGGAGTGAAAAAGGAGTAACGCCGAATGCCATGAAAAAAATAACTAAAGAATTTATAAATATTTTAACATATTTATCAGAATGTAGAACCTATATATATATTTATATATATATATATGTACTTATGTATGTATGTCAAATAAACACGATTATATGTTTCATTTATTTTGTTCCAAACTGGTTCTCGATAAAGTAGGAAATATTCATGAAATAAATATTCACACCACATGAATATCCACATTAATAAATCAACAATCTTCTAAGGTCCTAAAACTTGATATGAATCAATTTGATAATAATTGGATGAAATTTGCTAATTTTACTCAAGGATGAATGTGCCCTTAAACTGAATACAATTTTGAAATCTGAAAAAAAGTTTGTAAAGAAAATAGTCATTTGTTGATTTACACTGCAAAGTAGTTTATCTAAGATTTGAAAAAAAAGATTTTTATTTAATGTATACAATTATATTTTTTATATAATGCATTCGAGTATCTTTACATATTTTTTTTGAAACAAGTTTTTAAAATGTATATCTATATATCTTCTTTATATATAAAGAACAATCCAAAGTATGTTTGTGCGCTATCTTCTTTTCTTCGGCTTGATCGATTTTAATGAAATTTTCAGGAGATCTTAGGACATATTTGGAGAGTGCATATAAGAAATCTGTTGCCGTCCGATGTCTAGAACCGAAGTTATGACCAAAAATGTAACTACATGTTCGTTATTGCTTTATCAGTATAAGTAATGTGTTTTGTTTTGTATACACACACTTTCATTTTGGTATCTCATTGTTAATTCGTTGTGAAGCTTGGAAAATTTCGGTTAATTGTAAAACTCATTGTGATAGAAGACGTTTTTGGTGCAGAAGCTTACGCGATATATATTAAATGACACTGTGCTGCGATCAATGCCACAACCTGATAGAATGCGTTATACCTTGACTTAGGCTTGCGCGATTTGATAGTTGTCCTTTTCACATTATAAATTTCTATTCCATGGGGTCACCACGATCTAGATTTTCTAGTAAGCTAGGTAGCATTCTATGAAAATTACTCATGAAGACTTCAAAGTGAAAATGGCAGCCAAATAGTATACTATCGATACGATAGAATGCTATGAGCTGTGCAATGTCTAGTATGAAATTTTTTATAGAATGCTATTTGTGGTCTTCATGAGAAATTTTCATAGAATGCGATTTAGCTTATTAGAAAATCTAGATCGTGGAGACCCCATGTTACATGTATTCTATCGATACAAATTTTGTAGCATTCTATTTTTCTTTCTTTCTATCAAAATGACAGATAGTATACTATAAAATATAGAAGGTGGAGGCACCGTGTTACAATTATTGATTTCAATAAGCTTTCTTTATTTCTTAAAGCTTTTCCATTTTTCATGGTTGCCGTAGTGAGCATTATAAATTGGCATATTTCTCTCACACATTTCGGTAGGGTTACCAATTGTTAATGTAGATTTCATGAACAGAAACATGTACTTACATCGTAAGCTAAATCTAAAAAAATGAATAAACAGCACAAAAATAATATCACCTCAAATTGTACCGCACTATTTTAAATATTATATTTATATACACGAAACCTTCTTCATTTTATTTCTATTTTTGTTCATGCCATCCTCGATTGTAGTCAGATTAATTTAGCCTGTGCCACCGCACTGATTTAGTGCTAACTGTGCTACCGCACATATGACAATTTGGCAGCAACCATCATCTACTACAATCGAGGATGGCAGCCAACGTAAAAACGAAAAACCCCCATTGTAAGTTGGTGGGCATTTCCGGCTTTGCCTCTGATTCTTTCTTTTCGTTTGCTGGTCGCCAAAGACACACGTCGTGCATCTCTGTAATAAAAAAAAAAATATATATATATAAAAAGTCACCAAGTTGAACACTACAGTTTTTTTTATCTGTGTTCCTGCATTTTTGTGGGTCGAAAAAGTATTATCTAGCGCTGCCACGAATGCCGTGTTATCAAAAAAAGGTTTTTTTTGGTGTACCTTAATGCAAATTGGCAATCCGAATTATTTGGAAACGCCAAACATTGACAACGCAAAACCATTGGAATCTTGTGCCTTTTTAAGACATTATCAAAATTCTTACTTCCCATAATCGGAAGAGAAAACAACCAAAGACGAAATAATCGTTCTGTAGGGTTTTAGAGTTAAACGTTGCCCGAATTCAACAATCTGTATCAGAAGCGACAACAATAAGCAATTGTTGCGCAAGAGTTAAGTAAGACAACTATCGCCAAAGTCCGCCATCAAGAAACCTTCAGCTTTGGTTTGTGTGCCTGCTGGCACATTTGGGCTTACATCTTTAAGCAATTTAATCCTTGGCTAAGTCTGAAGCCGAGGCCAAATTCGGACAGACGCACGTCCGCCATCAAGAAACCTTCAGCTTTTGTTCGAGTGCCTGCTGGCACATTTGGGCTTACATCTTTAATCAATTTAATCCTTGGCTAAGTCTGAAGCCGAGGCCATATTCGGACAGACGCACGTCCGCCATCAAGACATCTTATATTCGGACAGACGCCCGTCCGCCATCAAGACATCTATCATATATTCGGACAGACGCACGTCCGCCAGCAAGACATCACCAGAATCGGACAGACGCACGTCCGCCAGCGTAAGTACAAATCAACAACCAGGCATCCACGCCACCATTTGGTCCATCGGAGCCGGATCATCAGATCGTCATCTGATCGTCATTACATTGAGTATATTCTTTATTATATATTATTATAGTATTATATTATATTCTCATTATATTATTATATTACACATATATTACATTTCAAGATCAAATGTACATACATTTATTTTTTTTTCGTGGCAATAATTACTAGAAATTTGATAAACGCGTTCTTTAATTATTGGTCGGTGATTTTGGTTCGCTCGGGTCGTACCCATTTTGATAGAAAGTTTTCGCTCTGTTTGCACATGTACCACGAGTCGGTCGGTTTGAAATCCGTGACATCAAAATAGTGCTTTTTCGCTCAGGTGATTTTAGGTTTTTCTTTCTTTTCATTCGGTACGGTATTTTAAGTGTAGTTGTATACACAATTTTCGTGGATTTGGTCAGACAACCGGGCTTCGGCAACGCTACTGCGATTAGGTACACATTTTTCATTTTTCATTTAGCGGTCGTGAACTCAACCAGAGTACCTTCTATGCCATTAATAAATTTGACCGGTTGATTCTTAAGTTTTTGTTAAGCGTAAGCTTCGTAAACGTAGTCTATATTAACAT
Source organism: Philhelius pedissequus (assembly GCA_910595825.1). Classification (NCBI taxonomy): domain Eukaryota; kingdom Metazoa; phylum Arthropoda; class Insecta; order Diptera; family Syrphidae; genus Philhelius; species Philhelius pedissequus. Next base: position 167,303,128 of record OU343161.1, read on the forward strand.
GGCTAGCAACCAAGACCTACGTGAATTCATTCACGCTGCTGATCAATTGGTCAAATATTCCGCAACGGTCAAAGATTTGCCCGAGGCAAAACATTCAGTTTCCACGTTGTCGGCGCGAAAAGAAGAGTTGAAGGATTTATGGATTGAGGTGAAATCCAAATACACTCGATGTTGCTTGAGTACCAACGAGTTTGGCGAGGAGGATTTAGAGACATTTGAGTCTAAATAGAAGCTTTCGAATGAGACGTACATTTCATGCTTAGGGTTTTTCTTTGAGTTGATGGCCAAACTCACTACTGCTCCAGCCTCCCCTGGTTTTTTTGGAACAAATGTTCCTTCGGCGTCTACGGTCCAAAATCAAATGGTCAACAATGGTTTATCTAATCAAGTCGCTTCGCCACATTGTATCAAGCTTCCAGCTTGCGACACGGAACTATTCCATGGCGATTACCTTTCGTAGCCGGCTTTTAAAGATATATTTCAAGCGATATATATCAACCATCCGAGGTTAGGACCAGTTGAACAATTGTTCCATCTTAGGGCAAAAACCAGAGGCGAAGCTTTCAGCATCGTGAGCAAGTTTCCTTTAACGAATTCAAGTTTTTCATTGGCTTGGGAAGCACTTCGTTCTACGTATGAGAACAAAAGGATACTCATCAATAACCATGTCAAAAAGCTACTTAATCTTCCATTGTGTGCCAATGAATCTGCCTCGGAGATTAAGAGGTTACAAAGTCACATTAATGATTCGCTTGCTGCACTAAAGGGCCACGGTGTTTCCGTGGATAACTGGGATCCAATACTTGTGTATTCATGCTGCAGCCGACTTCCAACTTCCACCCTTGTGTTATGGGAACAATCTTTGGACGATCCGTCCAAGGTGCCGAAATGGGAGCAGCTCAATAAGTTTTTAAGCAGCCGTTTTCAAGTATTGGAAACTATTGCCGACACTAATAACCCAGGATTTTCAAGTTCCACATAGCGATCCAAGTCAATGAAAAACGGTGGTACAAATAATCGCTCAAATGTCCATCTAGTTAAAACTCAAGCATCGGGTTGCCAATTATGTTCCAATAAACATCATCTTCGAAGTTGTAACAAATTTTTAGCGATGCCTGTTTCGGATAAGGCTGAGGTTGTTCAGAATCACAATCTGTGTTTTAATTGCTTGTCTCCGGACCATCGGTCACAAAAATGTACGAGTCGGTTCTCTTGCATTACGTGCGGAAAACGACACAGAGGTACTGACAGTACGACTATGGAGCAACAGAACAGCAGAGTTTCAGTAATCCCATTCAATGGAAGAGTGTCACATGCTTCCAGCATTGACACTTCCAATCAAACACCTAGTTTTAATCCGTCAAGGCCAAGTTTTTCACATGTCCCCGACATTAATTCTACGAATAATCTACAGGCTACGCATGTTAGGTTTTCGCCAAATACAAGTCTGCCACATGTTTCCGACATTGGTACCGCAACAAATTTACAGTCCACTGCTCAAACCTTTAATTACCAATCACATTTAGTCTCTTCTCAGAGGCAAGTTCTGCTAGCGACGGCGCTGGTTAAGATCATTGGTATCGAATCCAATCATACTGTTCGCGCACTTATCGATCCAGGATCAGAAGTGTCGCTAATTTCCGAATCAGTACAAAGGCGATTAAACTTACCAGTATTGCCAATTAATGTGTCAATCTCGAGTGTTAGCGCTGCACATGCGGCAAGCTCCAGAAAGTTATGTACGTTCTCTATCGCCAACAATGAAGATCCGTCAAATAACATCAAGTGTCATGCTATTGTGTTACGAAAGGTTACAAACGATCTTCCGAGTTCCACAATGACTCATATCCGCTCTTCGCAATTAAAGGCTCTTTGTTTGGCTGATCCCACCTTTTCTAAATCCTCCACGATCGATTTGCTTATTGGTGCGGACTTGTATCCTGCTATAGTCCGAGAGGGACTGCAGATCGTCTGTGAATCTTTGGTGGCTCAAAACACCATTTTTGGCTGGATTTTGTCGGGTCCCATCCTACAATCCTTCAACGCCTTCAACACCTTCGTCCAAGATCACACAGAAGACAAGTTGGATGAGCAAATCAAACGGTTCTGGGAGTTAGAAGAGGTACGGGAAACCAAAAAGATCGCATCGGCCGAAGACCAATTTTGCGAAGAATTGTACAAAAATACAACCTTTCGCCGTACGGACGGACGTTATGTGGTTCGGTTACCTTTTAAATCGGACCGGTCTGCCAAACAACTCGGTAGGTCAAGACACATAGCACTCAGACAATTTCTTCAATCAGAGAAATCTCTAACTCGAAACAAGGATTTACAGTCCACATACTCTAAGGTTCTTAGCGTGTATCTCGAACTGGGGCATATGAAAAAGGTGGGAAGTACGGAAATTGTCAAGGATGGCAACGTGTCCTCATTTTATTTGCCACACCATGCGGTACTGAAACCCGAAAGTTCCTCAACTAAAGTGCGCGTTGTCTTTAACGCATCTAGTGCCTCCAGTAGTGGACTAAGTCTGAATGAACTCCTGTACGCAGGACCCGTTCTTCAAAGGGACATTACTTCGTTGATCGTGCGCTGGCGATTTTACCAGTATGTTTTCAATGCGGACGTAGAAAAAATGTATCGCCAAATCGCCGTCCATCCAAGTGATACTCCGTATCAAAGGATTCTATTTCGGCAAACACCGGAAGCGCCAATTGACGATTGTGAGTTACTCACGGTGACTTTCGGTATGAATTGCGCTCCATTTTTGGCCATACGTACCCTTGAACAACTGGCAAACGACAACGAAGCAAGATTCCCACTTGCGTCCAGAATTATATTACAAGATTTTTACGTCGACGACGTCCTTTCGGGTGCTCATGATATTTCCACTGCTCAACAGGCACAAGGTGAGTTAATAGAACTGCTGGAATCTGGAGGGTTTCCTCTGCGCAAATGGACATCTAACACCCCGGAGCTTTTAAACGGCCTTCCAGGCAATTATATCTTAAGAGATAATTTTTTAAAGCTCGATAAAGAGAGCACAACCAAAACTTTAGGCATTCGCTGGAATGCTAAAGAAGATAATTTTCATTTTTCGGTTCCCCTTATTCATTTGGCAACCAGCCCAAGTAAAAGAGAAGTGTTTTCTCAGATCGCGCAACTTTTTGACCCAGCAGGGTGGCTAGCTCCAATTATTATCGTAGCTAAAATGCTGATACAAACGATTTGGGTGGAAAAAACTGATTGGGACGAAGCTATACACGGTCGGAGCTTAGATACTTGGCAAACATTTGTCAAATCATTTTCGGATATTCAATTTATTAAGATTCCGCGTTGGGTTGAATATTCGCCGTCGGTAACTGTGCAGTTCCACGGATTTTGTGATGCATCACAAAAAGCTTACGCGGCCGCACTGTATGCAAGAATTCAAAGTTGCGATGGCACTTTAAGCACTCACTTGATCTGTGCAAAAACGCGAGTTGCCCCATTAAAGACAGTGTCCTTGCCCAGACTGGAACTCTGTGGAGCTGTGTTACTTTCGAAATTAATTAAAATATACACTCCGCAATTTCCAATTACTTCGTACCAAACTCATCTGTGGACCGATTCCGCCATTGTAATAGCTTGGTTGCAAAAACACCCAAGTACTTGGAAAACTTTTGTGGCCAATAGAACCAGTGAGATTCTCGATAACGTCGGAAACCTTCGCTGGAAACATGTGAGGTCTATCGATAACTCCCCAACTGATCTGCGCACTAATAACCTTTGGTGGACAGGTCCCCACTGGTTGCGCAAATCGGAAGGTTGTTGGCCGCACAGCTTGCCAAGCATAGAATCGCAGGAAGAGCTGGAAGTCAAAGGTGTTGTAGCTTTCGCAACTATCACCGAAGATCTTTTGATGCGATTCTCGTCATTACCACGAGCGCTTCGAGTTTTGACATACGTGTTCCGCTTTTACTATCGTCTCCGTCGAGATACTACTACTATGTTCGCGGCAGATTTGTCGGGCGTCTCTCAAAAGGAAATTAACTTCGTTAAAACTCGTTTAATCATTCAGAGCCAAAAATTGCATTTTTCCCGTGAATATGAAGCTCTTGCTGAAGGAAAACCAATTTCAGCCTCAAGTGCAATTCTGTCTTTGAATGCAGCCCTTGATTCAAATAAAATTTTACGTGTAAATGGTCGCCTCGTCCATGCAAACCTTACGTGGCATGAACGTTTCCCAATTATTTTACCCTACGGGTCACAATTTACTTCGCTTCTAGTTCAATTCATTCACGATCTCACGCTGCATGGTGGAAACGCCCTAATGCTGCAGCTAATCCGGAATCTGTTTTGGATTCCAAAAATCAAGAACTTGATTAAATTTTGCGTGCATCGGTGTAAGACATGCTGCATCCACAAACAAAAACTTCGCACGCAATTAATGGCAGCTCTTCCTCCAGAAAGAGTAACGTTTTCACCCCCCTTCCACTACACTGGGATCGATTTCGCTGGCCCTTTTGAAATTAAAAGCGCTCGGTTGCGAGGCTGCCGCTTGACAAAGGGATATGTATGCCTTTTCGTCTGCTTTTCCACCAAAGCCATCCACCTTGAAGGGACTAGCGATCTTTCGTCGCGTGTATTTTTAGATGCGTTTGCTAGGTTCGTTTCCAGAAGAGGTCTACCCAAAGCTGTCTTTTCAGACAATGGGACGAATTTTGTCGGGGCAAACGTTCTGCTAAAACGAGAATTTAAACAATTCTTACAATCCGCCTCAAGCGATATTAGGGTAAAATACGGGATTCAAGGGCTTGAATGGAATTTCATTCCTCCTGGGGCACCCCACATGGGTGGCTTGTGGGAAGCGGGTGTGAAAAGCTTAAAAACCCATCTGCGAAAACTCGGTAAAACTTGTCACCTCAGTTTCGAGGAATTCTCTACGTTGCTCGCGCGCATCGAAGCATGTCTTAATTCTCGACCGATTGCCCCAACATCGAACAATCCTTCAGATCTGTCGGCATTAACCCCGGGTCATTTCCTTCGCGGTAGCCCTCTGTTATCATTCCCCGAAGAGGAAATCGAAGCACAACCACTTACGCTTATCAATCGATATGAAAGATTAAAATGCTTTCAGTAACAACTATGTCGACGATGGAAGGAAGAATATCTCAAGGAACTTTATAAGCGACAAAAATGGCAACAGCCAAAAGAGGATGTCAAACCGAACGACTTAGTGGTTATAAAACAGGAAAACCTACCGTCAACGGAATGGCGGCTGGGACGCGTAATAAAAGTAAATCCTGGCACGGACGGGAGGGTAAGAGTCGGGACAATCAAAACTCAACTCGGCGAAATCACGCGACCAATAGTTAAACTTTGCGTTTTACCCTGCCTTTAAGTCAGTTAATGAGGCTTCCGCCTTTCCCGTTTCGGTTGAAGTAACCTAAAACTTGGGTGCTCAAAATTTCAAAAAAAAAAAAAAAAAATAAATGTATCGATAATATTAAATTTTTATTATTATTAAGTTATTAATAAGTAAAGTATTTGTTGGCATAGTCTGCCAAGGAGGGCCGGTATGTTCATGCCATCCTCGATTGTAGTCAGATTAATTTAGCCTGTGCCACCGCACTGATTTAGTGCTAACTGTGCTACCGCACATATGACAATTTGGCAGCAACCATCATCTACTACAATCGAGGATGGCAGCCAACGTAAAAACGAAAAACCCCCATTGTAAGTTGGTGGGCATTTCCGGCTTTGCCTCTGATTCTTTCTTTTCGTTTGCTGGTCGCCAAAGACACACGTCGTGCATCTCTGTAATAAAAAAAAAAATATATATATATAAAAAGTCACCAAGTTGAACACTACAGTTTTTTTTATCTGTGTTCCTGCATTTTTGTGGGTCGAAAAAGTATTATCTAGCGCTGCCACGAATGCCGTGTTATCAAAAAAAGGTTTTTTTTGGTGTACCTTAATGCAAATTGGCAATCCGAATTATTTGGAAACGCCAAACATTGACAACGCAAAACCATTGGAATCTTGTGCCTTTTTAAGACATTATCAAAATTCTTACTTCCCATAATCGGAAGAGAAAACAACCAAAGACGAAATAATCGTTCTGTAGGGTTTTAGAGTTAAACGTTGCCCGAATTCAACAATCTGTATCAGAAGCGACAACAATAAGCAATTGTTGCGCAAGAGTTAAGTAAGACAACTATCGCCAAAGTCCGCCATCAAGAAACCTTCAGCTTTGGTTCGAGTGCCTGCTGGCACATTTGGGCTTACATCTTTAAGCAATTTAATCCTTGGCTAAGTCTGAAGCCGAGGCCAAATTCGGACAGACGCACGTCCGCCATCAAGAAACCTTCAGCTTTTGTTCGAGTGCCTGCTGGCACATTTGGGCTTACATCTTTAATCAATTTAATCCTTGGCTAAGTCTGAAGCCGAGGCCATATTCGGACAGACGCACGTCCGCCATCAAGACATCTTATATTCGGACAGACGCCCGTCCGCCATCAAGACATCTATCATATATTCGGACAGACGCACGTCCGCCAGCAAGACATCACCAGAATCGGACAGACGCACGTCCGCCAGCGTAAGTACAAATCAACAACCAGGCATCCACGCCACCAATTTTCATGAACAAAAAAATTATTTGGTAATTTAAGGTTTCAATTAATTAATGAGCTGAACTCCATCAAAAACCCAACAAATAATATATAGCTGCATTTTAAGAGTTTTCCCAAAAAAAAAAAAAAAGATGTAAGCAGAAAAGTACGCATCGACAACACCTTTCTCCCTAAACTGAAAATATATGCTCTCAAAAGCACTAAGAAAACTTCGATTCTGAACGCTCCATAGCGAAAACAAAAGAAAAAGGTATTAGAATTTCCATCAAGGGACCAACAGTAATTCTTAATCATCGTGTTTATTTTTTACTTGCGATTTAGGTACAGGATGACCCACGAATCGTGCTTCAAAAATAAAACGTAATAACTTTTTTTCAGCGTGAGTAATCGGCTTATATTTTTTTATTTTATAGACTACTATTTAGATTTATTAAAATGAATGATTTGGATACTGAAAAAAGGATTTGGATAGTGCAGCGATACCATTCTTTGCAGTCCGTCATTTCCATCCAAAGGGAATTTAGGCTGGAGTTTGGCGGTACTCCCCCGAGTAGATGGACCATTATGAGGCTGGTGAACATGTTTGCCGATTCTGGAAGCATCGAACGAATACCGTTTCATCGAGATCCCAATGTTCGGGTTCGGGATACAATCGTGGCTGTTGCATCGACAATACAGGCAAATCCAAGTGTTTCGACTCGAAACTTATCGGGCCAAATTGGAGTTAGCAGACGGTCATTACAACGGATACTTTATGATGACTTAAACTTGTTTCCGTACAAATTCCAAATTACAAGCAAGTTAAACCCTCAGGCCTGTTGGCCTGGAATTTTGACGAAAAATGATTCAATGGTCGAAGAAGACAACACATTGATAAATTGTTTGTTCATGTCAGATGAGGCCCATTTTGACTTAAACGGCAATGTTAACAAGCAAAATTGGCGTATATGGAGTGAATCTAATCCAGAAATGATCCATGAGACGGAATTGCACCCAGAACGAGTCACTGTTTGGATTTATTGTCGAGCCATACTTCTTTGAAAAAAACGGTGTAACACAGACTGTCAATGGGGACCGTTATTTAAAGATGTTGAAGGAGTCTTTTTACCCAGAACTTCGCCGAAGACGTATCTCTTTCAGCAGGATTTGGTTTCAACAAGATGGAGCAAGTGTACACGTAGCCACACAAGTTATGGCGGAGCTCCAACGAAAATTCCCAAACAAATTGATATCCAGAAACTGCACTTTCCGCTGGCCACCAAGGTCACGTGACCTGACTGCACCAGACTTTTTTTTTTATGGGGTTATGTCAAGCAGGAAGTGTACAAAACGAAACCCAGGAATTTGACAGAATTGAAGCAGTCCATTAAGACAATAATTGAGGCGATCCCAATTTCAACCCTTCAGGCCGCAATGAACAATTTTATGATCATGTGCCGCACATGCGTGGATGAGCGTGGAGGTCATTTGCGGTCTATTATCTTTAAAAACCATTAGTTATTTAAAATAAAATTCAATTTTTAATCCAATAAAAACAATTAATCCACTAAAATAAAAGTTATTTAAATTTCTTATTGTAGCACGATTCGTGGGCCACCCTGTACTATAGGGCAAGTTTTGCATTTGAAAAAAAAAATCGAACTCAAGATTTTAATCAAAGTTGACATTACGATGATAGAGAACTTTTTTTTTTTAAGAATAAATGCAAAAACAACAAAAACAATACAAACGCATGTACATACGTAGGTATTGTTTTTGTTCCTAATTTTGTGGACTGTAATTATGATTTTAATTGATGAGCCCAACTGTATTACCTGGGCGAAACGCATATTAAAATTGGATTAAGATGATAGAGAACACCAAAAAGTGAGTCCCGCAATTCCGTCTGTCTATCTGTCTGTCTGTCTGTAGACGATCTATAGCATATGCGGCTGAATCGATGTTGTTGAAACTTAGTGGTTTGGCGTTTTAGGTGACTGTCCAAAATAGATTTTTGAATCGTTGTTTTAGCCCCAAAAATAACGGTACTTGCCACACAAATTTGTCTACAATCTTAATTATCTCGAAATCGGCTGAAACGATTTTGATAAAAATCAGTGTGTGTACTAATTTGAGTATGGTCTACAAATTGGCCGAAAAAATATTTGTTTGTTAACGGTACCTGCCATACAACCATTTTATTGATTTTCGACTTTCTCATAAACGGCTCAACGGATTTCGATTAAAATTTGTATACAGGATCTCCTTCAAATTCTAAATAATACTGCATTTCAATTTTTTCGAAAAATAGTTTTTTTTGGATTTTTGAATTTAATTTTTTTTTTTGAAAATTCAATATTTCGAAAACGGGTGGGCGATTTTTTCTGAAATATTGTTTTTAAGTTTATATTATTATTTATTATATTATATATTATAAATATTTAAAATGTTCATATCAATTTTTTTTTGAAAAAATTTAAGAATTTTTATATATAAAAAATTAAGTGAAACCCGACTTTAAAAATACTTTTAGCCGTTTCCATTAAGAATCTTTTGCATATAATGTGGTCGAACATGGGGGCAAGTACGTGCGATCCAGTCGTGCATTTTATTTAATAAGCACTATAAGCGAGAATCAAATTAGCGATCAGTCTCCTCTCAGCCGGGGAGCAGATAGGTCATGGTGGGATGTACGTGGGTTTATGGAATATTTTAGTGGCAATTTCTTAAGTTGTGTGCCATGCACACCAGCCGGCACCAGTGTTTTTGCAAAAGCTCTCCCATAAGGCCTGTACTGAAAATATAAATTGAACAGAATATAAAAGCAATTTGTTCTACAAATCATAAGGAAGGTCTATAGAGCGGTCTGGCTCCCTGCCGATAGATGGCGCTGGCATTTTATCATCGCGTGGAATCTTACATTCATATGAGAAACATAGGAATTTTTCAATTTTTGTATAAAAATAAGAGAGTAAATGAAATAATATGAAAAATCGAAAGGAAAAGAAGATTATAAACATACAAAAATTCGCAATATTTGCATTATTCTTTGTGAACAATGAAGCAACAGTGTTTGTTGAACTTTAAACATATACGCACCCTACATAGACATATTGTGATGATTGTTCGATTCAATAAAATTGAAGCAACAATTATTAGCGGTAAAAGCAAAAGGAGAAGATGTTCTGATTCTAAGAATTCCGATGATACCCACCGATCTACCGTTCAATTTCAAGAGATTGCAATTTCCTGTTCGCATAACCTTTGCGATTACAATGAATAAAGCTTGCTGTTGCGGGATTGAATCTTTAGAATCCATGTTTTTCCCATGGCCAGCTATACGTTGCTTGATCCAGAGTTGGAATGGCTAAAAAATTCTTCATTTTCGCACCAAATGGAAAAACCAAGAATATTTCAATCGCATTGCAGTAATTATTTAAAATAAACATTTTCATTGTTATTGATAAAAATAAACTCAGCTTTTTCAATCTCGAAATAAATTACTTCATTCATTCTTTCTTGGGCGTAACAACGTACGCCGGGTAAGGCTAGTATAGGCATAAAATTCAGTAAGAAATGTTTCGTAGGAAAAATAGTAATCTAATCACTGATATTATTAATCTTCAAGATTGTTTGTAAAACAACTATGTACATATTGGCGATTTTTAAGATCAATGTCTAAATTACAACATTTATTACTTTTTTTACTTGCGATATATGTATGTAGGTACTATAGGGCAAGTTTTACATTTGGAAAAAAAATAGAACTCGAGATTTTAATCAAACTTGACATTACAATGATATAGAAAACTAAAAAAGTGGGTCCCGCAATAAAGTTCTTGTCTGTACAACGCTCTATAGCCTAAGGGGCTGCAGCGATTTTCTTCAAACTTGGTATTTGAGCGTTTTAGGTAATTGTCTCAAATTGATTATTGAATCGCTTTTTTTTAGCGCCAAAACTAACGGTAACTTTTCTCTACCACCTGAATTATCTCGATAGCTCTAATATTTTCGACTTTCTCATAAACGACTCGAGGGATTTCGGTCAATTTTTTTAAGGAGGTCCTTTACCAAAATGTTTGAAAAATAATTTTGAAAATTCAATGTTTCGAAAATTATGTTTTTAAATTTATATTGTTAAATACTTAAAGTTGTCATACCAATATTTTTTTTTTTAGAGAAAAGTTAACAAATGAACGAAGCTAATTCAGCACTACAAGTAGTGCGACGTTATCCAATTTTTTTGTTAAATTTTATATTTCTAGATTTTTGTAGACATGAATTAGCTATGAACAAGAGTATATAAACAAATTTGTAGAAGCTTGTCAAATTAAAATTAAATATAAAATGATTGCAATCTTACCAGCAAATCCAACGATCGTCTCCTCTGAACTATTGCAAAGATCTTCACTCACAGCATCATTGATTCGATTAAAACCAACATGGTTTACTGCAGCAACTTGTTTAAAATCCTGTTGGTGTTTGATATTTGGTGTTGTTGATTTTGGTGTCAACTGTTTTTGATTGCTAGACGATAACGCTACACTAGTCTGTAAATAATTAAGATAAATTAACAATCACAACAATAGCATTCAAATAAGTTTCAATTTTGTATGTGAACTTATATCTAGAGTCCGGCTGGACCGATTTTTATATATATTTTTTTTAATAAATGGGGACCAATTTACTGTAGATGGTTTAGAAACAAACAAAAAAAAACATTTAAATTCCGACCAGCGGAAGCCGATTTTTTTTTTTTTACAAAAAATTGAAGTTCATTTCATCTTCTCCAATGAAAAAAGTGACTTCGTATTGCTTGATTATTTTGATCGATGAACACACAAAATCAAAAGCACTTCAATATTTTTTTTAGTATTGTATTAGTTATTTATCCCCCGGCAAAGCGGGCACATGCAAGCTAGTTCAAAATATAAATAATCTTATGCCGATTTCGTTTCAATAGGAACATCGATCTGCAGTCGATTCGCCGTCAATTTTTCCTGAAAATGAGATTCGTTTCAAATTAAAACCATTTTTTCTGGAAACAGATTCCTATTGAAATTTTTTTTCGAGATGGATTCAAAACTGATTTGTGCACATATTCTTACACATATTACAATATTCGATTTGAAAATTTTCAAAATGTTGTGTTGTCAACGAAGTTTTTGTTTTGTCGTAGTGGTCAAAAAAAATAAATTAATATTATTATATATTAGGTCTGATCCAGACTTTTTTTGGGCAGAAATTGGTAGATTGTCAAAACTTGAAGAGTGGGGATAAAATTCTCTCATTGAGAAATAAAGTCCGAAAAAGTCTGGAACAGCTTGTGCACAATTTTCTGCCAATTTTTAAACGTCAACACATTTGTTTTTTTTCTTTATTTGATGTAAATTCACATTTTTTTCTCTTCAAACTACGAGTAATTATTTTGTATTTTAGTGTTTCTAAATTAATTTATTTGTTCAACAAATATTTTTCCACACCAACTACAAACCGTTTTTTTTTTTCGTTTATCACAAACGTCAGTCTGACAATTGTAAATTTTCTGCCAACAAATTGCTGCCCACAAAAATTTATTGGGCAGGAATTGGCAAGAAATTGTCAGGAAGGGGAAATATTTTACTCTCTCAAGAGCGCTCTCTTCTGCCAAAAACTACCAAATTTGTAAGTCTGGAACAGGTTTTGGCAGAAATTGCCAATTTGTGCCAATTGGCAGAGTGTGGATCAGACCTATTAATATTAAAAATTAAAAATATTGTTAAGAACTTTTTTGAAAAAAATATTAAAAAAGTACAATTGGATTTAGGAATTCCCCCCCGGCGGAACTAGAAAACAAAAATGAAATGATGATGAATAAACGAATTGAAGTTTTTTTTTCAAGCTGCCAAGCAAAACACATGGTCACTGAAAGAGATTCGATCTGTATCTGTATTAAAAATTAAAAATATTGTTAAGAACTTTTTTGAAAAAAATATTAAAAAAGTACAATTGGATTTAGGAATTCCCCCTCGGCGGAACTAGAAAACAAAAATGAAATGATGATGAATAAACGAATTGAAGTTTTTTTTCAAGCTGCCAAGCAAAACAGATGGTCACAGAAAGAGATTCTATCTGTATCCGTTCGTTACGAAGAAAAAAATATTGGGTTTAGTAGCGAATCTTATTTTTTTTTGAAACGAAATAGCCATTAGCCCTACTAGCAAATACTATGTTGAAAAGAAATTAATCAAAATTAATGTGCAACAAGCAATTCCGCAACCAAATTTATTAATAGTTCATAACCGTAATGCACTTTAACATTGCACATTAATTTTGTATTTCATTATTCCTCTTCTGTTCTGTACCATCCCCATCACATTTATCTCAATTAAACTAAAATCTATTTTTCTTCAACAAACAAGGTTAGTGTCAGAGAAAAAATTACATATATTAAAAATTATATACAGATCCGAACAGAAAAGCGGTATTAAAGAGTAAATTGTGTCGTTCGAAATGCTTATGTGTGATTTTTGGCAACCGTTTCTACACAATATACTAATTCCACTTTAATTATACAGCAGAAAGGAGACTAGATAAAAAGAAAAAGGAACAGTTGCTCGGCAATATTGCCCTTCGCCTTTGAAGTGCTGACACTTAATGAGAAAAATGTTCATGTTTCACCTGATTCGTTAAATTGTCGTTGATCTGTACAAGAAGTTCTTCTATAGTTGTTTCTTGAGCTGAAGAAGGAGTTGCTGTTGTAACGGGCGGAACTACTTCTGGTGTCTGCTCCATTTCTTCTGAACTCACAATAAGACTCTTTGGTCGTGCTATCAGTTTTGAAATGAAATTCATTACAGACTCGCACACTTAGTAAATCAAACGCGATTGGGACAATTGATTTGGATGCAACTTAGAGTGCCCCTTCCGCGCGCGTCCGTTAAAAAGCACGAAGTGTGTGAACTCGTTTTTTTTTGGTTGCTTTTAATTTTGTTAGATCTTTTTTAATCTTATTACTTTTTTTTTTGACAATAAGTTGACACAATGGGAATAAAATTCCAACGCTTGATTGAGTTTATTTGTTTACTAGACTTGAACGGGAAAGCCTTCTATGTTTCCGATCATCGACCGATTTAATTTAATTTTCTTTTCCCACTGAAAAAGGAAAATAAGAAAACTCAAAATAGCATCTTGTGAGTATTTTATCTATGGCAGAACAGATCAGAAAAGAGAAATAAATACTAGACTATAGGTATACTACATCTACACTACAAAGGAGAGAGGCATCACCGATCTGTGGCGGCTTTAATTGTGGAGCGGGTGTTGCTTGCTGGTGGCGATTGTTTCCACGACGCACGATGGTCGATACGTAGGTGATGGTCGGAGCGTTATGAAGAGTGTATTATACATCTTTGGTGTTTGTTTTTGAGAAATGAACAAACTCTATAAATAAATCGGTTTTGATATTTTTTTTTAAATTTAAATGTTGGAGGGAGACTTTTATGAGTAAGGGTAGCGAACTTACATTTTCATGTAAGATAATGTCTATCTTCTTGAAAGATTTTTTTTTTAATACAAAAATAATATTAGGAAATGATCGACGTCGCACGTACCTACTTGCCATATACATATGTTCAAGTGAAAAATACAATTAAGAGTAAAATTCTTCCAAGTTTACTGTTATCAATTGTTGTTAATTATTTACATTATATGAATTCTATTTCAACTGAGCTTAAGCTAATTTAATTGGCGTATAAATAAACATGGGGTTTTAACCGCGGTTTTAAGCCGTGGGAAAAGTAATACTGATCTGTTAAAGTTAAAGAATGTGTAGAGGGTATAAATATGACCATCCAATTTATTGAACTGTTCAAGTTATCTATGAAAGTTGTATTATTTACCAATATGATTTTTGATCGATCTTTTTAGGTATCAATAAATGTAGCAATGATAACAAAAGTTTATATATGTGTATGTACTTTTCTCAAAGTTTCGGTAAGGGTTATCTTTTTAATTGTGTTTTAAGGCTTTAATAAACAATTAAAAAAAAACAGATACATATTTTTATTTCATTTAAAATTAAAAATAAAATGGTGTAGCACTTCAAAATGAAGTTAGGTCTGACCTTTTATATCGGAGATAAGAGAACAATATACAGCGGATATATTCTGTGCATCTATTTTGCGGTTCATGTTATTGCTGTTGTTGATGATGTGCAGCGTTTCAAGTTGTATACATACAGACATGGACAAAATAATAGGAACTCTCCTTACTTTTAGGTAATACTGTATCTTGCACTTTAGTTAGGCGAACATGTGAACAAATTGGTGCGTTATTGTAACGGTTTATATATTGTCAATCTATTCAACGTATGCTCTTCTGATTAAACAACATTTATTTGTAATATTATACACTTAGTAGATTGCAACTACAAAATATGCTGGTCAAAAAATAGGCTTCGCATTGTTCTTCAGCGCAGTTCGTGATTCTTCCCATTTCTGAGTGGCATATTTATTCTCAGTTAAAAAATCTCTCTTTTGACCAGCATATTTTGTAGTTGCAATCTACTAAGTGCATAATATTACAAATACCTATTGTATTGACAATATATAAACTATTACAAGAACGCACCAATTTGTTCACATGTTCGCCTAAATAAAATGCAAGATACAGAATTACCTAAAAGTAAGGAGTATTCCTATTATTTTTTCCATGTCTGTACGTCCATATGGCGTTTTTCTTTTTTAGCTCCGAGTAATTGACTTAGCTGTCAAGAAAAGATCTGTGTTTCTTTTTTAGCTAAGACACATTTAATCTCTCAACTCGTGTTTCTTTTTTAAATCAAAGCTAAATCGGGGCATGAACCATTAGCTCAGAATAAAATGACCGATCAAAGTTCTGGGCGCGGCTAACTTTACTCATAATTTTAACAATAATCACTAAAGTAAAACAAACTAAAAGCAAAAATTCGGAAAACGAAAGCTTTGGATTTGCTGGTAAATAAGTTTTAATAAAAACAATTATAATAATATATGACAGTTCTGCGCTTAAGTTTATTTCAAAATTAAATCGGAGATATCTGACCATGCTCTACTCAGATCTAACTCGGTTTACTCAGGCTCTGCTCAGTTATCTGCTCAGAGATCTGCTCGGAGCTAAAAAAGAAAAACGCCAATAGTTGGAACCTAGGTGTGTACATATGTATGTACTGTAAATATAATAATGTAAGTGAAGGATGTATAGCTACATATATGCAATATATAATATTCATGTGATTTTTTAAAGATACGTAATATATATGAATGTATGAGGGCCTACATAGTACGCAAAAATGCGTAAAAATTTAAAATATGTATAATTAGGTAGAAATAAATGGATGATACACACAATACAATCTTTTAAGATTGCTAAATTTGAGGGAAAACAAAGATGTGATTTTAATTGTTGGACAAATATGAACATATAAAAAAAAAACATTTCAAAATTGTTGGAGCGGTTTTAAAAAAAAATAATTTTTTATGTATAAAATTTTAAAAACATTTTCAGAAAAAAAATTGAGTCGCCATTTTAAAGTAATTATTAATTTTGTGTAGTTTTTAAAAATCGATTTTTCAAAAAAAAAAAATGTATTGATTCTTTTAAATATAGAAAAATATTTTTTAGGAAGCTGTTTTATAAACACTTTTAGGCAGCATTTGCATTAAAAAAAAATAATTTTAGTCGGTTCATCCAATAGTGCGAAGTAGAAATAAAATGCACGACTGGATCGCTCTTATGTTCGATCACATCGAATGCAAAAGATTTGTGTTAAACATCTAAATATCTCTAAATAGCAGTTTTTTTACTTCATTTTTTATATACTCGTATACAAAATATCTTTAATTTCTTTCTTAGAAAAATTCGTATGATAGTCTCAAATAATATAATATAAACTTAAAAACAAAATATTAAATCGGCTTAATCAAAAAAAAATAATTTAAAATTCTGAAATAAATACTTAAACTAATTTAAACTCAAAAAAAGGTACGCCATTTTATTTGTTAGATAAATTTGAATTTATGAGAACAAAATTTTAAAAATCTGTGGAGCGGTTTTTGAGAAAAAAAAGTTTTTTTTTTAACTTTTTGAAAACATTTAAAAAAAAATTCAAAAACGCCAATTCATAGGTATTCAATAAATACATATAAATATAATTTTTGAAAAAAAATTAATGAGCAGTTTTCGAAATATAAATTAAATTTTTTTTAAACGATTTTAAAAATACAAAAAAATACTAATTAAAAATATTGGTACGCGGTATGTTTGGGCAACCTAAACCTATATATGTATGTGTGAAATTTGGAAAGAATCGGTTGAGCCGTTTATGAGATAGTCGAAAGCAAAAAAAAAAAACGGTTCTATGGAAAGTACCGTTTTTAGACATTTTTCTTATTTTTTTTTCAACTATACATATGATCGGTCGTAGCTAAAAACCCACTGATTTTTTTAATCAAAATCGTTAGAGTCGTTTCTGAGAAAATTAGGTTTGAACGTAACGGTTATATGGCAGGTACCGGTATTTTTTGAGCTAACAAAAAATTTCAATTTCCCCTCTGTACAATACCTAAAAAACTCTATATACCAAGTTTGAAGAAATTCGGCCCACCCGTTTGGGCTGTAGATGTCTATACATACATACAGACAGGCTGACAGACAGACATACAGACGGACAGAATTTTTAGACCATCTTTTTTCGTCTTCGCTATCATCGTAATGTCATGTTTGATTGTTATCTCACAACTTTTTTTTTCGACGAATGCATAACTTGCCTTATAGTACCTATAATCGCAAGTAAAAACTAAGTTGTTCTATGGGAAGAACCGTGGACTTGCACTAATAGATATAATACACATTTTTTTTTATTTTAACAATTTGTATGGGAGGTACCGTTTGCATTGAAGATAATGTCAAAAAACTACTAAATACGAAGTTTCGAAAAAATCGATTGAGTTGTTTTTGAAATACCTATATGTATAATTTTTTTCAAACATTTTTGTTTTAATTTGGCTTACATTGTAGTGTTTAACTTAGGAGCTTCTACATAAAAAAAATCAAATGAGCCGTTTTCCAAAAAATTGCACACCAAAAAATGGTTACCAAAACCCACCATTTTTCCAACAAAAATAAAATGCACGACTGGATCGTATGAACTTGCTCTTGTAGCTAACAACTTTAGTGTAGGTAACCACTGACACTGTTAGTAGGTAGCCTAGTTATTCTATGCCGGTTAAAAGCCGATGTAAGTAAGATCACCTTTATTCTTTGGATAATGAATTGTCGAATGCAAGATTCAAGGAAAAGTTACATATATGTACATAGGTACCTACATATAAATTTATATTTAAATGGATTTTAATTATTTAAATTAGAAGGGTTATGTACCAACCTACATAGATGGAACTTAGGTATGAACATGTGTATGTATGTGTGTACGTATATCATGAAAGTGAATGGTGTATAGTTAAGTAAAAATTGTTTTTTTAAACTTATAAAAAATTGCTAAAACAATCACTTTAATCAGTTAAAAAAAAAACAAGAACACCATTAGATGGCACGGATCAATGAAATTTTTTTTAAAAAAGTATCTCGAAAATTGTAGGACAGACTTTGATGAAAACCTGTTTTTTTATTTTTAGTTTTTTGAAACAATTTTTTGTTTATTTTGGTATGCAGTTTTTTAGAGTTTATAATATACGTGTGATTATAAAATTTAAAATTATAATTATTTTTTTTTGATTAGTTTTAAAAAATATTGATTTTCAAAAAAAAAAAATATTTATAAAAAAAGGTTATTAAAAATTTGGATATGCAGAATTAGTTTAGCTACCTAGATCTTCTAAGATATAAAATTTGACGGAAATCTAATGTACCGTTACGGAGAAAGCCTTAAATTTAAAAAACCGTTATATGAATGGCACCGTTAATAGACTTTTCCCTTAAACTTGTTTCAGATATCAAATGATAGCTAGTACCACCAACAAAATTCTCAAAAATTTAAATTAAATTAAAAATTAAAATTTTAATTAATCGCTTAAGCCGTTTAGGCTGCAGCTCGTTATAAATACAGACGGACAGACAGACATTTTTTGTCAATCACTTTTTTAGGCTGTGATCTTAATAAACATGAGTTTGAGTGTTAGAAGTGCATTCTACGAATGCATAATTTGCCTTATAGTACCTATAATCCCAAGTAAAAATACCAAAAAGTACCTTTTCCCGAATTGATTTTTTTTTGTATAAAAAAGGGTTGTAAATGAATGGCAGGTAGCGTTATTTTTCATCTTAAACAAATATTGGCATATTACCGAAAAAAACAACCAACTGCATCCTACCGTTTAGGCTGTGGACTTGAGGACAGACAGACGGAATTGCGGGACCCGATTTATTCATTTTCGCTATCATCGCAATGTCAAGTTTTATCAAAATCTGGACTTCGATTTTCTATGAATCCATAACTTGCCATGTAGTACATATATGTATATATCGCAAGTAAAAAAATATTTTCTACGCACTTTCTGTGGTTTTTTTAAAATAACTTCTTTCACCATAAAAGATTGACAATACCGGAATCATTGCAGTTGTGGAATACAAAACTAAAAACATTTAGGACTTTCCAAACAACTGGTTCCAGAGTTTTTATTTAATACCGTATCTATAAAAATCTCTTATGGAATAAGTATAGTACCGAATCAAAAATTTAACAAAAAAAGAGTAAACAAAATGTCAAAGAATCATATGGATTAGCTATGATGCTAAAAACAGCTTTTATTTGTCAATCAAGAATGTATGGGAAAATAATGGTATACGTAAAAAATCCGACAGGATTCTAGATTGCCAGATAAAAATGACATAACTCGTTCAAAACTAACAAACTCCTCTATTTAATCTGTGTAATACTTCTAAAAATGTTTACCATCGTCTTAAACCTTCTATAATTTAGCGTCAACATAATGTAAAGTCTGTTTTAATGATACAAATTGAAATACTAAATTTATCTATTTTTCCGAATAAATTCTTTGTTGAGTTTTGCTAAGAAACGAAAATAAAAAAAAATATGGTCAACAAATTCCATTGTGTGCGTAGTTTAAAACAGTATTTAAAAATATTTAAAATAACAAAACACTTGTTTTGTACGGATCGGATTTCTCGAAAAATATTTTTAAAAAAGCAAAATACGTCTTTAACAAATAAGTTCAATTTTTTATTTGTATTATTAATTAAAATAATAACTTACAACGAAATTAACATTTGATTAAAAAAAAAACACAGTTAACGTAAACATAAATATCTTCATTAGTTTTATAACTTTATAATACTATATATATTATATATATTTCACAATAGCATAAAATCATGTTTCCTTAATTGTTCCGATTTTGAAAAAAATTTATTTGCATATATGTATGTATGTGTCTATTTGTGTATGTGTATATTTCCTTAAAGTTTTCGAAATCAAAACGGCGCTGATTTGGTCTTTATAATACAACCAAAAAGATCGCTCGACGTCAAATGAAGTTAGTTGAGCATTTTTTAAGGAACAAATAAATTAATCTCATCGACGATAAAGTTCTTTTGGCAAATTTCGTCATTGCAGTCCTACGTGAGAACTGACATTTTTAATGACCTCCCCAGTAAGTCCTTCGACCGCATTTATCGTCGCAACAACATTTTCAACTAAATTTGATTGTGAAATGAATAAAGGAAATAAATAATAGTTTTTGTTCGTTTGGTTCGGGATATTTTTGAACAATAGCTCTAAAAATATGCATTTATAGTAAAATATGCAAAATATGCATTTATAGTAAAATATGCACTAACAATTGAATGTCATTTTAAAGGAAATTTCCTGATTCGTATACATAATTCGTTGGTGTTCCTAAAAAAATATGCATTTGCATGGAAATCCGCTCCCTAATGATGATAAGAGATTTGTTCTCTGAGCAAAAGATCAGAAGTGAACCTCATAACAGAACACAAACATTATAGATTTTTTGTGAGTTTGCTTCTTGTATATTTTGTAAATAAATAATTTTATTACTAATAATAATAATTAATTATTAAAATGAAAGTGTCAATTAAATTAAACCACAAACCAACAAGCAAACAAAACAGTAAACATAAGCTTCTGTTCAAGATCTGTCGTACTTAAAATTAAGAACAGAAAATCTATTGTTTATTTCTGATCTAATTTATTCTAGAAAACTTCACTGAAAATAAATCACAACATTTTAGAACAGGAAAGTAGAACTTTCCACAGCTAATATTTTCGAAGTCCAAATGATGCGGTTCGAAAAATAATTCAAACTCATGTATAAATACATTGACCTTAATGTAGAATATTTTCAATAGAATAAAATGAATTTCAATGATATTTCTTTGTTCTTTTTTTGAAAGCTTATTCAACAACTTATTTAGATAAAATTTATATCTACATAAAAGAATATTTAAAGACTGACTTAAAACATAATATGAAGGCTGTTTAGTTTCTTAAGCCGCGCAGTTAACCTTGTGTCAAAGTGTATATGAATAATAAATAAATTAAGGGGGGAAGGGGGTAAAATTCAAATTTTTACTCGATTACTCGAAAACCATAGATTTTTTTTGAAAAAAAAGTTGTTGGTACACATTGTAGATCTTGTCATCCTACACAAAAAAGATTAAAAGACACTTTTTATCATACAATTGATAGATTTTTAGAAAAATGGTCAAAAACATTGGGTGTATTACATTTATTAAAAAAAAATTTAATAAATTTATGTTTTTGAGTGGGGATTTTTTTTGTTTTTAGTTATTTTTGGAAAACATGTTCTATTAACAAAAACGAAGTTTTAAGAGTGTCAGCGGAAGGGAAATGCTGTCATTTAAAAATCTTAGTTTATTTTATTTTATTCAAGAACTCCCAAAACCTTTATTTTTCTCAAAATTTCCTTAGAACTACTTGTAGACAGTACAATTATCTACAAAATGACATATTAAAGGTTCCTGTGTACATGTCAATTCGTCGCAAAAGCAAGATTTAAGGCTTAAAATGCAATTGTCCTGTATGTCCTGAAACCTGAACACAGGATAGAGATGTGTTATATAGTACATCAATTGCATTTCATTAGCTGCGATTTATTATCTACGCGCATGGGCCTGGGTTATTTTTTAACACCCATTACAAAAACAATACAAGATCCAGGTTTCTATCGGGTTTTCTATCTGGGTTTGCACATATTGATATTAAGTTTGGCGGCGAACAGAGGGTACATTTATTTCATCTATCGAAACTTAATTCTATTAGATTACAATGTAACAATATATAAAAAATAAAAATATTACAATATTAAATTTTGAACACAAATAATAATATAATACAAATAGTAAAAATATATACATTATAACATAAATAAAAAGAAAACACAATATAATTATTATAACAATTTTTTAAAAGTATTCTTAAATATATCTTTGCTGACAAAAAGGTCTACTACATCACAAACTGAGTTGAAAGATTGACAAGAATTCGTTATGGGCTCATTTTTTCCGTACTTCGTCAAGTGACTCGGTATACTACTCGTAAATAGTTCGCGTTCTCTTATGTGTCTTGAGGGAGCAAATAAGTTATATTGCATAAGCAAGGATGGGCAGTGTATATGATTTTCCATGATATCTCTTGCAAGCATTATAAGATAGTATTTTCTGAGTGACTGAAGAGAACATAAGTCTATTAAAAAACATCTTTCCAGGTACGAAGGCAAAATATTATTATGCCAGTTAAGCTTACGAACAGCAAACCTTCCGTTGTACTTGTTCTATTCGAGCTATACTATTTTAATATATTGGGCACCAAATAACACAGGCATACTCTAAAATTGATCTAACCATAGATATGTATAAGGATTTAAGCGTATATGGATCACGAAAGTCCTTAGAGTTCCTTTTGATGAATCCTAATATTCTATTGCTTCTAGCGATGATATAATCATAGTGATGGTTAAAATTAAGCTTCATGTCAAAAATAACGCACAAATCTTTCAGTTGACCAACTCTCTGAAGAGAAATATTATTTATTACGTACGCGTAAAGAATAGGGTCCCAAGATCTAGTAAAACTTTTGATCTTGCATTTTGTAATGTTTAACCTAATGTTTATCCAAGTCTCTTTGAAGATTGATACAATCTGTAGTAGACCTAATTGGCAGAAAAATTTTCATATCATCTGCAAAGAGAAGACATTTTGCATATTTAACCAGATCAGGAAGATCATTTATGAGGAGAAGAAAGAGCAGAAGACCTATATGACTTCCTTGTGGAACACCTGAGTAATTGAAGATTTGTTTAGAGTTGTGAACCGATTCTTACACTTGATAACGCCCCGATAAATAATTTTGTTTCCATCTAAGAATACTAGAATGAAATCCCAATATTTCCATTTTCTTAAGCAGAACGCTGTGGTGCACTCTATTGAAGGCTTTCGAGAAGTCAGTATAGATTGCATCTAATTGAGCTCCACGCTCCATACTTTTTATGCTGAAATTGGAAAAAAACTGCGAAGTTTTTTACAGTTGATCGTCCCGTCACAAAGCCATGTTGCTGTTCACTGAAACCTTGTTTCACAATATAGTAAAAACGTCTTTTCACAACTGCCGCAAATATCTTAGAAATCAATTGATGTTTCGATATTGGCCTATAATTTGTAATGTCTTGTTTGGACCCAGACTTATGAATTGGATTTATTAAAGAAAATGTCCATATATCTAAAAAAAAAAATCGCCGGTAGAGAGATTTATTAAAGATCACAATTAATGGATAAGCTAATGAGTTTTTGCACATCTTTAAAAATAATGGAGCAATGTTATCAGGAGCATTTTAGGGCTAGCCTCAAGAGCACGGAGCTCTGTTTCAACCTCTTGTTTAGTCAAGACAAGATTCAATTTTAAAATTCATTGATGACAAATCTGCAGAATTTAAAACAAAATTAGATTGAAAGTGAGTTGCAAACATATCGCAAATTTCATGTTCTTTACAAGAGATATTCCCATCTAAAAACATTTTCAAAAGAAGCCCAAAAGAATTCCGTTTTGAGTTTAAATAAGACCAAAAAACTTTCGAATTTTTTTAACTTTAGATTCTATAGTCCATAAATATTGATTAAAAAGAAAAAGATTCAGTGATT
Organism: Philhelius pedissequus; assembly: GCA_910595825.1. Classification (NCBI taxonomy): domain Eukaryota; kingdom Metazoa; phylum Arthropoda; class Insecta; order Diptera; family Syrphidae; genus Philhelius; species Philhelius pedissequus. Next base: position 167,326,899 of record OU343161.1, read on the forward strand.
CATTTAACATTCTGTACATCATCATGCTTTTCCAAATCATCAGCATTGTATTCTACTTGCATGTTATCATCAGGATTTGTACTCGACTCCAAATTTTTAGACAGATGATTACTCTCTATCTCGTGAGGAGAATTGTCATTGTAATCGGTATTAGGTAGTGTTTCAGTTATAGCAGTAGTAATTGCAAGAGTGGGGATGATTTCACTCAGTTCAGAATTATTTTTGGCTTTTTTAGATGTCGAAGCTGAATCAGTTGACGATGACCTCTTACCTTTTAAGTACATATACATAAACCAGATCCGTTTTATTTTCACAGGGTCCACCATATGGGTTTTTAGCGATTATAAAACACGGCTATTAGTTTTTTATTTCCTGGCAATTATTTTTTTATGAAGTCTATAAAGTGTTTGATTCAATAAATAATGTATGTTATCATTAAAAGCATTTTTTTGCATGGGGTGTTATAGCACCCTTGTTGTTGTGTATGTACATTTTAAATGTCTTGTTATCGGAAGGTTATCGGTGTTTGAAATTAGACACTTCGTAAAACTTATGGATATGTTCATATCAATAAAGAATTTATTTATTTTGTTCAAACATTCTATTTGAAAACTTAATTACAAACCCTTATTGAATGTGTGAAATTTTCACACGGGTATTGGTTTTAACATTCTTCAATAATTTCTATCGTCATTTAATGTTCATTCAATACCACCATCAGAATTTTTTTCAAAAATTAAGAACTACTTCTCTTTTTGTCAAAAAAGAGTTACCTTTTTCCAATACAAACTAAACTAAAAAAAAAAACTAAAACTAAACTCACCACACATATTTTGCAAATAAAACAATAGGCAGTTGCAATTACAAAATATAAGTAGTGGTAATGAGATCCATTTATAAACTATATATTGTTTCTTTAATGAATTTGTTTGGAAGTGCTGTTTTTATTCCAGTTAAAAAGTCAGGTGATGTTTTAATTAATGACTTATATGAAGAATTCAACGAGGAAATCATCGTTGTACGTAATAGTGAGAAATTATTAAGATAACACCTTACAGAAAGGGCACCAGCTCTTTAAACAGTTCCCGAAAAATGATTCTACGAATATGTTCAAACTCGTCTCCTTCATATCAAGTGTCCCAACTTCTAACTGGTTTTCCGAAAGTGTTTTTTCGCAAATAAATTATAAATGGTCGTATATCAGAAACAAATGCTCCGTAAATTTAATGAAAGAAGAGCTACTAATCCAATTCGATCTGGAGCACACTTGTGAAGAGTTCTTATATGTCATCGAAAAAAAGTAAACCTTGAAAAAAAGTCAAATCTTTAGAGAGGTATAAGTAAATAGCTTATTTACAAGAAGTTTGTTTCTTAAACGTGCACATATAAATCTAATAACTTTTAAAGAATGTCGATCATCATTTTTCCTTGAATTTGGATTTCAAATAAGGCATGTAATAAAAAAACTTATTTTATAGTATTTCGACACGACTTTTTTTCTAGAAAAAAGATCTGGCAACGCAACGCTGGTACATAGATAGAAAAAAAGCAACAAAGCTAGGAATAGTTTAGACTTTTTATCCAAAGTTTAATGATGGTATTATGGTCAATTTTTTTCATGAGCTTTAGAAAATGCTGGAGTGGATATATGGATTTAGAAATGATGGCAAAAATTTAAAAAAAACACTTATGAACAATAAAAGTAAAAAGAAAAAAATATTTTGAATTTTCTAGAAAATTCTTTTTATTGATAAATTGAATATAACAATTGATATAAATCTGCATACATATAATGAGATTTTTTTGGAATAGTTCACAAAAATCACAAACGAAAGGGGATACCTTTTTTCTACTGCTATAATTGCCCATTATTGTAACGGGGATTTTAAAAACAATGGAAAATTAACTATAGTTATTTATATGTATTTATCACACACTTCTTCACGAAAATTGCACTGAGACGTATTTTCACTTACTATCCAGTTCCACCAGAAATCGACACAGAAGTTTTAACAAAACTGTAAGTATATTGCACAAACTGAGGGGATCAATTTTAACGTAGCCCACTTCTCTTGCCGACAACAATTCATCAGTCTCATCGAAAACGTCTATCGACACATTTGATGAGAACCAAGTAAAAACAAAACAAAATAAATTCAAACTCATAACACAAATCTAAAAGAAGCAAATCTATAACGGAACGTCATCCACCACCTATATTTGCATATTGAAGCGAAGCAAAATGATGATTCCATCGGTTCGGTAGTCGATAGATAATAGCAATGGCAAGAGGCTGGTACCTACATAATTTGAATTTGTAATTAAAACTGAAAACAAAAATAAATGAAATCAACTTGCTGCCTTTGATTATAATATTTTCATTGAAGAAGTTATTGGCTAAGGAAAATTAAACTGCGTGAACGCGCGGCCGTTGTATCGCCATCCGGACACACGACCTAAAAAAACAATTTGTATACAAAAGGCACAAAAACAAAACTCATAAACCGAGTGTCTTTTTTTGGAGGCTTTACTTTCACAGTACAGTTTGATGAAAATTTTGATTGTTCTTTGCGGGTTGTCGTTTGGTTTATTTTTTAAATTATGAAAACATAATCTATAGAAAAATAGGCAAGGAGAAGCAGTTTTTACATTTTCAAAAAACACCCGTAATAAGAAGGGATTAAGTTATAATATACATATGTATTTTAGCACATGTGTGCTATGTGTATGGGTACATAACACACCTTGTGGGTCACACCTCATATTTAAATTACAAATTAGGAACGCAGTGGAGAAAAAAAATTATTAACTTTATAAATTCTGGATATGTCATACAAAATATAAGTTACAAAATTCGTAAACGACTTATGATCATTAAATTGCAGACAAATACGTAAATAACTGGAATTTTACAATGAAATACTCTTGACTTTGTGTTTTTCGTGCCCATATAATGATAAGAATAAAAATAAGAATTATGTACGTATGAGAAAGAATTGAGACGCCATTTTAAATTATTAATTTACATATAAAATTTTAATTTTAAAAAAAATCAGCGGTTTTTAAAAATCGATTTTTCAAAAAAAATTTATTTATTCTTTGCTGTTTTAAGAACACTTTAGGCGCGATGGATATAGAGCTTGGCTGCTAACTAAGACGCGTGGGTTCGATTCCCACGCTAGGCAGCTTCTTTCATATACCTCCAATTTTATGTGGATGCCGCCCGTGGGGTTTATAATGACTAATAAGATAGTAAAGGCCTAATTGTCCAAAACACTGTGCCAACAAAAATTCTTTCCCACATTCCTTCTAACTAGTGCCGTGCAATTCAGGTTACATTAAAAAGACCTTAGGTCTTACAGCCATATAGCTAAAATAAAAATAAATAAAATTTTGGTTTACATTAGTGTTTAATTTTGCTAGGAGCGTCTGCATAAAAAAAATTTTAAAAAAATCAGTTTTCCAGAAAATTGAAAACCAAAATAAATGGTTCTAATAGCTGGAGGTACAAAAATAATTACCAAAATGTCCCTTCATTAATGAACATTTTTTTTTTATAAGCATCGCTGAAGCCGTTGTTGAGAAAAATACGATTTACCTTTTTTGGAAAAAAAATGTATGGTACGTTATTTTTCGTCTTTAAAAAATGAAAAAACGTGTGGGCATATTTACGGAACAACAATATGTACAAGTTTGAAGCAAATCCATCCAACCGTTTAGGCTATAGAGACTTCAGGATAGACATATAGGCAGACGCATTTGCGAGACCCACATTTGTGGAGTTTTCCATCATCGTAATGTCAATGTTTGTTTGTTTAATGTTTGATCAATAGTATATAGTACCTATATATCGCAAGTATAAAACACTCGTGGCTGTTGTGGGAAAAGATTTGTGGAAGAAATGAATAATTTAAAAGCTCTACAATACAAAATTATTAGTTTGAAGAGAAAATAAAATGCACGACTGAATCGTACGAACTTGCTTTTGTAGCTAACAACTTTAATATGGCTAACCATTGAGGTTTAGATAGTTAGGTGTAGTTATCCTATGCAGGTTTAAAGAATATGTAGGTAAGATTACCTTGATTGTCGAATGGATGATTCAAGGAATAATTACATAGGTACCTATTTACAAATGTATATTTAAATGCAAGTTATGGATTTCAATTATGCAAGTTAGGAAATAAAAATGAATCTGCATATATAGATGGAACATAAGTATGTAAACATGTACCTATATATGCGGCAGCACGACGCCAAAGCTGTTTGCCGTTTGTGTGTGTGATTCGTGTCAGCGAGGAGGCTGTAGCATGTCATGACCCCTCTGCTGATTCAAATCACAACGAGAGAAGCAGTGGAAAGGTAGTAATACCTAAGTTCAGTAGTGGCGGGGTTGTGAATAATGATCCTTCCGCTACCAATTAGAGTAAACCTCGACAAGGAACGCGCCGAGGGGGCCCTCTTCAGGGATGCTAGGGTTGTGTATAATGATCCTTCCTTCTCTGGAGCGGGTTCTCTCAACAGTGCGTCGCAAAATATACGTATAAAGATTCTCAAAACTATGGTGACAATCCGGAAGTCGAGGGAAAACCAGAGAAGAACGCTAAGATAAAATGATCCATGGGCATTTTAGCGGATGCTCAGACTAGCGGCGACTCCACGTAAAAACGACAAAGGTCTCTGCAGGGAACGATCCCGGTGCCCAAACGGCCCAAAGTGCTTAACACCAGTACTCCCCTTGGCGGCCCTTATAAATCGTTTAGCGACGTACTGAAATGGAAAATTGTAGTTGGAGTCATCGACAGGAGTAAAATCAATGGCTCGATCTCGAATGATCAATGGCAGGTGGTAAAATTGAAGCTATTGGCAAACTTCTTAAGTATATTGAGTGAAAACCAGGGACTACCACCGCTCACCATCGATGGGGGTTGGCACCAAGGGCATGTCAAACTCATCGCTTGTGATGACCAGAGGTCGTGCCATCTATATAGGCTTGCTGTCAGCAGGCTGGGTGAAATCTGGTCAGGTGCGAGCCTTGAGGTCGTGGCTAGGGAAGACATTAAGTGCAGAACAAGAGCACGAATATGGATACCAGTCCAACTCTCCTTTTGGTAGTGATGCCCACGCTCACTACACAATATGGGGAAGTACTGATATTAATGAAAGAGGTGAGTCTGTTTTTGATTTTATTTTAAGTACTAAACGTATAGTAAGTAACGTAGGAAATGAACCCACATTTGTTATCCGAAACCGACAGGAAGTTCTAGATATAACCCTTGTCTCAGATAATATTCATCACATGATTCTGAATTTGAAATTCAATGATGACAATACGAGGGGTGTTGGATGGACAACAAAGCAACTTGTGAGGAAGAGAATAATCATCGCGTAAGCGTAGGGAGGATGAGTGTGGGAAAATTTTTGTATCTTCTGCTATCGAAACTAACTGCAACTGTGCTATTAACAAAATATGTCTCAGATTTTATCTCCAGAGATGGCGGCTAATGCGGAGAAATTTCCGTGTCTTATTTATATATGTCCCATTATTTTATTTTATTCGTTGTCATATTAATCGGTATACTAGTTTTACTCAATCACATGTTGTTAGTGCTATGCCTAAACAGCATGTAATGGTTAAGCCAGCAACTCATTGTATGACATTTTATTTTTGGAATTGTGTTTTTAATGGGAAAATAAGAGGACATAGACTACGGGAGGGATCAAACCTGTTGCCATGAGGTTGACAGGCGAACATACAACTATCGCGCCACGGCCACCCGTGGAGTTGTTTGTAAATAAATCTATAAGCTTCAAATAACAATTTTTCTATTCAAAACATCGTTTTTCTTTATATTCCTCCGTAGTAATCAATTTAGGACTTTCCTTTTTTGTTTGTGGCAGGGAAAACAAGTCCGATACATAGGTACATATGTTCATAGATTTGTAACAAAAAAATACTAATCACAAATGTTTATCCAAACTTCATACAATTTACGCATGAGCATCAGTTATAATTAGTTTCCCTTTTTTTGAAATTGCATCACTCACTGTCTATCTATTTGTTTTAGAAATTGTAGTCAAAATGTTTCGGCGAGAACTTTAATGATCTTAACATCGTTTATCTCTTCCAACCCGTGAGTGAGCACGCTACACCTATTTTATATATACAGCTGCGGTAAAAAAAATAGCACCATTACGAAAACCAGATTTCGTTTAAAAATGAAGTTTAAGATAATATTTTTAGGGACATTTTGTATATGCGAAAAGCTTATATTAAGTCCAAAAATTCACATTTAAAAAAGAATTCCAACTTTTATTCATCAACTTATTATAAAAAATAATTTTTTTTCGAAAAACTCAAATAAATAAGCAGTAAAAAAAATAATACCTTGCTTCATCATACAACTTAAAACTAAAACATCATAAAAATAAAAAATCTTTTCTATGATTTTATTCTTTAGGGGTAGTCCAGCAAAATTAGTATTTTTTTTAATAGACTTTGTTGGCTTTACAACGTCTGGTCATTAAATTTACCAAATGTTGGCCCTTTCTACCGGAATATTCTCCCAAGAGACGTTTACTGTATCCCAGAGTTCCGTGTTACTAATCGATTTTGTTTTTTTTTAGCCCAGTTGCAGGCTTAAAGGGAATTTTATGGCTTTCTCGAACTAGGCGCCTGATGAGAGTTGTCGTCATAACATGTTTTCCTCCATGAGATTCGGTTTTAGGTGTGTATGTTATTGCATTTCGAATCATTTCGATCGAACAGCCAACACACCGTCGAACTTCTCCATACTTTTTACCTTCCGAGATCATTTTTTTAATAATTTCCCGTTTTTCGTTGGCACAATGCTTTCCACGACCCATTTTCCTTGAAAAACTGTAAATTTTGTGTTTAGATGAAGATACCAATTAAATATAAGCAAATTCTAACACTTGACCGTCTTACCTTTAAATATGCACAAGACAAAATACTTTTTTGTAACGAAAACTTTGATCAGTGCTATTATTTTTACCGCACAAATAATGGGATTTTCGCCAGAGATATACAATAGAGAGAGGTGATAGTTCAAGCAATAACATAATAATAGTAGAAGATGTAAATATTTTTCTTTCCCCTCATTTAAAGAAGTTAAAATGAAACTTGTACCCGTGGTGCTATTTTTTTTACCGGCACTGTATATATAAACATTCAATTAAAGACTGAAATAATGAAAACCGTCCTAAATTTTTGTAACGCTTTCGAGAATAGTCCTACTTACACACTATATACTACAAATATTGAGGTTAGGTATTACTGTTAAAACTCTGGTTACTGGAAGTCAGCGATGGTAGGTAACGATTTTGCAGTAGTACTAGGCTTAAGCGCGTTACCAAAAATTGTTGCTTCGACAAAAATATATTTTGAAAACCGAGTTATGACTTTTTTGAATAAATTTTTTTACAAATTACATAAGTTCTCATATGTGAGAAAAATTTCTCAAATTGTATGCTAAAATAAGCGATAGACGACCCGTAAATCGTTGATCACGTAATCTGACGATCACGTTAAAAATTGTCGTTTCCAAATTTAGAAATTCCTAACCAGAATGAGTTAAGATTAAAAAAAACAACGGTTTAGTGCTATCATATGGTGAGTTGGGGGCTCAACGAACAAATCTTATATGCTGGGTATCTGAGTACATATATACAGTGAAAGCTCTAATAAGTGGAAACTCGTGGTTGCCCAATTTTTGTCTGGTTATGAGAAATGTCTGGTTAAGGGAAAGAATAATAAAGCAAATGATTGACTGTGAAAATTAAAGCAGAGGGAAAGGAAATGACATGTGCAATAATGGAACTCCGCCAGAAAAGGGAACCAAACACTTTAAAAATTAAACCAACTTAGTTACCCGGGAAGGTGCAGGGAGATAAGTTCCAGGGACATAAGTCCCAAAAACTAATTTGGGACTTATAGTCTGTAAGGGATTTCATCTCTTGCAAATTATAAATGAATCATAATTAAATTATCGATAAACAAATAATAACGTATTGGCAACGCGCATTTACGATGTCATTTTGCATATTCCATTTTTAATTATGATAAGAAAAGGCTTTCTTTGCAATTTACTTCGAAACACAAACTGTAAAATGTAAAACTCTCTCACTTTTAAAATCAAATGATAATTTTACTGTTTTTATGTACATTACTCTTCTAAATGTTAGTGTTAAATTTATCGATCTACTGTTATAGCGTTTGTCTTATTTTCTATGCTAGATTTAAAGCTTAAAGACACTCGTAATAAAGAAGTCAAATGAACTAGTTGTGTGTTTTTTATTCGCTTGCCTTGATTAAATTTTATTTGCACGCTTTTTGTTTTATCCTGCACTTTTATTTTTCATTTATCTTTTTTTAAGTTTTAATAATTGCATGAAATATATATCTTACAAGTCTCACAAAAAATATTTGCGACTTTTGCCCAAATATTAGGTTTTTCGTGGACGCGTACAAGGGGGCATGCTGCCCCTGCAACACCCCCGCTTAGCCCAATATAGGATTTGGGGTGGGTACAAGTTTGGGTATATGCAAATTTCTTTTTTAAAAATTTCTAAAATTAAATTGCATATACCCAAACTTGTATCTAGCCCAAATCACATATTGGGCCAAGTAGGGAAGTTTCAGGGAGCAGCATGCATCCCTTACGCGCCGATCTTTTTAAAATTTATTTTTTATATTTGAAACCTATTTTATGTTTTGAATAAAGATTTCAGAATGTGTCATGCCCATACTTACGTCTTAAAAAATTTCCACCGAGGTGAGACATACATAAGTCCCAAAAACTAGTTTGGGACTTATGTCCATGCGCCACCAGGGAAGTCCTCTAATAAGTTTTCAACATGGCTCTGTCCGGTTATTAAGGCTTCGCGTCCGGTTATCAAAGATTTAGTAAAAAAGAAAGAGTATTAAAAATAAAGATACTGAGAACGTCCGTTCCGTTTCTTTTGCTTGTTTGATTTGTTGAGAAAAAAATAATCTCTCAATAAAATTATGTGTCCGCGTATGGGAGGTTTTCGTTTATAAAATGAGCATGAAAAAGTGTCCGCGTCCGTTTATGGGAGTGACCGCTTATAACAAAGTAATTTGTATGAGAAATTCAAAAAAGAAGTTTGTTCCATATAATATATATTATATTTTAGAAGTTTTTGACCAAGTTGGTTTTTATTTGGACTTTGGAGAATTTTTAAAAAGTGATTTTCATCGGCTTTATTGGTCGTAATGATGATTAAATGAAAGCAATTTTCATTTTATTTTCCCAACGTTTCGACGGTGGTTGCCGTCTTCTTCAGGGGTGTCTTTATTTACAAAATTAAACAGAGATATAATGTTTGTACATATTGATATAATTAAACGAACAAAATACTTACATAACGTTAAATTTTAAGATTTAACTTTTTTAAATTACTGAACAATAATTTGTTTAAGACATATAAAGAAAAAACAGATTTTGAACACTTCACATTTGAAAATTATGCCGGTTGTCCACTAGGTATTCAACGGACAAATTTCAAGTTCAACACATTCAACTCTAATGTACGATGTCCTCAATTCTATTCAACCAATGAGTTTAATCCGGTTGGAGATCGTTGCTCAACGAATTGTTCAACAAGTGTACGGCTAATGTACGAACTCGTGTTGCTCGTTGAAAATGGTGGTTCAACGGGTTGAGCAACTTTTTCAAGATAAATGTGTTGCACATTATTTGTTCAACTCGTTGATCAACTTTTTTTAATTTTGTTTGGTGTTGGTTGCCGTTGACGTGAAAATATTTGTTGTGCGTTGAAGTATTGTGTTGACATCAACTTGAAAATTAGTGCAGAGTTGTTCGTTGTGTTTTGATTTTTCGTCATCGTCTTTTATCTTTTTTTTTGTAGTTAATTTTCCAATATTATTTATATGGCAGACACTTTTTTTTTCTTTGAGAGGAAATCATGCTTAATGTAGACAAAGTTTAATTTCAATATTTTCCAAAAAAGATGTGTGTGACACTGACATTAAAAATGTTTACAAGTAAAAATTATGTCATCAATATCTCAGCAGCTTTAGCGCGTGCGTTGAACACGTTCCTCAACGAGTGCGTCTTAGTTAGGTGTACGAAGGTATCAACACGTACATCAACTTGTTGAACAACCATATCAAAAACGCAGTTGACCAACTTGAAAAACTTTTATTTTTGTAAAAATCGAAAAAGTTTATCAACTAGTGTACGAGGCTATTCAACTTTTGAGTAAGTTTGTCAACTATATTTACGAAGCTATTCAACAATTGAATACGTTGATCAACTAGGTGTACGGAGATCTCCAACAATTGAACGAGTTGATCAAGTAAGTGTACGACGTTATTCAACATTTCACTTAGTTTGTCAACTATATGTACGAGGCTCCCAACATGTTTTGCTCAACTTTTCCTCTGGCTTCGTAGCTCAACGTGAAGAATGCAAATTTGTGCACTAGTGTAAGAGGTTGTAAATTTTGACATCCAACGAGGGAGTTGAATGAAGTTGGTTGAGCTTGTTACGCACTTAGTGGACGACCGGCATTAGTCTACGTTTTATAATATTTACTGTCAGAAACTAAGGAACAGTAAGCGGCTGATATATTTTGTGTCTTGTTTGCGGTTCATATTATTTTTGTTGTTAATTATATGCAGTGTCTCTAGTGTGTAACGTTTAGATATATGTTTTTCTGTTGCAAGGATCTCCACTCCCTCGAAGTTTGGTGTGACCGGTATTAATGCTGTGAGAAGCCAGTGCCGTCTTCTCAGAACTTTTTAGGCGAATATCTGATTTGTGGTTCGCCATTCTTTGCCGAAGGAGTTGTTTGGTGGTGCCGATGTAGCAAAGATTGCAGGATTCATCCGTTTTGCCTTGGCAATTTATTTTATAAACTACGCCTGAACGGCAATCTTTGTCAGTTTTTGTCTTCAGGTTGGTGAATAGGAATGCAACAGTCTGGTTTGACATATGTGCCAAGTTGTTCTCCGGGTTGTTTTTCGCGACCATTTCTTTGAAATTTTCGGAAAGTTTGGGCACATAAACGACACTCTTATAAACACATCTCCTCTCTTCCAACTTATTTTCATAACGAACTTGGTGTTTTTGACGAAGTATCAAGTTGCTTATAACTTCTGTCGGAAAGCTGTTGTCTAAGAGTATTTGCGTAACTTTTTCTTCGTTAGCGGAGTGGAATTTTCGGTCACTTAACGCAAAGACTTTGTTTATTAAGTTCGACGCAGTGTTTATACGAATGTGCTTGGCTTGATTAGATCGGAAATTGACAAGTCTCCCAGATGCCATATCTTTCTAGTACCAGTCGAAAGAAAATCGATCATTTTCGCGGTAAACCTTAATGTCCAAGAACACTATCGATCTGTTTTTTCCCTCTCTACGGTGAACTGTATTTTTTCATTAAACTGGTTAAAGCATCGTAAGATATTTTCAATTTCTTCTCTATCCACAATCGCAAAGATATCATCAACGTATATTGCTATAAACTTAGGTTCGTAGCTTAGTTTAAAACATTCCTCGAGTAAAAAATCTAAAACCAAATCCGCAATCGTCGGTGAGAGAGGATTTGACTATTATTTGTTCAGTAATTTAAAAAAGTAAAAATCTTAAAATTTAACGTTATGTAAGTATTTTGTTCGTTTACTTATATCAATATGTACGAACATTATATCTCTGTTTAATTTTGTAAATAAAGACACCCCTGAAGAAGACCGCAACCACCGTCGAAACGTTGGGAAAATAAAATGAAAATTGCTTTCATTTAATCATCATTACGACCAATAAAGCCGATGAGAATCACTTTTTAAAAATTCTCCAAAGTCCAAATGGATATATTATAGATATTAATGAAATAATGAAAAAGCAACTTCTGTTACACCCAGGTACCCAGGTAAATAACAATTTAAGCGTTTGGAAGATGAAGGTGCTAAGTGACATTTTTTGAAATATTCCTTTTTTCTTCTAAAATGAATTCTTATTCGAAAACTTAAATTTCGGTATCATCTGCTCATCTGTATCGCATCTATATTCCTATTTACCAAAGAGTTGAATGTGTTATATGCAAGTGCCTTTTGCAAAACTTTGTGGAAGATGGTGTTAAACGAACCTAAGCCCATCATTATGAAAAACGAATTATATCTGAACGTTTCATTTCGAACATGAAGGTGCTATGTATGCACTTATCATTTTCATTCAAAATTGCATACCGTTCGAAGTAAGGCTAAGTCTGGTTGCTTACATATATTTAGGTACTTATGTGTATTTTCCTTGATCTTTAATTTGACTATTTCTTTTTCTTCTATTAATTTTATTCATGCACATTTTGATACGGTATTACTTCACAGAGATTTAGGTATATGCTTTCTTGTAATGCTTGTGACCTTTAAACGGGACTTATTATGTTTGCGATGAAAGGTCTAAGTAAATCAAGGCGTTTGTTGTTAGAATTTGATCAGTAAGTTATCGAAACCTAGACTGGGAGCGTCTTATTAAATTTGAATGTGTCTTTCTTATACAAACACTTCAAAAAATTGTTTTTTTCAGAATTTAATCGAAATCTTTTAATTAAATTACAACTTAAATATTGACTTTAAGTAAGGTTATTAAGTATCAAAATTGGAAGCATTTTTGATTCCCATTAATCTTCTTAGCGCAAGACAAGTTCTTTTAAAATGTTGCAGAAAGGAAAAATGCTTTGTAAAGTCTTTAAAGAAAAAAAGAAGCTGCTGCCGCCGCTGTGGGTAAGAAAACTTCATCTTCAGTGGTTCATACTTGATAGTAAATTAAGAAACGAAAATAACGAATTCGAACATATAGTTTCAACTGAGAGGGTTGACAAAAGGTCATCAGAAGTGGGACACACACTTTTAAGTACTATGCACATGAGAGCGATCAACGACCAACCAATTAACGAATATTCGTCCATTTTGACATTTCGTTCATATGGCTTTATTTTATTCGTCACGAATATAGGTTGAAAATCGGATTTTGAGGTTAGACGCGCGCGAAGAAATTACTCGTTGAAGGGTGGAAGGTATGTGGAACGAGAATAGAGTTTAATTGTTCCAAGCAATCAGATGCAATTCGCGACGACCAATATTGTGTTCTCAAATTTATTTTATTTTGCCGATTATTAAGTAAATTTTTCTGTCGTAAACATTGATATAAATTATATTTCTACAATTTTGTTTAGATTTTGTGAAGAATTTAGGTTGGTAAATTGTTTTAAATGGAATTTATTCGTTCATTCGTCGGTCGTTGGTCGCTCTCATATGAATAGTCCTTTAGATAGCGATAGAGACTTCGGCAGAATCGAAAAGGTTTTGCGATTGCTGAGCAGTATCGAGATATAATTCGAAATGTAAGTACCAAAGCTACAGTTGTTATCGATATGCAAAATCATTTCCGAACCTTGAACGAACTTCAGAAAAAATTGAACGTGAAAAATTCATCAAAGAATGTATCAAATGAAAAAGTTCAATTTAGGGCATAAAGTAGATGCGAGTGGAGAAGTATGGTTCATATCTTTACAAAGAACGCTACGAGGTGTCTACACCTTTTAGTAAAGTCATAATAGCAAAAACCAATAATCGCCCCAACGAAAATCAAGATTTTATGCCAAGGGAGACTAAAATCAAACAGCCTTCTGCGGAAAAAATTAAAAACCTAAAAGATCAGATGAAATTCATCCCAATTGAACATCAATGCTTCTATGCAAATGCATTTTCAGCAGGTGCTGAGGGAAAAAAAGAAAAAAAAACTATCGAAAAATAAATAAATTATATTTGTCAATTAAATTCGAAGAAAACGCAAACAATATTTACATATTATTTTTGTTTTTTTTTTGTGAACTGTGTGGATTAAAGCCAATTGAAATAATTGTGTGACCTATAGTCCAAAATGCGTTTCGCCCGGGCACAATAGTTGGGCTCATCAGTTAGATGCTATCGTACCTTTCTAAGACGCAATATTTTTGGTCGATGTCTACCGATTTTAATAGAACTTGCAGCATATATATTTGGTTAAATTCATGCACGTAGAAATATGTATTGATTTTATGCCCGTGGTCTGGCCAGTAATTATATTCGAAGAAAATTTGTCACTTAAGACATTTATGAAAAAACTAATTAAGTATATTCAGGTTTGTGGATAAAGGTAGTAAGTACACAAAACTGTAAATATCTCCAAAGTTATTTGTTTTTAATAAAGACTATTATTAAATTTAAAAGCAATTGAGTTGTATTTGTTAAAATTGGCCATATGTAATTTTTATTATTTTGATGAAAAAAGTTACAGGTAAAATATTTTAAATACTGATTACTCAAAACTTTGAAAATGTCGCTTAGCATCTGCTTCTCCTAAACTCTTCAATTGTATTTCAAACCTTGATTCGAACTCACTTATTTCATGGGTAGGTCCTACATTTAAATTCCAAGAAACTGCGATTATTGAATTATTACAATCAATCTCAAACGAAAATAAGAAGCAATTTTATACAACTTTTTCTAAAGATATCGCTCGTAATTGTTTTGGATGTGTAGTATTTAACAAACGTTCAACACACCATTAATTCCATTATTCAACTTTAAACAGAAACACGAGAATCAGTCAATTAATGCCCGTTTTCTTTCCTATAGGCCCTAAAGGAATGAAAACATGATAATTTGGTTGCGAGTGTCTCCGAGTTCACAGAATGCAAATACCTGAGGGTAAACCTTGTAAGGTATAGAACTGTGGTGATAACAAATAAGTATTACGCCGTAATCCCTGTGATTGTTAAATTGAGTCAATTTTCACTAAATTGTCTTATCAGCATAAAATAAAAAAACACCCCTTAATTGATTTTTGCGAAATATTTAATTGATTTTAAGAACACCGAAATAAATAGCTAGATTTCATCACATTGTCCTTCTAAACAATGCACCTACATATAATGTACATACAAAGATGTAGGTAAAATAAATATCCTACATTTTTTAATCCTATTAAAAACGAATTGAGAACAGCTGATTTTAGAGGACGGCGGCGTGGGCAGTGTACCAAATTAAACAATATTATACAAATACAAACCGTTTCGTTGATAAATAGAAGTTAGAGAAAGCTTATTGATTTTGTTCACAAAACTACAACTTGTTTTTTTTTTTTTAATTTTATTATTGGTATATTGTGTGTAGTTATATTATTTCTGTAAAACACGGTATTATAAAAATTTAATTGAAATCTTTGTGTTTTGGTTTGGACAGTCCTGATACTGCTTCGTAATAGAAAATGGCAAACCTGCGACGTAGCTAGTTTGAAGGATCAACAGGGCGCATGGTCGTATTTTTCAAACCTCATTTTTTTTATTTAAATGGCAAATTTGCAGTTAGATATTCCGTTGGATATCAATTTTGTTTTGTTTAGAAATAAATAATATTCCACTTACAGCTTCGTTGCAATTTATCTCCTTCAGAGCCGGTCGACTACAGTTGTTGCTCTCGGAATCCATTTATAATATTTTAAGAGAATTGATTGGGCAACTTGACAGCAGGAGATGTCTCAAATTATTCACAAAATAACACTGGCAAAAACTTGTTGTTTAAATATTAAATTATAAATAATTCTTAATTCCGATGCGGTGTAAAACCAGAAAAGTTCCGTTGCATAAAAAACAAATTCGATTTGATTTTGACTTGCACCTGGAAGTTTGTGCAACATTCCGAAAAAAAAATATATGAGTGACATCTAGACGTCGGAACGAAAACGAAATGCAAATTTCATCTGTAGGGTGGAAGCCCATTTGCCGAAACGTTTTATTTTCCGCATTGGTATACATTTGTAAATTCGGCAATTGGTTTTTGATTTTGTTCTTTTTCCTTATTTACTTTCGTACTCTTGCAAAAAATAGCTTATAAAGTTATGCTTTTACTCACATATTCCTTATTTTAAACTTAATTTTTTTTCTGAAAAAAAAAACATAAGCGGCACCTAGACTTACCAAATGTCATTTGGTTTTGCTCGGTAGGGCAATGGGAGACTTGAGGATATGTATAGAGTGTAGGAATAAGGTAAGGCGCCAATTATAGCTGTCATTGAAAGAAACTCATCATTGTAAACGTTGACGTCGTTTTGGTACCAAAATTAAGGTATATATCTAATATTCTTTTAGAAAAAATATTTTATTTGCTCTACCACTTTCTTGTAAATGCACTTTAGATTTTTCAATAATGGAAAACATTTTCAATGACCATTTAATGATGATGATGAACGACGGTGACGTTTGAACAATTGGGAGATGGGGAGGTCATGGGAAATTTATTTATGCAAACAAAATTCAGCTTTGTTTATTATTGTTATTATATTATTAGAAAGTTATTCTAAGAAATTAAAATTAAATTTATGTTCGCTCACGTTTCAAGCATAATAGTCTTAGTAGATAGGTACAACGAAATATAAGCTGTGTTTTATTGGGAAATTTATCCGCCGTAAGTTTATCCGTCGTAGCATTTTACATACAATTCGCTACGGTCGATAAAAAGCTAAAGTAGAAGCTACGGTGGATGGCTGGTTGACGTTCAGTCGAGTCTCGATTCTGATTTTGTTAGTTTTGTTGGTACGATTGATAATTGAATTGAATTTCGATGGATGTGTTCATGGAGTGTTATAATTATTAATTTCATTCGTAAGACAAATCGATCTTTTTGATTCTTTTTTATTTAATAGTTGGCCAGTTTATATTTCTCAAATCTTAGATAACTCCATTTTTTAATAAATTATAAGCTTTTCTTCTGAAAACTTTCTGACTTTTACTATTAAAAACTGTATTATTTGCTCAATTATTTTCTGAAGTACGCCTAAAATTGCACCATTATCTGCAATTTTGCATACCCCTAATGTCAATTAATCAATTTTAACAAATTTTGATATCCAGTTTGAAAAAGAAACCAATATTTATCGAATGAATTCAGTTTTTCTTTTATTTTTGACTTACTTAAGACCAATATTCGTTTTGTGTTTAATTTTTAATGATAGTTAAACACGGAGTTTGGTGAAAAAAAATCATCTTTTTATTTAGATCTACAAAAAAGCAATTTAAGAAGACAAACCGCATTGGGTGGAACTGCACTATGAAGGAACTGCTCGACATTGCGCCGCAAAATATTTATTCGTATGAAATTCTATGAGCTATAAGGCTAGGCGCGCACATGTGCAACTTTCAGTTTTGCAACAGTTCTGTTGCTAAAGTGAATGCCATGGACTTATATGAGCGTGCGCGCATGCAGTCCGCGATTCGAGCAACTTAAGAGTTCTTCAGTTTGTATTACACCGAACTATAATGTAACTGCGCGCACATTAAAGCGTGTGAAAGGCATAGACGATTTTTAAAGCAATACAAAAGTTGGCCTGTGTAAAAAGAGACTTGACCATAGTCTTTGAACAAACCCATTCACTTATCATTTCCTTTCTATTGGTGCAAAATGAAAGTTCGAATTTAAAATTACAAATGGAGACAAAATGAATACAAGAAATAGGTTTGAAACATAAATTAAATATTGGTACGTTTTTCTACTTTCTATTTTATATGAATAAAAGCTAATTATTGTTCATAATTTGGATATTTACTTAATTTAACTTTGCAAAAGACTCTTTCATTACTTGTGACTGTTGTGCAGGGGAACCATTTTTACAAAAATAAAAAAGCTACGGTCCATGCTACGGTCGATGCGTTTTTTTGGGAATTACTTACGGTACAATGGATAGATTCCCAATAAAACACACCTATAGTCTCAGTCGTTTTTATTTATTTGTAACCTGGGGTTATAGCCTGTTTTCTTTAGTGTTCAAATGAGAATATTTGGCAAATTACAGAAAAAGTGTTTTCATAACAAATTATCTCATTTCGTTTGACATCTGGCTGAATTTCATTTGACAGTTCTTTGACATTTAAAATTTAATTAAATAACTTGTTAAATTATAAATAACTTTTCCTAGATGTACTGCTCCCCCTTAATATTAAAAAAGCTATATTTGTGAATGCAACATATTGTGAGTATTTATAATGAGTGAAAACGAAATTAGAAGACTTATATTTATTCTTGTTTTTTATTAGATTGTTTTCGCAGATATGAAAGAAGTTAACGAATTGAATTTATTTTATGTTCGTGAGGTTCCCCTAGCGAGGGATAGGGCCTCTACTACTCCTTCGCGCCATCGTGTACGGTTTCTGGGGATGTACTTCAGCTATCTCCAAATCTTTCGCAGGCATCTATTAACAAACGCTTGCAGCTTTCTTGTGACAGCGGGTATTACTTTCCAAGTCCCCACCCATACAGAAGCACGGACTCAACATTGGAGTGGAACAGTCGTAGCTTGGTCTTAAAAAAACTCCTCTGAACACTTTCCTTTATGCAGAACGTGACATTTGGATCCATCATATGTATCCCCAATAATAGCAATCAATTTATCCGGGATTACCCTCCTGCCCAAAGCAAGCCAGATAAATTCTATATTAACACTGTCGGACACCTTTTCGAAGTCGACGAACAGCAGGTGAAGTGGTGATCGATATTCAACAGACTGTTTGATGAAAACTCGCAAGGTGTTGATGTGGTCCACACGTGAAGATCCAGAATGAAATCCTGCTTGGTGCGCGACAAGTGTTTCTTCGAGGTGGTCTTTTATTCTCTCCAGGATGATTTTAGCTTTTACTTTGGCTACTGCAGGCAGCACGCAAATTCCTCTCCATTTTTCGCACTGCGTAAGGTCACATTTCTTTAGAAGCTCCACAATCATTCCCTCCTTTCCACTCAGGAAAGCTTCCTGTTTCCCAAGCTCTCTCAATGAGTGGGTGCAGGAGCTCACTCGATATTGTTGGCGCTTTTTGTAAGAGCTCTGCGGGAATACCGTCAAGTCCAAGCGCTTTGCTTTCCTTCAGTGCTCTGATTGCGGTTAAGATTTCTTGCCTACTGAGGGATACGGTGTGTATTCGGGAATGCGTTACTACGGACAGTTCATTGCGTGTTGGGTTAGCTTCACTGTTGAAAACGCGGTTTAAAACCACGGAAAAGTGCTCATTCCACCTTTTTGATCTGGTCCTCATCCGAAACTAGCAGTGACCCGTCTATGTCTTTTACGAGGTGTTGTTTAGAACTTCGGACACCTGTAACTCTTTAGTAATTCTGTAGACGGTCCCACTGTCACGGCCTCTTCTGCTTCTGTTGCCAATCCGTTAATATAGTTACTCTTATCAAGTCGCACGCTACTGTGAACTTCTCTCATCTTCATGCTATACGCAGACCCTAGCTCGTTTGTCTCTGCAGCTGGAGTAGCTGCAACGAGAGCTTTTAACTGTTTTCTTTCTTCGATCCCAGTCCAAGTTTCTTCGGTAAGCCAGGTACTGCTTCCTCTCCGACCGACCGACTTTACTTTCAGCACCGGATATACACATATTTTTTCACAGCACACCAATGGTTTTCGGTACAGGTGGGTTCCGTGCTACTGATTAATCTCAAGACTTGTGAAAGGTGGTTCCCTAGTTGTTCGTGGACGGCGGGATCCTTAAGTCTATCAGTATTGAACTTGGGCATTCGTGTGTTTCCTTGGGATCTTCTAACTGCAGCTGTGTGTAATCTTACGGTAGCAACCATCAAATGGTGCCCCCGGACCATTCCCATGCCTGCACCTCTTCTGTTTCGAACGTCCTGCAAACTGCTTCTAAATCTCCGACTGATCGCGAAGTGGCCAATTTGGTTGGAAGTTGCTTGTCTGTCAGACGACACCCATATGACTTTATGACACGTCTTGTGCTCAAACATGGTCCCACCTATTACAAGCCGGCTGACGTTACAGAAGTCGACAAAACGTTCGCCATTGTCGTTCCGGTCACCAACACAATGCTTTCCCATAACCTGCCTGAGCCCATCTTTGTCATTTACAACCTTGGCATTTAAGTCTCCCATTACCATTATGATGTCCCCACGAGGTGAACTATCATAAGCAGCACTCAGCCTTATGCTCGACAGAAGAGAGCTCGGTTGGGGCGTAACACTGTATGATGGTGGAGCGACGTACTCTAATCCGGAACCTATATTCAGGATCATGTCATCTTAAGTCTCCCAGAAATTAAGCTTAAGAGCTGTTTTGGAAAGCAGCAATCCAACGCCAGATTCACGAGAGCTTCCAAGTGCCTTTCTGGAGTAGAGTAGTACAGTGTTACGAGTTGGAGACTTAAAATTCCCCGAGACCCCACCATCTTACTTCACTGATCTCTAAGATGTCCATCTTATACCGCATGAATTCTTTCTCTAATTACAGGAATCTGGCATTCTTAGGACTTTCACTTCCGTTATCAAGAAGCTTCTTCACATTCCAGAAACCAACCAGCGGAATGGATTTCAGTTACGAAGAATGCTAACCTCCGTAACCTAGAGAGCTAGGCCTTTCGCACTTGTAATTTAAACCTATTTACTTATATGGGGATACGCAAGTAGTTACCCGGGGACCACCACAAGGAGATAAAATAAGCACTTCACTTACCCTAACTGATTGTTGCGCTACTGGCCCAGACCAGGTTCTGGGCAATCAATAGTTCCCGATCAGTCACGATGCAGGCCCCCCAGAGACTTAATAACGAAAATAGAAGGTTTCCGTTTTTGGAAACAATGCTAGTGGCACAGCCGATAGCATCTATTCAACCTAAATGTAGTCGATTTGATAAAGATTCCGAAAAATAGCAGCTGGTGATCGCCTAAGGGGCCAGTACCAAGTGCTCTAAGTAAGGACGAGGACCCTAATAGTTTGTTAAATTTATTATAATAATAGGTTGTTAAATCTCTGCGAGATATAGCTTTGGTGTCAAACCAGTCTAGTGTAATTCTTTAAAAAAATAGACAAAATAAAAACAAAACATTAATTGGGCGGTGGTTCCCAAACAAAAAACGTCCTCCAAATTCTTAAAACCGTTTTGAATTCGCGCAAGTATTTCAAGAAATTTCTATCTAAAAGTAATTTTGTAATTTTTCATTTTTCAAAAACACGAAAAAACTACTCGGATAGAAATTTTTCGAAATATCTCTAGGTTCCATCTATATATGCAGCATTACCTTCCTAATTAACACAATTATTAAAATCTATAATAAAGATATAACAATCGTTTTTAGATAGTTACCTGTGTACATATTCTTTGAATCATCCATTCGATAATTCCTTATGCTTAGAACCAAAGTAATTTTACCTACATCGGCTTTAAACCTACATACCTACCTAATGATAACTAGACTACCTACTTGTTTATTATCCTTGTTTACCTTGCTGAGACCAAAGATTGAAAGAATTGATTTCTTTTATGGTTATATCCTCCATCGGATTCATCGCTAGTTATGGATGATACACAATGGACCGTAATGCACTACACTTTGATTCTTGTCCGCCATTAATTGGTGGAGGTGGGATATATTCAATGTTGTACTTCGTAAACTTCTTTGGCGATTTGAATATAACAGCGAAAGTGAGTTTTGCAACAGTTGGGTCATGATTGTTTCTTTAGGTTCGATGCCACAATTCGTAACGTTGCAACTTGCAAACCTTAACGGGGGCGATATTGCGATTTGATAACGTCCGACGATAAGGTTTAGGCTTGTTTTCTTGGCTAATAATGTGCTTGTATTTTGATATATATCACAGCCTATTTTCTTCCAAGTTTCTCTCCATCTCTTGAATGCGCTTTTTCCCGTTCGCTTAAGTTGTTCTCACGTATTAGTAGGTTGGTTTCTCGCGGTCACGGTCTTGTAGTTCCTTTCGAAAATTGTTTGTGTAATAACAGTGGGACCGAATCCATAGTTTGGGTTTGATTGTCGGATCGTTTCCCTCTTCAATAGACCTTTTTCTTTTCTAGTTCAGAGTAGAGTCTGAGTTGTCAAGCAAATTGTTTGTGTTTCTTTTTAACTCAGAGCATTCAGAGCTCCAAATGTGTATTTCTTTTTTCGTTCTGAACATGTGTAGATTGCACTCGATGTGCTAAAACATAATTGACTGAGCATGTGAGTATATTGCTGAACGCACCAAATGCCATGTGCAGTGGTGGATTAACTTTCTCGGCGCCCCGAGGCACGCGCAGTGCCTACCGTCCCCTTTTTTTAATACTATGCAAGGATCGTATTTGAATGGACTAACATCAAACAGTTATGGGACACGGTTGTTTTTTTGGGGGTGAGGAATTTGAATTCGGCGGTAGTATTTTCGAAACATGTCACATGTCATTGTTTTTAATAAAATTGATAGAATTTTTGTAAGCAAAATTGCAGTACTAAGTGCTTACTATACTTGTAATTCGAAATTATATTTTCCCTTATATTTCAAAGGAAATATTTTGTATACTGCAAAGGGGTATTGCGTATAGACTATTGCAATTAATTTAATAATAAGATCTAGTATGATATATTTATATATCCACTTTAAAAGATGAGCTAATTAAAATTGCAAAGGGGTTTGAAGATTTAAGCATTAACTTTGCCAATATAGTAACAACTGTAATGGCATACCTTCTCCGGTGTTGATATCTGATAAATCCTCTTGAACGGACGATATTTCAACACCAAATCCTTCAATTTAAAAAAAAAGTAAAAAGAGAGGAAGGGACCTGACCACCTGCCCTTACAACGCAGGCCGGCTCCTAAGAAATCTTTAAAAAAATCAGCCATGATAAGTTGTGAAATAAACGCTACTCCAATAACTGTGTTCGAACCCAGCATTGAATCACCCCAAAATAATGAGCCAGTAAATAATGATATTTTAGTCCCCTCAGAACCACTGTAAATATTCCACTTGTGTCTGTGACCTAACAGCTGGAGTTAGCTCCATCACAGGAGCCCGTCGTTATTGCACCCAAAACTCTATCATCAGTTCCAAAGCCTAGGGCCATATTTGTTTCTCGTCTCTTACCCGAAACCAAGCCGGAAGACTTTTTGGATAATTTGGTTGCTACTAAAGCTATTGTAAATTCATCATGCGTCAAATGTTCCAAAATAAGTAAACCTAACAGTTTCGTAGCCTCCTTCAAAATAATTGCTCCCTGTTCTCTCTTTGAACCCATATGTAATAGTTCTTGGCCTCATAATACATTGGTGAAAGAATTTATAGCCCCCTTGATAAAGAAATCTGTCCTAAATTCAGCTTCTAGTTTAAATTCAAAAAAATGTCCAGATCCTGCCTATACTACCAAAATGTAGAAGGTCTCCGTAGCACAACTACCAAGACTTATAATAATTCCTCAGCTTTACCATATGATCTTTTCGCCCTGACTGAGACTTGGCTTAATGCCTCAATATTAGACACGGAATTTTTTGTTAACGAGTTCTTAGTTTACCGAAAGGATCGTCATGTAGCTATTACAAATTCAGTTGGTGGCGGTGTATTTATTGCTGTTAGAAGTAATTTCTGCTCAACACAAATAGTCTTCCCATTCAATCTGACAATTGAACTGTTGTGCATCAAAATAACTAAGAAATCTTTAGTCTTATTTGTTTTAAACGTTTATATTCCACCTAAAAGCCCTGTGTCAGTATACACTCAACTCTCTTTAGCACTCAACTTTATTTTTAGCTTACCTAGCCTGGACAGCAATATCCTACTATTAGGGGATTTTTAATCTTCCTCACATTGAATGGGTTCCATCTGATGACGAATCCTATTTTGAAGCTTCCACAAGTTCATCCCAACAGGAGCTCCAAATGTTGGATAATATTATCTCCACAAATTTACATCAAGTAAGCTCTATACAAAATTTTAAAAATAGACAACTTGACCTCGATTTCTCATTTGACGCCGTTAGTATAGTAGTGGTAGAATCTACCTCTGCTTTATCTAACATAGACCGTTATCACCCGCCTCTTGACATTTTTCTTGGTCACTTACTAGAAAATAGTAATCCTCATGACTGCTCCCATACTTTTGACTTTCGCAAAGGTGATTTTCAACAGCTCTTGGATAGTTTAATAAATTCCGGTATAGAACATTTACCGATTTCTATTAGTGCGCTCAGTAGTCAGTCTAATGATCTTGACTCAACTATCTCAAGCTTCAATTCTATTTTGATGAGATGCATTAATGAAACAGTTCCAAAAAAAAAAAACAATTAGAGGGATTCTTCTTGTCATCCTTGATAGTGTCCAGTAAATCTCATGTATAATGACGTAACCTTGAGTACAACTTCTGAAATCTGTGAGGGATTTGCAAGCAATTTAAGCCAATCCTTCATTGATTCACCTGTAGGTGTTGACGAAAACTATTTTCATTTTTTACGAAATTGTCCTCAAGTATCATTTAACAATATTACAATAGAGCGTGAAAAAATGTTGAGCTTTTAGTCACATTTAAAAGAGAACTATTCTATTGGAACTGATGGAATACCACCTGCTGTATTAAAAAAATGTAGGTCCATTTTACCTCTTCCCCTGAGAAATATTTTTGAACTATCTTTGAAATACGGTTAATTTCCTTTAGTTTGGAAGAATGCATTTATAACCCCAGTATTTGAAAAGGGACTCAAAACCAATATTATCAACTATAGACCAATTTCTAAACATTCTTGCATTCCAAAGTTGTTCGAACAAGTTGTATTTGATAGTTTGACATTTATATGTATAATCTGCAACCAACAACATGGTTTTATGCAGAAACGTTCTACTGTTACTAATCTAGTTGTATTTTTGAATAAATGTTTAAACTCCCTAGAAAGAGGTCAAGAAGTTGATTGTGTATACACAGATTTATCGAAAACTTTTGATCAATTATCTCATGAGATTATCAAGTTTAAATTTAATTCATACGGGTTTCTCCACCTTTCATCAAGTGGATATCCTCGTATCTTGAAGATAGGTTATATCAAGTTAAATTCAGAAATTCTTAAACAAAACTCTTTATTGCCAAATCAGGTGTTCCGCAGGGAAGCCATATTGGACCATTACTCTTTACATTGGCTATTCATAATGCTCCTCTTTGTGTACGCAATAGCGAAATGAAGATTTATAAAAATATATCATCTCCAAAGAATCGAACTATATTGCAAGAGGATATTAACCATTTTGCCTTGTGGTGTGAAAAGAACAATTTGAATCTTAACCCGACAAAATGTCAAACAATGCATTTTCAAAAAAACGTTCTCCTTCTTCTCATGTCTATGTTATCTCACGGCACATTTTAACTCATGTTATAACTGTAAGGGACCTTGGAGTTCTCTTCACGCCCAATTTAGACTTTTCTGCCCAAATTAATATCATCGTTAACAAAGCCAATTCAATGTTAGGTTTTATGAAGCGTTCTCCTTTATCTTCGGTCCTTTATTGCGAAAAAAAATTCCATCTACTTTTGCTTATTTTCCTTGAGATTTTCATTTTTCTATTATTTTATTTAACTACAACACAAGCTTAATACAAATGTCAAAATGTATCCACTGATTAAAATTTGAATGAACTCCTGAGTCCTGAGCAGGTTAAATTTTGACGTCTGTATTCACTTCAATAATATCAAAATTTAACGCAATTGACTAATTGAATAATAAGCGCTAGAACTATTTATAATGGAAATATATACATCACTAGAACACCGTCGAAATGTTTTATTACTCACATTATTTTATCACTATATTTATAAGCAATAAAATAAAATTTAAAATATTGTATTGATTGTTTAACATATGTTAAATTAAATGATAGTAAATTAGATACAAAAATTATTTAACAAGAATACTTACTGTTTTGTTTCCCTCTGTCGTGAACAAATTTTTGAACGAGAGACCGTCTTTCGTCATTTTTCTTTCATCCTCATAGTTTCTTTTCGTTTTATAGAAAACAGAATTCAAGCCTTCAACCACGTTTGACGTTTACGTACGACAACAAAACGAGTGACAAATATTGAATGAACTTATGGAATGCCAATGCAGATTGTGTCGCGTCGTATATCTCAAAAATTGTATTTTTTTAAATAATTTTAACTGTTTTTTTTTTCTAGAATAATAATAAAATAAAAATACACAGTCTGCAAATTTGTCAAAGGTATTAACTCGAAGAACATCCGCGTGATGGCTCCCCGGAAGATGCGCTTCATGATAGCACTATCCCAGCAGGAAATTTCCACATCAATGAATTTTTTTGGTGAATTCATCAATGGATTCATCGACTATTTCCATCGATGAGTAGTATGTTATGATTTCATAAGAAAACGGTTGTGCATTTTTTCATCAGTTAACTAAATTAAAATGAATTAAATGCTTACAATTAACTACATTTTCAGTTACAAAATCATAAACGATGATTCCACTGATGAAGAGTAATGTATAGGTTCATGAGTTCCCAAATGATGTTTGGTTCTCTGCGGTGGGTCATGAGAAGAGCGACGAATATTGCCGTTTTTCTACCTGCCTCGAGAAGTGCGCTCAGTAGTCAGTCTTCGCTGCACACCCCGTTTATATGAGTGAATTGAGGAATCAAATCGAATCGAATTGAGATTTCGATTCAAGTATATGGCCTCATGGCATCGGAAGATTGAATTAAAATGGAATCGAAGTGACAATTTGAGCTTACAGAATGAACAACAAGAACATGCAACAGAAAAAAAACAAAGAAAACGGAAACCCACTGAACACAAAAAAACACTATTGGTGCACACACACACCAAGAATCAGATGTGAATTCGATTCCTCAATTCCTCGATTCAGGTATATAAATACATTTTCAATTCGATTCAGCTCTTCTAGTGGGATTGGATCGAGTAATCCTATTTTAATCCGATTCAAGTATACAAAGACCTAAATCCTGATTCAATACCGATTCAATTCTCCATATAAACGTAGTGTCGCTGGTCATGACATGAGTTCGTGGGTTTTTTTTAGAACCAGAAATGCCAGGTTTCATTATTTAACACAGCAAAAGAAGTTTATGGTTTTTTATCAAAATGTTTTTCTTTTTTGTTCAGAAATTCTCTTGATTCAGCTGAAAGGTTTCAATTATTAACCTTAAGATATTTGGCGACTGGTGGGTATTTCTTCGACTTTATTCAAAACAAAATTTAAAATGCCAATATTTCTTTTGGCGCATTTTTCCTACTCAAAACGTAATGCTGTCGACTAAAAGTGCAAAACCTACGCAGCCAGAATTAACAAAATGAATTGCTAATCCGCAATTCGACATCAGATCAAATTTAAAAGAATCAATTATTGATAAGGTTTTCTTTCGCATCAATATTTTATCAAGACTACATTTTAATTATTATTAGCTAAACGTACTTTTTTTTTCTTAACTGAATGTTTATATAATTGAACAATCGTCGAATTAAATCAATAAAATTATGTTTGGGGGTATAACATATATATACAATGTTTCTGTTTCGTTAAAAAAAAACATATTTCCTCTTTCAGAGAAAACTGACTTTTTCATGTTATTTAATGCATACAAAATGAGGAAAAAAAAGAATTAGGTATATATATATGTACATACGGGCTTTACCTAGTGATTTCATAATTGAACATTCATGGCATTTTTCATCATATAAAATTCATATGCGAATTAACGAGTTACATTAACAGAGTGAATTAATGGATGAGTATTCATGCCATTTTTCACCTGCTGAATAAGCAACTCTAAGTCAACTAGTGATTTCACAGCTTGCCATTTTTCATCACATATATCATATCCCTACTTCGTGATTTCACTGTTAAATATTCACCCCGAAAATCACTCGGTGAACGCCTATGACAGCCCCATGTTAAATTCATCGATGTTTTCATACCAAATTCATGGGGTGTAGCTTCCACTCATTGATGAAAAAGTTGGTGTTTCATGCATGAATTTTTTACTGGGATAGAATATAAATACATACAATTGATTCGGTCAATACTACTAAAAATGGGTTTTATTAAAAAATATTGCTCATTTATTTTTAATTTCTTATTATAATTTAATTGACATTTTTCCTTCTAAATGACAAACAGCATGCGCAAAGTACAGTGGACATGAATTTGGACTAATTTATTTTTAAGGAACATAAATCTATTACATAGTTATAGGAATTGCAATAGTTACATTATAGCATTTTCTCTTAAACAATATAAATTGGCTTGAAACAAATTTAACTTTCAAAATTTATTATTTACATTTATAAATTTTATAATTAAAAAAATATATAAGCTAAAATAGTGTCTTTTATTCTTGGTTCTCTCCGAAGTATTTCACTTCAAATTTGTATTGTTTCCATAAGTTTTAACATAATAACATTATTATCATATAATAATTTACTTTTTATTAATTTTGAATGTAAAATATTTGCTCAAAAATAGAATACTACTCGTATATTGATGGATTTTTTTTGTAACTGAGTTTGAAAATGTATACATATCGATGTGTTTCTTATTAGGTTTTCTTACATACTTTAAATAAATATTTCCACTTAGAAATTAATTAACAACTTTTAAATATAATATTATTTGCTTATTGAATAGTAACTTATATTTAGTTTTTTAATAAACAAAAATAGATTTGTTTAAAAATAAATAATATACATATAATAGATAAAGGTAATAATTGTCAGTTTTTGTTAACAGGATAAATTAAACTTAAAATATTTATTAACAGCTTAAAAAATAATCATACATAATGTACCTACATACAATCGCTTGAGTCCTTGTGCCTTAGTTATCAATAGATATATGTACATTAATATTGTAAATATTGAGTAGAAAGTTAAAAATTATTTTGTTGTGTGTATTTAATTTCTACAGGTTTTTTGAAACATTGAACATGGCATTAAAGTGAAATACTTATATATTTTAAGAACTAAATACAAGAACTTTGATCACACTTGTTGATGTTTATCGTGGTTTTTTGTCGTCCAGATACCAGGTGTTAATTCCGGAGGTAGATTAGATTTTTTGCTAAACGCCTGATTATTATTATTGTTGTTGTTATTATTATTAATATTCGGCTGTTGATGGTTTTGCTGGAATTTTGTGTCATTTATTATAGTCGTGGTTAGTGTTGTCTTGTGTTTGCTTATTGTACGAGGACTAGAAATAAGTGTGGATAAAACTCCACCAATAATTGTAAAAGAGGCAAATGCCGTTTGCGGTATAAGCTGCCCAAAAATGACAGTTGCTCCCACAAATGGGGCGGTAAGGAGCCATATCCTTGCCCAAACTATCGTCGAGTATGCACAGATCTTCTTTTTATCTTCAGTGACTAGTTCTGTCGTGCAAGTTGTGAGAATTGAAAGTGTGCAAGATATTGCAGCTTTTGATATCATAGCAGACAACATCAAAAGAGCTATTCGCGGGTTTCCTTTGACTGATGAATAAAATTATTTATGTAATTATTAAAAATGACAAAATTTCAGTTTTGTAATACATTGCTACATATTAGGTATATGAATACTTTTGTGGGCTTTAGGTCTTTAAATTGGTTAATTAATACCGAAAGAACATTATTATTTTCAAATATTTAAAGTAAATAACCACAAGAAGTTAATTCTACATACACAGCCTTATTCATTAACACATCATAGCGACTACATAAGGCAATGTTCTCTTTATAATTTCACTAAGCGCAAAAATGTTATTCATTGCCTTATGTAACGTTGCATAGGTGCAACATAATGTAAGCGCGTTGGAAGGTTGTATAGAGCGTACACAAAAATTATTTTATATCGAAAAGCCATTTGACATCGCCCATATCAATTTGCCATTTTTTAAGAATGTGTAAATGTGTATGTTTGGTATGCACCAATGATGGGATGATGGTCTGTGAAAACAATAGACGTGTTTTTTTGCCAAAAGCTATCCGCAGCAAAGCAGAATATACCCACATTATACAAATACTAAAACCTGCTTTCGATAAAAGTAAAAGCAAGCTTTGGGTAGATTTGTGATATTTATTCGAGTATCGAATGATATTAGGGGTATTCACGATCCGATGTATCTGGTCTTGTATCATTGTAAAAGTGTAAAAGTGTAGCATTTTTTTGCACTACAACAACAAAATATACTGAATGTCAAAGTCTTACACTTTTACACTTTTACAATACCCGAACCCTATTGTAACAGAAAAATACAAGAGTGTAAAATTTTTTTAACACAAACTAAGCCTTCTTCACATTTGCCTTTTTGACATTTGCTTCAGTGTTGTTACAGATTAGTAGGGATGTGTTCACAGTCTGTTGTATAAAAATAAAATTTTTCAATTTTAAATGATACAAGACCAGATACATCGGATCGTGAATACCCCTATTATGTTACTTAGTTGGTAGTTCCGATGACTTTCATGAATATCGAAGTCTTTATTCGAAGGGTTTTTCTTTCTGTCAATGGCCACGTTCACCCATTTATTATATAAGTTATCTCCGATAGTAAGCTATACGAATATTATTGTGAACGATTCGGATAATATAGCTGAAAGCAGTAAAATATCAATAATATTTGGTTAAGCACGTGTTCTTTTCTCAAAAAAATAGTTTTACACCTATTGTACAGGAAATAAAAATTAATAACGCAATGAACTAGGCCAAAAAATAACTTTTATTTATTTTGTTTGCTTTATAAATCATATTCATAACAATGTATTTAATGTACAAAATATATGTAATTGCACAAATATGTGGATTTATTTTATTTAGCATTTTATTATTCATATTTTTTTTGTTTATATTTCCTTTGCTTAGGTATGTAGTACCTATTATGCTTCATGAAATTTATGTGTTCGAAACTAAATTCGAACTTACTCATTTCACTTAAATTGTGGTGCCTGAAGCATAGATAGCGGGCGCTCTTCCTCTCACAATAAAAGTTAAAGTTAGCTTATTCGTGCGAAACTGCCAGATCAAAATATACTTTAATAAAGATTTGTGGCTTATGTCAGCTGCAGTCAAATTACCTAAAAAATTAACTAACTACAGCTTGATTAGCGCCCCATACTAAAGCTCTACAATTGGAATAGCAACAAGCATTTAAGTAGCAAGTCAGTTCAGTATGATTTAGTAATAAATAAGCACTCATTAGAACACTTTTAAGACGTGTAAGACATAAGTTGTCGAGTCCAGCTTCATTGGCACAACATCTGATTAATTAAAAAAAAAAAGTCAAACACATAAAATAATTTAAAATAAACATTTAGGACCACATAGATGTGGAAAATTCAACTTTTTGTTATTTCTTACTGGCTTCATATTATATTCCATTTTATTTGGATTTTTTAAATCAAGTTGTAGTTTTCTTATATGCTTTAATTTGAAGAAAAAAAAACAAATCAATTGTTGATTTTTTATCATTTTAAATAAAAATGTTATACTTTCTTACTTGCGATACAGTTACTGTAAGGCAATTTTTATTTATTTACTTGTCCCTGAATTGCTCATATACAATAAGAGATATTCACCCAAATTAATAAACATGGACTAGGGAAGGCTTAGGACTTATTCCGTGACTAAGTGCGAAATGCAATTAGTAAATCAGAATTTCTGCTATTTGACATTTACAATAGTCCTTCGCCAGACCATTCAAGACGGTGGTTAAGTGAAGGACTAAGAAATGACGTTAAGAACAAAATGTACAGGGACATAGAATACAAAAAAGTTGAAACTTTTTGTAGTAGATTTTGTTCGTGGTTTTACGACTTTTTATTAATTGAAAATTTTAGTCCGCAAACTACGTTTTATTCTATGGTTTATTAAAGTCGTGGACTAACGGTGGACTAAGCATTTTTTTTATTAATAAAGCTGATTGACTTTTAAAATACATACAAGCATAAGTTTAAATATTACAACTGTAGGCAATCACACTAGAGATTTTAATCAAACTTCCACATAACAATGATAGAGAATACCAAAAAAGTGAGTCTTGAAATTCCGTCTGTCTTTCTGTCCGTCCGTCTGTCTGTCTATAGTACAACCATCTATAGCCTAAACGGCTGAAGCGATTATTTTCAAACTTTGTATTTAAGCGTTTTATGTGATTGTCTCAAATAAATAATCGAATCGTGTTACGTTGGTTAAGTTATGCTAAGTTGAGGTGACTGTCAGCGTTGTAGCTGACACACTAAGACCAGAGTTGGTCCCTTGTGATACCACATTCTGAGCTCATAAATGAAGCGTAAGAGACTGTAGATGTCTTTTTTGTTTAGATCGTTGACATTATTAATGAAAAAGTCTCCAATATGGAGCTGAAATCTGTGAGATAGAGCAGGACCTGTACACAGTAGATGAGGAATAGATTCCACCTCTTCTTCGTCCATGCAGCTTCTGCAAAAATCGTTTGAATAAACGCTAATACACGTTTTGTGCTTACCCATGAGACAGTGTCTGGTTATGAAACCAATTACGGAGCTGATGTGCAATCTGCTAAAGGATATCAAACACTTGGAGCATTTTGGATCAAGTTTTGACTAGAACTATTTTGTCGTCAGACATGTTGTTGTATTTTTCCATCTCCGGTTTGTCCTTGCTAAATCATATTGTTTCACCATTAAGCATTAACTTACATGTAGCGAAGGATATACCTATATTTGACTTTTCATCGTTTTACGTAAGTGCCTGCAATACAAATTTGCAAACATACCAACATTTTTGAAAAATATTTGTTTGGATTTTTGAAAACAAAAAATATTTCGAAAACGGGTGAACAGTTTTTTGTGAAATTCTGTTTGCAAATTTATATTGCTTAATTTAAAATTGTCATACCAATATTTTGTTTCGAAAAAAATTATAAACTTTTTGTTTAAACAAAGTAAAAAAAGGCTTTAAAAATATATTTAGACGTTTCTACTAGGAATCTTGTGTATACATTGTGGTCGAAGATAAGAGGAAGTACGTGCGACCCAGGTGTGCATTTTATTTTAAATAGCAATAATGTTTTAATAACATCACACCAAAATTCATTATTCTTCCAATAAAATGTACTTTCTCGCCAAACCATAAGTAAATGTAATGACCAATGTCAAAATGATTTTGATAACAAAATCTGACTTTATACTCACTCTGTAGCCTAATTCAAAAATTTGACTTGACATTAAGATGAAAAAAGTAGCTCTCACAATTCTATCTGTCTTCTTTGTAGGACGCCGAGAACATAAAATAATTTAAAAAAAATATATATTCGTTTCAACGTCTTATTACACTCTGACCATACTTCTTGACTTTACAACTATTGATACCTTGGGACACTAAGTAGAATGTACTTTACTTTACATACTGTTCTATGATTTGATCTTTTTCAGTTATAATTTGTATTACATCAAAACAATTTATAATTGCGTACAGAGAGTTTCATACAATTTAGAATAATGTGTATATTTATAAAATAAAATCTGCTATATCTTCAAACTTGGCACATATTGTTCGGTAATATGCTCACATGTTCGTTTTTAATTATTTTTAAGACCAAAAATACCTGCCATACATTTTTTTGTTTGTAAATCAATGAAGGGAAAGATACTTTTTCCTATTTTTTTTTATGCTGAAAAAAAAATAGTTATTTTTGGTTCCTGCAGTAGAACAATTTTTTGGTTTTCGATTTTCTCAAAAACCGTTGGTTGATTTTTCATTTTTTTTATGAAGAAGCCCCCTAAGACTTTAAACTAGTGGTGTTCAACTCATAAACGACTCCACGGATTTTGATCAAAAATTTTATATTGGAGATGTTTTGAATTATATATAAAAAGAAAACTGCAACTTTTAGCTGTTCAGTGACAAGTTTTCTGTTCTGACTTGTTCCTATTTGATGTGAAGTGTTCTAGAACAGATTAAGGCAGAAAAGAGCAGAATTTTCTGCCCCCCCCCCTTTGAATTGGAAACGTTAACTTAGTTATCTATTAATATAATAATATGACGGTTAGTTTCTTTTCGATAAATGTTTGGTAAGTTATTAGTTTCACCTGACCATATATGTTTATGTTGTGTTTTTTTCCACTTTATGTTGACATTCATTGAAATTAAAACAACATTTTCGCTCCACTTGAATAGAACATGCAGTTAGTTTGATTGTTATTTTTGACACGCGGACTCATATTTTTCGTTGTTAAAAGTTTTTTTTTGTTAATTTCGACAATTTGGTAAAAAAAAACAACTTAAAATGGGTCGAGGAAATGCATTAATTGAGGCAGAAAAATGACAGATCAAAGCTTATAAGGACGCTACGTTGGTTTATCTATTGCCAAAATAGCCAAAAAGAAATCGACAGGAGCTGCACAGTTATATCCAGATTTTTAAGTAATGAGTTTAAGTATGGGAAAAATATGAAAGGCCGCATAAACAATGTGGTTACTAATGCGGAAAGTCGACTTATATTAAGAAAAGCGTCAAATCCTCACGACTTTTTAGCAAAAATCAAAAATGTGGTATCAAGCCAAGTCTCACAACCATGCGTCTTGTTATTTCAAAAGCTAAGCATAAAAAGACTTAAAATTAAGCAGAAACCACTTCAATTTTTGTCGGACACATGTGACCTGGACTTCGGAGTGGCTTCGCGTGGTCTTCTCCGACGAAAAAAAATTAATTTGGAAGGCCCGATGGCTATATCTACTATTTTCATAATCTCCATAAGGAAACTCATTATTTAGACCAGCTGCATAGCAGAGTTGGAAGTGTGATGGTGTGGGCGGCCATTTCCTATTATGGCACCTGCAAACTTCAATTTTTGTCCACTACAATGAATGCATTGACTGACAGTGGTATATTAAAAGAGGCCTTTATAGAAACTTTCATACCCTTTTTGGACCTTTGCCGTGGGCTTATCAAAGTGATAACGCACCAATATATACAGACCGGGTAGTTAAGACGTATGTATATAGAGAACAAAAATGTGGAACCATTAAGTGGGCCGACCCACTG
The DNA here is from genome assembly GCA_910595825.1 of Philhelius pedissequus. NCBI lineage: Eukaryota > Metazoa > Arthropoda > Insecta > Diptera > Syrphidae > Philhelius > Philhelius pedissequus. The sequence continues at coordinate 167,361,782 of OU343161.1, forward strand.
GATTTAAACAGCCTTGAAAATGCTTGGGGATGGTTGACACGTCAAGGACAACAATATTCGAGTATATCCCGACTAACCAAAGCCATCGAAATAGCTTGGTGCTCGATTTCGATAAATTATTTGGGTACTTTGTATATATCCCTTCCAAATCGGATGTGTGAAGTTCTGGAGCAGAAAGGTGGATCGATATTATTAAAAAAATTGTTGTTTAATCAAAAATACCTTTAATACGTTAAATTCAAGTAACGTTTAAAATAAAAAGAATCAAGATTCTCTAAAATGAACCCGCATTATCGCGGTTTTTAGTAAATAATTTCTTGTTAATACTTAAATCAATAGCATTAAACTTTTCTTATAACTTTAAATAACAACAATTATGAACTTTGATTTAAAAAAATTAAGTCACTATACTCTGTTCAGTTTATATTTTCAGTATAGGGAACTTAAGATATTTGCCTTTCACTCTAACTGATAGAGTAATCAATAAGTTCGTACTGTTTTAAAGCTCTTACAGGGTTGCAGTAATAAGCATACTAAATTACCACAAACTTAGCAGTGGTAACTGTGATTCAATAATGATATTTTAAAAGCACACAATAGGCGTTTTTCTTTTTTCGTCGTTGTCGAACACACATATTATGCACTGAACTTGTTCCAAACTGAGCGAGCTCTGAACACTGATATGTTTTTTAAACGCACTTGAACCACACAAATCAGAATACATTTTCATTTTTAACTATAAAATTCAATAACTACCCTTTTTTGTACACTGATACACACCAGATACAGAAAATCAACAAGCGATCAACTTCTTTCGCCAATTTATGCATCTAATTATTTTTTTCTTCACATTTTCCCTCTTGTCACACATGGCACTTGGTGCGTTCAGCAATTTACTCAAATGCTCAGTCAATTATGTTCCAGCACTTCGAGTGCGATCTACACATGTTCAGATCGAAAAAAGAAACACACATTTGGAGCTCTGCATGCTCTGAGTTAAAAAGAAACACAACTGAACTAAAAAAGAAAAACGCCTAATGAGGGTTAAGTGCATGGAGAAGGCACACAAGCAGCAGTGTGTATCCAAGTACAGTACAGGGCAGTAGGTAGTTCATGGTGGGATATACTCTGGTTTTAACAAGATTGCAAAAAAAATGTGTATGTAACTCAGTGGGAATTCATCGAAAGGCACCAGAGTGTTTGAAAAAAGCTCTTCCATAAGACTTGTACTGAAAATATAAAATGAACAGAGTATAGCATTTTTTTTTTTTTTTTTATAACTTTGCACGAGCTCAAGGGATTATGAATACCCTTTATATGTTTTTCTTAACACAACGCGGGCATATGGTGGACGAAGAGAAAGAAAGATAGGAAAGATGTGTGGCGCGATGCTCTGAGACTAGAGCTGATTGTTGTCTCAGATTTATCTCCAGGGATGGCGGCTGAACTAATGCGGAGAGAATTACCGTGTCTTATTTATTTATGTCCCTTATAATTCGCATTATTTTATTCAGTTTTTTGTCATATTTTATGGGTATGCTAGTTTACTCAATCACATGTTGTTAGTGTTATGCCTAAACAGCATGTAATGAGCAAAGCAGCAACTTACTTTATGAACATTTTTAGAATTGGTTTTTAATGGAATATAAGAAGACATAGACAATGGCAGGAATCGAACCCGCAACCACGAGGTGGACAGGCGAGCACACAACTATCGCGCCACGGCCACCCCCATAGCATGCTTGGTTTAGGAGCAATGAATGACAGAAAACAGAACTAAGGGATGTCCTATTAAAGTGGCGAGGAGAGTTTGTATAATCAAATAATTATTAACGCCAAGAGTTCTCGGTTATGTGTGTTTCTTTCTATCTTTCGTTCTGATTTCTCGGTTCTCGACCTTCGGATTCGAGTTGTCATTGCTTGGACACAAAGGTGAAACTGAATCGTATCAAATGGCTACAATTGAAGTTGTAGCTTCAGTACAAAAAAAAGTTCAAGTTGCATGGTATAAAGAATACTGGTATGATATTCCGCATTTCATTAACCTATCTCTCTCGCTCACATTGTCACCGAGTGACTTAGTTCACCCCACGTTTGTTTTTGTTTCTGAATTTGTTTTGTATGCATTTTTGTCACCAAGTGACGTAGGGCAAGGCTGAATATCAGACCATGTATTCCTTATTATTTTTATTATTAAAAAGTTGTTTCAAATATTTGTTGCTGTCGTTGGACTTGGACATTCGATTTTCCATAGGATTTGTTTGAGACAAAATAGCTTCGCAGTTTTCGTAATAAGAACTATTTAGTTAGCTCGGTAAAATTTATGAAAATCTTAACTTTTAAACCGTTGGACCCCACTACACCCCCCTCCCCCCTGTGACCAAATCGTGGATCCCTCACTGTAACTGTTATATATTGGTTTAGTTTGTTCTTGACTTTTCTGTTCTAATCTGTCCTGTTCTGCTCTGTGATGTTCTGTTCTGACTTTTTTCTTCAGTAAACACATCTATTATCAAAGAAACTGATAAAGTACCTGGTTACACGAGCGTAAAAAGTAATCAATTATTAAAAAAGAGAGTAACGAATGATTTTAGAATTAAAGAAAGAGATGTGGAAAAGTGGCAAGTTTCATCACTTTCTTCATTTTCAGTCATGAGTATTGCGTCAAGAATCATATTACATTCTAAGGCGTTCTTTTCATTTTTGTTGTACCGGAGTGGAGAAGCTATACTACACAATAACCTCCTTTTTAAAATATTTAAGGAATTTGGAAATTTAAAAATAAGACAACAAATCTTTTATACAAAATTTAATATCTGTAAGAAGATCAATAATTGTAATGAATATCATTTTCAAGTGGGTTTTTACTCCCAATTTACCATATGTCCTAGGACTAAAAGATAAATAGTGAAAAAGGAGTAACTAAGGACAGCCAATCGAAACGACATGCATATACATACATGTATATCCATACTATAGATATAGACTATGGAGTATGGGTTATTATAATCATATTTAAACGTTGACAGGTCTAAAGTAGTTTGTAACCACAAACGAAAAGTAGCAGTTGACGGAGAACAAAATATTAACACAACAAGCCCAAAAGCCCACAATATTCATACATTATTATGTAAATATATGGAATGTTACAAAAATAGCAATATTTAGTTTTATAATATACTTACTGCTATCAGGAATCAGCCAAGCTGACAAGGCAATTATTCCGGCGACAATATTAAATGCACCGGTGCATTGCCACTTTTTACTTGTTGTCAGAATCAGTAGCAATCCAATAAAAGTTCCACATATTTCGGAGCAACCAGCGATAATTGTGTTTATCTCTAGATGTTCTCGGCTGAATGAACGTATGTTAAGCAACATGCCGTAGTAGACTACAATGTATAAGGACCAACATAGATGTACACATATCATATGTCGGACAGCACGAGGGCCTTCCCATAGGGACCACCATCCGGATGGAGGAGCTGCTTCCATACTAGTGATGGCTTGCAATTGTAGTTGTTGGTCAATTTCATGTGGAAGACAGTATTTCGTACCATTGATTTCAATACACTCTTGCAGAATTGTCTTTGCTTCGAGAACGCGACCTCTTTGGATCATCCAACGAGGGGAGTCTGGAATCCACCTGAAATAAAATTTAAAATGAAATAACTGCTTAAAATAATAACATTTTTTCGATTTTCGATAGGCTTTACGCAAATTGGAAAACACTGCTTGTTTTTGGTGATACTAAATGCAACAATAACTGGTCTCATTCAATTTTTGTATATTTACATACTTGCTTACAGCACTTTTTGCATCATGTAATGATTTTTGGCTGGAATTATAGCCTAAATCTAACCTACATACATCGGTTTTAAATCAGAATAGGGTAACTAGACTAACCTTACTTCTACTACATCGTCAATGTTTAGCTGCAATGATCTTGGAGTTTAAGGCCGCATATGACAGCATCTATATAGGTGTCTAGTTTTGGCATCCCCACCAAACTTGTCCGTTTGTGTAGGATGACGATTGGTCTTTCAAAAGTCTGATCAATAACTTGCATACCCGATAATATTGACATAATTGGAGGAACACAGCGTGATGTCAATGACGCCTTTGTGAGTAGCGGCAGCGAAGATGGATTAAGAAGTAAATTAGGGCAAGATAAAATATATGCTGTCATCAAGAAAAGACACGCTACACCGCAGTCTTGGACAGAACGTCACAATAGACAGCTATAACTTTGTGGCTATTAGGAACTAGGTTTCGCTATAAATACAACTAACTATAGCATCGCTGAAATTAAACGAAGAATAGCTCTGCCCAATCGCTGCTTCTTTGCAACCAACCTCAACCAACTTCGCATGCGAAACTGGAGGCAGCTAGCTAATGTCCTAGCTGGCCTGGGAAGCTTGTTGGTTGAGGCCCAAGTCGACCCAGAATGTAGCGCCATCATAAGTAAGAAAGTAACTTGCTTTTCAACAACATAATTATTAATGACTCACGGGTGGTTGTTGAAAACCAAAAAAATCTGGATCGACCTCAATTCTGGATCGATTCAATATGCAAAATTGTCGAATCCGGAATGAAATAATCCATATGAAATTATCAAAACGTTCCGGATACCATTACACCCGGAAAACTACCGTTTTGTGAAGTTTGTGTTTTTTTTCAGAATCAGCTTGTTTTGGTCAACGGGAAAAGACTTTTTGGAACGATTTAAAAATAGTTTTGGAGGGGTTAGACTTGTAGTTTCCAATGCCGTTCTTCCGATTAATGTATGTGAATTCAACAGGCAGAAACAATTTCGTTCCATTAGGGCAGGGTCAGACTGGGTGTCAAAGGGCCTACCGTGATTTTTAGGAAAAGGGCAACGGAATTCCGCCTGTAAGGTATACTACTTTGTTTTGCCGCCATTTTTGGTAAACATTAGTCTTGACAGTTCATATATGGCAGTCGTGAAGTAGACACGTGTCAAATTTATTATGGAAAAATATTCGATAAACCAACGTGTTTTAATTGTTAAAACATTTATCCAAATCAATCATCGATTACTGTGACGATAAGAAAGCTACTTGAAATTTTTTGGAGAAACAACGTGCCAACAAAACGCACTATTTGTCGTGTAGTAAATAATTTCGAAAAAAGAGGGTCTGTAGGTGATAGGCCCAATCAAGAAAACATTAATGCTGCTGAAGGAAGTGTTCAAAACAATCCATCAACCTCAATTCGACGATATGCTTGAAAACTTTTTAACGCCACAACTTTGGGCTGGATAAAGATGTGGTATCAACAAGACGGTGCAACATCGCATACAGTTAGTATTACAATGGAATTACTGCGACACCTCTTTCCAGAACAAGTTATTTCAAGAAATGGTAATGTTGATTGGCCTCCAAGGCGTCTGATTTGACTGCTCCGGACTTCTTTTTGTGGGGATTTCTGAAAACCAAGGTTTATGCAAACAAACCAGAAACGCTTAAGCAATTCAAACAAAATATTCGTGAAGAAATTAATGAAATAACGCGTGAAATGTTGGAGAATGTAATGAAAAATGTGTTCAAAACGACTCGCATTTGTGAGACTAACAGAGGCGGACATTTACCTGATATTCTATACATAATTGCCGACATTAAATCAAACATTTATCAACAAAAGATCTATTATCAAAAATTATAAACAAACAAAGTAGTATACCTTCCCGGCGGACACCCTGTAGTATGCAGAAATTGTTTCTTGATATATTATTTTTTTATGATTATTAATTTTTTAAATGTACAAAAATGTATTAATATACATGTTCAATTCATATAGTATAGGTTATCGTAATTATATTTTAGTTTTTTAGCAGTGTCGGCTGGCAGATTTGTTTGTTTGAGTTTTTGAACATAAATATATAGCTACAAAAGTTTTGCAGGGTTTAGTTGTTTAACATTAATTTTGCGGCGTGACTTTCAATCTAGTAAAAACATAATTTTCAGAAATTAGCAATATTTAATTCAATTTTAAATATGCTTGCAATATGATCTTTTTTGCTAGTTAGTCTATTACTATAAGTTATAAATTGATTTTTTTTAAAGGAAATTCTGTTGACCTAAGATGAGGGTTTTCTGCTTCTTTTTTTATAATTTACACGCGCTCATGGGATTATGATATTACCCTCTATATGTTTTTTTTTAACACAGTGCGGGCGTGAGAGAGAAGAGATAGTAGGATAGGAAAGATGTGTGGCGCGATGTTCTCAGACTAGAGCTGGTTGTTGTCTAAATTTATCTCCAGGGATGGCGGCTGTACTAATGAGGAGAATTTACCGTGTCCCATTTACCTATGTCTCTTAATTCGCATTATTTTATTTATTTCGTTGTCATATTGTATGGGTATACTAGTTTACTCAATCACATGCTTTTAGTGTTATGCCTGAACAGCATGGGTGAGTAAAACCAGCAACTCATTTTTATGATAATTTTAGAATTACTTTTTAATGAAAAATAAGACGGCATAGACAACGGCGGGAATCGAACCTTGACAGGCGAGTACACATCAATCGCGCCGCGGCCACCATTCTAACAGCTGGTTTCCCAGTTCACAAATTTCTGTGAGACTTCAAATATCTGATAATAAACATTTTCATTGATATGAAATAGTTAAATAAATTTTAATTATTTTTAAAATCAGATTTCAAAGTAACACAGGTTTACAAACTATCAAAGATAAAACAAAAGAAGACAAAAAATTTCACACAAAAACTGTAATTCTACCGAAAAGTAGTTGGTCTTAACCTTACAAATACCAAAAAAAGGATGATAATGGAGGCTTGTTGAATATATATGACAATTATAAGTGGCAACACTTGTTGTTCTTAACTCTCCAAATATCCTCAAATATCATTCTTCTTTGTACCTACTCTATCTTATAATTATTTATATACATGCTAAATAATATACTGAATTATGTTATGTACCTACACACTGAATTATATAAAGTTAGTTTGTTCTGAAACTTCAACAGGGCTATCGTGTATAAAAGTTCACTCGGAATTTCCCCCATCATCTAAATATTGAGAGGCCTAGAATTTTCCACTGCTCCTTTTTAGATCGAATTTGTTTTAACAGAAAGAACGATAGTCTAGCTGCTATGGACTTTTTATTTTCTATGCCAATAAATTCCTGGAGAAACTGCAGCCATAATTCACATTCCCAAATTTCTACAATGCGAAATTTAATTCACTATAGCCCCCAATATGCCGAGTACGTATTTATTTTAGTTTTTCAGTGAAGAAATAATATATTTGAAGCTGATTATAGAAACTGAATAAGGATATAGATTTATCACAGAAAATATTTTTCTTAACAAATTTTACATGCTCGTATCATAAATAACGGCCAGAAATATTGGATAGGGATTAATCTTTTACCCACCATCTTGTTTTGCAAATAAGTAAGGCACTTTTATGATGTGATCTATTTTCCAAAAAAGTATCCAATCGTAAATATAATTCACTAATACATTTTGGGACAGGTGATGTAAAATAACGCCGAATTTAGAAAGTCGTCATTATTTCGCTTTATGAAAGTGAAATAACGCCGAATATCATTGTTCGGTCTAATGTTATTCCGACAATTATATACATTATGTATGAGAAAAAAAAATTAAAATAATAATAAAACATATAAAAAGAAGAATTTTACTGCATTAAATTGATTTGAAAATTACCAAAAAGATAAAGTTAACATTTAATTTCGAAACTTTCGGGCTAATATTTTGTTCTTAAAACAGTTTCTGCTTATTGTTATATCAAACATACTTATTAAAAGCTTTCGAACACCGATTAAAGGATTCGTGGAATGTATAATTAGTAAAATTTGGTGTGTCTCAAGAATCGAATATTTTGGTTTACTTACACTTTGGAATACAGATCAATTGACTCAATGTTACCTTTCAGAAGATCAAATAGATTTCAAATGTAAGCAATAAATCTTAAAAAGATTGGCGGGTAACACTGCAATTTCAAAAATTCGGCGTTATTACGCTTTTACAAAGTGAAATAACGCCGAATTTTTTAATTCGGCGCTATTTCGCTCGGCGTTATTTCACGGAACCCATTTAGCATGAATTTTTTTTAAATGCGTTAGTATATTTAAATTTATTGTTATATATTGTAAGTAATTTTTCAAGAACTTAGACATCAGTCTGCAGTTGAAATAAACAAAAAAAAAAAAAAAACCATAAGTTTGTGGGCCTCGAAAGATCCATAGGAGGCCAACAGAATTCTGTGGGCCTCGAAAGATCCATAGGGGGCTACAAACAGAATTTGAGGGCTTCGAAAGATCCGTGAAGGCAAATTTTTCCTTGCCCGAGGGCCTACCGGAAAAATCCAGAGTAAACGGTGGGTCAGTCCGCCCCTGCATTAGGGTATGTTCAGTTACAATTAGACAGAGGCATGTTTCAAGCGTTTTCCTAATCTGTCATATGTTCAGATAAAATAAACGACAAATTTCGCAACGATCAGTTCTATTTGAAATTCTTATTCTTGGACATTCACACGTCGGCGTCGAGTAGGTCAAATCGCACAACAATCGCTTGTATTTGTATTGAGCAGATTTGTTTTTAGTCAATTTAATAAGAGGTAAATTAATCATCCCAAATGTAGTTTGGCGATTTGATATTTTTTTTTGATTTGCAATAGAGCCTCTATAGACTTAAACATCCTTAAAATTAATTTACATATATTGTTTCTTACCTCCATAAATAAATTAGTATGACCGTGGGCCACGATATTGCCATATACAGATATGTCCAGCTTTTCGAAAAGCTTGCAACTCCTGGAAGCAATATAACTCCAACAGACCAAAATTGCTCAAAAAGTGTACAAACTACAGTTCGATACGTTCCACTAGTGATATCCATGACTGCATAAGAAAGAAAAAAATGTTTAGTTAAAAGACTAACAAATAGGTTAATTAATTAATTATGTAGTTATATCCTTACAAATCATGGCACCAGCGGTATACATCTGACAACAGCAAACCGCTGAAAGGCAGCGAAAGAACACATGTAATTCATAAGATGAAACGTGACCAGTTAAATTACCGCAAATTATTTGTGTAATCATTCCGAAGAGCATTACATATCGAGGACTAAAGCTGTTAGGGAAATATTAATAAGAAAAATATATAATATATGGTTATTAATGTTATTAATTCATTTATCAATCATATACATCTGAATTAGACATTGCTATGCTATTGAGAGTGTGCATTCAATTTAAATTCGGACAAATCTAGCAAGAGCAACCAGAGTGCCTAACGAAGCCATATAGCAAAATATTTTGAATGTATACTTTATTTCAGATGTAAGGCCCTTGGCGTAGTATAGATACAAATAACTATTAACTTACTACTTAAGTAAATGGGTAGCCAATAAGCCACCTGTTAGAACGCCAAACAAATGGAAGAATTGCGTGACAGCAACCAAAATATCACGTGAGCATACCAAATCGAACTGTGTTATCAGTGAAGGATAGTCTGATTGGTGCTCGAAGGCTTTGCAAGGAATAACAGTAGCGTTCTTTGTTAATGGTTCATCCCATAACCTAGGTTCCATGTCTTGATGTTGATAATGGTAGTACTGATGAGCATGTTCCAACGCATCCTGATAAACATTACAGAAGTCTATATTAAACTCATGATCTTCAACCTCTTCTAGTGCTGGATGTGAAACTTTAATCCATTTTGTGTGATTTCGCGGACTTAGGGTGTCTGGTGGCTTGCAATAGAATTCACCATGTCGTGGGGCAGGAGCTGTAAATATGATGCATGCCATAAACCATGAAGAGGGTATTTTGCAAAGAAAGATCAGTAAAACTGTTCGCAGTTGCCATTTGCCCCATTCGCCTGTTATCTTTCCAACAGCATCGACTTTTGATTGCATTTTAGTAACAACTTTAGGTGGCTTTCCTTCGATTAAAGCGAAGGAGTCCACAGGATAGAGATTTTGCTTGTGAGTTGGTGTTTTGTTAAGGGATTGTATATTTGATGAGGCGTCATAAACGTTTCCGCTGGTACCGTCTGTTATATCCAATAAGGTCACTGATGATGCTGAACTTCTTCTTCTACAAGATATATTTTTAAAGTTTGTGTTCGGACTTGAGGTTTTATTGATAATAGTTCGTGCTTCGTTTCTCACATTCGCCGGAGAAGAAGACAACGATTCAGGTATCGCTATGGGAGCTAAAAGTGGGGTTGATATATTTGTTACGGAGGTTGGCAATGATTCAGTTTTGTCTTGGTTCCGCAGGAGTGGTGATTCTGCCTGTAAATAAAAATAGAAATTTTGCAATTAAATAAAGTATTTTGATGCAAAGTTGTCTAGAAAGGCAAATTTAAGAATAATCATAATTTCTATTTTCAGTTTAATGCCTTATATCCAAAAGTTATAACTTATGAGGTTAAGTGAAAAAAGTTATAACTAATGATCGCAGGCTAACCAATCGGTATTCCCTTTACCGTTTATCGGAATGACGGTTAATATTCTAGCTAACTAAGAGAAACACAAAAACAATGATATATGAACAAAAAAAAGAAAATTAACTTTTAGTGGGGATATACGCTAACCTGTCGCTGGGATTCACGACTACCGGCAGTAACTGGGAATTTCTTGAATCTCGAAAGAAAAAGTCGCCAGTGACATTTTCCCAATTAAAATTTATTTTTGAAGATTTTGCGTTTCTTATGTATATTGATTTTTAAAACTTTTCAGTTTTAAACACTGATTTTTAAAACGTTTACAGATTATTCGAAACAGGAAATACACAACAAAATCCATCTGTCATTTGCCAAGTCACTTCAACAAAGGATGAACTCATCACTAATGTATATGAATATCCGAACATTGAGCGCAATGAAAAATATTGAGGTACATGACTTGAATTGGAGATTCCAGTTTGAGTCTTCAAGATTGAGTCTTAAAATTTGATCTGTCACACGGGGGTGGTCGTGGCGCGATAGTTGTGTGCTCGCCTGTCAACCTCGTGGTGCAGGTCCGATTCCTGCCGTTGTCTATGTCTTCTTATATTCCATTAAAAACCAATTCTAAAAATTGTCATAAAATAAGTTGCTGCTTTGCTCATTACATGATGTTTAGGCATAACACTAACAACATGTGATTGAGTAAACTAGCATACACATAAAATATGACAACGAAATAAATAAAATAATGCGAATTATAAGGGACATAAATAAATAAGAGACGGTAATTCTCTCTGCATTAGTTCAGACGCCATCCCTGGAGATAAATCTGAGATAACAACCAGCTTTAGTCTCAGAACATCGCACCACACATCTTTCCTATCCTTCTTTTTCTTCTCCCACCCACTGGATATAAAGGGTATTCATAATCCCTTGAGCGCGTGCAAAGTTATATAAAAAAAAAAAAATATTCATGCGCCGAAATGAAACCCGACTAATTGTGACGAAGGTAATGAACCATTAGAAATAAAATATCTTATAGAAATAAAACAATAATTCGTATAAATGTGCATATGCAAGTTAAACATCTGTTAGGGCCTGTAGATAAGATTTAAGAATAGAACGACATATGAAAATTAAAATCAAAATAATAAGAAATACGACATCTAGCTTTTTTTTTTTTGTAATTTAACTGTATGCCTTTAAGACCCAAGGTTTTTTGAACGCAACCTGAATTGCACGGCACTAGTTTGGCACAGTGGATTTGAGAACCAGGTATTGACTGTCTCATTTTAATCCATGGGCGGCATCCTTGGAGGTACAAAAAAGAATGCGCCAAGCGTGGGGATCGAACCCACACGTCCTAGTTAGCAATCAAGCACTTTATCCACTGCACCATTGCCACCCACATTAGTTCAGTAAGAAGGTATATCAATGTCCAAAATTGATCTGGTATATGCGTCATATAGATATCTAGGAGTGTAGGGATCAGTAAGAAGTTTTATAAATCCATGCATAGAGTTGGATTTTGCGGCAATGTATTCATTGGGGCGTAATTATAGTCATTTTTAAATTGTGTCTAAGTTAAACCTAGGTTTAGTTGAATTTTCGGACGTTGATTCTATTTTTTTAAGTTTATCATTTCAAAATATTTGAAGCTATTTGTATAGTAAAACAAGTTAATAATCTTATAAAAATATAAAACCAACAATTTGTAAGTTAAATCGGTCTGTATTAATTTAGCCAAAATTGTCTTAAACTGTAGTTTAGTAAGACCTGAGCTTATCAGCGACTATGAATACGACCCATTATGTTTAATGAAATTAAATTTTGATTCGATAATTGATCGAATATACAATTTCTAAGTTATTTTTTATCAAAAACTCTTTCTAAAATATTGATGTCTATTTTGTAATCAAAATTATATTGGATAAGTATTTTGGGAAGTACTAAAACACTGACATTTGGAGACATTCAAATAGAAGTCATTCAGCGATCAATATTTTCTTGAAGAAGATGGCAGTCGTGGTAAGATTTAATGTATCTAAAGAACTTTAGATCGTCTGTAAATAGAAGGCGATAGAGATAGAAGCGGTCCAATATGACTACCTTGTGGTACCCCAGATGTAACTAAAATAGGAGAAGAATAAATATTTTTTATAGACAAAAGTTGCGTACGTTTTGTTAAGTAGGAAAAACGCTCAGTAACAACCAAGAATGAACGCCTACACTTTCAAATTTAAGTAATAATATCAAATGATTAAGTTGATCAAATGCCTTGGCAAAATCAGTATAAATTACATCTACCTGGGGCCTATAACACAAAGCGACAAGTTATTGTAAGACAAGTAAAATACGACAAGTCTTAAGCAAAATTGTAACACAAAACGACAAGTCTAAAAGCTCTGTGACAATTGTCATTTTAAAATGTGACAAGTTTAAAATTGTTGGATTTCTCTCCATTTGTAACAGAAAGTGACAAGTTTCAAAGAAAATTTCCCTAAGCAGGGCTAGTGTGTGACAGGTAATTTAAAAGTTGTCATTAGTTTAAAGTGTGTACTTTCTGAGTAAAAACAGTTTGAAAATAAGGAATTGAAATTGTGGAAGAATATAATGTACATAGTTAAATTAATTATAAATTTGTTTTCAACACATATTCAATTTAAAATGTATTTAGCTGGTTCTGATTTTGATAGTCACAATGAGAATAAAAACAATGAACCTTTGTTCAGATTAAAAGTAATTAAACCAAGAATAAATTTAGAAGTTGAAGATCATTTTATTCTCGAAAAATTTCGAATGTCAAAATCAACGGCACAGTATGTATCTTGCCGAAAAATTATTCGTATTTATTTTGTGGAATAATAATCAGACTTTTTGCCAAAGTAAATATCTCTGTCCACTTTTCGCTTTTTTTTTCTTTTGCTTAAATATCGCTAAAAGTTCCAAAAAGAGTACTTATTCTTCTTTTATTTTTGTTAAAACAGCAATTTTTTTCCTTCTGAAGTTTTTCTCATGTTATATTGTTGGCCAATTGTCAATGTGGACAATTCAAGGGAAATTTATAATTCTGAAAAGTGCAACAGTTTTATGTTTTGTAAGAGAATACAATTCTTCTTGTCGTAGTATTATAGTTTGACAAGTGATTTAGACTTGTCGACTTGTCCAGTTGTGTTTTTATAGGTCCCTGATAATTGGTCGTAATTAGAAAGAAGAGCAAGGTTGGTGGATAATGATCTTCCAGCAAAAAGACAGAAAAAGCATTGCAAATAAATGGAATATTAGAGTATGTGTCACAAAAATATTGCTAAGTTCTAGGAATGCCATTTGATTTTTTTTTTATTATTTATAAAAAACCAGAAACGTCTGCTATTACTTATCAAATTCATTTCTATTGAATATACGTAATCATTATAAAGAAACTTATTTAGAACATTTAGGCCTGTTTGCTGATACGAATCATACTCCTTTTAAGAAAAAAAATATCTAATGAATTTCTGTATAGCTTTTAAAATTTTATCAATTGAATTGACATAAAATGTATTTCACTATGCCTTGAAAGTAAGTTTAATGGTGCACTAATTTATATTTATTAGAACAAAAATATTGTTAAAATATTCAATATTTTCGAAGTTACTGTTATTTTTAATATTTGATTTTAATTTATATTTTCTAAATATTGGACGCGACGAAGGCCGTTGAGTCAGCTAGTTTAATATAGATACAACATATACATACACAATATATTTTCGACTTTGCGTCAAACTCAAACCGGGTACTCATGGTTTCTTGCTGAACAGAATACTGGCAAATTAAGTAAGCCAAGTTGTTGGGGCGGAATGCCGACCGCTACTCAAGTTAAGTTAAATAAGTTATTTTCAAACCTTAAGGCAGTGTTTTAATTTAAAATTTGTTTTTAGTCTTAAAGTCGCCAACAACTGAACAAAGTAGGAACATTTCACTTTGTTTTTATTTTTGACCGTTAATTGGGGTAGAGCTTGAGGTTGAAAATTTGTTTAAAAAATTCGCGCAAAAGTATTGTTGAATTATAAAGCTTAAGGAATTCAGGTTTGTGTTTCCTTTTCCGTTTTTATTTGATTGATGCATTTAGCATACTCTTAAAGTAAAGGAATTTACTTCTCAAATTATATCAGTTCTATTACCGAAAGTGGTTGAATTCAAACACATATCAGATACGTATTTTCAAATTCAAAATAGGAAATGTTGATAGTAAGCAATACTTAAATTATTAAGACCATACAAAACTAAACAAATACCACTTCCATTTTTCGATTTAGGATTTTAATAAAAGTTTACATAACGATGATAAAGAAAACCAAAAAAGTATGTCCCGCAATTCCTTCTGTCTGTCTGTTTGTCTTTAGAACGATCTAAGCCTAAGCGGCTGAACCGGTTTTGTTCAAATTTGGTGCTTGGGCGTTTTAGGTCCAAAATAGATTTTTGAATCGTTGTCTTAGCCCCAGAAATAACGGTACTTGTCATACAAATTCTTCTACCATGTTAATTATCTCGAAAACGGTTCTAACGATTTTGATAAAAATTGAACTACTTTGGATACGGTCTACATTTGCCATACAACCATTTTATTGATTTTCAACTTTCTCATAAACGGATCAACGGATTTCGATCAAAATTTTTATACAGTAGCTCCTTCAAATTCTAAATAATACTGCATTCCAAAATTTTCGAAAAATAGTTTTTTTAGATTTTGGAAAAAAAAATATTTTCTTTTTTGAAAATTAAATATTTCGAAAACGGGTAGACGATTTTTTCTGAAATTTTTGTTTTTAATTTCATAATAAATATTAAAAATGTTCATACCAATTTTTTTATAAGAAATTTAAGAATTTTCTTTTTAGTGAAAAACGATTTTAAAAATACATTTAGCCAAACAGCACATATGTATTAGCATTACATGTTAAGAATCTTTTCCATATAATGTGATCGAACATAGGAGCAAGTACGTGCGATCCAGTCGTGCATTTTATTTTTTATTGATTTGGACTTCCATTGGCCCCATTCAATAACAGAAGTATTAGCTATCCGGATAGGTTGGTGTTGTTGTATTCCCATGTAAGATTTTTTTTGGCAGCACTTGCTTTGTCATCAGCTGTGTTCTTACATGGGAATACAACAACACCAACCTATCCGGATAGCTATAGTTCGGTTATTGAATGAGGCCATTCATAAAGTTTGGGGTCATTGTTCCATTACAAGAATTTGGTCATTCGTCAATTTGATTTGGAGAGTATTTACTTTGAGGACAAATTTTAAAGCTTATTAAAATTTCAGAAAAAATCGTTCACCAGTTTTCGAAGTATTGAATTTTCAAAAATCCAAAAAGAACAATTTTTTGAAAATTTTGAAATGCAGTATTATTGAGAATTCAAAGGAGATCCTGTATAAAATGTTTGATCGAAATCCGTTGAGCCGTTTATGAGAAAATCCAAAATCAGGTAACGTTAATAACAAAATATTTTAAATTTTTTTGGCCAAAATGTAGACAATACTCAAGGTAGTACACACACCAATTTTATCAAAATCGTTAGAGCCGTTTTCGAGATAATTAAGATGGTAGATAATTTAACAACGATTCAAAAAATCTATTTTGGACAATCACCTAAAGTACCAAGTTTGAAAAAAATCGGTTAAGTCGTTTAGGCTGTAGAACATTCTACAGACAGATAGACAGACAGACAGATGGAATTGCCGGACACACTTTTTGGTGTTCTCTATCATCGTAATGTCAACTTTGATTAAAATCTCGAGTTCGATTTTTTTTCCAAATGCAAAACTTGCCCATAGTACCTATGTATATATCGCAAGTAAAAATATTTTGAAAACAGGTTGACGATTTTTTTTTGAAATTATGTTTTTAATTTTATATTGCTAAATACTTCAAATTATCATATCAATTTTTTTTTTAAATTTAAGACATTTTGTATATAAACATTTAAGTAAAAAACGACCTTAAGAAAATATTTTAGCGTTTCTGCCAAGAGTTTGCTGCTTACGATATGATTGGACATAAGAGCAAGTATGTGTAATCCAGTCGTGCATTTTATTTTTACTTCTACTGTGATAAATAAATAACGGGTCCGCCATCTAACGTTTTTATTTTTAATTAGTGCTTAGCTCATGTCTGATTTGACAGATAATTAGTTTTATCCTTCCGCTAAACGAATATGGTTGTGTATTCGCTTGAACAACGCTCGCTAAGTGGGCCTGCGAGCGACTTAAAGAAGATGCCGATTTTGCCAAAAAAATCATCTTTTCAGATGAAGCTCATTTTGATCTTGGCGGGTATGTAACAAGCAAAATTGTCGCATTTTGGGCACAGAAAACCCTCACGCATACACTAAAAAGCCGATATACCCAAAACGAGTCACTGTTTGGTGCGGATTTTGGTCCAGAGGCATAATTCGAAAATGAGCAAGGAGTGGCCGTTACAGTCAATGGCGATTGTTATCGGGCCATGTTGAACGAATTTTTGTTCACAAAAATTGAAGAGGAGGATACTGACAATATTTGGTTTCGACAGGACGGCGCTACGTGCCACACAGCCGAAGGTACACTCGATGTTTTGCGACCATTTTCAAAAAAAAAGTTATTTGGCGGACCCTGTATAATAGGTAAAGCGCCTTCGAATGCTCTGTCGGAAATATAAATTGATTATTTGGTACTTATAGCTTTTTCTTAGCGGACTATTGTGCCGAATATTAACATTTTCTCAGGATATTTGATTTGTTGAAACACTTTAAGTGAATATGAATTTTTGAGAAAATTGGCCTAGTCTTGTGTTATTTCAGTAGGTAGGTATATTTCCTCTTATTATACACTAGGAAATTCATAAATATAAATAAATTACAAAATTCTTTTGAGTCTTTAACAATTTGTTTTTTTTTTTTTTTTTTATAAATACACTCATGATTTAATAATGACTTGAAACACAAGAGCAAACCAGTGCGGTACATTTTATTTTCCAATGTCTACACATATTTACCTTGTAATGAAAAATTTATTTGCATGTTTTGTTAACAAAAAATATTTACTCAAAAGAAAGTCGGTGATAAAATGAGACATAAATTGATAAAATGAGATAAGACAACAAATTAATAATCTATAATCAAAACAAAAAGAATCCTTTTATTAGTTTGTAGTCATATAGTTAAAATTATTATTATAATTATTAAAGTCTTACTAAGTAAGGACTACTTAACAATAGGAACGAGCTAAGACAAGTGCACATAAAATTATCACGTGGATTGTAAACGGGGTTCAATGATTTACAGACATTAAAATATTTAAACAAAAACGACGTTAGACATACCTCTCTCTTGGCAGCATTTACTTTATGTCACTTAACCATGTGTAAATAAACACATCCAGTTTTTTTTTGTATTTTACCCGGAAATTAAAACTTAAAATATATAGGTATTAAATATCTAATTTACTTATTTGGTCAACTGCTCTCTTAAGACTGTTATTTGTTCCCGAAAAAGGAGTTATGCCGGATTTGCTACACAACCGACGAAATATCCATTAGGCACATGTTGCAAATCGGTTGGATACGTTTTTCTTACCACCGGCTATTGCCGGTACAATTGTGGCAATAAAACGATTTAATGATGCCCCTCCAATCAGTGATTCAAAAAAAGAAGATATACATAATGTACATCAGTATTTGGGTATTTCACCGCTGTGGAGTTAAAATGAATTGACATTCGGCAAAAGTTCAATGTACACAAAAAAAAACTCGCTTTAAAAATAAATTCCCTACATTAAAATACATCAAGCAACGGTTTTATATTTGGCCATATCAGTTATTTTTTACTTGCGAGATACTATAGGGCAAGTTTTGCATTTGGAAAAAAAAATCAAATTCGAGAAAAAGTGGCTCCCGCAATTCCGTCTGTCTATCTGTCGGTCTGTAGGTTGCTCTATGGCCTAAGCAGCTAAAGTGATTTCCTTCAAACTTGGTATTTTTAGGAGCCTTGTTCGATTTTTTTTAAATCTTCTCCAAAAATAACGATACAATACAAATTTTTTGGGTAAAAATGGTAATCCTCGATTATCGGCTGTACCTAACTATTTACATAGGTATCAACCAAAAATTCAGTGCACCATTGTAGGTATAGTCTTCATTTTGGGCAATACAATTCTTACTTGCGATTATATGATGGGTGATTTTTTAAGAGCTTGGTTTTTGGAAATTCAAAAAAACACAGAAACTTGTAAAAAGTGAATGAAATTTTTATTTGGATCGATAAATCAATTTCTGCCATTTACTTTTTAAAAATAATTTCACTTAAATGTTGCCCGCGGCTACGCTTCAGGTGGTCCATTCTGAAGGTCCAATTTTGGCAAACTTTTTCACACATTTCGGCCGGAATCTCACCAATGACGCGTTCAATGTTGGCTTCCAAGGCAGCAATCGTGTTTGGCTTGTCCCCATAGACAATAGACTTAACATAGCCCCACAAAAAATAGTCTAACGGGGTCAAATCACATGATCTTGGTGGCCAATTGACTGCGCCAAAACGTGAGATCAACTGCTCACCAAATTCGCCTCTCAATTGATGCATGGTTTCGCGTGCAGTGTAGCATGTGGCACCGCCCTGTTGGAACCACATGTCGACCAAGTTCAATTCTTGCATTTTCGGCAAAAAAAAATCTGTTATCATCGAACGGTACCTTTCTCCATTGACCGTAACCCTGCGGCCTTCATCGTCCTTGAAGAAGTACGGCCCAATGATGCCGCCTGCCCATAAACCGCACCAAACAGTGCATTTTTCGGGATGCATTGGTAGCTGCTGAATTGCCTCTGGCTGCTCTTTACTCCAAATACGGCAATTCTGCTTATTCACGTATCCATTTAGCCAAAAATGAGCCTCGTCGCTGAAGACAATTTTGCGATAATTTCATAATTTCGACATTTTTCACAGAGCACGAATTTTGTCTGTATGTATAAATGTATGTACAATTGTACAGATTAGAACACTTTAGAACAGAAAAGTAGAGGATTTTGCTGTTCAATGAGAAATTTTCTGTTCTAAACTGTTTAGTGTGTTCAATGAGTCTGTTTGGAACAGTTTGGAACACTTTAGAACAGTGTTTCTGCACTTGCTTTTTAGGTAGAACAGGTTAGAACATATTTGTGAGAACTGTCAAAACCAATTGTTGTTGTTAAAAAAAACATTTCGGTGTTAGATTTAGTTGATAAATCATTTTCCGTGTCGGAATCATGAAAAATATTTTTTTAAATAAATTCAATTCCATTTCAGATTATTTTTAAGAACGTTTCTACAAAAAAATAAACGAATTTGAATTGTAGGTAAACAACAATATTTTTTATTTATCAGATGACTGACTGTTCTAAGTTGTTCTATTTTTTTTTTATTTTTTTTTTTAATTCATTTTTATTTAATATTAACTTATAACTATCTTAAAGCTAGACAAAAATGTTTAAAACTAGCCTAATTATCAATAACTTACAACTAATTCACTGGCCCTTTACGGGCGCTCTAAACTAAACAATAACTCTTAGAACTAATGTCTTTCGACCTAAAAACTATTTTAATTAAATATAATTATTTTAATTTTTTTAAACCAAGAAAAGTTATTGCCAAAAAACTCGGTATCTTTACATATTATTCTTTTTTACTTATAAACTAAACCTACAGATAGACTAAAAATAGTTAAAACTAGATACAACTAACTTATACTAACTAAAAATAAATTAAACTACTTAAAATACCTAATAATGCCCAAAACCACTTAAAACTACTTAAAAACTAGAACAGCCACAGCAGCATTTTTTTCGTTTTTAAAATTTTTGTTTGTTTATTTTTTATATGCATACATATACGTACGCATATACATGAACAGACACGCAGTTACATGCACATATGCCTCCGCATACATACATATTTTTAATTTTTTTGTTGTGCCACCCCGACTGTTCCCTATTGTTGTTCTATCTTGATCTGATGATTCTCACGAATCTGTTCTGTTCTGTCCTGTTCTATTCTGTTCTAACTTTTTCGTCACTGAACAATCTTATAGACACCTACGGCCCAAACGGTTGGGCCGAATTGCTTCAAACTTGGTATACCTATAGAGTTCCTTAGATATTGTACAGAGGGGAAATAGAATTTTTTTGCTCAAAAAATAACGGTACCTGCGGCTTTAACGATTTTAATTTTTAAAAAATCAGTGCAGCTTTTAAGGTACGACCGATCATATGGCTGAAAAAAAATTTAAAATGTCTAAAAACGGTACTTTTCATAGGACGTTTTTTTTTGCTTTCGGATTCTTTCGAAATTTCACACATATATAGGTGTAGGTAGCCCAATTGATACTGGATACCAATATCTTTAATTAATATTTTTTTTGTATTTGTAAAAGCATATATCTTTTTAAAAGCGTACTTTTTTTTGAGCTCAAATTACCTATAGTTTAAATATTTATTTCAGAATTTTGAATTATTTTTCCTTTGATTTAGCTGATTTAATCTTTTGTTTTTAAGTTTATATTATTAAATTACAATACATTACATTTAAATTTACATTTACATAATTATATAAATAAAACATTATTTTAGCATGGCATTTGCCGTCTTCCAGACTGACAATTCAGAACAATTTATATATTAAGCCATTTAAAAATATTGTGCAATTAAACAATTTAATTTAAAAAAATTAACAAAAGGAAAATCAGAAGTTTTCATTCATTATTGCAGTGCTATACCTTTGTGCTATTTTGCAGTAATCGTAGAGTTTGTCTACACCCATTTCGTTCAACATACGAACAACTTAAAATGTCACTTCCAAATATGTCTCTTATAATTTCCCTGAGAATGGGACATCTTCCAATAAAGTGAATAACATCTTTTCTTTCCGCCAAATTGCACATATTACACTCGATTGGTAAGTCAGGCCTGTGTGGAATGAAGTTCAGATTGAGTTGTTCAGTTCGAAGTCTTACCATTGTAGCAATCACGTGTGCATTGTAAGAATCACAAAAGTAGTTGTTTTCAGCCAGGTTATGATATAACCTACTGTACGTTGTTCTGAATATGGAGCCAGAAGCTTCAGCTATATATTCAGCTCTACATCTTTTATCAGCCCTTGATATGACGTCATAAAAGAAGGCCGTACTGGTTGATAAATCTTCTATATTTAAATTAAAATGTGTATGACATCCTTCTGCAAGACATAAAAGCTCTCTGTACCAGCTATTACGATCTTGTATATCTTTAATAGCTACTTTTCTAACAACCCGCGATTCATCCATTTTAAAGACGTTTAGTAAATAATCCGCTTGGACCTTTAATGTTTTTATAAATAGAGACAAGAGTCCAGTTTCAAGCATAATAATGTAGTTAGGCGTGTTCTGAGGTAAGTGAAAAATTCTCTTTACATAAAATGCTAGCAGTTTTTCAACCGTGTTGAACTTTCTACATCCCCATAATTGCGCACCATACTAAAGTATATTCCCAGCTACTGCCTCAACCACCTTGAATTTACTGCTGTGCGTTATATTTTTATTGTTAAATATTCTTTTCCAGATATATTGATAGCAGTTTTCGCCTTAAGATACGTGTTTAAATGCAAGAGGAACAAAATTGCTAGATCTTTGTGATTCTTTTGGTCTGCGTATTCTTAACGGAACCAGCGTGGGCGATGCATCAGGACATTTTACGTTTATTGGGGGTCAAGGAACATCAGTGATTGATTATGTCATCATAGCAGAAGATTAGAACCATTTGTAAAAGATTTTGAGATTAAGGAAGTTCCATTTTCAGACCATCTTCCGGTAGTTGTTACAACTCAACTTTTTGGTTAATCGCATGATGAAGTCACAGGTATGCGGCTACTTCCCAAACTCAACTGGGCAAATGCAAACGCCTACGAGTATAGGCATAATCTTGATTTGCAACTACAAGCTCACCAAACTGTAGGCTTTCCCTTGCTAGGGCAGATTGTAAGGACTTTCTACCCTCAACAAGTATGCAACTTAAAAAGGTGCCAAATCATGGTTTGATGAAGAATGTCAAAAAGCTCGCAAGACATCTTTTACATGGATGAGAATTTTTCGCAATTCTTCCCAAGGACTTTATAAGAGATTCTACATTGAGGCCAACAGAAAATTTAAAGAGCTTTATATAACCAAAAAAAAAGATTTTTGCGGAACTGTAAGCAAGAAGATTGCTATCCTGTAAAAACGCTAATGACTTTTGGAAATTGACCTGGGAGTTGGATGGGAAAAAATATACTATTCACACAAAATTAAACGCGGACGTATTACTCTCAACCAACATCAACTACGTGGCACTTTGCGATACCTAGTTTTACCAACGAAATTCTTGATTCTGCTTTCTCTATAGCCGAGTTAGAGGAAACTCTCGTGACCCTTAAAGATGGAAAAGCTGCCGGTGCGAATGGTATTCCAGCTGAGTACTATAAATATGGAACGGTCACACTTATAGATCACCTTTTAAGATTTTCAAACAGAATACTAGAGCGGCATTTCTCTCCAGGAGAATTTCGGGATGCCATTATATTCCCAATATACAAAAAAGGATCGCTACGGGATGCAGTTAAATACAGAGGAATCTCGTTTCTAAACGCAACTTATAAGATGTTTACAACGATGTTGCATGGATAAAAATGGATAAAATCACAAAAGCTGCTGAAAGAATTCCAAGTTGGTTTTAGAGCAGGATACTCTACTAACGACAACATCTTCATACTCAACAGCCTAGCGGACAACTTTTTGAATCAAGGTAAAAAACTGTATGTATTCTTCATCGATTTTAAAGCGGCTTTGGACACAATCGATCGAGGTGCGTTGCTGTACAAACTATATTGTTATCACTGGAGCTTGGACGCGTTCTTGAAGATCTCTACAAAGGAACAAAGGCTGCAGTATGGACGAGAACAGAACTCTCTGATCGGTTGGCAACCTCAACTGGAGTGAGGCAAGATTGTACACTAAGCCCCACCCTGTTTGCCCTCTTCATAGATGACCTTGTAGACTATCTTCCTGCTGGAGTTGAGGTTACTCGAGTGCATATTAAAGCACTGTTGTTTGCTGATGATGTAGTCATGTTTGCGTATTCCCCAGAAATACTACAGCTCATGATAAGCAAAGCATATCATTACTGTAAGCTATGGAACCTTATAGTTAACATCGAAAGAATCAAAGGTGATGATATTTAAAAAGGCTGGTGGGCCTAATGGGGTAAATGAAAAATGGAATTACAATGGAGAAAACATAGAATGCGTAAACGAATACAGGTATCTTGGCATTAATATAAAAACTTTATATTATTAAATATTTAAGATTATCATACAAATTTTTTTTAAGAAAAAAAATTAAAGAAATTTTGTATACCTACATAAAAAATTAAGTAAAAAACGACTTTAAAAATGTATTAGATTTAGATTTTTAATAGAAATCTTTTGCAGACGATGTGATCAAACATAAGAGCAAGTTCGTGCGATCCAGTCGTGCATTTTATTTAATTGAAATGTTATTAACGTACTTGCCATATATAAATGCATACCATACTATCTCATGAACGACTCAACGGATTTCGATCAAAATTCTTATTCTTCAAATACAGCATTCCAAAATTTTCGAAAAAAATATTTCTGCATCAAAATTAAATTTGAAAATTCAAATTTTGAAAACGGATGGAAGATTTTTATTATGAAATTATGTTTTTAGGTTTATATTATATTGCCATACCAAATTTTGTTTAAGAACAAATTCAAAGAAATTTTGTTTATAAAAAATTAATTAAAAAACGACTTTCAAAATATATTTAGCCGTTTCTACTAAGATTCTTTGCTTACTATGTGATCACATAAAGCAAGTACGTGCGATCCAGTTGTGCATTTTATACTTGTACAATTCGATTGTCATTAAAAATGAAATAAAATGCACGATTGGTTCGCACGTTCTTGCTCTTATTTTTAGTAGGTATAAGCAGTCAAATATATTTTTATTATTTTGTTATTTAATTTTTTATATACAAAATTTCTAAAAATTAAAAAAAAATGTTAGTATGATCATTTTAAGTATGTAATAATATAAATTTAAAAACACAGTTTCGAAAAAAAAAAAATTCGAACGACCTCCTATATACAAAATTTTGATCAAAATCTGAATAAACAAAAAATGGATTTAAGAAAAATTAAAAAAAAAAAATTGGCAATGACGCAGTGGATAAAGTGCTTGATTGCTAACTTAGACGTGTGGGTTCGATCCCCACGCTAGGCACATTCTTTTCTATACCTCCTATTTTAATTGGATGCCGCCCATGGGTTAAAATGAGACAGTCAATACCTGGTTCTCAAATCCACTGTGCCAAACTAGTGCCGTGCAATTCAGGTTGCATTCAAAAGACGTTAGGTCTTACAGGCATATAGTTAAATTTAAAAAAAAGAAAAGAAATGTAGAGCATACCTATTATAGTAAAGGTCAGATTTTTTTTATCAAAATCGTTGGGGCCTTAGAATAAAATCTCCAATTCGATTTTTTTTTTCAAATGCAAGACTTGCCCTATAGTACACCTACATATATCGAAAGTAAAAATAACAAAAGGAATTCAAATTGGTAATATTTTTATTTGCGTCTTTACATTTAACTCAATTCCACTTTATTTATAAATAAGAATAATAAGTATAAGATATAATAAAAACATTCCCCAAGGAGAAGTCGCATCGACGCATTTACTTCGTATTCGCTCTTAAAGCTCGGGACAAGTTTTTTTTAAATTGTGTTCTTAAACTGAATTTCTTTTATGTAATTATTTGTTCAAATGCGTCGGATTTGTAATTTATATAATAATTAAACTTGTCGAGATTTGTTCGGGTAAATTGTATCTAAAACTTAATTAATAAACCATATGTCTACACTTTTCTGGAAAAGTAATTAGTGTCAAAATTTGTTTTTTTCACCGGGGAAATGCTGATTACGTTATACTTGGTTTCAACATCTACTGATAAATAAATCCTGACTATACTTTGAACTATTTGTGATCCTAATATTGTATACGTTCGCAAGGTAAAAAAAGGTAAAATAAATCTAATGTGTACATACACTAAGAATGTCATAAGATTAAAACTAAATTATACGATGTATGTACGATTAATACAAGAAAACCAAAAAAAGCATTTAAAGATGAAATTAAATTCCAAGTTTGAAGAATTCAAGTAATTTTACATTATGAGTATTACCAACTTTTATTAAAACGTCGAATTCGATTTTGGCTTCGACTTAAGGTATTTCCTATGTGTCACTTGTTATTGACTTTGAACTTTGAGCTAAAGAAGAACTCCTATCCTTAACCGATTTAATGTTACTCATAGATACGAAGCTCTGATTCAGGACATTGTCTAGGCTTACCAATGCCAATGCTTTGAAGATTTCGCAGAATTTGTTTCTAACTATGTCCTAATCAAGCCTGGGAATAAAAACAAATGTGTCACTAGGTCAGAGACTGAAGAAGAAAAAAATCCCAACTTATATGTCTCACTGTTCGAATATATTGCTTTGAATTTCAAGTATGCAAATTTATGATTTATAATATGTAAAGCTTAGTGATATCATAGAAGTTTTTTTGTTTAAACAAATTCGTATCTATTCCTACATAAATTAAATTGGATCTTTTACGACTGGTTTTAAACAATATATACTTGATATAATATGAATCTCTTCCAAAATAAATCGTTTTCTATCAAAAATATTCCAGCTCAGTTATTTTTTACATTTCCAAATCCATATTGTGTTGCGGTATCTACTTCCCGCTGTCCAAATTAGTTATTTCTCATTTTCTTTTTTTTTGTGAGGTAGGTACAATATAGCAGTACCTACTAATGTATTGTGGTGTAAGAATATAAATCATGTATTTACTATAAATTAACTTTGTGTCAATACCACTTTTAACTTTGTTTTAATACTTTACATCTGTTATTAAAATATAAGCTAAGTTAGTTATAAAAATTAATATAAAATTATTCGAATTTTAATAATCAAAATAATAAGAACTATTTATTATTATTGAATAAATAATATCAGATACACGCTTGGCTAAATATGGGTATGTTTGGTGAAATTGATTGTTACTACCAGATAATAAAAACCGCTTTTGCAACTACTTGCCTAGAGCAATCTGTGAATTTCTTTTTATTTTAAACTAGCTGACCCGGCGAACTTCGTTCCGCTTAAATTCATTTATGTCAAGAAAATAATAATTCCGAGCAAGGACAATGCTGTTCATGTAATGCGGTCAATTAAAATTCTATATTCTAAAGTTTTATTAAATACAATAAAAATAACTAAATTAACAATGTCTAGGTTTTTCAATCAAATCAAAATGATTGGCGTGTCGGTCAGCCTTACCCTTTTTTACTGAAGTGCTTTATGGTACACAACATTTTTAGTTGTATTTTCGGGTGTGTACACGACACACGTACAAAGCGGTAGGTTTGCCGATGCGTGAGCACGCCACATATAACTGACCATGTGAGAAACATGGGAATTCGAGATTGATGCCACAAACATCTAGCGATTGTCCCAGCGATTTATTGATTGTCATAGCAAAAGCGAGACGCACCGGAAATTGAAGACGCTTAAACACGAATGACAAATCGTTCCGAATAAGCGGAATCCGTGGAATGAGAACATCTTCGCCTTTGAATTTTTCGCGCAAAATCGTGCCTTGAATCAGATTTGATTTGATGTTCTTCACAATCAAACGCTTCCGTTACAAGGTTTAACTGAGCCGACTTTCAATTTTAAATTGTGTGGCGGAAAGCCAGGAACATCCAAAGAATTTAAAAATTTCGTAGGATAGCTGGTGGCTTCGTTTTCATCCATCACGAAGTCCACGGATTTGAATAAATTTAACTCACCGTCGATTTGATTTTGAATGACATAATTCAAATGATCGACATCCTTGTTTTTCGCAGCCAAAATCGCTCGTGAACTCAGCCAAATCCAATTGCACCGTAACGAAATCAAAAGCGTTTTTTTATCTCATTTTTCACAATTTTATCAATAGCGAAATTATATAAATAAAATTGATTGAAATCACAAAGAATCGCACTTGATAAATATACAAAAACTTTGGACACAATGAAAATTAAAAAAAAATGAATTAAATTTAATTTTATTTGACTGCACGCAATAGAAAATGCAATTCAATTTGATTGGCGAAACGAAAAGGACACCTCATATTCCTTCCTTAGGCCAACACGAATCCACCAATCCCAAAACCTTGAAAATCAAACGATTTTCCAGGATTAAAAATTTCCATCCAGTGTCCTATATGCCCTTCCTAGGGCCAAAAGCCCTAAATAGTCAACAGATTTTCCTCCATTATCCTATTACCTTTCTTGAGTCAATACGAATTTATCAAGCGAATTTCCAATTTTTCGGTATTTTCTTCCAGTGTTCTTTATGCCCTTCCCATTCATTTATCAAGTCCTAAATCGGGAATATCAAAGTAACCGTTCTCGAGTTATGCACTAAAAACAGTATGATTCCGGATTTCAATTTTTTTCCGGAAATTTTTCGGGTGTGATATGTCCTTTCTTGGGTCAATACAAATTCATCAAGCCCAAAATCATGAAAATCGAACCATCCATTCTCGAGTTATGCGCGCACACACGGACGATATTTCTCTTTTATATATATAGGCTTTAAACTCTCTTCTATTGGCACTCAATGACACCTGGAAGACAGCGCGTGAACTTGCAATTGGAGATTTCGATTTGACGTTCAATGGATTTCCCTTAACAGAAACACCAAAAAAGGGTCTGAAAAACATTCACATTATTAGTTAATTTTATATGAACGGGTACCCGGGTATTATGAATGCAATATAATAAGAATACATGTGAGTTTGTAAATCTCGTAATATGTATGAAAAAGTTATGTATCCCTTGGTAAAAAAATTCGTAATTTTAATAACTTTGGCTACGACCCTGCATTTTTCGCTACCGATGATGTTGTTATTGTTTCTCGTTGATAAATTGTTATTTTACCATTTTCCATTTTAAAAGTAAGTTTGAAACACATTTGTGGTTTTCTCACGTCAAATTGAAAAAATCTATCTCCAATTGCAAGTTCACGCCCTGATTTCCAGGTGTCATGGAAAGCAAGTTACCAGGTGCGAATAATTCTTCTAAATAAAAATATGTTATTCATTACGTTGTATATCATCAACATAAGCTAAACGCCTTAGAAAATTGTATAGTGCTTACATAAAAGTGATATTGTATTTTGTATCATCATTTGACATCGCTCATTACACATTTTTTTTATTAATGGTGGGTAAATGTGTATTTTTTAGTATGCACCAACGACGATGCTGTGTGGAAGCCAGCCTCGATCGTCGAGTGGACGATGTAGCAATCGTTCATTTTCAAAGGTTCAATCGTTCTAATGTCGTTCATTTAAAAGATTCTGTTTTTTCAATCGTTTATTTTTTGAATCAATTATTCGTTTCAGTTGCGATATGCAAACATTTTTGAATTCAAACAATATACCCAGCAAACATTCTAATTCAGAAATGAACGATAATTAATTCATAAAAGTGAAGAAACCGGCCGAAAAAGAATTCACTTATGATGCAATTTGAATCCTTTTACCTGGGCTCTTAGACACCGATTTGAATCATTGTAATGATTCATTTATGATTTGAAAATTCGTCATTTAAATGAACGTATATAAGAGTTCCATATATTCATTTAAACGATTATTGACTGAATCTTTTCTTAATCATAAAAATAATTCCAATAAAATTCATTTAAGTGAAGGATTTCTAAGTATATACCTTCACTTTAATTAAACGTATAGGAATCATTTTTGCGATTCAGAAAAGGTTTAGGGATTAATCATTTAAATGAATATATGGAACCCTTATATACGTTCATTTAATTCCGGAATTTTTAGATCATAAATCATTAAAATGATTCAAATCGGTGTCTAAGAGCCCAGGTAAAAGGATTCAAATTGCATCATACGTGAATTCTTTATTTCTTATTCATTTATGATTGAATATTTTATCGGTGAACCTCTGGAACATATTTCATTTGCCTCTTGGTTGGCTTTTATAGCTTCCTAGGACTTCTTAATTGTTACATGATGCTATAAATTAAAGAAATGATTTATATGTTTTTAAGAAAATTTAACACAATTTTCGTACATTCCTTTATTTTTATCGTTTTCTTTTTTATATTTATTTTTGAAAGTATAACTAGCTACCTATTTAGTACAAAAATACAGGCTGGTTATATACCTATTATGTTTACTTTATTTTGAGCTATTATGTATTATTTATTATACATATTTGCTACGTCCGATTTATCGGAAAACTTTTCCGAACTGATAATCGACTATGCAAATGAAACTTTCGTCGCGACAATGACCCGTTATCATTACCCCTTTGTAAGAAGAAACAAATAAAAGGACGAACAAAAAAGGTCTCCATATGAAGGATCCACGAATAAGATATGAGTGTTGTTTTTTGTATTTTTTTGACACGTAGAGAATCCATATCCCTTTGCGTCTCCCCGGTAAGAATTTAGAAGATCTTTATATACATTCATAATTCATTCAAAAAACTGAAGGTTTCTTGAATATTATTCTTCATTTTTGGTGATTAGAATCTGAATCTTCAGATAAATGTTTGCTGGGTATCATGGTCATAGACCAAGAAAATAAAGACCCGAAACCTCTGCTGTCTTTCGCCTACAAGCCGAAACACGCACAAAAGTAACTTAGCAAATAAGGCTAAGATCAATTGGGGAAGACCCATAACCAAAAGATACAAGAACACCCAAAAACGTTCTGTTAGTCGCCGCCCTGTCGAACAGTCTTTATAAGAATCTCAGGTAGGAAGCATTTATTTGCATTAGATTATTCTGCATAAAGTATTGTCATTCCACCCCTAACAAATCTTGATAATTACACAAATAACACTCTTTGCGCTCATAGAGATGTATGCCCCTCCAAGACTAAAGAATACCATGAATTGCTGTCGAAGTGAAGGCTATACTGCTTGACATGCGCCAAAAACTATAGAAACCTCCTTAATTTAAGGGCAACACTTGGTGGGAGAGTTTAAGAAATCCACAGGCCAATATCTTAAAGCTACTTACACAAATTTAAATGAAGATGTTCCATTTTATCACATTTACATTTCTTTGCCTTATGTCCTCACATTTTACATTGTACATACATACATATGTATATCTATTTGTAAGCTTAATAGTGGGCGCCAGTGGTGGTTGCCTGCCATTTAGGTTCCTTCAAGAGCCAACGCTGTTCACGAGATAAAGGATGTAGGTACCTACTAGCCTTGTGTTTTCGTCTCAATAACAAAAATTAATACAATCTGAATTTAGTATGTTTACATACGAGTACTAGGAGAGAAAGAATTTATTTTATGTTGGAGTAGTGTTTTATTCTCGAAAAATAAGGCACTGGAATCATACGTCATTGCCACGTTATAAGTGATACTTATTTGTTAGCGTGAAATGTTTGCAATTATTATAGGCCCCATTCGGGTAGGTAAACACTCATACGCACACACACACACACCAAAGCAACCCGGTTAATTTCTATCCGTTTCTATCCACTTTCGAAGGGGCTTACTATGATGCAACTAGCGGACAGATATCTGGACAAGGGTTCTAAAATTACGGATGGATAATTATTCACCTCTGTACCATTAGCCACGAATTTGATAGTAACCAAAACAACAACAGTCGGCACAATTAAAGGTAATTTTTATACCAGCTGATAAAGGTTTCAAAAGGACCAGGGACGGATTTTCGTCTATATTTTGGTATTCCCAACGCATGCAATTATGTAGCTATGTAAGGGACACAAATAAATGTGCTAATGCTTTCGACTACTCATCATGAGGACAAACCGGATGTGATCTTAGATTATAACGGGTGCCAGTTGATTCGTTTTTTCACTTTGCATTTCGTTGTTCCACATTTCTTACATAGATTTCTGTTCACTCGTTTATATTTACTTCGTGTTTTTATCACTTTGTTCTTTAATCATTTCGCCCTACGATCATTTCGCATTTCTTTCTTACCCTTTTTACTCGCTTTTGGGGACGGTCCATGGATAGTAAGCACATAGAACACAGTTCAAAGATAAAGGTATTTCGTGCGACTTCAGCCTCCATATTGTTGTATGGGGCACAAATTTGGGGCTATGCCAAATTTGAAGAGGTGGAAAAATTCCTGACATATTTTGTGAAAAGAATTATACTTTTGCCGTCTTGTACACCGAAGTACCCCCATTCTTCTTAGAAACTCTTAAACTAAATTTTGACTATGTATTGAAAATCATGGAGATGGAAGAGGGAAGACTATCCAAGCATGTGCTCAAGAGAATAATATTGTCAAAAGGAAACCTTGTCAAAGGGTGGGAGGAGCTAGGGATTACTTTAGGTGAAACAATACGTATTCAATCTGATATTGGGCCGGAGGAGTTAAGGAGTTTGTTTCGGATCTTACTGAAGAAAGTGAGCCGCGCAACGTTTGAAGGTTGTATGATGGAAGCGCAAACGGAAACAGTATAAAATGATTTACAGTCGGCTGAATCATAATCTTCAAGATAACACGTACCTGCTTAATCGACTGCCTCTACACGTGATAAGTTTAATATTTAAACTAAGAGGCGAAATTATTAATTTGAACTTCATTTTACATACATACATGCAACCTCTGTAACCTAAGGGAAAGAGAAGATGTTTACCATTTTATTGCTCGATGCCCCATATTAAGAGAGTTCCGCGTGCGATTTTTTGTAAAAACTTCTATGGATATGAGCGAAGTTTTATGCATTTTGAATAGTATCCAGGGTTGGGAAACTTTATACAAATACGCATTTACCGCACTGAACTCAAATTATTGAAGGAGACTTTTAAATTAAAAAAAAATATCTAAGAATACACAAAAAAAATTAACTTAAAACAAGTATTAAGCTAGAGTAATGTCAGTCTGGTAGAGGGCCTTCGGCCAAACCAAATTAACCTTATGTTGAAAAACCTAAAAAAAAATTGTATACTTTTAATAATATGAATTTAAAAAAAGTGTTCTAAACTTAACTACTCGCTTTGCATTTCCGTTAAAAGTGCAATGAGTTAATTAGTTCAATATTATCTCGCCAAAGGTTAATTTCGCATTTTGTTTGTTATTAGAATATATTGTCATTGGTGTCTTATATAAAACCTTATTGGAATTTATGTAAATTTATTTTTTGTTTATGTTTTGTTAATTTTTTTTTTGTATAATGAAGGAATTATTTTATTTAAATAAAATATTCAAAATCGCAGTTTATTATAATTTCGCTTTTTAAAATCACGTTTAATCCAGATTAGCCGGATTTGTATTTTGTTAATTTTTACTCAAAAAACTTTGGATACACCCAAACTCGACCCTACCCCAAATCCTATAATTTGCCCAAGGAGGGGTGCTGCAGGGGGGCAGCATGCCCCCCTTACGCACTGTTCGCGTGAATTTTAATCCTTAATTTTAATCCATGAAAAAAAAACTAAATATAGACGAAACACACGTTGGGGGGTAATCGAAATCGAAATAAACAAAAAATTAAATAATCGAAAAACTAAATAATAAAAGGCGGAATGAACTTAAAACGAACTAAGTAAAATACCTAACGATTTTTTTTTCAAAACAAATGTAAACAAAGTAATTGAAAAACATTTTGATCAACATTTTGATGAAAAAGTTGATATAGATTCTGCTAGGAAGTGGCTAAATAAGAAATCAAAAAGTGGAGAAAAAAGGGAGAGAGAAGAAAAAATATTTTCTGTAAAGCAGTACTTGAGTGATCAATCACCAATGCCAGAAGATATAATAGCTGAATAAACGAAATGCGAAACGACTAAAACGAAATAATATAAAATAGAGATGAAAAAACGAAACGAACCATACCCGATTATATATAACTTCACAAAGGTGAGGTTGATACATTGGGACGAAGGGTGACCGTATACACTTGTAAGCGAAAAACTAACCGTTGGACGGTAACGGTATTATATAATCTTCTGGACTGTGCTGGTGTTACTGCATACAGATTGTTTGGCATATGTCAAATGCATGAAAATGTCTGATACGAGAAAAAAGATTTTTGAACGAACTAGCCTTAGAGCTTGCGGAGGCATACATATACAAAATCGTATCGGCAAAACAACGCTTCAAACAAAAGTGAAAGCAGTCTTGAAACTGAAACTAAAATGGTCTTTTTCAGTACTAAAGAACACAGTCCCCACGTGCACAATATATAGACAATTTGAAATTTTATAGCACAGGTCTAGGGTTAAATATTGATGTACATTCAGAGAAATGGCCTGTTGCATTCCTCCCCTTAAAATATTCAACCGCAATACTAGCGCTTCTAGGAATGCTCATCAGCTTATCCCTGAGCCCAACTTCGGACGTACCTTGAAGTACAGAGTTTATCTCTTTAGTCGTACAACAAGAATGTGGAAGGCTTTATCAGACTTTATTTTTTCCTCCTATTTCTATATTTTCAACTTCATAACCAATGCACATCGGTATCTCTTTTAAATCCTTCCCTATTTTCCTAAATCTCGCAGTGCGCTTGACATATTAAGGGTAGTCAAACCCCCTTTAGTGTGTGCGCTCAATTACTTATATAAAATAATATGCACAACTGAATCCCACGTACTTGCTCCTATGCAAAGGATTCTTAATAGAAACGGCTAAATGTATTTTTAAAGTCTTTTTATTTAATTTTTTATATATAAAAATTCTTAAATTAAAAAAAAATTGGTACAAGCATTTTAAGAATTTAATAATATAAATTCAAACACAAAATTTAAGAAAAAAATCGTCCACACATTTTCGAAATATTGAATATTCGAAAAAAAAACATTTTTTTTTCAAAAATCCAAAAAAAAAATATTTTTAGAAAATTTTGAAATGCAGTATTATTTAGAATTTGAAAGGGCTTATATATATAAAAAAAATTTGATCGAAATCCATTGAGCCATTTATGAGAAAGTCGAAAATCAATAAAATGTTTGTATTGCAGGTACCGTTAATAACAAAATTTTTTTGCCCAAAATGTAGACCATACCCAAAGTAGTACACACAACAATTTTTATGAAAATCGTGATAATTTAAATGGTAGAAAAATTTGTATTGCAAGTACAGGCTTAAGCAACGATTCAAAAATCTATTTTAAACAATCACCTAAAACGCCTAAGCACCAAGTTTGAACAAAATTGGTTCAACGGTTTAGGCTGTAGATGGTTCTACAGACAGACAGACAGACGAAATTGCGGGACCCACTTTTTTGTTGTTCTCTATCATCTTAAAATCAGCTTTGATTAAAATCTTGAGTTCGATTTTTTTTCCAAATGCTAAACTTGCCCCATAGTACCTATATTACAAGTAAAAAAGAGTTACCCGTGTCCATTTTGTAATTTGTTTAGTTTTTACTTACGATATATGTACTATAGGGCAAGTTTTGCATTTAAAAAAAA
Organism: Philhelius pedissequus; assembly: GCA_910595825.1. Classification (NCBI taxonomy): domain Eukaryota; kingdom Metazoa; phylum Arthropoda; class Insecta; order Diptera; family Syrphidae; genus Philhelius; species Philhelius pedissequus. The sequence goes on from OU343161.1 coordinate 167,396,846, forward strand.
TAATAGAACACGAGGTTTTCTTTAAACTTGGTGTTTAAACGTCTTAGGTGATTGTCTAAAATAGATTTTTGAATCGTTGTTTTAGGCCGAAAACTAATGGTACCTGTCGTACAATATTTCCTACCGTCTTTATTATCTTGCTTACATATTTTGTTATTAACTTTACCCTCCACACAACCATTTTTTTATTTTCAACTTTCTCATAAATGGCTTAACGGATTTCCATCAAAATTCTTATATAGGAAGCCCTTCAAATTTTAAATAGTACGTCATACAACAATTTTCGAAAAATATTTTTTTGGATTAAAAAAAATATTTTTTTTGTGTTTTTTAGTTCAATATTTCGAAAACGGGTTGACGATTTTTGTTGGAATTCTATTTTAAAATTGTTAATTAAAATTGTCATACCAATATTTTTTTTAGAAAAAAATTACTAAATGTTTGCATATAAAAAATTAATTAAAAAACGAATTTAAAAATATATTTAGCCTTTTCTACTAAGAATCTTGTGTTTACGATGCGATCAAACATAAGAGCAAGTACGTCCGATCTAGTCTTGCGTTTTATTTTTAAGAGTTTCGTGCAAGTAGTTAGAAGATTTCAAAAGATTTAAGTTCCGAAAAAAAAAGAAATTGTTGACGCGACCAAAAAAATTCGTGGCAAGCCGTAACAAAAGAGATCCTTGAAGAACAGAAATAAAAATAAAAGGGTTTTTATTTCTGTTCTTCAAGGACATCTTTTGTTGCGGCTTGCAACGAATTTTTTTGGTCGCGTCAACAATTTCTTTTTTTTTCGGAACTTAAATCTTTTGAAATCTTCTAACCCTTTTATCAAATGCAATTAGCAACGTTGATGCCGAAAAATGGCATCGGTGTGTTCGACAAGTCGAGCAGGTGGTTGAGATGAAAATGTGGGAAATGGAGTTTTTTTCGGAACGCTATGTAGACATTTTTTTCTAAGCCTAGGTGAAGATAGCAGCAGCAGCACCACTGACTTTTGTTTGAATAAAATATTTTGTAAATATAGTTATTTAAAAGATGAATTTATATTCATCTTTGTTATAATTGTTTAATTATTTTGTATTATTATTAGTCTCAATAAATACATTTTTTATTTAAAAGTGATTCTACTGGGGATACCTTTCAAAAACGCGTCTTTTATCTTATCTCATTGTGGCGTGGAAAAAGATATAAATGTGTATTCCTTTTTATAAATAAAGCATTAAATAAAAATGTATATCTAAAAAAAGGACGGTAACCCTACATACTATTCTTTCATATTTAGGTCCATTTAAAATAAACACTACAAAAACCCTGTGAGAACTTTATGAAATGACATATTTATGCAATCCAGGGGCCCAATTCCGCAAGCTTGAATGTTTTTCCGTGCAAAAAAATTATTCAGCCTCAAAATATACGTGAATAAATTTGCCTAACTGTGTACACGTGTTATCTGTCAAAAATAAATCAACCGCACCCTTGCGGAATCGCAAATATGTATGTGTTCCCGATTTTTTGTGTACACAGAGAAACTCACGCTTGCCGAATTTGGCCCCTGTGTATCCAGAATGAGAGGCCAACGTCCTATTTTGCCTACACTGCCTATCTTTCTTGGACATTTTATAGTTTTAATCTTTTGTTGAAATTTTGAAAATTGAAAAACGAAGTACAAAAGCTACGGTAGAGTATTAAGACACCTTGTAAATTACTTTCAGTGGTAATGTCAAATTAGATTTTTACTTGCAATTATAGGTACTATAAGGCAAGTTATGCATTCGTCAAAAAAAAAGTTTTGAGATAACAATCAAACATGACATTTCGATGACAGCGAATACGAAAAAAGATGGTCGAAAAATTCTGTCCGTCTGTATGTCTATCTGTCAGTCTGTCTGTATGTATGTATAGACACCTACAGTCCAAACGGGTGCGCTGTATTTGCTTCAAACTTGGTATATAGAGTTCTTTAGGTATTGTACAGAGGGGAAATTGAAATTCTTTTTTAACTAAAAAATAACGGTACCTGCCATATAACCGTTACGTTAAGGCCTATTTTTACCGGGAACGGCTCTAACAATTTTGATTTTAAGAAATCAGTGCAGCTGCAGAAATTTAAAAAAAATGTCTGAAATCGGTACATTCCATAGGACCGTTTTTTTTCATTTCGACTATCTCATAAATGGCTCGTACGATTCTTTCGAAATTTCACACATATATAGGTTTAGGTTGCCCAATTTATACTGCGTACCAATATTTTTAATTAATATCTTTTTGTATTCTTATAAGCATTTAAAAAAAAAAAAAAATTATTTATATTTTGAAAACTACTCAATAATTTTTTTTCAAAAATTATAGTTATAATATTTGCTGAATACTTATGAATTGGCGTCTTTGATTTTTTAAAAACATTTTTCAAAAAGTTAAAAAAAACCTTTTTTCTCAAAAACCGCTCCATAGATCATTAAAAATTTATTTCTCGTAAATTCAAATTTATACAAGAAATAAAATGGCGTACTTTTTTTTCAGCTCAAATGAGCTTAAGTATCTATTTCAGAATTTTAAATTATTTTTTCTTTGATTAAGCCGATTTAATCTTTTGTTTTTAAGTTTATATTATTAAATATTTAAGATTGTAATACCAATTTTTTTTTTAGAAAAAAATTAAAGAAACTTTGTACCTATATAAAAACATTAAGTAAAAAACGTCTTTGAAAATATATTTAGATTTTAAATAGAAATCTTTTGCATACGATGTGATCGAACATAAGAGCAAGTTCGTGCGATCCAGTCGTACATTTTATTTATATACACTTTCCGGTTGTCAAAACATAAATTTACTCACTTCTCAATTAAGTTGTCATTAGTAAAGGCCGTGTCTTAAAGTAAATCTTGAATTTTCAACTTAATCAAGGAAGATTGTATTGTGCTTCAAAAATCTACAGCAGAGAAACAAAAACTCTTGTTTTCTCTCAGCACTATGACTAAATGAGCATCCTTTAAATGAAATTGCCATTGTTGACCTGTTTATGGGACAACCACCGTGTCATCAGTTTTGAATAGACTTTTACATACTGTTTTTTTTTTTACATACAAGAACAACAAACCATTTCAGAAAATTCATTTAGTTATTTTGTGAGGAATCGAAGGATACCATATATGTGTGTATACACGTACAATGTACCTACTTACATATATTTGCAAATTATTCTATTGAGTTAGAATGCCTATTGTTATTGGCTTGTCTTTTTGGTGGACACATTTGTTGGATTACCTCTTAGTGACTAAGGAAACCCTCTTCAACGAATATTGTACCCACTCAAGTTTTTGTTAAATACTGGCGCAAAATTTTAACAGCCTGATGTTAAGGGCTTAGCATGATACTACTTAACAGTTTGTTAATATTAAAGCACTTTACTAATATTTTCCTAATTTTAAACACTTATTAACTAGCACCATACTAAATCTATTTTCTTAATAAACTACAACTAAACACGCCTAAAATAGTGCAAAAAAGTAAGCGAACATAACTTTTTGACGTTTGTAAATGTCAAAGTGGCATATGGATTTAGTACGATACTAAAAAATAAAGTAGCCATTTTGTGAGTTTAACTTTAGTAAAATTTTAAGAAAATAGTACGATACTAAACTGGTTTAAAATTAGCAAAACCTCTTTTTAGCCTAGTGTAGTGTCATATTAAAATGATTTAACATACTCGTATTACTAAATCGACTTAAATTTTGCGCCACTGTTAGTATTCCTCGGAGAATATAATATTCATGCCAATAAAGTTTAATTAGTGGGTGGATTACACAGAATTTTTTTCTCCGGAAAAAAGTATATTTTTCAGGCTATGATGACATATTATTCAATACGTGAATTTATTTGATTTGTCTTGTACTTAATTTGTGAAACTGAAACGTGTGTACAAACCTATATAAATAAATGGTCCTGACAATGAAGAAATAAATTTATTGTTTGAAGTTCATTAACATGCGTCAGAACAAGTAGTCCATATGTATAAAATCAGAACAACGTACAGATGACTATAAATTTTATATGCAGGCCATTATTTTTACGACCAAAGACTATGCTTTGGGTCAATGATTTCGGGATTTGTATACAGAAGTCCACTTAGGTAGGTATATCTTTCATATAATTACAAAAACATTACACAATTCTATAAAATCTTATTGTAATATCATGGTTCATAAATCTTTATAATAAAATTTAAGCTCATAGATTATGTATATTACAAGTATAATGTAGCTTATTATAGAAAAGGAAAATAGTTCCTTAATCTAAATATTTAAATAGAAACTAAAATATACCTAAGCTATTAGATTTGAAGGCAGCATAACTACTTTATGGAAAACTGGAAATCAAACGATATAATAACCGCGTTTTATTATGCCCAATGACCCATATAGGTTACCCCGTGAAAATAATCTGGGTTATGAATTTTTTTTACTTTGCACAGTTGGCAGCTGTGATTACCTTTTGACATTAAATTTTTTTTTACATTAAATAAATTTAGCTTTTTTAGTTATAAATAAAATATAAAATTGTAAGCTATAAAAATAAATAAAGTGCAATGCTATCTGGATATTACATGTAATAGAATCTCATTTCAGTTTAATGGTGATTAAAAAAAGTAAAAGAAGAACTGAAAGTACTCCTTAAGGCCAGTCCAATTGAGGATCTTATTTAAAAAATGCTAATCCTTGTTGACAAATCATATGTACTCAAGAATCCCCAGAATCGAACTAAGAAAATCAATCATATTCGCGTTTTGTCTTCAAATAGAACATGATTTTTTGTTCTGCATTTCTGTCAAAGCGGAGTTGCCAGTTGTGCACAAAAGAAATCATTAAGGCTCCTCCATACTATAGCTAAACTTTCGGCTCCAAAGACACTAAGCAGATATTGAAACCGACACAAATGTGAAAGCCAACTATATTAAAAATAATCCACATGCACAACCTTCTAAGATAAGAAAAATGTAGGCATGTTCTTATAAAACAAACACTCATACGAGGGCGTTCAATATATTCTCGGTATCGGGGTGAAGCTGTGGTTATATATATAAATTGACTTATTTATCAAGTAATACTATTATTTTAGTGAATTCATGTAAAATTTCATATTAATGTGATTATTAATTCGCGTTTTATCTCTAGTTAAACAGAATCATAATGGTAACTGAGACAATGATGGTGAAAATTGAGCATCGCGCTGTAATTAAATTTCTCACTAAGTAAGGAAAAAGTCAAAAAACTATTCATGAAGAGATGGTGGCTGTTTACCAGGGTTCCACATCTTCATTATCAACTGTGCAAAAGTGGTCAAGTGAGTTCCACAGAGGCAGAGACAGCATTGAAGACGACCCCCGCTCCGGCGCCCCGGCTACTGCTTGTACGGGAGAAAGCATCAAAGAAGTCGAAAAACTTGTTCTTGAGGATGCCCGAATAAGGGTGAAAATGATGGCAGAGATCACCAAGCTTTCAACTGGTACCATTCACACCATTCTTCATGACCATCTTAACCTTTCAAAGGTCAGTGCAAGGTGGGTGCCAAGAATGCTCACAGCGCCTCAGAAAAAAGTGAGAATCGCATGCTGTAGAGAGCTTTTGGAGATGTGTAGTGAGAACGCGGGCGGTGTTATGGATCGAATTGTTTCTGGGGACGAAACATGGGTTCACCACTATGACCCTGGAAGCAAACAAGAGTCCATGCAGTGGCATAAAAAAGGAACAGACCCCCCGAAGAAGTTCAAAGTCGCTCCGTCTGCGGGAAGCTCATGGCCACAGTTTTTTGGGACTCAAAGGGAATCTTGCTCATTGAGTACAAAAAAAGGTGAAACCACCAACGCCACATCCTACGCTTCCACTTTGCATAATTTGCAGGAGGAAATTAAAAAGAAAAGACGGGGTAAACTCGCAGCGGGTGTGTTCCTTCTTCATGACAGCGCTCCTGTTCACACGGCGCGAGTTTCCAAGGCTGCTGCGCGAGATTGTGGTTAAGAAGAAATCCAACACCCACCCTATAGTCCAGAGCTTGCCCCTAGTGATTATTTCTTGTTTCCGGATTTGAAAAAATGTCTTCGTGGAAAAAGATTTTCGGAAGATGAAGAACTAAAGTCGGCAATAAATGGGTATTTTGCAGAGAAAGAGGAAATTTATTTTTTGAGTGTTTAAAAAAGCTTATCTCAAGATGTAACAAATGCATTGATGTTAGGGGAGATTATATTGAAAAATAAAATCAATTTAAATTGAATTCGCATTTTCATTCATATCGATACCGAGAATATATTGAACGCCCCTCGTATGTTAGGTATTTAAAAAGAAAAAAACCTGATATTTTGTTTTATTGAGCAGAACAGAAAAATAAAAATCATTATTGTTTTGATTGTAAAAAAGTAAACAACGAAATATTTTATTTCAGTTCAATCAGAAAATAATATATTGTACAGGATCTTCTCAGCTTTGGATTATCAAGATATTTGGTAACATATCTAATGAAGGTAAGAAAAATACAGCCCACATTTCCCGAGAAATCTTTATACACCACAAACACGAAACTTTCTCCTGTCAAAATTAATTTACATGGCGATAAATGCCAGAACCCACACCGAATCTATGCGATTTATTCTCATATAAACCCGATACCTGACTGGATATACTCTGATCTCTATTAAACACTGGACAACGCATTCCTTCAAGCAATATGAAGCAATTTGAAGACTGTTATAATGGCGTAGGTACCATCCTCCTATAACTTTATAAAACTTCGAATTACTTTTTGAGGTCACATTGAGCAATGCAGGGTATTTTTTATTTGTATAAGACAATAAAATACGAAAATATTTCTTACTTTGTTTGTACAGGACATATGTCAACTTGTTTTACTCAGATAGACGTCAATGATGGTATCAGCGCAGGTTATCTCATCTTTAAATTGCCTAAAATAACTATTATAGAGAACACACTATCCAGTGTGTTATATAGAGATGTGAGTATATTATTCGCATAAGTGTTTCACAGGGTGTTTGAATGTAATTGCACAGCGTTATAGTAGATATCGAATGATGGTGGCGGGGGTAAATAAAATTACTGAATTATGGCTCTTGCTTCGTTGTGCTCCTTTCCTTATTGTTTGTGGAAAGAATAAGAAGTTCGGAGAGATGATTCTGTTTTGATTGAACAAAAGGAAGTTTTACTTTCAAATTCTATTGAAAAATATACTTAGAATTTATTGGAATGCGATTTGAATTGATTTTGTATTCTATATGGGTTTTGGATTGTATTCGTGTATATTAGTAGTTATCAAAGTAAATGCATCCAATTGTGATAGTGCTTAGTGGTGTTAGTAAAAAGAGAAGTTGATCCACAGAATAAAAACAAAATTTGGTTTGCCCAGGAAGGATTTAACTTGGCAAAATTAATATTTTTACCAATGTGAAACCACATAGAAATTGCACTGGTGTAGAAGCAGACTTAAATAATAAATTATAAGTTCTTTGGTAACTTGGAACACCTTGGTTCACAATTCAAAATTGAAGTACCAACTTGTACAAGTTAAAATACTAATCCTGGTGGTGAGATATGTAATTAAATTCTGGGCCAAGAAAATTGAATGCATGCAAAGTTCTGATCTCTATAGGTGCATAATAAGACGTGGCTAATACAAAAGCAAAATATCGTAAAATCATATTTATTTTTCATACAAACCCTTACAAAACAGAATACTAGCTTAGCCCTAAACTTTAGTTTTCAGGCTAACACAATTGAATGTATACAGAGCTTACACAATCTAAAAATGTCATATAATTGCATTGAATGGAAATGGACTCATTCAAAAATCGAACTATGGGAATCCGGATAGGTTGGCGTTGTTGTAATCCCATTCCCATGTAAGAATACAGCTGATGACAAAACAGCTGCTGCTAGAAAAAATCCCAAGCTATCCAAAAACTTTGGTATATTTTTGTCCATGGGAGATGCCAAAAACATATGCATACAAATGTTATCTATCCGAAGTTGGTTGTTCAGAAACTTAAGTGGATACTAATAGCTAAAACAGATGTGCAGCATGTCTGCACGCATCGCTGCATACAACGATGCGCCCGGAACACATGTGCATACTCTTTGACATTTATGATGCATAGTTTTGCCAAAATTATGTCCGCATTCAGAAATCGATACATAGCTATCCGTATATGTTGGTGTTGTTCTAATCCCGTCTAAAACCACAGCTGGTGACAAAATAACTGCTACCAAAAAATAAATCTCAAGCTATTCAAAAAACTTTTGTATATACTCTTGTATCTCATGAGAAATTTAATAACATATGCACGAAAATCTACAAATTTAATCTATCCGGTTTTGGGTGTTCAGAAACTTAGATAGATATTACCCTATCTTAGATAGGCTATCCTACCGCCAACTGAACGCGCCCAATGAGAACAGTCATTGTGGGGTAAAAAAATTTGAGTTTATTAAAAATGGATATTAATGAATTAAAAAGGGAAAAACAAATTCGTAGGCTCATTTTGTTCCTCATGAAGATTCTTATAACAAGTTTACGACATAAAAAATTATTTTTCTTAACCAATTCATACATTTTCTTTCATTTTTAAAATCATAAAACAAAAAATATTTTTTTTAAGTCAATATGAGTAATGTCAAAGAACAATTATTTCAGATTTTTTTCTTTGCTCTTGTGACTGCAATGAAACTTGGCAGCCAATTTAGAAATAGAGACCGAATGCAGCGAGCGCTGCATTCAGCCCTTGGAATGTGTCAACCTTCATAATAACCTGTGTAATTTATTTTCGCTGCATGTGAGAAAGCTGCACATCTGTTTAGGGCATAATACTATCCTATCTTTAAAAGGGCTATCGTACCGACATCTGAATGTATACAATGGGCCTGAACACACGAGACTATTTCCACCGGACTAAAATTGGTTCTGTGGACAAGGGCAACGAAGTGTGCAGTATCTTTGAATCTCTTAGACTTTGATCTGATCGTTATTTCATTAGTCTTTGTGTGTTTTTTAAAAATTAAAATCTTACATTAAAAATCAATTTTTGATACCCTTTACAAGCTATATTATTAGAAACAACTTACTAAAGCCATAGAAGATCAATCCCTTAAAGGCGCATTGCCGAGCATATAATTTGACAATGACAGCCCGTAAGAGCGAACTAATGAATCATTTTAAAATGCAAAATAATATATTAAAAATGTCAAACAAATTTCGTCCTCCAAAATAATATTTGTAGTTTGTTTTATGTACAATAAATAAGATAATAATCTGTTGCACGCTTTACCCTAAAAAATAACTAATAGATACGATAACAAGAGGTAACATACAATACCTTGAGAATAACTATAACAATCCGGCCATCCTGACCCTTACGATTATCTGCCCTTACCGAACTTACAGTGTTATTTTTGTTCTCCCTTTATTTAGCTAGGACTTCATGTTGCCGACCACCAACACTCCTTGGTAAGGCAATCGCGTGAAATCCTCCAACATCTTTACGTCAGTATATATCTTTACGTAAGACTTTCCTGACTAACTCATTATCAGGCCTTTTGAAATATCGAACTTTGATATCATTACAAAGATAAGAACACTCAAAGGAACTTTTTTTTTGATCAAATAAGCTTTAGTTGTAGTATAATATATATGTATTTATATAAATAACTTGCGACCTCAAGACAATTTTTTGTTCAAGCTATTCAACTATGGATTTGAATTCCCCTAGTATTAAGGTAATAAGCAACACAAATTATGAACATTTGCTTCCAACCACAATTGTTGTAACTACATTTGTAAGAAATTGAAGCCTACCCTATCTGAAGCTCAATTGTAATTTTCATTATAACAGAATACATCAGAATGATTTTTCCGCTTTATATTCGCGCTTCGGTTTTCGTATGCCCCTCCGATTTTTTTTTTAAATTTAACTATATGCCTGTAAGACCTAAGGTCTTTTAAATGCAACCTGAATTGCACGGCACTAGTTTGGCACAATGGATTTGACAACCAGATATTGACTGTCTCATTTTAACATTTGCATTTATATCATTGCACCTCAACTCGCTGAGTAAACTTTTGGTCGACCTAAGTGCACTCCCATTGATGGTCCTGCCGCTCGGCTCCTATCATCGATCTCGTATCACTTTCTCTCCCTTCTTGTTGTATCTTGTGGAACGCTTTATAGAATTGTGTTTTCGTGGATAAGTGACTAACGTGTGCGCAATAATATAAACGTTGATTTTTTAAGAGCTTGGTTTTTGAAAATTCAAAAAAACACAGAAACTTGTAAAAAGTGAATGAAATTTTTATTTGGATCGATAAATCAATATCTGCCATTTACTTTTTAAAAATAATTTCACTTAAGTGTTGCCCGCGGCTACGCTTCAGGTGGTCCATTCTGAAGGTCCAATTTTGGCAAACTTTTTCACACATTTCGGCCGGAATCTCACCAATGACGCGTTCAATGTTGGCTTCCAAGGCAGCAATCGTGTTTGGCTTGTCCCCATAGACAATAGACTTAACATAGCCCCACAAAAAATAGTCTAACGGGGTCAAATCACATGATCTTGGTGGCCAATTGACTGCGCCAAAACGTGAGATCAACTGCTCACCAAATTCGCCTCTCAATTGGTTTCGCGTGCAGTGTGGCATGTGGCACCGTCCTGTTGGAACCACATGTCGACCGAGTTCAATTCTTGCATTTTCGGCAAAAAAAATATGTTATTATCGAACGGTACCTTTCTCCATTGACCGTAACCCTGCGGCCTTCATCGTCCTTGAAGAAGTACGGCCCAATGATGCCGCCTGCCCATAAACCGCACCAAACAGTGCATTTTTCGGGATGCATTGGTAGCTACTGAATTGCCTCTGGCTGCTCTTCACTCCAAATACGGCAATTCTGCTTATTCACGTATCCATTTAGCCAAAAATGAGCCTCGTCGCTGAAGACAATTTTTCCGGACGTAGCTTGCGAAACACATTTTTCACAGAGCACGAATTTTGATAATAAATTTCAATAATTTGCAAACGTTGTTCAGGCATAAGTCTATTCATGATGAAATGGCAAACAATATTGAATCGAAATGTCAAATGTTCGTGGAATTTGTCATGTGTGATCTGTCAAAAATATAAACGTCAAAAACCAAGTAGCAAAAAAATCACCCTTTATATACTTCACAGGTTCTTCCTCGTCCATTTCCAATTCCGTTGCCAATTGTATCTTCGTTAAAGTACTTCCCAGTTCCCGAACGTCTCTGTGTATTTCCATTTTCTCATCTCGAACCGTTTCCTAACCACCATTCTGTTTTATTTCCTCTTGAAGCTCTCCTTCAATCCTTCACATAAATTAGTAAAACCTGGGCGCAGAAAATTTGCTTGTGCATGCAGCAACTATTCTGAATTCTCCTTGAGCAAATAAAACGCGCATTTTCTCTACATCGTATATTTCCTAAAAGTTCTTAAATTGTGTCAGCTTCAGCTTCACCTCGACACGCACACCATCACCACCACCATTATACTCCGGTAGTATTTCCTTAGACATATTCACCCAAATTAATAAACATGGACTATATGAAAGGTTTAGGACTTATTTCGTGGACTAAGGCGAAATGCTATTAATAAAACAGAATTTCTGCTATTTGACGTTTACCAACTTAGTCCTTCGCTAGACCATCAAAGACAAATCGACATTTAAGTACAAGACTTACAGGGGCTTAAAATAAAAAGAGATAGAGTTGATACTTATTGTAGTAGATTTTGTTCGATTTTTATTGATAGGAAATTTTAGTCGATGGTCTAACTCTTATTCCATGGTTTTGTAAGTCCATGGACTAAAAGTGGACTAAGCGTTTTTTATTAATTAAGCTGATTGTGTTTTTTGGTGGCGTTATTCGCTCTAGTTTCCGCTCTCTTCTTCGATCTTTGGTCATTCTGTTTTAATATCATTTTCATTCGTCGTCAGCTCCTTCTTTAAAATATCTACTCAATATACAGTCGGAGTAGTTCATATTCTCTTTTCGAGTATCTATCTTTCGTGCTGTTGACCGCATCATTCGATACTCCTTGCTGTTCTTCTATCCCTTCGTTCATATTACCATGCTGTTAACTTTTTATATATTTATACTGTAAGTATATTGACTTTTTAAAAAATTCATTACAATCATTGCATATGTATTAAATTAATCTTTTTTTACATGTTCATTGCATTCAAATGCATGGCAGTTACCGTTATGTTTGGTCATAAAAAAATTTAAAAAAAACCTGTGGGCGTATTACCGAAAAAACTTAATGCATCAAATTTGAAGAAAGTCCATCAACCCATTTACGAGTACGTTCTACTGTTCTAGACTCTCGGACAGGCTGACAACTAAGCAGAATTTCGAGACCAACATTTTTCGTCTTCGTATTAGCAATGTCAAGTCGGATCAATATCTCAAGTTCGATATTGTTACGAATCCAAAGCTTTCCATATTATACCTAGATAAGGATCGCAAGTAAAAAGCTTACATGTAAATTGTTCAGCTCGAACCTCATTCATTTCGTCCCATTCACTTAGTGCTTGGAAAAATACCAATGTCAGAATGTATTGTCTATTCCAAATAAATTATGGCGAAGTGGTTCAGCCTCTAGCCATTCCCCTTGATTCGCCACTGAACCCAACACTATTTACTTCTATAAATGTATGAGGTATTATTGTTGACTCACATTTCTATTTTTTTAAATAATAAATAAAGTAAATCAATTTTCTTCATTACTTACTTTGGGCTTTTTTCAAACCTTGTCTATAACTTAATGTCATTAAATTTATTGGAATGCGTTATGGGATAGTTCTTAACTTCAGTAATAAAACTGTAATGGATTAAGATATAAAAGAGTTGTGTGCCACAATTCTTTCCTTGACCTTGACAAAATTTATGAATAAAACAAAATTTAATTAATTAAATATCTTTACGTTGACCTTAAGTTTAAATATTCTTGGGAAAAATGTTGATTTTATTTGCAATTTTGAACTTAAAGGACAAATTCAATCACTATTCTATATTTAAAACTAGCGGACCAGGCAAACTTCGCCTCGCCCCAATTGAACGCCTTCAAATCAACTGCAGAGCTAGAATAAAACACAGATAGTACAAATTTCAATGTGATTTATTTGAATGGAATAAAAATAAAATACAAGACTAGCACGAACTTGCTCTTATGTTCGATCAAATCGTATGCAAAAGATTTCTATTAAAAACCTAAATATATATTGAAAGTCATTTTCTACTTACTTTATATATACCAAATTTCTTTAATTTTTTCAAAAAAAAAATTGGTATGACAATCTTAAATATTTAATTAAAAAAAAGATTAAATAGGCTTAATCAAAGAAAAAATAATTCAAAATTCTGAAAAAAGACTTCTACCACACATGAAACCTATCCGGGTAGCTGGCGAAGTAATAGAAACTAATATGGAGGTAAAATACCTAGGTATCACACCAGATAGTAAGCTCCTCTGAACAAACATGTAGAATCAACCCTTTCCCACAAAGGCCCTTATGATATGCAAGAGACTTGCAGGCAAATCTTGGGGTTGCAAGCCGATAATCCTTATATGGATGTACACCATGATGGTAAGACCCATTATTACCTTTGGTGCGATCAAATGGCACAAACGAACCGAAATATTAACAACTAGGAAATCTATAGAGAAAGTACAAAGGCTCGCATGCTTAGTCATAACTGGAACAATGAAACCTGCCCTACATCAGCCATGGAGGTTATACTCCATCTGTCTCCTCTACATGAGGTTATTGGAAGTGCTGCAAAGGGAGCCATTATGAGATTTTTCAGAGGGAACTGAGACTGGCAAACGTATAGGTCTCAGGGAAAGAGACAACATTCAGAAGTCTTCAGTAACAGACCTTATTGACATTCCAAGAGATGGTATGATTAAAAAAATATAACTTCGACAAAAACTTTCAAACGAAGTTAAGTAGCAAGAAAGAGTGGGTAGGGGAAACTGCTAACTAAACTCTGAAAGCAAACGCCATCAAGTGGTACACTGATGGATCGCGAACATCAGAAGGGACTGTTGCAGGTATACTTTCTATACCGATGGGACAGTCTACTAGTATTTTCCAATCTGAAGTAAAAGCTATAGGAAAATGTGCAGATCGTAACCTCGAAGGAAATTACAATAAACAAAATATTGCCATCATGTCAGATAGCCAAGCCGCACTCGAAGTTTACAGCTCTTACTCTATCAGTTCTAAACTGGTATGGGAATTTGTAGGCAGGTTAAATGAACTCGGCAAAAATAATAATGCCACACTTCATTGGTTAACTGTCCACGTAGGTGACCAGGGCAAGGAGGAGGAAGACTCCTTAGCAAAAATAGGTGCGTTGACTCCCTTAGTGGGGCCTGAACCATACTGCGGAATAGGAGAAAATGTGATTAGAAATAAAATCAAAAAAGAAGAGGAGGCCATAAGATCCAACAATTTGATAAAACTCCCCAAACTGAGACAGTCCAAACTACTATGTACTTGGGAATTATAACCAACAACGTTTCACAGACTGTATAACTTTAAGCCGAAACAACCTCAGAATAATAACGGGTCTCCTTACAGGACACTGTAAGCTAAAAAGACATCTTAACATACTTATCTTAGTAAGTAGTGCCATATGCAGGTTCTGTGACATAAAAGAGGAAATGCCGGACCATATTCTGGACAATTGTGGTGCACTTCTTCATCAAAGGAAAAAACACCTTGGACGATACCAGGTGAAAGAGAGTGACTACCATCTCTAAAAATACTTCAAATACTCAAATTCATGAGGGAAATAAATTTGGAGGAAGAGCTGTAAAATGATATACTTATCCAAGTCTAGGCGGGGCTCAATAGATCTGAAGATCGCAGTGCAACAACCCCATAGTAACATTCATTCATTCATAAAATGCTTTAAAAATACAAAAAAATATTTATTAAAAATATTGGTACGCAGTATAAATTCAGCAGCCCAAACCTATATATGTGTGAAATTGCGAAAGAATCGGTTAAACGATTTACGAGATAAGAAAAAAAACGGTCCTATGGAAAGTACCGTTTTTAGACTTTTTTGTTTGATCACATCGTATGGACAATTAGTAGAAATGGCTAAATATATTTTAAAATCGGTTTTGTTCTTAATTTTTTACATACAAAATTTCTTTAATTTTTTTATGAAAACAATTTTATGTATTTAAAAATATAGGCTTAAAATAGGGGTTCAAAAAAATCGTCATCCGTTTTAGAGATAATTAAGATAGTAAAATATATATGGCAGGTACCTTTAGTTTTGGGGCTAAAAAAGCAATTCAAAAATCAATTTGAAACAATCACCTAACCGCTTGAATACCAAGTTTGAAGAAAATAGCTGCAGTCGTTTAGGCTGTAAATCGTTGTACAGACAGACCGACGGAATTGCCGGCCCCCAACTTTTTTGGTGTTCTCTATCATCGTAATGTCGGGGATGTTTAAAATCTCGAGTTTGATTTTTTTTCCAAATGCATAACTTGTCCTAGAGAACCCATGTACATGTATCGCCGGCAAAAATTAATCGGGTGCTGAATTGTATGTTAAGATCTATAACCATAAGAAAGTAACAATGAATACTGGGTGATTTTTAGCTGCTTAAGTTCGAGAAATGTAGTAAAAATTCTTCTTTGGTAAAACAACGTCTGCCTTACTGAAATAGTTTTTCAGTTATCCAAGACCATTTAAAGTATATTTTTCACTTATCCGATATCCGCTTAACGAGGTCCGGTTAAGTGGAAAACCCGCTTAACTGAAAACATTTTTCTGATTTTTGTTGTTTCGCTTAAGCGGTTTTCACGGCATACTTAATTTTTCTTGATCCTACTTACACAAATCAATTCTATACAAATATGAGTAGGTAGTATATGTGGGTAGGCTAGCAATGGTATAATTAATTTTGTCTGAATAGTTTTAATTCTTAGAACAACTGGAGCCCTGGCTGATATGCCATGGGAGTTGTAAGTTTCGTACAAAATAAATCACAAAAACAATGGCGTGGTGTTATTTAAGTAAGAGGGTATTTGGGAGGCTTTTTTAGTTAATGTAGTACCTGGAGAAATCCACTGATTTGTCCCACTGATTATAAAAAATGCTTTCTCATAAGCGACGGAGTATAGTTGCTTACAATTTTATTACAATTTTAAACCATTATTGCAAGCATGTTGTTATTCGCAGAAATGTAAGGCACCTACATTTTTTTAACTTTTTCGAACTTCTTAAGTGAAGATATAACTTTTTGAGGTAATACCTAGTTATTTTCGTTAAAACAAATTTGTAGACAGGTGGCCTTCAAAATTTGAAGTTCTTCAGTTGTTTATTTTCTTTATTTTATTTACCGCTCGTATAATTGACATTAGCTCGGATTTTCACAAAAAATTAATAAAATCCCTCACCATGTAGCTTAGGGCTGTCTGTGGCGGTGTGACTAAATAAGAAAGTCAAATAGATTTCATTGCATTTGTACAATAAACAAACAAAAAATCAATTCAGTCTTATCTTTTCTGCAGACATTATGAAATAACTAAAACAAGGACATGTTTTGATATGTCCTTAGGTTAACTCCCCACTGCTCATCCCCTAATGTTTGAAATATCTAATTTATCTTCTAATACAGCCACAATCAGTGTAAGTATTTATGGTATTTAGTTAAATTTGTAGCACTCAAAATTGTAAATGACTATTTATTTGAAAGTTTGATTAAAGGACGTTTACGGTTCCAGATTCCATTTTTCACTTGAATAATTGTAATTTCCATGTATATAAGGGTCTCGTTAGGGTAATTATGTAAGCATAAGCACAAACACGTTTGAGATTGATTAGTTGGTTTTGTGCTAATGTCTTCACATACACCCTCGATTTATCATTACTTTGTTGACAGATTTGAGGAAATTCTTGACATTTACGATGGTAGTCTTTTAAGTATTGACATCCGTATAATATAAATACTTAATTACTTGAACTAAAGGTATTTTTATTTACTTGATGTATGTATATTTGTAGGGTAATTGTGGGAGAGATGCCGCGCTTTTTCAAAAATCAATGCATTTTTTTTTATTTTATTAAAATGAACTTTACTTATGCAAAAAACTTTACAAGGATTTATGTTCACCATAAAGAAAAAATTATTAAATTTAAAAAAAATTCAATTTTATTAAAAATAACAAAAATGAAAAATACATTAAGTGTGCCATCTCTCTCTGCAAGTGTGATAGAGATACCGGATAATAAATTCATTGAACTTAAAGAATTAATTTGACTGTGAAACATGTTTCTGTCGTTCTTGCTCACGTCCACAGTCTGTGCAAGGCGTAGATTGTAGTGTTTTGGAAAGGACAACACCAATCCGGCGAATCTCCAGTCGATAAGTCTTCTTTCGAGTATCAGCAAAGTATTTGCAAAGGCTATTAATAGGGCTCAGTTCAAGTGGGCGTAGGACAACAATATCAAACCGGATAATCAGTTTGGTTTTAAGGAGGGACATGACACAATTTATGCCGCGTCTAAACTGGTGTCTGATATCCAATGGAACAAAACTAAAGAGCAGTGTACGGGTGCTTGTCTGATGGATTTGGAGAATTCCTTCGACACCGTATGGTTAGAGGGTATCTACGTAAAACTAATCAGACTAGGTATAAGTAAACCTCTATTATATGTGCTTTATGACATGCTTAATGGTAAAAAGTTTGTTGTCAAGAGTGGCAATGTAACTTCTACCGCAATTTTTAAGATTATTAATGGTCTTCAGCAGGGAGCGGTTAACTCGCCGATTCTATTCAGCATTTACACCAGCGATCTGATAGCTAGTCTAACTCAGGCAATTGTGTACGCCGACGATCTAATGGTGCACAGAACAGCCCATACAGTTGAGGTCATCAAAAATCTTTTGCAGAGTGACTTCGACAAGATTCAGCAATATTGTTGAAAATCAACTTCCAGAAATCAGAAACTATTCTGTTTAGAACTCCGTTGTCTAGCGCCTCAAGGGATACGAGAAAGAACTGGCGCAAGCTGGTGATCCAGGGCCACATGGCGAGAAAAAGTGTATCGAAGTACCTTGGCATCTGGTTGGATCAGTACTTGTATTTCGACAGACATATAGGTGCTGATCTGGCCAGGGCGAGAAAACGACTGCAGAATAGATAATTTTTTGCTTATGCTGATTCGGGGTCACATTGCGAGAGCGATGTCCTCAGCCAATAGCTTAATTTTTGGGGCTTATTACCCCAATAACGAATACTTTGAGAGTGCGCGGTTAAGTGGCTGCATCCCTCCCGAGGCATTCCTCTATTTAGACAGTCGAGGGCTGATACAGGATGGAATGGTGGTTGCGCCAATGTCAGCCTGTAGATAAGCGACTCCTGTATGGTCGAGGCGTCATCGCCCAAGATGGAGAGGGGAGCGCCTTCGGTTCAGTAGGGATAAGGTAAAGCAGGAAAACCAGTGCTGGCGGCTTTCTGACCAACATATAAATGATATATAAATTAAAAAAATTAAAAAATATATCTGTGTACGGATCTATGGAAGTGTACGTGCGTATATATATATATATATATATATATGCATATGTATGTGTCTGTATGCGGATACAAAACAAAACAAAAAAAAATAAATAAAACAACAAAATGCTGCTGTGGCTGTTCTAGTTTTTAAGTAGATTTAAGTAGTTCTAGGTATTTTTAGGTATCTTAAGTAGTTTAAGTTAATTTAAATTGGTATAAGTTAGTTATATCTAGTTTCAATAAAATTTAGTCTAGCTGAAGGTAGCTTGTAAGTAAAAATTTAAAAAAACGATATGATACCAAGTTTTTTGTCAAAAAGTTTTCTAGGTGAAATAAAAAGTAAAATATTTAGAATTAAATTAAATAGTTTTTTTAGGTCGAAAGACATTAGTTTTAAAAGATATAGTTTAGTTTAGAGCGCCCGTAAAGGGCCAGTAAATTAGTTGTAAGTTATTGATAATTAGGCTAGTTTTATGAATTTTTGTCTAGAAACAAAAAGTGTTTTGTAAGTTGTACAGTTTACTTGTAGCCATTTTTGACATTTTGTACACCCAGTCTTCTCGTTTTTTGTTTCAAAATAATTTTCCCAACATTCAACACAAATATTGGGATCATCAGTCAGCTCAACCTTCCTTTTAGTTTCTTTTTTCTTCCGGAGGTTTTCTTTATTTCAGTGAAACTGGGAGAAGTTAAAACCTATACGTCTTAAAAAAATCGGCACTGGGGTTTTAAGTAGTGGTGAAATTGCTTGCAGTAGTTTTGTTGGCGTTCGGTTTTCGAAACATGTTGAAGTGAGTGTTTCATTTTTGGAATGATTGCAATCATGCGATCCATTCCTGTTGGTTGGAATTACTGGTTCTAAGATTGTTTCATGACATGAAACGGTGATCAGAAGGAAGAAGTTTCTTTAAAAAATTTCGACATCTTTAAATCGTCTCGATTCGTGTTTCAGCTGGTACGCCAAATAGTTTTGTCTGCTTTTCAGAGAGACATCCCATTTCAATGTGTTTTTCGGGCTTCTTCCATCGCCTCTTTAGTCCAATTACCACTTGTAGTCTTATTATTCGCTTTAAAAAAATAGTTAAACAAATTTAACATGCGGCATTTTTTCAAAAAAAAAAAAAACTGCGGCATCTCTCCCCAACGTGAGGGAGAGATGCTGCACCACACTTTAAAACTTAAGAAAAATATTAAACAAGAAAAAATACACACACGTATTCGTTTAACACTTATTTATCATATCAAATTATTTCCCTTGGAATTTTTTTAAAATTCTGTTTTAAAATTTTTATTGTTAAATACTTAAATCGTCATACCAACATTTTTTTGTAGAAAACAATTTAAGAAATTTTTCATACAAAAAAATAGGTAAAAACGACCTTAAAAATATATTTTGCCGTTTCTACTAAAAATCTTCTGCTTACTATGCGATCGAACTTAAGAGCAAGTACGTGCGATCCAGTCGCGCAGTTTATTTAATAATCCAATTGTTTTATTGGACTAGGATAAGACGTGTTTGTTTTTAGTTTAAATATACAATTAATAATACTATTGGTGTCTTCGCTTTCATCCATTACGAAGTCGATGTATTTGTATGAATGTATCTCACGCGGCGATTTGATTTTGAATGTTTAAATTCAATCAATTATCATTCGAAATATCAGTTAATTTCGATCAACTCTCAAAAGTAAGTAAAATTTCAATTGATTCAAAAAATGTCCCTAATCCAATTGCACCGGAAGGAATTCAAAAGCATTGTTGGTTAAACACAGTTTAAACAATCCAATCCAAAATTTATAGAAATCACAATACTCTCTTAACAAACTTGAAATCATTCTTCCCAAGTACTATGAACAAAATGAAAATTAAATCAACATTTTTATAGAAAATTTCCGGGATTTTCTTCTATAATGTTCTTTCTTTGGCCAATACGATTCCATCAGCTAGTACAAATTATATAAATAATGAATATTCTTTGGCATACAAATTCTATGCTCCTGAAAGAATTAGTCTCGAATTCTTGTAAAGATCAACGCATTGACTCTCTGTAGCAAAAATGAGGTCAAAATATATCCTAATAGCTCCACGTCTTGTGGTTGTCAACGAAAATTTGTTTCAATGTGTTGAGGAGAACGTAACTCTTGTGTTTATACTAACGCGATATTTTCAATATAAAACGCTTAAGCGATTATCTTCAAAGTTAGTATTTACCCAAGGGCGTATGCAGGATTTTGATCTGGAGGGGGCAAACTAATTTGAGAACAATTTTTTTAATTTTTTTCACAAATAAAGTAATGTCTACGCTTTAAAATTTTAATTTATTAACACAACCCCAATACATTTTTTGTTGTTGATAGATAGTCAAATTTACAAATCCAACAATGTTAACAAGTGGGCTTTAGGTGGTGAACGTACGAATGTTTCCAATCTTGGTATTACCCGATCTTAGTATTATCTGTGCTTCACAACTTACACCAATTTCTCCTTGTGTTATTTTGTTTGCTTCCGATACAAAGAATTATTGGTATATATTCAAGTTTGTGTCTGATTAGGGACCAGTTATAGCGATCAGGAAAACGTACTAGGAAACTTTGGAACAGTATAAAAGTGATTATTTTTTCCTGATGGTCGTTTATAGCCAACATGAAAGTAATGTCAGTTGGCATGCCTCACTAACAGTCTGCCATCGAGTTTTCCTGTTTGAAATACACACGAAAAAGTTTTTCGTCAAAAATTCTGTCAGTGGAACGAAAGAAATTGGAACCCAAATCATTGGAATGATTTTTGTTCCACTTTGAGTCAAATGGAAATCAGCTGACACGAAAAATTAATTTTCATCAGGAAAATAAATACATACATTTTTTACAAAACAAATAACTGTTCTATTGCAAATATTTTTTCAAAAAAGAATGTCTGAGTTATTTGTCACCAATAATTGCAACACTTGTGCTTTAAAACGCGTGATAACATCATAAATTATCCATTAGAACTTTATTCCTGTTTCGATTTCCTGATCGCTATAACTGGAACCTTATTATTAAATTAAATTTTTTTATTAAATTATTATTATTATACATATGATAAATTAAAAAAAAACTGTCTGATGATAAATAAACATGATTTATTTATGAAAAAAAGCTACATTATCCAATAAAAATTGTATCGGGAGGTATACAAGATCAGGAAGGATTTAAAAGGAGATATCGATGCAGTGCACATTGGGAAGTTTTGAATATGGGAGGGTCACTAAAGCATTTCACATTCATGTTGTGTGGCTACAGAAAAAATATCAGTACTAGATAGTACATCCATAAAGTTGTGCTCAAAGGTTAAATTAATGCTAGCATGAATATGTTACCTAAATATGGCTGTCGTGACGGGACCAGGCGAGACTTTTGTTATTCTCGTCTCGGTCTCGTCTAAATCAAAAACTTTCAGTCTTGTCTCGGTTTCGGTCTATCTGAGTATAATAACTATGTACATATTATGTGGTTTGATATTTTTACGCTCATAGAATATTTCGCAAACAAAACTTGTGAATATTATTAAAATTGAACATGAGTACTAAAAAATAATTAAATACAAAAATATTTGTTCTAGCGGAAACCGAAACCAACCGCTGAGACCAGAGGAAATCTCGGCGAATTTCGGTACCAAAAATACGGACTCGTCTCGAGTGCCTTTAAAGTTGTCTCGTTCTCATTGCCAGCCCTATATCTAAGTCCAACTAAACTTAAATGAACGAGTAGACAAATTTTCAAATAATAAAAGAGTTAACCCTTGGCAGAAAAATCACAATTTTATTGGACTCTGGAGGGTTATCCACAGTATGACCAATAAGATCTCATATGGAATTTATTTTCATCCATTGGCCGAACGAGTTCTGGTATTTAAAATGCATAAGCCACCAATTCGATCATCAAACTAGGTTGCTCCTGCCCACTATCTCTATCACTAGAAAAGTCAATCGACCTGCAATGGTCCTATCAAGGACCTGATGTTAATATACAAATCCATTTGGGATTGTTGGTGATCAGGTAATCCATTCCTATTTAAGGGGCTTAAACACTATTCATTAATAACTTTACTGAGCCGTAAAGAATTATTTACATTCATCGCCAGTGGAGATTGGGACCACCTGTAATAGCTCTGATCATCGACTATACTATAATTTCTCATAAAAGTTATTTTCAATGAGTAGTTCAGACTGACTGTTAATGTATATGGCCATCTCAATCCAATAAAAAGTGTTCTACAAATCCCTTCTGCCTTCCTTTTGCATTGAAGGCAAAAGGAAGTTATTTAAATATTTCATTGTTCTGAACAATGCACATAACATGAGCCCAACAGCATCTTCCGCAAAACTCCAGAAGACTACAATTACATTGGAAGACAACTAATTTGAAGAAAACTCAACATTTGGCTACTTCTTACTCGCTTTCCATTAAATTAAAAATCTCTGTAAAACAAGAAATAGGTAATTTATGACAGTGGTATGAAATTTTATAAATATCCTTTTTTTTCTACAGCGAATTTAAATTTAGTGAAAAGTGAATAAATTGTCTAAAAAATTAGAATTGTATTAACGTTGGAATTGTGTATACTAATTAAAATTATTCCATTTACCTACCATAATTTAAGGTCAACAAATAACTCTAAGAATTTTTCTGTACACACCTAAGTATGTAGATACACACATACACACATTGCTGAATGCATTTATATTGTATGCAGTGCATACATGAAAGGAAGTTTTTCGTGCAATTTATTTTCAAATATTCTTCCCTTAACCATTGGCAAATTCATAAAAAGGGAGACATTATGAGTTTGTCTTTAATAACCCACTGCGCTGTTTTTCCATTCGAATGAATGCGTTTGCATGCTGGGTAATAATAATACATGTCAAAAGCACATCCTTTATTGAACAATATGCGTAAACATTATATTCAATTCCAGGGAGTACAATAATTATGACGCATTAAAAGCCATGAGTGCTTGTGATCCCAAAACTCAATTTTTGTCATCATACTTTTGAAAATTAAATGATTACCTTAAATTCAGGTATTTAAATATTTTCAAAAAAAAGACATGTTTAGTTCAACAATTAAGATATTAAATACGTCACAAGATATTCCTACAATTAGTTGTGTTTCTTAAGAGCCACATACGTTGTTATTATACAAAATACTTCTGAGCGCACTTTTTTTTAGATGTATATGATAAAGGTGTTTTACCTAGAAAGGTATGGGTAGTGTGTATCTATTAAGATTGTGGAAATCTAATTAATCAATGTATTTAATATAGTGTGAAGAGTGAAACACTTCTTAATTATGCATTAGATATAGAGTTCAGGGATAGAAAATCCAAAAATAAATAAATAATAACGAGATAATATCTAATTAAAATCCTTTTTGACAAATAGACAAAACATAACTTTCTTGGATACATCTTTTTTTTTTTTTATTTTCATTAATTAAATAACCTATAATAAAATAAGAATCAATTCAACCAGTAGTTATCTAAGAAACCCCAAGCCATAAACATTAAATATTATATGACCCCTGAATTCAAAATAAATAAGAATATCCTACCGTCAAATCATCTTCGTCCTCCCCATCACTGCTATAATCCTCGCCGATAAGGTATGATGAGGCCATTTCGCTGAAAAACAGTTTGAATGACACTATTTTCACAATAATATTCCTTGCTTGTTTTTCTCAAACTTATCCAGGTCAATTTATAAACTGAGGCGGGCTTTTCGGAAAACTTTGGGGTTAAGAACATCTTTAATAATTTTTTTTTTTAAATTTTATTTTCTACCACTCATTCCTTTTTACCACCAAACCAAAAAAACAGAAATGAAGAAAACACTTGTTTTATGAGCATGGACATTTATATCTCTTTTCGGGAAAATATGTATGTACTTTCGCTTTTCTCGATTTAAATTTTTTTTTATTCAAAAGGATATTATCAATTCGTGAGTCAAACAACATCTTCCGCAAACACCAGTAGACTACACTTACATCGAAAGACAACTGATTTGAAGAAAGCTTAACATTTGGCTAGATACTCATATGGTGGCATTAGCGGGTAACACAATGTGAATAGGATGTAAGGTAAGATTGCATTTGAATTTCAATTTCATTTCCAAGGGTAAGTTGCGTGTGAGAGCCAATTTTATTTGTATTTTAAATAGGGGATGAAAAGCATAACTGGAATTGTGTTATCCTAGGATGTACTTTTCATGCTAATGGAATATCAGCTGATATTATAATCGCTCAGAGAGGATAAATTTAAAAGCTTTTACCAAGCCAATTGCAAGTGTTGCTTTTGCTATATTTTTTCTCTCTCTCTCTTTGTCTGAGAACGAAGGACCATGTACTTACTCAGTCTGTTTTGTATTGTGAGCGTACATTTAGAAAAAATTCATACCATATTTAATTTAAAAAAAAAAATAGCAACATAGTTGCAGTTTTTGTTAAGAAAAAATTCAATGCAAGATTTTTAAGAAAATCTGAATCTCTCTCAGGATTTGAATTCATTTTTGTAGAAATCGGTAGTGATATGGACAAGTGTCTTGTGGGTGCGATGTATAAGCCCCCTAATAATATGAGTAGTGTAGAAGATATCACAAATGTCCTCGAAGAAATCACACCAAGATATAACCACATTTTAGTTGCGGGGGATTTTAATACTGATTTACTTGATATTCGTAACAGTAATGTTAAGACCTTTCGGACCAATTTAACATCATTTAATCTATTTCCTGCTAACCCATTGTTGCCGACGCATTTTACAGAAACTTATTCTACGCTTCTGGACTTGATCCTACTAAATCAACCCGATAAAATTAACTATTATCATACAATTCCGCGATTTAAAGGCTATTGATATGGGAGAATTGTTAAGTGCAGCGCCATTAACCCCTTGGTCTAATCTTTATCTCTTTCCTTCAGTTGATGAACAGGTTCAATTTTTCACGAATAGTATAAACTATCTATTCAACATTCATGTGCCAGTAAGAACTGTTTCTGTCCGGAATCAGCCAAATGGGTGGTTCACCTATAAGATCGAAAAGCTTATTCGCGTAAGAAAAATGGCTTACAAACGTTGGAAACGATACAGATTGTCAACTTTTTATGAGAGTTTCAAGCATTTACGTAATATTGTGAATACAGAAATAAAACAACCTAAAAGAAGGTTGTATATGTCAAAATTCAATAACCTCTCGTCTGATAAACTGCGGAAAAACATTAAGAACTTAGGCATATCTAAAAAAAATAAACCAGTTTTCTAAAGTGGGATGTAAATGAATTGAACGCTCATTTTATCCGCGCATTCTCTAGTCTGTCTTCTGTAGATAATTCTGAATCATCTTTCGACATCACTAGCTCTCCGGAAGTTAATGGTTTGTTAAGCTTTGGCAGAGTCGAAGAGTCTGATGTTTTTAAGGCGGTCCATGAAATAAAATCAAAAGCTGTTGGCTAAGACGGTCTTCATCCAAAATTCCCTTTTATTTCTTCGTACCTTACTCATACATTTAATTCTATAATCACAACCTCCTATTACCCCAAAATCTGGAAAGTGTCAAAAATAATACCCGTTCCTAAGAACTCTAAAGCTGATTGTAAGGAATTCGGGTCCATAGCTATACTCCCATTCACATCAAACGCCTTTGGAAAGCTCCTAAGTCAACAAATCTCTAGTTATTTGAACTCTAACCAATTGCTTACGTCTGTTCAAGCAGGTTTCAGGCCAAAAGATAGCTGTTCTTCTGCTCTTCTTGTAGTTGATGACGTGCGACAGCAAATTGATTCCGAGAGTTCTACAAATCTGGTAATGCTCGATTTTTCTGAAGCGTTCGATTCTGTTGCCCATAGTATTCTTTTAAGAAAACTGAAATATATTTTTTTCTTTGATAGAACGGCTGTAAGACTTATTGAGCAGTATCTTATTGGAAGAACACAGGCTGTATCCATTAACTATCAGCTATCTGATTTCCTCTCAATACGAGCAGGAGTCCCTCAAGGTTCTATATTGGGTCCACTACTTTTCTCTGTTTTCTTTAACAACCTACCATCAAATCTAAATCACTGTAAAATTATAATGTATGCTCATGACGTACAAATATATATAAGTTATCCTGTTAGTATGGTTGAAGATGCTACATATCGTCAAAATATGGATTTGCTTAAAATTAGCCATTGGGCTGTGGAAAATAAGTTGCAACTTAATGCAAAAAAATGTCAAGCTTTAGTGATTAGCAAAAATATAATTGATATCACCGGGTTGCCTCAAATTCTTTAAGGAAGTTCGACTGTGGAGTATGCAAAGACTGAGAAAAATCTGGGTTTGATATTTAACCAAACTCTTACCTGGGATGACCATATTGCATGTGCTCTAGGCAAAACTTATGGTGCTCTTCGGACTCTTTATGTTTGCGGTAACTGCTTGCCAATGCACATTAAAATTATCTTGGTAAAAACTCTAATTTGCCCGATATTAGTTTAAGGCAGTTTAATCTTCTGCAGTTTAGATAGTGCAAATGAACGAACATTTCGTGTTGCGTTTAACAATATTGTTCGTTTTGTCTACAAGCTTCCAAGGTTCGATCATGGCTCATATTTAACTGGCAGTATTTTTAACATGTCGCTACATAATGACCTAAATAGTAAAATTTTAATCTTTTTGATTAACTTGATACAAACAGAAACACCTGAATATTTGTTCGAAAAACTAGCCTTCCCTCGATCACTAAGAAGCAAGGTCCTTATAACTCAATCTTTTAGGTACGCTGCTTCAAAGCGGCGATTCTTTGTATACGCTACTAGTCTGTGGAATTCCCTTCCTGTGGAATTGAGAAGGATAAGCAACTTGCGAACTTTTACAAGGTCTTTAAATGATCATTTAAAATGCTAAATTAATTAATACAAGTCTTTTTTTTTATTTCTTATTTAAAAGTGTAAATTTTTGAATAATTTGATAGTTTTTAGTATAAATCCTGCCTTAGAATCTTATATCGTATTAGAATCTTATTTTAACCTACATTGTAAAAGGTTTTCCAATAAGAGGTGTTATTTTAATATTCAAAGAAAAATGGCATTTTTGGAGATAAATGATCGGATGTTTATTTCATTATAAAGAGGAAGGTATGCCGTTAATAATGGAACACAACATCAGCCAAATGGCCGCCAAGACCACGCTTACAGGACCATATCCTTTTCATGAAATTTTCCATAACCAAATCGGAAAGTGGCTGCCCTATGTCCTCGATAGCCTCACGAATTTCATCTTTGAGGTCTTGAATCGACGCTGGGCTGTTGGCGTAGACCTTATCTTTCACGTGGCCCCAAAGGAAGAAGTCGCAAGGTGTTAAATCACAAGATCTCGGTGGCCAATTGTGATCACCTCTTCGAGAGATAACACGGTCCGGAAACTTTTCCCGTAAAAGATCGATGGTTTCATTGCTTGTGTGGCACGTAGCGCCGTCTTGTTGAAAGTAAACGTTGTCCAGATCAATACCATCCAATTCAGGCCATAAAAAATCATTAATCATCTCTCGATAGCGCAATCCATTGACCGTAACTGTTGCTCCTGCCTCATTTTCGAAAAAGTAAGGTCCAATGACCACGCGGGACCATAAACCGCACCAAACAGTCACGCGTTGAGGATGGAGAGGCTTTTCAACAATAACTCTTGGGTTTTCCGAGCCCCAGATGCGACAGTTTTGCTTGTTGACGTAGCCTCCGAGGAGGAAATGGGCCTCATCAGTCAAGATGATTTTTCGATGAAATTCCGGTTCATTTTCATGCATTTCAAGGACCCAATCAGCAAAGACACGACGTTGTTGATGATCAGCCGGCTTGAGTTCTTGTGTTAACTGAACTTTATAAGCCTTAAGACCCAAGTCTTTATGCAAAATACGGTGTAATGACGTTTGTGGAATGCCTAATTCCAAAGAACGACGAGGAATGGACAAACCTGGGTTTTCTTCAACACTTTGGGCTACAACAGCAATATTCTCAGTTGTTCTTGAGCGACGTGCACGGGTTTTATTCTTCACATCACTAACTTGTCCCAAAAGCTCGAATTTGTCCACCAATTTCTGTATTGCGGTCCAACAAGGTGCTTCACGACGACCCAAAAATGTTTTAGTTTTACGAACCGTCTCTGCCAAATGTTCACCATTTTTATAGTGAATTTTAATAAATTCAATGCGTTGTTGAAGCGAGTATCGTTCCATTTTTATTAATAGCGTAGTTTCTACTTGTCAAATGTCAAAAAACGACAGCTTCAAAAGTGACAGCTACCGAAATAGCGGGCTATTCAAAATAACACCTCTTATTGGAAAACCCGTTACTTAGTATTACAAAATTAGAATATGTTTGTTTAAAATATTAAAGTTCCGAAAAGATTTGTATCAAAATTAGAACTCAGACAATAAAATTTTTTCACATGAATGGATATTTTCGAATATTTAATAATAGAGTTCAAAATTCAATTTAATCTCATTTGTCGGAAACGGTAATTA
Source organism: Philhelius pedissequus (assembly GCA_910595825.1). Taxonomy (NCBI): domain Eukaryota; kingdom Metazoa; phylum Arthropoda; class Insecta; order Diptera; family Syrphidae; genus Philhelius; species Philhelius pedissequus. Next base: position 167,425,980 of record OU343161.1, read on the forward strand.
AGGAATTTGTTGCATGCTACCTGTAACTGGAACTAAACAAAAGTAATTTTTTTTATCAGTAATTGACACAAGACTGAAAAATTCTAAAATGTCTATTGTTGAGATCTCATTTTCTGAACAGTGATAAATCGTTAAATCGAGGTCAATTTCAAATTGAACGTACGGCAAGCTGACATGTTTTTATAGGTTTCTTCGCTTACCTACAAAAATATAAAATAGAGAATGAACTCAGAACCAAGCTTCTCGATATCTTCTCACATTCTTCTCATCTATGAAACATGAGAGCTCAAGTTCTTCAGGGCAAAGTATAATTAAAAGTTTACTATCAAGTATGAATTATTCATTTTGTCATATGTAAGCGTTCAAAATCATAACATAAATCTTCAAATTAATTTTGAATATATAATACAGCAAATTCGGTAAGGTTATATTATATTAGGTTAGGTTGATGTGGCTGTCAACGTTGCAGCTGAAACACTTAAATCAGAGTTGGTCCCTTGTGATACCACATGAATCTTGAGATAATCTGCTTTTTCGTTGAACCATTTGGAGCTCCTAATGAAGATCGCTGAAATCATTAAAGAAAAAGTCTCCAAGATGGAGATTACGTCTCTGAGATTGAGCAGCGCATGTAATGCAAACAGAAGATGAGGAATTCATTTCACCGCTTCTTCGTCCATGTAGTTTCTGCAAAAATATTTTAATTAACGCCAAGTCTCGTTGCGTGCTTGCATATGAGTCTGTGTCTGGTGTCTGGTTATAATACCAATTACGGAGCTGATGTGCAATCTGCTTAAGGATACCAAGCACTTGGACTGTTTCAGATCATATTTTGACCAGAACTGTTTTGTCGTCAAACAGCAACAAGTGAATTATTATTTATAATCAATTTTTCATGGATACCTTATTAAACGATAGTTGATTAACGTAATACAATAAAATAGATGTAGCTATACAGAATAACTAAATCTTATTAAAGAAACTAGATGCAACTGGGTGCACCATTGAAAATGAGTTCTTTCTAATTCTTTTCTTTGTTGGAAGAAATTTGAAAAAAAATCAAGAATGTGTGAGTATACTGCAAATTTAAGGATACATTAATTAATATTGCATTTAAAACATGAGAAAGTGGTAAATTAGGATTTGACTCTAGAGAAATGTCAAATCTAGCTAAAAATGCAAAATTGGATTTGGCGAAATAAAATCAATTTAGTTTAGAAAAATTTTGATTTTGCCCAGATCCAGAAAAAGAGATGTTTGAAATTGAATGGAATTCTATTAAATAACCCTTTTGGAAACTGGGTCGCATTTAAATTGTACCTCATTTGCTCGGAATTAGCATTTTTTTATTCATTTAAAAGCTTTTGAAGAAAGTATAAGCTTAACGCAATAAAGATAATCCGTCGAACTTATTTTTTAAATGTTAGATAAAAACCCTTTTACAGAATATATTTTCTTTTTTTTTACAAATATAAGTTGTATTGTTTCATTTTAATCAAATGCTGAACATATTTGATAAGCATTTTCATTTCAAAACATCAATTTGAGTTATAATACACTGTTACTAATTATATTTATTTTCTATGCAATTCTAAATTGAGTGCTAAGCTAAGCACTAAAAAAGTAGTTCATTTAGTGTTCATACTTTTTGAACATACCCACCGATTTTTCAAAATAACTGACAAATTAGTGGCGAGAATCAAAATATCTATTTGGCTATAGGCATAGCAACCGAAGAGATACTTGTTTGCATTTTTTATCTTGTAAATGCGAAGGCAGCAGCAAATGAAGGTGCAACAATTTTAATGATTGTGGCATCCACGCAGCCACACACACACACAGGGGAATTTACCCATAAATAAAAAAACTGTTTAGCAATACAAAACGTCAATTTTTACGTCGACAACTCTAAGACGTACTACAAACTGTTGACTTTGCAACACCATGCATATTGCATAGCTGCAACTCCATAGTTCTGGAAACCATTTTCGAGCTAATGCAAGTGTGTTGATAATGTGAAACATCACTTAAGTGCTGTAAGCAATTAATAAAATAATGGCAGATAACATTTACTACTCTAAACTTTATTTTATTAAAGAAAATTAAGAACTAGAATAAAGCGTGTGTTGCAGCTGTCTCAGAATCTGAGAAAATCGGAAACAACGTCTAACTTTAAAAAACAGATCAAAACGTTTGATTATTTTTCTTAAAAATTAATTTTCCAGTTGACGTGTGACATTTCATAACAAAAAATTAAAGCAAAATGTTTTCTGAAGAGATTTTGAGCTTTATAGAAAGCCAACAATATATAAAGTTCGAGCAAATCCGTTCGAAGAACTGTAGGACCTTGAATTTTATTCGACATACCGATTTGAAAAAAACAACGGTTCGATTTTTAATTGAAAAATGCACTTGAAAGCCGATTAGTAATACAGCCAATTCCTCTTGTTTTGTTGAACAATCTTTTCTTTGTCTGAACCGATTTATATATGAACATATTTTTCAGAAACTTTAAAAATCTTACCTTATGAACGAATTTATGAATATCTTTTCTTGTGCTTATGATTAATATTCGTTCTGTACCATTACTCTATCTTTCAAATTAAGATTTGCTCAACATACGTTTGATTAATATAGCGCAAAATATCTACTTTAATAAGAAGAGTTGTTTGATAATAATAATAATAATAATAATCATAATAATCATAATAATAATAATAATAATAATAATAATAATAATAATAATAATAATAATAATCATAATAATCATAATAATAATAATAATAATAATAATAATAATAATAATAATAATAATAATAATAACTATTTGCCTGTAAGTTTGTTAAAAATTAAGACAAAGTAAGACAAGGGCTGGCAAACTAGACGACTGCTTTAACTAGAGTTGAGTTTATTCTCTAGGCGAGGACTGTTAAAATTATTAGTATTATAAACTAGCGTATTTTTAACTTGCGCCTTTGACTTTAAAAAATCATGTATTTTTTTACATTTTTGTACGTGAGCTAAGGGTTGATTTCAAGGCATATCTTATAAAAGAATTGAAAAATTACCAATTGCCAATTTTTTATAAAAAGTTTTTTTTTCGTAAATCGTGGAAGGGGGTTTGCATTCAAAAGTTGTGATTCAAGCTTGCGTTGTGTATTAGTATAGATAAAGTAAGAAAACGCAAATAATAATTTAATACTATTTTTGTTTTTGTTTTTGTGGACTGTATGGGTTAAAGCCAAATTGAAGATTTTAATGAACTGTAGTCCAAAATGCATTTCGCCCAGGCACGATAGTTGGGCTCGTCAGTTAGATGCTATCGTACCCTTCTAAGACGCAATGTTCTTCGGTCGATGATTACAAAAATAATATTAAATTATTATTTGCGTTTTCCTCAAAATTATTACTGGCCAGACCACGGGCATAACATACATTTAGGTGCACGAATTTAACCAAATTCCCCTAAATAATATAATTTGCAGTGTGTAAATGCTGCAAATCTTATAAGAGTCGGTAATCATCGACCGAAAAACATTGCGTCTTAGAAGGGTACGATAGCATCTAACTGACGAGCCCAACTATCGTGCCTGGGCGAAACGCATTTTGGACTACAGTTCATTAAAATCTTCAATTTGGCTTTAACCCATACAGTCCACAAAAACAAAAACAAAAATAATATTAAATTATTATTTGCGTTTTCTTCAAAATTATAGATAAAGTATTCAACCCATTTTAAAAATAATCTTGGGAGCTTCCGTAGTCTTCTATAAGACTTCTCTTTAATAGACTTGTGGCGAGGCTTAAAAATTAAAAAAAATGTATCCGTAAAATTGGGATATAATGCCGACGGACTTAAATGGCCAAAAAAAGACATTAGGCCTTACCAATAATAAAATTTAGTTATGACTTAAATATTGCAGTGAAATAAACAATAACGTTAATTAACCATATTTTAATTACTTTTATTTACTTCAATATTCTTAATTTTTTGCAGTCAATTCGATATATGGATCATCATTTACAGTACTTAGCCCGTTTGTTCATACGAATCATAAATATTTATGTTCAACTTAAATCGGCTAAGGGATACTTTTTCCACTGCGTAAACTGTCACATAAGTTCTTAAATGCTTAAGTTGTGTATCAGCAAACGGGCCTTAGAGAATAAACTTTTTTTTATAATCTACACGCGCTCTAGGGATTATACTAGCCTTTAAATGTTATAACATAGCGTGGTCGTGAGGTTAAGGAAGAGAGAGAAGGACATGAAAGATGTGTGGCGCTATGTTCTGAGACTGGAGGTGGTTGTTGGCTCAGATTTGATCTCCAGGGATGGCGGCTGAACTAATGCGGAGAAATTTCCGTGTTCTTATTTAACTATGTTCCTTATACTCGTAATTCGCAATATTTTTTATTCGTTGTCATATTTTATAGATATATTAGTTTTACTTAATCACATGTTTTTAGTGCTATGCCTAAACAGCATGTAATGTGCAAACCACCAACGCATTGTATGACATTTTATTTTTAGAATTGGTTTTTAATGGAAAAATAAGACTACATAGACTACGGCAGTTATCGAACCTGTGACCATACTCTAGTTAAAGCAGTCGTCTAGTTACCAGCCCTTGTCTTAATATTTTTAACAATCTAAACAACTCTTCTTATTAAAGCAGATCCTTAAGGGCTACGTAAGTAAACTTGTGTTGAGCCACCTTATTTTTTTGACATATGAAATAATGAACTGAACGAAAAGAAACAAGAACACACGAAATATATTCATAAATTTGTAAATATGTAGGCAATACTATGCAAGTTACATAAAGTTTAAATTTTTCGGAACTTACCGCGTTAAATGTTAGAAATATTTTCAATTTCTTTTTCCCGACGTTTCGAAGAAGTTTCAAACTTCGTGGTCACGGGATGAGACTGGCTGATCCATGACCACGAAGCTTAAAACTTCTTCGAAACGTCGGGAAAAAGAAATTGAAAATATTTTTAACATTTAACGCGGTAAGTTCCGAAAAATTTAGACTTTATGTAATATGAATATCATCCACGAAAATAATAACCTAAACTCTCATAATACTATGCAAGGTTTATTATTTAGATCCTATTCCATTACGTTCCATTTAGACCGAGAGCTCACAGCAATTTTTGGGTGTGATTGATAAAAAAAATAATTAATATAATTAGATAGTTCTTAAGTAGTGATTTGCAAATGAGGGCGTCTTGCATTCTCAAGTGGGAGCAATAGTGCATCATTTTCCAATGTCTAGATAATTGTGATAACAACTTTACCATAACTTCAAAATGTAGAGCTGAGCTCCCTGGTTGCAAATACGGTGTTCCAAGACTTTTTACTGGCGGCCTTGTGGCTGCAAGACGCGCTCAAAGTAAGCGCTGGTGTATTTATAACTTGCGCGGAATGCATATATAAAATGTTTTTAAAAAAAAATGAGCCCTGGGACTCAATTTTGAATTGTTTGGAATTTCGAATTTTGCACAAATATATTATTATTACTATTTTTATTTATTAAACCCTTCATAAATTTACAGAAAAATACTTAAAGCTAGTAGGTACCAGGGCTCTTAGCTGAAGGTACAGAATTAAGTAGTCTAAAAATGAAGTAAAAATGTTCAATTGCTGAGGCGGTCAAAAGAAGCAAGAACAGTAGTTCAGGCCTCTCCCAGTCGGTCACGCAGAAGAACCATATATACATGTATATACAAAATGAAATATAGTTTGTTAAGTTTAATATTTTTGTTAGTTTGTTTACGTTTTTAATATTTTATACGGAAAAACAAAACAAGATTTTTTAACTTTTTGTTGAATAATTTGGAACAGATTTCATTCAATTTTGTGCATATTAAATGATTAATTTAAGTTTGAAGATAAATTTGGAAGATGTGACATGAAGGAGTAGGTTCCTTATTGAGAAGGTAACTGTGGGTGAGCTGAGTGTGTCCGATTCTCACAAATATATTATTTGTTTTGTATCATGTTAAGCAATTTGCTAAACAATTTTTACTTGCGAATGTAGGTATGTACCTACTATAAGGCAAGTCATGCATTCGTAAAAAAAAAAATTTAACAATCAAACAAGACTTTACGATTATAGAGCACACCAAAAAAGTGGGTCCTCAATTCCGTCTGTCTGTCCTCGAGTCTGCAGAATAAACGGTTCGATGGTTTAGATCCAAACTTGGTACATATTGTTTTTTCGGTAATATGCCCACATGTTTTTTCATTTTTTTTTAAGACGACAAATAACAGTAGGTCCTATACATTTGTTTTGGCCAAAAACAAAAATCTTATTTTTCTTAAAAACGGCTCCAACGATTTTTATAAAAAAAATCAGTTCATTAATTAACGGAAAAGGGTTGGAAAAAAATTGTTATATTTGGTACCTCTAGTAGAACCATTTTTTTTGGGAAACAGTTAATTTGATTTTTTTTTTAATTTTTACGCAGAAGATCCTAGAAAGGTTAAACACTATTGTAAACCAAATTTTTTTTTGATATTCATTTTTCTTTGAAAACTGAAAATTTCAAAAACCGCTCAAATATTTTTTCGAAACTTCGTATTTATAGAGTTTTTAACATTATCTTGAATAGCTAAAAAAATTATTTTTCTAAAATAAAATTAAAAAAAAAAAACGTTAAGAAAAATATGTATTTCTCGAAAACGGCTCCAAGAATTTTTATAAAAAAATGTGTGTGTTCTTAAATTAGTACACTACACTTTCGAGCATAAAATATTTTTTTGTTGGCGTATTTATTAACGGTACCTCCCATACAGCCACTTTTCATATTTTCGACTTTCTCAACATTGGATGACCCGATTAAAATAATTTCTTTATACAAATGCTCCCTAAAATTGTAAATAAAACTTAATACTAAAATTTTCAAAAAAAAAGTTTTTCGATTTTTAAAAAATAAATAAAAATTTTTTTTTGAATAATCTATTTTTCAAAAACCTGTATATTACTAATAACTTCAAAATGGCGTTTCAAACTTTTTTCTTAAAATATTTTACAAATTTTATAAAGGGTTATCCATTTTGCCGTTTCAAAAGTAAACGTAAATAAAACACATATAAAATATTTTTTTTCATGATATTTATTTTTTATTCTAAAGTTTGAACGGTGACATTATGTGTGAAACACTACATCATTTATATGACCACCAGGCAAATTGTTGCAAGCATCGATTCTTTTGAGGTAATTTTCGACCACTTTTTGACACATATTGGGCGGTTTCTCAGCCATAACTTGACGAATGTTGGTTTTCAAGTGCTCAGAGTTAAAGATTTATCTGCATAAACACAGTCTTTCTCGTAGCCCCACAAAAAAAGTCTAGTGGTGTCAAAATTGCATGATCTTGGTGGGCAGTTAATATCGCCACGACGAGAAATTACGCGGCCAGGAAATGTCTCTTGCAATAAAGCCATATTCGCTTGAGTTGTGTGGCATGTGGAACCGTCCTGTTGAAAACACATATTCTCCAAGTCATATTCTTCAATAGCAGAAAAAAAAAGTCGGTTATCATATGACCATTACGCTCCGAATTGACGGTGACAGTCTTTCCATCGTCGTTTTCGAAGAAGTAAGGCCCAATCACACCTCCGGACCAAAGAGCGCCCCAAACAGTGACTTTTTGTGGATGTAATGGCCTCTCTTCAATTAGTTGAGGATTCTCAGAACCTCAAATATGACAATTTTGTTTACTAACATACCCACCGAATGAGATATGTGCTTCGTCGCTGAAGAAAATTTTGTTCGAAAAATCGCCGTCCACCGCCTGTTGTTCAAGCACCCATTCGACGTATCTACAACGTTGTGAATGGTCAGCTGTCTTCAGATGTTGTGTGAGCTGAACTTTATATGAATGTAGGTGTAGATCCAAATGCAAAATATGCTATAATGTTCCGTAAGACAGTCTTAATTCCTGAGAACGACGAGGAATCGCCACATTCGGGTCTTCGGCAACACTTACACTTACAGCAGCGATATTTTCAGTGGTTCGAGCGACACGATGATGCACAGTCCTTACAATACATGTAACCAATCCAGTTTCTTCAAATTTCTTCACAATTTTGCCAATTGCTTGCGTAGTTGGACGATTATGTAAACAATAATCTCCTCTTAAAACATCATATGTGGCTGTGGCAGAATCACAATTTTTGTAGTAGGTTTTAACAATTTTTATGCGTTGTGCGATAGGTAAGCGATCCATTTTCGTAAATGTCAGACTTTCAACTGAAAAAAAATTGGTTTAACAACTTAGTTTCACAGATGTCGAATTCTAGCCCAATACTTTTGAAACCGCAAAATGGATAACCCTTTACATAAGAAATTAATTTATTTAAAAACGGCTCCAACGATTTTTGAAACTTTGTTTGGTATATTCTTATTGATCCATTAATTCAAATTGCATCCTTGTTTTCCTTCAAACTGTAACGACTTAGCAATAAAAACATTTCATTGTGTATTATCCATTTATTTCTACCTTATTATTATACTCTTTTTACGATTTTTTGCGAACTTCACAGAATACTAAATACAATGTAGGCCCTCATACATTTATATATACATTATGTGTCTTTAAAAATCACATGAATCTTATGTATGCATATTGCACCTAAATTATAAGCGATTACTCACTGTAAATTATATTTTTCTAGGGGAATTTGGTTAGATTCATTAACCTAGAAGTGTGTTTTGCCTGAATCTAACCAAATTCCCCTAGAAAAATATACACATCTACACCCATCTACACCCTTCGTTTTCATTATTATAATATGTACCTACATCTGTACATACTTAGCTTAAATCTACATGTATATGCATATAGATACATTCTATTTTCCTAACTTACATAATTAAAATCCATAACTTAGATTTAAATATACATTTGTAGGTAGGTACCTATGTAACTATGCCATACAATTGATTATACTAAAAATCATGTTAATCTTACCTACATAGGCTTTAAGCCTGCAATTGATAACTACACCTAATTAACTAAACCTCAATGGTTAGGTACATTGAAGTTGTTAGCTACAAGAGCAAGTTCGTACGATCCAGTCGTGCATTTTATTTTTTATTATTTTAACTATATGCCTGTGAGACCTAAGGTCTTTTAAATGCAACCTGAATTGCACCGCAATAGAAATAGAATAGAACGATAGGAAAGAATATTTGTTGGCACAGTGGATTTGAGAATTAGGTATTTACTATTTCATTTTAACCAACTTTCGGCATTTACTTAAAATTGGAGGGATAGAAAAGAATGCCACCTTGCATGGGAATCGAACCCACACGTCTAAGTTAGCAGTCAAGTACTATACCCACAGCGCCATTGCCAACCGCAGATATGCATTTTAGTTTAAAAACATTAGTTTAAGTTATTATATACTGTTAAACATTTTATTTATCTTCCATGAAATTTTTAAATTGATATGGCCGTGAAAACTTCTCACACATAAAGTAATTGGTTTCTCATTAAATCGAAATCAATTATCCTTATCAGATGTTCCTTGCTGCCAATAAACATATGCACCTATACGATTTTATTTGAATTCAATATACGATTATGTAATACCTAAGCAATGCTACCCGGCATCAGCATAGATATTTTGCCTTTCTTTATATATAAATATTTAATCATTGTATCATATCATGAGAAAATATTTTTCAATCAGCGCATGGTGAAAGAATGAATGGAAATAGACTACAATGACATCAACCTTAAATGTATTATTCCATACCTATTTTATTGATGTCTTTGGTTCTTCAAATAAACCTTTACCTTAACCCTTTTTATTTATACCGGAAAATACATAAGCGAGTTAAATGTAGTTCATTTGCCTTTGGTTTAATAATATCTACTATTTGTTTGCTTGTAAATAGATGGTAGGCCATAACCAACATTGATGACAAGTCGTCAATTAACCCAAGTCTTTTAAGTGACTCCGTGACTGAATGCCATCCGATGTCTTTATCCCTATAAATACAGCTTGTTGTATTTTATGTTTTAGGAAGGAATATGTATTGTGAAAACAAGGGCACGTTCATCAAGTTAGCATGCAATTTTTAGAGTTACTTTGAATTTATTATGTACGAGTACATGCCTATATAGATACAATATTTGTACAGAAACGAACATAGAAATACCCTTGAATAATCAATTTAACCAACGACTCGTGAGAGCTTAATAAAAAAGGTGCTTAAAAAATCAACTTGTTATTTGAACAAATTTATTTTTAGAAGTTTGGGGTATTATTTCAGTTAGATTCCAATAAATACTTATACATAAAAACTAATCAAAATTTTTTGAGAAATACAAAATAATGAATTCTTTAAAAAAAAAAAAAACAAAACAACATGTTTAAAAAAATGACTTATGTATGAGGTTTGTTGTTCTCATTCAAACTTTGAATCTCAAATCTTATTTTATATCATAGAAGTCTGACCACGCAATCTGTAGTTAATTTCAAAACCCATTTGAATTTTTGTTTAAAATTAATTATATACAAAATTTGTGTTCGCATCAAAATCCATTCTATCCATTCAAAACATATTCTTAATTATATACTTGAATTTCAAAAGTCGTTTTAGGTTAGATTGGATTTCACAAATAGTTATAAGAATTCTTGAAACAATTATTCCCTTTTAAGGTTTCTATAATTTTCATAAATAGTAGTCACTGTGAAAAAGGGTTCCGGTTATTTTTATAAGGGAAAATCTCTTAAATCTTGTAATGAATTAAAAAAAATTGTCATTAACTATTACTTTTCTTTGAGAAATTTCTTTTAAATTCTGTGCAAAGTAAACAATAAGTAAAATTTGTTAAAATTGGACACTAATGAATGTTATATGAAAGTTCAGTGACTGAAGGTCCATCGAAGAACTTGAGTTTTACAAAACTATTGAGGAAGAAAATGGGTTACGCATACCGGACAATGACGACCCCGTCTTTGAACTTTAACCAGTTTTGAAGAAATTTCTTAAACAAATTTAAGATTTGCGTTACAGCCCAAAGTCATTTAGCAATATGTTTTTGTTAAACAAGAAGCTTAATAAAAAAACATAAAATGCAGGACTGGGTCGCACGTACTTGCTCTTGTGTTCGATCACATTTCAGATCAAGATTCTTGTAGAGCTAAATGTATTTTCAAATTCGTTTTTTAATTGCTTTTATATACACACAATGTCGCAAAATTTTAAACGATTTAGTAAAATGTTAAAGCCACTCTTATCAATTTGCTAAGCTAAAAAGCTAATTTTAGCTAATTTTAAATGAGTTTAACATTTTGCTAAAGTTAAAATCACGGAATGGCTACTCAAACTTTTAGCAATATGCTAAATCCATTATGGCATCTGATAGTACCAGTTCGAGTTCTGCTGGTGCACAAATTTATTTTCTTTCTTTTGTTTAAATAATGAAGTTAAAATGATGAAAATATAAACATCGAATACTTATTTAGAGCACATGTTGGGTTTCCATTAACATATAATTAATTTACAACGCATACAAATAAATAATTGTGTTCATTCAAACCCTACAAATGCTTAGCTTTCTGCTTAGTTAGCAATATAATAGTTAAGAAAAAGTTTAAAAAATTTCAAATAGTTATAAAATCAATAAGTACTTAGGATATTGTTAACTAGTAAAATGCTAAGCCCTTAACAATAGGTTGTTTAAAATTTTGGGCCAATTTCTTTAAGCTTTTCTATAATAAATATTGGTATGACAACTTTAAGTACTTAGCAATATAAATTTATAACCGAAATATTAAAAAAATATTGTTCGAACATTTTGATATACATATAGTATTACTTAGAGTCTTATGTAATTACTGTAGAAATCTTTTGATCGAAGTCCGTTGAGCCGTTAATGCGAACGTCTAAGATAAAGGAAAACGTTCTATGACATTAGGTGCCTCTAATAACATTTTGTGGATACATTTTTATCTTCAGACTAAAATGTATAGATTATACCTTTAAGTGTGCACTAGTGGAACTTACATACAGACAGAGAGACGTTTTGGTGTTCTCTACCGCCGTAATGTCGAGTTTGATTTTTTTTCCAAATGCAAAACTTGCCCTATAGTACCTATATCGCAAGTAAAAAGGGACAGGTATTATGCTTTAAGGATAATACAGGGTGGTCCACAAATCGTGCTACAAAAATAAAAAGTAATAACTTTTTTTCAGTGTGAGAAATCGGCTTATTTTTTTTTATTTTATTACTATTTAGGTTTATCAAAATGAATGCTTGGGATACTGAAAAAAGGATTTGGATAGTGCAGCGATACCATTCTTTGCAGTCCATCATTTCCGCCCAAGGGGAATTTAGGCTGGAGTTTGGCGGTACTCCCCCGAGTAGATCGACCATTATGAGGCTGATGAACATGTTTGCCGAATCTAGAAGCATCGAACGAATACCGTATCGTCGAGATCCCAATGTTCGGGCTCAGGATACAATCGTGGCTGTTGCATTGGTCATACTGGCAAATCCAAGTGTTTCGACTCGAAACTTATCGGGCCAAATTGGAGTTAGCGGACGGATGATGACTTAAAATTGTTTCCGTACAAAGTCTAAATTACAAGCAAGTTACACCCTCAGGATTTGCCTGTTCGCCTGGAATTTTGCGAAAAATGGTTGCAATGGCCGAAGAAGACAACACATTGATAAATTGTTTGTTCATGTCTGATGAGGCCCGTTTTGACTTAAACGGCAATATTAACAAGGAAAATTGCCGTATATGGAGTGAATCTAATCCAGAAATGATAAATGAGACGGAACTGCACCCAGAAAGAGTCACTGTGTGGTGCGCAGATTCACTAAATATGTTGAAGGAGTTTTTTTTACCCAAAACTTCGCCGAAGACGTAACCCTTTCAGCAGGATTTGGTTTTAAGAAGATGGAGCAAGTGCACACGTAGCCACACAAGTTATGGCGGAGCTCCAACGAAAATTCCCAAACAAATTGATATCCAGAAACTGCACTTTCCACTGGCCCCCAAGGTCATCTGACCTGACTGCACCAGACTTTTTTTTATGGGGTTATGTCAATCAGGAAGTGTACAAAACGAAACCCAGGAATTTGACTGAATTGAAGCAGTCCATTAGTACAATAATTGAGGCGATCCCAATTTCAACCCTTCAGGCCGCAATGAACAATTTTCTGATCATGTGCCTTATATGCGTGGATGAGCGTGGAGCTCATTTGCGGTCTATCATTTTTAAAAACCATTAGTTATTGAAAATAAAATTTACATCTATTAAAATAAAAGTTATTTAAATTTCTTATTGTAGCACGATTCGTGGGCCACCCTGTATTTTTGTCAAGAAATTGATCAAGTACTCGAATGCACAAGTGGACCACACGAACTTTCTTATTTCGTTGAAGGTTATTAGGTATCCAAACATTGAACGCATAAATTATTATTAATTTAAGATTATGTATGTATTATATTTATATATGTGCATGTACATGTAACTAATTATATTGAGCAGGAAGGGAATTGTATCGTATTATTGGACGACTAAAAGTAGTCTGTAGTGTGTGGTGTCACGGTGTTTCTAGATTTTTTAAAGGCATTTGACTGTATTGATCATTCCATCCGCCTATCTAAACATAAGGTGAAATTTAATTTTGCTAGCACTTAGCTAAGGCTTATGTACAACTATTTAATTAATCGAATTCAACGCATAAAAACGAATGTGGGCACATGTAATCCTACTATAATCAACACGGGTATATCGGGGGGCTCACTTTTGGGTCCTAAAATATTTTTTTACTTAAAAGTGGACTGCACTTATTTAAGAACACAGACATTTTCTTTTTCAAAATTCGTGCGGAGCCGTTTTTGAAAAAAATAAGATTTTTCTTTTTGTAAAAAAAAAATTAAAAATTTATAAAAGGTACCGTTTTCTTTGTCTTAAAGAAAATGAAAAAAAAAACATGTGGTCATATTATGGAAGAAACAATATGTACCAAGAAGTTTGAATCAAACCCGTCCAACCGATTAGGCTTTAGACTCGAAGACAGACGGAATTGAGGGACCCTGGTCTTTTGGTGTTCCCCATCATAGTCAAGTTGGATAAAAATCTCGAGTTCGATTTTTTTACGAATCCATAACGTGCCAGTAGCCACATATTATGTATGTATGTACATTGTACATACATATACATAAAGTATATCTCAAGTAAAAAATCGAACTCAAGATTTTGACCAATATTGCCGATGATAAAGAAAACCAAAAAAGTGGGACCCGCAATTACGTCTGTCTATCAGTAGGTCGATCTTTAACCAAAGCCGCCGCTCAGTAGTGATTTTCTCCAAACAGCTACTTAAGATTTAAGTGATTTGATGATTTTTGTTGTAATCTTATTTTTTGGACCAAAAAATAACGGTACCCGCCATAAAACTTGGTAAATGGTGAATTTTTGCTTTGGTTGATTAAACTCAAATTTGTCATACATATATTTCTGTAGAACTATTTAGAAAATAAGAACTATTAAAGGAACCCGCTGTTTGTTTTTTATTCTGAACTTTATGAGAGAAAATCGCCAGATTCATAATTTTTTAAAAATACATATGGGATAAATTAAATATTTTTGTTTAAATTAATATTTCATCGAATACGTTTGAATAGTGGCTAGTGCCATTCAAATTTCACATAAAATCACCACCATGTTTATTGAAAAATGTTTACTCGGGCGTATACGTAACATAAAAATTGCAATTTATTTATAGCGTAGTAACTCAAATAAAAATCACTTGATTTATGTAAACAATTAAAAACTTAGAGAGTAATAGTTTTTCGTTTTTTTTTGTAAATTGTGTTATTTAAAAATTTAATTTTCAAACGAAACCCTTTCACATAAAATGTACCTCAACCTTGACCATGACGATTTTTATTTGAATTGCCTCGGGTGAGTTTTCATCGTTGGCAATGGAAATCCTCTTTGACATCTCCTCCTCATCATCGGTTGAGCTGCTGTCAGACATTAGTAATTTAATATATTATATAATATTACTCGTATTAACACTAATAAATCTTCACTCAGATAAATTTTGTTTTTGTGCTAACTTATCACTCTGGAACCGATCGATACTTTTAAAATTATTGTTGTATTTTGTTTTGTTTTGACAAAATTAAAAATTCAATCTATCTACAGTTTTGTCTCTGCAATAACTAACAGGGAAATCAATTTAGGGTATTTTTTTTCTCTATTTGTTCATCGCATTTCTCTGTATAAAGAAGAACACAAATCACAGAACCATTGCCAACTGTTACCAAATTCAAATTCAAGTTCAACATGAGATGCAACATCAAATTGTTGTTATTATTGGATTTGTAAAGATCTTTCATTTTGGTGCTCGAAAAGTGAAAGCATCTTCTAAAAATTTCTGTGTTTTGCAGTCTGCTGGCTAGCCGCTTACCCCTTAAATATCAGACACAAACGTAACGGAATAACCAACAAAATTTATCTCATATACACAAATTGTATCTTCCCAAAAGGTATTACAACTAAATACCTATATTCAGTCATCAAACTACCCCACACATATTTTTTGTGTGTGGGTCTCTTAAATCTCTTTTGGTTTTTCCCTTATAATGTGTCTATTTCCTAGGTAGAAGATGTACTAGAAAGCGGGAGACACAAAACGTTGGCAGCGGCGCGCGGTGGCATGACAAAGCCACCTACCAAGACTGAGTTATTTACCTTGAACTTGAACTTCATGTCTACGTGCTAAGTGGGGGGACATGAGACACAGCAACAAGTATATACCTAGGCATGTAGGAAAATGTAAGAAAAACTGATTCGAACGGAAAGTGGTGTGCGTATCTGTTGTATTATTTTATCAACATGAGCATTTATTTATAATATCTTGCATTCAAGGTGCTCATCCGTAGTTTTTGTAGTATATTCGTATTGCGGAATAGTTAGTGTAATATTTTTATTGGCAAACCTTGTTGACTTGGTAGTTGGAAGGGGTACGAGTTTATTAATTCGTCACATTAATTCGAATGAATGAGAAGAGGGTGAGTGACTGAGCAAGTTTTGGCATTTCTACTAAGGGAAATCATTGTGTGCGGAAGATATAAAAGTCAAATAAAATCACGCTAATGGTCCTGTTATTTCTGCAAACGATGTATTTGATGTGAACGAATATGCAGGTATTTTCGTTTCTAATTCTTTAAAAACTTAGGTTTCTAGGTATGTTTATTTTTATTTCCGTTTATACACAGATATGACATATGTTATGCATTTGTACATGAATCTGAACATTACTTTTAAGGACTTAGAGAAAATTTATTTTATGGGTTCTCATTTTCTTGGATATTTTTCAGGTGAATTTTTGACTTACATATGTTAAGGACAAACGAAGACAAGAACTAAGGCCATACAAATTCTTACAACTGTTAAAACTGTCATAAGGAAAATGTTGTCTTTTTCGAAAACCACAAAATCAGAATAGGTAAAAATAAAATAATAATTTTTTTACTTGCGATTATAGGTACTATTCGTAAATTTTTTTTCTAACAATCAAACATGACAATGCGATCATAGAGAACACCAAAAAAAGTGGGTCCCCTAATTCCGTTTGTCTGTCTGTCCTCGAGTCTGCAGCCTAAAAGGCTCGGTGGATTTGCTTAAAACTTGGCCCACACGTTTTTGTAATTTCTTTTAAGACAACAAATAACAGTAGATCCCATACATTTTTTTTGCTAAAAACAAAAATTTAATTTTTCTCAAAAACGGCTCCAACGATTTTTATAAAAAAAAATCATTTTTTTGGTTTTCGATTTTCTCGGAAACGGTTAATCTGATTGTTTTTAAATTTCTTACGCAGAAGCTCCTAGAAAGTTTACACTTTATTGTATACCAAAATTTTTCAAATTTTTTTTTTGGAAATTAATTTTTTTTTTGAAAATTCAAAATTTCGAAAACGACTCAATCGATTTTTGGAAACTTCGTATTTGGTGGTTTTTTGACATTATCTTGAATAAGTAAAAAAACTATTTTTCCCAAATAAAAAACAACGGTACCTTCCAAACAAATGTTAGGAAACCGTCAACAAAAATTTATTTCTCGAAAACGGCTATAAGAATTTTTATAAAGAAATTTGTGTGTTCTTAAATTGGTACAGTTCACTTTTAAGTATAAACGTATTTCTTTTTGCGTACTTATCAACGGTACTTCCCATAGAACCACTTTTTATATTTTCGACTTTCTCAATATTGGATTAACCGATTACAATAAATGTTTATACAAATGCTCTCTAAAATTGGTAATAAAACTGCATACTCAAATTTTTCAAACATTTTTTTTTGATTTTTACAAAATAAATAATTTTTTTTTTTTTTTTGAAAAATCGATTTTTCAAAACCCAGTCGAAGAATTTATGTTAAATTTGAATTTTATATGTATATTAATAATATCTTCAAAATGTCGTTTCAAATTTTTTTCTAAAAATGTTTTCAAAATTTTTATGTAAAATATTAATTTATTAAAAAACCGCTCCAACGATTTTTGAATTTTTTTTTGATATATTCTTATTTATCAATGAATTCAAACTGCATCTTTGTTTTCCCTCAAACAATAACGATTAAGCAATATAAGAACATCTTATCATGTGTTTTATCCATTTATTTCTACATTATTATTATTCCCTTTTTACGTATTTTTGCGTACTTCAATGAATATTAAATACAATATAGGCCCTCATACATTTATATAAACATTATGTGTCTTTAAAAATCACATGAATCTTATATAATGCATATTGCACCTAAATTATGAATTTGTATGTATATAACTACCTACTCACCTACATCCTTCATTTTAATTATTATATGTACGTTCTAACATACTTAGGTTCCATCAATATGTATATATATGTAGATACATGTTACCCTCCCAACTTACGTAACTAAAATCCATAATTTAGATTTAAACATTTAAACATACATTTGAAGAAAGCTTTCATAGGTAGCTACTTATTCCTTGAATCATACATTCGACAATTCATTATTCTAAGGATCAAGGTAATCTTACCTACATAGGCTTTAAACCTGCATAGGATAACTACACCTAACTAACTGAACCTCAATGGTTAGCTTCATTAAAGTTGTTAGCTCCAAGAGCAAGTTTGTACGATCCAGTCGTGCATTTCATTGTTTAAGTTTTAACGAGGTTAGGCTATGTTATAGTATATCTAGGAATGGTCTAGGTACTCCGGACCATGCCATCCATATGTATATATTTTTTAATAATTGCTTTTTTGGCTACCCAAATTTAATAAAGTTTTTTTTTACAATTTTTTATTTTAACAAATGTATAAATGAACATGTAGAAATAAAAGGTAAACGGCTCAATGCGCCCACATTAGACTCTTTTAAATTTTTTTTAAGTTTTTAACTTATAAAATAAAAATACATCCATTTATTTGCTCTGCTTGGCATCAATTTACTAAAATAAATTTAAGAAAAATGTGGAAACATATTTCTTTTAAATTCTTAATTTGATTTTATTGTCAATTTTTTTTTCTTCTCAATAAAGTAACGAATACTGATTGAAACTGAAATAGTTTCGCATGTTAAAGTTGCCACTATTAATATATGTGGCTTAACCAGTTTAGCATTTTTAATGTAATAAATTAATTAATTATTTTGTTTTAAAATTAAGTTCTTTAAGTTAAATGCTAAATTATAAGCTAATTGTTTTAATATGAGATTTTTACTAACGATATATAGGTACTTTAGGAAAAGGCTTGCGTTTGGAAATAAAATTGAACTCGACATTTAAAAAAAACTTCACACAACGATGATGGAGAACACCACAAAAAAGTTGGCCCCACTTTTCCGATAGTCTGTCCCTCTATCTGTTTTGCCGCCTATCTGTAGATCGATCTAGCGATTTTCTTCAAACTTGGTAGATACTTAAAGCGTTTTAGGTGATAGTATCAAATACATTTTTGAATCTTTTTATTTTAAGCCCCAAAAATAACGGTACTTGACATAACCTTTTTTTATTTTCCACTTGCTCATAAACAACTCCACGGATTTCGATCAAAAATTGTATATTGGATGTCATTATAATTCTTAATAATACTGCATATCAAAATTTTTGAAAATATTTTTTTTGGATTTTTGAAAAACGGGTGTTTTTTTTGATTTTAGAAATTATGTTTCATACCAATATTTTTTTTATAAAAAAAATTTTGTTTATAAAAATTAAGTAAAAATCGACTTTAAAAATATATTTAGCTGTTTTTACTAAGAATCATTTTATTAAGTACTAGCAGAAAGTCCGCCGCAATGCCCGGGTACTCGAGACAAAAGTCTTTTCATGCAATATCTTCCAAATGAAATGAAAAACTAAGACACAACATTTGTAAGAAAAAGGATTTTTCCTTTATTTTGTCGTTCTATACCCATGTTCTGTAACTTTCGAATCGATAATAATAGCCGAGAAACAAAAACAATTTTTTTTTTGATTTTAAGATGTCAAAATGACACTTAAATTTATTGTCTTCCATTGGAAATAATAACATAACATAACATTTTTTTTAAAAAACGAACTATTCTTCATCTTGGGACTCTTCGCTTTTCGGAGGTTGTTTTTTTACTTGCGATATGTAAATACAATTTAAGGAAAGTTATGTATTTGTCGAGCAAAAAAAGTTTTGAGATAATAATTACATTACTATGATAGCGAAGACGAAAAAACATGGTCTAAAAATTCTGTTCGTCTGTATGTTAATATAGCCACTTACAGCCCAAATGGGTGGGCCGAATTCCTTCAAACTTGCTATAGAGTTTTTTTTGTGAAACTGCCATTATGATAAAGCTCATTTTTCTCGAAAATAGTTCTTACGATTTTGATTTAGAAAAATCAGAGTGTTTTTTCGGTATGAATTATTATATGGTTGGAAAACCATTACCAATAAAAGCTAAGAACGGTACTTTCCATAGGACCTATTTTTTTGATTTCTACTATCTGTAAAACGGCTTAGGTGATTCTTTCGTTCTTTCGAAATTTTACACATATTATATAGGTTTAGGTCCGTCAATTTGTGATGCATATTTTTAAAAACATATTTTAAGACTTCTTTTAAATATCTAATTAAATATTTTCAAAATAGCTCATTTTTTGTTTCAAATTATAAGTATACACAATATGCTTTATTCCTAGAAATCGCTCCACAGATTTTAATAATTTTATTCTCATAAAGTGAAATTCATCCTATCAGTTTGTTTGCTAAGGCTAAACTCGGAAACCACACCTACAATTTAAAAAATTCGTTTGGTTTTGAAATGTTGTTTGCAAGTGGCTTGAGGGTTAAATATTTTTTTTTGCAAGACTTAGGTGTTTGTAGGGTGAAATAGGCTAAGCGCACTTGTGAAAGTAAAAATATCGGGACTCCGAAAATTTACACATCAAACTTGATTTTCCCTGCAAACTTAAACCCTATCAACTCTTATAACTGGCACATGAAAAGTTGGGTCCCACCAAATTTTGTTTTACTTTCATGCATATATCAACTTACACGAAAGCATGAGCTTACATTTGCAAGTTAGTTTTTACGTTCGCAAAAGTAGCCACTGGGGCTGGGGAATCCTTGCAGATGAAAGCTCGGTTAATAGGCTAATTTCAATATTCTCAACAAACTATTCATTTCTAACATGGTGCCAAACACACGCGACTTTACACATGAATTCACCGGCGCCTGTAACTTTGAAAATACAGGATTTAGCGATTGGATGTGTTTACGCACTAAAATAAATTTTCCTTGCAAACTTGAAAAAATTGATAGTTCAGTGAGAAACCTTAGCAACCTTTTTGCTTTCATGAAAATAGTCCTGCTGAGGGTCAATCATGTATGTGTATAAGCACCGCATTAATTACAGAAAAGGAACACGTCTAATGTCGAATTTCTTTCATCGAAATTTTCGGAATTTTTCATGCACGGGCCCTGTTAGCGTGAAACTCTAAATGTCGGATCTTGAGAGGTTTAAAGTTAGACCGCGCTAATGCGACACTCTCCGATTCACTGTGCATAATTTTTTTCAAGCCGCATTTGAATGACAGTCTTTTTCGTCTTCGCTATCATCGTGATTTCATGTTTCATTATTATCTCAATTTTTTTTTCAAAGAATGATAACTTGCCTTATATTGTACTAACTATAATCGCATGTAAAGAAACGAAAGCGAAGGGTCTCAAAATGAAGAATAGTTCGTTTGTAAACAAAAATACAAATAATAAATCTTTGTTAAATTTAATAAGAAAACTTATCCTGGTTAAATAAACGACAAAATAAAAGATAAATCCTTTTCCTTACAAATTTTCTCTCTTAATTTTGTATTTCATTTGGAAGATATTGCATTAAAAGACTTTTGCCTCGGGTGCCCGGGCAACACCTGGGACTTTCTGCTAGTTTGGAAATAAAATCCATAACAACAGCGGAAGTAAACAAAACAAAAACCAATTTGGATTGGATATAAAATCCATAGAAACAGCAAAAGGTAAGCAAAACAAAATATAAATATGGAAATTCTATTTCGAAATCAGGATAAATTTCTGAGGTAAGTGCAAATATTTGTATGTTAAGCATATAAAACATAACTTATATATTAAATTTAAAAAAAGGACAACAGACACAATCATTTTTATGGCGTGTCAAATGGTAAGTCGTCAGCTTATCTGTCATATACAGAATGACTGACATCGAAACAAAATTACACTTTATTAGTAGAGAGTAGAGATAAATTTGATATTCTTAATGACTTTAAGTTTAATTAAACAATATATGAAATAAACCATTTTGGAAATCACATTATTCAAAATATTTTAAATATAAAATTTAAATAATCGCAAGGCATACAACGATTTATGAATATAAATAATATTTTTGGGATTTAAAAAAAACATTGTTGTGAATATTTCGAAAACAGGTTTATCTGGTTTTGAAGTAAAACTTTTTTGCGTCGTTGGGGGTAAATTTCTATGAATGCAACGGCAACGATCGAATTTGGACTTTTTTTTGTTAGTTTTGTGGAATTCATAGATGAGTGCAGATATGTTTATATCACACCGTGTTTTATTGAGATATTTATCCACCGTAAGTTTATCCGTCGTAGAATTTTAGATACAATTCGCTACGGTCGATAAAAAGCTAAAGTTGAAGCTACGGTGGATGGCTGGTTGAAGTTTATTCGAGTCTCGAATTTGATTTTGTTTGGTTTGTTGGTACGATTGATAATTGTATTGAATCGCGATGGATGTGTTCATGGAGTGTTATAATTATTAATTTCATTCGTAAGGCAAATCAATCTTTTTGATTCTTTTTTTTCTCTTTTTTTATAATTGGCCCTATATTTCTAAAATCCATTTTTTAATAAATTATAAGCTGTTATTCTGAAAAGTTTCCCACTTTTACTATTAAAAAATGTATTCCTTGCTCAATTATTTTCTGGAGTACGTCTAAAAATCTAACTATATCTGCAATTTTGCATACCCATAATGTCAATTAATCAATATTTAAAAATTTCGATTTCCATTTTGAAAAAAAAAAAAAAATAATATCTATTGAATGAATTCTGTTTTGCCTTTATTTTTGACTAACTAAAACCAATATCCGTTTTGTGTTCAATTTTATTGATAGTTATAACTTTTTATTTACTTTATTATTTTTTATTTAGATCTACAAAAAAACAACTCGAGAAGACAAACCGCATTGGGTGGAACTGCACTATGGAGAAACTGTTCGACACTGCGCCGCAAAATATTTATTCGTATGAAATTCTATGATCTATAAGGCTAGGCGCGCAGATATGTGCAACTTTCAGTTTTGCAACAGTTTGGTTGATAAAGTGAATACCATGGACTTATATGAGAGTGCGCGCACATGCAAAACTATTCAGTCCGCGATTCGAGCAACTTAAAAGTTTGTGTTTTGGCACAAATCGAACGATCGTGCCAAATAAGTTCTTCCAGTTAATATCACACCGAACGCACATTAAATCTGTTTGTTTCGTTCGTTTCGGTAAAATTGCATGTGTGCGCCTAGCCTAAACGCACTAAGCGGCAACTGAACTTCACAAAATGTGCTTTTTCTTCACTGTTTAATGGACGTTGGCCATTCGCTTCACTACATTGACATGGACTGGGCGTACATTTTTGTGATCCCATTGTTTATTTTTTCTGGACATGTGCATGGAAATGGCAACCCAAATGTTAACCATTTGTTCCTTAGTCCGCGTATGTTAAGTGCAGTCTGATGAGTGAATATTGAATTGAAAGCAAAACATACTCAGAAAATAAATTTGTAAATTTACTTGAAAAATAAAACTCTAGCTATCGATCTACTCAGAAAATAAATAAAAGCATGAAATATAAAGGGGAAATGTAAGGGGAGTGAACAATTTAAACTAAGTTGTAATGTGCGTTCAAAACCAAGAAACATTCAAACAAAACAAGCAAATTCACGGCAATTTTGTTTCCTCGTGTGAAAGGCATAGACGATTTTTAAAGCAATACAAAAATTGGTCTGTGTAAAAGGGGACTTGACCATAGTCTATGAACAAACCCATTCACTTATCATTTCCTTTCGATTATTGCAAAATGAATGTTCAAATTTAAAATTGCAAATGCAGAAAAAATGAAAACAAGAAATAGGTTTGAAACATAAATTAAATATTAGTACGTATTTCTACTTTCTATTTTATACGAATAAAAGCTAATTATTGTTTATAATTTTAATATTTTCTTAATTTTACTTTGCAAAAGACTCTTTCATTACTTGTGACTGCTGTGGAGGGGTAATATTTTTACAAAAATAAAAAAGCTACGGTCCATGCTACGGCCGATGCGTTTTTTTGGAATTACTTACGGTACAATGGATAGATTCCCAATAAGACACAGCTATTGTGACGATTTGCTCAGGATTTTTTTTTTTGGTAAGTAACTTTATAAATATTCCATTTTCTTTGCATTTTTAATGAAGTTTTAGCATTATCGTGTTGTGGATTCTCATTCTGTAGGTACCTACATAAATCGTATGTGTAAACGAGAAATGCTTTGTTTTTTTTTTTTAATTCAATTTTTTGTTGTAGGTTTGTTTTGGATTCCCATAGATAAATGTAGTAGGTATACGCATTCTGGGTATTCGACGAGGAATTATATATATATTGTATTGTACATAGTGTGTAATTAAACTTTACTTAATAGTCGATTGTCTCGTTGCCAGTGCTTCAGTGTATCTATTTCGTAGATTTATATATACACAAGCCGTGTTTTTTTCTAAGCCCCGAGGAAATTGGACGAAAAAAACGATGAGTAGGATTAAAAATTTGCATACTAAATCCAACAACAACTAATCCCCGGGGGTGCTTAGCTTAAACCCAGAGAATTCTCAGGGCTTAGCTATTGCAGAGGATAAAAACTGTGCTACCAAAAACTTTTTCACTAAGTTATCGATAAAATGTATAGAAACTTCAAAACTGACATTTTGACATGTCAAATAATTATCAATTTTATTTTTTCCACCTCGCCATGAGCACAACCTTCTACAGCGATTTTCATTTTTGCCTTTATTTTCATTATATATACATTAAAACTTGACTGTGAAATTGTTATTGAATAAAAAATTATTTCTTGAAGTTGATATTCGTTCAATTAACAAGAATTGAATGAACTACAAGACAAAGGTTTCTCTGAGAAAATTGTTTTCGGCTGCATTTTGTGTACACGGGAGCAACCCAATACAGATTCTCTGCTACATCCTAGGCATCCGCTCTTGCTCAGACTTATATTCCTAATGACATAGGAACTGAGCGTCCCGTCCCGAATAAGCAACTCGTCCACTAATATCATGTCGCCATTGACCGACGAATGGGGTAGTTTTCAAGTAGTTGAATTCTATGTACCACTGTATTTGTGAAAATTAAAATTAAAAGAAAATCACAATTAACTTGGTTCTTTTTGTGTTATTTTAATAGAAAAGTAGTTTAAATTCAATAAATATATCGAAATTACACAAAACAAATCAACCCGATGATTTTTAGAAGGATGAGGAGAGGCAAACAGTGATGTTTGTTTTTTTCTTGCATTACAGCTGTTCTTCAAATGTCATAAGTCAGACCACGGGCATTATTTTCTAGGTGTCTGAGTTCGACCGAATTCCCCTAGAAAAATATAATTCACAGTGTTTTAAAGCTGTACATTTTATTTGTGTCGGTAGCCATCGACTAATATTTTGCGTCTTAGAAGGGTACTACAGCGTTTAAATGATGAGCCCAAATGTAGTACCTGAGCGAAACGCATAATTTGGACTAAAGGTCACAAAAAAACAAAATTAAGAGTCGTATAATATATGTAATGTAAAATTACTGAACAATGAATCAAAGTTTGGACGAAGCAACGGTGATGTTTGTATAGTTGGAATACAGATTCGTTATGGGTGATGTATTTATGCAATTACGGGGCTGGTATCCAAAAATGTCAACTTAGTTGTATTTTGGCAGGTTTACATAAGATTGAAATACATATACATGTTGTAGCGGGCTTAGAATTACGAAAATTGTTTCAAATTAGGAAAGTTTTACTACTGGCGGTTATACATAAGTACACACACTCTTTTTTTTCAATTTATATTGTTTAATACTTCAAATTGCTATTAGAACAAAATTAAAGAAATTCGAATTTTCAAATATCTGTATTTCAAAATTCTGTATGTGCTAAATGCTGTTTAATTCAAAATTCTACTTACGAAAGCCTATATTATTCTGTCTTAGACAAATAACTATTTTCATAGGAAAAATTGTTATGATTTTATTAAAGATTTGTCTTTAATAATATATTGTATTATGGAAATATCTCACAACTTTAATCTTTCCAAAGCCCAAGAAAGGTGGCACAAGGGATCCGTCCAACTTTAGGGGTATTTCCTTTTTGAACACATCATATAAAATTTTTTCATAGATACTTCAAAATCGTTAAAAATTAGGGATGGATAAAACCAAACTGCTAAAAAAGTTTAAAGCTGAATTCAGGACTGGATACACTACGATAGACCATATTTTTGTCTTGTTCTTTATTGATTTTAAGACAGCTTTCGACACAGTGGATAGAAACGCATTTATGATTAAAATGTTTGGTATGGGGATTTCTCTAAAGCTTGGACGTGTTATGCAGAATATTTACATGGATACAACAGCTACAGTTTGTAATGGTAAAAATGTATCAGAATGGTTTCAGACGAAGGCAGGAGCTAGCTATAATTCCAGCCAAAAATAATAAGAAAAAAATCTTGGTGGTAGCACACTCAGCAGCCTTTCAAGCTACACAAAGAAGGGAATGATAGTTCAACGATTGGTTGAACACTGACACAGGAGAGTGGAGCCGAAATCGATATCATCGAAACGAGTTCATGGAAGAAATTTTTTAGAAGTTAATTTCACGTGTGGACCTAAATCCTAGATCGCGATTTACAGAATAAGCGGCATCGTATTTGTTTATTGTTATATATAGTTAGCTGAATTATAAACTGGAAGATAAAATCTTTTTCTGGAACGACTATTCCGTCGAAATAATTTCTTGCATATATATCATTTGCCTAAATCTAAATCTTATACTACACCGCAATGATCTACCAAAGCTTTCTAGCATGTGCAATTTGGAAGAAAGGGAAGATACACACTTTTTATTTTGTTGAGAAGTGTCCGGTACTCAAAGAAATAAGAACATCACGAAACTATAGATCTTGTAAATGAAATGGATTTGGTATAGGTATAAAAATTTTACAAAACGGTATTAGCTTACCGAAGCAGAATATTCAACGTCAATTTTTAATAAATAAATGCATATATGCACATATGTATAAACGCGAACGCAGAAAAAAATTCGGGGGGGGGGGGGGATTAAAAAAATATATTAACTAAATATTAATATTTTATTATGTACTAGCCAACCCGTCCTCACGTTGCTTTGGAAGCTTTAAATATATTATTTAATATGACCATATAAAATGTTCAATGCGATTGACCGCAATTTCCACTATATTATTGCCTAACAAGAAATGTATATACATACTTACATATGCTTTCCGTAACCAAATAAAAATTTGTATGTTCTCTCACTGAAACAGTTTTCGAATAAAATGCAAGACT
Organism: Philhelius pedissequus; assembly: GCA_910595825.1. Classification (NCBI taxonomy): domain Eukaryota; kingdom Metazoa; phylum Arthropoda; class Insecta; order Diptera; family Syrphidae; genus Philhelius; species Philhelius pedissequus. The sequence goes on from OU343161.1 coordinate 167,453,176, forward strand.
GGATCGCACGAACTTGCTTTTATGTTCGATCACATCGTATGCAAAAGATTTCTATTACAAATCTAAATACAATTTTAAAGGCGTTCTTTACTTAATTTTGTATGTATACAAAAAATCTTGAATTTATTTCTAAAACAATTGGTATGAGAATCTTAAATTTTTAATAATATAAGCTTAAAAACAAAAGATTAAATCGGCTTAATCTAAGAAAAAATAATTCAAAATTCTGAAATAAATACTTAAACTAATTAGAGCTTTAAAAAAAAGTACTCCATTTTATTTCTTGGAAAAATTTGAATTTTGAAAAAAAAATTTTAAAATCTGTATAGCGGTTTTTGAGAAAGTTTTTTTTTTAAACTTTTTGAAAACATTTTTCAAAAAAATTTGAAAACGCCAATTCATACTTATTCAGAGTACTGTAATTTTTGAAAAAAAAATTATTGAGCAGTTTTCAAAATATACATTTTTAAAATGTTTTTTTTTGACAGACTGACAGACTGACAGACTGACAGACTGACAGACTGACAGACTGACAGACTGACAGACTGACAGACTGACAGACTGACAGACTGACAGACTGACAGACTGACAGACTGACAGACTGACAGACTGACAGACTGACAGACATACAGACGGACAGAATTTTTAGACCATCTTTTTCGACTTCGCTATCATCGTAATGTCATGTTTGATTGTTATCTCAAAACTTTTTTTCCGGCGAATGCATAACTTTCCTTATAGTACTTATAATCGCAAGTAAATCTCTATTAAATATTTTAATTTTTAACTGACAAAAGCAGAATTTAGACCACAAACCTGTTTCAAAATATTGAACATGTGGCAAAAAAAGTAGCTTTTTATCGACATTTTAACCAGTCAACAAATTACTCGTCAATGTGTATACATACTCTTATTTTTTACATGGGAATCTTACAAAAAACAAGTTAGCATCAGGATTGTTCTTTAGTCTTTACACTTAATAATTAATTTATTTTCTAAATATTATTTATTATACATATATGTCGTCAGACTTACCTTGAAACAATTATCAAAATCATACAGTTCCTTAGTATTATTAAACTTTTCGAAAAGTAATATTCTTATCTTCACTTCACTGTCTTTCACTTCATTTCAATATTTCGATCCTTACAACAACGGGGAATTCCGCTACACTTCAGAATTGCAAGTAGATCAGTGTAATAATGACACAAATCTGATATCAGATGTCAATTCAGATTTGCACTTCACCTTCACTAGCGCCAAAATGATAGCAATACAAAAAAAAAATCGATCAATAGCTGCAGCGCCATCCTTTGTTTGACAAAAAATGACAAATATTTAAATATTTGCTCAATAAATCTTTAATTAGCGTCTCCTGTAAGTGCAAGCAATAGTACGCACGAGATCGTTTTTGTTGATTGATAACCACATGCAACAACAAACAAAATAAAATGCACGACTGGATCGCACATACTTGCACTTATGTTCTATCACAACGTTTCACAAAAATTTGGTATGCCAATTTGATGTATTTAATAATATAAATTTAAATATAATTAAAAAAACATTCGAATAATTGAATTTTCAAAAAAACTGTTTTTTTTCGAAATTTTCGGTATGCAGTATTATTAAGAATTTAAAGGACCTCTGGAGTGTACATTTTGATCGAATCCTTTGAGAAAAAAAAATAATTCTATGGCAGGTGCAGTTAAAAACATTTTATAAAAATAATTGTTGAATCAAAATGTAGACTACCTATTATAGTTCACTTCATTTTGTGTTATCAAAATCGTTGGAGCCATTTCCGAGATAATTAATATTTAACTTTTTTGTTACGAATAATTGTATGGCAGGAACCGTTATTTTTTTAATCGAGCCACTCATCAAAAACGCTTAAGTATCAACCTAGAGATATACAGACACAGACAGACGGAATTGCGGGACCCTACTTTTTCCATGTTCCCTATCATCGTATTCAAGTTTGATTAAAATGTCGATTTTTTTCCAAATGCAAAATTTGCCCTATAGTAAATATCTACATATATCGCAAGTAAAAATAACAATAACTGCGGTATAATAATGCATATACAATTATTATTGAACTTATTGATTTTTGTTTAATTAATTGTCAAAATATTTGCAGTTTAAGTTTGACTTTGTAGTATTAATTTATTATCGTTTTATATTAAACAATGCAATGTGGAAGGTTTGATTTCGAGGTTATGATGATTGCTTTCCAAAAATGTTTCGATTTTTAATTTTACTTGTAATTATTTATTTTGATAAGGTTATTCAAATTCAATCATACATAATTGGAGCTCAGTTGTCGCCAGGTAGGCGTATCTAGGTTGAATAAGCTCTTTAGACCTGATTTCGACAAACATTCGTATAGCAAACAGTTGCTTTATTTAAAATAATTTGTGGGAAGTAGCTATATTGAATGTCATATGCTTTTTTTATAAGTAAATATTAAGATTAAGTAGGTCGAATGACCCATTAATCAGGATCTAGCTAAATAGTTGTTTGAGGTCTGTATTCAAGTGACAAGCACCATTCACAATTAGACAAAGAATTGAAGTGAGACACATCGTCAACATACCTAATAAATTGTGAATGGCGGAGGGAACATTATTGTCATACAGAGTAAAAGTTGTAAACCTAGAATGGATCCCTATGGACCTCCACAAGTGGTAGGAAGAAATGCTGATAATCTGTTACCCACTTCAACTGCTCGCATTTTTTCGCATTAAAAGGAAAATATAAGTTTCACTACTTCAGAGGAAAGTTATAATACTGGCGAAGATTATCTCCCAGTTGGCAACGAATGTGTGTGTGAAATCAAAATTACTAAACGAAGTTAAGTAGTATTGCACAATTGTCCTTATCTTCATCCAGTGATATATACAATGACATCAAATTACTCGGCAACAAATATCTAAATATGCCCAAACGGACAGTAAAGGTGGACTTTGCGGAATCATTTAATTTCATAGTTCTAAATGGAAGATGCAAAGCTGACATCAGAGATGAATTTACATTTGTAAGAGGGAATGACTGTTCTGTAGATTACTGCCTTCTATCCGAGGATTAGCATCGCGATATTTCTGTTTTCGTTGTCCACTTACAAAATTATTCGGACCATATACCAGAATCAGTTTCGCTGAAAGCCAATACAAGAAATGAAAGTTCAGCATATATAGAGATCAATTACCCCATACACCAGTAATTGAACAAAACTGCTTATCAATTAACTATGAACTCGCAGTTGAATATTCTGCAACAAAGTGAAGAAATTTTTACGATCTAAGGCTTGCAAGAAATTATTCGTATTCCTACTGGAATGGAAACACAAAAAAAAAAAACAAAAAAGCTCGTCTACGGTGCATCGTTTTACCAACATCTGGGATAGGGCATTGAACTAGAAGATATTCCTTTCTTGTGTAGTTTTAGAAGACAGTATAGAATTGGAATTGAAGTGTTAATATTTTTTTAAAGATTTCATCTTAAGTTGATCGAAAATAAGAATAGCTTAGTTAAGGTATTTGTAGACTTGTGCATTATATTTTTCCGTCTGAGCGCTTCTTATCTCCTCTATCAGCATACCGGCAAACAAACATTCATTTTATCAATTAACAGGACGAACTCGGTAAGCGCAACCCTTGATACACGCAACTCCTCGATTCTTGCAACAGTATAAAACATAGCATTATAACCTTTATAAGTGCAACTAATCAAAAAAAAAAATACCTCAAAAGTAAGTAAATAAACATGTAATCAGTGATGCCAGATCGAGGGCGAATGCCCTTTTGTGGGTATTTTCAAAAATAAAATAAGCTAAAAGGGCGAAAGGGCATTTTCATATTCCTCAGTTAAAAAATAGGGCGTTTTAAATTTTCAATTTGTTATATAGCTTTTTCACAAATTTTGACACTGGACAAACAAAGCGACTTAAGTCATCTTGTGTAAATGAATCAATTTCAATATATACATGTTTGAAATTCAGTGTCTTCCCGTAAGCGCTTCAATTTTATAGTTTTTTTTTTTTTTTATTTTATATGTTTTTTCTTAACACAGCGCGGCATCCAGTGGAAGAAGAGAAAGAAGGATAGGAAAGATGTGTGGCGCGATGTTCTGAGACAAGTGCTGGTTGATGTCTCAGATTTATCTCCAGGGATGGCGGCTGAACTAATGCAGAGAGAATTACCGTATCTTATTTATTTATGTCCCTTATAATTCGCATTATTTTATTTATTTCGTTGTCATATTTTATAGGTATGCTAGTTTACTAAATCACATGTTGTTAGTGTTATGCCTAAACAGCATGTAATGAGCAAAGCAACTTATTTTATGAAAATTTTTAGAATTGGTTTCTTTATGGAATATCAGAAGACATAGACAACGGCAGGAATCGAACCTGCAACTACGAGGTTGACAGGCGAGCACACAACTATCGCGCCACGGCCACCCCTTTTCTGTTTCTGCTTATCTGGTAGTTTTATAAAATGTTTTAATTTATTTATGAAGTCTATAATAATCTTTATTTTCTTAGTAAAATGTGTGAAGAAAATGGAAGAAAGAAACGTTTCCTGATGAAGAGACAAGAGGATGCAAAATTTGCAGCATGGTTTAGAACAGTTGGAAAGGACGATTTAAAAGCTCTCTGCAAAGCTTGTGGCACATCTTTTTAATGTAGTAAAATTGAAATTGTGCCACTTGCAAATGGCAACACCTTCCCTTTCAAAAAACAAAGGCGCAAAATTTTAAAAGATTTAGTAATATGTTAAATCATTATTAGTATGATACTAGGTTAAAAAGACGATTTTGATAATTTTATTATTGCTAATTTTAGACGTGTTTAGTGTCGTATTATCTTCTTAATATTTTACTAAAGATAAAATCACCGAATTGCTACTTTAAATTTTTAGTATCGTACTAAATCAACATGTCATTCTGATAGTATATCGGCTTTGCACGCGGGAGGATCAGGTTCGATCCTGCTGGTGTCAATTTTGTTTTTATTTTTTTAAATATTAAAGTTAAAATGATGAAAATATAAACATCGAATACTTATTTAGAGCACATCTGGGGTTTCTATCAACATATAATCAATTTGCAACGCATAAAGACAATAATTGTGTTCATCAAAATTCAAACCCTACAAATGCTTTGCTATCTGCTTAATTACCAATTTACTAGTTAACAAAATGCTTAACATTTATGAAAAGTTAGTAGACTACAATGTGTACAGTAAATTGCTAACTAGTGTCGTGTTAAGGCCTCAATAACAGGTTGTTTAAAATTTTGCGCCAAAGTTTTACAAAGTACAGAAAGAAAATTATGTGCTCTATTTTCCGAGCATATAGTTGCTATTAAATTGTTGGAACACATGATTAGCTTACTCAAAGACATTTTTCTTGATTCAAATCTATTATTTGATGTGACATTGTGACGAACTAAATGTTTACAGATTATGAAAAATGTGTTTGCTGTTGTGGAAGAAAATTAACCGGTCAATATCTTGCACACAAAGAAATTTTCAATTTTGATTGACGCTAAAACTGATATCACCAATGCTAGAAGTGTGGACGAACTGCATTAACTTTTATAAAATAGTTTTTACCGAAATGGTGAATCGATTTACCATTCGATGATGAGTCAATTACCCAAATGGAATTTCTTAACACTAATTTTTGACATTTTTAAAAGCAATGAAATATTAATTTCAGCTTTTTTAAAGAAAGTTAATCTTGGAATAGAAATAATAACTAAAGCTAGAAGCGATAGTTCCAAAATAGTTCAATACTTTTGAGCGATGATTCAAAAATATTCACTTAAAGGACTTCTATTGACAAGATGTGGCATGAAATTTGTCACCTTCAAAATTTAAATTATGAAATATTATTTCCTAATTTAGGAAAAGTTGTAAAAATTTTATTGAGATTGACTCTTGCCCATTCTAATGCTGAGGCAGAACGAATTTATTTCTATAATAGTCGATGTCAAATGTAAGAAAGGATATCGAATAGACAAAGATATGATTAACTGCATTTGACTTAGAAGATCGCCTTTCCAATCAAAGGAAATAACTTTTGTGGATCTAGTTATAAACAAGGTTCACCTATCAATACATTGTGCATTCCACTAATTAATTTAATTTTAAAGAGTTTAATGATTAATTGCTACATTGTACCAAACTAATTTATGAATTTTGAAAATGACTTCCTTATTTTTATTTATTTTTTTAGAATAACTACGTTTACTTATTTTAATAAAAGAATTTATAATTAATTTTGTTATATATTGGATTTCTTCTTAATTTTCTTGTGGGCGACATCGTGGGCATTCGTCGACAACATCGTGGGGAAAAAGGGCGTTTTTTGTCAAATCGTGTGTAAGCCAAAGGAAAAAGTCTGGCATCACTGCATGTAATGTAGATATGTACATATGTTGTTTTGTTTGCTTCTTGTCTCTCATGGCCTTTTCTCATTTATCTTCATATCGTACGAATTTGTACAAATTTTCACATTTTGCTGTCAAAACACATTATTAATTAAATAAATAAATGTTTTTATATTGCTTAGTTGTTATGGCTTGAGGGAAAACAAAGATGCAATTTGAATTCATGGATAAATAGGAATATCCAAATTCAAAAATCGTTGGAGCGGTTTTTTAATAAATTAATTTTGTATGTATAAAATTTCGAAAACATTTTTACAAAAAAAAAACTTGAAACTTTGAGGATATTATTACTATACATATAAAATTCAAATTTCAAAAAAAATTCTGTAACTGGTTTTTCAAAAATCGATTTTTTAAAGAAAAAAAAAGAAATTATTTATTTTTTAAAAATCGAAAAATTTTTTTTTGAAAATTTTGGTATGTAGTTTTATTAACAATTTTAGGGAGCATTTGTATAAAAAAAATTATTATAATTGGTTCATCTAATATTGAGAAAGACGAAAAATATGAAAAGTGGTTCTATGCGAAGTACCGTTAATAAGTACGCAAAAAAAATATTTTTATACTTGAAAGTGAATTGTACTAATCTAAGAACACACATTTTTTTTATAAAAATTCATGGAGCCGTTTTCGAGAAATAAGTTTTTTTCTTAACCGTTTTTCAACATTTGTATGGGAGGTACCGTGTTTTTTATTTTAGAAAAACATTTTTTTAACTATTGAAGATAATGTGAAAAAACCACCAAATACGAAGTTTCGAAAAATCTATTGAGTTGTTTTCGAAATTTTGAGTTTTCAAAAAAAAAAAAATTATTTCTAAAAAATTTTTTTTTTGAAAAATGTTGGTATACAATAGTCTTTAGACTTTGTAGGAGCTTCTGGGTAAAAAATTTCAAAAAAATCAAATTATCCGTTTCCGAGAAAATCGAAAACCAAAAAAATGGTTCTACTAGATGTACCAAAAATAACACCCTTTCCTTTCATTAATGAACTGTGATCTTTTATAAAAATCCTTGGAGTCGTTTTTGAGAAAAATAAGATTTTTGTTTTTGGCAAAAAAAAATTATGGGAGCTACTGTTATATGTCGTCTCAAAAAAAATGAAAAAAACGTGCGAGCATATTACCGAAAAAACAATATGTACCAAGTTTGAAGCAAATCTATCAAAGCGTTTAAGCTGTAGAATCGGGGACAGACAGACTGACACACATACAGAATGACAGACGGACGCAATTGGGGGACCCACTTTTTTGGTGTTCTCTTTGATCGTAATGTCATGTTTGATTGAAATTATTATTTGATTTGAAAATATCTAAAATATCTAACATAAAATGCACGACTGGATCGCACGTAGGTGCTCCTATGTTCGATCACATTATATGCAAATGATTCTTAATGGAAACGGCTAAATGTGTTTTTAAAGTCGTTTTTCACTTAATTTTTTATATATAAGAATTATTAAATTCTTTCTAAAAAAATTGGTATGAAAATTTTAAATTTTTAATAATATAAATTTAAAAACAAAATTTCCGAAAAAATCGTCCACCCGTTTTCGAAAATCGAAATATTGAATTTTCAAAAAAAAAATATTTTTCAAAAATCCAAAAAACTATTTTTCGAAAATTTTGAAATGCAGTAGTATTTAGAATTCGAAGGAGCTGCTTTACAAAAATTTTGATAAAAATCGGTTGAGCCGTTTATGAGAAAGTTGAAAATCAATCAAATGGTTGTATGTCAGGTACCGTTAGTAACATAACATTTTGATTTTTTTTCGGCTAAAATGTAGACCATACTCAAGGCAGTAATCACATCAATTTTTATCCAAATTGTTAGAGCAGTTTTTAAGATAATTAAGATGGTATACAAATTTGTATGGCATGTACCGTTATTTTTGGGGCTAAAACAACGATTCAAAAATCTATTTTGGACAATAACCTAAAACGCTTAGGCACTTAATTTGAAAACCGGTTCAGGATCTTAGTCTGTAGATCGTTCTACAGGCAGACAAACAGACAGACATACAGACAGAGAGACGGAAGTGCCGGTCCCACTTTTTTGGTGTTCTCTATCATCGTAATGTCAACTTTGATTTTTTTTGCAAAAAATGCCCTATAGTACCTATATATCGCAAGTAAAAACTCAAGTTTGGGAAAAATAGGCATATAGTGTTATGAAGAATTCATCACAAATGATCTTTCTTATACAGTTATTTTTTATAATTTTTTGATGTTTTTTTTGCGTAGTGAGCAGTTGTCAAGAGATAATTTAGAAGCACGTTGATTGGTTTATTTTAAAGCGATGGCTTTCACAAAACAATTGATAAAAATAACAATTAAACAAAAAAGTGAAATTTTGACCAAAATAAAATGTGGTGTATCGACAAAAGTTATTGCAAAATCTGCTCTATTTGTCATATTGATCCCTGTATAATTTTTCATCGGTTGGTGCAACGAGCTCAGTAAATGCAACAACCCCGATTTCTATTAGTTGCGATTACCGAGTTCATACTGTATTCCTCTTTTTTTTGAGAATTGAAATAGTAAACGCGTTTTATTATGCCCGACGCCCTCAATAGATCAGAGCTTTCCATACATTACAACAGGTCTACACGATCTTGATATTTAGTTCAATTTTCTTGACTCAGAATTTAATTACGTATCTCGCCACCAGGGCAACATTTTAGCTTGCACAGGTTGGTACTACAGTTTTGAATTGCCAAGTACAGTTTTTCCTAATTGTCAAGCTACTACCTGCTTATAATTTACATTACATTAAACTAGTGCGATTTCTATGTGGTTTCCCATTGGAAAAAGATATAAATTTTGCTAAGTTAAATCTTCCATCGGTCTAACAAAAATATTTTTTTTAAATTCTGAATCGATTTTGCAGATCCGTATTTTTCTATGGATCAACTTCTTTTTGTAATAAGCATATACCTTGGCAGCTACTAGTTTAATATACACGAATACAATCCAATACCATATCGAAAACAAAATCAATTCAAAGCGCATTCCGTCAAATTCTACATTTTTCAATGGTAAAATTTACTTTTGATCAAGTAAAACAGAATCCGCACTCCTTATTCTTTACTTAAACAATAAGGAAAACGCACAACGAAGAAAGAGCAATAACTCATTAATTTGTTTTACCCCCACCACCATTCATACGCCAATATTACTCGGTGTAATAACATACAAGCACCCAGTAAAACACGTATGCGAGAATCATATACCCTAACCTCTATAATACAGTGGATAGTGTATTCTCTATAACAGTTTTTTTAGGCAATGTAAAGATGATATAAGGTGCGCTAGTACCATCATTGACTCATATCCGAATAAAAAAAAATTGACAGTGTGTTCCGTACGAGCAAAGTAAGAAATATGTTTACATTTTATTGTTTTATACAAATAAGTAATACCTGCATTTTAAATATTGCTCAATGTGACCTCTAAAATTAATTCGAAGTGTTATAAAGATATAGTGGCATGTTACCTACGCACTTACAACAGTCATCAAGTTAACTTAAATTTTCATGATTGTATGATTGTGCTACCCAGTGTTTTATAGAGATAAGTGTATACCCACTACCCAGTCAGTTATCGGGTTCATATGAAAATAAATTGCATTGCTTCAGTGTGGGTCCTGGCATTTTTAGCCATGTAAATTAATTTTGACAGGAGAAAGTTTGATTTAATATTTATATTTTAATAAAACGGTCTAAAAACGCTAAATTTATTATGGCGTTAAAAGTTTCGTTATAGTATGGGGGAGCCTTAATTACTCCATTTTGTCAGAAATGCAACAAAAATTCGTGTTCTAATTGTTTAAAGACACATTTTAGGAATAAGTTCAAACCGCGAATTTGATTGATTTTCTTAAATCTTAGTTCGATGCTGGGTATTCATGAGTACCTGTGATCTGTCAACAAGAATTAGCATTTTTTGAATAACATCCTCCGTTGGAGTGGCTTTAAGCAGAACCTTGAGTTTCTCTTTCACTTCATTTAATCACCATCCATTAAATGAGGTGAAGTGAATGGAATCAGATTCCATTTGATCTGACGACATATATTGATCGGGGTAGAGCTTACGATTCTGCATTGTTCCGAAATCGATGGGTGGCTGAACAACATCCAGATAGTAGCGTACTTTATTTTATTTATATTTATTAAACTAAAACAATACAATAAAGGACAATTTCCATGCGCCACATTAAGCAACATTTATAACATTTATTTAATGTAAAGCACAATTGAAATATCAAAGTAAACGTTTTTCATAACTCAGACCGCTTTATTTTCACGGGGTGAACTATATCTATATGGCTCGTTGGGCATAATTAAATGCGGCTGGTGTTTCCGCAATGCAAACAATTAAATTTTGAGATTTAATTTTATAAACTTAGAGCGGCAGCAGATAAGTTACTACTTTTCAGATTCTGGCAACGTTTGTTCTCTGGATGCTGTTGAACTTATTCATAATTTAATTTCTGGCTAATTGTTAGATCAATTTGATATTTTTTAAATTAACAAACATAAGATACTTGGAATGTGCATACCTAATAACCGCATTGATTCAACCAATAATAGCTATCTGCTAAATATTAATATATAATTTTATATATAAAAAAAATTGTTTAATGACAATATTTTTTTTTTTAGAAAATTAATTTTCTCGCTGTATATTATTTGTTTACTTTTGTATCTTCAGCTTGTATTGTATACAAGCAATGTCAGTCCTAAGTATGGCGGTTATAAAAAATTAACCGGTTTTCGGTTTTTCCGGTTATTTCCCTCCCGGTTTAACCGGACGCTTTTAACCGGACAAAAAAAACGTTTTACTTAATAATCAATTTTCGGTTTTATATACAAAAATTGTTAGTTTTTAAAGCAAATAGCGATAAAATATATCTACATGCGATCATGTATATATGTAGATAAGCTTATTTCCGAAAAGAAAATACTATTACTTACAAAAAAAACTACACTTCGTGAAATACTCCCATACAAACGAAAGTTGCAGATGCGACAACATATTTCAGTTAATAATCTGTTTTTCACAAACGTTAACCGGTCAACAACAACCATATGAAAACAACAATGAGATGAAATTAGCTGACAGATAGGCAAGTAAATATTATCGTACACCGTCTGTATATCTCATTGAAGGAAATCCAAGATGATAGGAATGAAACTTTTTCAAAAGTTACTTACCTTAAAATAGTGTAGGTTTCGACATCAAACAACTCAATTTGTCGGAAGTGTGTGTATTTCAAAATGATTTCACCTTAGTAACACTGCAATTTCTCTATAAAAGAAAATTTAGCAGGGGTGAATAACGTTACAGGTTGCACGCACACAAATGCATGTCTTATGAAACAAAGTCAATTTTTTTGCAAGACATTTTATATTTCTGTGGTGATAAAAGTGTCAATGTAAATAACCGGGTTTTTTCAGCCGGTTATTGGATTTCTGGAAAATCACCGGTTTAACCGAGGCAAACAAATCGCCGGTGAAAACCGGTTAACCGATACAAAATACCGGTTTCGGTTTTAACCGGCCGGTTTTCCTATCCCTAGTCAGTCCCCTGATGATGTCTTAATCGGACGATACGCGTCGGACAATATTTTAAAGTAAAATATTATATTTTAATATGGACCCAGCCCAACAATAATTTGGTTGGTGGTTTTAAGGATTAACCCATAGGTAAATTTCGTATTTTAATCTCGTACTTCGTGTCTTATCCTTGGTTTTAAGCCAGAACCATTTAATGCTTTTTTTAAAATCTAAATCTAAATCCCCTTATCACCTATTCTTAATGATTTAAATTAATCCTTATGAGATCACTGTTTGCTCTGATTTGGCTGCTCATGTTTGGCGCTGCAGACTTTTCGTATGCATCTCTTGTTAGCTATTTCGGTTGTGGAAAAACAATCTAATAATATGATACTTACGTATATATGTACATATAAATACACCTAGATATTTTGTTCAGTTTAATTTACTATTTGTTTTAAAGAATTATGTCTTAAGTATTTCCTACTCACTGGACATTCATTTTATTTTCAAGATATTAAATTCCAATACATTTGGTTCCAAACCTTTATTATAAATATATTTTGAATGAATAATGCAGATATGTCATTCTTTCCTAAAATGTATTTAAAAAAAATATTATCTTCCTTAATCGTTACGTCCAAAAAATATATTAACACATTTAAAAGGTACACAGCTCAGCCATCATATAGGCAATCCAATTTAAGTACAAAAATTTTGTTTCTAGTAAAATAGCTATAAATATGTATGTATGTAAGTAGGTAGATAGATTATAATCGATATTAGGAACTAATAATGGGATTATCGTAAACTTCGGTAGTCCAAACACCTTTATTGATATCTTTAGTCGATGGATCATCATCAACTTCCGTATTTCCATTTTGTAAAACATACGTCCTTGTAGGCCTTGGCGTCAGCAGCAAGCACAAGCAAATACCTCCGACAATACTAAGAAAACTAAATGCACTGAGCGACATTGGCACGGCAATTTTCTTTAGAACGTTAACGAATGGCGCTGTCAGTAGCCAGATCCTGGCCCACGTCACAACCGAGAACATGAATGGTGCCTTCTTGTGCGGTGGCACTAATTCTGGTAAGCACGCGATAATCATCGATTGAGCAAGAGATACTCCAGCCTTTGGTATTGCCGCTATTATAATCCATAGGGTTGCTTTTAAATCATCATCCACTGAAATTAATTTATTTTATAATAAATTCAGAAAATCGTTTTAATAAATTTAAAAGTTTTTTGAAGGTCATGTAGGTTTAGTTAAATAAGTTGAAGGAAGGAAAATTTAAACTTGGCAAACGAATTGTTCAACACTAGGGTATTGAAATGAAAAGTTAGAAACTTTTCGTTATTTATATTTGTAACTGAGTAAATAGAAATATTATTTTACATAGCCGTTGTTTTCGATTTCGAATATTATATCATTTTCTGGGAGGATATTGTTTCAATTTTAATAGACTGTAAATAAATATCATATCTTAAAACATATCTACATTACTTGTTAATGGAAAATAATAATTATAGTGTGCCTATTTTGTATGATTATATTTTATTGCTCGCCATCGGTGGCTGATATTATTGATAACAAGCTTCAATTAAATAGTACAAGAATTTTTATAAATACTTAGTTTTGTTTTGGAATATATTTTCAAACTGTCGCTAACTTGGGATCCCATTTTAAATTCTTCCCGCTTGATCCAAATGCCGCTTTATACCAATAGTGATACAGTGAGCTCCACTTGCTCTTAACTTGTGATTTTACAACAGCAACTACAGGAAGATACAGAATCTTCAAACAATCTGCGTAGCAGATATCTACATCACTCATACCATTTTATGGCTGACCACGACCAATGAATAAATTTGAAACGAAACATTCGGGTTGAGTACGGTATTGAACTCCGTAAATATTTATCATTTATAACGTGGCTGATCCTGAAAAGAATTTGTATATATAAAGAACTAGCGGAACAGGCGAACTTCGTCTCGCCCCAATTTAACACCCTCAAATGAACTGCAGAGCTATAATAAAACATAGATATTAAAATCAGTAGAGAGTAGTGATATGATAAACAATGTTTTTCGATTTGTTTTCCGGCGCAAAACCAAACAACAAAGACTGTTTACCAAGCTATCGGCGACGTCCTTTTCCTTCGCTACAAATTCAATAGAGATTTTTACCTAGATGTTTGCAATGCAGGGGGACACTTTACTTTGGTGATGAGTTTCTCCTTCCACGTTGTTAACACGCAGATATTAGCCGGGAATGGTAACAATCCAGTCGAGACATGAACAGAAATTTGGCCATTGCCAGCAGTCGTCCTGAGAGTGCAATGCCACTCTCATATTTGTGGTCAATTTCAACTTCCTGACATGACGCACAAGGACGATGATTTCAATCATGGATTAAATTCATCGGCAGTAGTAGATTCAGGATGACGGGAATCGTTTGACGAAAACCTCCGCTGAGCAATATCATATCCCCACCATATCATCTCGAATCACTTTATAAATCTTTCATTGTTAGTACAACTGCCTCCAAGGTTCGCTTATGCGCCACCATGCATTCATCCCAAGTTATGATTTTGCATTCTCGCATCAATTTCGCTGTCGCCGAATTCTTGGTCATTGTGCACGTTATTGGCTTGTAAACCGTGAAAAAAATCATCGCCAGCTTCAATGCGGAATGTGCAGTTCGACCGCCTTCAAACAGTGTGGCAGCAATGCATCTTGCATTTGATTATCACGGACATTCTGATTAATTATTGCAACACGTATATGTCAACCAAGGATAGATCGGAATCAGTGTTATAATACGCAAAACTCGAATCAATTTCAGCAAGAAAAATAGCACATTTTCTGAATAGAAAATTATAATGTGAAGAGGGCACATAGCCTAATACTACGTTTCCACCGAACTTTAATCTCTTGTAGATTTACTAATCTCAAAAAATGGTTCCACCGCTCCAAAAGTAGATTAATTTTGACAGCACTATTCAAAATGCATATATCTTTTCATTTTCTCTTATGATGTAAAGTGAGATAGGCAGGTTCATCTGTGTCAACCGAAGAGAAAAATTCACTTTCCCGATGAATCTGTTCATTTCGATATGGAAATGGGATAGTTCGATTGAAGATTTAAATGAGATTTATTTTAAATCTTCATCTGAGAAGATTAAAATTTGTATGTTAAATCCTGAAGATTTGTAGAAGATTTAGCCAAATCTACTTAAATCTCGGTTTAGTGGCCGTGGGAAACGTAGTATAAGTCAATGTATAACGCAATCTATAACGTTGTGGAATTGATCGCAGAAAAGCGTCATCTAATTTATGTGTCATAAACTTCCCCACCCAAAATGCACGCAAAACGTCTTCTATCACATTGAATTTCACAATTAACCGATATTTTCCAAGCTTCACAACGAATTGTTCACCTTTAAGTCGGCCAAAAAATCCATGGAACATTCTAGACAACCGACAAAATAAAATATTACAATCCATTTATTGGGAATCAAATCCTGTAGTTGTGTTCATACAAGCGGCAACACGGAAAGCCAAAATAAAACTGTGTGTATACAAAACGAAACATATAATTTATACTAATAACAAACATCTGAGTGTATTTTTGGTCATAACTCCGGTTCTAGACATCGGACAGCAAACAGATTCCTTATATGCACTCTACAAACATGCCTAAAGATCTTCTGAAAATTTTATTCAAATCGATCAAGTCGAAAAAAAGAAGATAGCGCACAAACATAATTTGGATTGTTCTTTATGTGTTTCGCAAGCTACAAGCGACGAGGCTCATTTTTGGCTAAATGGATACGTGAATAAGCAGAATTGCCGTATTTGGAGTGAAGAGCAGCCAGAGGCAATTCAGCAGCTACCAATGCATCCCGAAAAATGCAATGTTTGGTGCGGTTTATGGGCAGGCGGCATCATTGGGCCGTACTTATTCAAGGACGATGAAGGCCGCAGGGTTACGGTCAATGGAGAAAGGTACCGTTCGATGATAACAGATTTTTTTTTGCCGAAAATGCAAGAATTGAACTCGGTCGACATGTGGTTCCAACAGGACGGGGTCACATGCCACACTGCACGTGAAACCATGCATCAATTGTGAGGCGAATTTGGTGAGCAGTTGATCTCACGTTTTGGCGCAGTCAATTGGCCACCAAGATCATGTGATTTGACCCCGTTAGACTATTTTTTGTGGGGCTATGTTAAGTCTATTGTCTATGGGGACAAGCCAAACACGATTGCTGCCTTGGAAGCCAACATTGAACGCGTCATTGGTGAGATTCCGGCCGAAATGTGTGAAAAAGTTTGCCAAAATTGGACCTTCAGAATGGACCACCTGAAGCGTAGCCACGGGCAATATTTAAGTGAAATTATTTTTAAAAAGTAAATGGCAGAAATTAATTTATCGATCCAAATAAAAATTTCATTCACTTTTTACAAGTTTCTGTGTTTTTTTTTGAATTTTCAAAAACCAAGCTCTTAAAAAATCACCGTTTATATAAGAAGATTAAGTAAAGACGACTTTAAAAATATAATTTGCTGTTTCAAATAAGAATCTTGCTTGTGTCTTATACACAATCCAACAGCAAAAATACATTCATAAAGTATTTTTTTTAAGAATTCAACGATAAGTACAAAAACGGTGATCTGGCATTCCTCAGAGGAGAAATTCAAATTTTATTTTTAGGCCTAAAAATAATAATACCTGCCATAAAACCGTTAAGGAAAATCTTATTTTTCTCGAAAACGGCTACAACGATTTTGATAAAAAAAATTCTGAGAATTTTGTTATTGGTATACTAGCTATCGTTTTATAAGAACCAGATTTACAGAAAAAGTTTATTAACGGTACCTTTCAGTTTTACCTTAACAGTTTTTTTTTAACTTTTGGTTTTCTCGGTAACGGTACTTTGGATTTCTGTAATATTTTCTAGGGAGCCAAATTACTTCTGCATATCAAAAATTTGAAAAAAATTTTTTCTACATAAAATTAATTTTTGAAAAATCAATATTTTTAAAACTATAATCAAAAAAAAAATAATTTTAAATTTTGAAATAACATGTAGTTATATTAAAAAACTGCATACCATAATTAAAAAAAATTATTCAAAAAACTAAAAATAAAAAACAGGATTATCCAGTCACTTAAGGACAGTAGACAGCTGAAATGTCTTGTGTGTCTTGTTTTCGGTTCATATTGTTTGTGTTATATATTATGTGGAGCGTTTCTGAAGTGAACCGCTTAAAAACATGCCTCTCCGTTTAAATAATTTCAACGCCATCAAAATCCGGTTTATGACGTCTTTTTACACTTCGAGACGCCAGTGCTGTCTTCGCGATGCTTTTTAGATTTATGTCCGATTTATGGTTTGAAATTCTTTGACAAAGAATATGCTTGGTGGTACCGACATAGTAAAGGTCACATGTTCATCTGCATTGTCCAGGCAGTTTATTTTGTATACAACATCGGTGCGCCTGTCCTTGTCCGATTTTATCTTCATATTCATCGTCGTCGTCGATGTTTATTTTGATTGTTTCTTTCAAATTTTCTGACAGTTGACAGGATATAACCATGCTCTTATAAACACTACTCTCATTTCCCAAGATTTTATCCACAGGAGCTTTGTGTTTTGGACGAAGTAATAAGCTCGGTATGATATTCATTCAATAGCCATTGTCTATGAGAATTTGAGTGATTTTTGTCAAATTGGCGGACTGGTATTCCCGATCATTCAACGCAAAGACTTTATTAATATGGTTTGACGTAATGTTTATAAGGATGTGTTTTGCTTGATTAGATCTTAAACTGACAAGTCTTCCTGATGGCGTATCCTTTAGATACCAATTGAAAGAAAGTCGTTCATTGATACCAGTTATTTGACATCCAAGAAAACAGTCGATCTGTTGTGCTCCCTTTCAATAGTAAATTAAATTTTTTCGTTGTAGTCATTAAGGCATATCAAAACATTCTCAACTTCACCCTTATTCATAACAGCATATATATATTGACCACATATTTCACCAGCTTTCGTTTATTCTTTTCCGTAATCTGTTCATGTTTAAGATTTCATAAAATCAAATCGGCAATGGTAGGAGAAATTGGATTACCCTTCGGTATATAATGAATCTGTTTTTATTTTCTTTGAGACAAAAGTCAAAAATTCCAAAAAATTTGTTTTTTCAGATTTATAATTAAAGCCGTAAGTTATACTGGGACATAGTTGAATAAAGAAACAACATCGTATGAGACCAATACCATTTTCATCAAGAATTAGATTCTTTGCTTTTTCTTTAAATTCAAATAAGTTTTTTTAACAGAGTGGGTTGAATTTTGTGTCACGCACTGTAATATATTTCCCAAATACTTTGCGTTTGCACGTCCATACCATGGGACCTGCATTGCTTCTGTTATTGGTCGAAAAGGTGTATTTTGCTTATGGATTTTTGGTAATCCATAAATCATAGGTATTTGTGCCATATATACTTCGTCATCAATGCCTTTTCCCTATCGTCAATTAGCTGGTATGTGTGTACCTAATTATTCAGTGCGTTATTGTTTTTGCTTTGGATTAAAGAAAAATATTCTTTTTTGAAATTGCTTGTGAATTTTTGGTGTTTTTAATGTTGTGAAATATTTCAGAAATTTCTTTGTACTTTGACCGAGGGATTCTTTCGAAGAAAAAAGTTTTATGTTACTGTTAGTGGATTTGTTTATTTCGATTGGAACTATTCCATATTGTCATTCGAGCAGAAATTATTGTATTTTTTTTTGTTGAGCTAATCTTCCTTTAAAGTTAATACTACTAATATATTCTTTGAGAATGGTACATTTAAACAATCAAAGCTAATTAATTTTTTTTTTTATTTCTGAGAAAATTTGCGGGTGGCAATGGTGGAGTGGTGACTGCTAACTTAGACGTGTGGGTTCGATCCCCACGCTAGGTAGCATTCTATTCTATACCTCCAATTTTTATTGAATGCCACCCGTGGGTTAACCAAACAAAATTCTTTCCTATCTTTCTATTCCTTCTAACTAGTGCCGTGCAATTCAGGTTGCATTTAAAAGACCTTAGGTCTTACAGGCATATAGTTAAAATTATTAATATGCATTATTATAATATTCAGCCAACGCATCATGCCACCGAGCCCACATGATCAGATTCAACCCAATGCAGGTTTTTCTAGCCACAAATAATTGAGGAAAACTTGGTGGTAGCACACTCAAGTTGTTGTTGGTCATTCAAAGTCATTAAATGATACAAAAAGTGATTTGAAAGCAAGTATGTAATCATACAAAAACTGAATGTAATACAAATAAAAATGACCAGTGTCAAAATTTTTCAAATAAAAATCTCCATCCTATTGTTTATACTTATAAGTGAGTAAGGAGAAAATAAGAAAGAACCCGAATGAACAACAACAAACTTGTGTGGCTAATAAAAGCGCTGGTCGTTTCAATGCAATTGATAAACAGAAAAACCTGCATTAGGTTGGATCTGATCATGTGGGCTTGGTGGCGTGGTACCAATTCACAAGAAAGGTCCTAAAAATGAAATAATGAACTATAGACATATGGCTAAGCTATCCGTAATACCTAAACTACTCGTATTTGAGTCAATCGTATGTAGTGTCCTTTCCTTTCATCGTAGTTCAATTATTTTTGATAACCAGCATGGTTTTGTGAAAAAGCGTTCTACTGTTACCAATCTGTTTAATTTTACGTCCTTTTGCTTAGATGTTTTTGAGAAACGTGAACAAGTAGATTGTATATTTACTAATTTTAGTAAAGCATTTGACAAGTTGTGTCATAAAACACTAATTTTTAAATTATTTCGTCAAGGTTTTAACGACAATTTCTTAAATTGGATTTCATCGTACTTAGAAAATAGACAATATGAAGTAATATTTCGCAATTAATGTTCAACTCCGTTTGTAGTGAATTCTGGTGTCCCCCAGGGCAGTCATTTAGCTCCAATTTTATTCATTTTATTTATAAATGACTTGATTTCGATCATAAAAAATTCGTCTGTCCTTATATATGCAGATGACATTAAGCTTTTCAAAAGAATTAATTCTAAATCTGACTGTCTACTGTTGCAAGATGACTTAAAATTATTTAGGGAATGGTGCAATATTATCGTCTCGTTTTAAATGTTGACAAATATAAAACCATGAGTTTTACAAGCAAGAAAGTTCCAATTGTTTTTGATTATATGTTTGATTCTTGTTCTTTAAGTAGAGTATCTGTTTTTTCTAACTTGGAGTTGTTTTACATTTACTGGCCATATTAGTTTTAAAGTTAGAAAAGCAAATAGAATCCTTGGTTTCATTAAGAGATTTGGTCGCGATTTCCGTGAACCTTATGTTCTCAAACTACTTTTTGTTTTATTTGTGAGACCAACCTTATTATTTTCTGTACATATAATGAGAGTTGAAGCAATTCAGAGGAGGTTCTTGCGCTTTTGTCTCCGTTTTCTTCCTTGTTTCCGTGGAAACCCTCTGTCCCCTTATTCTCAATGACTTGCTTTAATTAACCTTCCTTCCTTGGCAAATCATAGAAAATATTTACAATTTTGTTTTATCCCAGCAATAATAAATGGAGCAGTATCATCACCATCGGTTCTTTATCGTCTTAACTTTAGTTTTAGTCGCTCAAGTATACGACTTCAAAGACCACTGAATCAAATTTTTAGTAGATCGAACTATGGTGCTTTCAATCAATTAGTTGAAATATATAATACATTTTATTTTATAGTGGCTTCACTAAATGACAATTTTAAAAATTCAGAATTCAAAATATTGTTTTACAATAGCTTGGAAATTTAGTGTTAAGAAGTTTTAAGTATTTATTTATAAACATATTGTTCACGTTAGGATTTAACGATTTGAAATAAAAGTAATGTAAAAGTAATTAGGTGGTGCGAAGTGCGTTGGCTACTAAGCGGCTGGTCATGGTTCAATACACGATGAAGGCACAATATGTTTTTCAATTAAAATGAAAAAGTAGACCAGCACCACTAGAGCAAAGTTTTTATTATAATTTTGGTTTAAAGACGCTTAAGATGTCTTTTAAGGGCTTTAAAAAATACCAAAAAATTCCTTTACAATTAGGTATTTGTTTGTTCGTTTTGTTGATTATCATAGTTTAGTGTAGATTTATGTATGTACCTTCTGTGTGTATTCGATGACATATTTTTCGGGTCATTCTTGTTGATTTTTAAAAATTATTCTGCCCTCAACAATTGTTAGTCTTATTTCTATTAAGAAAACACTACTGAACCTCAATGCAAAGTTCGTTTTCAAACTCGACCTTGCTTCGACAAAGTTCTAACTAATATCCCCAAGATATCAAGTAGTCAAATATATGGTAACTAAGCAATTGACTTAGCGCCGCCATATTATATTAAAAAAACGTGATGCGAGAAACCGTTTTGCAGTCAATCATAGCCAACCCAAATTAAAATGTAAGATGGATTAAGAAATAAAACTTCTACTATCATAGTTTCCTTACTGGTTCGGAAATGGTTAATTTAGAGAAAATGGTGACATTTGAAGTGAAATCGCACAATATTTAGCTTGTGTCCAATCTGTAAGCAATTAACGGTCAAATTAAAGTGAAGATTTGCTTGATGGATTAAAAAATCAGAAATTTTCAGAGTTCTTGACTTCACTGGAAAAACGATATTTCGGGGCAAATGGGTGATATTTAGAACGAAATACACTTTTTCGTACATAATATAATTTATCTTTGATCTGACAAGCTATAAACTGTAAAATTCTATCGACTGATGTCTAAGATTTCAATGGATTAAGAAACCTTAAAAAAGTGGAATTGTTTGCAGTCTAACGAACAAATTCCAAGCAAGCTCAATCAAATACCAAGTTATTCAAAAATAATACATGAAATGTTCACCGATTTTGCTTCAAACTAAGTTAGTCTTGGTTTGACACTCGGTTTGCTTAAATTTCAACTCGGTTTAGTAAGGTTTGAAAAATGTTCGGTTTGATTCATCACTTTCACGAACTGAAAACACAAACACAGGTCGCGTAATCCGTATATTAACAGAAATCTTACAAAATAGACAATCATTATTTCATTCTTGCAAGAAAAAAATTCCTACGACAGCACTACTTTCGGCTCATTTTACCATCAAGTCCGTTAAATGATTTCGAATTGAAGTGTATCCACACAAAAAGTATAATTATACGTATATCGATTCGTTTAAATATATTATCTGTCATCTGTGAACGACATTTTGCAAGTGGTGAGATTTACTTTTACACTTCAATTTTTTTCGAGTGAATTGTAGTATGGGGTGGTTATTATGTGTCATCTTAGATTTGTTCAATGAATTGAGATTTTTTTAAGTGAAGGTGTGAAAAAAAATTTCTAAATTAATTTATTCAACTGAAGCACTTTTCATATAATGTTTTGCGTGAAAATTTAAATAAAGAATGGAATCATTAAAGTAAATTTTAATGAATTTTTATGTTGAGCAATTTTTTGAAATGTTTGGGAATGATAATGTGATTTTCTGAAATACACCATCTGTTAGAATATCGTGGAGCACAATGTAGCAAAGTACGTCAAAATGTATAATACTTATATAAGATACCATTAGAAACAAAAAAAAAATGAAAATGCCAATGGGAATACCCATTCTTTCTAAAAATAGTAAACATAAGTTAAGTAATATATCCAACTTATCACAACTTAAATGCAAGACTGGGTCGCACGAAATTGCTCTTGTGTTTTAAAATTGTTTAGAATGTATACAAATGATTATGCAATTATAAGGAGTTTTTTTTAATAATACAAATTCTATATACTACTGAAATACATCAGCCAAGTAGAAGACTTAGCACTATTATATTTGGACTTGTTGAATTATTGATTCAAAATAGCTTTTAACGGCCTTTAGTCCAACAAAAATTGGCGTTTCGTCCCGGTGATCTCACATGGACTCATCAGTTGACTAGTGAGGACCTTTGTCAATACGCAATTTTTGCCAAGTTCAGTTCATCTTACATAGATTTCTTGAAGAACATCTAGTGTGAACTATATCCAACAAGACTAGAATTCCTAATCATTAAATTGGATTATGCAATTATATTTTTTTAACAAAGAAAATCCGAAAATAATCATAAGTAAGGCAAAAATTGTTCTTTATTTTCTGGGCGCGAAATTTTTAACATACAAGCTTACAAAACCTTAAATTGAAAGAGCTTTCAAAGAATTAATCTTAATTTTTAATTAATATCATGCTTAAGCAATTTGTTTAACAAACTAAACAAACATCCTATTTTGACATTTGAAAATGATAAAGTGCCCGTCCGACTGGAACAGGTTAAGATTTTTGATCTTTCAATTCTAGCGCCAAACTGTGCTTTCGGAGAAATCTTCTTGAGAATAAAGTTTTCTCGTATTTCGAAATCTAAGGCCATACACAATTTCCTTAAATTCGATCGAAAATAATCGTCTATCAGTTTTTCAAAAACCCAAAACAAATATTTTTCTAAGCTTGTTTAAAATTTGAAGGACCCTTACACACATTTTGACAGAAATCCGTTAAAACGTTAAAAAGAAAGCCATAAAAAAAAATTTTATGGCAGGTGCCGTTGATAACAAAATATGTAAAAAAATGTTTGACCCAAAATGTAGACTATTATTATTTATTATTTATATTTTACTGTTTTCTTAATTCAACACCGATTACAAAGTTTACAATTTAAAAGCTTATCAGCATATAAAACTAAGAAATGTAATGATATGGTCGGAAAGTATAAAAGCGATTCGAACATGTTTGCCCATATAACCAAGTCGATAAAATGTAGACTATATAGTGCACATATATTTTTTGTTTATTAAAATCGTTAGAGCTGTTTTCGAGATAATTAAGGTTTAACTTTCTTGGTACAACAAATTGTATGGCATGTACTAATATTTTTGGTGCTCAAAAAAAGATTTAAAAATCGAATCGATGCAATCGCCTAAGACGATTATGTAACAAGTTTGAAGAAAATAGCTTCAGCTTTTTAGCAGGTAGATCGATCAACAGACAGGCAGATGGTATTGCGGATCCCACTTTTTTGTATTATCCATCATATTAATGTCAAGTTTAATCAAAATCTCGAGTACGATTTTTTTTCAATGCAAAACTTGCCATATGGTACCTATATCGAAGTAAAAATCAATTCCACAGTATTTCACCATGCTATTTTTTCTCACTATTCAACTGACAGCAACTGAAAAAACAAACAACAAAAACAAATATCTGCATTTGAAAGTAGGTACAAGTACAGTACAAGTACAAGGGGTTGGTCACTATATGACATTAAACTTATATACATATTTAATTTATAATAAATAAATGCATAAAGTTCAAAAACGTTTTGCAGGGGAATGAAATCAACTGCGCGCAAGTTTTAGGGAAATTGCAAATAATGACAGACTAACTCAAGGATAGGAGACATGATTTCTCACGAACTTTCTCTTATGTTCGATCAGAACGAATATGTTAAAAGTTTCTATTTAGAATCTAACTATCTTTTCAAAGTCGTTTTTAATTTATTTTTTATCCACACATTTGATCCACACTCAAACGTGACTTTATTTATTTTAATATGGAGGGATTTTCATATCTGTGATTTTTCTGTCAAAATGTATAAAAAATACAAGTAGAAAAAGAAATACAAACATAAATGACTAAAAAAATCACTTCAATGCCCTCTATGATTGAATAGACTTACTATGTAATTATCGGAACGCAATTATACTTCAAATGAAAAGGATAGGTAATTGCCAGTATGTTTTTATTGTTGTTTTCCTTGTAAAATGTTTACTTTGCTGTATTTGCTTGTCACGAGAGCACGACTAAAATAAACTTTAAAACAAAATTTCAAAAAAAAAAAATCACTAACCGTTTTCAAAATATTGAATTTAAAAATAAATATTTTTTTCTTCAAAAATTCAAAAAATTTTTTTCGAAAACTTCGGTTAGCAGTATTATTTATAAATTGAAGGGTCTGCTTGATCGGTGGAAAATCCGTCGAGGCGTTTATAAGAAAGTTGCAAATAAAAAAAATGGTTGTATGGAGGTACAGTTGATAACAAAATAATTAAAACAATGTTTGATCAAAATGTAGAATTTACCTGAAATAGTGCACACACTTTTTTAATCGAAATAGTTAGAGCCTTTTGTGAGATAATTGAGATGGGAGAAAAAATTGTATGGCAGATACCATTAGTTTTGGACCTAAAAAATCGATTCAAAAATCTATTTTAGACAATCACCTAAAACGCTTAAATACCAAGTTTGAAGAAAATTGCTTCAGCCGTTTGGGCTGTATAGCGTTGTACAGATAGACTGACAGGAATTGCGGGGTTCACTTTTTAAGTGCTCTCTATCATCGTAATGTAAAGTGTGATTGAAATCTCGAGTTCGATTTTTAAAAGTAAAAATGTAATGAAAAACGAATGGAAAATTTAAGTGTTACTTGTACACATTTTTATACACCCCTTTTGATCAGGCCGTTATCTCTAAAGCCTACATTAATACAAGGCTTGCGTATACATCTCACAGCAGTGCAGGAGAATGTTCATCATTTTACTCTTGATACTAACTTCTGACTTCTGCCAAATACAGCCTCTTTCGCTGTTTGACACGAATGTGAATGTGGAAATAATTCACCATTTAAATTGCCTTAACATTCTGACACCAACAAAGATAATAGCTTAGCATATCTGCAATGTTTTGGCTATGATAATTCCCCTCAAGATTTGGATTTCCACATTTTCCAGTAGTATGTATACTTTTGCTTCGAAAATGTTAGTAAACTGTCCTATCTGTATAAAAAGCTTATATCGACAATTACTGCATCATCGTTCTCCATGCATCAATCCAGCAATGTAAAATTGGGCTAACATTTTGTGAGAAATTTCGAATTAACCAAAAGGTAAGTCAATTTTCTCAAAAAAAAAAGGTAAAATGGAAAACGCATGTTAAAAAGAAATACGAAGAGTAAAATAATAAAGTCAGAGATATGTACTGGTTGCTAGGGAAACACTCTCGGGAAACACGCTCAGTATCGAAAACAAGCTAATTTTGTACATGCAGGTGCTTAAGCCTGTCTGGATTTACGGTATATAATTATGGGGTTATACGCGAAATTCTAAACTAAATAACTTACAAAAATTTGAATATAAACTGCTAAGTGCGTTTACACCTTGGTACATTAGAAACGTAGATATCCACAGAGATCTCGGGATTCCCACGGTTCCCGATGAAATAAAAAAAATTGCGCGAAATCATAAAAAACGGCTTTTACAACACTGTAATAGTACTTAAATCGAAATTATCGATGAGACGAATTTAGTATGCCGCCTGCGAAGTACTAAGCCTTCCGATCTTGTGCACTAAACAAGAATCCACTTTAAAATCGCGTTATAAGCAGGAATTATCACCAGATATTTACCAGCAACACGTCGTTAATTGAATTCGTTAGAAATATATTGCTAGATAAGTTTCAACTTAGTTGCAATCGGAAGGAGGAGGTGTTTTTAGTGGAGTAAGAATCTCACACTCCTATGAGCACGCGGGATTCGGTCCTTATAGTGCCTTTTGAAGGTTTTACACCTACCCATGGAAAAAAAACAATTGGCAAAAACTGATATGCCCTATTATCGTAATTGCTTTCAAGCTGGAATTCGGTTGACTCTCAAACGTCATCACAAAATTAATTTTTGCATGACATGCATGCATATCAATACTTACTTGCATTGTCGTGAAATGTCCACCCTAGGAAGCCAATTAGTCCCGCAAAGATATTGAATCCACCCGCCAACTGCCATTTCCATCTATTATACTTAAGTGTAAAATTCAAAGCCAAGAAACAACCCACAATTTCACTGAAACCTGAAAGGAAAAAGAGGTATCACCATTAAATGGTAAACACTGTCTACACAGACTGCTTGCCGTTCCATATCTCATTTACCCATAATAATTGTGTTCAGGACCAAATAATCCCGTCCAAAGGACCTGATATTCAACAGCATACCCATGAAATTAATAATAAACACAGCCAACGCAATATGAGCAGCAACTAAATGTGTTTTTGCTCTGGGTCCAGTCCATAATTCCGCCCAACTAGCTTCTTTAGAGGGGGTGCTCTTAAAGGACTCCTCTTGAATACGCAGCTGTTTGGTAAAGTCAGTTGGTATTTTGTATATTCGGTCATTGATATCTGCTGCCGTACGAATTATTTTCTCCACTTGAGTTATGTCCTTGGCCTTTCGCAATAACCAACGTGGTGAATCTGGAGTCCAAATGAGCAGCAATATAAGAATCAATGTTGGGAAAGTGATGCCCAAGTAAATTTGCGTCCAATTTCGAAAGAACGATGCCAGACCCGGCAGAAGAAACAGCCCAATGGACCAGAATGTATCATATAATATTATCACACCAAGTCGATATTTTCCAGCGGTTATATCGGACACTATTCGAGTTAAAAAAAATACATTTTCTTAGAAAATAAAATTTAATATAGTCACTCAAATGCTCGGATGTGTAGTAGCTTACATATTGTATGGCCCCCGGTGAACATGAGTGCGCAGCATGCAGCAGATAGACATCGAAATGCACAATGCAATGTAAAGTCCCTAGCGAATCCTGTGACGCACCCACAAATGATTTGCAGTACCATTCCAATCAACATTGTAGTCCTTGGACTTATCCTACAATATGCAATTTGATTAAGTTAGAATCTACCCGGAGAGCATTTTTATTTTCCTGCCATACCAAAGCATCATTTTTGTGGCGATTACGCCACCCACAAGTATCCCAAATAGATGCCAGAATTGTGTCCACGCAACAAAAATATCCCTCAAGCAAACCAAATCAAATTGCATAACCAAAGAATAAAAGTCGTAGTTGTACTTAAAACTCGTACACTCCTCGAGTTGATCATCATTTGTTGTGTTGATGTAACATTGATCCTCGGTAACTATAACACTATTAGATGCTCCAGATATATCACATTGGAATTCTTTAATGGGGTAGACTTCGGGAGCAGTAAAAATAATACATGCCATGAACCATGATGCTGGAATTTTGCATAGATAAATAATTAGTACAGTTCGCAACTGCCAAATTCCGAAATCGCCTAGAATACTGCCAATAAGGTCAGGTTCAGGCGTTGGCGTTGGTAAAGGTTCTGGAGGAAGTGTTTGAGTTTTGCTGGCATTATTAACTGAATTCGATGGCATGATTTTGGAGCATTTTAAATAAAGGCAACGATGGCTGATCTGCAAAATTAATTAAAAAAAAATAACAAATTTAAATTGATAATTTATTGACAATTTTGGGATTATAAAAAAATAATAATAAATATATACGAAGAATAAGTGGTGTTTACATTTTCATCGTCAAGTCATACATTTGATTATATTATTATAAGTCTTGTCCTCCTATGGGGAGTCTTGAAGCAGCTTATGCTTACTGCCAGTGTTTACATTTTCATCGTCAAGTCATACATTTGATTATATTATTATAAGTCTTGTCCTCCTATGGGGAGTCTTGAAGCAGCTTATGCTTACTGCCAGAAGAACTACCCATTGCCTACAAAGATATATTATATTAGAGTCACTATTAAGTAACTAAACCTTGCGATTAAAAATAAAAACGGCGCTCTGTGTTTATCTCTATGCTAATTGAGTGATTAATCAATCTATCGGCCATCAAATGTGTACGTAGGTCAACTATTAATATTACGTTCTAGTACAAAAGATCTGACCTTCTTAGATGTCTCAAACCTAAACTATAGGGATTTTAAAATAATTTTCGAGCCAATTTACAAAGCTGAATACATACTACGTTACGTACGTATATTAATTTATACTCGTACATTGTTATAGTAAAGATAGTCAAATTTCCTTATTTCATAATTGTATATTTACGTAAATAATAATGAACAAAAATAAGCGATTAGCCATATAAATTGCTATAAAGATAATAGTGTAAAACAAACTGTTATGCCACTAAAAAACTATGCCTTATTATTTTATATGTATACAGGCCTCAGGTAGTAAGTAAGATTCTTTTAAATTTAGTGTTGATATTAATGATAAGCAAATTCTAGCGATATGAAACTCATAAAATATTATTCGTATTCGTATAAAGTAAAGTAAATGCTTTCCAACAAAAAAAAATCCCTCTTTCGATTTAAATGTATCAACATTGTAATTCTATTCAGTCCTGACGGATTATGGGAAAAATCCCTTTTTTGGTAATTTCAACCGCAAAAGGAATGAAATGTATGAATGGATCGTAGGAACTTAGATAACATATTTATAATAATGAAAATAAGGGGCGTAGATGTGTAGGTATAGCTATATGCATATCTACTATATAAAAATAAGTCGGGTTTTCCTTCCTGACGCTATAACTCCAGAACGCACGAACCGACTTCCACGGTTTTGCATTCGTTGGAAAGGTCTCGGGCTGCGTGAGGTTTATAGCAAAGAAAATTCAGGAAAAACTTCAACAGAAAAGCGGAAAAAACATTTTTCAGATACAGCGCCATCTCTGATACATAGCATGTACTACAAACCAATATTTTAAGTAGATGGCGCCGACCAATATTTTAAGTAGATGGAGCCGGTGCGTGATACATTGTTTGACAGCTACTCATTGTTCCCTGCTCAGTTAATTTCATGTGACAAACCGGTATTGTGTTCACTGTGAAATTGTGAAAAAAAAGTAAAAAAAATAAGTTATTCGTTTCCTAACATTTCAATTGGAAACCATCAAATCAATCACGTGTATTGTGCAAATTTTTATTCAATTTCAACAGTAGGCATTTGTCTTTAAGGTGGTAAGTTGAATTGTGTAAATTATGTGGATCGTGCATTTGAGGTTAAATTCACCACTCTGTCCATAGTCCAAAATGCCTAGAGGACGACGTGCGAACATGGGTCGCCGCACAAGACATGCAAGCCAGCAACAAGTGTATTCACAGAACTTAAGCGAAGAAAGATAAAATATAATAAGAGAAAATGGCCGATTGAGACAACGCGTGAGCACACGAAGATCATTGGCATCATACAATCGCTTGGCATTCCAATATGATCCCACTGCGAACTACAGTGATGATGAAAATTTAGATATTGGACCAATGACGACTATATGCCGATTTTGCAATGCGTTAAAGTTCAAAAGAGAAACGTCTGGATTGTGCTGCGCAAGTGGAAAAGTCAAACTGGATCCATTACATAACTTGCAACTTAAAGTTGATACAGTTATTATGATATTGCGTAATTTGAATCCACCGCGACTTTGCAACGGTACCCAACTTTCGGTACAAAGACTTATGCCGAATTTGATTGAGGCAACCATTATTAACGGAAAGTACGCAGGTGAAAATGTATGTATTCCTCGAATACCAATGATTCCGACTGATCTTCCGTTTGACTTCAAACGATTGCAATTTCCAGTTCGCCTTGCGTTCGCAATGACAATTAACAAGTCGCAAGGCCAATCGCTTAGTGTTTGCGGGATAAATTTAGAAAATCATTGTTTTTCACATGGGCAGTTATACGTTGCGTGTTCACGAGTTGGGAAACCATCCGCTTTGTTTGTGTTAACGTCAGACCAAAAAACAAAAAATGTGCTTTACCAAAGAGCACTTCAATGAAACGGATAATTTGCGGACACGTATAACGCTTCGATTCAGTATTTACTTTGGATTCACTTTCATTTACTTAGAGAAGTTCAACTAAATAACACTTCATTTTTGTAATCGAAATTAATTCATTACTGTTGTGAAATGAAATAAATTTTTTCCTTTTCAAATATAAAACAAAAAAAAATGTTCTTCATCTTTTAATCACCAAACGAAATGTTACGTAAAACGAAGCCATCTGGTGGCGAAACGGAGTTCGCAGGGTTTGCTAGAAACTTTATAATTTAATGATTCAAAATAGCTTTTAACGGCCTTTAGTCCACAAAATTTGCGTTTCATCCCGGCAATCTCAATTGGACTCATCAGTTGGTTAGTGAGCGCCTTACCAATACGCAATTTTTGTTAAGTTCAGATCAACTTACTTGCATTTTTTGACAAAAAAGCAATGTGAACTATATCCAACAAGATTAAAATTTTAATCATTAAAATTGGAAGATTTTGTCCTTGGTCAGACATAGTTAATAAGAAGGTGTTTTTTTTTTATAATACAATTCTGTATACTACTGAAATTACTCAGCCAAGTAGAAGACTTAGCATTATATTTAATTGGACTTGTTGAATTATTGATTCAAAATAGCTTTTAACGGCCTTTAGTCCACAAAATTTGCGTTTCATCCCGTCAATCTCACTTGGACTCATCAGTTGGTTAATGAGCGCCTTACCAATACGCTTTATAATTTAAGTGCAATATACATAATATTCATGTAATTTTTTAAAGATACATAATATATAAATGTATTAGGGCCTACATGTATTGGTATTCAGTGACGTATGTAAAAAGCGTAACATTAAATATAATTAGGTAGAAATAAATGAATGATATATAAAAAACTCTTTTTTGATTGCTTAGTTGTTAAAGTTTGAGGTATAAAAAGATGTCATTTGAATTGTTGGACAAATATGAATATATCAAAGTAAGGCCGTGTGTAAATTGCGTTAAAATGTTGGTTAAATTTTCTTCCTTGGTTAAATTTTGAAGTTTGGTTTGTGGTGGGATCAAAGGGGATTTATTAAATTTATTAAAACACTATTTTTGCTAAAATTCCTTCAAGATTGAAGAAATTTCCCTAAAAACATTTTTTTTGTTGTTCAAGTTAATTAATTTCTTTACCAAAATCCGACTTAGAAGATATAAAGTTAATAATTTGGAACGAAAAAAGTAACAAATTCTCAGTTTTACTAATATGTTTCGGTTTTACATCATTAATTTAATATTTTAAAACAATTCCAAATCTTTTCAAAACAATTCCCATTATGGTTAGTTTGTTGATTTAGTATGTAAACACTAGTTTTCACAGCTGAAGAATTTGACAAGCTGACAAATCAATCTATTTGTATTCGATTTGCAAAATGAAATACAATGAGTATTTTAATTAATTATTTTATATTTGTTCAAATATCAACGGATAATAATATTTGTTTTTTCCTCTTGAGACCGTACACAAACAAAAATAATAATGTAATTTAATTTTTCAATTGAATAAATTAAAACTTTCATTTATTTTATGGTTTCCCAGTAGATCTGGACTTTTTGGAGTTCATCTTTCTTTTCGGTTATCGCTTACAGTTTCAAATTACTCTATGTTGAGAAATGTTAAATTTTAACGCAAATTTAGCCTGCTCTAAAGCTGCCTACATTTTAATCCATTTTATTCACCACGCTAGTGTCAAATTTTAACCTAGTTAAAAAATTTAACCAAAATTTTAACGCAATTCACACACGGAATAAACATTTAAAAATCGGTGGAGCGGTTTCTGAAAAAAAATATTTTTTTGTAGGTATCAATTTTATAAACATTTTTAGAAAAAATTAAAACCATTTTGAAGCATGTATTAATATATTATGTATTTAAAATTTTAATTTAACAAAAAATCAGTCCAAGAGAATTTTTATTTATTTTTTTAAAAATCGAAAAACCTTCTTTTGATAATTTCAGTATGCAGTTGCATAAAAAAAAATAATTTTAATCGGCTTATCCAATAGGGAGAAAGTCGAACATATGAAAATTGGTTCTATGGGAAGTATACCGTTAATAAGTACACAAAATAATATTTTTTTTTACTACCGAAAAAAAAACAATATGTACCAAGTTTGAAGGAAATCCATACAGCCGCTTAGGCTGTAGGACAGAATTGCGGGACCCATTTTCGTATTCGATATCATCGTTATGACAAGTTTGATCAGAATCTCGAGTATGATTTTTTTTTACGAATCTATAACTTTCCATATATTACCTATATTATATCACAAGTAAAAATGGCAAAACTGATTAAAAAAGAAAATACCATTACATTAAAAAAAACATTCATCACGCATTACAAAAAAACATTCTAGAACAAATTAATATAACAAACATCCAACTTAAATGAGGTTCTTATTTTTCGAAAAATCTTTATGGTAAAGGAAAGCTGAAATACATATCTATAATAAATGTGACACAAATAGTCAAAGGAGAGCTTCCTTCAAAACACGAAATGTCTGTTTGTAAAAGTACTTACAAACAGACAGATAAAAGGAATATTCGAAAAGGGATTTTTTTTTTAAATTCCCCACGCAGCACTGATTGCAAGTAATATTTGACTGAAGTAAAGTAATTGGCGGTAAGAAATTTATTACTGTTATTGCGCGTGTTAGATTTGAAAAAGTGACTCCGAAAACACTAATATTGTAAACCAAAATCTTGAAAGTGTGATCACGATAGGGTTTTAATATATTTATTCTTTATTATCTTTGTTGATATTTGGATGGTTCTTATATACTACGCGGTAACAAAGTAAAATGTAGGTATGCTAGCAAAAAAATTGTTGTTCATTATAATTTATTTTATGTTGTTAATTCATTACTATACAAACTTAAGTATACTATTTTTTTATTTCCTATACGTAAAAAGATAAAGCTTTATCAAAAGAAACACAATAAAATTAAATATGGAATAACATAGCTGGAAATAAAGAGTTAAACTGGTGCAGACAATTGGGGCTGTATAGACTGTAGATTGTGTTTCTGCCAATAAAGGTTGAGGGTAGTTTTATTATTTCTTCAATCTGTTGAAGTGTTCATGTTAAATTTGAATCATAGATTTGCTGATGTATTTTCAAGATACAAGAGTGGTGAAAACAAACACAGGTAGTTAAAATAATCTCAGATTTTGGCCAAACGTTTGTTTATTTATGCTTCGGATACTACAAAATGTTTGTAAACAATTTCTTTTATAGGTGTTAAAAAATAAATGTAACAAGCAATTGCCTAAAAATGCAATGTAATCATTTAATTTCTAACAACGTACTATTCGTTCGAACTAAATCAACAGTCATTTTTAGTTGCGATATTCTTAATATAGGACAAGTTCTACATTTGGAAACAATCGTACTCGAGATGTTGGTCAAATTTGATATTACGATGATAGAGAACACCAGAAATGTGGGTTCCGCAATTCCGTCGGTCTGTCTGTATGTCGATCTACAGCCTAAACGTGAACCGTTTTTCCTCAAACTTGATACTTAAGCTTCTTGTTTGATTGCCTCGATTCTTTTTCTAAATATTTTTCTTGGCCTCATAAGTGTAGATACCAGCCATACATTTTTTTGTGTAGCCGAAAAGTAAGGCCCTCGTAATCGCGAAAACGACTCTACAGATTTTGATGCAAAAAAATCCATGCACTGCGTACCAACATTTTCCGAAAACGTTTTTGGATTTAAAAAAAAAATATAATTGAATATTTCGAAAAATGTTTATATGAAAAAATAATTAAAAAACGCTATAATTGTATGCTTACGATGTGATCGAACATAAGAGCAAGTACGTGCGACTCAGTCGTGCAGTTTATTTTAATTTCATAGCTATAACCATATAAAACATCTGTTCAATAAGATCACATTTTCTATTTTTCTAAAAAAAAATCAATTAACCCTCTGTGATATCACGCAGTTTGGCGCCAAGCTCTCTTATCGAAAATGCGTGCAGTTGGAATCGATGCATTTTTTATTCGTTTTAGAAATTAGAAATTACCTTTTGAATCGCTTAATACAAGTCGTATTGGACGGTTTCAAGTCTGAAATTCATAAAATGAATGCTGGTGTGCCACATGGTTACGTTCTGTCTCCGATATTCTTTCTCATTTTCATCAATGATCTCTTGTCAGAAACTTCTAATAAAATGTTATTGATTTTCTGACGACAGTACCCTCTGCTATTAATATTCTTTTTTAGATTCACACCCAACTGATTCGGATGATAAGCTCATTGAATTCTGATCACGACAGCATTGCGCAATGGGAATAAAAAGCCGCGTAGAATTTAATGCTCCAAAAACCCAATGCTGTCGATTGTCTTTTCCCCAATGCCGTTGTCCACGAGCGATGCTTGCATCGAGAAAACCGAACAATTTTCAGTTCTAATGGGTATGTGCATCACCGACCACCTTTTGTGCAATGTAAATATGTAAAGGTATTTGGGTTTTCTGAGACGATGAAAGAAATATTTCTCAGCTTCTGATCTGGCTAAAATCTATTGAGCCTTCATCCGTCCAAGGCTTGAGTACAATTGTCATATCTGTCCAGGTGATCCTATAACTCACTTTAGTCTTCTGGACAGAATCCAAAAAACAGTTTTAAAATTGATAGGTGTTGAAACAATAACGGAAACAATTGCACCTGTCGAACACTGTCGCAAAGGTTTCATGCCTTTCATTATTCTATTTGAGCTTCTAGGAATGCTTATCAGTTACATTTTTCCTCCCATTGCAATATTCAAGAATTTTAAACCAATGTACAAGAATATAATCCTATCCCAGTTTCCTGATTTCTCGTGCTCCTAAGTGTGTCTAAACATTTTAAGGGTGTTCAGAACCCCTAGAGTGCCCGCAAAATTATAAAAAAAAGTATCGTAGCAAATTATTTAAATATTTGTATTACAGTAAAACCTGCCAATCACGACATTCTATAATGGCACCACCTTGCTTCGGTCCCAAATGTTATCCAATTTGTCAGGCTTTACTGTATATAAGTTTTTTGACAACCTTACCTATTTCGTTGCATTGATAATAGAGAAATAAGCTTTATTTATTAAATTCGTTAAATACTAACGTGAAACAAACTTATACTAATTACATAATACTTAAAATCTAACTTAACTGTTGTAAACTGTTAAAGATCAAAGTTTAAAATTTCATACATTTTATGTCATCATCTACCGAGTCTATACAAAAGTAAAATTTATTCAATATTGCAATCAATTGATTAAGGGGGCTATTGGCACCATATTTTGATCTGCTAAATATAAGGCTCAATGGTTGCTATAGTCTTATACTTGTACGACTAAGCTGAAATTTAACCGACCAAGAACCTATGGAGATGATATTGGACCATTAATAATTCCAACAATAACGCAAAATTGCAAGTACTTCCTATGATTTGTGAGAGAAGGAAGGCCTATTAAAGCAAGTCTTTGAGAATAAGGAGGAAGAGCATTTTGATGTGTTTGATGTGACCATGGAAGAAAACGAAGGCAGAAACGCGAAAATCTTCTACGAATTTCAAGTCTTTTTATATGAATGTAGTAGTGAGGTGCCCCCACCACACAACTATATTTTAGGATTGGTCTCACAAATGAAACAAAAAGAATCTTGAGGACAACGGCTCACAGAATTCGCGACACCGAATCTTTTAATGAATCTGAGAATTTATTAGCTTTTTTAGATATGTAGTTCAATAATGATTGATGAAAGATAACATAGGATCAAGAATAACTTCTAAGTCAGAAAATACGGTGACTTTACTAAGAGGACATGAATCGAACGTAAATTGAAAACAAACGGATTTTTTTTTGCGTGTAAAACTCATGGCTTCACACTTGTCAACATTTAAAACAAGACAATTCTTATTGCACTATTCCCTAAATATAACCAAGTCTTCTTGTAAAGTAAACAGTCAGAGGTAGATTTAATTCTTTTGTCATCAGCATAAAAAAGGACAGACGAATTTCTAATAAGAGAAACCTAGTCATTAATAAATAAAACAAATAAAATTGGACCTAAATGACTGCCCAAACAACATTGCTTCGCGAAATACAATACTATAGAGCTTTTTCTTTTAAGTACGATGAGATCCTGTTCAGGAAACTACTGTTAAAGCCTTGATTGCTTAGCTTTTAAATTAAAGTACGATGACACAACTAATCAAAAGATTTACCAAAGTCAGTAAATACACAATCGACTTGTTCACGATTTTCAAAAACATCTAATTGATTTTGTAGTCCATTTGTGACGTCTAATTGAGTGCGATGACATTTTAAACGTCTGGGTCCCCAAAATTCTTAATCAAGACTTAGTTCGCTTACCTCCAGTTTCACAGTGCGAGTTTAAACTTAAGATCAACTGAACCTTAAACTGAGTTTAAATTTTTTTTGGTTCAATTCGTCCTGTTTCACAGTGAAATCTGATCTTCAGATCAGATGAACTTCGTTTAACTACATTTTATGAAAATAGTTGGCAGCATTTTTTTGCCTCGTACTCCCTTTCTCTCCCTGACACAAAAAAACACGCGAAACAACGAGAATAATAAATAAAATAATATTCAAAATCACTATAACAACTTGATAACATTTGAATACACAATTTTGTTTCGTTCATAATATTTTCTGAAAAAAAGCAATACAAACGCTGAATAAAACCCTGAAAAGTTTTCAATCCCACTCTCTGCGCCCTTGCTATACAAAATAATCCTCACAGATGCTTGAATTTGAAATATGAGCCCTAACACCTCAACATATTGGCGTAGGATACAGCCAGTGGTGGCGCAAGACATAAAATGTATGTCGGCAAGGTACATTTCGCGAGGCCCTCTGGTGGTGAATATAAAACTGACATGATTGATCAATTTTGAAGAATTCGCCAATAGTCTTCTGTAATCTGTAAGCAAACAAAACAAAAACAATAATAATATGGATAGGTAATTAACATATCAGAAGGGGACTAATTCGATCGAATAAAAATTGGGTGAATATTATGCTTACCTACCTCCTTTGTATATACTTTAATATTTCACTAAAGTAATACATATAATACAATATACACTGGCGACAAAATAAATAGCACAGTTTTGTTTTAAGAAATTTGACTAAGGCTTAGATCATAAGTTCATTTTCAATTTCCAATACTGTAAGAAGTTTTTTTGTTGTGGCTTTTGAGTGCAAAGAAAGGGGATATTACTTCTCTTCAATTTATTTAATAAACAAAGTCAAATGTAAGTCAGAAGATAAGCTAGGTACATTTAAGTGAAGACAATTTAAATAGCACATATTGTTTTCGTTGTAAACATAATACATTTTTGGTAAATATTTTAAGCACTTCAAAAGTTTTTTTTTAATAAAATAGGTAAAATTTTAATTGTTAATATATAATTCTGGATTTTAAAAATAAGGGTTACTCAAATTCTTCAATAGATGGAAAATTAACAAGTTCGAGGAAGAATGTTGTTAATACTCTAAACAATCGTCAAGAAGCTGGAAGTGTTAAAAAAAATTAAATAAGCAAAAAGAACAAGATCTTGGTGTAAACGTGTTTCTTAGCACTATTAAGAACCACCTCCATAAAAACAATTATGTGGAAGAAAATCACATGTCTCCAAACGCAATTTGTCACGTCATCGGTTGCAGTTTGCAAAGGAGCATAATATTTCAAAAGATCAAAATTGGTGGAAAAATAACTTGAGTCTAAGTTCAATCATTTTGGATCGATAGAAAATAAAATGCACGACTGGATCGCTCGAACTTGCTCTTGTGTACGATCGCATCGTATGCTAAAGATTTCTATTAAAAATCTAAATATATTTTTAAAGGCGGTTTTTACTATATTTTTTATGCATATACTCAAAATTTCTTTAATTTTTTTCTAAAAAATATTGGTATGACAATCTTAAATATTTAATAATATAAACTCAAAAGCAAACGATTAAATCGGCTTAATCGAAGACAAAATAATTCAAAATTCTGAAATAAAAACTTAATCTATTTTTAGCTCGAAAAAAAGTACGCCATTTTATTTCTTGGATAAATTTGAATTTATGAGAAAAAAAATTTAAAAATCAGTGGAGCGGGTTTTGAGAAAAATGTTTGTGTTTTAACTTTTTGAAAACATTTTTCAAAAAAAAAATCAAAACGCCAATTCATAGGTTTTCAGCAAATACATATAACTATAATTTTTGAAAAAATTAATAAGCAGTTTTCAAAATCTAATTTAAAAAAAAAAATTAAATTCTTTTAAAAATATTAATTTAAAAATATTGGTACACAGTATAAATTGGGCTACCTAAGCCAATATATGTATGAAATTTCGAAAGAATCTGTTAAGCCATTTATGAGATAGTCGAAAGCCATCAAAATTCATATGGGAAGTACTGTTTTAAGACATTTTAAAAAATTGTTTTTTCAACCATATAATTGGTCCTGCCTAAAAAGCTGATTTTTTAAAATCAAAATCGTTAGAGATGTTTTCGAGAAAAATAGGCTTTAACGTAACGGTTATATGGCAGGTACAGTTATTTGTTGAGCTAAAAAAATTGAGTTTCCCCTCTGTACAATACCTAAAAAACTAGATATACCAAGTAGTACATACATACAGATAGACTGATAGACAGACATACAGACGGACAGAATTTTTAGACCATCTTTTTTAGTCTTCACTATCATCGTAATGCCATGTTTGATTGTTATCTCAAAACTTTTTTTTCGACGAATGCATAACTTGCCTTATAGTACCTACATACATATGTATAATCGCAAGTAAAAATATTAGCAAGGCGGAAAATGTCAGGAATATTATCCAAAATATACTATAAAAAGCGTTAAGCTTGGCGGAGGTAGCATTCTTGTTTTGGTGATTTTTTCCTCGTATGGCGTTGGACTTCATCGCATAGAACGTATTATAAGATCAGATAAAATACAAAGAAATTCTGAGGAATACAATGTTATTGTATGATGATGAAGAAATTACCTTGAAGAAAAAGAAATTTAAACGATCCAAAGTACACCGCTCTGTGTGTAAAGCAATGGTTATCAACGCATAAAATCGCGGATCGCAATTATTCTATGGATAATGTGGATAATGTGGATAAAGCAATTAATAGATCCGCTAGTTCAAATTTGGACAAGGGGTGGCCGTGGCGCGATAGTTATGTGTTCGCCTGTCAACCTCATGGTCACATGTTTGATCCCTGCCGTAGTCTATGTCTTCTTATTTTTCCATTAAAAACCAATTTTAAAAATAATTGTCATACAATGAGTTGCTGGTTTACTCATTACATGCTGTTTAGGCATAGAACTAACAAAATGTGATTGAGTAAATCTAGTATACCGATGAATATGACAACGAATAATAAAAGTATGCGAATTATAAGGGACATCGATAAATAAGACAGGGAAATTTATCCGCATTAGTAAAAAAAAAGGAAGTTCATCTTCCTTGGTACTCGGTATTTGTTGAGAGTCTTTTTTATCTATGAACCGTCAGTGTGCCGCTGTGATTAAAAATAAATGTTATTTCAATCTATCTAAATATTAACACATAATTTTCTATGTATCATTATCAAATTTTATGTTATTATACTTGTTTTTATTTTTCTAATGAAGTGTGCTCTTTATTTTGTCCTAGAATAACTTCCGTTGCTTCCATAGTTTTGTTTATTTTTTTAATTCAGTATTTATTATTTTTTTTTAAATAATTCCAACATATCGTTGTTTTACTACCTCATAAGTCAAACAGTGTACCGTTTAAATAACTGTAGTCGCAATAATCTTGGAAGAATACGACAAGTTCTACAGTGAATAAGCTGGTGGCATGCGACAATATACGGTCGCATGCTCCGTTGAAATTTTCTACGGACCTTGCCACACGACCAATGGGTTGTAAGGTAAAATGTGAATGCTTACGATACACACACACAACTTCAAAACTCCTTACGTGACAAGAGAAGTAAATGTTTGCCGTCTTGCTATATAGGTACTTTGATTGGCTTTCTAATAAGGAGAAGTCCCGAGCTAGGCCCTGTCACTGTCACTGACTGGGGACACCCGGCGATAGTTTAACGCCAACTAATGTTGCCATACTAAATATAAAAGAATTATTAGAAATGACAGAGATGAAATCTTTTAATTATTTAATCTTATAACACAATATATAACGGGTGATTTTTTTGCTACTTGATTTTTGACGTTTGTATTTTTGACAGATCACACATGACAAATTC
The DNA here is from genome assembly GCA_910595825.1 of Philhelius pedissequus. NCBI lineage: Eukaryota > Metazoa > Arthropoda > Insecta > Diptera > Syrphidae > Philhelius > Philhelius pedissequus. The sequence continues at coordinate 167,494,204 of OU343161.1, forward strand.
CACGAACATTTGACTTTTCGATTCAGTATTGTTTGCCATTTCATCATGAATAGACTTACGCCTGAACAACGTTTGCAAATTATTGAAATTTATTATTAAAAATTCGTGCTCTGTGAAAAATGTGTTTCGCAAGCTACGTCCGTTTTATGGTCGTCATAATCGACCCACCGAGTAGGCTATTCAGCTCATTGTGACCAAATTTCGCACCAGTTTCACTTTGTTGCACATTAATCCACCAAATCCTATCCGTAGAGTGCGTACCGAAGAGAATATTGCTGCTGCATCCGCCAGTGTTGCTGAAGATCGCGATATGTCCATTCGGCGCCGATCGCAGCAATTGGGTTTGTGTTATTCGACCACCTGGAATATTTTACGCAAAGATCTTGGTTTAAAGCCATATAAAATACAGCTGGTGCAAGAATTGAAGCCATGCGACCTACCACAACGTAGAATTTTCGGTGAATGGGCCTTAGAAAAGTTGGATGAGGATCCGTTTTTTTATCGCAAAATTGTCTTCAGGGACGAGGCTCATTTTTGGCTAAATGGATACGTGAATAAGCAGAATTGTCGTATTTGGAGTGAAGAGCAGCCAGAGGCAATTCAGCAGCTACCAATGCATCCCGAAAAATGCACTGTTTGGTGCGGTTTATGGGCAGGCGGCATCATTGGGCCGTACTTCTTCAAGGACGATGAAGGCCGCAGGGTCAATGGAGAAAGGTACCGTTCGATGATAACAGATTTTTTTTTGCCGAAAATGCAAGAATTGAACTCGGTCGACATGTGGTTCCAACAGGACGGTGCCACATGCCACACTGCACGCGAAACGATGCATCAATTGAGAGGCGAATTTGGTGAGCAGTTGATCTCACGTTTTGGCGCAGTCAATTGGCCACCAAGATCATGTGATTTGACCCCGTTAGACTATTTTTTGTGGGGCTATGTTAAGTCTATTGTCCATGGGGACAAGCCAAATACGATTGCTGCCTTGGAAGCCAACATTGAACGCGTCATTGGTGAGATTCCGGCCGAAATGTGTGAAAAAGTTTGCCAAAATTGGAACTTCAGAATGGACCACCTGAAGCGTAGCCGCGGGCAACATTTAAGTGAAATTATTTTTAAAAAGTAAATGGCAGAAATTGATTTATCGATCCGAATAAAAATTTCATTCACTTTTTACAAGTTTCTGTGTTTTTTTGAATTTTCAAAAACCAAGCACTTAAAAAATCACCTTATAAGCAGTTTATCAGAAATATCGATTACTTCATTCACATTCATTTCATTTTCTGTGAGGCGCGAGGCCCTTTACACCGCGAGCCCGTGGGCAGTTGCCCACACCGCCCACGCCTTCCGCCGCCTATGGATACAGCAGTCGATCCTCTTACCGTTTGTCAAGAGAACAGAAAGTCTTTCTATATATTTGGCTTAAGAATCTATTTCAGGAGCATTTACACGTTTCGAATTAAAATATCTTATTTTTCGAATAACTAACACGCCCATGTGTTATCTGTTATTTTTTAATTTTTTAAATTCATATGTATATGTACCTAATGTATATCAAAAATAAACGTCATGTTTTAAAGTCAAATTTAATGACATGTCAACGATTGTTGACGTTGTTAACCCAAAAAAATTTATTAGACGAACTAAGAAAAATTAGATATCAGAGATCTCAGCAATTTCACTTCATGAACGAGGACCATTCAGAAAAAAATCTCAGTTTAGCTGGGAAATATAGTGGAAAAATAATTTTGGATTCACCTCCTCACTTTTTGATGCAGCAAAAAATGAGATTTTCTGAACTGGAGCCCAATTCCGCAACCGTGAATGTTTTTCCATGCATAAAAATTATTCACCCTCAAAATAAGCGTGAAAAAATTCGCCTATCTATGTACACGTTATCTGTTCAAAAAATATACATCGCACCATTGCAGAGAAAACTTACGCTTGCGGAAAATTTGCTTTTTCACTCCGCCTCAAGGCTCAAAGTATTTGGTTGTGATTAAGTCTTTATAATACTTTGACATCGAAAGTTAAGACCAAATCGATTTCTTACATGTATCATATCAATGCATTTTGGAAAAAAATTGACCTAATGACGTCATTCATAAGACAGTCAAAGTTTTCATCAACGTTGACGCAGTTTGCGTTGAATATATATCTATGTATATGGGTTTTCCGAAAGAACATCAATAAGTAAATGGGTTGATATTTAAATGGTTTTATCTTAAGCCCTGAATTTTGAATATTAGATAAAGTGCACCATTACACTGCATCAGATAACCTTCTAACTGAACATTCAGTAATATTTTGAACTTGAATTGAGTCATAACGTATTGCAAAGAGATTAGTAAATATTGGTTTTTGTCCTTACTTTACCTTGATACAGACAATGGGACATGTAAATTAGAATAGAACACACTAGAATTGATACATATATATATTTTGCTGACTTCAATTATTTCTTTTTAAAAAAGATATTATTTACTTTCGTATTCCACAGTTTTGACAATACAATAATAAATACGGTAAATAATAAAGTTCGAACATCTATATTGATATTTACCTAAAAAACGTACTAATTTATTATTCGCTGGTAAATAAAGCGCTTATACAAAAAAAAAAACGACTATCAAAATATTGCGAATTAATCAAAGAATTCTACAAATTTCTTATTAACAGAAGAATGCAAATGCATAATGTAAATGTGTTAATAATAACAAGTTTTATTTTATTGGTTTATTTTTTAGATTAGTATTCTAGTACATATTAGTAATGTTACCCGGAATTGGTAAGATTTATTTGGTTTGGAAAAAGTTAGCAATATATGTATTTGTTTGTATATGGAAAAAACAGACTGCATCCATGAACTTGCTATTGTTATTATCAAAATAGCTTTTAATGGCATTTAGTCCAAAAAAATTGCGGTTTATCTAGTCTTCTACTTGGCTGATTAATTATATTATAAAAACTCTCCTTAATTTTTATTATCGCTAATTATTTTGAAGACTCAATTCAGGGTATTCCGCTGGAATTTTATTGAAATGACATATCTTTTATAAAAAATGATCGATTTCAATTGTTAGAGAGTAGAATACCTAGGTCTTGGAAGTGATCCGAACGAGTTCAGAATAATAGAATGGCCAATTTCATTATTGATCCATTGTGAAGTAGCTTTTATGCTGGCATCTGTTTGCTGAAAATATCGAGGAGTAGTAGATGGAGTAGAACGTCTAGCTCGGCACAGGGGGTTGTTTTTTATGCTCCGCTTATACACATTGAAGCTGATCGTTATGCTTTGATATGCTTGTCACAATTTGCAGCCTTTTCTAGAGCAGTCCACCATATACAGTTACGCCAAAAGATTTATCGAAGTATGTATATAGCCAGTGAGCAATACGAGGTTGAAGGCCGCATTTATTCCCTAAAGCTTTTTTGCATGAGAAGAGTGCAACAGCCACTCTGACTTGTTTACCTCTCTCTTCTATATTAGGCTTCAAACTTACCTATGATATTAAGGGGATCTACGTGAGTAATTTTGTATTTCCTTGAAAATAGGACATGTTCCGTTTTATGAGAATTGACTCCTAAGCCACACATTTCTGTCCAATTTGTTAGCTTATTTAAAGAGTTTTGTAGGATTTCTTTTAGAACATTGGGGTACTTTCCTGATGGAGGACTGGAGCATATAGAACACCACCTTGTGGCGTACATCTAATATCGCCTTATACGCCCAGGCGCTATTAAAGCGACCATGGTATACTCCTTATTGTGGAGGGAGTATTCGATAGTTCATACTAGTGTATGAAAGGCAGTATCTACTGATCTTCATTTGCAGTACGCATGTTGTGCCGTTGAGAAAATTCTCGCATCGATGCTAGTATACGTAAGTGGATATCAATCAATCATTCAATGTGAATACCTAAAAATTGTATCTTATTTTTGAAAGAACAAGAATTGAACTTTTTCGTAAAACTTGTCTGAAACAAACATTATTATGCACCTTCCACAGTTAGTTTCTCTATTACAGTAGCGGCCTACACATACACTGACTCCCATCTACTATTAACGAATTTCAAAGAAGTGTTAGTCATTTTATAAACTATGCCGAAATACGGTCTTAATTAATCATAAATCTACAACAAATGCGTGAGATTTAAATTATATAATCTTCTATAATATCAAAGGCTTACACAATCCTACTAAAATAGTTTCAGGTGTAAATGAAAATTCGACAACAGCTTCGGTTGCATCTTGCATGTGAAAATATAGAAAACCCAGATAACACTGTTCAAAGTGTAAGTACGTCACTATAAGCACAAGCTTCTTAACTGTGACTGCGTTTCTTATTGTTTATAGTGCATACCCAGGAATACACGCTTTAGACCTTAAAATCACTATTGTAATTTTTGTTGTTGTTGGGAGATAAGATTTATTGCTTAATTTTGAATAAACTAAATTATTTTATTATCATTTTAGAAAATAAAATGAATAGGTAATTGTAACTGTGTATTTTCCATTATACTCGAAATAAGCGTATACATTACAATATCCAGGTATCTTTTCTTATAAGGAAGAAGAAAATCAGCGATATTCAATGGCTCGGAATTCGTTGAAAGGAAATTTTGAAAATTTGGCTAATGACCACTGGTTGAGCAAGCTAAATGATAAGCAATACACCTAAACGCCTTATTATAATTATGTCTAATTTATAGCAGCATGCAATGCAGAAATTAATTTCTCACTTCCTAAATAATATTATGGGACTCACTGTGCATTTGAGTGTGAATATTCTCTTCGACTTTAATTAAGTCGGATAGACTTAAAAGTATATTATCGGTATTGCAAATCTCTATTCGTTAAATGATATGTATAATGATTTCCTATTTCTTGTCCCTGAATATTTTTACCCTAATAGGGGAAGAGGATAGGCATGGAAGCAACATCGAAAAGTACAGCCAGACAAAAATCACCCTCGAAATAATGATTTCTGAGCTAATAGGTTTTAATGATAGGGGAAAAATTATGGTAACTAGCACGTAATTCATACAAATAATGTACCTAATTTGAAAACTTACAGGGGAACATTTATAGACAATTTTTTTATTAATGCAAAATAAGTCACCGACTACATATTTTTGTTATAAATGTATGTAGGCGTTTTTAATTTGAGAACAAAAAGTAAGAGCCGATTTTTCAATCTCCAGATAAACACTCAGTAAGTTGCCCAAGGAATAAACTTTAACTTACTTCACTGTTAAACAACTGGCTAACAACATCGAATTTTCAAATCAAGAAGAAACAATCTATAGAATAATTTAATTTGAACGTCACTTTTATTTCGAGTATCGAACTTTTCATAGAATTTTATTTTTGTTTAAAGTTTATTTCAAAGCAATAAGTTTCTAAAATGATTTTGACATCGAAAATATATGTAGCTATTGATATTATTTCTCAGAATAAATCCTTATTCCGTTCGAAAATGAGCAGATAACTTTATTCTTAGATTCTGTTGTATCTGACTGTTGAAAAACTGATTTTTACTTTATCTGGAGAATATGTACTAACTGACTGCTTAACTGACTATTGAAAAATTGGCCCTAAGGCAATTAATTTCTTATATCTATCTATACATTCAAAAAAACCCGTTGTGTTTTGTGACTGTTGCCTTGGGCCATTAAATCCCAATAAAATATAAACAATTGCCGTTTTCAAAAACGTAAATTCAAATTCAATTTAATCTTCGATTCAAACAGTAGTAGTAGTAATGGCAGTAGTAAGGAATTCATTTATTGTTTCGTTTTCGTTTTTGTTAATGTTATAATTTTTGATGAATTTTATAGCTATGGCATTGCCGTCAGCTCGGTTAGCAAATTAAGTACTTACATTAATACTGATACAAACAACTTTTTTCTTTTCTTTTTTTAATGAACATCCTATATTTATAAATAACTTTCAAAAAAGAATAGAGTCTTTTCCAGTCGGAATCCTTTAGCACTGAGATAGTTTCGTGGAGCGTCATAGTTTCCTTTCCAACGAATGTTTTTCTGTGGGAAGCAAAAATGGGGCATATACCTATGACGTGAAAACAGTCCTCTTTGGCTTTCAAATTACATAAAGTGCAAAATCGGTTAAAACTGTTGTTGTAAGGAGATCCGTTTAGCGCAAGAACTTCACATCTTGTTTTAAATATTAAAGATATTTCTCTATAATTAAGTGAATCATTAATGTAGTTTGATTGCATAAGGTTAAGTTCCAGTTGTGAGTAAAGTAGTCTGCTATCTGATTCTCGAGCTTCTATTATAAACCCATTTTCAGAATTTTCGTGCGCTTGTATCATTTTGTAAAGCTGTTCTTTTACATGACTCAAATTTTGTGAATTTAACGATACTACTTCACCACAATTGTTACCCAGATCTTTCCATTTTGACACCCACCAGTCCTCGTTTCTTAGCTCGTATAGTGCCATTCGTTTAGTCAGTCGGTCATCGCGATGAGACAACACCTTGACAATGTAGTCTGCTTGTGATTTCAGAGTGCCAGTAAAAATTTTGGGTAGCCCTGTTTCCAGATATAGAGCATAGTTCGGTGTGTTTAAAGGTAAATTAAAAAGTTTCTTCAAAAAGCATCTGTGAAATTTTTCTATCGACTCGTATTCGTTAATTCACCATACTTGGACAGCATAGCAAAGTGAACTCCTAACAGCAGCATCAAATATCCTGTACTTCGCTGAAAGTACTATTCGTTGATTCGAAAAGATATTTCTCCAAGATAGATTTAACTGGCTTTGTGTAGTTTTAGCTTTGATGGTTATATGATGGTTGAAATCTATAGTTTTATTAAGAATTACTCCCAGGTACTTATACTCAGAAGCTACCTCTAAAAGATTTCCATTGTAGTACCAATTATATGTTGATTGATACCGGGCAGATCTTGAGAAAACAATTACTTTTGATTTATCTGCGTTAATGGTAAGCATTATTTCCTGCAATAATCCGCTAGACGATTAATCATTAGCTGGAGATTGACTGGAGTCTCGGAAAGTATCACCAAGTCATCAGCTTATAAAAGGACATTTATGGTCAAATCAGCAATCCGGATACCTCCAGGTAGGTAAGATTCAACATCATTTATAAAAAGGACAAATAGAAGTGCACTTAATAGGCATCCTTGCTTAATACCAGAAGCTGTTTCAAACCATTCTGAAAAAGTTGATCCATCCCACACAACAGCTTTTGATTCTACATACATCTTCTTTACTACACGGCTGAACTTCGGGCATATGCCTAGTTGTGAGAGCTTGTAGAAAAGTGCATTTCGATTTTCAAGATCAAAAGCAGACTTAAAGTCTACGAAAAATGCATAGAATTTCTTGTTCCTCGCTTGAAATGCTTTTACGATGGAGGCTAGTATGAAGATATGGTCAATGGTTGAAAAAATTTTCATGAAGCCAGCTTGGAATTGAGTCAGTGTATTCGATTCGAACAGTTTATTTCAGTTTGCGCGCTTAAGAACATTTTACAAAAGCAGGTTTGGCGCATATGATGTTTTCGACAACGGCCATTGTCCATGTTACAAGTTTTTTTGCACTTTCTTAGTTTTTTTTAAATTTATGTCTAAGGCTAGGTTCAAAAGCTGTGTGCCTTTCACCAAAAGCAAGTATACATAGATGAAGGCAAATTAGTGCAGCATAAAAAAAATTAAGTTTATAAAGAGATCAAAGCGGAAATGGAAATCCTAGGCTCGCTGTGTGTCAAGCACGGACCAAGTAAAATTTTGTGCAAAGAAACAATTAAAGTCACGACCGCAATAACGGAAATTGTATGTCCATAATCTGTCCTTAATTCGGTAAATAATGTGCTCTATCTGCAAAAGTGAAATTCTCTGTTGATCGAACATTAGATGAATGTGCATTATTCGAATGCTTCAAATACAATTTGATCTATTTGCAGAAGAACAAAACTAGTGAACGCCGAATTAATACAAATCTAACTGATGGTGGGCTTCATTTGGAAAGATGCCGTTTGAAAAGTACATACCAATGTAGGAATTCGCCAATTTGTTAGTTGCTTCCACTTACCTATTCTATGGCTGCGGCATTCGGATAAATATTGGAACATATTTCAGCAAAATGTTGCACACTTTAGGCAAATAATTGTTTACAACTGTCTAAGATACTCTCACTTCATCACCAACATTATTGTTCAAAGCTTCACGAATCAAGAAACGGAAGCAAATCATTAATTTCTGCTCACGGTTAAGATATCCAAATCTGTTGAAAGGCACTTAATAATAAGTGTGTGTACTTGTACACGAGGACAGACGTAAAACTGCCCTAATTTGAAACAATTTTTTCTTTCGTAATTTCAGTTCCATACAAAATGTTTTCCCCCAACGCCGCAAAACAAGTTTTACTTCAAAAAAATTGAGCACCCGTTTTCGAAATATTGAATTTTCAAACAAAATTTGTTTTTGTTTCAAAAATCCAACGAATTATTTTTCAAAAATTTGGTATGCAGTAGATATTATTTTGAATTCGAATTACCTCCTATATATTTTTTATCGAAATTAGCTGAGCCGTTAATGAAAATAATAAAAACAAATTTAATTTTAATTGAAAAATTGGAAAAAATAACAAAGTTCAAGCATCAGTGGTACAATCTAAAAACTGCGTGTAAATTTACCACGAAATTGTATGTAATTTTTAGTGTAAAAGTAGGCAAGCTGCGTATTTATACACATGACAATAGTTAAAAAAAATTGAACACATTATGTTGGATATTACCTTTCAATCACCATTGTTCAGTATTAAACTAATAATGCTTAAACATTACGCCCACAATGTTTATAATTAAACAAATATTGTTGAAATTGAAACACCTTATGAAAACTACACATAAAGTGTTTGTATTTAAACAATCATTGCTTATATTTACAACCATTTGATGTAAGTTACATATTTTATGTGTAAATTTGCAATTCGTTTCGTGACGATGACGATACGTTTGCACGTTCATTATTCATTTTATTCATAATCAGACCGTTGGCGAACACAGAACGTCCTAATTCTGTATTTATAAATTATGTCTCGTAATATTTTGTATTTAATAATCTGAACTTAGTTCTTTTTCTCTTAAGTAAATAAAAACTAAAATGACTCGATTTGTTATGTGCTTTTACTCAAATTGAATTTAAATAATAAAAAAAATGTATTTAATTTTTAGCAAAAAATATTGTTTTATTGTTTTGCTTTTTTGTCTGCATTATTTACTTTTTAAGCACAAATAATAGCATTTATTTCAGTGATATTCAACAGGTCAACAAAAATCGCAATTGGCCATCGACGCGACGCGTGTTTCTCGCAACGTTGTTATTTTGGCAGAGGTGGTCAACAACATCAAAACGTATTTATTTGTGTTAATTTGGACACATTTTTAAGGAACGCTCATATGCAAACAAGCGTAAAATTTTATTTTAGTTTTTATATTATATTTAATTCATTATTATGAGTCTCTGCAAAAAGTTTAAGATCCTTAAAAGCGAAAACATACACATAAGTTCTGAGCCTAAACGTTGCCATACCTAATTTTGTTGGAAGTTTACACATTGCTTGTCGAATTTCGCTGTAAATTTGAACATAAAAAGTTTAAATTTGCACATTTTATGTTTATATATAGTAAACATTTGCTTAAATTCTGTTGAATTTTAAACATAAGTTTTGTGCGTAAAAATACTGCAATTATGGTAGACAACAAGTTTCGTCGTTTTATGATAATACAATTACACGATTTATTTTAAGAGTGTATAAAACAAACGTGTGGAAACCCAAGTGGCAAACTCTTTAAAAAATTGGCGCAAAAACTTCGGAATGGTATAATTTTTTAAAGCATATATGGTAAATAGATTATTTATGTGCTAATATGCAAAAATTGGGAATCAAATAAATTTAATAAATAAATCGTTACATTGGTTTTTGTTTACTAAAAATTAAAGAATTGGATCGTTTTTTTAGAGTTAAAAAAAAATTAATTTAATTAGCCATACATAAAAAACAAAAACAACAACATTAGATAAATGATTGTTTTTTATTTATTTAAATTTTCCAAGCAAATGTTCAAATTGCATTCCACCCATTCTTAAGCATAATCTCCACCTCCTAATAATAGAAAATGTTAATGCTGCCCCTATAAGTTGAGCTCAGTAATTTCCATAGCAGCTGTCTCAGGACGCTTACTTCAAGTACATATTTACATACCTAGATTCCATCCATGTATACGTATGTGTAGGTGCATATTTCTGTCCTAACTTACATGATTAAAATGCATACATTTGTAGGCACCTATGTAACTATTCCTTAAATCATCCATTCGACAATTCATTATACTAAGAATCAAGGTAATCTTACTTACATCGGCTTTAAACCTGCATAGGATAATTAGACTACCTACCTACTGAATAGCGTCAATGTTGAGCTACATTAAAGTTGTTAGCTACAAGAGCAAGTTTGTACGATCCAGTCGTGCATTCAGGTGGGCTATACGCCGTTTTAGGATTATCCATAGTTTACCGGACACCCTGTATGTATATGTATCGCAAGTGACAAAAAAACAGTTTAATGAGACGCATCGATAGTGAAAGTTGTTTAATCAACTGAAATTGTTTTTTATCAAAATAATTAGTAGGAACGGTTTTCTAAAACAATATGTAAAATATTCCACCATAAATAATTGTAGTTGGATTTTTCTGGATAGTAACTTTGTATAAATGTATGTGTTATATATATATGTCCCAAATTGATTTAAAATTCTTAACAGTTTTAGATATAAATTAGGCGTCACTCTTACTTTTTTTAGCCAAAACATTTCGCACGAAATATATATATTGGCATGTTGTAAATACTACTTAATGTGTGACACAAATCAATTAACAATCAGTCATTATATTAAATGTATATCAATCGTCTCAACGATCCAATTATAGATATAGATAAACCAGAATTATTCGCTCTCAATCGTATAAGCAGATTGTATTTAGCCAAAACCAGAAATATTTTATTGCCATTATAATATTATATAATCGTTGTTTAAAGACAATAAAAGACACTTTTAATAAAATTTATTGTTCATTCTCGATGTTGCCATTTTCAAAATATCCAAAATATACTAAATTTAGTAAGGGTGCAACCAGCGAATGCGAAAAAAATGTTAAATTATTTTTTTACAGCAAATGAGCAAATATATTCTTATGCATCTAAAAATATTGTAAAAGGTATTGCTTAAAGTTTTTTTATCTTTTAACTACAAAACAGATGTGTTTAGTAGGGTTTGTTTGCACGAATTGTCACTGCTTTAGGCGTGTTCTGAAGCAAATTAATAAAAAAAATGTTTAGCACAATATTATGTATTTGAAAGATGTTTAAAATTAAAATGAATTAAGCAAACTGCTCTAAAATCAGCAAATTGTTAAGTATGCTATTAGGTACCTTAACATTTGGTTGTTTAAAATTCGTTCCATAAGATCTGACTGTTTACATATCATATTTCACATATTTTTATTGCTTGTTAATAGGTAATCTAAAAGACTTACACAACTCATTGACTAGAGTTATGATAACACTTAATCGTGATGTTGGCGCTAAATAGTGTTTGTATTTCATTATAATTTAATAAGTAGTGTTTTTTTTAATCCGTTTAAAACAACTAAGCGACATGGTAGTGTCCATCTAAGTTTTGGCACTATACCCTTTATTTACAAGAACAAACGCACTGATCGTCAGTAGGAATGAAGTCAAAAACCTCAAATTCCGAATAAGTTAGTCAAGTACAGGCGCCTCTCCAAAGTTCAACTTTTTAGCATAATTGGTTTCTGAGATATAAGTCCTTGAAAAATCACAATATTCACAAAAACCGTAAGTGATTTGGAACTCAAAATTATTGATCATCAAAATTTCCGACATCATAGAACTTTGTAATTTTGCACAAAGGTATAGATATCTAGTGATGCATACAAAAAATTTGAGGTTTTCCATTCAGAGATGTGGTGTCCCTAGGGTTGGTGATGTGTGCTCCAAAAACATGATTCACAAAAAAATATCCCCAAGTGAAAATAGAGCAAAGACAAAATCCACAAGAGAAAATCTCACAAAAAAAAATCGCCAAGAGAAAATCTACAAATTAGCAGTGCAAGTAGTGAATCTAGCAATAAAATCGCACGATTTTTAGATTTTAGAAGAAAAAAAAACATTTGTGTGACATTAATGAGGGAATAGATGATAAAGACAAAAAAATTATTTTACTTACTGAATTAAAATGTATAAAATATTAACTAATTTATTAACTGAATTGCCCTAAGCCAAAAAAGATATATTGGGGATTAGTGAGATCTTGGAGATTTCGGCAAAAAAGAAGGGATTTTATCCATAGGGATTTTTTCCCCATGGGGATTTTGTCTTGTTGGATAATTTTTGGTGGAGATTTTGTTTTTTGGGGATTTCAGGTGGCTTCTGTATCCGTACACTTATTAAGAATTTGTGTTATTTGCATAGGGAGTTTCCGATTGTTGTAGAATAATAAGCTTTGGGGGAGTGATAGGCCTTAAATTAAATACAAAGAGAATTATATAAAACGTGTAAAGGGGCGTGGTATCCGCCTACTTTATCAGAAATGTTATCAATAACATAGACCCCTTCCGATTGCCGTAGAGTGATATCATTTGGTGGAGTGATAGGATTCGATAATAAAAAGAAAATATTTTTTTACGAAACAGAATAAAAAAATAACACTTTTATTTTATACAAACACCTTATTGTTTCACACAAAAATACGAAGTCAAATTACAAAAAATAAATGACTTACATTTAGTGAGTGCATTTCAAATGCTTCTTTAGGCGTTTTTCGTTTTACGTTCAGAGAAGAGCACTAAGTAGAGTTCGAACACATAGATTATTACACATAGAACGAGCTGTGAACACTGATATGTTTTTTAAACACACTTGGACCCCACAAATCTGAATACATTTTCATTTTAACATTTGTACACAGATTCACATCATATAAGAAAATGAACAAGCGATCAACTTCTTTCGCCAATTTAATTTAATTGTAGGTATCTGAATATTTTTTCCTCACATTTTCCTTCTTCACACACATGACAATAAGTGCGTTCAGCAATTTACTCACATGTCAGTCGATTATTTGCGAGCACATCGAGTCGATCTACACATGTTCAGAACGAAAAAAAAACACACAGATTTGGAGCTCTGAATGCTCTAAGTTAAAAAAAAAACACAAACAAATGAATGTTTTGACAACTCAGACTCTGGTCTGAACTAAAAAAGAAAAACGCCTTTTGGCGATCATCATCAGCACTACTTGATTGTATTATAAATAATCTGCATCATATCAAGCATCAAAGAGCGGGTATGCTAAATAACAGTAAAGCTGACTAGCTTTCTCAATAAAGTAGATCTCATGCTTCCAATCTGTTGCACTTATTTACATTTTTGATCAAGCTGATGGTATGCTCATTCTCCCCAATTACATGACTTTCAGTTAGAATATGATCCGCAAAGTCTGATTGTTTTAGCTTGTTCTTTTTTGCACAATAATAAATAATGCTCTTTAAACCTCACTTGTATACTTCCCTTAGTTTGTCCTATGTAATGTTGTTTACAAACCACATTCAATAGTAAATAATGCCAGATTCTTGATTATCAACGACTTTGTCTTTATTTGAAAAAAAAACCGTCAAAATATTGTGTGTCTTAAACGGTTTTTTAGTTTGGTCATTATTTTCGGAACATAATTGAAAACTTCTCTTTTCATTTGTGACTTCTAAATTACTTTGCTTAAATAATTTTGTATTTTTGTTTTTAAACACTTTTTCCGCGTGCTTTCTCACAATAGAGTCAATAACCGTTTTAACCAGACACTTCAACTGTATATATTCATAAAATTTCTTATAATTGTGAAGTTGGATTTCCATTCATCATTCGAAGGATTTCCATCCATCATATACCACTATTTAAGCGCAAGTAAAGGGTTATCCATTTGGCGGTTTCAAAAGTATAGGGCTGGAATTCGACATCTGTCAAACTAAGTTGTTAAACCTATTTTTTTTCTCAGTTAAATGTCTGACATTTACGAAAATGGATCGCTTAACTATCGCACAACGCATACAAATTTTTAAAACCTACTACAAAAATGGTAATTCTGCCACAGCCACATATCGTGCTTTAAGAGAAGATTATGGTTTACCTGATTGCCCTTTTATTCAAGCAATTGGCAAAATTGTGAAAAAATTTGAAGAGACTAGATTGTTTACAGATATTGTAAGGCCTGTGCATCATCGTTTCTCTCGTACCACTTAAAATACCGCTGCTGTAAGTGAAAGTGTTGCCGAAGACCCGAATGTGTCGATTCCTTGTCGTTATCAGGAATTAGCACTGCCTTAAGACACATTATGGCGTATTTTGCATTTGGATCTACACCTACATCCATATAAAGTCCTGCCCACCCAACAACTGAAGCCAGCTGACCATTCATAATGTCGTAGATACGTCGAATGGGTGCTTGAACAACAGGCGGTGGACGGTGATTTGTCGAACAAAATTTTCTTCAGCGACGGAGCACATTTCTCACTCGGTGGGTATGTTAACAAACAAAATTTTCGTATTTGGGGTTCTGAGAATCCTCAAGTAATTGAAGAGAGGCCATTACATCCACAAAAAGTCACCGTTTTGGGCGCTCTTTGGTCCGGAGCTGTGATTGGACATACTTCTTCGAAAACGACGATGGAACGACAGTCATCGTCAATTCGGAGCGTTATGGTCATATGACAACCGACTTTTTTTTGCCTGCTATTGAAGAATACGACTTGGAGAATATGTGGTTTCAACAAGACGGTTCCACATGCCACACAACTCGAGCAAATATGGCTTTATTGCGAGAAACATTTCCTGGCCGCGTAATTTCTCGTCGTGGCGATATCAACTGGCCACCAAGATCATGCGATTTAACAGCGCTGGATTATTTTTTGTGGGACTCCGCGAATGACCGTGTTTATACAGATAAACCTTTAATTCTTCAGCACTTGAAAACCAACATTCGTCAAGTTATGGCTGAGATACCGCCGAATATGTGTCAAAAATTGGTCGAAAATTACCCCAAAAGAATCGATGCTTGCAACAATTCGCGTGGTGGTCATTTAAATGATGTAGTGTTTCACACATAGTGTCAAACTTTATGATAAAAAAGAAATATCATGAAAAAAAATATTTTATATGTGTTTTATTTACGTTTACTTTTGAAACCGCAAAATTGATAACCCATTACAATGCATATAAAATGCTTAATGCAAGAACAAAGAGCGAAGAGGTATTGTGATGTGTGAGTGTCTAGTATAGTGTGGATTGTATGAAGAGTTTTTATGCATCTGTTTCTGTATCATTCATCATTCGAATGAAGAATGTAAAATATAAAAAGTAAGCAATCGGACTTTTTGTGCAGCATTCATCATTCGAATGCATTACTAATAGTAATTACACGGTTCTCGGATACAGTTTGTTACATGTTGATTTTGGTTGATCACTCGAGATACAGGTAGGTAAGTAGTACCGAAAGAATGTGGAAGAATCGATTGATTTCATCTCTTTAAATAGAGTTGGGAAGAAATACTCAAATCCACCATAACCACAGGTGGATTTGAGTATGTCTTATTCATATAATATATTTATTATTTTATGTATTAAAATAAGAAAACCTTAAAATTGGACTAGAAAATTATTTAGTCTCAAATGAATTAAACTATTCTGTTTCATTATATTTTTATGAAATTAAAACAAATTTCAAGTTCTTATTTCTTTATTTAGGAAAAGAAAAAATTATTTTCCTAAAATTTAAATGGCTAAGCATGTGTAGTTAACATTATTCATTTCCGTGAGCTCCCTAAATTCAAACGGAATATGGAATATGAGCATAGTAATCCAATTTTATTACTCTTTCATAATCCAAATGATCATTCGGTTATTTTGATCGCTCGAATACTAATATCTCGATTATTAAATCAATACAAAACAAAAATCAAAATTTAAGATTTTTCATTCGAAGTGTCTGCTGTAATTTTGAAATTATTCATGAATTTTGAAATTTCATGACTTTTCTAAAAGCTATTGTTTGTAAACATACCTTTGCATACTTGAATAAATTATGAGTTTACATAAACAAAAATTCTTAAATAATTATGTGTATGTATGTGTTATGTGAATCACTAATTAAACTATTAATTGGATGGCTATCTTCATTTAAGAAATGCGATTAAAATTTCAACAACAAATTCATCGCATCCTAAACAATTATTACATTAAAAGTGAGTTCATACCAAAAACATACATTTTAAAAATATAACCAATTTATTTATTATAATGCGAAAATTATTTTTTAACATTGGTGTTTTTGTGTCTCATACAATTTTTCTCAGACAATAGTTTTTGAACACAAGTAATTCGAAACGAATTATTTAAAAGTGTCTGCTTCTTTCCGGGAGTTAAATTCAAGCGGATTGTTCAATCGATATGAAGTAGACGGCTAAATTATTTGGAGTGAGTCACAAGTGATTCCCAGCTCGAATTTCATAATGGGTACAGTGAGCCAAGACCCACAATAATAAAATAATAGGGCACGAGCCCATCTTGGATTATGTAAAATGGAGATTATATTACGATATAAGTCTTGTCTCGATACCATGAGAGCCGAAATGAGCACTAAGCGTAGTCAGTCGTAGTAAAAATATAATAATAATTAAGTTTGGGACACCGGATTTTTAAAACTATTTCGAACACAAATGTGATATATATGCAAATATTTGTATATTGATACAGAGAATTTGCATCTCTTTACAATAACAGAAAATTATAACGAGAACAATATTTATTGCCAGCAACTAACCGCAGCTGGTTAGAGGCGGTTTTAATTTCTCGATTCTGTTACGTGTAAAAACAATGATCATACCGTATTCTGAACAGAGATGAATATTTTGCTTGCAAATGAGATTTTTTTTTAAATTTACCAATATGTATTAAAGAAAATACTTTGAATATATTGAATTTTATTAGGGACATCAAGAAGTTATAATCCACTTAAGATGGAATTAACTCAAGCAGAAATAAATGTAGATACTACTGGTTAAATAAAAATTACTTATACGAAAAGCTTCAAGTTTGCAGAAACCCGTGTAGTTTTGGTCAATTGGTCTTTTGGGATTATTGTTTTTTGTCCAGAGAATATAAAAATTCGTCTTTCGAAATTTACACAAATTTCACTAATGAAGATCCCCATTTTAAAAAAAATTTCTTCTTGAAGTAATTATCATACACATGCCCCAATTAAAAAATGGAAATCTAGTTAAGCCAATGTTTTTTATTATTCGCTAAAAACCGGATGGTAGGCAATAAGAATTTATTATTATTACATTAGTTTAAAATGTAACAGATATTAAAAATATTAATAGTTAATTAAGGCTTTTTTATTACTTGCTAACTAAACTAATTGTATTTATGCAAAGATAGAACAAGCAAAAAAGTGTTTTTCTTGGAAAAAAGTACTTTTAATTTTTTTTTATTTCTCAAAAACTAAGATACATTTTAGCATCCGGTTTTCTGTTTTTTATTAAATTAAGAGCATTGAATTTTGAAAACAAAAATTAAACTTAACTGCATAAAATTTTGAAAATAATTAGTTTGAAAATTAAAAAAAAATTTTTTTCAAAATTTTTAATTTGAAAATTAATTTTTCAAAAACTATTGCCTAGCAGAACTTAATTTAAAATGAAGATTAAAGAAGAGATTTCTGGTTTTCTAAAAAGGTATAGCCTGTCATTGCAGATGCCATTGCAGATGCCATTGTTTTTAAATAATTTTTTTTTTCTGTTTTAAGTCAAATTTTTAGAAAAATGCCCCTCCCGGCTAAACGGTGGAAAATAGACCCCCCGCCCATACGATTTTTTCTTGTCTAAGTCCAACCTACACGCCCTAGCTTTTTGTCGCATTTTATACGAATCACCCTGTATATATAAATATATGAAGGCCTACATAGTATATATGTATGTATTCACTGAGGTACGCAGCAAAATTGCGTTAAAATTAAATGTAATTAGGTAGAAATAAATGGTAATACACATAATCTTTTTAGAGTGCTTAGTTGTTTAAGTTTAAGAGAAAAAAGATAGCATTTGAATTGTTGGATAAATATTAATATACCAAAAAGTAATCAAAATGTACATATACATAAGAATTAATTTCAAAAAGGTTTTAGTGACAGGTTTTTGAAAAATCGATTTCTCAACCAAAAAATAATTATTTATTTTTAAAAAATCGAATAAATAATTTTTGAAAATTTGAATATGTAGTCTTATTAACACTTTTATTTAGAATTAGCTTTAAAAAATAACTTTAGTCGGTTCATCCAATAGTGAGAAATTCGAAAATATGAAAAGCGGTTCTATGGAAAGTACCGTTAATGAGTTCGCAAAATTAAATTTTTTTTATTGAAAATGGACTGCACTAATTTAAGAACACAAACATTTTTTATCAAAATTCTTGAAGCCGTTTTTGAAAAAAAAAAAAAAAATTTCTAAAATATTTTACCATTTGTATGGGAGGTAGGTACCGTTGGTTTTTATTTTAAGAAAATAGTTTTCTTAAGAAAATAGTTTTCTTAAATAGTTAAGAAAATTTCAAAAAACTACCAAATACGAAGTTTCGAAAAACTCGATTAAGTCGTTTTTGAAATTTTGAGATTTCAAACAAAAAAAAGTTTGAAAAATGTTGGCTTACATAAGTGTTTAAGCTTTCTAGGAGCTTCTGCATACAAAATTTAAAAAAAAAAAACGGTTTCCAGAAAATCGAAGACCAACAAAAAAATGGTTCGAATGGACTAGATACCAAAAATAATCAGTTTTTCCAAAAAAAAATTACCAAAAAGTGCATTTTATTTTGATAAATGAATTGATTTTTTATATAAATGGAGCCATTTCTCAGAAAAATATGATTTTTTCTTTTTGCTAAAAAAAATGTTTCTTAGGTATGCAGTAAAGCCCGAGTAAGTGCCTCGTGCTAAATGACCCACTTTAATATGCACTTATGCGGATTAGGAAGTTATAAAAAAAACCCGCTTAAGTGCACATAGGTACTTATCTCTATATTTATATATACAAAAATTAAAACAAACATTTTTGATAAAAAAAAATTAATTCAAAATAGCCTTTGACGGCCTTTATCCATAAAATTTGCGTTTCTTCCCGGCGATCTCACTTGGATTCGTCAGTTGGCTAGTGAGGGCCCTACCAATACGCACTTTTTGTTAAGTTCAGTTCATCTTACATGGATTTTTTGACAAAAAAACAATGTGAACTATATCCAACAAGATTTAAATTTTTAATCATTAAAATTGGAAGATTTTGTCCTGGGCCGGACATAGTTAATTAAGAAGGTGGCTTGTATTATATTAAATGAGACGTGTTGAGTTATTGATTCAAAATAGATTTTAACGGCCTTTGGACCACGAATCATTATAGTAGATTAAGATTATCACTTTTTTATTTATGAATTTTGAAGCATAAAACAAATGGAAGCGCAAACTGTTGTATTTTATCAGATAATTTCAAAAGTGTACGTAACAGAATTTTTTTCAGGTAAATTTTTAGTATACAAAATAAAAGGCAATTAAGCGGGAAAAGTAGATAAGCGGATAGTACTTATAAGATGAGTTTTATATGAAAAGGCACTTAAGCTAGAAGCACTTATTCGGGTATTATTGTACATATTACCGAAAAAACACAATAGGTACCAAGTTTGAAGCAAATCCAGACAGGCGGAATTTCAGGACTCACTTTTTTGTTGTTTTCCATCATCGAGTTCGTTTTTTTTCTCGAATGTATAACTTGCCATTAGTACCTATGTATATATATATCGCACGTAAAAAATTATAATAGTTATATTCGTTTCAATAGAAACATCGATCTGCATTCGATCCGCCGTAAGTTTTTTTTCTTTGAAAATCAAATTCGTTTTAAATTAAAACCAGTTCCTTTCTGTATTGAATCTCTATTTCGAGACGGATTCAAAACGGATTATTATACACAGGATTTTCGCGGTTCTTTACATATGACATAGTTAATTTTTAATCTTACCTAATCATAAAAATTAACTAGGCTTAATTTCTAATTTATATTATTAAAAAAATTAAATATTGCAAAAAACTTCTTCAAAAAAAATATTTAAAAAGAACAATTGAAATATAATGAATTTTCCGTATACAACAAAATATCAAAAAATCAAAAAAAAAAAAAAAAACAAAGTAGGTAATATATAATATCTTAACATTTAGAAAATATTGATATACCTATACAAATACTATTATTTTGGCAACACCGCCAACAATTCCCAGCCAGAGAAGTATATTTTCAAAAGAACTTTATCATTGATTAAATAGCCCACAACAATCGAACTGGTTTAATTGAAAAAGACATTACAGCCGCACATCATAAAGATTTAATTTCGCTCAATTGAAAAGAGTTTGAAAGGGTCAGTGAGGTAGTTGATAGAAAAAAAACACACTTATACACACACGAAACACGAGTTATATAGTTTAGTAGGTGCCTCTCTGAATAACCAAACTTTTTAAAATCCTTATAAATAAATACCTACCTTAAACTTGACTTTTATCCTTGTCGCAGTGATGATTTGTTGTATATAAATATATCTATATGGGGATCATGCTAATTATACTTTTCCACTTGATTGATGCAATTATGTATGTACACTTTAATTAATTACAATCTTCCAAACCAAAATATCTCAACTGAATGTTGCACATGCACGCAAACTTATCTAGCTCACTCGTCAAACAATAAAGTATCCCATAGACTGATGAGCGATCCGATATATAGGCGGCCTATTCCCTTACTGTCACTGTGGGACTGGAAAATTACTCCTTTACAAAGTGTGAACGTTTTGAATTGTCTGCCTATTGCCTAGCCTGATACTGATTAAGTGGTATCTCGGAATTTTCATTGCCACAAACGGTCCGTCTTGAAACGATACGGTATAAGGAACACACATTCGTATAATGTGCCACCAGATACATACATATACACAAATAGATCATCTAAGGTTCTAATTGTTTACACATTATTTGTCAAACAACTCGATTAATTGAATTGATATCATATGATTAAAAATACAATACTCAGGCATGCCTACACATTTAGGGCTTGGATAATTTCCGATTTCAGTATTGTTATCGTTGGATTAAGAGGGTGTTGTTTAAAACATTAATTGAGACAATTAGATTTGTTACTATACAAACACATAAACAAGTGCCTATATGCATAATGTGTAGTTTAGTTTTATGCAAAATTTGGAATTTTGAGTATGGGGATATTTTTCAGGTGAAAGACGTATAAAATTACCGTGTTTTTCGGGAAATATATCCGCAACAAAACAGGATTTCCAAAATAAAAACCGATACGCAACAGCCTGATTTTTATATTTTAAGTTGCTATTACTTACCATGTTAAATTAAATGCAAAAAATCAACAATTAATTTGTTTTTATTTCTTCAGATTAAAATCAAATAAGAAAACTCAAACTTAAATAAATAAAATGCATGACGGATTCGTAAAATATTTACATTATGTAACCTACAAATGTACATTTAAATCTAGATTATGGATATTAATTCATGTGATTTTTAAGGTTATACGAGTATATATAAAGGTGTACATAGTAGAAATTCAGTGACGTAAATTGAAAAAATATGTGTGTATAATTTAGTTAAGGCAAAAATGCGTAATTCATTTTATATTGCGTAGTTGTTAAAGTTTGAGGAAAGAAAGATGCCATTTGAATTTTTGGACAAATATAAATCTATATAAAATAAAATGCAGGACTGGATAGTAATCGTACTTACTTGCACCTCTAGCTAAAAACTTCAATGAAGCTGTGTGGTAGGAAGTCTAGTTATACTTTGCAGGTTTAATGCCCATTTAGGTAAAATTCCCAGCCGTATAAAATTAGCATGACCACTTTCGAAAAAGTAATATTTAAGTATGCTAGTAATTGCCGAATAATATCCGTAAATTATCCGCGAAGTCAAAAAATTTGCCGCGCATTGGGCCTCCTGATAAAGAAGGGTTAAAAATTAAGTTATGGTCCGAAGTATTTCAAATTTATCGAATTTTCTTATAGTTTTCCAACTCTGAAGCAGTTTTATGAAAATAGCTATTTATGGCCAATTTTTCAATAGTCAGTTAAGCAGTCAGTTAGTACATATTCTCCAGATAGAGCAAAAATCAGTTTTTCAACAGTCAGATGTAAATTAATCTAGGAATAAACTTATCTGCTTATTTTAGAATGGAATAAGGATTTATCTGGGGAATAAATTAAATAGCTATTCTCGATGTCAAATCCACTTTGAAAAATTATTGATTTGAAATAAACGTTAAACAAAAATTAATTTCTATGAAAAGTTCAATACTTGAAATAAAAGTGACATTAAAATTAAATTATTCTATAGATTGTTTTTTTCTTGATTAAAAAATTCGATGTTGTTATACGGTTGTTTAACAGTCAGGTAAGTTTATTCCTCTGGCAACTAACTGGATGTTTATCTGGAGATTGAAAAATCGGCTCTAAGTAAAAAAAAATCACTAACATCAATGTTTTTTATATCAGTAATAGGAAAACTAGACAAAAAATATGATGAAACTTCGAAAAAATTCCGCCAAAGCTGAATTTTGGTGGAGAGCTTCATTTTAATGTCCTTATCATTTACTGAAAAGTACCCTAAATTTGGTGACGAGTAAAAATTTTTAGGGGGGCAGAGGGGTCAAATTTCAGTTTTTTTCCAAATTACTCGAAAACTATAGCGTCTTTTGAAAAAATTTTGTAGCTAATGTTATTCTACACAAAAAAAGGTTTAGACACTTTTTACCGTAGAAGTGATAGATTTGGAGATAAATGGTCGAAGACATTGGGGTGTAGTAGGTACATTAAATCAAAAAAAATGTAATACATTTATGTTTTTGAGTGGGGATTTTTTTGTTTTTATTTATGTTTGCAAAAACATATTCTAGGAAAATCTTAAAGTGTGAAACCGGGAGGGTAATGCTGCCATCTTAAAAATTCTATTTTTTATATTGGTTAATAACTGCCAAAATCTTGTTTTTCTGAAAAAAAAAAACTCGAGGAACGGATGTTATACAACAAACTGATCTAAAAAATGACATATTAAAGACTTATGTATGTCAATTCGTTCTTAAGTTATAGCGTAGCAAAATTTAATTGTTCGTCATTAAACGTTACAAACAATATTTTGTTATATTTTGTTCAATAACTCCCAAAACCGTTATTTTCTCAAAATGTTCTGAAACAACTGATAGACAATAATATTATCTACAAAATGACATATCAATGACTTCTGTATGTGAATTCGTTATTAAGTTTTAGCGTACCAAAGTTTAATTATAAAATGAAATAAATATCAAAATAGATATTTGGATTAAATTCATTCGTTAAAGCAACCAGACTTAATATAGCTCCCATTTTTAGGAACAAATAAATTTGTTCAGAAAAAATAAAGATTTTGGGAGTTATTAAGCAAATTAAAAAAATAGAATTTTTAAGATGGCAGCATTACCCTCCCGGTTCCACACTTTAAATTTTTTTTTCGTAGAATATGTTTTTGCAAACATAAATGAAACCAAAAAAAATCCCCACCCAAAAACATAAATTTATTAATTTTTTTTGAATTAATGCACCTACTATACCCCAATGTCTTCGACCATTTTTCTCCAAATCTATCACTTCTACGATAAAAAGTGTCTTAATTCCCTACAAATTTTTGCTCCGCACCAAATTTAGGGTACTTTTTAGGAAATGCTTAGGACATTAAAATGAAGTTCTCGACCAAAATTCAGCTTTGTCGGAATTTTTTCGAAGTGAATATCTAGTTTTCCTTGACTACAAGAACTAAATTTTTTTTTTTATAAATTTTATACCTGTCCTAATAAAAGTGTTTTAAAGCCTTAAACTTCAAGATCTGTTGTATATTTTAGAAGTACAACATTTATTTGTCTATTAAGTTCTTTGCTTCGGATCGTCTTTAATTTTAAATCCTAGAATGTGCTTCTAAACTTATTTTTTTTCAAAGAATACATATAGTTTTAGTTGTTAATCGTGGATTAAGCTAAATCGCCAATTTCGGTTGATTTTCACTATTTAACGAGAACCTTCTTTTATATTCGTTCCAAATCCTTTTAACCAATTTAAGTATTTTTCCAGATGAATTGATTGTAAAAAATTGTGCAGCATTATTTTAGAGGAGGGTTGGGAAGTAAATGGGTGGATACGATGCGATACCGATATTTTTCGTTTGTATTGGGACCGTATCGAATAAAAAATTATTTAATAGTATCGTATCGATATCGGCGATACTTTTAATACAAATATATCGTATCATTATCGATTTCAATACGATACGATGATAGTCGACATAATATCGAAATACAAAAAATGATTTTTTTCAAAATTATACAGGGAAAAAGTAAAATATAAGCTATTTAATTTTATTTTAATTTTTATTAGAGATTAATTTTTTTTTTCTTTTAAACTACAAATGCATGTAAAGGGTTTTTCAACAGGGACACTACAAAAGTAGATCGATAGGGACAGCAAACGACGCCATATTTCTTGCCGTTCTTTTGATATTTCTCTTCAGTAAGGTTTGCCATTTCATGATGGAAAGATATACGAGCCAACAACGAACCGAAATTATTAAAATTTAACTACCGAAATTCGAAGTCAGTGGCATCAACGTTAAGAGCGCTACGTCCAGTTGATCCTAGCAGATCAACAATTGAATGTCTAGTGGAAAAATTTGAATCCACATGCACAGTACAAAATGTTCCCATGCCAGTGAGACAAAGAAGTACCCGTAGTGTCAAGAATAATGCTGCCGCCGAGGCTTCAGTTGCAGAAAGCCCAAATGTGTCTCTCACACGTCGTTCTCAAGCGTTGGGCATCTCTGTGACGTCGTTGTGGCGAATTTTGCGAAAAGATCTTGGCCTACATCCTTACAAGATTAAATTGACGCAAGAATTATAGCCGCTTGACTACCAGAAGCGTCGTATGTTCGTGAATTGGGCCGGCGGCGTCATTGGGCCGTACTTCTACCGTGATGATCAAGACCGGCACGTTACTGTAAATGGGGATCGCTACCGTTCAATGATAACCGAATATTTTTGGCCCATTTGGATGATATGGACTTGGAGGACATGTGGTTCCAACAGGACGGCGCAACAAGCCACACAGCGAATGTCACAATCAATTTATTGGAAACCAAGTTTGGACAACGGGTTATTTCACGAAATGGTCGAGTCGCTTTGACGCCGTTAGACTATTTCATGTGGGGCTACGTCAAGTCTATGGTCTATGCCAACAAGCCAGCGACGATTGATGAACTTCGCACGAATATCAAACGTGAAATTTCAGCAGTATTGAAAACCGTCGACAATTGGGTTCAGCGTCTGGACCGTGGTGGCCATGCAAAAGAAATCGAGTTCCATACATAATGGCATCGAACGTACTTTCACAGGAATAAAGAATTTGATTGATATCCAAAACCGTTTTTGTTTTATTTAAAAAAACTTTTGTAGCGCTCTTATTAAAAAACCAATACTTCGATTACGTTACAAATCTACTTCCATACTCCTTTTTTTAAATGAAATAAAAAACAATTTTGGGCAAAAAACAAAAAGTGTTCTACTTACTTTATGTGGAGACTTTTTAATACTTCTTTATAATATTGTGGGATAACGAAGAGCGCGACAATTATTTTGTCTTCACGGATAATTTACGGATATTATTCGGCAATTACTAAGATAACCTTTATTCTTAGTATAATGAAGTGTCGAATGAATGATTCAAGGAAAAGTTAGATACATAGGTATCTACAAATGTGTATTTAAATCTAGGTTATTGATTTTAATTATGTAAGTTAGCAAAGAAGATTGTACCATTGTACCTACATACTTGGATTGAACCTAGGTGTGTAAAGATGTAGTTATGATAATGAAAATGGAGGACGTAGGTTGGTGGGTATGTAATATGCATACATAAGATTCGTGTGATTTTTAAAGACACATATGTGTATATATAAATGTATGAGGGCCTACATTGTATGTAGTATTCAGTGTCGTACGCTAAGATTCATAAAAAGGTAATAAGAATAAGATAGAAATAAATGGATAATACACATAATTAAATTTTTTTATATTGGTTAGTGGTTATAGTTTAAGGGAAAACAAAGATGCCATTTGAATTCCTGGATAAATGAGAATATGTATAGGTATCAAAAAAAAAATTCAAAAATCGCTTGGGCGGTTTTCTTAAAAATTAATTTTTTTATGTAGGTATAAAATTTAAAAACATTTAAAAAAAAAATGAGGATAAAAAATCCAAATTTCAGAAAAATTCAGTGACTGGTTTTTGAAAAATCGAATTTAGCAAAAAAATATTTATTTATTTTTTAAAAATCGAAAAACTTTTTTTTTGAAAATTTGAGTACGCAGTTCTATTAACTCTTTTAGGAAACATTTGCATAAGAAAAATATTTTAAATCGGAAAATATGGAAAGTTCTTTTATGGGAATTAACCTTTTAATAAGTAGTACGCAAAATAAAATATTTTTTTACCTAAAAGTGGGCTGTACTAATTTAAGAACACACACAATTTTTTATTCTCGGAGCGTTTTTGAGAAATTCTTTTTTTTAACGTTTTTGTAAGGAAGGTACGGTTGGTTTTTATTTTGGGAAACTGTGGCCGTGGCGCGATAGTTGTGAGTTCGCCTGTCAACCTCATGGTCACAGGTTCAATTCCTGCCGTAGTCTATGTCTTCTTATTTTTCCATTAAAAAACCAATTCTAAAAATAAATGCCATACAATGAATTGCTGGTTTACTCATTACATGCTGTTTAGGCATAGAACTAACAACATGTGATTGAGTAAAACTAGTATACCGATAAAATATGACAAAAAGAATTAAAAAATTAATGCGAATTATAAGGGACATCTATAAATAAGACACGGAAATTTCTCCGCATTAGTTCAGCCGCCATCCCTGGAGATAAAATCTGAGACAACAACCACCTACAGTCTCCGAATATCGCGCCACACATCTTTCCTATCATTCTTTCTCTTCCTTAACCTCACCCCCACGCCCGCGCTGTGTTGAAACATTTAAAGGGTATTCATACTCCCTTGAGCGAGCGTAGATTATAAAAAAAAAAAAAAAAAAATGTCAAAAAACTACCTGATACGAAGTTGCGAAAAAATCTATTTGGTCATTTTCGAAATTTTGAATTATCAAAATAAAAAATATTTATTTCCAAAAAAAAAAAATTGTGTTTAAACTTTCTAGGAGCGTAAAAAAATTCAAAAAAAATGAAATTAACCGTTTCCCAGAAAATGGAAAACCAAAAAAATATTTCTACTAGAGGTACCAAAAATAACATTAATTCACTAATAAACTGATTTTTTTTATAAAAATCGTTGGGCCCTTTTATGAAAAAAGTAAGATTTTTGTTTTTGGCAAAACAAAATTAATGGGATCTGCTGTTACGAGTATTTGTCACCTTAAAAAAATTAAGAAAACGTGTGGGCATAGTACAGAAAAAACAATATGTACCAAGTTTGAAGCAAATCTATATAACCGGTTATTCGAGTGTACATCGAGGACAGACGGACAGACTGCAGGACCCACCTTTTTGGTGTTCTCTATGATCGTAATGTCACGTTTGATTGTTAGAATTTTTTTTTCTTGCACGAATCTATAACTTGCCTTACACGAGTAGTACCTATAATCGCAAGTAAAAAATCAAAAAATATTTTTTTACAAGCCTAAAAAAGTTTGTCTATCCATCTGTATGTATAACAAGCTCCAGCTTAAATGCCTGAAGCGATTATCTTTAAATTTGGTATGTGTGAATCTTTTGGCAATTCTCGGAGGGGAAATTAAAATTTTATTTTTAGGTTTAAAAATAATGGTACCTGCCATAAGGCATACCGACTACAATCATTGTCACCCCTTTTTTTTAACCAATTATTGGCACCCATTCATTCAATAAGGATTCTTACAAAACCTATCAACCTTATCAAGCCAATTTAATTTTAGTCCAAAACTACTACTTATTCCTCACATTTCTACGTCTTTATTTTGATTAATGAGTTCTTCAGTAGGTATGTTTAAATGAAAGTGTTAAAACGTTTTAAAAAAGTCAATAATTTGCAAAATTTTGTGTTTTTGCTAAGGACATACGATTTGGTGAGCCGTTTTTAGTTATTAATATATGAAATGAATATTATATATCAAAAACATGTTTTTTAATATCAGATTATAATAAATTATTCTTATTTAACTATTTTTAAAGAAATTAGTGCTATTTTTTAAATTAAAAGGATGCCAATAATTGGTTCCAATAAAGAAGGGGTTCCAAATATTGGCACTCAGGTACCAATAACTGGTTCTATGGAACTTTAATTATCGGCACTGCCAATAAATACACTTTCAAGACTGTCAATAACTATACCATTGAACCGTTACTTTTTTTAAGTTTGAAAAAATGCCGAAAACAAGAAAAACGTACAAAGAAAGAGATGTTCAAGAAGCTCTATTGGCCATACAAAATGGTAATATATCTAAAAAACAGCTTCTAGATACCACAAAATACTGCGTTCTACTCTGCAGTTCCGATTGATCAAAACATTTTCAAAAGTTCGTCCAGGACCCGCAACAAATTTGACTGAGGAAGAAGAATTGAGCAGTGTTGAATGGCTAAAAGTTTCTCAAGAAAAAGGATTTCCGAAAAGAAAAGAAAATGTTCTTTATTCTGTCCAGGAATTTCTAAGGCAAAGTTACAAAAGAGAGCACACATTCGGTAGCTAGCCAATACCAGCATTTTAATTTTGGTGGGGGCAATACCCCCATTTATTAGGCTTAATACAAGCTAAAATTCTTAATCTAACTTAAGTATAGCTCTTAAATCTAGGGTTGGGAATTGGAAGGATGATTAAGACGGAGTTTTAGGCAGGATGAACTGAGGTTAAAGTCGAAACAGTTAATGTTACAATTAATCCTTTGAAGCATGCGAGTAATAGGTTCGTTGGAGCCGTAAGATGTACGGTGGGTAGGCAGATAGAAGAGACGAGGATTTCTTATATTACGGGAATTGGTGTTGAAAGAGATGGAATTGTAGAGAGTCGTGCAGTCAACAGACCCTGAAAGTAATCGATGAATGAAAATAATGTCGCTTATTGCTCTTCGTTCTTCCAGCGTATTCAAATTGATTAACAGAAGTCGGTCTTGATACGGGGGTAAAATAAGAGGGTTATTCCAAGACAGACCACGAAGGGCGAAACGTAGGAAACGACGTGGAATGTTCTCGATATATATGAGTTTGTTGATAAGGGGACCATACTTGACAGGCGTATTCAAGAAGCGGGCGAACTAAGGTTATGTATAAAGAACGGGTCACGTAGGGGTCAGAGAATTCTTTGGACCAACGTTTCACAAAGCCTAGTGTAGAGTTTGCTTTGAGTATAATCTCGTCAATATGTGTGAGAAAGGTAAGTTCTCTATCACATAAAACACCAAGGTCTCGAATTGACTCAGCGGTGGATAAGGGTTGATAATGTAAAAGTTATCGACGGGGAGTGGATCGGATGCGTTTTCGTGAAAAAGTTATTGATTGACATTTGGAAATATTTAGTTCTAAGCAATTTTTCAGGCACCAGACAGAGAAATTGTTGAGATCAAGTTGTAGGAGAGTAGCATCATGTGTGGAAGAGATGGTCTTGAAGAACTTTGTATCGTCGGCGTAGAGTGAGATATGACAATGTTTAATGATCATTTCAATATCGTTAATAGTAAGAATAAAGATGAGAGGTCCTAAGTGGCTGCCTTGTGCAACCCCAGAGGTAGCTAAGAAATCATCAGCGAAGGAGGATCTGAATCGAACTTTGTAGTAACGGGTGCTTAGGTAGGAAGAAGTCCATCTTAAGAAGATAGGTTCAATGCCAAGGGTGGACAGTTTGAATAGAATAAGCTTATGTGAGATTTTGTCAAAGGCCTTACTGAAATCGGCTTCCTTTCTGTTTTCTAAGGCCGAGAGGCTAAAGTATACGAATTCAACAAGGTTAGTTGTTGTGGACCTACCCTTTACAAAGCCATGTTGTCTATGGGAAATAAGAGATTTACAACCAAAACTTAAAATATCATACAAAATGCTTTCAAAGATTTTGGGAATATGTGAAAGTTTAGCGATTGGACGATAGTTTGCAATTTCACACTTAGGGCCCTTTTTATGTATTGAGGTTATAAAAGAGGTCTTCCATAACTGAGGGAATACTCCTTGAGATAGAGATAAACCGAAGATTTTTGAAAGGGGAAGAGATAGTGTTGAAGAGCATTTTTTGAGAAATATGGCGGGGATACCATCTGGGCCGGGAATATACTCATCATTGAGTTGATTGAGTTTATTTTCGATGAGTTATGAGTCAATCGTATGAAGTAGAAATGGTCCGAGGAAGAAATTCGGTAAATAATTGAAATAATTACAATCGGGTATAAAGGAGTCGTCGGTAAATGATTTTTTAAAGAAACTAGCAAAAAGTTGGCAATAGTCTGTGGTTCGTTTGAAATTTCGTTATTGAAAGAGAGAGAGGGAGGATGGTTTAGAAAAACAGCTGTTGCGTGAAATGTACAACGAATTCAGCCAGAAAAATTTAATTTCTTACACAAGCCTAAGGAGTGGAAAACATATCAAGAACTTATTTGCGAATCCAGTCAAAGAAGTCGGAGAAAATACAATTCGCAGTTGACAGATATGCTTTTCCTGTACAATGTATACAATGACCAAAACAGTTGGAACTGATATTATTTGTAGTTTAAGATGTGCAATATGTATAAGTCAATATCATATAAAATGTTTGAAAAAAACTGAAATATCACATTCTTCCAAGTTTTATAAGTTCTCTATGTATTACTAAAAATTAACAGATCTTAAGTTTTTATTTCAATTGATATAATATTATGCGATCGGTATGAACTAATTTATTTTTATTGTAGACATTTTATTTATTTTTTGAAATTTAACTTATTATTTACTTAATATCTACTATTTCTTTTTATTCTTTATAACCCGGAAGAAGCGGTAAATGTTTGTTTTTTTTTTACTGAAATTGAATGAACTACAACTTTTATAAATAAAAAAACTAAAAACAAAATATTGTTTTCATTTAATTCATAGGTGCCAATAATTCTATATTTTTCGGGTGCCGCTTATTGTAGTCGGATGCCAATAATTGTAGTTTTTGGCAAGCTTTTTTTAATATCCCATTTTTGCCTCTTTTTTAATAAACAAAAAATAAGAATTTAATATAAATAAACAAAGAAAATTCTGTATTAAAATTAAGTATATTTTTCATATTTTTAACTTTTTAATTGCGAAAATTACGCGCATTTAAAATTGAAAAATCCTTAAGGGTGCCAACGATTGTATCCGTTACGCTAACCTTTAAAGAAAAAACTTATTTTTCTTGAAAACGGCTCAAACGATTTTGATAACATTTTTTGAGAATTGGTACTAGGGGAAAAGTCTATTAACGGTTCCTTCATATGATAGGTTTTTCTTAATTTTTGGCTTTCTCTGTAACGCCTCTTTGAATTTCTGTCAAATTTTATATTTGAGAAGACCTAGGTAGCCAAATCTATTCTGAATATCAACATTTTGAGTATCGTTTTTTTTTTCTAATTAAAATATTTTTTTGTGTTTGAAAGTAGTGATTCAGACTAATTTAAAAAAAAAATTAAAATTCTCAATATAATTAGATTAGATAAGATTAAATTTCTTTATTTCACATATGTATGGTATTATAATGTTTTTGATTAAGAATACGGACTTGACAATTCTGCCGTCTGCCAGATATGACATTTTATATTAAAATAAAAACATACGTATATGTACTAAAATAAAGATACGTTAACAAGATTATTTGCTTTTAAACAATGAATCTAATAAAGAATAAATAAATGTAAGACTTGATTTTAATGGATTTTTTTTTATTGAAATATTAAATTTAAATAGTAAAGTTTTGATCTTTTTGTCGCACGGGTAAGCAAAAATTTCAAAAGCTATTGCGAAAAATCGTGGCATGGTTGCAAAAACTGTACACACTGATCCAACCCCGAACGCCACCGTTTGGAATTTCAGAGAGACTATTCATAGATAAAAAACTGTCTTGGAAATATAACCTCCGAATTTCTTGTAAAATGAAAGATATTTTCAGATTCTCTTCTGTTAATTCTGAATATACTTTCTACCTTGGAAAATTCTTAAATAGAAAACGTTGCGAATGGTGTACTTTTCTTTCTGAGAAGTTGCTATTTAAAAGCCCAATATATGACTTTCAGAATCTACGCAGTGTCTTTAGTTATATCGATTGTATAACTTCTTTCTGAACTACTCATTTCAAGAACTCTTTTTCTGATGTCGCATTCAAATTATTTAACAAGCTGTCTGCGATATACGA
The DNA here is from genome assembly GCA_910595825.1 of Philhelius pedissequus. Classification (NCBI taxonomy): domain Eukaryota; kingdom Metazoa; phylum Arthropoda; class Insecta; order Diptera; family Syrphidae; genus Philhelius; species Philhelius pedissequus. Next base: position 167,526,842 of record OU343161.1, read on the forward strand.
TCCATTAGATCGTTGTCTATCTTCGTAAAAATTGTAAAAAAAATTAGCTCTTTATTCATGCACGAGCAAATTAAGATGTTGCTGCCATTAATTTTTTAATAATTTAACTATAATCATAGTAAATAATGGCTGCAATTACTTATTTAAAAATACAGAATCAACGATATTTTTTGTGTATTTTTTTGGAGTAAATAATAATAATAAATATAAAAAAAAAACTTAAATGTATGAATATCAATTCGAAGTCATTAAAAAATGTATATAAGATCGCCCACTTAACTCTTAATTATTGTTATTCACTGAAGTTACATAACTCTTAACGATGTGACATTTAACACTGTTTAACAAAAAAATAAAAAATGTCACTAATTTTTTTAATATTGTTATATACTGTTATCATTTATTACCTACTAGCTATAAGTAATATGTTATATTTTTTTTAATAATTTAATAAAGTTTTTGCAAATACAAAATACAAAAATACCAACATTTCTTACTGTTTTCGATAAGTTTTCAAATCCGATTTTTGCTGCATAGGATAACTTGACTAATTACTTACTAACAGCGTCAATGTTTAGATTTATTAAAGTTGTTGGCTACAAGACCAATTTCGTGCGATCCAGCCATGCATTTTTCTTAGTTTGTTTTGAAAGTGTTTTTTAGGTTTAGGTTGAAACAATTTTACCATACAAATTGGACTGCGATTTTTATTAAAACAACAATTTGTTCATATTAAATAATTAAAAGATAATTAAGAATTCTTCTTCTTTGTTGATCTTGTCATTAAGTGAAGAGAGTCAAGATCTTTATTATTTGTGGCTTTAATATCCCTGATCTGCCATTTCTAGCTATCAAATAGCGATTACTGTTTTGCTGTTCGCATCGTGAACGACGCCGTGCTTTCGAATCTGGACCTTCAGGTACACCAGAAAATTTCCACCAACTTGTGTGCTTGTGTGTTACCCGTGTGCTATTCCACAAGTAATCTTGATAAATTAATTTTTGTAAGTAGTAGAATTTATAAACTTGTAAGAAATATATTTTTTTATTTATTTCTTTTAGCAAGGATCTACAGAACTATAGTACATTCACTCTATTCTGCCGCAGTCTAGACCTTCAGGTTCAGCAGAAGCAGTGCATCAACCTGTCGGCTAACCTGGTGCTTTTTCACAATCATTCCTCAACAAAGTAAGTGCTAAATTTTCAGTTTTGGAAGTTGATTTATTTATATTTTTGTCTTTGAAACGAGTTGTCCAACAAACGGGGCTGATGCTGATTTTGAAAGTAAAGGGTTATTCATTTTGCGGTTTCAAAAGTATAGGGCTGGAATTTGGCATCTGTCACACTAAGTTGTTAAACCAATTTTTTTTTCAGTTGAAAGCCTGACATTTACGAAAATGGATCGCTTAACTATCGCACAACGCATAAAAATTGTTAAGACCTATTGGACTTATGTATCACTTCGGTGGGACATAAATCCCAAAAACTAATTTGGGAATTATATCTCCTGCCTCGGTGGGAAATACTCGTAAGTCCTAACTTTTGTTTGGTTTTGATGGGACAAAACTCACTGATTTTATAAATAAAATCTAATTTTTAGAGTGAAATTTTGTATCGTTTAGGATATATTATTGATTTTTTTGGGGCTTTAGGTCGTCAGTAAAAGATGTTATTTAATCGCAACGTTTCGAGTATGTTTATACTCTTCATCAGGCAAGAAATCTAGTTCGAACAAAAAGTATATTTTGTTTATCGTTTAACATCTTATACACGTAATGATGATAATGATCGAACGACAGTTGAAACGCCAATTACACTACACAATTACCTATTTCTCCAAATTTTTTAAGAATAAGAGAGCTGGTCATAATTCTGGGTTTAAAATACTGCTTTTAAAATCAGAATTCTGCTTTTTTTTATTTTTTTTTCCTTTTCAAAATTCGGCTTCTCAAAATTTTGCCCGTCAACAAAAAAGAAAGCAAACGAGAAACAAAAATAAAACAAAACAATCCATTATGTAAGCTTAAGTATGAAAAAAAGTTAAAGAAAAAAAACAAGCAAAAACAAAGAAAACAATGTTTTGGTGAAATGGGCCTAAGAACCTAAGATAGCCCATGTGACTTAGATCGGTTCTCCTTTTTATAATTCTTTATATTTGTTTGTTTTTCGAAACACCTTTTCTTTTATTCTTTAATAGACATTAACTGAATAATTGCCTCTAGAAGTGGACCGACAGAAACATTTTTTTTATTAAACTATTCAGAAAGTAAGAGTACGCTCTACTTATCAAAACTCTGCAAATAATAAAGAAAACAAAGGTTTTAAAAATGTTAAAAAGCGCGCGCTTTCGCAAAAAACACTTCACACAAGTACCAAAAAAAACCTGATAGTGGGACAAAAGTCCCAAATAGTTTTTTGTGGGACTTATGTCCCACCTCGGTGGTACAAATTAGTTTATGGGACTTATGACTCACATCGGTGGGTCATAAAATTCGAAATTGAAATTGGCATAGAACTTTCTTAAACCATTTACGATTAATACCACAATAATCAGCAACGGATGCACCTATGGGCCTCCAATAAATGTCAGCTCCCCTAAAATATCCCGGGTAGTTGCCCCAAAGTAAAAAGCTATCAACATTATAAAAGAGTTATAATAGTTTTCTACCATTCCCATTCATAACCTTAGCCTTTAATTGGCTAACTGATTTGCATTATTCACTATCAAAAATCGTACCACTTTCTATCTGCTAATCTGCTTGTCGAGCATTAAAATCGCCATTCGATTCTGTTCAAATAATTAAGTAACCTACCCTAACTAGAAAAATCTTGCTCCCAGTCATTGCAATTTAAATAAATAGGGAAAATATAATAATTTCAATAAATTCAACCAAGTTTAATTTTGAAGCCGTATAATTTACAATATACACAAAACTGCCATAAGTTGAATTAACAGATTTGAATCCAAAAAGATAACCCCCGATTGCTCGCCCAAAAGTGTGTAACCGAGTCGCTAGGATCCAAAATAATTTGAAACCAATGCAAAATGTTTCAAAGTTTCATAGTTGTTTTGCATCACAACTAAAAAATAATGTTAGTATATTCAAAAAAGGATGGACAAAAAAATTTATTATGAAATGCTCCCACATTATATGATAGGAGATTTAAAAGTACAACTTACATCGAAATTAATATTTTCTGTTTTGTTTATTGACTTTTTAAAATTTATCTGACAGATGTTTCCTTGTTTTGAATAAAATTAGATTGTTGATTATTGCATAAAATCAGGCTTATTATTTCCTGAAGATTGGTTTTTGTATTCACTAATAGAATTGCGCAGACGTTGTTAGTTTTAGAAGCTCTGTGTTGGCCTTGTATATTAGAAATTCGAACCATATTAAAATGGGTTTAATTTTCGGTAGAGGCGCCACCTACAAGTATGGGGGCCAACCATTATTTGCATTTCAGGCATTGTATATATAACCTATAGCTTTGTATATATAATCTATAGTAATATCATGTGGTGTCAACGTATGTTAGCCACCTAGTGTCCTTATCCTTTGTATATATAACCTATAGTAATACTATGAGGTAGCTTTTATTTACGATGGATAAGGACTCATGAGGGCGCTAGTTTCTACATTAAAATTAGCAACATTGTCAGATTTGTCGCAACATTTTGAATATACACACCATTTTAGAAAGAGCAGGGTATATTATGTACATTACCTATATTAATAAAGGAGTAAGAGAGTTAATTCAAACTATATTTTTTTTGTCATATCAAGGCCAAACAACAGATAAATTGCAAGTAAATAGAAAAATATTCAGTGCGTGTGTGTGAATTTTACGTTTAGTTTCGTTTTGTTGTTATGTTTTGTTTTGATTTATTTTTGGCAATTTTTTTTTTACATTTTTTTTAAGTTTAAGTTCAAGGTGTTTCAAGGTCTTTCGATAAGAATAAGAAAAATAACATCTTAATAATAATGAAATAGTGAAAAATGTCCAGTTGAATATGGACAGATTACATACCTACATAATTGTTTTGTGAATTTCAGTTTGTGCTGTAGGTAGTATTTTGTGTGAATTTCGCGGATAAAATTTAGATATAATTAAAACACCTACAATGAAATTCTATTTGCAAATGGAATTTTATTGATATTAAGTGTTATGAACATATTATAAAATCTGTGAAGTGTCAATAATTATATATGTACATACTTACATACCTTCTTTGGTATCTTTAATGTGGAGTGAACATGTATTTTTGTTTTTTTTTCGTATAGTGCTTGTATTAAGTGTAGTGTTTTTTTAAATAATAATAAAGAAAGGTGTGTGAATTTATTGGAAGTATAGCCTGTACAATTAAAAGTCAGCTGTTCTTTTTAATAAATACATACAGCCTTTTAAATTACATCAAACAGTATCTTATAATTTGTGTAGTATCTTAAAATATAACAATTGTGATAAGGGAATAACTAACAGCTGGACTCTTGACTGCAGTGATTGTGATTTAACCTCCACACCAAGATAAATGACCAGCAGCATCGAATTAATATGGTAATATATTTTTGTTTGTATATTTGTACCTACATACCTATTTGTTTTACATTGTTTTCTCAAAAAAGAATTTTTCTGTTTTTATGTCTATACCATATTAATATGCAATTATTTTATTTGAATTTCATGTAATAAAATGTTTGCTTTCTTACGTTGTTTTGGACATGGTTTGACATTTTTTTCATAAAAATTTATTTAAAACGATTTAATTTCCAAAAACGTGAATTTGATTTGCAAAAAGTTGAACTTGATTTGTAAAAACGTGAATTTAATTTGGAAAGGCTATATAAATCGACATTATATTTTTTGATTGGCTAAAAATTTTCAAAAAGTTTTTTTTTTTTTTACAAAAGTGAAGTTTCTAATTAATGTTTTTCTTAATATGAAATTTGAAAGAAAACAAAAATTTTTGAAAAAAATATTAAACATCAAAGATAAGCTAAGTTTTGTTACAATACAAAACGATGTGACGCTAAAACTTCATTAAAAACACATTTTTTATCGACTAAAAATAAATGGATAGTACCAAATGTAAATATTTTCATTTGCTTAGTTGTTAAGGTTTGAGGGAAAACAAAGATGTCATTTGAATTCCTGGATAAATAAGAATATATAAAAAAAATGTCAAAAATCGTTGAAGCGGTTTTTTTTTAAATTAACTAAAATTTAACACTTTTAGCAAGAATAATTTTAGGACAATAATTTTAATCGGCCCATCGAATAGCGATAAAGTCGAAAATATTAAAGTGTGTTAATAAAAACTAAAAGTGGTTCTATGGGAAGTACTGTTAATAAGTACGCAAAATAAAATATTTTTATATTTGAAAATGGACTGTACACAACATTTTATATAAATATTCTAGGAGCTGTTTTTAAAGTACCGTTGTTTTTTTATTTTAGAAAAATAGTTTTTTTTAACTATTCAAGATAATGTCAGAAAACCATCAAATACCTACGTAGTTTCGAAAAAATCTATTGAGTCGTTTTCGAAATTTTTAGTTTTCAAAAAAAAAAATTATTTTCTAAAAAATTTATTTGAAAAATTTTGGTTACAATAGTGTTCAGCATTTTTGGGAGCTTCTGCGTAAATATTTAAAAAAAAAATCAGATAAACCGTTTCCGAGAAAATCGAAAACCAAAAAAAAAATGGTTCTACTAGAGGTACCAAAAATAACAATTTTTTTCAAAAAAAAAATTATCAAAAGGTACGATTTCCCTTCAGTAATGAACTGTTTTTGTTTAATCAAAATCGTTGGAGCCGTTTTTGAGAAAAATAAGATTTTTGTTTTTGGCCAAAAAATGAATGGGAGCTACTGTTATTTGTCGTCTTAAAAAAATGAAAAAAACGTGTAGGCTTATTACCGAAAAAATAATATGTGTACCAAGTTTGAAGCAAATCTACCGAACCGTTTAGGCTAAAGACTCGAGGACAGATAGACAGACAGGCGGAATTGGGGGACCCACTTTTTTGGTGTTCGCTATGATCGTAATGTCATGTTTGATTATTAAAAAAAACATATGTATGTATGTAACTTGCCTTAATACCTACCTACAATTGCAAGTAAAAATTATTTTAAGAAAACCGCTCCAAGATTTTTGGAAATTTGTGTACCTATGTATATAATCATACCTACCCTAGGTATCAGAATTCAAATTTAGATTAGAAATATTATTATTATTATTATATGTATTATTATTAGAAATATACCTTCCTACACAAAAATTCAAAAATGCAAAAATAGGTAGGTACATATGTATGTACCTATATGCATAACTACACAAAAATCTGAATTAGAAAAAAATGTTTAACCAAAAATGTACGTATATTATACCTAGTAGTACATACAGTTTTATCTTATAAAAAATTATTATCTAAAATAGTTCAGAAGTTAAAGGCTTTTGAATTTTTTCTCGATTTTCTGTTGACATTTTTTTGATTCTAACCGACAACCGTTTAATAACATTACAACCATACCTACATCCCACATTTATGTAGTTATATCTACAACGTTGCTGGATTTCGCACAAAAATTCAAAATTCTAATGATATTACCTACAAAAAAATCAATGAATTCGTAAAAATCTATACACCCAAACCAAATCCACGTATCTACACCTACAAAAATTTATTTCTATGTTTCACATATATATTTAGGTATATGCATGCAATAAAATACCGAAAAATACCGCTTTTTTTGCCTATAATGTTCTATTTTTTGTTCACTCGCACTCTTAAACATTTTCTATATAATGTTCCCATTCTCGCAATTGTCAATTATTCCACCATATATTCACATACATGTTTCCCAATCTGAAAATTTCCTCAACATTAAACACTTTTTCCGCAACTTTTAGTGTTGAGAGAAATTAGTGGATAAGGCTTTGTATATATAATCTATAGTAATATCATGTGGTGTCAACGTATGTTAGCCACCTAGTGTCCTTATCCACTAATTTCTCTCAACACTAAAAGTTGCGGAAAAAGTGTTTAATGTTGAGGAAATTTTCAGATTGGGAAACATGTATGTGAATATATGGTGGAATAATTGACAATTGCGAGAATGGGAACATTATATAGAAAATGTTTAAGAGTGCGAGTGAACAAAAAATAGAACATTATAGGCAAAAAAAGCGGTATTTTTCGGTATTTTATTGCATGCATATACCTAAATATATATGTGAAACATAGAAATAAATTTTTGTAGGTGTAGATACGTGGATTTGGTTTGGGTGTATAGATTTTTACGAATTCATTGATTTTTTTGTAGGTAATATCATTAGAATTTTGAATTTTTGTGCGAAATCCAGCAACGTTGTAGATATAACTACATAAATGTGGGATGTAGGTATGGTTGTAATGTTATTAAACGGTTGTCGGTTAGAATCAAAAAAATGTCAACAGAAAATCGAGAAAAAATTCAAAAGCCTTTAACTTCTGAACTATTTTAGATAATAATTTTTTATAAGATAAAACTGTATGTACTACTAGGTATAATATACGTACATTTTTGGTTAAACATTTTTTTCTAATTCAGATTTTTGTGTAGTTATGCATATAGGTACATACATATGTACCTACCTATTTTTGCATTTTTGAATTTTTGTGTAGGAAGGTATATTTCTAATAATAATACATATAATAATAATAATAATATTTCTAATCTAAATTTGAATTCTGATACCTAGGGTAGGTATGATTATATACATAGGTACACAAATTTCCAAAAATCTTGGAGCGGTTTTCTTAAAATAATTTTTACTTGCAATTGTAGGTAGGTATTAAGGCAAGTTACATACATACATATGTTTTTTTTAATAATCAAACATGACATTACGATCATAGCGAACACCAAAAAAGTGGGTCCCCCAATTCCGCCTGTCTGTCTATCTGTCCTCGAGTCTTTAGCCTAAACGGTTCGGTAGATTTGCTTCAAACTTGGTACACATATTATTTTTTCGGTAATAAGCCTACACGTTTTTTTCATTTTTTTAAGACGACAAATAACAGTAGCTCCCATTCATTTTTTGGCCAAAAACAAAAATCTTATTTTTCTCAAAAACGGCTCCAACGATTTTGATTAAACAAAAACAGTTCATTACTGAAGGGAAATCGTACCTTTTGATAATTTTTTTTTTGAAAAAAATTGTTATTTTTGGTACCTCTAGTAGAACCATTTTTTTTTTGGTTTTCGATTTTCTCGGAAACGGTTTATCTGATTTTTTTTTTAAATATTTACGCAGAAGCTCCCAAAAATGCTGAACACTATTGTAACCAAAATTTTTCAAATAAATTTTTTAGAAAATAATTTTTTTTTTTGAAAACTAAAAATTTCGAAAACGACTCAATAGATTTTTTCGAAACTACGTAGGTATTTGATGGTTTTCTGACATTATCTTGAATAGTTAAAAAAAACTATTTTTCTAAAATAAAAAAACAACGGTACTTTAAAAACAGCTCCTAGAATATTTATATAAAATGTTGTGTACAGTCCATTTTCAAATATAAAAATATTTTATTTTGCGTACTTATTAACAGTACTTCCCATAGAACCACTTTTAGTTTTTATTAACACACTTTAATATTTTCGACTTTATCGCTATTCGATGGGCCGATTAAAATTATTGTCCTAAAATTATTCTTGCTAAAAGTGTTAAATTTTAGTTAATTTAAAAAAAAACCGCTTCAACGATTTTTGACATTTTTTTTATATATTCTTATTTATCCAGGAATTCAAATGACATCTTTGTTTTCCCTCAAACCTTAACAACTAAGCAAATGAAAATATTTACATTTGGTACTATCCATTTATTTTTAGTCGATAAAAAATGTGTTTTTAATGAAGTTTTAGCGTCACATCGTTTTGTATTGTAACAAAACTTAGCTTATCTTTGATGTTTAATATTTTTTTCAAAAATTTTTGTTTTCTTTCAAATTTCATATTAAGAAAAACATTAATTAGAAACTTCACTTTTGTCAAAAAAAAAAAAACTTTTTGAAAATTTTTAGCCAATCAAAAAATATAATGTCGATTTATATAGCCTTTCCAAATTAAATTCACGTTTTTACAAATCAAGTTCAACTTTTTGCAAATCAAATTCACGTTTTTGGAAATTAAATCGTTTTAAATAAATTTTTATGAAAAAAATGTCAAACCATGTCCAAAACAACGTAAGAAAGCAAACATTTTATTACATGAAATTCAAATAAAATAATTGCATATTAATATGGTATAGACATAAAAACAGAAAAATTCTTTTTTGAGAAAACAATGTAAAACAAATAGGTATGTAGGTACAAATATACAAACAAAAATATATTACCATATTAATTCGATGCTGCTGGTCATTTATAGTAGTAGTAATAGTAGTAAGATGTGATCTTTATTCAACATTCATAATTTACATAAATTGTTCACAATTAGAGCATGGCGTAAGCCGTCAGCCGAAAAAAACAGAGAGCATATAAAATTTTATTGATTATTGAATATAAATAATGAAAAAGTTGTTTTATAAAACATTTTAGTATCTCACAAATATTCTGAGAATTAGATTAATCAAAAACTTTCGTTTATTATTTGGGAACGATATTTCCAGGAAGTTTTAACGTAGCTAACCAGAGTAAGCCAGCAGTCGCCGTTTAAAATAATTTTGAGTTCATCCATGCTTAGACTGTTTTTACCCCAGTGGGCGCGTCTTATGAAGCTAAAAATGGGGCAAGTTCCAACAAAGTGTATAACGTCCTCTGATGTATGTCGGTTACACAGTGTACATTCAGTATTTTGGTCATTTCGATGAGGGATATAGTTTAGGCGTAAAAGTTCTCCTCTTACTTTAATAATTGTGGAAATAGTGTCAATACTGTTGTTGTCGTGAAAATAGTTGTTTGATAAGTTGTGATCCAGTGCTCGATATAGATTCCTTGACTCACTTAGCCTCGCACGTTCTCGGAAAAACTCAAACCTGGATTCCTTGATAGAATTTTGGAGGGAAAGCAATGGGTCTTCCCATGTTGCTGGGTTGTCGAGGTCCATTTGAACGTTATGCTCCAAGCACAGTCTTGACCACTCACCAAAAAATTGAAATTTTCGTTGAATCATATAAGATGCCACAATTTTGGGAAGCCTTTGCGGGTGATATTCCATGACCTTTCTTATATAGTTGAAATGTAGTTTGAGAGTGTACAGGTAGAGAGGTGGAAGTCCAGTCTCTAAATGGAGCATGTACGTCGGCGTATTTTCTGGTAGACGAAAGATTTTCTTTAAGAAGTATCTTAAGAGTTTATCTACTTCCTCATGCTGAAACAAACCCCAGACTTGAGCAGCATAACACATTATAGTTCTTACTACTGCTTCAAATAATCTGTATTTCACACTTGTTGCGACGTCCTTTTTGCCAAGAATTCCTTTCCAGTTGCAATTGATAGCCATTTTAGAATCGTGAAGCTTTGATTTGAAATGCTTTTCAAGAGAGAGTTTGGGAGTCAGTATTACTCCTAGATACTTATACTCTTTGACATTTTCTAGCTCCTTTCCTTCCCAGGTCCATTTCTCGTTTCTAGCGTATCTACCACTGCCATTTCGGAAAACCATCATTTTCGATTTATTTGTGTTTACTTTTAAGTTCCATGTTCGGCAATATTGCTGTAATTTGTTGACCATAAGCTGCATCATATTTGGCGTATCTGTCAGCAGGACGATGTCGTCTGCATACATTAGACATTTAATGTTTATTCCATTAAAAACAATACCTCCTGGTAGGAAGGAAGTTATATCATCAAGGAATAATGAAAATAGTAAAGGGCTTAGTAAACATCCTTGTTTAACACCCATTTTTGTTGCAAACCAGCGAGACAATTGGTTCCCATCCCACACGGCCGCTTGGTTTTCCTCATACATACTTTGTATTACTTTCAGGATTTTCGTTGACACGCCTATATTGCTGAGCTTTAGAATGAGAGCATTTCTGTCTATAGAGTCAAAAGCTGCCTTAAAATCCACGAAAAAAGCATATAGTTTCCTTCCATTATCAAGGTATAACTTCGCTATGCTTGTTAACGTGAAAATGTTATCCACAGTGCAATATTCTTTACGGAAACCTGCTTGGAATTCACTCAGTAGTCCATTTTCCATGATCCAATTTGTTAAACGGTTGAGAAGTATTGCAGAGAAGATTTTCATTACTGAATTTAAGAATGATATTCCTCGGTAGTTACTAGCATCTTCTGCATTCCCTTTTTTAAAGATTGGGAATATGATGCTTCTCCTGAAGCTTTCACCTACTGATCCTTCATCAAAGACCCGATTAAAACATTCTGCCAAGCATTTTAGAAATTTTTCCGTGGAAAACTTATAGAACTCATACGGTATACGGTCTACTCCAGGTGCTTTATTGAGCTTGCAAGCGTAGGCTACAGTTTTTATCTCTAGAGATGTTATTCTCGCATCAAGTTCCACATTCTCTATATAAGGGAGGGCAAACAAGTGATGATTTGGGCTAGTTGGGGGGTTTAACAAATTTTGAAAGTGTTCTGCTAAAACCTCTGCTTTAACTTGTATTCTTGAACGACTAACCACTTCTCTACTATTCAGTCTTCTCGCTAATTTCCAAAAGTCGCAACTGTTCCTTACTTCACTTATTTCCTTCGCGAGATTTTGCCAATACTGCCTTTGTTTTTCTCTACAGATACTTTTGTATTCTCTGTTTGCTTTTTGGTAAGCTAGTTTTGAAACAAGGGTAGGTGTCTTTTTTGCCAGATGTAGTTGAGCAAAAGATTTGTTTCTCGCACTAAGACAGTCTGCATCATACCATGGTTGTTTTTTTGACGATCTTCCCCTTCCATTTGGCTGGAGAGGTTTCGCCGCAATAGCTACACATGACGTCAAAGTGTCTATTCCTTGATTTGTTTCTGGTTCGGAGAAGCCAGCTGCATCAAGTGCATTATCTAGATCTCTTTGATAGCGATGTATAAATTTATCATTCCATACTAGTTTCGGAAGAAGTTGATTTTCTGGTTCGGTATTCATATTTTGAGTGTCAAGCTTGGCAGTGACTAAAAGCGGAAGATGATCGGAGAAAGGGTATTCGCCTATCTTGAGATCCGGCATACAGCTAAACCAATCTTCTTTTACTAGACAGTAGTCTATTGTTGAAGAAGCATTTCCTCTGAAAAAAGTAAGTGAACCTTCCTCATCGCTTTTTGTTCGGCCATTCAGAAGCGACAAACTGAGAGATTCACACATTTCAATAAATTTTTTACCATTACTATCGATTTTTTTGTCTTTTGATTTCCTGGGAGTATAAGTTGAATACCCAGCGAGTTCTGGATGAAATTCCCATAATTGTGTTTCACCGACCCTTGCATTGCAATCTCCAATTAGCATCACATTTTGTTCCTTAAATTCCAGAAAGAAGTTGTACAGGGAGGCAAGATCTTGTTGCCAAAAGCTACAATTGATGTATACTGGGATGATGAAGAGTTCTTGAGTATTATTTTTTATTTTTATAAAGGTTCTGTCAAGTTGATGAACGAAGCAACATTGAAAAGTTTTCTTGATATTCCTCCTTAGTCCGAAAAGACATCCTCCACTAGCTCTTCCATGTGTTGATGTTCTTGACGCCAAGATCCAGTGCAATTCGAAATCCTCGAAGAAGTGTGAGAAGGTATCTTCATTACATTCGATGAATGTTTCGTATAAGAAAAAGATATCATACTGATTAATTAACTCAAAAAATTCCCTAAACTGTGTTTTGCTACGTAACCCTGCAATATTATATGACATGATTTTTAAAGTGAAAGTATTTTGTATAAAATTATTACTTAAATTACTGTTTACATTTGGTTTAATTCTATATTTTTTTAAATAGCTAGTTTTATTAATAGATAAGTTATTTGATAGGCTGACGGCTTTATTATTAAAAATTTGGTTGCTGAACACTGCCAACTGTTTGAGCGCCTCTGGCATTTGCTGTCAGAATTGTGCTGTCACCAAGCAAATGTTGAACAAATGTCATTCCGTCATCGTCTTCGCATGCAAGTTTGTTTTCAGCATCCAGATAAAGAATATGTTTGTTTACCGTGATTTTTTCTCCACGAATTTGTATTTTAATTTTATTATCCTTTGCAAGGATTTCCTTTTTGATCTTAATCAGCCGTTGTCGTTTCTCGCGCGCCGCCGCTGGATAATCCCTGTGCAAGGAAATGCCTTCGTCGCGAAGTTTTGAAGTCGGAGCGTAAGATGTGCTAACAATAGTGTCTACAAAATCTTTCTTTTTCATTTCTACCAAAACGTTATTTACTTTTTGATTATTTGACCGTAATGAGCGGATTTCAGTTATTGCTGTTGAATCATTTGACTGCAGCAAATCCATGCAGATGCTTTTCGCTTTTTCTGCCGCAATTTGGCCTGTTACCACAGGAAGGTGCAGGATAATGTTTTTTTCAATTGCTTTTTTGGCTATCCAGCTCACTTGCCGTTCCAGATCAAAACATTTTGACTCCATCAGATGCAACTTCTCTTGAAGAGCTGCATTCTTCTGCTTCAGGTCATGAATTTCGGCAAATATTCCGTCTAGGTCAGACTTTGTAGCCAAATTTTTAAGCTTTTCGTCCAGAAGCGATGAGAGATCATTGAGTGACATGTTCCCAACTGCGATATTGTCCTTTGACGTTACCTTTTGGGGAGGAAAATCTGGGGATGTGGCGGATAATTTTCGTTTTGGTATAGCAGTAGAAGTACTGTCGCTTGTGGAGGGTTTTACCGGTGTCCGATGCATGACTATTCTTTCGTTTGTTGTCTTTTTTTTCTTAAATATAAAGTGAATTGTGACTCACCCTGGGTGTTCTAGTGAATACTTAATCGGTTTAATATTTTTTGAATTTTTTTTTTTCACAAAGTTTAAGTAATATTTTCAGCAAATAATTTAAATTTTCTTAGAGCTGATCAAAAACACAACTAGTTCACACTTTCTCTCTCTTGCTGGTCACTTATCTTATTGCAAGTAAATAGAAAAATATTCAGTGCGTGTGTGTGAATTTTACATTTAGTTTCGTTTTGTTGTTATGTTTTGTTTTGATTTATTTTTGGCAATTTTTTTTTTCCATTTTTTTTAAGTTTAAGTTCAAGGTGTTTCAAGGTCTTTCGATAAGAATAAGAAAAATAACATCTTAATAATAATGAAATAGTGAAAAATGTCCAGTTGAATATGGGCAGATTACATACCTACATAATTGTTTTGTGAATTTCAGTCTGTGCTGTAGGTAGTATTTTGTGTGAATTTCGTGGATAAAATTTAGATATAATTAAAACACCTACAATGCAATTCTATTTGCAAATGGACTTTTATTAATTTTAAGTGTTGTGAACATATTATAAGATCTGTGAAGTGTATATAATTATATACATACTTACATACCTTCTTTGGTATCTTTATGTGGAGTGAACATTTTTTTTTTCGTATTTAAAGTGCTTGTATTAAAAGTGTTTTTTTTAAATAATAATAAGGAAAGGTGTGTGAATTTATTGGAAGTATAGCCTGTACAATTAAAAGTCGGCTGTTCTTTTTAATAAATACACATAGCCTTTTAAACTACATCAAACAGTATCTTATAATTTGTGTAGTATCTTAAAATGTAACATTTGTGATAAAGGAATTACTAACAGCTGGACTCATAACTGCAGTGATTGTGATTTATCCTCCACTCCAAGATAAATGACCAGCAGCATCGAATTAATATGGTAATATATTTTTGTTTGTATATTTGTACCTACATACCTACCTGTTTTACATTGTTTTCTCAAAAAAGAATTTTTCTGTTTTATGTCCATACCATATTAATATGCAATTATTTTATTTGAATTTCATGTAATAAAATGTTTGCTTTCTTACGTTGTTATGGACATGGTTTGACATTTTTTTCATAAAAATTTATTTAAAACGATTTAATTTCCAAAAACGTGAATTTGATTTGCAAAAAGTTGAACTTGATTTGTAAAAACGTGAATTTAATTTGGAAAGGCTATATAAATCGACATTATATTTTTTGATTGGCTAAAAATTTTCAAAAGTTTTTTTTTTTTTTGACAAAAGTGAAGTTTCTGATTAATGTGTTTCTTAATATGAGTTTGAAAGAAGACAAACATTTTTGAAAAAAATATTAAACATAAAAGATAAGCTAAGTTTTGTTACAATACAAAACGATGGGACGCTAAAACTTCATTAAAAATAAAATGCATTTTTTATCGACAAAAATAAATGGATAATACCAAATGTAAATATTTTCATTTGCTTAGTTGTTAAAGTTTGAGGGAAAACAAAGATGCCATTTGAATTCCTGGATAAATAAGAATATATAAAAAAAATATCAAAAATCGTTGAAGCGGTTTTTTTTAAATTAATTTTTTATGTATAAAATTTTAAAAACATTTTTAGAAAAATAATTGGAACGACATTTTGAAGATATTAATATACATATATAATTCAAATTTCAAAACAAATCACTGACTGGTTTATGAAAAATCGGTTTTTCAAAAAAAAATTTATTTATTTTTTAAAGATCGAAAAACTCGCATTTGAAAATTTGAGTAAACAGTTTTATTAACACTTTTAGCAAGAATAATTTTAGGAGAATAATTTTAATCGGCCCATCGAATAGCGAGAAAGTCGAAAATATTAAAGTGTTAATAAAAACTAAAAGTGGGAAGTACTGTTAATAAGTACGCAAAATAAAATATTTTTATATTTGAAAGTGGACTGTACTACTATAAGAACACAAAAATTTTTTTTATAAATATTCTAGGAGCTGTTTTTAAAGTAACGTTGTTTTTTATTTTAGAAAAATAGTTTTTTTTAATTATTTAAGATAATGTCAGAAAACCATCAAATACCTAAGTAGTTTCGAAAAAATTTATTGAGTCGTTTTCGAAATTTTGAGTTTTCAAAAAAAAAATGATTTTCTAAAAAAAATGTATTTGAAAAATTTTGGTTACAATAGTGTTCAACCTGTTTGGGAGCTTCTGCGTAAATATTTAAAAAAAAAATCAGATAAACCGTTTCCGAGAAAATCGAAAACCAATAAAAATGGCTCTACTAGAGGTACCAAAAATAACATTTTTTTTCCAAAAAAAAATTATCAAGAGGTACAATTTCCTTTCATTAATGAACTGTTTTTTTAAAATCAAAATCGTTGGAGCCGTTTTTGAGAAAAATAAGATTTTTGTTTTTGGCCAAAAAATGTATGGGAGCTACTGTTATTTGTCGTCTTAAAAAAAATGAAAAAAACGTGTAGGCTTATTACCAAAAAAATAATATGTATACCAAGTTTGAAGCAAATCCACCGAACCGTTTAGGCTGCAGACTCGAGGGCAGACAAACAGACAGGCGGAATTGGGGGACTCACTTTTTTGGTGTTCACTATGATCGTAATGTCATGATTGATTGTTAGAAAAAAACATATGTATGTAACTTGCCTTAATACCTACCTACAATTTCAAGTAAAAATTATTTAAAAAAAACCGCTCCAAGATTTTGGGAAATTTTTGTATATAATCATACCTACCTTAAATAGGTATCAGAATTGAAAATTAGATTAGAAATATTATTATTATTATTTGGCGTTTTTCTTTTTTATCTCCGACCATATCTCGGAGCAGAGACTGAGCAAACCGATTTAGATCTGAGTATAGCATGGTCAGATATCTCAGATTTAATTTTGAAATAAACTTAAGCGTAGAACTGTCATATATTATTATAATTGTTTTTATTAAAACTTATTTACCAGCAAATCCAAAGCTTTCGTTTTCCGAATTCATTTTTGTTTTTAATTGGTTTTACTTTAGTGATTATTGTTAAATTTATGAGTAAAGTTAGCCGCACCCAGTACTTTGCTCCGTTTGATCGGTCATTTTATTCTGAGCTAATGGTTCATACCCCGATTTAGCTCTGATTTAAAAAAGAAACACGAGTTGAGAGATTATATGTGTCTGAGCTAAAAAAGAAACACAGATCTTTTCTTGACAGCTGAGTTCTTTACTCGGAGCTAAAAAAGAAAAACGCCAATTATATGTATTATTATTAGAAATATACCTTCCTACACAAAAATTCAAAAATGCAAAAATAGGTAGGTACATATGTACCTATAAGCATAACTACAAAAAAATCTGAAGTAGAAAAAAATGTTTAACCAAAAATGTACGTATAGTATACCTAGTAGTACATACAGTTTTATCTTATAAAAAATTACTATCTAAAATAGTTCAGAAGTTAAAGGCTTTTGAACTTTTTCTCGATTTTCTGTTGACATTTTTTTTTTTGATTCTAACTGACAACCATTCATTAATATTACAACCATACCTACATCCGACATTTATTTAGTTATATCTACAACGTTGCTGGATTTCGCAGCAAAATTCAAAATTCTAATGATATTACCTACAAAAATATCAATGAATTCGTAAAAATCTATACACCCAAACCAAATCCACATCTACAGAAAAACACTGTATTTCTACTTTCTCGCTTTTAAACAAAAAATATTTTCATTCATAAGGAACTACACACCCAAACCAAATCCACGTTTCAACCTCTACAAAAAATTATTTCTATGTTTCACATATATATTTAGGTATATGCATGCAATACAATACCGAAAAATACCGCTTTTTTTCCTATAATGTTCTATTTTCTGTTCACTCGCACTCTTAAACATTTTCTATATAATGTTCCCATTCACGCAATTGTCAATTATTCCACCTTTTATTCACATACATGTTTCCCAATCTGAAAATTTTCTCAACATTAAACATTTTTTCCGCAACTTTTAGTGTTGAGAGAAATTTGTGGATAAGGACACTAGGCTTTGTATATATAACCTATAGTAATACTATGAGGTAGCTTTTATTTACGATGGATAAGGACTCATGAGGGCGCTAGTTTCTACATTAAAATTAGCAACATTGTCAGATTTGTCGCAACATTTTGAATATACACACCATTTTAGAAAGAGCAGGGTATATTATGTACATTACCTATATTAATAAAGGAGTAAGAGAGTTAATTCAAACTATATTTTTTTTGTCATATCAAGGCCAAACAACAGATAAATTGCAAGTAAATAGAAAAATATTCAGTGCGTGTGTGTGAATTTTACGTTTAGTTTCGTTTTGTTGTTATGTTTTGTTTTGATTTATTTTTGGCAATTTTTTTTTTACATTTTTTTTAAGTTTAAGTTCAAGGTGTTTCAAGGTCTTTCGATAAGAATAAGAAAAATAACATCTTAATAATAATGAAATAGTGAAAAATGTCCAGTTGAATATGGACAGATTACATACCTACATAATTGTTTTGTGAATTTCAGTTTGTGCTGTAGGTAGTATTTTGTGTGAATTTCGCGGATAAAATTTAGATATAATTAAAACACCTACAATGAAATTCTATTTGCAAATGGAATTTTATTGATATTAAGTGTTATGAACATATTATAAAATCTGTGAAGTGTCAATAATTATATATGTACATACTTACATACCTTCTTTGGTATCTTTAATGTGGAGTGAACATGTATTTTTGTTTTTTTTTCGTATAGTGCTTGTATTAAGTGTAGTGTTTTTTTAAATAATAATAAAGAAAGGTGTGTGAATTTATTGGAAGTATAGCCTGTACAATTAAAAGTCAGCTGTTCTTTTTAATAAATACATACAGCCTTTTAAATTACATCAAACAGTATCTTATAATTTGTGTAGTATCTTAAAATATAACAATTGTGATAAGGGAATAACTAACAGCTGGACTCTTGACTGCAGTGATTGTGATTTAACCTCCACACCAAGATAAATGACCAGCAGCATCGAATTAATATGGTAATATATTTTTGTTTGTATATTTGTACCTACATACCTATTTGTTTTACATTGTTTTCTCAAAAAAGAATTTTTCTGTTTTTATGTCTATACCATATTAATATGCAATTATTTTATTTGAATTTCATGTAATAAAATGTTTGCTTTCTTACGTTGTTTTGGACATGGTTTGACATTTTTTTCATAAAAATTTATTTAAAACGATTTAATTTCCAAAAACGTGAATTTGATTTGCAAAAAGTTGAACTTGATTTGTAAAAACGTGAATTTAATTTGGAAAGGCTATATAAATCGACATTATATTTTTTGATTGGCTAAAAATTTTCAAAAAGTTTTTTTTTTTTTGACAAAAGTGAAGTTTCTAATTAATGTTTTTCTTAATATGAAATTTGAAAGAAAACAAAAATTTTTGAAAAAAATATTAAACATCAAAGATAAGCTAAGTTTTGTTACAATACAAAACGATGTGACGCTAAAACTTCATTAAAAACACATTTTTTATCGACTAAAAATAAATGGATAGTACCAAATGTAAATATTTTCATTTGCTTAGTTGTTAAGGTTTGAGGGAAAACAAAGATGTCATTTGAATTCCTGGATAAATAAGAATATATAAAAAAAATGTCAAAAATCGTTGAAGCGGTTTTTTTTTAAATTAACTAAAATTTAACACTTTTAGCAAGAATAATTTTAGGACAATAATTTTAATCGGCCCATCGAATAGCGATAAAGTCGAAAATATTAAAGTGTGTTAATAAAAACTAAAAGTGGTTCTATGGGAAGTACTGTTAATAAGTACGCAAAATAAAATATTTTTATATTTGAAAATGGACTGTACACAACATTTTATATAAATATTCTAGGAGCTGTTTTTAAAGTACCGTTGTTTTTTTATTTTAGAAAAATAGTTTTTTTTAACTATTCAAGATAATGTCAGAAAACCATCAAATACCTACGTAGTTTCGAAAAAATCTATTGAGTCGTTTTCGAAATTTTTAGTTTTCAAAAAAAAAAATTATTTTCTAAAA
Organism: Philhelius pedissequus; assembly: GCA_910595825.1. Classification (NCBI taxonomy): domain Eukaryota; kingdom Metazoa; phylum Arthropoda; class Insecta; order Diptera; family Syrphidae; genus Philhelius; species Philhelius pedissequus. The sequence goes on from OU343161.1 coordinate 167,546,784, forward strand.
AATTTATTTGAAAAATTTTGGTTACAATAGTGTTCAGCATTTTTGGGAGCTTCTGCGTAAATATTTAAAAAAAAAATCAGATAAACCGTTTCCGAGAAAATCGAAAACCAAAAAAAAAATGGTTCTACTAGAGGTACCAAAAATAACAATTTTTTTCAAAAAAAAAATTATCAAAAGGTACGATTTCCCTTCAGTAATGAACTGTTTTTGTTTAATCAAAATCGTTGGAGCCGTTTTTGAGAAAAATAAGATTTTTGTTTTTGGCCAAAAAATGAATGGGAGCTACTGTTATTTGTCGTCTTAAAAAAATGAAAAAAACGTGTAGGCTTATTACCGAAAAAATAATATGTGTACCAAGTTTGAAGCAAATCTACCGAACCGTTTAGGCTAAAGACTCGAGGACAGATAGACAGACAGGCGGAATTGGGGGACCCACTTTTTTGGTGTTCGCTATGATCGTAATGTCATGTTTGATTATTAAAAAAAACATATGTATGTATGTAACTTGCCTTAATACCTACCTACAATTGCAAGTAAAAATTATTTTAAGAAAACCGCTCCAAGATTTTTGGAAATTTGTGTACCTATGTATATAATCATACCTACCCTAGGTATCAGAATTCAAATTTAGATTAGAAATATTATTATTATTATTATATGTATTATTATTAGAAATATACCTTCCTACACAAAAATTCAAAAATGCAAAAATAGGTAGGTACATATGTATGTACCTATATGCATAACTACACAAAAATCTGAATTAGAAAAAAATGTTTAACCAAAAATGTACGTATATTATACCTAGTAGTACATACAGTTTTATCTTATAAAAAATTATTATCTAAAATAGTTCAGAAGTTAAAGGCTTTTGAATTTTTTCTCGATTTTCTGTTGACATTTTTTTGATTCTAACCGACAACCGTTTAATAACATTACAACCATACCTACATCCCACATTTATGTAGTTATATCTACAACGTTGCTGGATTTCGCACAAAAATTCAAAATTCTAATGATATTACCTACAAAAAAATCAATGAATTCGTAAAAATCTATACACCCAAACCAAATCCACGTATCTACACCTACAAAAATTTATTTCTATGTTTCACATATATATTTAGGTATATGCATGCAATAAAATACCGAAAAATACCGCTTTTTTTGCCTATAATGTTCTATTTTTTGTTCACTCGCACTCTTAAACATTTTCTATATAATGTTCCCATTCTCGCAATTGTCAATTATTCCACCATATATTCACATACATGTTTCCCAATCTGAAAATTTCCTCAACATTAAACACTTTTTCCGCAACTTTTAGTGTTGAGAGAAATTAGTGGATAAGGACACTAGGTGGCTAACATACGTTGACACCACATGATATTACTATAGATTATATATACAAAGCACTAGGTGGCTTCTTATTTACCACACCAGATGATATTACTATAGATTATATATACAATGTTTCAGGTGAGGTGGATATATACAGAAAAGCAAATATTCAGAGCTCGAAAGGTGAAAAAATACTAAGGAAGGAGATTAGAGAATTTTCAGAAATTGATAGGTGTAAAATAATAAACGGGATGTTGCAAGAATAAAATAAAAAAGAACATCTTATGGCAGTTCGAGGGTAAGAAAAGAAAATATTTTTTTTTCAAGTTACTTTATTAGGTCGAAATATAATTTTGAGTGTTTTGTTTTGATTTTGATGTGTTGTATAGCTTTTTTTAAGTGTTTTTATGACATACAGCCAGTACTGCCGTGTCTACTGTTACCACAGTAGACTATTGTGTTTCTAGAAAAAATTCAAATAAACTGTCTCCTGTTTCCACGACATTTTTCCCTCATCCGGTATTTTCCGTCCTACTATTCCAATTATAAGCTTCATTTTTTGCTTATTACAAACTTCTACTAAGGCTTATATAACTTCTTTACTGAACGTGGCAGCCTAAAAATTATTGCACCTTACTGAGTATTTAGAATTTAGACTAATTTGGACTAACAAATATATGAAGTTATTTCTAGTCTGATTAATAAATCGAAATCTTCGATTTTTTTTTCATTTTACCCCTTGTTAAGCTTCACGAATCGAGTTTTCGAATTCGAATTTTTGAAAAACTTTCAACATTATTCAATTCAGAAAAAAACTTTTTACACAAATCAATGATATTTGATTTTAAGTGATTTCCAATAAAAAGATTTAAAGGTGTTAGTCATAATACGGGCGGAAGGTTCACTAAGGAATTTAAGTTCAAATACACTTTCGATTCGCCCGCCGTAATAGGTGGTTTTATATAACTTGTAATCTCATGTTTTTTCTACTAATTGAACATTAAATCTCCCGTTTTTCCAAAATCATCGGGCGGCAGCAATGCATACAGGTTGGTTTTCTTATAAAAATGTGGCAATTGTAGGATGGACAAAACATTTTCTTTTGTTTGTTGACCCCCAGTTTCACAGTGCAAGTTTAAACTCCACTTTTGGTTTAAACTTCAGATCAACAATTTATTCAGTTTCACAGTGTCGTTTAAAACTTGAGCTGAGTTCAATTTGTTGTTTAAGTTAACCGAGTTCAGCGTTTGTATTGTTTTTTTGTTTCAGAAAATATTATTAACAACAAAAAATTGTGTGCAATAGTGCCGTGCAATTCAGGTTGCATTTAAGAGACCTTAGGTCTTACAGGCATATAGTTAAAATTAACAAAAAAAAAATATTATGAAGTTGTGAAAGTGATATTGAATATTATTTTATTTATTATTTTCGTTTCGTTATCACTGAGCAAAATCAGAATAATGATGGTACTTTGAAATAAAATAAATCTTCCCCCGCTTGTCAACAGCACAAAGCATTTGTTGTTGGTTCGCATGTTTTTTTGTGTCAGAGAGAGAAAGGGAAGTCTAGGCAAGAAAACTGCTGACAACTACTTTAATAAAATTTAGTTAAACGAAGTTCAACTGATCTGAAGATCAGATTTCACTGTGAAACCGGAAGAGTTAAACCAAAAATTTAAACACAGTTTAAGGTTCAGCTGATATTAAATTTAATCACCCACTGTGAAACAATGGTATGTTTGATAGAAAACAAACTGCCCATCACAGATGGAACAGTATTTGTACAACACAATGTAGTTAATGGAATCAGAAATCAAGTTGACATTTCAAAACTGTATATTTTATATTACTAACAAGAGTGTAAATGAAAATTAAAGTTAAGCTCGCACTCGGTGGAACTGCACTATAACGGAACTACACCTCAAAACATATTCGTATTAAGTTTTGTGTAGTTCAGTTTTCACGTTAATTAAATAATAATATTGTAAAAATTGATCATTTGACGTTTCTGTTATCGGAGTGTAAAAAATGGCAGATATAGGTGAAATCTTAGACATGCTCCAGAAAATAATTAGCCAAAGAGTGCAAAAACTTTCACTTACACTTTTTAATAAATAATGAGAAACTTTTCAGAGGAACAGCTTATATATTTAAGCAAAAATTGGGTTATGTGAGATTTTAGAACTGGCCAACTAAAAAAAAAATGGACATTAATAATTATAAGGACTATACTCAATATTCAATTCAACTCTAAATCGTACCAACAAAACTAACTAAATCAAATCGAGACTCGAATAAACGTCTATGATCGATCCACCGTTAGCATTCTACTTTAGCTTTTCATCGACCGTTGCGAATTGTATGTAAAATTCTACGGCGGATAAATTTATGATGGATACATTTCCCAATAAAACACGGCCATTACATTCAATGTGTCTGCTTAATGCTGTACGTACCTACCGTAAATCATGCATTTTTATAGAAAGCAATATTCCTTCTTAATACACAATACACTCATAATTCATATACATATATTATCCTTGGATGCAGCTCCATTCCTTGAGGAAAAAGTTGGTGATTCACCTGTGAAATTTTTAAAATTTCCCCACTAGGATTGTCTTATATACTCATACACTCGCATAAACTTCAAAAACTTAATAAAAGACAACACTATTCTCCTTGAATTCAAAGGCACACAAAAAATCAATATTCTTAAAAGAGCAAGGTTTTTTTCTTAAAGAATTACAGAAAACCCAGATACAGCTCAGAATTTCTTTTTTAATTTTATCTCCGCAGAAATTAAGTGTCAAGGTTTCTATGGGAAAAATGTTCTGCAAAGCGGATACATTTATCTCGCGAATTTGATGTAGAAAGAGAATGAATAGACCTCATAAATTTATTTCAATGAACAACTGATTATTTCCCACATTTAAGGAAGTATTTTTAAGGGGGTGTTCATGCAAACGTCTGGCGTAAAATGGTATCTTTCTTTAAAGGGTAAAATTATCGCGTTGCCAGAATACCCATAATTAAGTCATTACTTGATTACACTTAATGATTCTATATACATTAACACCATAGGGTATGCAATGTACATTGAATCTAAAAGTAATGGTTTTTGTCTAAGCTGCAGTAATTCATTATATATGTTTTGATTTGGTTTGTGTATTGAATATGGAGAAAACTACAATACAAAATTCATTTCGGTTTCCCATGAACTTTGTATATATAAATTAATAGTACTAATTGTACTATCATGACGACGAAATTCATCCAGCGTGCATTAAAGTGCACTACTAATCATTCGCTCCAACCAAATCGGAGGTTAGGTAATGTTCGTGTGCAAAGAAAAGCCAATATGAAGAAGAACAGCGTTATAATAGATTGGTGAGAGACCTATATAAAAAATTTATTATAAGTTAGAGGAGGAAAGGAAAACAAAACAAAACAGGTTTTTTTGTTTTTTCTTATTAGGATTTTTTTGTTGAGTATACACTTGTGTGCAACGGTGACTAATCAAAAAATAACGTTTTTTTTACCAACACTAAAACTAACATGATAACAATTTAACAGTTAAAATTTGAGATTACTGTTAATAGTGCAAAAAAAAATTGTTCTTGTGACACAATATTTTTTTATTTTATATAAATATTTTTTTTTTGGATTTTGAAAAAAAAAAATAATTTTTTTGAAAATTCAGATTTGATAAGCTATTTCGTAAAAAATCGAATTGACAAATTTTGAAATAAGAATTGTTTATTAATAAATATTACATATGTTTTTAAATCGTTTTTTACTTACTTTTTTTAAATGAGTATTTAACAATATAGATAGCTAATCCTCATAGATACTTAAATAAAAGATAACATAGCACATGTAGCTGTAACAATAAAGATAATAAAACTGTAGATATAAATAGCACCTAAATAAAATATTGTTTGTTAGAATTAATTAAATTTGCAGTCTTCGAGGTACTCTCGCCCTTGATTACAAGACTAAATAAATACATTTTTAAAAAGAAAAAACTCATAGTTTTTATTAAAACAAAACGTAAATATACATTTGAAAATGTTATTTAAAAAAAATATTGAATTTTGCAAAATATTGTTTTGTTTTATAAAATCCAAAAAATTATTATGTATTTACCTACATATAAACTTTTAATTTGAAAACAATTCAGTGAGTAGTTTTTGAAAAATTGATTTTTCAACAAATTAAAATTGTATTTATTTTTTTAAAAATCAAAAAAAACATTTTTTTTTTTTGAAAATTTGAATATGCAGTTTTATTTACACTTAGGTTGCGTTTGCATAAAAAAGTAATTTCAATCGGTTCATCGAATAGTGAAAAAGTCCAAAATATGAAAAGTGGTTCTGTGAGAAGTACCATTAAAAGTGAGTACGCAAAACAAAATATTTTTTTAAAATTAAAACTGGCTATATTTATTTAATAACACCTTCTTTAAGAAGACATACATTTTTGAGACATACATTTATGTTTCTTAACGTTTTTTTTTTGAACATTTCTATGGGAGGTACTGTTGTTTTAAATCGATTAAGTCAAAGTTTCGAAATATTGAGTTTTCAAAAAAAAATGTTTTTTATTATTAAAAAAAACTGGGGCATATTTAAGAAAAAAACGGTTAGGCTGTAGACTAGAGGACAGACAGGCAGAGCGACGGAATTGCGGGATGCATTTTCATCGGGAAAGTGAATTTTTCTCTTTGGTTGACACAGATGAAGATGTCTCCCTTCAACATTATTAGAGAAAATAAGAAGATATATCCGTTTGGAATAGTGCTGTCAAAATTAATCTACTTTTGGAGCTGTGGAACAACTTTTTGAGATTAGTAATACTACGTTACCGCCAAACTTTAATCTCTTATCTCAAAAAGTGTTTCCACCGCTCCAAAAGTAGATTAATTTTGACAGCACTATTCAAATTGCATATATCTTTTCATTTTCTTTTATGATGTAGAAGTGAGACAGGCAGCTTCATCTGTGTCAATCGAAGAGAAAAATTCACTTTCGATATGGAAATAAGGTAGTTCGATTGAAGATTTAAATGAGATTTATTTTAAATCTTCATCTGAGAAGATTAAAATTTGTAGGGTAAAGATTTGTAGGAGATTTAACTAAATCTACTTAAATCTCGGTTTAGTGGTCGGTGGAAACGTAGTATAAATCTACAAGAGATTAAAGTTCGGTGGAAACGTAGTTTAAGAGATTTAACTGAGAAATTGTTTTTTTTTTGCTATTTCAATTTCAAGCAGAAAGAAAGAACAGATAAATTGCCAATTGACATGCCAGGCCAGGTAGAAAAATATTCAGTGCGTGTATGTTTTTGTGTATATATTACATTGAGTTTCGTTTTGTTTGTTTTGATGTGCTATTTTTTGCATTTTTTCCGATTTTCTTTAAATTTTAAGAAGTTGAAGGTTTTTTCTGTGCTGTGTAATATATTTGTGAATAAAATCAAAATAAATATATGTAGGCACGAATACCTACCAGCTGCCTGAACCGGCGCGCGGGTTATGCGATTGCAATTCCATTAGTCGTTTATTGCAGAAATAATGTAGTTGGTTGGGAGTGCTACCGAATATTTGGAATTTAAATGTAATCTTTGGAATCTTTCTATAAGTACCTAACTATACATGAAAGGCAGTTTTTATTATGAATGAATTTTAAATACATAGGTAATATTTTGTCAATAAAATGTAGGTATTTATGACAAATTCATTAAAATAAAATATGTAGGCATAAGGCGCCAGTTATAGCCTTCGTTGAAACTCATAATTGAAAACTTTGACTGTCAATTCTGAGGCACTTTAACAAATAAAACTGATGTCGTTTTGGTACGAAAATGAAGGTAATAAGATATACCTACCTATAATATTTTTTGTCAAAAAATATTTTATTTGCTCTACCACTTTCTTGTAAATTCACTTTTGATTTTTCAATGATGGAAAGCGTTTTTAATGAACAGCTGACATCATTGAAAAATCAAAAGTAAATTTACAAGAAAGTGGTAGAGCAAATAAAATATTTGTTATTATTTTTTTTTCGGATTTATTTCGCATGCAAAATTATGTTATTAGGCTTAAAGAAGAAGAACATTTATTGTTCTTGGTTATTCTCTAACGGTGAAATCGTTATTATTTTGTTCTTTGCTTGGTCGTTTTCAGTGCTGTAAGCATTTATGAAACTATTAGTATGCGGTTTATTGTGAAGTGCGGTCTATCCTTGAAATTAATTTGTATAAAATGAGTGGTACAAATAAGAGAGTTTTTGAATGTAAGCCTTGTGAAGGACTAAGGAAAGGGAGTAAATTAATTTATGTCCCTTTACTAAAGGCATTATATAAATTTAAATCCAACGATTGCGGGATAAAAATGATTGCCAGACAAGTAGGTATAGTTATAAACCACGTAGAAAAAAATATTCCGCATTTACATCCCTGGCATGAAGGTTTAAAACAACTATTTGACTTTAAAAACAATATCAAAAGAAAATGTGCTGACTCAACTTTGAGGAGAAGTGGTGTTCGACAAGTGCTTAATGCTGAATATGCGTGTGCCGTAGACCAAGAAAGTGCACTTCAATTGCAGTTCAGTAAAATGCAAAGGCAACTCATGAACATTAGAAATGGTGCATTCCCAAAATGTCCAAAAGATATTATTGAAATTTTTAAAGAGACAAATGTATTGAAAAATGTTGATATTCAAGATATGTAAAAAGTGAAATGTTTTATAAGGGGACAGTTATCGAAACACATTTTCGTACACCGTTTTCTTATCACCATCGGTTGACAAAATAGTAGAGGAAAAGCCTCTTTCCCCTCTGAGGGAATACTTTTTAGATGGAACATTTAATATCGTCCCGGCTTGTGGTTACAAGCAGCTTCTTGTAATCCATTTCGCAAACAATGTATGTTAATTTAAGATTAATCATAATTTATATACAGTGCAACACGGATATAAGAAAGTATGAAAATCCAAGAAATGTCTTTCTAATATCCGAGTTTTTCTTATATCCAAACATCGGATATAAGAAAAAATATGTCTTATATAAGAAACAAGGATATAAGAAAGAAATTTTTTTTAAAGAAAACTATGGCCAAAGGAAAATATTTTCGACGTGTACCTCCAGAATTCCAGGAAAACGAAGTAGGCCCTACAAACTTTGTATGCATAATGAATGTATGGTCATATAAAAACTTCTTCTGTAATATTTTAAAGATAAAAAGCTTGAATGTAACAAAGTAAGAAAAATTTACTCTTCTTCAACAAGTAAAAAAAATAAAATAAATAAGCTATTAAGGTTGATACATATCAACATATAAATGAACAGGAACTATTTTGTATTACAGGTAGTAATCTTTAAGCATATCGTCGAAACACCACCAGCAAAAAGAAGTCAAGCACAAATGTCAGAATCATATTTGTTTACATTGTTGTATTTGTAAATTTGACTTTGTCTCCATGTGATATCTAACAACAATATGTGGTGAAATGAAACTATACACAAATGCAAAAATATCAGTTTCATCCTACACATATGTAAACATATCAGTTTCATAAAAGTAATAACTTGCGGCATTTCCAATTTCCAGCTGTCATTTCTTTGGAAAGTGGGAATTTGTAATGAAGGTTTTAACACAAAGATGCACATTCAAAAGGTTTTGGCACAGGTTTGTTTGCGAAAGTAAATTTCTTATAAGTGTACTTTTTTATTCTAAGAATTGATTTTCTGGTGTAAGAAAGGTTTTCTTATAACAGTGATTTTCTTATATGCGAGTTTCTTATGAACGATTAATTTCGAAAGAAATATAAAGAAAAAGGAACGGTGTTACTCATTGGGTTTCTTATAAGCGAGTTTTTCTTATATAAGTGTTTCCATCAAACATTGTCATTGATTTTGAACTTATTAAGTCTAAGTCTGAAGTTCATGACCAACTGTGGTCACAAAATGCAAGTCAAGCTTTTCAGGAATTCATTAAATATTTTTATACAATGGATGGAAAATGTATGTATTATGTGTTTTTAATATTTTTTGCAGCTTATTATGTAATCAGGCTTTCGAAAAATTAAAAAAAAAACATGTGTAGCTACCTATCTAGTGTGGGTTTTTCTAGACATAAAGTCTAGAAAAAAAAATCTCATCATTTAATTTCAGTTTTTTGAAAATTTTTAAAAATACGATAAAATAATAGTACAAATCCGCGCGATTTTTTAGGTTATTGTGTCACATTTTTAGAAAATTTCAAAAAACTGATATAAACGCACATGTTCTGTATTGTACCTTTTGTGAATTTGAGGAACGAAAGTGAATTTAGATGTTCTGTATTCCACATAAAATTGTTCTGTGTTGCACATAAAATAAAGCTTGTAAATAGCTCATTCCGAATATGGAATTTTAGGGTTCTGAATGTAAAAATTCGTGTTCTACATTCCGACTGTGAACCGTTTTTATACAAATTGTCTTTAACAGGTGATTTTGATAATTCGAAAATGAATTCGAAGTGAATTGGAAGGAGCTGGATCCACTCGAAATGCAGAACACGTTATTTCATTTTAATTGAAATTGAAATTCGTTTTGAATTCATTTTCAATCGGAATGCAGAACATGTGTTTACATACAATGATGTGAGATTTTTCAAAAAATATATTGTAAATATCAGTTTTTTGTAAATTTTGAAAAATGGTGCACAAGAAAGCTTTGCGAGCAACAAGTGCTCTTGAAGGATTCAACAGAATTTTGGGAAGAAAGTTGATAAAAAAGTAGAATTTTTTTTAAGTTCCTCGATTGCCTTCTTGATTAGGACCAAGTTATTTCGCGATAATTTACAATAGTAAATGATGAAAAATTCGATACATATCAGCCAAAAAAGAGAAAATAAGCTGATAGAAGCTCAGTTATCAAAAAAGCCACTACAAGACCTGATAGAGGAAAAATTTCAATAGAGGATTTCTTGAAGCAAATTTCCAACAGATAATCTTTGGGATGAAGAGAAACAACGGGAATAAATCGATAAGTGTACTGTTGGACAGTCCTTGGCAACAATAGATTTCACAGTCCTATGTGTTATTTGAATGACCAAGCCACGTTCTATCTTACTACAACCTTGTAATCATTTTAAGCTGTGCCTGGTTCAGTTTCTTATACAAGGATTGCAGAAAAAAGTGCTTGTAACCATTCTCCAATATTATAAATTGCACAAAAATTCGACAACTATATTTTGCTGAATTATATTTTGTTAAAATTTAGAAAATCGCTTATTAAATTTTATGTACCTTTATTATTTTATTTCTTGACTAACCCCCAGTTTCACAATGTGAGTTTAAGCTTAAGATCAACTGAACCGTAAACTGAGTTTAAATTTTTGGTTTATTTCGAATAATAAATAAAATAATATATTTATATAAATAAAATAATATTCAAAATCACTTTAACAACTCCTTAACATAACGACACTGTAAAACCGAATAATTGTTGATCGGAAGTTTAAACCAAACGTGGAGTTTAAACTCGCACTGTGAAACTAGGGGTAAATGTTCATACTAATTTTTATGTATAAAATACATTTTTGAGATTAAAATTTAATTTTTTTATCATCATTCTATTTTTTCTAATTTTTTTTTGTGTTTATTATAAATAAATTTATTATAAGTAAATGTGTGGATGTTTCTCTTTTAATTCTTTTTGTTATATTTTTGCAGAAGATTTAACAAGTTATGGTGATTTTTAAAAAAAATTTTAAATTTGGTCTTCTTTCGCGACATCAGTTTTATTCGTTTAAGTGCCTCAGAATTGATAGTCAAGGCTTTCAATAATGAGTTTCAATGAAAGCTATAACTGGCGCTTAAAAATACAGTGCAATGTTATCAATTTTAAGTGATGTGAATAGGTATACATATATTATTCTGAGGTGTTACTTGTACATATAAAGTATCTAATAATTTGTATATCTTAAAATGTATTAATGCATTAATAATAGTTAATAAGGGTATTCATGCAACGGCGGAAACCCGTATAAGCCTCAGAAACCAAATAATTTATTTGAAATTTTTTTCTGAGGCTTATACGGGTTTTCCGCCGTTAAATGAATATCCTTAATGTAAATATATAATAAATGTAAATGTATTAATTTAATTTTAAATAGAAGTGAAAGTTCGTATAGTTGGATGATTGTTCCGGTTTCACGTATCAACGATTGAACGGATTTTAATGAAATTTTATAGTATTCAGTGACATAGATACCAAAGATATGTGTTTGTTGCTTAGTGTAGGCAAAAATAATTTAAGTACTAAGGTAAGAATAAACGGATAAAACACAATAAAATAGTTTGGATTGCCTTCTAAACAACTTATACTTATATTTACCTACATGAGAGACAGTTTTTTTTATGAATGAAATGAAAAATACAGTTAAAGTCATATGAACAGTATTTACAATAGGTATGTGAATATTAGCGGTACGTGCGATTAATGGTTATGCATATGCTTGTAAGTCATTACAAGCTCAAACGATTTTTGTAAGTTAATTCATAGAGGAAAAGGTATTTTTTCTTATATTTTTTATCAAACATACAAAATACAAAGTTTAAACAAAATTGGTTTACTCGTTTCCGAAATACTGAATTTAATTTTTAAAAGTACAAAAAAATGTTAATTACAAATATTGGTATGGAGTATAAATTGGACTACCTATATTTATATATTTGTAAAATTTCGAAAGAATCGGTTAAGCCATTTATAAGACAGTCGAAACCAAAAAAAAATGGTCCTATGGAAGATACCGTTCTTAGACATTTAAAAAAAAAATTCAACCATATGATCGGTCGTGCCTAAAAAGCTGCTCTGAATTTTTTGAAATCAAAATCGATAAAGCAGTTTTCGAGAAAAATAGGTTTTAACGTAACTGTTATATGACAGGTATACCGTTATTTTTTGAGCTAAATAGAAAAAATCAATTTCCCCTCTGTACAATCCCTAAAAAAACTCTATATAGGTACCAAGTTTGAAGAAATTCGGCCCACCCGACAGACATACAGACCTCCAGAATTTTTAGACCATCTTTTTTCGTCCTCGCTATCATCGTAATGTCATGTTTGATTGTTATCTCAAAACTTTTTTTTTGACGAATGCATAACTTGCTTTATAGATTCTAGTTATAAGGCAAGTGAAAAAAACACTTTTTTGCAAATAATTTTGGATTTTTAATCCACAATCCAATTCACAAAAATTTACAAATTATTCTTTCCAACAATTCAAAAAAAATTGGATTTTTCACTGCACAATCCATTCACAAAACAAAACCCTCAATGGTAGATATATACGAAATTTAATATTCTAATAAGAAACTTTGAACTAAATCAGAAAAATGGACCAAAAGGCAATCCCACACAACACAAATTATCAATTTCAGAATCTTGTTCTGCAAACCAAATTCAATACAAAAGAATAATAATTAACACATACATATATGCATGCAATGCAAAACCGAAAATTAACCTTATCCCGTTAATCTTCCATTTTTTGTTCACTTGAGCTCTCTTGTTTTTTTCATTCAGTGATTTTTCATTTATCCTCTCTTATATCTATATTCTTCTAGCTCAAATCTAAAGTTCCCCAACATTGTACATGTTTTCCGCAACTTTTAAGTGTTGAGAGAAATTTCCTCATTTGGACACTAGGCGACAAGCAGTTCGATGTTCGGCATGATACTACTATAGATTCTATATACAATGCCCTATCGACGGAATTACTAGCTAAAAAATTCTGTCTCATAGTAGTACTATAGGTTTCACATGAATCAAAGAAAACAAGATTACGACACTTCTTTGTTTTTCTTATTTTATTGACGACACCAGAGATTAAAACTCTGCAAATTGCTGTTATTTGTTGTTTGTGGATTAATGGATTTCGATATCTGGTGAAGTCAATAAAATAAGAAAACAGAGATGTGTCGTAATCTTGTTTTTTTTGATTCAGGTGATTTCATATACAAAGATAGCAGTAAATTTACATAATTATTAAGGGTATTCATACAACGAGATAATTTTCCGCTTTGCAGAAAGATATAATTTCCCGCCAGATGTTTGCATGACTACCCCCTTGAAAATACTTGCGTAAATGTGGGAAATAATCAGATGTACTTTGAAATAAATGTATGAGGTTTATTTATTCTCTTCCTGTATCAAATTGGTGAGATAATTTTATCTGATTTGCAGAATATTTTTCTAATACAAACTTTGACAGTTCATTTCTACGGATGCTTTCTGAGGTTTATCTGGGTATTCCGCCGTTACATGAATTCCCTTACTATTTGAAATTTGAATTTGTATCATTGTATATAGATATGTATATAGGTTTCATATATAATGCTTGTATATAATATGAATATGTATCAAAAAATCAGCCATTGACATGATATAGTAGGTCAATGAAATCAACTATCAATAGTAAAAGAGCGAAACAGATTTCTGTAGATTGTGTAAAACATCAAAAAGCAAAATATTGTCTGATATACTTGAATGTACAAGTGTAAATGAAATGGATTTAATTCTATTTCTTAAAAAATTGTGCCTTACAAAATTAATTTCTTAGATATATCATACTGAATTTCTGGCATATCTGCTATTCGACTTTCTGGATTCAATCCAAAGGTCCTTAATGCTAATACTCCTTGCGAAATTCATATTTTGAATCGTTTTAGGTGTCCCCGAACTAAGTCTCGTACGTATGCTGTTTCTATAAACTGCCAGTGAAGGAACTCGCACAGACCCCTGCTGTTCTTTGCTCCAGAATTCTGTGTTCAGATAGCACATTATGAATCCATTTAAAACAGCCAATGAAGCAAACATTGTCAGAGGTGCCAGATGATGAAGAAGACTCAATGCCGAGGATAGTGAGGAAAAGATAAGCCAAAACCTACTGTGAATTACAACTGAATCCATCAAGGTTCGTCTGCATTTTCTTCTAACAAGCTCACCGGAACAGGTGGTAAGCACTGACATTGATACTGAACTGGCTCCTTTAATACCGAGGCAAAGTATCATGCCAAGTCCAATTCGTTTGGTTTCTTTAACTGAAATTTAAACACACGTTTAATAGACAAAATGTTACTTTTTTTTACTGACGATTTTCAGGTATCAGCCAAATAAAATACACTAACAGTCCAGTGCTAATCATCGATATTCCAGCCCAAAGCCAATGCCTTTTTGTGTATAAAATTAAATACAAACCGATTATAACTCCAATCATTTCAGCGAATCCTGTCAAATAAATTATAAAAGCAATTGATAGAATTTTGAATTTATTCATTTACCCATTGAAACAGTATTAACATGAATATGATCGACTCCAAATTGTCGAATGGCTAATATCATTGAGTTGTATAAAAAACTGGCCCAAACCCAAGCCCAATGCAAGACTAATACGTACTTCCAATTTGTCGTTTCGTCCCAAATGCATAAATAGGAGAGAGATTTATCATTTTGTATGCGCGATCCGAATTCCCTGAGCTGATCCTCAAGGTCAACGGGAATGTTTTTGTTGTTTGTTGCCGCTGATTCAAGGAGTTCTTGAAGTGCCTCATCGTATTTGCCATGTTTTGCCAGCCAACGAGGTGAGTCAGCAATCCACCTTAAAATATATTTAAAATTTACTAACTGCTTTTTTTACATCAGTATTATTTTCAAAACTATTTTATGCCTTCCTATTTTATTTTAATTTACTTTTGCTGTTTTCATAAAACCAATAAAATAAAGCATCCTTATATAAAACTTAAATGTACCTTACTATTCTCCTTCTCAAATTATATAAAATAATGTACCTAAATAGTCTCCTTATTTATATGAAATTTTTGCTATAAAACGAAAAGCTGGAAATGAAATAGTAGTATCATTTTTTATCTGATGCGTACGGAGACAGTTACAATTTACTAAGGTAACAACTCTCCATTGTATATATATTCCATAATATAAATATCTAAAATGACGTGTCTTAAATAGTCGGTCTGTTTCATCATTACAAACAACATCCGAATTTTTACAACGGTTTCAAAAAAATATATCATTATGGTTAATATTTAGCAACAATTTTTTTATTATGTACTAGCCGAACCGTGCTCGCGTAACTTCGCAAGCTTTTAATATGCCTAAAAGCTTATCAAATGCTCAATTAGACTGATAAGTAAAGAATAAGCAAGCTCATTTTTTATTGCAAATTGTCATTATTTGAAAATTGTTGTCAGTACTGAATTTACACGATGTCAGTATAATCAATGCCAAACTTAACGAAAATTCTGTCTGGCAGTTATTTAATGACAAATATGCTACCGCATTTTCGACCTTTTACACGACAAACAAAATAATGCCAAGATTTTAACAGGGGGTGGCCGTGGCGCGATAGTTGTGTGTTGGGCTGTCAACCTCACGGTCACATGTTCGCTCCCTGCCGTAGTCAATTTATTTATTATTTTTATTAAAAACCATTAAAAACCAATTCTAAAACAAATGTCATACAATGAGTTGCTGGCTTACTCATTACAAGCTGTTTAGGCATAGAACTAACAACATGTGATTGAGTAAATCTAATATACCGATGAATATGATAACGAATAATAAAATTATGTGAATTATAAGGGACATATATAAATAAGACACGGACATTTCTCCGCATTAATTCAGCCGCCATCCCTTGGAGATAAAATCTGACAACAACCACCTACAGTCTCAGAACATCGCGCCACGCATCTTTCCTATCCTTCTTTCCCTTCCTTAACCTCACGTCCGCGCTGTGTTGAAACATTTAAAGGGTAGTATAATCCCTTGAGCGCGTGTAGATTATAAACAAACAAAAAAGAAGAAAAAAAACTGCCAATTTGGCAGTGAGTCGTGTAAATCAAGCATTACTTAATCGATAAGCGAACAATGGAGTGGACTGAAATTTAGCAGCAAATAAACAAAAGCAATGCACAAGAAATGCAGATACCCAGTCATTGCGAGTGAATCGAATTCATAGATTATAATTTGTACATACATTTATTTCTCAGCTTATAAGTCCAGTTAAGGACTGATTTAGCGCTTAACATTTGCATACATCTATTGATCTATGCCGGACAACTTCGACAAAAAAATGTACGATTTTTTTAAAAGTTAATAATCTTATTCAACACAGGAGTACACGCGTGACCTACTATAGTCGACCACACTAACAATTTTGTTAAAATCTTAACAGTTTTTTCTGTAAGAGCTGTGTCATTTTAAATAAGCGTTCTCGACTAAATTTGTCAACAGGTTAGCGTCTCACTTGACTTCTTCGCGGACGCATATTTGTGTAGTTAAGTGCCAAAGTCAATTGTCTACCATAGTAGTCCGGGCGAGCGTTTGTGTAAAATTAAATTATTGCACCAGGGCACAGTGGTCGGATTCACCAATCTAGCGGAACGAAATTATTTTCAATATGAAAATCATATTTTAAATTAATAATTTGATGTTTTATAGGTAATAATAGATAAACTATACCATCCTTCCTAGAAATAATATTGTTTTAACGAAAAATAACCAAACTATTATCGATATCATGATACGAAAAAAAATATGTTTTTTTTTTGTTTTTTTCCTTTGTAAGACACGTTTTTGGTTTTAAAATTCAATTCAATTCAAGTTTATTGGAATAATTTAAGACATTGTTTTTATTCCATTACTATACATACAATACAAAACAAAATAAAATGTTATATTCCTTAAATAATTTATTATACAATTGTTAAATTATTTGCTTTCATCATCATTAGCCAAAACTTCCTCTTGGTTGTTATCGATTGATAACAAAAAAGGAATTGTGTTATAGTATCGTACATATTTGTTTTGGAACGTGATATATGGCTCTGAAGAAATCAACAGCCGATTTAAGAGATCTGTGTTTGTGTTCAATCTTGAATTCTTCCTTGTATTTTCTTTTGTCCTGATTTCTAGCCTCTTCTAAGAGCTGTCCTATGAAAAGAATACAAGATGCAATGATGCCTTTTCCATGAAAAAGCACTTTGTGAATACTCACTGGAATAGTGTACCATGAATATTCCTGTAAATAAAGGCTTCTTGTTTCAAATATTTGCATAGTTTTCAAATGCATTTTCATTTATAGAATGTCCACTTATATCACGTCATATTGATGCTTTGAAAGATTTATGGCAATCATTAAAGCCAATGCTTCATCGGGAGAGAGAGGTATATGAGATTTTTAAATAATGTTTTTCCCTCAGTACCTTTACTGGATAAAGCTTCCTTTACGATATTTGCTGAATCCCGTTTACCCATTTTCCAAAGCACTACTTCACTAGCTAGTTGATGTAATTAAATTTTGAACTTTGCGTTTTCTTAGTTTTTTCACAGTATTCCTCAAAAGACTTTCTAGTTCTTACGACCTTTTTTTTTTGAAATTTCTCTGTCCAATATGTCGGGCAACGTATAAGTTTCTCTAAACAGGCTAAGTTTTGCAGCTTAAAATCGGTTAACACGCCTACCACTTTTGACCAATTTTGGACAGCAAACTTTTTAAGGAAGTATTAAATTTCTTTTTAGAATCTTCAAACAGCTCAGGAAGCTCAAACTTATCTATGATAATTGCTCTAAACACCCTTTTTGTTTTATCGATTTCCCGCCAAATTTCATTTTTTTTTTAAATTTAACTCTATGCCTGTAAGACCTAAGGTCTTTTTAAATGCAACCTGAATTGCACGGCAATAGCTTGGCACAGTGGATTTGAGAACCAGGTATTGGCTGTCTCGTTTTAACCCATGGGCGGCATCCAATTAAAATTGGAGGTATAGAAAAGAATGCTCCTAGCGTGGGGATCGAACCCCCATATCCAAGTTAGCAATCAAGCACTTTATCCACTGCGCCATTGTCAGTGATATTTGCTTTCGCAATATCAGTTTTACCTCAAAGTCAACGCTCCATAGAATTACTTTTTATAATTTTCGAATCGGAACTCGGCGAAACTATTAAGTTTTTTTCCAGTTCAAAATTCAATAAATACATCCAGTCCAATTTTTCACGTTGAACATAAGAAACTATAAAAAATTTGATTTAATAAATCAATTAACTTCTGGAATCGTTTTCTTAGTACCCACAAATAATTCTATTCAAAAAAAAAATATTCCAAAAGACGCACCGTTACAATTTTTATAGCTAAACGAAATTGCATAAAAAACACCCTTTATCTGCTGGCGCTAAGTTGCTTTCATCAACTACTAACTTCAAAGCTTAATATTTTCTTATCAGTGAAAAAAACAAAATATGAATAACAGTTACCTACTCTATTGACAAGTAAGCCACATCACTTTGAAACGGTTCGCATGACTTTTTTTTGTGTATTTTGTCCCGCTAGATTGGTGAATCCGACCACTGTGCAGGGCCCGAAATAGATAAATAAAATTGATTTGTCCCGAACACTAGGCTGTAGTGTCTTCAATGCTATGAAAATTAATTTATATATATATATATAAACTAAAAAAAAAATATGAAGAATTGATCTTTGAACAACCATTTTGGTAATTTTTTGGTATTGCAAAAGTATTTTTTTTTACTAAATTTGAAGTTGCTAATTAATATTGATGAATTAAAACTATTCAATGGTTAATGCAATAATAAATTATAATACTTAAATATTTGTTTCATTTAAATGTTTATAAACTAAAAAGATATTGGTTTTTTTAAATGGTCTACCATAGTATGCCATGCGAGCATCGGTGTAAAAAAATATTACATTTTTATAAGAATAAGGAAATTTATTAAATTGGTTTCAAGTAAATCGGTTGAATACTTTCTGAGATTAGCGCGGACAAACTGAACACAAATTAATTCTTAAAACAAAAAATTAGGTAAGTCAATGACGCTTTTAAGAAACACAAACTTATAAGAAACAAAAATTATGCCATTTTGCAGTTTCTTATAAGCGTCATTTATGTATCTGGTTTCTGAGGCGTATACGGGTTTTCCGCTGTTCCATGAATATCCTTAATAGGTTTTATGGATATAAACATTGTATATAGATATTAATAGTACTTCTTGACGACGAAATTCATCCACTCCACTACCAAATCGGTGGTTAGCTAGTGTTGGTGTGTTATGAAAATGCGTTGAAGATAAATAGTGTGATAAAAAAAATGATGAGAGAACTATATACAAAATTTATTATAAGATAGAGGAGGAAAGGAAAACAAGTATTTCATAGGTTTTTATGTTTTTTTTTTTGATTTAATATTTAATTATGTTTTTTGTTCTATGGGCAGAATTAAATCTGCTGGTTGTAGCAAATATAAAAATATGTAGGCATACACTTGTGTGCAACGGTCACTACTCCAAAAAAAAAAAAGTTTCTTACTATAATACAAATACATTAATTATAATAATTATTTAATGTTTTTAAATACCTACAAGATTTGTTTAAATTGTTTCTACAAATGATCTTGGTGTGCTTATATTGAGTATTTAACAATACGCATTTAAAACTAATATAATTTTTAAAAAATCGTTAATTTTCAAAAATTTTGTTTATATTTTTTTTCTCAAAATTCAAAAAATTATTATTATACATATAAATTTTTAATTTGAAAAAAGTTTAGTGACTAGTTTTTGAAAAATCGATTTTTCAAAAAAAAATTGTATCTAGGTTGGTAGGTACTTGTACATTTATTTATTTTTTTTTAATAAAAAAAAACATTTCTTAGAAAATTTGAATATGCAGTCTTATTTACACTTTTAGGAAGCGTTTGCATAAAAAAATTATTTCAATCGGTTCATCGAATAGTGAAAAAGTCAAGAATATGGAAAGTGGTTCTATAAGAACTGTAGCCCAATAATCGATTATGTTCTATGAGAAGTACCATTAAGAAGCACGCAAAACTAAATATTTTTTTTAATTAAGACTAGACTATCCTAATTTAATAATAACACATTTTTTTTGAAAATTCTTGAAGACGTTTTTGAGAAATATATTTTTTTCTTAACGTTTTTTTTTAACATTTCTATGAGAGGTATCGTTGTTTTAAATCGATTAAGTCGAAGTTTCGAAATATTGAGCTTTCAAAAAAAAATGTTTTTTTTTTTATATTTTTTTTTTAATTTGGGCTTACATTAGTGCTTAAACTTTCAAGGAGCTTCTGCATAAAAAATATCAAAATTACATTATCAAAAAGTACCTTTTCCCTTGATTAATGAACTGATTTTTTTTATAAAAATTGTTGGAGTCGTTTTTGAGAAAAAATAATATTTAACTTTTTGGTCACAGAAAATTATGGCAGGTAGGTAGGTACCGTCCAAAAAACACTGAAAAAAAAGTGGGGCAAGTTTATGAAAAAAAACAGAATTGCGGGATCCATTTTTTAGTCTTCGGTATCATCGTAATGATGGCAAGTTTGATCAAAATCTCGGGTTCGAAACCATAACTTGCAATATAGTACCTACATATATAAAATCGCTAGTAAAAAAATTTTTTTTTTAAATACTACCTAGGTATACCTATGCAAATTATTCTCAATAGATAATATTTGAAACAGAACAAAAAGTACCTATGTATATACATAATTGTATGTAGGTGGGTATCTGGGTACATATGTACCTCTTTAAACAAAAATAAAAATGAAATATCTCAACATTGCTTTGCTATTTTCGCACAGAAAAAGTGAGAATTAGAAACGCTGATACAATTCAAAATCCTAAAATCCACCAAATATCTAAGTTCTTTAAAGAATACTCGTAATTAAAAAAAAAATTCCATAATAACCTATACTTGCATGTATAACCATATACATTCTTACTTCAAATTCATGTATACGGTAATAGCCTTGACATAATTTATTTATACCCGCCATATTTTGAAGGTTGCCATGGCAAAAACAGCTTATTCGGTTTTCTCCCTTACCTAGAGGGTAAGTTGTTGTCAGAAGTAATAAATATATAAAATCCATGTGACTTGGAACTTTTGCCATTATATTTATTAGAAAGGTACGATAACATCTAACTGATGAGCCCAACTATCGTGCCCGGGCGAAACGCATTTTGGACTATAGGTCACAAAATATTTCAATTGGCTTTAATCCACACAGTCCACAAAAACAAAAACAAAAATAATATGTAAATATTGTTTGCGTTTTCTTCGAATATCAATATATTTATTATGTCCTCATAGTCAACCTCAATAAATCAATATCCCCACCATTTCCGGTTTCGCCAATCAGATTGGTTTTTAATCCGCGCAAGCATGAAAATGTTCGCTCGCTTGACGCCACAGATACCGGAAGTAACGCACCGATCTGCATAAAGCAGTTCTGTTTTATATAAGGACGAATCGTAAACATTTAACGAGCCTATAAAATTTTGGGCCATTTTTATCATTTGAAAATGCTTGCAACCATAGTTGACACACATTTCATATTTATTGTAGCTGAATTATTATACATTTTTTCATAAAACTTATATCGCACAATTTACAGAGATCTGATATGAAGCTACCTTACTACTGAAAAATGAATAACAATGGCGCAAAATTTTAGGCGATTTAGTAATATGTTAAATAATTTTTAGTATGATACTAGGCTAAAAAGAGGATTTTGCTAATTTTAAACCAGTTTAGTATAGTAACATTTTACTCAAGTTAAAATTACAAAATGGCTACTTTATTTTTTTAGTATCATACTAAATCCATATGCCACTTTGACATTTACAAATGTCAAAAAGTGATGTTCGCATACTTTCTTGCACTATTTTAGGCGTGTGTAGTTGTAGTTTATAAAGAAAATAGATTTAGTATGGTGCTAAATAAAAATTGTTTAAAATTAGGATAATATTTGTAAAGTGATTTAATATTAGCAAACTGTTAAGTAGTATCATGCTAAGCCCTTAACATCAGGCTGTTTAAAATTTTGCGCCAATGTTTTTAAATATTATAGATCTTAAATAAATATTTGATTGAAGGAAAAACTACAGAAAATAAAACCTTCTACGAGTATTAAGAGATGAGATAGAGAGAAGAGGAGGAAATGGTTAAAAAACCTCCGTCAAGTCAGTGGCTTTTTACAAAATTATTTATTAAATAAATTAAATAAATAAGTATATAAATAGATAAATAAACAAATACATAAATAAATAATTAAATAAGGAAATAAACTGATAAATAAACAAATAAACAATTAAATAAGTAACAACAATAAATAAATTAATACAAAAATTAAATAAGCAAATATAACAGAATAAATATATTAAATTTATAATTTAACAAAAGTTGATTGACTAATAAATGTCTTTAAATTTATTTATTTAAATGCTCATAAAGTCAGATTTGAGATGAGGTAGTTATCAGATGAACAACACGATAATTCGTGTCTATTATTTAGATATAATATTCTAGAAGTAATTCTTCAATGTTTGTTATTTTATGTTATTCATTTGTTGAATAATGCCATGGCAAATTAAGCATCAGTTCCAAAATTTTATTTTATTTGTAACTTATATATGTTACTTTTAGCGCATTTTCCCAGCACAGGTAAACCATAAAGCATAATGCTTTGAAAAATTACTTTGTATATAATTAATTTAAACCAAATTCCCCTAAAAAAATATAATTTGCAGTATATATATGCTGCAAATTCTATTAGAGTCGGTAGACATCGACCAAAAATATTGCGTCTTAGAAAGGTAAGATAGCATCTAACTGATGAGCCCAGCTATCGTGCCCGGGCGAAACGCATTTTGGACTATAGGTCACAAAATATTTCTATTGGCTTTAATCCACACAGTCCACAAAAACAAAAATAATATGTAAATATTGTTTGTGTTTTCTTCGAATATAATTAATTTATTTTCGTCGCTAATGTTTGATCTCTTGATTTTATCAATAAAGGGACAAAGAATTTTTATTGTCAGGTTAACCTTGTTTAATGTTTGTTGGATGTGTAATCCAAAAATTAGTGTTTTGTCAAGATACACTCCCAATCCCAAGTATCTGGCACTAGATTACCATTCCGCCATAGTCCATTCCATTTATTGTTAACCTTCGGCTGGGTAGAAAACACGCTTTTCTTTTTCTAGTGAAAAAAACGGCTTGAGTCTTTCCAGCATTCAATTTAATTTTCCATTTACTTAAGTAGTTGTTTACAGTATCCAAAGCTGATTTCAAATTGGTTTCAATAACGAAACTATTCGAATCCGCCGAATAGATACAAGTATTATCTGCAAAGATAGCGATTTCACAGTCTCTAAGCTAAGGAAAGTATATGTGTATATTATTCAGGAATGGCCCCAATGCCGATCCTTGGGGAACACCAGCAGAGTTTCAACATATCATATCAGATATTTAGATTACAAGTGGACCAGGCGAACTTCGTCTCGGCTCAATTTAACGCCTTCAAATAAACTGCAGAGCTACGTATAATAAAACGCAAATAGTTCAAATTAACCAATGTGATTTATTCGAATGAAATACAAATCAGTAGAGAGTTATACAGGGTGGCGCACGAATCAGGCTACAATAAGAAATTTAAATAAATTTTATTTTAATCCATGTATTTCATTAATTTTTTTTATTGGATTAAAAATTAAATTTTATTTTAAATAAATAATGGTTTTTAAAGATGATAGAACGCAAATGACCTCCACGCTCATCCACGCATAAGCGGCACCTGATCAGGAAATTGTTCATTGCGGCCTGAAATTGCGATCGCCTCAATTATTGTCTTAATGGACTGCTTCAATTCAGTCAAATTCTTGGGTTTCGTTTTGTACACTTCCAGCTTGACATAACCCCATAAAAGCAGTCAGGTCAGGTGACCTTGGTGGCCAGCGGTAAGTGCACTTTCTGGATATCAATTTGTTTGGGAATTTTCGTTGAAGCTCCGCCATAACTTGTGTAGCTACGTGTACACTTGCTCCATCTTGTTGAAACCAAGAGGGTTTAACTTGCTTGTAATTTGGACTTTGTATGGAAACAAGTTTAAGTCATCATGAAGTATCCGTTGTAATGACCGTCTGCTAACTCCAATTTGGCCCGATAAATTTCGAGTCGAAACACTTGGATTTCCCTGTATTGCCGATGCAACAGCCGCGATTGCATCCTGAACCCGAACATTGGGATCTCGATGATACGGTCTTCGTTCGATGCTTCCAGATTCGCAAACATGTTCACCAGCCTCATAATGGTCCATCTACTCGGGGGAGTACCGCCAAACTCCAGCCTAAATTCCCTTTGGACGGAAATGACGGACTACAAAGAATGGTATCGCTGCACTATCCGAATCCTTGTTTCAGTATCCCAAGCATGCATTTTGATAAATCTAAATAGTAGCCTATAAAATAAAAAAATAATAAGCCGATTACTCACAGTGAAAAAAAGTTATTACGTTTTATTTTTGTAGCACGATTCGTGCGCCGCCCTATATGATAAACAATGTTTTTATATTTGTTTTCCGCTGCAAAACCAAACAACAAAGACCATTTACCAATCTATCAACGACATCCTTTTTTCTTCGCTGCTAGTATTGCCCGTTCACAAATCCAATTGAGATTTTTATAATATTTTATAATGCCGGTTAACACTTTACTTCGGTGATGAGTTTCTCCTTCGACGTTGTTAACTCGCAAAAATTTGCCGGGAATGATATCAATCCAGTCGAGACATCAACAGAAATTTGGCCATTGCTTTGCATCACTGCAATGCGACTCTCATATTTGTAGTCAATTTCAACTTCTTGACATGCCGGCACAAAGACGACGATTTTAAGCATCCATTAAGTTCATCGGCTGCAGTAGATTTCAGGATGACGGGAAGCGCTTGACGAAAATCTCCGCTGAGCAATATCATATCCCCACCAAATCATCTCGAATCACCTTGTAAATCCTTCATTGTTAGGGCAACTACATCCAAAGTTCGTTTATGCATTCATCCTAAAATTATTATTTTGCATTCTTGAATCAACTTCGCTGTCGCCGAATTCTTGGTCATTATCCAAATTATTGGTTTGTCAACCGTGAAAAAATTCATCGCCATTTTCAAAGCGGAATGTCCAGTTCGACCGCCTTCAAACGGGGTGGTATCAATGCCATAGGATGCAACAGGCAACGAAAGAAATCTTAGCCGAATTGTTGCTAGAATTAACTAAATAACGAATGTCTTGCATCTCCCACCGAACGGGAGCATCGAGCAAGTAAATGCGATTGCGGAATCGTATTCCAAAGCAGCGCAACCACTTTTCTTCTTATAATAACTTTTTGTCGAATTTGTTGTGCAGTTTGAAGCTGTGCGATATGCTCACGCTTCCATTTATTTCTTCTGCATTTGATTATCACGGACATTCTGATTAATTATTGCAAGACGTTTACGTCGTCCAAGGTTAGATTAATTGTCTGACTTGTGTTTTATTTGTTTTTAAATGTTAAAATGGTTGGTAGTTTTAGAGTCGATTATACCAATATTCGCGGGCTCAGCAAAAATTTTTGTGCCGCGTATGTCCACACTGTTAAAAACAGGCCAGCTGTTTGGCACTGACCCAGATAGGCGAAAATTCTGATCAATCGGAATTTCGTCTGTTTGGGTACAACTTAGTGCCATTATTCTTTTCCCACCATGGTCTCGCCGTATACGTAAGAAATGATGTAGCGTACCAACTCCAACCACAATATGGCTTGTGCTCAAACACAAATTTTAATTTCATGTGGTTAAAATTCACGGTAAATAAGCACATCATACACACATGTTTTATTTATCGGAGCCCAAATTTGGATAGAGTTTCAACTTTTAACGAATTTGATGCTTTGTCCGACTCCATTCAAAGAATTGTTTCCCATTATCCTCACACTGAAATCGGCATTGCGGGCGATTTCAATGTACACAATTCTAGTTGGCTCCGCTTTTCGAGCCAGACAACACCCGAAGGAAGGTATGTTGAGGTCTTTGCTGAGTTAAACCAACTGACTCAGATTGTTGACGAGCCAACCCGAATACCTGACGTTGCAGGTCAAACCGCAAACACTCTAGACTTGTTCCTTACCTCTGACCCTAATAAATACACGCTAAATGTATTATCGCCTCTAGGTACATCAGACCATTGTGTCGTATCTGCAAATTTCTCATGCCAACAACACTCAGTTAAATAAAAACCACCTACGAGAACCGTTTGGCAATATGGGAAAGCCAACTGGGACGGTCTCAATAATTTCTTCAGAAACTTTAACTGGTCATTATGCTTCCTCGGTAGTGACATAGACTCCAGCGCAGATATGATAACAAATTTAATCCCTTACGGAATGAGAAATTTTATCCCGAATAGGGTGAAATCTATCAAACCGAAAGAAAATGCATGGTTTGATTCAAGCTGTAAAGAGGTTATTAGGGATAGAGAAGTCAGTTTCCGGAATTATAAAGCCAACCCCACTGAGGAATACCGGAAAAAGTTTCAACAAGCTAGAAAGACTTGCAACGTTCACATTCGTAGAACCAAATTTTTGCATGACCAAAAATTAAGGCAAAAAATACTACAATGTCCCAAAGGTAGTAAGAATTTTTGGTCATTTGTAAAAATTCGAAATTCAACTTCTTCTTCGGTTCCAACGCTCGTCTTTAATGACACCCCTTTTGTCAGTTCTCGCGAAAAAGCCAATTTGCTTGCAGCGCAGTTCGCTGTTAATTCGACGCTGTCAGAAAGTGTTATGACTCCTCCAGTACTTGAGAGCGTAAACGATTTTATGGGACGAATCTTCTTTCGCACTCGTGCAGTTGCTAGAGTCCTCAAAGATCTTGACATAAATAAATCCGCTGGCCCGGATAGTATCCCTCCCATCGTTCTGAAGAGGTGTTCTTCAACGCTGGCAAAACCACTGCGTAAGCTTTTCTATCTATCCTACTTTACAGGTCTCTTTCCGAGTGGATGGAAAACAGCATTTGTCCAGCCTGTCCCTAAAAAAGGCGCATCTTCTTCACCATCTAATTACCGTCCAATTGCACTTACGTCCCTTCTTTCCAAGGTCATGCAAACGCTGATTAATTATCAGCTCAAGAAATATCTTGAAGAACGAAAGCTCCTTAATGACCGGCAGTATGGCTTTCGTAGCAATAGGTCCACTGGTGATCTGATGGTATATCTCACCGAACAGTGGCACAAATCTTTACATCGTTTTTGAGAAAGTAAGATTATTGCGCTTGATATTTGAAAAGCATTTGATAGAGTTTGGCATCAAGCTCTCTTATCGAAAATGCGTGCATTTGGTATCGATGACTGTCTTCTTCGTTGGATTAGAAATTACCTTTCGGACCGTTCAATACAAGTTGTATTGGACGGTTTCAAGTCTGATATTCACAAAATAAATGCTGGTGTGCCCCAGGGCTCCGTATTGTCTCCGACCCTCTTTCTCATTTTTATTGATGATCTCTTATCTGGAACTTCTAATCCACTTAATTGTTTTGCTGACGATAGTACTCTCAGCTTTTCGTATTCGTTTTTAGATGCACCTCCTTGTTTTTCGGATGTGCAACTGGAACGGCAGCGTATGATAAGCTCATTAAATTCTGATCTTGACAGCATTGTCCAATGGGGAATTAAAAACCGTGTAGAATTTAATGCTTCAAAAACTCAGTGCTGTCTTCTGTCATTAAAGCAGAACCCACCCCCCATGCCGCTATCCATGAGCAGCATTAGCATTGAAGAAACCGATCAGCTTTCAGTCCTCGGCATGTGCATCACAGACCACCTCTTGTGGAATGAACACATATTTGATGTCGCCAAAAACGCTGCAAAGTGTTTGGGCTTTCTTCGAAGGTGCAAGAAATTCTTCTCCCCGTCTGATCTGGCTGTAATCTATAAGGCCTTCATTCGTCCAAAGCTGGAGTATAACTCGCACATTTGGGCAGGAGCTCCCAAAACTCATTTGAATCTTTTGGATAGAATTCAAAATAGAGCTCTAAGAATGATTGGCGATAGAACTATAGTGGAAACATTTACATCTCTAGAACATCGTCGAAATGTTATATGTCTCTCACTATTTTATCGCTATTTTTATAAACATTGTTCCAGCGAAATAGCCAGTTGCATTCCTCCCCTTAAATTTTTCAACCGTAATACTCGCGCTTCTAGGAATGCTCATCAGTTTACCCTTGAGCCCAACTTCGGACGTACTGTCAAGTACAGAGATTCTTTCTTTAGCCATACAACGCGAATGTGGAATACTTTACCCGGCTCTATTTTCCCCTCCCATTTTGATATTCAGACATTCAAAACCAATGTGCATCGGTATCTCCTCTTGCATCCTTCCCTACTTTCCTAACGCTCGCACTGTGCTTGTTCATTTTAAGGGTAGTCAAAACCCCTTTAGTGCGCGCATCCGTTTAAAAAAAAAAAAAAAAAAAAATCAGTGTAAATCGTTTTAGTTTTTTACGCAACACAAAAACGAATTTTCACTCAGCGGTCAAACGATGTGTATTGAACAAACGCAAAGTAGTTTATGTCAAAGAAATACACCAGCTGAACTAACAAAAGCGAAATCAGGAATTATACGTTTTTGACAATATTTTTTTTTATATGTTATATGTTTATTGTTTATGATTATCAGTTCTCTCAGATACAACTTAATCTAGGAATAAAGTTATCTGCTCATTTTAGAATGGAATAAGGAGTTATCTGAGGAATAAAATTAATAGCTATTTTCGATGTCAAAAACATTTTGAAAAATTATTGCTTTGAAAAAAAAAGTTAAACAAAAATTAATTTCTATGAAAAGTTCGATACTCGAAATAAAAGTGATGTTCAAATTAAATTATTCTATAGATTGTTTTTTCTTGATTGAAAAATTCGATGTTGTTATCCGGTTGCTTAACAGTGAAGTAAGTTTATTCCTCTGGCAACTAACTGGATATTTATCTGGAGATTGAAAAATCGGCTCTTAAAACAGTCTTAGTAAGCATTTTTTTAAATTTAATAGCTCACAAAAACAGCCATAAATCGAAAACCAATACACATAAGCACATAGCTTAAAACCTCCTTCTCGACAATATCTTTCTTAAAAAAAAGTATATTGAAAATGGTCGAATGTCACCTGAGATCTTTAGCGTCATACGTTTTTGACAAGATTATTTTATATATAAAGAAGAAGATGTATGAACCCACCTATTTAAAAGCAGCAGGATAATAGTTGATGAAGATATCACATAATACAATTGACTCCAACCATCTACAAAAATTGTTATTCCCGGCAACAATATAAGCCCGATTGACCAGAAAAGTTCGAATAGGCATCTAACAATCACTTTAGCTTGTCCACCGGTGATATCTGTAACTATAACAAAACATTTTTTTTTAAAGATAAAATCTTATATCAGCACAGCAAAGTCTTATTTATTATAAATATAACAATCTTCTGAAAATGAATCAACATAAATTCACATTACTTTAAGGCCATTCATTCATTTCATATGCAATTATTAGCATATTCATTTTCAGAACATTTATAGACAATATAAAATTAAATCACTTAGGTATATGTACACACCTAATCCTCAATAAATTGCTAAGGTGATTACCTACATATATACCTTCTTATATAAATAATGCCAGACCACGGACGAAAATCAAATATTTCCAATTTAATGATTAGGAATTCTAGTCTTGTTGGATATAGTTCACACTAGATGTTCTTCACGAAATCTATGTTAGATGAACTGAACTTGGCAAAAATTGGGTATTGACAAAGGTCCTCACTAGTCAACTGATGAGTCCATGTGAGATCGACGGCACGAAATGGCAATTTGTGTTGGACTAAAGGCCGTTAAAAGCTATTTTGAATCAATAATTCAACAAGTCCAAATATTATAGTGCTTAGTCTTCCATTTGGCTGATGTAATGCGTTATCCATTTTGCGGTTTCAAAAGTAAACGTAAATAAAACACATAGCGTAAGCGATACAGTAATTGACACGCGTAAGGATTTTTTCAGTTCACACAGCTGGCAAATATATTCGATATGGATATATGAAACTCTGGGTACATTTCTAAATACATTATGGTTTTTGACCACAATAAAAAATTGATTTCTATTCTGCTCCTCAAGATATTTTTCTATTGAAATAAACCACGATTATTTGATGTCTGGTAATCCAACGGTTGCACTGACCGATGTAACCGGATCTGGTATTCTGAACTTATTGAAGGGTGTCGGCTCAAAAACGCCTTAAACCAGTTATTTCCTGAAATATTTTGTGGCCCAAAAGGATGCCATCTCCAAGAAAATCCTTGAAGGCATGAAGCACATCCTTTTTTCTCTTCGGGAAAACTTTTCGCTAGGATGTTTTTATCCATTGCACCAAATACTCTTCTTTTATAGCCGACACAACAAATTGTGTACTAGGCCGTACGAACTTACGCATATTTCAATCGAAATTATAAGTGTAAATCTTTTTTAATAGTTTTAACTATAATATGCCTGTAAGACCTAAGGTCTTTTAAATTCAACCTGAATTGCACGACACTAGTTAGGAGGAATAGTAAGATAGGAAAGAATTTTTATTGGCAAGTGTAGTTCGGGGAATATTATAGAATTTGGTTGCAGCTTTTTTTGGCATCTTTTGTGTCCTCACAGCTTTATCGAGGTCCTTTTCGGTATATTTCTCAGTACATTTAGGCATTTTTCCAGCTTAATATTAATTTAAAAGAATAATATAATTATTGACACTATATAAGTACAACTATAGTCACAGTGTCAAAGTTGACACCCCACTTTATTAAATATATATCAACAGAAAAACAATAAAAAATAAGGTAAATCCTCCTCCAGGGCATTATATTTCATTATAATAAACTAATATGATCAAGCTTTTATTAAATATAATAAAATTATTTACTAACATGTTCGGATTCCTTAACTAAATACAGACTTTTTTTCCACAAAATGCACCGTCGCGTAATAGTCATGTTTAGGTTTCGGAATTCACAACAAAACTGACTTGCTCCTAACTATATAAAAATAAAGAGTTTGAGAATAAGAAACAGGGAAGATCTTAAAAGAAATAGTTCTGGGGACCGTTCAGATTTGTACCAATGAAACGTTCCGTAACAAGAGGGTGTCAATAGCTAAGCTGAAATTCTACAGTATAAATAATTGTATCACTTACGTTATAAAGTATCTTTTTTCGTGATATTTCTTTTTTATTATAAAGTTTGAACGTTGACATTATATGTAAAACAGTACATCATTTAAATGACCACCACGCGAATTGTTGCAAGCATCGATTCTTTTGATGTAATTTTCGACCATTTTTTGACACATATTGTGCGGTATCTCAGCCATAACTTGACGAATGTTGGTTTTCAAGTGCTCAAGAGTTAAAGGTTTATCTGCATAAATACGGTCTTTCGCGTAGCACCACAAAAAATAGTCCAGCGGCGTCAAATCGCATGATCTCGGTGGCCAGTTAATATCGCCACGACGAGAAATTACGCGACCAGGAAATGTCTCTTGCAATAAAGCCATATTCGCTCGAGTTGTGTGGTATGTTGCACCGTCTTGTTGAAACCACATATTCTCCAAGTCGTATTCTTCAATAGCAGGCAAAAAAAAGTCGGTTATCATATGGCCATAACGCTCCGAATTGACGGTGACAATCGTTCGTTCCATCGTGGTTTTCGAAGAAGTAAGGTCCAATCACACCTCCGGACCAAAGAACGCCCCAAACAGTGACTTTTTGTGCATGCAATGGCCTCTCTTCAATTACTTCAGAACCCCAAATACGACAATTTTGTATATTAGCATACCCACCGAGTGAGAAATATGCTCCGTCGCTGAAGAAAATTTTGTTCGAAAAATCACCGTCCATCGCCTGTTGTTCAAGCACCTATTCGACGTATCTACGACATTATGAATGGTCAGCTGGCTTCAGTTGTTGTGTGAGCTGGACTTTATATGGATGTAGGTGTAGATCCAAATGCAAAATACGCCATAATGTGCCGTAAGATAGTCCTAATTCCTGAGAACGACGAGAAATCGACACATTCGGGTCTTCGAGCGAAACGATGATGCACAGGCCTTACACTATCTGTAACCAATCCAGTGTCTTCACATTTCTTCACAATTTTGCCAATTGCTTGCGTAGTTGGACGATTATGTAAACCATAATCTCCTCTTAAAGCACGATATGTGGCTGTGGTGGAATCACTATTTTTGTAGTAGGTTTTAACAATTTGTATGCGTTGTGCAATAGTTAAGCGATCCATTTTCGTAAATGTCAGACTATCAACTGAAAAAAAAATTGGTTTGACAGATGTCGAATTCCAGCCCTATACCGCAAAATGGATAACCCTTTATTTCAGTAGTATATAGAATTTGTATTATTAAAAAAAACCTACCTATTATTAATAGTGACCTTCAACGTTCGCTTAAAAATAAATGATGCCAAAAATGAATTCCAATAAGAAAGCATGTGTTAAACTGTTTGTGTTGCTTTAAATTGTTTGTTGATTTTTGTTTTTTGTGCTAAATTTTGTATTTTTCGACGATTTAAGCAACGTTTTATTTTTTGAGGTGATTCGAGTTTGAAACGAAAAGGCAAGCAAAAATTAGGATGGACCGGTTGAGAAAATAATATTCGTTATAGTTCTAATCCCTTAGAACTCCCGAACAATTTGTAAGCCTTCAAAATATAAATATTTATTCAGAAAAATCAATGTTTTGTCTTCCATTAGATTTATTTTGTTCTTTCGATTGAACACGAATGGTTTTGTGTACGCCCCAACCAAATAAAGAATGAATTAAAGCTAAAAACTCCTATTCAGATCCATCTCTTATAAAACTGGCTTGGAAGTAGTTGCTAGAAAAACTGTGTCGGTAATGACTTCGGATTGAGACTTTCACAGTCAAATATCAGGCAATAAGGAAATTTGGCAGTATGGCCCGCCCCCAGTCACATTTTTTTGTTAACTGCAATTTTTTGGTTCAACTTTAACTTAAAGTCCGACCAAATCTATGTATAAAATATTTTCTTAGTAACGATATGTAACTCTTTTTCCTCACGAATCGGAGACTCAAGAGAGTTTAGTTCGACAGAAAATTGCTCCTAATAATCTTTTTGGGTTTTCTTCGAAGCATCAAGGTATAAGTACCTTCACATACAAACGTCCATATTCGATTATTTTTTGGTTGATTTGTTTTTACATATTTTATTATTAACGGTACTTGCCATACAACCATTTATTTGATTTTGGGCTTTCTCATAAATAACTGAAGATTAAACGGACTTCGAACCAAATTTTTATGTAGAAGGTCCTTTGAATTCTAAATAATACTGTATACCAAAATTTTTGAAACATATTTATTTTGAATTCAAAAAAAAAATATTCGAAAAACAGTAGATGTTTTTTTTTTGAAATTCAGTTTTTAAATTTATATAATTAAAAAAATAAAATTGTTATAATAAAAAAAATTCGCAAAGTAAAAAAGACTATTGAGCTGTTTCTTCTAGGAATCTTGTGCTAAAGATGTGATCGAACATAAGAGCAAGCAGGTAACTGCGATCCAGTCGTGCATTTTATTTTAGTTAAATTTTTGAACATTTTGCTCGAAAAATATGAATTTATTATAAAAATATAAATAACTATGCAAAATATGCATTTTTAGTAAAATATGCATTTATGAAAAGATATGCAAAAATGTTAATTTCGAAGAATGAGCTCCAGCTCATCTTCGATTCATTAAAGAAAAAGAAGTCAGCAGGAGTCGATGGTATATCCAACGTTGTACTACGACATTTGCCTCAAGAAGCAGTTAACATTTATACCACACTGTTTAACAACGCGCTGAATAATGCATATTATCCAGTGCGGTGGAGGACAGCTGTGGTGCACCCTCTCTCAAAAAAGAGAAAGGATAACTCCAATCCGGCGAATCTCCGGTCGATAAGTTTTCTTCCGAGTATCAGCAAAGTATTTGAAAAGGTTATTAATAGTGGGCGGAGGACAAAAATATCATCCCGGATAATCAGTTCGGTTTTAAGGCGGGACATGACACAATTCATGCCGCGTCTAGACTGGTTTCTGATATCCAATGGAACAAAACTAAAAAGCAGTGTACGGGTGCCTGCCTGGTTGATTTGGAAAAGGCTTCGACACCGTATGGCTAGAAGGTCTTTATCTAAAGCTTTCCAGACTAGGTATAAGTAAACCTCTATTGTATATGCTTTATGACATGCTAAATGGTAGAAAGTTTGTTGTCAAGAGTGGCAATGTAACTTCTACCGCAATTTTTAATATTAATAATGGTCTTCAGCAGGGAGCGGTTAACTCACCGATTCTATTCAGCATTTACACCAGCGATCTGATAGGTAGTCTAACTCAGGCAATTACGTACGCCGACGATCTAATTGCGTACAGAACAGCTAATACAGTTGAG
Source organism: Philhelius pedissequus (assembly GCA_910595825.1). Taxonomy (NCBI): domain Eukaryota; kingdom Metazoa; phylum Arthropoda; class Insecta; order Diptera; family Syrphidae; genus Philhelius; species Philhelius pedissequus. The sequence continues at coordinate 167,581,550 of OU343161.1, forward strand.
GTCATCAAAATTCTTTTGCAGAGTGACTTCGACAAGATTCAGCGATATTGTGATGACTAGAAGTTGAAAATCAACTTCCAAAAATCAGAAACTATTTTGCTTAGGACTCCGTTGTCTAGCGCCTCAAGGGATACGAGAAAGAACTGGCGCAAGCTGGTGATCGTAGGGCCACATGGATATCCACTGGCGAGTTAAAGTGTAGTAAAGTACCTTGGCATCTGGTTGGATCAGTATTTGCATTTCGACTGATATACAAGTGCTGATCTGACAAGGGCTAGGGGAGCCTTTGAGGTGACAAAACGACTCTTATAGTAGCCGTCTTGACAGCAGGGTGAAGGTGATTTGTAACATGGCCCTCTTCAGGTCGATGATTGCCTACGGATGCCCGGTGTGGTTCAACGTTGCCCCATCTCAAATGTTTGAGAGGCAATGTCTTAGACGTTGCCTTGGATTACACAGAACACCAGAGTCGGAGTACACAAGATATTTTTCCAACCAGGTTCTATACAACGGAGCCAACATAAACAGAATAGATAATTTTTTGTTTAAGCTGATTCGGGGGCATGTTGCAAGAGCGATGTCCTCAACTAACAACTTAATTTTTGGAGCGTATTACCCCAATAACGAATATTTTGAGAGTGCGCGGTTAAGTGGCTACATCCCTCCCGAGGCATTCCTTCATTTAGACAGTCGAGGGCTGATACAGGATAGAATGGCGGTTCCGCTTATCTACCACGTCAGCCGTAAAACTGTAGATAGGCGACTCCTGTATGGTCGAGACGTCATCGCTCAAGGTGGAGAGGAGCGCCTTCGGTTTAGTAGGAATGTATCCGATCGGGACCGAGGGGATAGGGCGAAACAGGAGAACCAGTTCGGGTGGCTCTCTGAACAGCATCATGATATTTAAAGTCGATTAAGATGGTATGTCTTGGCCGACTTACATACATTTAGGGTAATTAGGTATAGGGAACAGGCGGGGTGGCACCAAAAAAAAATTAAAAATTTGTATGTATGCGGAGGCATATGTACCTGCGTAACTGTACATGTATGTGCGTACGTATATGTATGTACGTATGTACATTTATGTATGGGGTTGCGTATGCATGCAAAAAAAAATTAAAAAACGAAAAAAATGCTGCTGTGGCTGTTCTAGTTTTGAAGTAGTTTTAAGTGGTTTTGGGTATTTTTAGGTATCTTAAGTAGTTTAAGTTAATTTTAGTTAGTATATAAGTTAATTGTATCTAGTTTTAATTATTTTTAGTCTAGATTTAGGTAGTTTATAAGTAAAAAATGAAAAATTATACGAGACCGAGTTTTTAAAAAAAAAAGTTTTCTTGGTAAAACAAAAATAAAATAAAATAATTAGAATTAATTAAAATAGATTTAAGGTCGAAAGACATTAGTATTAAGAGATATAGTTTAGTTTAGAGCGCCCGTAAAGGGCCAGTAAATTAGGTGTAAGTTAATGATAATTAGGTTAGTTTTAAATATTTTTGTCTAGCTTTAAGATAGTTATAAGTTAAGATTAAATAAAAATGAATTAAAAAATATATATATATAATACGTATACATAATTTGTTGCCTTGCTTCCAAGGTGTTCCTAAAAAAATATGCAAATCCGATCCATACTAATACGAAATAAAATGTACGTCTGGATCCTACGAACCTTCTTTTGTAGTTAACAACTTTAATGTACGTAAACAATGGCGCTGTTAGTAGTTAGGTAGACTATAGGTATCCTATGCAGGCTTAAATAGAATAATGATTTGTCGAATGGATGATTCAAGGAATAGTAAGTTAGGAGAGTAATATTTAACACACATAGATGGAACCTAGGTATGTAAATATGTACCAGTACCTACATATAATAATGAAAGTAAAGGATATAAATACATACATACATATGTGGCTAGGCAGCACCTAGCTATATGTAGAAATAAATGATCGATACACAAAATACGATCTTTTTAGATTGCTAAGTTGTTAAAGTTTGAAGGAAAAAATATGCCATTTGAATTGTTAGACAAATACAAAGTTATGAAAAAAATCAAAAATCGTTGGAGCTTTCGTATAAAAAAATATTTTTTGTGTATAAAATTTTAAAAACATTTTTAGAGAAAAAATGAAACGCCAGTTTGAAGTAATTATCATATAAAATTGTAATTTCCAAAAAAATCAGTGACTGGGTTTCGAAAAACTATTTACAATGAGTATGTTTCTTTATTCATTCTGGTATGTGCAGAATATTCGGAATACCAGTGTTGCGTTTCTTTATTCAATGGAATATTCCGGATAAACTATTTTGTTGTTTCTTTATTCATTCCGGAACGTTTGGAATGCATTCTTTTTATTCCATGTTAAACACGGTATGAAAAGAATATTCTCGGAATAACCCTTTCATATAGAAGCAAAACAAATGACAGCAGCCAAAGACGAAAACCAAGTAAGTAAACAAAATGGATGACCAAACATTGTTTATATTTTTATTATTGAAACAAATATATAAATAACAATTATATGTGACTTTTCATGAATTAATAAATTAATAATAATTTATTTTTACTATTTTCCATAGAGATATCTGTTTTCTTGTCATCATCACAACACTTTAAAAGAGTTGGTTGATTTCTTTTCTATTCCGGAGAGAATTTTTGTTTCTTTATTCATTCCATTCTGGATATTCTAGGTAAACATTTCGTCTTTTCCATTCATTCTATTCCTTATCCGGAATAAATAAAGAAACACACTCGATATGATAATATCCTCTACTCGTATATAGCCAGACATTTGGAATGCCCATGGGGAATCCGTTCATTACCCCCCGCAATAGCTGACATGATTCTAGACGAACTTCTGAACAATACAACAAATGAATAAGAGTCAAGAAACATTAAAATCAAATTCATTTCGAAATGTGTTGATGATATTTACGCTATCATAAAAGAACGTGATAAAACAATAATCCTATAGACAATGTTTTGTATGTTAATTTTGTATGATGAGCATCACAAACAATCAACAGATGACTATATTTTTAAAATAACTATCATTTTATTAAGTAAGTTCTACAACAAAATTTAATTGTAAAAAACTGTAACGACAATAACTTCCACAATTAAATATAACCCCTAAGGAAGTCAGTCGCGAAAATCAGTGAAACGTTGGGAAAGATGAAATAATTTGTTTTGCACACAATAAAATAAAATGCACGACTGGATCGTAAGAGCTTGCTCTTGTAGCTAACAACTTTTGGGTAGCTAACCACTGACGCTGTTAGTAGGTAGTCAAGTTATCCTATGTAGGTTTAAAGCCGATTTAGGTAAGAATACAATGATTCTTAATAATAATGAATTGTGGAATACATGATTCCAGGAATGGTTATATTATATATATAGACACCTACCTAAAAATGTATATTTTAATGAACTTGAATTATTTAAATTAGGAGGGTAATGTGTACCTACTTATATACATGGCGCCTAGCTATGTAAATATGTACATACCTACCTATATATACAATGAAAGTAAATTGCGTATACGTGGGTAAAAATCATTTTGTCAACTTATAAAAACTGCAAAACCATCAGATTCTCGAAAAAAAGAAGAACGCCATTAGATGCCGCACGGATCAATGAAAATTTTATAAGAAAGTATCTCGAAAATTGTAGGACGGATTTGGATAAAATCCTGTTTTATATTTTTAGTCTTTTGAAAACAATTGTTTTTAGAAAATTTGGTGTACAGTTTTTTAGATTTTATTAATATGAAAATTTAATATGAAATTTAAAATTATTTTTTTTCAAAAATTAATTTTAATTATAAAAAAAAAGTAATTTAAAATTTTGATATGCAGAATTAGTTTGGCTATCTAGATCTTCTCAGATATAAAATTTGACATAAATCCAACGCACAGTTGCCGAGAAAGCCAACATTTTTAAAAACCATTACATGCAAAGTACCGTTCATAGACTTTTCGCGTAAACTTGATTCATATCAAATGATAGCTATTACCAACACAAAAATTCTTAAAAATTTTATCAAAATCGTTGGAGCCGTTTTCGAGAAAATCAAGATTTTCCTTAAAGGTCATATGGCAGGTACCGTTATTTTTAGGCATAAAAATAAAATTTCAATTTCCCCTCTGAGGAATGCCAAAATAATCACACATACAAAATTTGAAGGTAATCGATTACACCGTTTAGGCTGCAGCTCTTTATACATACAGACGAACAGACTGACAGACTGACGGATCGGATGTACAAAAGTTCTCAAAAAAATAACATATGCAGGTATGAACGTTTCACTGAGCAGAAAATTACAATCCCCGAAATTATATTCGAAATGTGCATCTAACGCATTAAATGATACAATTTCTATTCTTGAAAATAAACGCAAGCACGCAACTATTGGTTTTTTGAGTTTATTCCAGGAAATAGAAGAAATGGAAGATTCATTGGATATCGAAATCTCAAAACCAAGGATTGTTGCAAGGCAGACGATGGGGGCGAACCAACCGGCTTTTGATGTGGAGGAGTACTTTCTGAGAAACACTTACATATGTACCACTATTGGATTGAATTTTGAACGATTTGCGACTAGTTTCTCCCCAGAAGTATTGAGGAACTATGTCCTTCGTATTTTTATGCCGTCGCTCATCGATTCGGATAAGCTCGGAAACGATATTTTACAAAGACTTGATAGCCAAAAGGATCAAGGAGTAATAATTCGCTCCTAAGATGAATTTTTCGAGTAACATAGATTATATTATCTCGAAAGCAAACTCTACGTTAGAGTTTATCATTCGCAAACTCAATTTGAAGAGCCCTATATACACCAAAAGCTCTTTATTCCAGCTTTGGCAGACCACATCTAAAATATTATAGTGTTATACGGAGTCCCTTTACTTTATCGTGCAGAAAATATTCAAATATTCTATCTTTTAATAGATGTCTTATCTCTTGCCCAGTAAAGAAAATTAAATTCTATTCTTCTTCGTATGATGTTTTGAATTACCTATTATTTATTTATATATTATTGACTGTCCGGTGTTTTAAACCTAGCCCTACACCCTAATGTGTTTGACCGTTTTTTTCCAAATCTATCAATTGTACAATTAAAAGTGTCTTACATCCCTATTCTGCTATTCACGTGAATCGTATATTCGATCCACCCATTCGATTCCCTTTCACACTACTTTGTGTTCTGCTATTCATCGGCTGAACTGACTGCACTATCCCAAGTTCATATTACCGTTTAAAACAGATAGATGCTCATGCGAAAATCGTCTGAAGTTTAGATAAAAATGTGTATGTATGCAGGTATAGGATTTTTTCTCTTTCACAAACATAAATAAGAAAATTCCCAAATTGATAACTACCGTGGAACGACCTAATTTGTTATTTGAAGCTTAAGATGTATTTATAAACAATCCATCAGCTTTTTCGGAATTTTTTAGAAGTGAATATCTTATTTTTCAGGACTATTTCTATTTTGATATAAATCTTATTTTGTAGTCTAAATAAATAAATAAATAAGACTTAGGCACAACAATAGATTTTTATATACTATGTACATATGTATATAGATAAGTAATTTTTCAACAATGCATTTATTTAATTTGTTTACCTTTACTCTGTGTGATATTGTGGATGAGTTTTAACAATTACACATATGGTTACGAAAACTTTAAGGCTTCGCTGCAACTGTGATTTTAATTAAACTAAACATACCTATAAAAACACTAATCCCTTGTCACGAATCCTGGCTTGTCTAATTTTACTTGCATTAATTTATTGTATTTAAATTAAATTTTAATTGCATTTACTTGTGTTTTAATTGAAATTATTATTTCGGCCGTCATTAAATATAATATGTATGTATGTATGTATGTATGTACACACATAAGTATTAGGTAATAATAATATTTGTATCTTACGTATTATTTGTCCTGTGGTATATGTAAAGCAGCAAAAACCTGACGTTAACAATCTAAAGAACACGTGCAAGCTGAAACTTGTCATCATTCCTGTCAAATTTCCACAGATAATTTGACCCACCATACCCACCAGCATCAATTTTCGCGGACTTATACTGAAATTAAAACAAAAACATTGAGTCGATTTTAAAACAAACGATATCAAATTGTTTGCAACAAACTGATTTAAAACATTCGTGGTTATCAATCCTCCGACTAGGTTTCCAATTGTGTGAAATGTTTGTGACACACTCACCAGCACTTCACGAGAACACACTAAATCAAATTGTGTAACCAAACTATTAAACGTAGAATTGTGCTGAAAATGCTTGCATATTTTTATCTTCTGTTCAGCTTTTGGCTTTTGGAACGGATTTGAATAATTTGAATGTGTTTCAATTAAATTATTTTGGAGTTTGGTTTCATATACATGGCACATGTCAATGTCAAATTCACGATCTGTATTCGTTTTTTGCTCTTGAAAAGTATGTGAACTTGTGACCCAATTTTTGGTGGAGTTCATATTAAGCACATTGGGTGACTTACAAAAGTACTCACCCTTACGGGGAGATGGCGCTGTATAAATAATTGCAGCCATCAACCAAGCTGATGGGATCTTCAGAAAGAAAATCAGTAAAATAGTTCTCAACTGCCAACGGCCGAAGTCTCCATTCACCTGTCCTACAATATCTTCTTGTCTGGGGGACATCTTCAATATTAGTCATCAAGTTAGTGCAGACACTTCACCGATAACACGGCTACGATATTGTTTCAACAACGAAAACTAACATGGAGTAGGTTCACATTTATATATATTATACTATTAACTTGAGAAACAAATTGAAGTAGTCAAATGCACTTCTTGGATTTTTTTATTTTATAAAATAAACGACAACAATGCGACAAGACTGCAGACGTTGCAATGGGAGATTGTTGCCTCCTTCTGAAATAGTTTTCCACACGTTTTATTCATGCGTCTCTGTTTTGGGCTCGATAAAAATAAACTGTTGGCAAATTTAAAAGACAGATTAAATTCAGGCAGATACTTTATTTTGCAACATAAAATTGAGTAGGTAGAATTAGTAAAACATGAAACTTTTTGCCGAAGTTCATGTCTTTTGAAATAATTTCTTGTTAATTTAAGAATTATTTTGACATAGCAATGTACCTACATATGTATATGATACAAAATCGTAAAAAAAGATGATCGAGTTTGTATGAAAGTATTAGATTTAATTATATCAAGAACATTTAGCTCTAGGACGTACGTATAGGCTTACATATCCAAATAATAACATACAAATATAATAATATCAAATTAACAAATCATTTGCTCGAAAAGAAAAGTGGCATACATTTGTTACTTGCAATAGCCGTGTTTTATTGGAAAATTTATCCACCGTAAGTCTATCCGTCGTAGCATTTTACATGTAATTCGCTACGGTCGATACAAAGCTAAAATAGAAGCTACGGCGGATGGCTGGTTGAAGTTTATTCGAGTCTCGAATTTCATTTTGTTAGTTTTGTTGGTACGATTGATAATTGGATTGAATCGCGATGGATGTGTTCATGGAGGGTTATAATTATTAATTTCATTCATAAGACAAATCGATCTTTTTGATTTTTGTTTCTTTTTGTTTTTATAGTTGGCCAGGTTATATTTCTAAAGTCTTTGATAACTCCATTTTTTAATAAATTATAAACTGTTCTTCTGAAAAGTTTCTCACTTTTGCTATTAAAAACTGTGTTTTTTGCTCAATTATTTTCTGGAGTACGTCTAAAATTCAACCTATATCTGCTATTTTGCATACCCATAATGTCAATTAATCAATTTTAACAAATTTCGATTTCCATTTTGAAAAAAAAAAAACAATATCTATTGAATGAATTCCGTTTTACCTAGTTATGATAGTTATAAATAAACGGAGTTTGGTAAAAAAAAATCAACTTTTTATTTAGATCTACAAAAGAGCCATTTGAGAAGACAAACCGCATTGGGTGGAACTGGACTATAGAGGAACTGCTCGACACTGCGCCGCAAAATATTTATTCGTATGAAATTCTATAAGCTATAAGGCTAGGCGCGCACATATATGCAACTTACAGTTTTGCAACAGTTTGGTTGCTAAAGTGAATCCCATGGACTTATATGAGAGTGCGCGCACATGCAAAAACTATTCAGTCCGCAATTCGAGCAACTAAAAATCGAATGATCGCCCCAAATAAGTTCTTCCAGTTTGTATCACACCGAACTATAATGTAACTGCGCGCATATTAAAACAAAATATTGTCTGTGTGTTTCGTTCGTTTCGGAAAAATTGCATGTGCGCGCTAACGCACTAAGCGACAACTGAACTTCACAAAATGTGACTTTTCTTCACTGTTTAATGGACGTTGGCCATGAACGGTATTCGCTTCACTACATGGACATGGACTGAGGCGAACATTTTTGTGATCCCATTGTTTTTTTTTCTAGACATGTGCATGGAAATGGCAAACCAAATGTTACCTATTTGTTCCTTACTCCGCGTATGTTAAGTGCAGTCTAATGAGTGAATATTGAAATGAAAGCAAAACATACTCAGAAAATAAATTTGTAAATTCACTTGAAAAATAAAACGCTATCGATCTACTCAGAAAATAAATAAAAGCATGAAATATAAAGGGGAAATGTAAGGGGAGTGAACAATTTAAACTACGCTGTAGTGTGCGTTGAAAACCAAGAAACATTTAAAGGAAACAAGCAAATCTCCGTCAATTTTGTATCCTCGTGTGAATGGCATAGAAGATTTTTAAAGCAATACAAAAATTGCCCTGTGTAAAAAGGGACTTGACCATAGTCTATGAACAAACCCATTCACTTAACATTTCCTTTACATTGGTGCAAAATGAATGTTCGAATTTAAAATTGCAAATGCAGAAAAAATGAAAACAAGAAATAGGTTTGAAACATAAATTAAATATTAGTACGTTTTTCTACTTTCTATTTTATACGAATAAAAGCTAATTATTGTTTATAATTTTAATATTTTCTTAATTTTACTTTGCAAAAGACTCTTTCATTACTTGTGACTGCTGTGCAGGGGTACCATTTTTACAAAAATAAAAAAGCTACGGTCCATGCTACGGTCGATGCGCTTTTTTGGGAATTACTTACGGTACAATGGATAGATTCCCAATAAAACACAGCTAATAGCCGTGATTTATTGGAAAATTTATCCACCGTCAGTCTATCCGTCGTAGCATTTTAGATGCAATTCGCTACGGTCGATCAAAAGCTAAAGTAGAAGCTACGGCGGATAGCTGGTTGACGTTTATTCGAGTCTCGGATTTGATTTTGTTAGTTTTGTTGGTACGATTGATAATTGGATTGAATGTCGATGGATGTGTTCATGGAGTGTTATAATTATTAATTTCATTCATAAGACAAATCGATCTTTTTGATTTTTTTTCTTTTTTTTTATAGTTGGCCAGTTTATATTTCTAAAGTCTTTGATACATCCATTTTTTAATAAATTATAAACTGTTCTTCTGAAAAGTTTCTCACTTTTAGTATTAAAAGCTGTGTTTTTTGCTCAATTATTTTCTGGAGTACGTCTAAAATTCAACCTATATCTGCTATTTTGCATACCCATAATGTCAATTAATCAATTTTAACAAATTTCGATTTCCATTTTGAAAAAAAAAATTAATATCTATTGAATGAATTATGTTTTACCTAGTTATGGTAGTTATAAATAAACGGAGTTCGGTAAAAAAATCAACTTTTTATTTAGATCTACAAAAAAGCAATTTGAGAAGACAAACCGCATTGGGTGGAACTGCACTATAGAGGAACTGCTCGACACTGCGCTGCAAAATATTTATTCGTATGAAATTCTATGAGCTATAAGGCTAGGCGCGCACATATATTCAACTTACAGTTTTGCAACAGTTTGGCTGCTAAAGTGAATACCATGGACTTATATGAGAGTGCGCGCACATGCAAAAACTATTCAGTCCGCAATTCGAGCAACTAAAAATCGAATGATCGCCCCAAATAAGTTCTTCCAGTTTGTATCACACCGAACTATAATGTAACTGCGCGCATATTAAAACAAAATATTGTCTGTGTGTTTCGTTCGTTTCGGAAAAATTGCATGTGCGCGCTAACGCACTAAGCGACAACTGAACTTCACAAAATGTGACTTTTCTTCACTGTTTAATGGACGTTGGCCATGAACGGTATTCGCTTCACTACATGGACATGGACTGAGCGAACATTTTTGTGATCCCATTGTTTTTTTTTTCTGGATATGTGCATGAAAATGGCAAACTAAATTTGTAAATTGACTTGAAAAATAAAATTCTAGCCATCGATCTAGTCACAAAATAAATAAAAGCATGAAATATAAAGGGGAAATGTAAGGGGAGTGAACAATTTAAACTACGTTGTAGTGTACGCTCAGAACCAAGAAACATTAAAAGGAAACAAGCAAATCTCCCGCAATTTTGTTCTCTTGTGTGAAATGCATAGACGATTTTTAAAGCAATACGAAAATTGACCTGTGTAAAAAACGACTTGCCCATAGTCTATGAACAAACCCATTCACTTATCATTTCCTTTCTATTAGTGCAAAATGAATGTTCGAATTAAAAATTGCAAATGCAGAAAAAATGAAAACAAGAAATAGGCTTAAAACATAAATTAAATATTGGTACGTTTTTCTACTTTCTATTTTATATGAATGAAAGCTAATTATTATTCTTAATTTTGATATTTTATTAATTTTACTTTGCAAAACACTCTTTCATTACTTGTGACTGCTGTGCAGGGGTACCATTTTTACAAAAATAAAAAAGCTACGGTCCATGCAACAGTCGATTCGTTTTTTTTGGGAATTACTTACAGTACAATGGATAGATTCCCAATAAAACACAGCTAATATATACATAGGTACTATATGGCAAATTATGGATTCGTAATATATCGAACTCGAGATTTTGTTTAAATTTGACTTTACGATGATGGAGATCACCAAAAAAAAGTGGGTCCCACAATTCCGTCTCTTTGTCTGCCTGTATGTCCTCGACGGCCTAAACGGTTGGTAAGATTTGCTTCAAACTTAGTAAATATTGTTTTCTTTCGGTAATAGGTTACGAATTTAAACATAGCGATGATATTGCACAAAAACTTTATGTTATACCACCTTATTTTCTATAAATAATTTGAAATAAAGAACGCCTCACTAAAAATCCATTAAATGAATGAAAGAGAATAATATGTATTACTTCTGTAATTTAAAATTCTCTTTTTTTTGCGCTTATACACATTGATGTAGTTAGGGGGAGAGAAACATATTTATTTGTCACTTGTGTTGTTTGTATTCCAATAAAAAAAACTGTTTAATTTTAAGTGACTTTTTATTTTATATTCCCTTATTCTTGCACCATCTGAGGGGCTCGCGAAATGTACCTTGCCCACATTAAGTTTAAGTCTTGCGCCGCACTGGATGCAGTCGTGCATTTTATTTCAATATTGTCGATTGTGACCAGGACCACACATATTTCAAATTCACATCATTTTATTTGGGATCTCTCGTCATTAACTTTGTCAAAATCTATTCATTCCTATTGGAAATCCATTAATAACTTATTTATATTTAATTAAATGTTTTTTTTTTCAAATTTTAAAATTATTATTGACCGCAAAAGATTATAAAAAAAATTAAGTCAAAATAAATAAAACAAACAAAGACGTTTTTTTATTTTTAACTTATATTATTTTTAGATGCATTTCGGACGGTATTGACCGACCATCATCAGCGCGATACGCGTACTAACTAAAAGCAAGAATAAAATAATTGTTCCCAGATAAGAGAAAATAAAACACAGAGTAATACAAATTCAAAATACAAAGAGAGAGAATAACATATTTAACTTGTTGACATAAAAATTAAAAATTAAACATTTAAGATTATTTGGCAAGTGTAAATAAACAAGAAGATATCCGACTTTCGTCAATATTGATTAAATTATTATTAATATTAATATAAACAGATTCATTTGCGTCAAGTTTTGATGAATTGGTTACATTTTTAATTAATTTATAATTTTCGATTAAAGGTTGAATGTTATGAGGTTCATCGTTGTTCAAATCAAATACATGAGAAGCAACAGCCTTTTGCACATCTGTGTTTTCTATGTATCTCTAGTGCTCAGCAATATGACATTCTACGGATCTCTTAGTTTGTCCAATGTATTTACTACCGCAGATTGGACATTTGTTCTGATATCTGCCACTCTTCTTGTTTGTAAGTAGGTTTTTTGTCCTTCGTTGTACCAAAAGAAACAGCAAGTTTACTAGTGTTAGAATTTATAGTTTATTTTGTTTTGCTACTCTTCTACAAGCTCATTTAAATAAGACAAAAATAAGCGGTACAAAAATAACTCCAACTCAATTTTCCTATTTAATCATATTTTGTTTTGATAATTGGAATGTACCACCTTGATAAAATTTACATTGGCACCTGTTATGGAACCTCACCTAGCTATGGAACCTACACTAAGCGGAGCAAAATTTTTCCCAATTTTTAAGGATTGTTTCGATATATTATGTGTCGATGTTTTTTAAACCGGCATTTTAGAAATTAACAAATCGTATCCAGCCCTTTTCAGAAATATTTTTCATTAAGTTGAGCTGATACATACCAAAACACGAGCTTACAAGAGTAACACAAAATAGTATATTGTTATGCTAATTTTGGCTCTTTATATAATATTTATTTCTTTTTTATTAGGTGTTTTATTCAAGAACTTAAATTGGTACGTTCGTTTCCTTCACTACCTAAAGTATTCTTAAATGGCATATTATGCGGCGCTGCAAGGAAGGACGAGAGCTGCTCGCGAGCTCTACGAGCAGAAAAGACGGTAAGAACACCGGCTTCTCCAGAAGAAAAAGAGAGAGCATGAGAAGCGCGCGATCGAAGATATTGAGAGATGCTACTCCAGGAACAATGTGCGGAAGTTTTACCAACAGGTAAAAAGAACGTGTCAAGGCAAAAAACCCCGCACAGAAGCCTGTAGAGATAGGAATGGAAACCTCGTAGTAGAGTCACAGTCGGTGCTGAGTATATGGAAGGACCATTTCTGCAGACTATTAAACGTCGATGAAGACCAAAATCCCGCTGTCAGGCAGAATGAACCATTCAACATGGACGATGGTAGATACACAAAACTTCCGTCCACCTGAACAAAATGGAGTGAGGATGGCAATATCCAAACTAAAGAACAGCAAAGCTGCAGAAGAAAGTATGCCTGATGAATGGAACATCGGCATCGTTTCCCCGATCTACAAAAAAGGAGACCCTCTAAACTGCGCCAACTATGGAGGAATAAGTCTCCTGAATATCGCGTACAAGATCCTTTCTGATGTATTATGTGAACGTCTGAAACCATTTGTCAGCAACCTGATTGGACCCTATCAGTGCGGTTTCATGCCAGGAAAGTCCACAATCGATCAAATGTTCACGCTACGGCAGATCCTGGAAACTACCCAAGAACTCCAAATCGATACCCACCATCTCTTTATCGATTTTAAGGCCGCGTACGATAGCATTTATAGAGACGAGCTATACAGAGCCATGTCTGGTTTTGGCATTCCCACAAAACTCATCCGCCTGTGTAGAATGACGATGGAGAACTCTCGCTGCTCCGTCAGGGTTGGTACTGACCACACAGAAGCTTATGATGTCAAGAAAGGATTCCGACAAGGTGATGCGCTATCGTGCGATTTCTTCAACTTAATACTTGAAAAAATTGTAAGAAAAAACCAAGTTAACTCTACACAATATTTTTCAATTCTGTGCAATTGTTAGCATACGCTGATGACATAGACATCATTGTCAGAACCCAGCGAGCTGTCACTGGACCGTTTGCTAACATTGAAGCTGAAGCGGCTAAGATGGGACTAGCAGTCAATGAGGCCAAAGCGAAGTACCTGCTGTCCACAAAAGGGGACACACAACACAGGCGGATTGGACAAAACGTCACAATAGACAGGTACAACTTTGAGGTAGTTAGGGACTTTGTCTACCTCGGATCCGCTATAACATCTAACGATAACATCTCGTTAGAAATAAAGCGAAGACTAACTCTTGCCAATAGCTGTTCCTATGGGCTAGGGAGGCAATTGAGTAGTAAAGCCCTCTCTCGAAAAATAAAGGAGACTCTTTAAAAGACTCTGATCATCCCAGTCCTGCTCTATGGCGCGGAGACATGGACTCTATCTTAGTCGTTTCGAGCGTAAGGTTCTTCGCAAGATTTTCGGCCCTATCTGCGTTAACGGGCTTTGGAGGAGAAGGTTCAACCACGAACTATACGAGCTATACAGCGACATTGACCTGGTACAAAAAATACGTATATCACGTTTAAGATGGCTAGGTCATATAGAGCGTATGGACAGCAATGCTCCGGCTCGCAGAATCTTCGATTCCAACCCAGAGGGAAGACGCAGTCAAGGAAGACCTCGCCTAAGGTGGCGCGCTCAAGTGGAAGATGACCTAAACCAACGTGGAGTGCGTAACTGGAGGCAGCTAGGCAAAGACCGAGCTAGCTGGAGAGGCATGTTGGTTGAGGCCATTTTTTTTTTATGCAAATGCTCCCTAAAATTTTTAATAAAACTGATTATACAAATTTTCAAAAAATTGGTTTTTCGATTTTTAAAAAATATTTGAAATTTTTGTTTGAGAAATCTACCAATTCAAAAACCAACTTTAAAAGTTTTTATACTCAAGAATTTTTATTAAAAAAACCGCTTCAACGATTTTTGAAAATTTTTGTTGATATATTTTATTTGTTTGGGCAATGGAAAACCCTCAAATTATTCATCATCAGTCATCTTTACATCCATTAAAAGTTACAGTCTTGTGTGCAATTTGGTCAGGAGGAATCATTAGACCTACTTCTTTGAAAATGAAAACGCCGTAACGGTAACTGTGAATGGGTAGCGATATCATGATATGATTGAAAACTTTTTAACGCTACAACTGCATGCTTTGAGCTTGATTAACATGTGGTATCAACAAGACGGTGCCACATCGCATACAGCCAGGATTACAATGGAATTACTGCGAGACCTCTTTCCACAACAAGTTATTTCAAGAAATGGTGATGTTGATTGGCATCTACGGTCGCCTGATTTGACTGCTCCGGACTTCTTTTTGGAGGGATATCTGAAAAGCAAGGTTTATGCAAGCAAACCAGAAACGCTTGAGCAACTCAAACAAAATATTCGCGATGTTATTAATGAAATACCGCGTGAAATGTGTGTTTTTTTTTAAACGGATGCGCGCATTAAAAGGGTTTTGACTACCCTTAAAATGAACAAGCACAGTGCGAGCGTTAAGAAAGTAGGGAAGGATGCAAGAGGAGATACCGATGCACATTGGCTTTGAATTTCTGAATATTAAAATGGGAGGGGAAAATAGAGCCGGGTAAAGTATTCCACATTCGCGTTGTACGGCTAATGAAAGATTCTCTGTACTTAACAGTACGACCGAAGTTGGGTTCAAGGGGAGGAATGCAACTGGCTATTTCGCTCGAACATTGTTTATAAAAATAGCGATAAAATAGTGAGAGACATATAACATTTCGACGATGTTCTAGAGATGTAAATGTTTCCACTATAGTTCTATCGCCTATCATTCTTAGAGCTCTATTTTTAATTCTATCCAAAAGATTCAAATGAGTCTTGGGAGCTCCTGCCCAAATGTGCGAGTTATACTCCAGCTTTGGACGAATGAAGGCCTTATAGATTACAGCCAGATCAGACGGGGAGAAGAATTTCTTGCACCTTCTAAGAAAGCCCAAACACTTTGCAGCGTTTTTGGCGACATCAAATATGTGTTCATTCCACAAGAGGTGGTCTGTGATGCACATGCCGAGGACAGAACGCTGATCGGTTTCTTCTCTTCAATGCAAGTGCAGCTCATGGATAGTTGCATGGGGTGGGTTCTGCTTTAACGACAGAAGACAGCACTGAGTTTTTGAAGCATTAAATTTAACTCCCCATTGGACAATGCGTCAAGATCAGAATTTAATGAGCTTATCATACGCTGCCGTTCCAGTTGCGCATCCGAAAAACAAGGAGGTGCATCTAAAAACGAATATGAAAAGCTGAGAGTACTATCGTCAGCAAAACAATTAAGTGGATTAGAAATTCCAGATGTACTCATCTGATCTTTAGTGTGTACTCCCTTCTTGCGCTGCAATTTTAGCTTCCGTGGCATCTTTAACAAAAATATAAACATTTTAGTTCACAGTGCATTTAGCACCATGATTATGTGGTGCATTTTGCACCACTGGTGCATTTATGACCACATCACCCTATTCCGCAATTCATTATATTAAGAATCAAGGTAACCTTACCTACATCGGCTTTAATCCTGGAGGGTCATTCCGTAATTTTCAAAACGATAATCGTCAAAACGATGATCGTCGACGAGATCATCTTTAATTTGCTTCACGTAACTCAACCACTATCGTCTCGTCAATCGTTTATAATTTGAGAACTTTTGGTACATTTCAGAAACTCTCAAACTTTTATTGAGTTTATGGCAGTCCAATAAATGCCAATAAAGTTGTGCGAATAAAGTTATATATTTGGACAAAAATGTAAGTTATTTTACTGTAATATTCTTTACAAATTGATATGTATAAATGTAAAAACATCAATTTATATATAGCGCAGTCACACACTCTCAGATTGGTATTTTGACTCGATATATGCATGAACATCCAGATTTGTCCCTCTACTGTCTTCGCATTCGTATTAATTTTATTTTCTCCCAACTTGCGTTTTCATTTCACTTTCTAATACAAGAAAATTGCTGCGCCGAAACATTTTAACTTTAATTTACAAATACAACACATAAGCTAGTATTAGACGGTCCTTGTAATGTGTCATTGTCCTGACACTTTGACGTCACTAAGACGTAGTTGTCTGTCCTAAAAGTGTCACGTCGTGTGATCGTCATTGTTTCGCATGTCATTGCCGTGACAAAAACAATGACCGTCATCGTGACACGTCACTTTTAGGTCGTATAGGGGAAAAAAGTTGCCATTTGAATTCTTGGGCAAATACCGGTAATTTTGTTCTGATTAAATGATAGCTAGTACCAATCCTAAAAATTTTGTATCAAACCCATTGGAGCCTTTTCAATTCCTTAACAACCAAGACACAATGACTCGATTGATCGACGGCGTGTGATCGTCGCTGATAAATGTCATTGCACATTAGGCTCACATCCAATGATCAGTTGTTTGAGTTATCACGTCGTGTGATAGTCATTGTTTTGCATGTCATTGCCGTGACATCGAGGCACAAATATCACCGTGGCACACTTTGACGTTCATTGTATTTTGGGACAACAATGACATACATGTGTCATTCGTGGGATAGTCATTGTAGCTAGCCATGACACGATTACCTTTGTCATGGCAATAACGGTGGTAGGACCTATTTTGTTTTGACGTCAGAGTGTCACGGCAATGACACATTACAAGGACCGTCTAATGGCGTTTTATTTGGCAATCCGGAATTCTTCTTCGATCCGGGATCCCAACTGAACAATTTTGTGTGATTCTGACGATTCTGAATTTTAATGAGATTGTATATTTGAAAATAATTGTGTACGTGACAATATTCAAATTCAAAAAAAATGTTTGTTGCAGAATTATGATACAAAAAATGACAACAGTCGAGTTTGACGTTCAGGTATATGAATGTGTGAGTGCTTCTGGTTCTGATTCTGATTTCAAATCCAGAAGTAAATTTCTCTTCTTTTCAGAATTAGAACTGTCATTTTTTCCCAAGTGAACGCTTTCAGAAGAGTCCGGAAGGCTTCCGGATTGCCAAATAAAAACGACATAATACTAGCTATAGACAAAAACAAGATGTCAAACTACAGTGGCTACTCAATTATTCAACTACAGTCACCTACAAACTTCAAAATTAATGCAAAACGACACCTATTTAGCTATCGTCCAAACGCTATTTATTTTGACGATAGCGTTTTGACGATTATCGACTTACGTGAAGCAAATAAAGGCATTACTATAGTTCAGACGATATCGTCTGTAGATAATCGAATTACGGAATGACCCCCCTGCAAAGGATAACGAGACAACCTATACCTACTAACAGCATCAGTGGCTAGCTAAACTAAAGTTGTTAGTTACAAGAGTAAGTTCGTACGATACAGTCGTTCATTTTATTTATTATCGCTTTTATTTTAATTTAACTTTGCTTTAACTAAACTGTCGTTTATATTGTGTCAACTTAGTTTTTTTTACTATTTCTTTCTTTCACATTTCATCGCACACAAAGTGACCAAAAAAGCCGAAGATATCTACTCCACAGTCATCACAATTATTCTAACTTCGTCAAACTACGAATTTCTAAAATGTACTATAGACATTCTGGACATAAATTAATGATTTTCTTTCTATTTATTTGATAAATATCAAAAATGTTCATTATTAATATAATATTATTTATTTTCATATCAGAAAGAATATATATACATTATGTTATGAATAAATTAGAATGTAATTTTTCTTAATGTACAATTTATTATTACTTTATGCATAAGTTCGACTAGAAGATCAAATATATTTTTATAATAATACATTTGTAAGAATTTATTATTTAAACAGTTAAGTTGAATACAATAATGTTAATTAAAATATTATAAAATACATAATACCATTTTAAATAGTGTGGACTGGACAAGTAGTTTTTTTTTTTTTTTTAAATAAAATAAGTTTCCCAATAAATCAGTGTATATTTAAATACAAATATATATAAAATAATATTAACATAGAAACATTTTTTTAATTAGCTTAAATAATAGTAGTTTACAACCTAATTGTTCTTATTTTAGTAGTACATCAACCAGTTTAAATAGCATCCTTAGTATGTTGATTATTCACTCACTACAAATGATTTCTGTTTTAATGTCTTTGGTTGAAGTAAGATTTGCTTATAAATTATTTTTATGTATAACATTGCTTTTTTGTTGTATTACATAATGTATTAATGCTTAAGTTATTATATTTAGAGGAGCGACTTAGAAATGTATTATTTGTTGTAATACTTGGAAATTGAACAAACATTTTAATGGTGTATTAGATTTTTATGTAATTTAATATTAAATATTTTTATTCGTTTGATTGATGTGGAGATATTGCAGGAGTTGTTCTTTTTTTTATTACTATTTGCAATTTTATAACTATTTTTGTTGTATCACAGAAAACAAAGTATAACCGATGTTAAAATGGATTTAAAATTCTTAGAGCTAATAAGATAAAAAAAAACATTGGTGATTTTGTTTTTAACTGCAATGTCATATGGTCATGTATCAACATAATTGTTTTTTTTTAACTCTAGAGTGAATTTCAGTTTGGAAATTTTACACTCAAAGTCTTAAAGAAAATAAAATCAATTTAATACTTGATTTATAGTAGGTACATTTGTCCTATTTCCTTACAAAATTTGCTAATTTAAATAATTATATTATGTATACTGAATATAGCCCATACACATTTAGTGTTTCGTAGTTTAAGACCTTGGTCTTAAAGACTAGACCTTAGAGTTTAAGTTCTGATCTTCAAACTAAAACCATATCTTTGATAAATAAAAATAAAAGGAATTATAGCAGGTTTTCTCCAAGCTCATAGCTTCACCGATTAATACGAGTACTACAATCAAAATTAGAATTGTATGTTGTAAAAATTAGCAAACGAATGATTTTAAGTAGCAGTAGTCAAAGGAGAAAATACAGTCATATAATAAAGGTAATTTAATTCTGTAAATTCCATATAGAAAAATACATTTTTGTCGAATATATAATGCATTTTTTTATTTTTAAGTAAATGCAAAAAAAATTAAATTCAATATGAAAAAAACTTTTTCAATTATTCCCTGAACGGAAAATAATCTTACAACAACTTGTCACATTTCTAAATTTTTTCACCCATATTTTAAATTTATATTTCAATTCAGTTAGTGTTTGACAAGCAACTTGACAAAAAAATATTCCGCATAATTTTAAAGATTTAATACGATGCCAAATCATTTTTAGTACAATACTAGACTAAAAAAAAAGGAATATTTTCAAAAATCATAATAAAAGTTAAAACCTTTAATATTTTATTTTATTTTATACAATACTTTATCTATATGACACTTTGACATTTACAAACGCCAAAAAGTTATGATCGCTTTCTTTTTTCAGTCTTTTAGGCGTGATCAGTTATAATTTATCAAGGAAATAGTGTTTAAAATGTGGAAAATTTTAATATCAGCAAACTATTAAGTACTATCGGTGTAGTTTGTTTAAAAATTTGCGCCGATGGTTTAAAATATTTAATAAGGAAAACTTCGTCGGTTGTACGTCACTTAGATTGTTTTTGTTGTAAAAATTAAAATTTAAAATTTTATTATATTTCATATTTTTTAAAAATTAATATGACGATGTAGGCATGTAGCTAATAATTTTCTAATATTTATCTTTATGTAGTGCTAGCATACCGCTTCATCAATATTCTCTTCAAAATACTCTTTAAAACTTCATCATAACGTTTTAGGCAATACAACATTTTTTTAATCTTTCCATTAGTGTTGTAGTACCTAGTCCGTTTCGCTAAAAGTGTTCTTTATTTTTGTTCGTGAAATTAGAAAAACTGACCTATTTTTCTTTTAAATTAATTTATTGTACGGCTCTGTGTTTTTCCTTCATGTTCGAAGTCGAACACAAATAAATCATACTGTTTCCCTATACGTGAATTCGAACGCCAACTAATGGGGGTTTCCTATTGGTAAGTTCAGAATTTGATGTTTTTCGTGGCAAGTGGAACGCGTTTTGATACGATTTTTTTTTGTTAAGGTACTTGTCTTGTATATTAATGGCTGTGAAACTATTACTTGTCAAACTTAATGTTTTCAATTGTGCTAGCGATTAGGAGTGTTAGTGAAAAGAGGGGTAGATTCCCCGAAAAATACGGATCTGGTGAATTTGATTGAGAATAAAAAAAATTTGTTTGTCCAATGGGGGGAATTTTGTCAGATTCGTATCAAAAAAGAATTAAGTTCTTGTACCAATGGAAACTCCCAAAAGATTACTTTTTCTACTTCTTGGCGTTCCGTTCAAAATAAAAACAAATTGAATATGAAATATCGTAAAAAAAAATAAATATACCTACACACCGAACACAAAAGTCAGTCGCTTTAATTTAAAATAAAATTCATGAGTCGAAAATTCATTCAAATTTTAATCGGTAAAACATATTTCTCTTGATTTATTTTATTTACTTTGTTTCATATGTAGTTTTATGAAAGCACCTGATGCACACCGCCAATGAAATGAAATGAAATGATAGAAAATAAAGACCAGTATTTACACCGACGAATAAGAATGTTTCCCCTGGGGCATTCGTTGCGCGAATCGTTTCGTTAGAAAAAAAATTGTTTTTTCTCTCTCCGTTGATTTTAGTCGTGTTCTCGTGACAATCAAGTATAGCAAAGTAAAACATTTTCACGAAAACGATCACACTCCAAATTGATTTTATTTATTTTAATATTATGTAGGGATTTTCACACTGTGTTTTTCCTGTCAAAAATCATAAAAAACACAAGGAGAAAAAGAAATACAAACATACATTACTAAAAAAAATATTTTTAATGCCCCTATGATTGAATAGACTTACTTATTATCGGAACTCAATTATACTTCGAATGAAAAGCAAGAGTAATTGCCAGTATGTTCTTATTGTTGTTTTCCTTGTAAAATTTTTACTTTGCTGTACTTGCTAGTCACGAGAACACGACTTTTGTTAGCTCAACGATTGTGTGTAAAATGTATTTAAAATGAGTTTTTTTTGCATAAAGTAAAAAAAAATCCAACCAATCGTCGGTAAACAAGCAGAAGGCACTTAGTCATTTTTTTAGGGTTTTTTTACATTTTAATGCAAAGTGATCCAAAATGATAATATCTATGCACTGAATATACGCCGGAAGCCATTTCGACATCTAAACATGAGTTATTTGAAGTTAAAATATGCACTAAGTCAGTTAGGTAATATTTAATACTATTAAAACACACTAAGTTGACTTAGTACATTTTGGCTGTCATTAAAAAAAATTAAATATATGCCATAAAGTGATTTAATGCTTTTTAAATGTAAATAATGACTTACAAATCAAATTGAATTGGTACCGAAAATTATGAAATTCCAATTTATTTTGGATATTTTTGTATGAAAATCTCAAAAAAATGTACATAATGCTCAGTTTGGGAGTTCTATTATCACATTGTCACAGTCACACGTATTAAATATTGAGATTTTGGTGATCATTATCTTTGTTGCATCCAAGGCCGTAAAATTGTGCTTTCAAAGATTGAATTTATTTCTGTTAGTGGCTTATTATACTTTTTAAAAAATGAAGAGAAAAGCATAGGGAGATTTGAGCAAAATCCAAGGCCTCTTTGAAAGATGGTTCTGCTAAACTTTGCAGTCATTTCAAAATCAACAACATGTTATGAAATAGACCCTTGCTTAAAGTCTGGTGGAGATATGTATATGAAAAATCGTTACGAAATGTTGCCCAATCAAATTTCATTTAGGGCAAATTACAAAAACATATTTAATTTAAAAGTGAATCCAAAGTCCAGGCATGCTAATTCACAACTTGAATGTCGAACAACTGTATTTGCATTTTTGAAGTTATGACTTCTTATGTTAGGGTAAACCGATTCATTACGTAACGCGTTACGCCAGTCTGTCTGGCATCCTTTACATTCACTCATTCGGAGAACTCTTGAAATTAATCAAATTAACGAAGAACTTTTAAAGCTTTCCTCAAGTTATAAAATTTCAATATTAAGATTAGTTCAAGCTATCACTTCTATCGGGAGTCCCGAGACACATATGTTTTGTTTTAGTCTCATACATTTGATTAAGAAAACGAACAATTTTGCTAGGAATATTAAGGACGTAGATTGAAATTTAAACAATTAAAATAGAATCTGTGGCTGAACGATTGTATTTCCGATTCCGATGAATTCGTTATTTCGCCATGGAATTGCTGAATTTTATTGTATTTGCGTTAGATTTGCAGCTCAACGTCACGTGTCGGCTCGAAAAAATTTTAAGGAAACATAATATAAAGCTTTCTATCAGTAAGCTGACGAATAAGGTGATTGAAGCAACGATAGTTAAGGAAAGTATAAACAACTATATACCACTGATTCGCACCGTGTACAGTTTCCGATTCGCCTTGTATTATGTTGCCAACTAATAAATCGCATGGAAAATTTTCAAAAGTGTGTGAAAGAAAACTCGAATCTCCGAGTTTTTGACATAGTCACAGTTGAAAATACATGGCGTATTCGAGAGTCGGTAAAGCATCGCACCGGCTCCATTCTCTTAATTTCCGGAGGAAAGTCATCAAATACCAAAAAAATCAATAATACAAAATCAGTATTAATATCGTTACTATTAATGAACAAAGCTCAGTCCAAAAGTTGGTATACATATGTAGACTCTTGAGGGTCCGACTATATGACGATGAGAAGTGAATGATTGATAAATCAACGTAATTTCAAAAAAGAATCGGCTTTCAGTTGCATATGCTGGTGAAGCTCTCATTAAAAAGTCATGTATGTACATACGAGATCTTTGCACACATTTTTTGTCCGCGAGAGAAATGTGAAGATGGTGTTTGAACCAGGGGATTACAAAATTCGAAATAAGAGTGATAGCTTTATATTAACTCTGAAAGGAAGTGTTTACCAGCTGGATGAAAAGCACGATACTTCTTTGCTGTCTTCTTCAGTTCTAGATAAGCAGACTTTGGGGCGTCGTCGTTTTGGTCACCTCAACTTTGATAGTTTAAAGAAGCAGCAAGAGTTTGGCATTGCTTCGCAATCACGAGTTCAGAACCCTGCATAATTTGGTTGGAGCGAGTGCAAACAGAGTACTGAATGTTGTGCACACAGACATAAGTAGCCCTGTAATGGGAGCGAAATACTTTCTGAAATGTATTGATGATCTTAGTAGTAAGAATTTCATCTACTTAATTAGCTCAAATGTTTCAATGAGTTCCAATGTATTGCTGAAAATGGGCTGTACAAAATTTAAACTTTGTGGTCAGACAATGGAAGTGAGTACAGAAATGCTGAATTTGATAGATTGCTGAAAAAGAATGGCATCGTTGATCATACAAGCACTCCATAAAGACCTCAAACTTCAAAAGAATGGTTTGTCTGGAAGGATGAATCAACTGCTGTTCATCAACAATGACTACAAGACACCTCAAAAGATTTGGTCCAAAAAAACACAAAACTTGGGATAACTTAGGGTATTTGTTCATCCAGTTCAGCTATGGTCATGTATCAAATATGTAATTATATGTCCTCAAACAAAGCAGCAGAATCTGAAATCAGAAGCTCAATAATGTGATTCAGTCCTTCGATTTAAATTCTTTGAGAACAGACTCATGCATTTATATGAGATTCTCAAATAAAGACGCTATGAAAAATAATTTCAAAATGACAGAAAATCTAACAGAGTTGTGACAAGGACTGAAATTCAATTTCCACATCACTAAACATACACGAGAAACTGACCAAGGACATTACCATAAAAAAAGATGAAATGGTTTAAATACCATACCAAGAGTCGGCTGGTAGTATTTTGTTTGTGTCTCAAGTGTCTCGACCGAATTTGTGTTTTGCAGTTAGTATCAGT
Organism: Philhelius pedissequus; assembly: GCA_910595825.1. Lineage (NCBI taxonomy): Eukaryota > Metazoa > Arthropoda > Insecta > Diptera > Syrphidae > Philhelius > Philhelius pedissequus. Next base: position 167,606,313 of record OU343161.1, read on the forward strand.
AAGTAAGGAGATTCTCAGATCCTGGAAAGGCGCATTGGCTAGCAGTGAAACGTATTCTTAGGTACAAAATAATATTGACTAAAATCGTCATATTTAAAAAAAAAACAAAAAGATGAAATGTAATATGACTTGCAAAGCTAGAATACAAAAATAACGTCTATAAAACTTAATGGTTTTTGTGATACTGACCGCAAGCGATGTCAACAAAAGGCAATCTATTACTAGTTACGTTTTTTTAATCCAATGTACAGCAGTAACATGACATTTTAAAAAGCAACCAACGGTGCGTTGTCAACACCAGAGACAGGACACATGTCTTTGGCGGTTGGTTCTGGAAACACCTATACCTACTTCTCGAGAATCGGAATTGATAGGAGTTCAAGCTCAAGCGACTTCATGAGGAGTTTAAGTATAAAATTAGCGAAACCATTACAATATTTTCAGACAACAAAAGTGCGATTCAACTGCATCGGACAACATTTACCATCAACGCACTAAGTATATGTGTGTACATTCCACACCATTTTGTTAGAGAGAAAAGATTAAATGACAAAATCCAATTACAGTGTGTGAAAAGGTAAGGTGTATCCACACCACAGAAATATTTTAGAAATATTCCAGAAATATTAAAAAATAAAAAAACTTTTCAGAAACTAAGAAACATTTCTGAAAGTTTCCGAAATTTTTCTAAAATATTTACTTATTATTATTTACTGAAATGCTTATGAAATGTTTCTCGGTCTCGCATTGGAAAACTTTCTTTGTTTCCCATTATAAAAATATAAATATATATACTATGGACCAATTGATCAAAATTTATGAAACGAACAAAAATTTGTGGGATCAACTTGACGAACATTTGAAAAATAAAATCAAAAAAGTCGATGCTTTGTCTGAAATTTTTGAAAATATAAATTGTGAATAATAATATGTTCCCACCAGGGCAAAGTCTGTTGTTCACACCATAAGATCCAGAAGTTTAAAATGGACTCGTTCACTACAGGCTTTTTTCTTTTTTCGTTCAGAACAGATCATTGAACAGAGTTCGAAAACATAGATTATGTACTGAACTTGTTCCAAAAAGATCTGGCTCTGAACAATGATATGTTTTTTAAACACACTTGAACCACACAAATCAGAACACATATTTATTTTTACCATAAAAAGGAATATAACACAAAACCTACCCTTTTTTGTACACACCAAAGGTAAATTTCTTAAACGTTTCTGGAATGTTCTTTAAGCAAATGGGAAACATTTCATAGAAACGTTTTTTAAACAATGTTTTTCAAGTGTGGAAACACCTTATTGATTCAAATTAAAAATAACTACATATGCATGTATGTGCTCTGTTTCTTATAATACAAACATTATATATGTAGTTTTAGTAAGGGTATTGAAATCTTAACTAGTGTTATATGAGAAACATTGCCTCTTTCATAGTATAATCGTTCCTTTTAGGCTTAACGTGGTATTACTAATATTTCTATTGTCATCTCTGTCTTCAATAGGCGTTTTTCTTTTTTAGTTCATAGCAGAGTCTGAGTTGTTAAAAAATTTGTTTGTGTTTCTTTTTTAACTCAGAGCATTCAGAGCTCCAAATGTGTGTTTCTTTTTTCGTTCTGAACATGTGTAGATCGCACTCAACGTGCTCGAAGATAATTGACTGAGCATGTGAGTATAAATTGCTGAGCGCACAAATGCCATGTGTGTCAAGAAGGAAGAAAAAATAAATAGATACATAAGTTGGCAAAATAAGGTGATCGCTAGTTGATTTTCTGTATCTGGGTGTGTCTCAGTCTACAAAAAAAGGTAGGTTTTGTGTTATATTGCTTTTTATGATTAAAATGAAAATGTGTTCTGATTTGTGTGATTGTGATTTCAAAGTGTGTTTAAAAACCATATCAGTGTTTAGAGCTCGCTCTGTTTGGAGCAAGTTCAGTGTATAATTTAAGTGTTCAGTGATTTGCCTAATGATGAATGATTAAATCGATTTTTACTGCATTCAAATAAAATGCGTCGGTGTGTTTTTTTCATAATGTCTCCGAATAAGCTTTAACTTTTCGGGATATATACACGAGTACTCTATTTCCAGCATTCATTCAGGTAAAAACATTTCACCAATGTTTTTTTTTTTGTTAATTTAGTGTTTTTTTTATAAAAATAGGTAAAAATGGACTTAAAGATAGATTTAAGATACTGTATTTGAAACTCTTAGGGTATTGTTAGTTTGGTGGTTTGGATTTTCGATACAAATTCAGAGAGAGAGAGAGAGAGAGAGAGATACATACGAGTAGTTGAGGAAAAGATATATGTAAATAATATTGCAATATAATAAGATACCTAGAGATATTTTTTGATCAAATAGATTGTTAGCGTTTTTGTTTTGTCGTTGTGGAAGATTCGATAGTCCATAGTTTGGCAACCGGTTCGGAAAGCGGAATAGCACTGCTGGAAAGCCATTTTAGCATCTGATTTAGTAAATGTATCTATGTACATAAATGTATCTATGGGCATAAACAAAATCCTGCCCATCGAAGATTAACGTAGTTTAGATAATAGATAATGCATGATAAATATCGCTGAAGTCCTTTTTTTATTGGTTTAGTAAGGTGTTGGTCACCTCAGAGAAGGACAACAAAGGACTCCCGTCCGGTTGATCGGAGAACGCACTGGATGCGTATGCGAGAGCTGTGTGAGCGGTGATATTTGAGATATGGTGCCGCCCGATGCTGTGGCCACTGCTGCCGCCACCACCGCTGCCGCCGCCGCCGCCGCATGACGATGATGATGAGGATGAAGATGTAGAGGATGTGGGTGGTGGGGCTGGTGGTGCTGCGATGATGATGGGTGAGGCGATGATTGCGAGGTGGTGCTGGTGGTGATGTTGCTGTTGTTGTTGCTGCTGTTGTTGCTGTTGTTGCTGATGCTGCTGCTGTTGATTGTGACGGTTGATGTGGTGTTGGTGCTGTTGTTGCTGTCCGGATGGCGAGGTGGTGGATGATGGTGATGAACTAGATGAGACTGATGATGGACATCCGTGTAAACGCTGGAGTGGTTGTTGTTGCTGAGCAAAGGATAATGATGCGATGGATTGTTGTTGTTGCTGCTGCTGGATGATCTAAATATGTTTTTTAATATGAATAGTTAGTTTACTTTTATAGTAAATACATTTAAATAAGTGTGTAAGTGCAATATCACAGCAGTTAGGTAAGCATAGGAAAAAAAAAGAAAACTATTATACAACTTCACAGAGCTGCTCTACTTAGCTAGTAATATTTTATCTAATTGTGTGTAGGCATATCTACTCTAAACATTAAGCAATGGATAGTAACTATTTTACAATTGAGGTACTGCTAACAGCGGATTTGAAATTGTCATCAATCTCAAAAAATGCCCTTAAATGTAAAGTGAAGGTCTTTCTCCAATACACATTTAAGCATTTGTGATTTCAGTCGCAAGGAAATAGAACACATGACCATAATATTATTTGGACCAAAATAATACCAACATAATCATTGCAACACTACTTTTTTAGTCGTAGCTTTATGTATTTGGTGCAGTATATACAAGTTCCAAATCATTAGTTCCTTTGCATCTATGAAGCAAAGAAATCGATATGAATATCAATTCTCCCCGCTTACCGCTCAAATTAATGCAACGTCTGCCTAATACAGATGCCTTGCCAATATTAAAACCTCTTGAAAGATTTACAAAGATAAACATTAAACATGCACAGGAAGAGACAGCAAAAGTGTAAAATTTAAACAATCCTTATCATCCAGCTCAATTATCGGCCATAACCATGATTGTGGTAATACGCTTATCTACGTACTTTTACCAAACACTAAATATAAAGAACAACTCTGTGCAAACTAAATTATTACAAAAAAAAAGATAATAAAATTTTTTTACATTAATTAAGCTTAAGCAGGCTAAAGGACAACTTGGAAAGAGAAAACTATATCAGGGGTATTGTCAATTTTTTCTAGTTTGACACTCACTGAGTGCTAGCGTGCTGAGTGGCTGAGTGGTGGTGGTGATGGTGATAAGTAAAATACTGCGAATATTGCGAGTACGACGCAGGACTCCATACCTCGCTACCATTGGAACTGGCTCCAACAACAGATTGCTGCTGCATATGATGGTGATGTTGATGCTGATGACTCGTCGTAGCGGCGGCGCTATGATGATGATGTTGGTGGGAGGCGGAATGAGAATGGGACAAATGATTAACTGGCTGATTAGATGCAACATGTAGCAATGCCTCAGCTGAATGACTATGCGGCGATTGTATGTGGGAACCATCCGCCGCTATTCGATGATGAGAGTACATGGGAGCATCATCACTTGCAGGGTGTTGATGGAGGTGATAAGACTCTGGTGTTGGAATTTTTCCATCTTTTCCAGATCCGGTGCCATTCACCAATTGGCCATCGCCATAGATTCCATTTGCAGCAACTATTGTCGGCGAGGCATCCTGAGGTGAGCGGGGTGTTGTGTCACGACTCCCACTTGTTCCCCACATGAGCACTGTTTGACGTTCGTATGGATCATGTGAAGCCATTTCAACTTTTGGAGTTACACCATTAGTTGTGCTAGAGTTGACTGTATTGGATGAAGCTGGATTGACGGGTGATGGACCATCAGACGAACAGGATACTACCTCCATAACTTGAGGAGAAGATTTTGGCGTTTTCAGTGGTATCTGTAAAATGATTCCTACTTAATTTTGACAAAAGCATCTCGTGACATGATACTTACCTGTGGTGTGGAGGTTGGACTCCCGTACCCACTGCTGTATCCACTGTAGTACTTGCTAGATTCCTGCCACTTATCTTCTTTGGGCGCAATTGTGTACCCATCATAAGACAGGAACCCATTTGTAACATAGGAAGTAGGGGGTGCCGTATGATGATGATAATCAGGGTAATACCCACTAACGCCCTGTAGCCGATATTGATGGAAGATGTTCTCGGTTACTGGATAGAAGTTTGTAGAGTGTACCGAAGGACTCATGTATAGATTGTCAGCTGCAGCCGCATATGGCGACGTGGTGTACATTGGATTGAGATTAGAATAAGCCGCAGCAACAGCTACCGCTGGGTCCGGAATGTATTCAACAACTGGAGCTGGTGACGTTACCTAAGAACGAGGATGATCCAATGCCTGTTTTAAAAAATAATATTTAATTACCTGTCCAAGTGGAGAAGACTGCTGCATTTTACGCTTCGATCTGCATGTGGACAGAAAATCTCGAAGCTGCGTTTTATACCGTCGGTTGGGTCTAGTTGGTGTTACTGGCGGTGGAAGAGAATTAGGTGATCCGCTTGGAGCTACCACTAACTGGTCAGCTTCAGAAAAATACGTTGACGCTAGCCCAGTATCTAAGTAACTGACTTTGAAATCCATTGTTCTTTTGCCCAATAGGTCCCGACCCTCTTCGTCCATTAGTTGGCGGTGAGTGCAAATCACAAAGTCCGGCTTTGAATTTTTATAAACCAACCGGGAGCTAAGCAAAGATTTTATTAAAAAAAATTATTTAAAATAATAAAAACCAACCTGGTTTGGAGCCATTGCCATTCACCATCTTTCTTTTGGTAACGATAAGCAATCATTCCTGAAGCTCCCGTCTTCAGCACTGCAATTAATTTCAAATTAAAGTTATAGCTGAGTTAAAGGAAAAAATAACTTACATTCTTGATGAGCACTTGCAACATATGCCAGGTCATCATAGTGCACTAAATCGTAACCACCCAAGTTGATCAGTTCTGAATCGGAGTAACCCAAAATCATCTTTCCTCTAAATGAAACGACATTCATGAGTAAATTTAACAAAACGATTTAATGTATACTTATTATCTGTAGTACCTTTGATCCATCGAAACCAGCGATAAATCAAGCTTATGTTTAGACTTGAACATATTCTCTTTGTGAGGAATTTCTAAGAGACTTGGTGGCCCAAATGGAGTACAATATGCAAAGAGTGCTAACGGAGGTTCTTCCGTTTTCCGGTTTTGGCCATGCAGAATTTTTATACGACCACGTATGTCAAGACGTAGGAAACCGGAAGTATTGTCCAATAGACATCGGAAGCGCACGGTGAAACTTCGCTCAAGAAAGGCTGTTTTGTCAGGAGCTAAAGCATCAGTCAATTGCATACTGGACATATCGGCAGGTAGAAAGGAGTTCCACAATAATTGGCGTTGCAGCTCTTCGCGATCTTCAGAATGAACCAACTCGTAAACTGATTGATGAACAATGTCGGACTGTAAGACAAAAATACAGAATATAAAATAATTAAAAAGAAAGTTATACCCAAGCAAATTAAGTAGGTATACTTGTATTAAATTATTTGAGAGAAAGGCCACAAAAATGTGTGTTTGAAATACAAAATCCTTTATTATAAATTAAAAACGGAATTTAGCTTCTTTAGATTTATTTGGAGAACTTAGTAACTTCTAATAACTATTATTTTCAAAACAGGAGGAGACGGACAGCCAAGGTAATCAACCTAAAGATACTTGTATGTGCACATAGAAAATAATGTCGAATGTATGAAAGAGCATAACTTGGGAAATGTTCAATGGATTTTTGTTTGAAAATATTGGGACAAGTTTTATATGGAAAAATATTGGAAAATCCACCAAAAATTTTCAATAAAATATTTGTAAAAACAAAAAAAATCTGCATTGAATGTTTTGGTGATCATTGATGTAAAAAAATATAAAATTATTCATTATTTATTTGTGTATTGAATACATCGCAGTTCGTGGTGAGAAAAAAAAATGTGGCAAGAAAAAAATGTCCAATAGTTAGCAGTAGGAATAATGGTCGATTCAACACTTTGTAAGCCTGTGTAATTAATATGAACTTGAGACAAAAATCCGACCATATATACCAATTCTATACCGTAAGCGCATATAACTCATTGCAGGCTGGTATAGCTACTTTAGCAGCGGCTTTGTTTTCTAGCGATCATGTAGCATTTTATGTTAAGTCAGTTTCATTGCAGTTTTGGATATTTCATGCATTTCTCAGTTCTATAATTATTTTTCTAGACAATGTTCTGATGAAATAGCAAGTTGCCTTCCTCTTCTGAAATTATTTAAAGGTATTACTCGCGCTTCTCAACAGTTTACCCTTTAGCCCAACTTCTGACGTACCGCCAAGTACAAAAATAAAATTAATTCTTTAGCCGCACTACACGAATCTGGAATGCTTTAATCGACCGAAATTTAACCTCCTATTATGATATAAGACCATTTAAGACCAATGTACATCGGTATCTCCTATCTAATCTTATCCCAGTTTCATAATCGTTTGCACTTTGTCTAAAGATTTTAGAGGTATTCATAACCCCTTGACTGCGTGCAAAATTAATTAAACAAGAAAGAAAAAATTGTACACTAGCTTGAGGTCTGTGTTTGAAAAATGACTACAATTGTTTAATTCATCCGCCATTTTTCCCAAGGAATTACAACAAAACAAATCAATGCGACTGTTCTATCAAACGCGGCCTTGCATCAGACCTTTTTATTTTTGATCTTTGGCTTTGGCAGCAAAACAGTCAACGATAAAAAATTTAAAATTAATTCAAGTTTTTATTTTTAATACTTCATTAAACAATCGATTGTTTTTTTTTTTAAACTGTCAACACTATCGGAATTTTGAACTATCGATGTTTAAGGAATATTTGCCATGGTCACTTGGAAGTACTTACCTATTTTTTTTGGCTGGCGATTTTTTTCAAACTTTATTTAGACCTTTTGCTTTAGTTAAACCAAATATCTACCCAGCAAATATTTATCTGAAGGTTCAGATTCTTATCACCATAAATGAAGAATAATATTCAAGAAACCTTCAGTTTTTTGAATGAATTATGAATGTATATAAAGTTCCTACAAATTCTTACCATGCATACCTAAAGGTATATGCATTCTCTATGTGTCAAAAAAAAATTTAAAAAACAACACTCAGATCTTGCTTGTGGATCCTTCATATGGAGATCTTTTTTGATCGTCCTTTTATTTTTTCTTCTTACAAAGGGGTAATGATAACTGGTCATTGTCGCGACATAATTTTCATTTGCATAGTCGATTATGAGCTCGGAAAAGTTTTCCGATAAATCGGACGTAGCAAATATATATAATAAATAATACATAATAGCTCAAAATAAAGTAAAAATAATAGGTATATAACCAGCCTGTGTTTTTATAGTAAATAGGTAGCTACTTATACTTACAAAAAAGAATATAAAAAAGAAAACGGTAAAAATAAAGGTACAAATGTACAAAAATTGTGTTAAATTTTCTTAAAAACATATAAGTCATTTCTTTAATTATAGTATCATGTAACAATTCATAAGTCCTAGGAAGCTATAAAAGCCAACCAAGAGGCAAATAAAATATGTTCCAGAGACTCACCGATAAAATATTCAATCATAAATGAATAAGAAATAAAGAATTCACTTATGATGCAATTTGAATCCTTTTAACTGGGCTCTTAGACACCGATTTGAATCATTTTAATGATTCATTTATGATCTGAAAATTCTGCAATTAAATGAACGTATATAATGGTTCCATATATTCCTTTATATGATTAATCCCTGAACATTTTCTAAATTGCAAAAATGATTCCTATACGATTAATTAAAGTGAATGTATATACATAGAAATCCTTCACTTAATTGAATTTTATGGGAATTATTTTTATGATTTAGAAAAGATTCAGGTATTATTTATATAAATGAATATATGGAACCCTTATATACGTTCATTTAAATTACGAATTTTCAGATCATAAATGAATCATTACAATGATTCAAATCGGTGTCTAAGAGCCCAGGTAAAAGGATTCAAATTGCATCATAAGTGAATTCTTTTTCGGCCGGTTTCTTCACTTTTACGAATTAATTATCGTTCATTACTGAATTTAAATGTTTGCTGGGCTATGATCTCTGCTTAACAGTCATATAGACATTTAAGCTAATACTGCAAAAATGCACCAGGGTAACGCAAATCAGCATCTATGTTCGTTTCCTGAAGAAAGCATTTATACATCCAGGCATCAAAAAAGAGATTTTAAAGAACAAACTCTATCCCCAACACAATATGCCGAAGGACAACCAGCTGCATTTCCAACAACAAAATTATCCAAGAATAACACCAAACAGCTTGTTTTTTTTTTAGAATTTGCTTTCCATTTTTTTTTTTTCAATTTAAAAACAAAACAGACGATTTTTATCAGCGCGCGGACGAAAATTAATCACCAAGTTCATACTGGGCCAAATTGAGACATAAATTCTTGTGGCAGCCATAAATACAAAGCACATACGTACTTCACATGTAGAAACAACACACAACTTGCAACCTGAGCGCCCGCCGTACGTATTTCCTCTCAAAGTCAATCGATTCGAATACCACATCCACAATCCGCATTCCTTGCCCTCTGCTCGATTTATTCGAAGCTCAAATCGAATGGATGCATCGATACACAGCGATACATTTACTCTTTTGATCGGATTTAGATTAATTTTTAATGTTTTCCGATATTTCATATGTAATATTGGCAGAACAGCAAAAAGCCGGTGGTAATCAGTACTTGTTGAACAAATAAAGAACACACGGAGCAGAGCCACCGATAAATAAAACGCACCAGCGCATCGCCGCCGCAACATGTTTCTAACCCCTTCCCCAAAGTTGATACTTGAGTTTCGATTTGTGTTTACTTTTTACCTGGACCACAGGTATTCACTCTGATGTGGTGCGGATGTGAAGGCCGAGGCGACTAGCTAGTGGGTGCCTGCCTTTAGGATCTCAGGGTTCAGGATACACCTTTTCTAATATCGCCAAGTCAGTCCGAACATTTCAAATGGGGCGAAAGTACTTGTTGTCTTAAAAGTGTTGTGTATCTGCTTTCTCGTTGTTGTTTGTTTTAGTGTTGCAACTTGCAATGGTTTGGTTTTGATTTTTATACCTTAAGAAGCAACACATAATTGAGAGTTCAATCTAAAATTGTTAGTAAAAATACATGAAACGCCCGCGCGCCGCCGCGCCGATCCGCCCATTATATACTCATCCGAATGCTGGATATGTGGAAGACAACACCAGAGAAGTAGGTACGTGGTTCTATAATAGGTTACGCAAGTTCAATTTCAATTACGACGTTTCAAGCGATATTAGTTTGTGTCTGAATGAACCTTGGAGTAACAAACTCATAAGAAAAAGGTTATTAAGAAGTTATACAGATAATTTATATTTTAAGGCGCCAGTTATAGCTTTCATTGAAACTCATCATTGAAAATTTTGACTATCAATTCTGAGACACTTAAACACAAAAAACTGATGTCGTTTTGGTACCAAAATGAAGGCAATAAGATATATATTATTTTTTGTCAACAAAATATTTTATTTTCCCTACCAATTTCTTGTAAATTCACTTTTGATTTTTCAATGATGAAAAGCATTTTCAATGATCATTCAATGATCATTGAAAAATCAAAAGTAAATTTACAAGAAAGTGGTAGAACAAATAAAATATTTTTTTGACAAAAAATATTATAAACCTTTTATACCTTCATTTTGTTACCAAAACAACATCAGTTTTATTTGTTTAGGTGCCTCAGAATTGATAGTCAAAGTTTTCAATGATGAGTTTCAATGAAAGCTATAACTGGCGCCTAAGGGGCAATATACAAATATAACTGGAAACCGCATTGTACTTTTCTTAGGAAAGCATTAGCAGCAAGGCATAATATCATAAAGTATCTCTCATCTAGTAAAAGTAATGCACATGTTAATTGTGTTTGTAATATGTCTAAAATGCTAATTTTAAGTAAGATAGATTATGCTTTGTCCATCTACGGTTCATGTCCAAAATCAACTAAGAACATCGTCCCAGCAACTTACCACCAAGCTGTTAGGAGGAGCCTTGGTGCTTTCCCAACCACACCAATCAGAAACATTGTAGCTGAAGCTGGACTTCCAACTATTGAAGAGCGATATTTTGAAATCATTGCCAAAATCAACACGAAATTCGTCTTTCAAACAGGTTCAGTGATAGACAAGGATATTTCCAAAGCAATTTCGCACACACGGAGTAGAAAGATCCCATCTGCAATACACCACGTTCTTGAGTCTCGAAACAGATTACAATTATCCCTAACCAGGGCAGCAAAATTTACACCATCGCAACCACCATGGTCACTTCCCAAGGAATCAGTCATTCTCGATCTACAAGACTTGTAAAACCATTTTTAGAGCTCGATTCCTGGAAATCTCAAATGATTTGATGGATAAGGGTTGGAACTTTATGTATTTTTGAACACTGGCTTTGCAGTCGTAGCCCAAGATGGTTCACTCATCACGCACGGCATCCTTCCAAAAATCGCCTCTATCTACACAACCGAAGCAGTGGCTATCCACGAAGCTACTAAGAAATACACTGTAAATAAAGGGAAATGGGTTATCTGCTCAGACAGTTTGTCAGTACTAAAGGCCATCGTTAACCCGAAAAATGACTTAGATATCATACCCAAAATCCGAGATAATCTTTTAAAAGCTAAGACAAAGATCAAGCTCATGTGGACCCCAGGTCAGGTAGGAATAAGGGGCAATGAACTAGCTGACGCAGTACTTAAAGCCCCCACTTACGCTTTCAATACTTTCTCAAGTCTTGACTTAAAGAGACACATCAATCTGGAGTGTAATAAAAATATATTGCTGGACTGGGAACACTATAAACATCACTATAGTTCTATTAACCCGTTAAAAATTCAGCCAAAATTTTAAACAGATATAACCAAATCCGACCTCAGAACATTCATCCGACTACTCCTTGGCCATACCGCATTCACCCATCAACACCTACTCAAAAAAGAACCTTCACCTACCTGCCCGAACTGTACGAATTCCATAACTGCAACCCACCTATTAAGTCCATGCTTCTTATCTGAACATCATCAACTCCAAACGCACACTATCAACTCTAACATCGTGGATCTACTAAAAGAACCGAAACAAAGCAATATTTTAAAAATTAAAGAAATTATTAACGATCTAAAAATCTCTATTTAACAAATGTTATGATCCCTATAGCCGAAAGCCTTTGCTGCTGTTTGCTCTTCCTTTTATTAATAGCAATTTTAATTGTATATTGATATATTAATAAATAAATAAATAAAATAAAAAGGAGCAATATCTGGCAACAAATAAGCAATATAAGGAACTACTTAGGTATACTCGAGAATTGTTTCTCGTGGCCTTGAAGGATGTAGAAATTCAACAGAGTTCTGGAAGACTCTTAGGCTAGGCGCGCAGTTGTAATTTTCAGTTTTGCAACAGTTTGGTTGCTAAAGTGAATACCATGGACTTATATGAGAGTACGCGCTCATGCAAAAACTATTCGAGCAACTTAAAAGTTTGTATTTTAGCACAAATCGAAAATATTGTCTGTGTGTTGGTTTATCTCGTTGATTGATTTTTAAGTTGCTTATGTGCGCGATCATCGTTCAACTAGTGATTAAACTATTTCGTTTCGGAAAAATTGCATGTGCGCGCCTAGCATTAGTGTTATAAACAAAAAACAAAATAGGCAACTCGCATCATGAATTGGAGCGGAGGAATTAGCAGAATATTCCAAAAAGTTAACTTAAGATAATTTTTCTTCAATCTTTCAATTTGCTATATCATACAGTGAACTACAATACAATAAGTCTCAGGGATCAAATGGTAGGGGTCCCAAAGGGCATGTAGACTAACTACCCGTAACTTCAAACCTACACAATTTTATAAATGTTTTTTTTTCGTCCCTACATTAACCACATCTATATACATAGCCTCACATTGTATTTCGTCAGGATTGTATGTTGTTCTGGAGTTATTGGGAAAAAACTATTTTCTTAATCTGTACCTACATTTTTTTATTTTCATTTATTTTGCTTTTTTTCGGTGCGTTTTATGTGTCTGGGCAGAATTTTTTGTTGCACACAAACAATATGTTTCTCCGACTTTTCGTGTTTGTTCTTTTTTTCTATATTATTTCCCCACTGGAAAAAAATTGACGTTTAATTTTTGTTGGGGTAAGTTGGCACATGTTTGTTGATGAATCTCCATTCAATATTGAGTTTCAGAGTTACCCGTGTCCATTTGTTAACTCGTTCGGTTTTTTCCTTGGGTTTCTGTTGAGGTGCTTTTGATTTGAGAGCTTTAAAAAAAAGTTTTGAATGATGAGTGTTATCGTGGAGTGTTTTCATTTTTTGCATTTCTTTTAATATGTGGAAAATACGTTAAAATGCAAGAACAAAATTTTAAACTGTTTTCTTTAAAGAAGAACCTTATTTGCGTAGATTTTAATTAATGTTAAATGAAGTATTTTTGTATAAAATGCATGTTTAAATGTATTCTTAACTATATTCTTAAAGTGGTTTGATTTTTTAGAGTTTTTTACAATAAGTTCGAAATGGCTTCGAGGATTTCAAAAGATGTAAGCTCCGAAAAAAAAAAGAAATGGTTGATGCGAAAAAAAAATTCATAAAAATTTGCAAAATAAGACAAAGGCTGTGATACAAGCAACTGATATTTTTTCTGTAGGTGAACGAACAGTTTACAGACTTCTTAACGATAACATTCCAAAGCCCAAAGCTCGCCACCAAAGAAAAACAAATCTTATAATGAATATTTTTTTTATTTTTGCTTGTTTTTTATTTAAAAGCGATTATGCCTACTGTAGAAACCCTTCAAAAACGAACCTTTTATCTTACCTCATTCTGGTGCGGAAAATATAAATGTGTTTTAATTTTTATAAACAAAACGATTAAATAAAAATTCCTATCGAAAAAAATGAGCGGTAACTCTACATACTATTCTTTCATATTTGGGTCCATTTAAAATACATACTACGAAAACCCTCCGAGCTTTATTGAGTGACAGATTTATGCACCGACCGTAGCGAGAATGATAGGCAAACGTCCTATCTTGCTCTCACAGCGTATTTCTCTAGGACAGACTATAATCATCAATTTATTCCTGAGCAGAATTTTTTTTGTTCAAACAATTCAGTTTTATCCACCAAACGCTCAAATTATAGCATAGAGTTGGTCAACTTACCCCGGTACTGGGGCTAATTGGCTCACTAGAGGTCATGTGGGAAAATTAAAAAAAAAATTGTATATAATATATTTTAATGGGAGCATTTTATTTAGAAAAACAAAAAAATTTTAAGAGTTTAAGTTTTATTGATACCTATTTTAGTTTTTTGTATATAATAGGAAATGTAAATTTTGAGTCTACAAGCCCCACTTCTCCCCTATACCGCAAGAGTTTTATAAATTTAGCACTGCACTTTACACAGAAACTCTTACAAAACGTTTAAGCCATGCATACAACTCAGCTCATATCTCAGACCATTTCAAAGAAGCAATCATCTGTCTAATGTTCAAAAAAGCGGATATGGTAGACCCTGCAAATTACAGAGGGATATCACTTTCAAACTCTTCGATGAAAATATTTTCAAAACTACTTTGCAAACGGCTTTATGATTGGGTACAGAATAAAAATTTACTGAGCTAGTCACAAGGTGGATTTCGAAAAACCTACGCTACAATTGACCAAATTTATTCGCTTACCAACATAACTGATATATTTATAAGATCCAAAAAGAAGCTCTACGCGTCGTTAATTGATTTTAAAGCAATCTTCGATACAATAGATAGGAAAGCACTTATTCTGCAGCTCTTCAATAAAGGAGTTTCGACAAAGTTTGTTAGCATTCCGCATATTTAATATATTGCAATAACTTCTGTTGTCTTATTTGGAACCAAAATGAGCGAACAGTTTCAGGTTGAAGTAGGTTTGAACAAGGCTGTAATTTGAGTCCTCTGCTCTTCGCACTGTATATAGATGACATAGAAGATGTCTTACGAGTTGTAGTGCGAGGTTTAGCGGATCTCTTAGTGAATTGACTTATGTCTCAAGTCTCCAATTTATTATAAACAGACTACTCGAGTATTGTAACAAATGAAGACTCCAGGGCACTCATCACGTGAAGCTGGCGGTATAGTTTTCGATTTCGCAAACGATAGACAAGCTTCGCGAAAGTTTTAAAATCGATATCTGCAAAAGATATCTACTTTGCGATTTCAGGTTTACTCCGCGGAGTGCTGCCGTCCGAAGATTTTGAAAAAAACAGGAGATTTCCTGTTCAATGAGTTTAAAAAACAGGAGATTACAGTTTACATAAATCTACCTGTTACATCGGGCTAATCGAATGTTTAATTGAACTCGAATTTCTTAGTGAATCTTCCAAAGCCTCTAAATCTGTGTATTGGAAATCACTTAAAATCAAATATCATTAATTTTTGTACAAAGTTTTCTTCTGAATTGAATAATGTTTTACGTTTTCCAAAAATTCGAACTTTCGATTCGCCAACCTCAATAAGGGGGAAAATGAAAAAAGTTTAAGACCTCGATTTGGTCTAATCAAAATAAAATTACTTGCATATATTTTTTTAGTCCAAATTAGTATAAATTCCAAATCAGGTGTGAACTGCAATAATTGGGTACATTCAGATGTCCGTACGACAGCCTATCTAAGATAGGTTAGTATCCACTTAAGTTCCTGAACAACCAACATCGGATAGGTTATAATTTGTATGGGTTTGTGCATATGTTTCAGACATTTCTCATAAAAAAGTATATCAACGTTTTTCGGCAGCAGCTGGTTTGTCATCAGATGTGTTCTTACATGGCATTACAAAAATACCAACCTATCCGCATAGCTATAGTTCGATTTTTGAATGAGCCCATTTGCAAACTGTCATACAGACTTCAAAACAGGGATGAACTCGAGGAAGAACTTGAATTTACTATTCAAGTCTATATTCTGGTCTATATAAATATTGTTTCTTGGAATTGAAGATGACGTATAATGTGTTAAGAAGTTACATACATTTAGGAAGTTGGTAATTAATAAGTAATAAAATATTTTATTAGGAAGCCTATAATTGTAATAGTAAGACAAATCGGAAAATAGAAGAATTTAGGAAAAAATGTCGTGGAAAATGGAGAGAGTAGACTTTAAGTGTTTGGTCCGAAAAAACAGTAATATACTGTCGTAACAGTAGAAACAGCAGCACTGAATCTACGTAACCCTAAAAGCGATAACGATGTCGATAGCGACTGCGCTACATCTATTGAGCTATCGTTTTGCTGTGGATTAAAATTTTTAAGGAATTTTTAAATAAAAAAAACACGCCGAATAGTGTTCCACCGCCATATTTTATTAATGGTGAATTATAATAGGTGAATTAGAAAAAAATAATTTAATTAGAAGAAGAAGGGAATTTAGAGATACATCGGATCTTAGTCCCTTCCAGTCGAAATGTATGTATTATAAACTATAAAATTATATTTTCGTATTGCTTAGTTTTTGTGACTACCGCTTCTAGATTCATTCAACGCTTCCGTCTATCAAAAAAAATCTGCCTTATTGGTACCTATTGGCAACAACAAACTTGCCCATCGGCTGTCGATCCGCTTGTCAGCGAGGGCGACAGGCGATACGAGAGAGACATAGTTTCATGAATCCAACTTATGGCTACATCGTTCAATGTTATCTCATAACCGAGTATCGTTCATTAAGTTACGTGATGAGGGCCCAGGTGATGATTTTTCTTTTCGCAAAGCAGGAGGACTAAATTATCACAGTTGGCGATGAATATAACTACTTTGGTGTACGAATGTACAGAAATCTTAACTGACGGAACCATATGATAGACAAACTAGTCAAGTCGAAAAATGAGCTAAATGCAACTTGGAAGACTGTGATGTAAAGTAATGATGTTGAATATGAATCCAAGTATCGCATTTGCCAAGGCTATAAAGTGCTATGCCGCTCAAGTTTAGGGTTTCTCAAGAGGTTAATGAAGTCGAAGAACTTTTGAGGTACTTCTTAAAACGAATTCTAAAGTTACGAAATAGTACGGCAAATCATCTGCTATTGCTAGAGACGGACCTTCCCTTATTCATCTCAACACTAAAAATGCAGGTTGACTACATTCTTAGTACCATCAAGATGGACGATAGAGGAAGTATCGATGTTGGTGATTAATAAGAAAATATCATGGTACTATATATTTATAGTCTTGGAGAGAATTAGCGGAGAACTGTGGACTCTTACTTCGAAGCGAAGCGATGGACCAAAGCGAACTGTATGACCTTGTAAGCTTAATAGATGACAAAATCAGAGAGAATTACATTTGGAAAGCAAAAACTTTATTTCATAGAAGTTATGCTAATCTTAACCACAACTTAAAAAAAACGTTTTTGTTTATATAACAATGAATTACATATTAATAATTACGATCTAATAACTGCTCAGGTTTTGAAAGAAAGGCCATCAATAGCCTTCAAGAAACTCCAATTAATAATTAACGCATACCTTAAACTAAGATATGTTCCATATCATTGGAAAATTGCAGAAGTCATTGTTATACCTAAACAAGGTAATCCACTAACAGAAGTAACATCTTACAGACCAATATCGCCTATACCAATCATGGCAAAAGTTTTTGAAAAACTGATACTGAAAAGGCTTAACAAAATAATAGAAGAAAGAAGACTAATTCCGAGCCATCAGTTTGGATTTAGAAATAAACATAACACGATATACCAAGTGCATCGAATTACGGATGTCGTGGAAAAGGCACTTGAAGAAAAACAAGTATGCTCGGCTGTATTCTTAAATGTTGCTCAAGCCTTTGACAAGGTTTGGTACTTGTGACTTGAGTACAAACTGCATAGGGACCTTCCCAGGCAGTACTACGAAATACTGAAATCCTAGGTTACGAACCGACTCTTTAGAGTACGGTACGACCAAAATTACTCGGAACTAAAGAAAATTGAAGCCGGTGTACCACAAGAAAGTGTCCTAGGAACAACCCTGTATCTGTTATATACAAGGGATATTCCAGTGGACATCAACGCTATCATGGCCACCTTTGCTGACGATACGGCAATATTGGTGCCAGATAAATCCGTTACGAAGGCTACAATAAAATTGCAAAATGCTGTCGATAAAGTTAGTGATTGGACGCAGAAATGGAGTATCGAATTAAACGAAACAAAATCGACGCATATAAACTTTACTAACAAGAACATAAACAATGTTCCAGTATTTATAAATAATACAGTAGTACCTCACTCCAATACCGCCAAATACCTTGGAATGACTTTGGATGCAAATCTTAAATGGAAAGAGCACATCAAAAAGAAACGAGAAGAACTAAACTTGAAGTACAGAAAAACGGAAAGAACTCTGACCTATCTATCCAGAACAAACTAATGATATATAAGCAAGTACTGAAACCCGTTTGGACATATGGCATCCAACTATGGGGCTGTACAAAAAAAACAAATGCTGAACCCATCCAAAAATTCCAGAGCAAGGTCCTTCGTGGAATAATAAATGCCCCTTGGTACATAAGAAATAGCGATCTACATCGTGACCTTCAAATTGAAATGGTTACAGAAGTGGTTAAAAAACACGCTGTATCACACAACAAGCGACTGCAAAGTCATACCAACTCCGAAATGGAGACCGTCTTAAATGTACGAGACAATGTTCGGAGATTAAGAAGAACCAAGCCTCATGAGCTGATGGTCTAAAAGCTTTGGGAAAGTGTAATAACTTTAAACTTTAAAATCATTTTTCGATCTTTCATAGATTGGTCCCGATTTCACCGGTGGTTTTAGTGCGGTAAGAGTTCCACACTACTCGGTACCGATTCTTACTGAGTGTCTTTTGAAGATTTCCATCGGATAAAAAAGAAAAAAAAGTATTAATTGCCAACTGACAGACGGCGGGCGCGGCGTTAGCCATGTTAAATGAAATGCACGACTGGACCGCACGTTCTCGCTCTTATGTTCGATCACAATATATGCAAAAGATTCTTAATAGAAACGGCTAAATGTATTTTTAAAGTCGTTTTTCAATTAATTTTTTATATATAAAAATTCTTAAATTTTTTACAAAAAAAAATGAGTACGGAAATTTTAAATATTAAATAATATTAATTCAAAAACAAAATTTCAGAAAAAATCGTCCACACGTTTTCGAAATATTGAATTTTCAAAAAAAAAATATTTTTTTTTTTCAAAAATCCACAAAAAAAATATTTTTCGAAAATTTTGAAATGCAGTATTATTTAGAATTTGAAGTAACTCCTGTATAAAAATTTTGATCGAAATCCGTTTAGCCGTTTTTGACAAATTAAAAAATAAATAAAATGGTTGTATGGCAAAAATCATATATATATATGTAAAGGGTCCGCCAAATAACTTTTTTTTTCGAAAATGCTATAAAAAAACTAATGAATATTTTCTCAAATTTCTTTTTTTATTTGAAAGTACAATCCTTCCGGTTAATAATGGAAAATAATTTCATTCAAATGGCTGCCTCGGCTGGCCATGCAGTAGCCCACACGATCGGTCCAATTTTTAAGCACATTATCGATTGTGTGCAGCTGTATTTCACCAATGGCTTCACGAATATTGTCCTTTAAAGCGTCAATTGTCTCTGGCTTGTCGGCGTAACACTTATCTTTTACGGCATCCCACAAATAATAGTCCAACGGTGTAAAATCGCAGCTCGGTGGCCAAACGACATCAGCTCTGCGGCTGATAATGCGATCTTCAAAAACAGGGCGCAAAACATCGAGTGTAGCTTCGGCTGTGTGGCACGTAGCGCCGTCCTGTTGAAACCAAATATTGCTAATATCCTCCTCTTCAATTTTTGTGAACAAAAATTCATTCAACATGGCCCGATAACGATCGCCATTGACTGTAACGGCCACTCCTTGCTCATTTTCGAAGAAAATGCCCCAATTATTA
Source organism: Philhelius pedissequus (assembly GCA_910595825.1). Lineage (NCBI taxonomy): Eukaryota > Metazoa > Arthropoda > Insecta > Diptera > Syrphidae > Philhelius > Philhelius pedissequus. The sequence goes on from OU343161.1 coordinate 167,626,205, forward strand.
TGCCTCTGGACCAAAATCAGCACCAAACAGTGACTCGTTTTGGGTGTATCGGCTTTTCAATGTATGCGTGCGGGTTTTCTGTGCCCCAAATGCGACAATTTTGCTTGTTCACATACCCGCCAAGATCAAAATGAGCTTCATCTGAAAAGGTGATTTTTTTGGAAAAATCGGCATCTTCTCTAAGTCGATCGCAGGCCCACTTAGCGAAGCGAAAACGCATTGGATGGTCAGTTGGCTTCAACTCCTGGACCAATTGGACTTTGTATGGCGTCATACCAAGTTCCTTATGCAAAATTCGTCTCAATGATGTCTCCGAAATGTTCAATTGTTGAGAACGACGGTGAATTGATGTTGATGGCGCTTCACGCACACTTTCTGCCCCAGCAGCAATATTCTCGGGTGAACGAACTTGTAAACAAAGTAACTGAAAAACATTTTGATTAAAATACTGAATAAACGAAATGCGAAACGACTTACACGAAATAATACAAAAACGAGATAAAAAAAAGAACGAAGTAAACCATACCAAATTTTTGCTACCATCTTAATTATTTTGGAAAGGGTCCCATTTGCCAATCCTGCATTAAAAAAGTGCCATTCAAGCACTTTGCAAACACATTCAAATACAAACCAAGAAAAAGCAATAGGGGAGACAGGGGCTAAAAGTAACACTTCTTACTAAAATTGATGCAGTTCCTAAGGTTTTGAAAATGAGTCAGCCAAACATTTTTTGTTTAAGGAGCAATATTTTAGCCACGAAATCAAATAAAAAACCAAAAAAATACTGATCAGAATTTGTAAAAATATACCTAACTTTCAGACAAAAAAACGTGTTATTACGACTTACCCCGTATTAGGGGAAAGTTGTAACATAGACCGGGGTAAATTGTAACAAAACCTGTCATCTTCTTTAAAAATAATCTGGCAATTTATAAATAAGATTAACAACTCAAATATAGCACATACACCAGCAAAACTTATGAAATTAATATAAAAAATTTAAAAGTTATTATATTAATTCACAAATTTAATTAATTAATAAATTTTTAATGTTCCTAGAAAGAACGCAAAATCAATATTAATTCTTTGGAAAAAAAAAAGAATTTAGTCTCATAAAGATTAGGAATGCAATTTAATATTCCAAAACCAGTATTAGATATAACGGGTCCGCCATCTAACTTTTTTTTTTCAACTAGTGCTTATTTCGTGAATGGTAACACTTAGCTCATGCCTGATTTGACAGATAATTAGTTTTATCCTTCCGCTGAACGAATATGGTTGTGCATACGCTTTAACAATGCTGGGAAATATTGCAACATTACTTTGAAAATCATGGTAATGTTGCAGAAAGTGTGCGAAAATTGCGTACGGCTTTTGGAAGAAGAGAAGCACCGTCAGCTCCGTATGTTCATTATCTTCTGAAAAAAAGAAAGAAACTGGCATCCTCATCGATAAACCAAAGCGTGAAAAGCCCAAAAACAGTTCGTTCACCCAAGAATATTGCTGCTGTGGCAGAAAGTGTGCGTGAAGCGCCATCAACATCAATTCACCGTCGTTCTCAACAATTGAACATTTCGGAGACATCATTTACACGAACTTTGAATAAAGACCTAGGTATGACGCCATACAAAGTGCAATTGGTTCAGGAGTTGAAGCCAACTGACCATTTTCGCTTCGCTAAGTGGGCCTGCGATCGACTTAGAGAAGATGCCGATTTTGCCAAAAAAATCATCTTTTCAGATGAAGCTCATTTTGATCTTGGCGGATATGTAAACAAGCAAAATTGTCGCATTTGGGGCACAGATAACCCGCACGCATACATTGAAAAGCCGATACAGCCAAAACGAGTCACTGTTTGGTGCGGATTTTGGTCCAGAGGCATAATTGGGCCATTTTTCTTCGAAAATGAGCAAGGAATGGACTTTACAGTCAATGGCGATCGTTATCGGGCCATGCTGAACGAATTGTTGTTCACAAAAATTGAAGAGGATGATATTGGCAATATTTAGTTTCAACAGGACGGCGCTACGTGCCACACAGCCGAAGCTACACTCGATGTTTTGCGCCCTGTTTTTGAAGATCGCATTATCAGCCGCAGAGCTGATGTCGTTTGGCCACATCGGAGCTGCGATTTGACACCGTTGGACTATTATTTGTGGGATGCCGTAAAAGATAAGTGTTACGCCGACAAGCCAGAGACAATTGACGCTTTAAAGGACAATATTCGTGAAGCCATTGGTGAAATACAGCTGCACACAATCGATAATGTGCTTAAAAATTGGACCGATCGTGTAGGCTACTACATGGACAGCCGAGGCAGCCATTTGAATGAAATTATTTTTCATTATTAACCGGAAGGATTGTACTTTCAAATAAAAACAGAAATTTGAGAAAATATTCAGTAGTTTTTTTTATAGCATTTTCAAAAAAAAAAGTTATTTGGCGGACCCGTTAGTATAGATTTGTTATAAAAGGCACCATTTCTACGTGAATGCAGTTAACCAACTGATAGATATCAATCAATATCGAAATTCTGCGTAGGTTAGGTAAATTATTTCATACTCTTTGCCTTACCAATATTTTGGTTGATACATTTTTCAATAATTCATAAAATTGTATTACTTACCTGATGAAAACCTAAGTAACTTTCTATGCTGTGCGTTGCGAAGAAAACCTCCCCCTCGCATGTAAGGATCATTAGAAATCCATTTAGTGCCTGAAATAAGACAAAAAATAACAAAAAATTATATTATTATACCGGATTCATTTCAGTTGCTCGCTCCAGATTGTTTTAATGTGGATCGCAAGCAACAAAAAAAAAAAATAGAAATACAACAACAATAATTTCAAAAACAAAACTCAAACCTAATGATGGTTGAGCAATAATAATTATGAACTCAAATTCAGCCTCCGACGACTCTTTGCCACATTTTCTGGATTATCTGGACGATATATGTGTACCTGATGTGTTTTTCAAGATTTTTTTTTTTGTTCTTGAAATCTCATCTTAAGTAAACCAGGAAATGGCAGACAATTAAATCAATAAAATAAGTTCAACACCATTCCGCTTTTATATGTAGGTATCCACGCATTGTGGTATGTAATTTAAAATGTGATTTTGGAGAAGGGAAACCGAATGCACGATTGGAAATCTGTCCACGGACATTTGTGGTCCATCGAACTAATAAAAATTAATACTTACATACAGCTTCTTCATATTTTTTTTTTTTTATACAAAAACAAACTCATATTTGCGCTTTAGGCAGACACAGAGTAGGGGACGCTTTGATTGAGTAACTTGTCCAGTTCAATTCTTCTGTCTATCGTCTTGCTAGAAAATCTTGTCCGAACGATGCTGGCGTTTGTTTGTTGCTTAAGTGATTTTTTCATTACCACAAATCCGGGGCGCTATAGTTATTAAAATCGCATTAGAATGAAAGATTGTTTCGCTATGTTGTACATATCTGTGCGTGCCCGCCTGTTCCCTCCTTTATAATGACAACCGAATAAAAGATGTATAGAGAATGACAACCGACTGACCAAGACAGCACAGCGCGTCCAGCGACACAGAGCCAACAGCCAAGTTAAAGAAACAATTAATGAGATGCGAGAAGGAGGAGTGCACCAGATAGCTGCAATCTGCCTTTGTATGTATGTGAGAGAGAGCGCCCATATATTTTGATTCTTATATGAGGCTATAGCCCCAGGATCTTATGTATGGATGTGAATACTGAATACTGATGCTCGTATAGTTAATTGAGGTTCCACTAAGGCGCAACGGCGGCGACGTAGCACGGTAGGGTATAGACATTGATGATACGCCGGCGCGGCCGCAAGAGTTCCTTCAATACCACAACTTTATACATATAAGCAGTGGATTTCGAGGGCGCGGATTCAGAAATTCGGATGCACTGTGTATCACTCTGTCGGCGAATTAATAAATAATAATTGTTGTTATGATGATTAAGATGGCCAGCAACCGTAAGCAGAAAAGTGGATAGATGCAGGTAAGCAATAAAGACGAATTGAAGTAGGCGAATACTAATCACTTGGCTGAGAGATAAATATGCAGATGTCGCAATTAAAGGCATATTAAATTAATCTTAGCGAATTGTGCAAGAAAATTTTGTTAAAAAAGTTTTCATATGGATTTGGTCAAATATAAAAAGACTTAGAGTGAGAGAATTAGATATAAGTAATCTATTCGGTTCTTACGCAACAATATCGACCTACGTATGAATGTCAATGCGGAGAAGTACATACATAAATGTTAAGCAACAACCTACATCAATACGTAAAACGAAAACGCTGATATCGACAACAGCCAATTGCGTACGTCGATCGACCACCACCACACATCGACATCGTAGTTATTATTAAAAAAGCATTTTTTGTGACATAATTAAATAATAAATTATTATTTTGCCAGCATTTAATGTAAGTAGACATAAGTATAAAAGAGGCATTGGGTCCACAAAAAAAAAAATCATTAATGAAACAGTCGTTTAATTTTCATTATACGTTTACGTTTGATCACGTTAATCAGGTTGCAACTACTTATATTTTGAGCTTATTTCAACAATCCTAATATTTGTACGTACCATAAGATACAAGATATCAGAACTGTATCTTAATCCATTTAAAACCTCTTATTATTTGTACCATAAGATACAAAATAAATCAATTATTTCTTCAAGTGTTAGGCTTATGAGGGTTAACGTTAACCACAAATGTTATATTTTGAAAATTTAAAATGTTATATCAGCTTTTGAAGAAAATCAAAATAATAACAAATTTACCCTTTCGGTAAATGTGACAGGCTTTGCCAATCCTCCTTTTATAATTCTTTAAGATTGTTTCAGTCGTTTCTGAGACACTAAGAAATTAGATAAGTTGACATGGCAGCAGACATTTTAAAAATATTTTCTTGCCCATAAAAACAAACTCTTCAATGTTCTCCCAAATCGTTAAGGCCGTTTCCAAGAAATCAAGAAATCATAAAAATGGGTGCGGCAGTAGGCGGACTTTTCTAACTTTCCCGTATATTTTTATTCTCAATATCTTTTTTGAGACTTTTACTGTAGACATTTGTATTCATCATTTATAAAAATTGATCCTGTGATGTGATATTTCAACGGTAAATCTTCTCTCTTGATTTGAGATGCAAATCGGTAGTGCATCTTGTACGTTTTAAATTTAAAGGCAGCTAAAAACTAGCAGTGCATACTAGTGTAACTGTATTAGTAAACTGTATTTTATTTCAAATTTTCAATTTTAACTACTGAAAAGCAATCTTAAAGCTTATAGGCAATTTGTTCTAAAACTTAATATGTTTGTTTGTTTTCTATAAAAGTCGGTCGTGGAATACACTGGACACCAGAGAAGCGCGAGGTGATTAAGTCGTATAGAAAAAATTGAAGAACTACTGGGATGTTGCGCTAAACTAATAAGCAATGCTTTAAGACACAACGAAAAGATTGAAACACGCGGCCGGAAATAAATTCTACAACCGTCAATGCTGAAACGGGTTGGGAGGTACTCCAGGAAGCATGCTTTTTCATCAGCTGCACAAATTGTGGATGCGTTCGACTTATCTTGTGGTGTTCAAGCCGTTAGAAGACGGTTGAGGAAATATAACAACCATGCTTGCAGTCTACGAAGTGTCCCACTTCTCAAAAAATCCATGTGGCAATGAGGTAAGGAGGTTGAAATTTGCAAGAGAGCACTTATCGTGGTCCATTATAAGAAGTGCAGGAACATAATGAGGACGGACGCAACCAAAATTATGATATATGGTGGAAAAGGTTCTCGGCAGTATGTAAGGCGTCCACCCAAAACAGAATATGATCCTAGATTCTCCGCGAAAACAATTACCTAAGCTTAATCAAAGTTATAGTTACTAATGTAATAAAATGAAGTTCTAAAATACTTTGTTCACGAAGCAGGGGCCCATGCAGGTCCTCAACCGCAGATTTTATGTAGCCGGCAGACGGCAGAATAGCCATGTCCGTATTCTTAAGTCAAACTACATTATGTACAAAATTGATCTCGAAAAAATAAAGAATCTATCTATGATGACAACGAAGATGATAATGATGACGAAAAAGGCAGAAAACAAGATAGCGTCGTGTAGGATATTCCTTCTTAGCGACTCCTAAATCCAACAACTGATTGTTAAAGAACGAAACTTAAAGAACAACGAACGAGAAGAGAGAAGAACAACAGAAAAGACAGATACGCCACGAAAAGAGGAGTACGGTTACGGTCACGGTGACGACAAGTTGATTACCCATATTGAATTATATTGAGCTAAAATTGTGCGTTTAATCGACGAATTACGCCTCTCCCCCAGTGAATTACCCTGTGTCACTAACATATGCCAACAAGTTTAGCTCGTTTAATATAAGGATATATTTTTTCGCGGTCATAGAGCGATTTATTTCAAGTGATTTCTCATCGATCTCTATCATTTTTACTAGTATAGGGTATAGTACAAAGTATAGGGCAAGTTTTGCATTTGATTGAATGAACTACCGAGCGAATAGGATGACAATGCAGCCGTCTCACTTATTAAAACAGTTCACATGCGTATGTGTATGACATATAGAGCGATATGTAAGATATAAGAGTTCCCATAAGTTTTTCAAGGGAATTTGCGGTAGCCTCGAAAACAGGCCGCGGGCTACGAAGTGTCTGGTAACTGGCAATCTCACATGGACTCATCAGCTGACTAGTGAGGATCTTGGAATTTTTTCTAAAAAATGTATGTAAGATAAACTGAACTCAACACAAATTGCGGCACTGTGCTAAGATAATATGTAGTCAGTAATTTAGTCATATAATTTTGCATTATAGGAAAGGACCAACTCCTTTTTTCCCTACATCTCATTTTTGACTTTCCTTGGGGCTAAAAAAAACACACCGATCTCGTTTTCCTTTGAAGGCTAGAACAAAATGGAAAAAGAATCTGTATGGAAGCAGTATACCCGTTTTCCGCCCTGTTCGCTTAGAAGGTATATCTAGAAGAAAAACACACGATTTGGTTTGGGGATAAGAAAAAAAGCTTTCATGTAAGTAGTTTAGCCCCTAACTCAGTTTTTTCGTGATAAGCTTTCGCTGCATATAACTATCAATTTTAATACGAGTAGATCCTATTTAAAAAGTGCTTTCGTATCGAAATGTCACTTGACTCCACCAATACTAACTTCGTTTTTTTTTTATTGGACGGTAAATGTCTAGTTTTGACAACCATTAACGAAAATTATGTGTACGAACTAGTAGGGGTTCCGATTTCGGGATTTTGGGTTTTCGGGATTCTGGGTTTTCTGGATCTTGGGTTTCGGGTATTCTGGGTTTTCGGGATTCTGGGTTTTCAGGACTCTGGGTTTTCGGGATTCTAGATTTTCGGGATTTTGGGTTTTCAGGATTTTGGATTTTCGGGATTTTGGGTTTTCGGAATTTATTTTTTAATTTTTTCGGACAGGGTAAATCTTTTTTTTGTATCAAATCACGTGTAAATAATAGGTGCAATATTGGACCTTTGTAAATATCGTGTATTTTCTCTGCCTTATCAAAAGTAAGAATCACATTTGTTTCGCTACCTTTTTTTTTGTGTTTCTCTTTTGACGAGAGTGCACAGCATCTAAGATCATATAGTTCCTCTTTAGATCGTTAATAATATAGTCTTTTGGACATGATGGGTGCAAACCTCTCGCTACAACACGTAAAGGTCTTTCCGACTTATTCTCATAAGTGTACCATTCCACATTTTCTTCGTTTAGTTTTCGCGACAGGAGACGATAACTTTCAGGATCTTTCCCGCAAAATTTCCATTTGTTGGTATTAAGTGAAATAACTTTAAAGTCTGATGGTGTTAACGTCTTTAAAACAGTTTGCAGCCGGTTATACTCCGCAATACCGACAACATTAATTGGTAGCGGAGGACTAATTTTAATAGGTTTTTCTTTAATATTGGCATCTTTTGGTGATGCAATTTTTTCAGGAAAACAGGCGCCATCAGGTGAGGATCCAACCTTGCGTTTTTTACTCGGCCTTTTGTTTGAGGACTTATCCGTTTCCCGAGATAGCTTTTCTTCATCAGTCTCATAAATGAATTTTTTCGCTTGCGATGAGCTAGCTTTCGAGTCATTGGGTTGTTAATTCTTCAACACCTCTTTTACTCTACGAAATTAATAACATATGAAATGCAAAATCATATCAAAATGTTTTTAATTTCATTCTAATTCATTTTTAGATAGCATTAAACCATGAGTATAGTCCGACAACATTTTTCATTTCATTTAAGTTTGTTGACTTTAACTTAATGTTCTTTCTTCCAAGTTTTTTTCATCTATGAACCCGGGTTAAATTAAATTGATATAATGCTCAATTTATCGGTAACCGGGTTAAATTAAATTGATATAATGCTTAAGTCAACTAAAAACCTATAACTAGTATTTGTCTTCAAGTATACGGATAATATTGCGTGTGCTTCAAGTTTTTGACGTATTTTTGTTGTTTTAAATAATATCATGCACGAAATGCACGCAGAGCAACAGCGGTGATTCGCATTTAAATTGCATGCAGTTTAACAATTAACAGCCACTTAACCTCAAATCTTATTGAACATTAAGATTTAATGTATGCATGGGGCGTGTATTGGCAGTAACAAGCAACAATAAAAATTATAAATATTATTAACTGCAATCAGCATACTAAAAATATTGCAGAGTCTCCCAAATTATAGTCACACTTCGAGCGGTGTATGTATGTGCATTTAAATGGCTTCCCATCTTGCACGTCTGGATATTTTTTGAGACACGACGGGAGTCCATCTCTCCACCTTCAGCTTTCCCACATATTATTTTCGCACCTGGCCTTGCAGGATAAATGGCTATGGTTGGTGTCTTGCCTGATGTTGAAGTGGTGGCGGGGTGTTCTAATTCTAACATAGGGCAATACTAAATATTGCAATTGCAGTAGATACGCTCGAATACAAAACAATCTTCTAGCTGCTTTCTGGTTTTCTTTTCATGTATTAATGGAGCTATTAATGAAGATAGAAAAATACAATCTTGTAAATAAAATCTCTTACGCTGTTGCACATTGGATACGGATATTCCGGTTAACAGGTCCCCCCTATCAAATGATTAAGCACATTAATTAGCTCGGAACTTATGAGCATCGAACGCTAACATAGTGTTTGCGGTCTTATGTGAGAATATTTTATTTGTGATTAGTTGAGTGGGTACAGTGGCAATGTCCCCATTAGCAATATAGAGAGTTTATTAGAGATACTCATGGTACATGTATAAAAGCCTGCATTTCGATTGCACAGTCTGCTGGAGGTCTTAATATGCGTCCCGCGCTAAAAGATGTATTATTTGTGTCTTGTATGTACATATAAAACTGCTAAATTCCAAACAGAAATAATAATTTGCACTGCTCTAATAAATTCGATTCAGCGAGCAATGTATTCTTGGATAAGATAAAATTTTATATTTATCATTTCGATTAATTTAATAAATTATATTTAACTATGAAAACACTAAATTGTAAAATTTCTTTCCTAATGCTTGATGTATAGGGGAGAATTAGTTTCGTTTAAGAAAGAAAATGGTTGGTGTTTGATTAAAATTAACATTTACTAAGATAAAAAACTTATAATGGTTTTTTTTTTCAAGAGCTTGAGAAGTTTAAATAATAATACAAGACATTAATTTTGTATTTTTATAGTATGATAGATAATTTAATGGTATTTGTTTCTTAAATATGATATGATTTCCGGCTACAAATTACATATTCTATTCGATCGGTCCAATTTTTGGCTACTTTTCCCAAGAAATTTGGCTGTAGGTATCGCGTCAATGCAATGGTCTTGTTTCAATTTCAATTTCAATTTATTTCAACAAAATATAAGGTTAACAATGACACATTAAGATATGAATCTTATAGAGTATCTAGAATAAAATTCACAAAATGTTTCAATAATGAATTTAATTTAATTTAGATTTAATTATACACATCATGTACAAAAATAAGGGTAAAATGTAATATATGTTTTCAAAAGAAGTAAATATAGTAATTTATTTATTACGCAATATAAAAATGAAACAAAAAGTAAAGAAATTAACGTTATTTAGTAGAAAAATAGTATTCAAAAATGAAAACCAAAAGCAAAAACAATAGTACTAAAAGACCAGAAAAGTGCAAATATAGTTTTCTCTTAAAAGTGATAGGTGAGGTTATACTCTGCAGTTAGAAGGAGCGTTCTGCAATAATGTGCGAAAAACGCGGTACAATTAGTTTCAATCCTCGTTGAGAATTGGTAAACTGAAGCGATTCACTTAAATAAGCAGGACATCTATTGTGGATGACATTATGGAACCTTAAAATAAGTGGTGGCTGGAACATTGGCCTCAAATGTTTCAAGAATTGCTGGTTGGTCGAAATAAGTAAATAAATAGAAACGAGGGGACCAGTTAGCAGGACCATTTCTGGATAACTGGCAATACCTTCCTAAATTTTTTAATGAATTAACAAAATTGAAAAACTTCTGAATTTAAATATTTTATTTCAAGAACAGTTTATTGTTAAACTCAAAGTTCATTCATTTAAGAAATAAAATATTTTATTAGATAGATAGATATACAAAATTCTATTAATATTAATAGTTGCCCCCTACTTGCAGTTGTTTTATGAAAAAAAAAATCGATTGAACGATTATTTTTTGATAAAAATTATTACGCTATGAAAAAATAGGCAAGTACCCATTTTTCTTTCCAATGAATGTTCATGAGAAAAATAGAGAAACGTAAAAAATAGAAAAAAAAGAGTATGTGTACTTATGTACATATGTGCTGGCATGAGAGACAAAAACACTGTTTAACAACGCGCTGAATAATGCATATTAACCAGTGCGATGGAAGACAGCTGTGGTGCACCCTCTCCCAATAAAGGGAAAGGACAACTCCAATCCGGCGAATCTCCGGTCGATAAGTCTTCTTCCAAGTATCAGCAAAGTATTTGAAAAGGTTATTAATAGAGCCCTGTTCAAATGGGCGGAGGACAAAAATATCATCCCGGATAATCAGTTCGGTTTTAAGGCGGGACATGACACAATTCATGCCGCGTCTAAACTGGTTTCTGATATCCAATGGAACAAAACTAAAAAGCAGTGTACGGGTGCCTGCCTGGTTGATTTGGAAAAGGCTTTCGACACCGTATGACTAGAAGGTCTTTATCTAAAATCTAAAGCATTCCAGACTAGGTATAAGTAAACCTCTATGCTTTATGACATGCTAAATGGTAGAAAATTTGTTGTCAAGAGTGGCAATGTAACTTCTTCTACCGCAATTTTTAATATTAAAAATGGTCTTCAGCAGGGAGCGGTCGGTTAACTCGCCGATTCTATTCAGCATTTACACCAGCGATCTGATAGGTAGTCTAACTCATGTAATTGCGTACTCCAACGATCTAATTGCGTACAGAACAGCTAATACAGTTGAGGTCATCAAAAGTCTCTTGCCTTCGATAAGACTCAGCGATATTGTGATGACTGGAAGTTGAAAATCTACTTCCAGAAATCAGAAACTATTTTGTTTAGGACTCCGTTGTCAAGCGCCTCAAGGGATACGAGAAAGAACTGGCGCAAGCTGGTGATCGTAAGGCCACATGGACATCCACTGGCGAGTTAAAGTGTAGTAAAGTACCTTGGCATCTGGTTGGATCAGTTTTGTATTTCCACAGACATATAAGTGCTGGTCTGGCCAGGGCTAGGGGAGCCTTTGCGCTGACAAAACGACTCTTATAGCAGCCGTCTTGACAGCAGGGTGAAGGTGATTTGTAACGTGGCCCTCATCAGGCCGATGATTGCCTACTGATGCCCGGTGTGGTTCAACATTGACCCATCTCAAATGGAAAAGATTCGGGTGTTTGAGAGGCAATGTCTTCGAAGTTGCCTTGGATTACACAGAACACCAGAGTCGGAGTAAAAACGATATTATTCCAACCAGGTTCTATACAACGGAGCCAACATAAACAGAATAGATAATTTTTTGTTTAAGCTAATTCGGGAGCACGTTGCAAGAGCGATGTCCTCAACTAACAGCTTAACTTTGGGGCTTATTACCCCAATAACGAATATTTTGAGAGTGCGCGGTTAAGTGGCTTCATCCCTCCCGAGGCATTCCTCTATTTAGACAGTCGAGGGCTAATATAGGATGGAGGGGCGGTTCCGCTCATCTACCACGTCAGCCGGAAAACTGTGGATAGGCGACTCCTGTATAGTCGAGACGTCATCGCTCAAGGTGTAGAGGAGCGCCTTCGGTTCAGTAGGACTGTGTCCGATCGGGACCGAAGGGATAGGGCGAAACAGGAGAACCAGTCCTGGTGGCTCTCTGAACAGCATCATGATATTTAAAGTCGATTAAGATGGTATGTCTTGGCCGACTTACATAAATTTAGGGCAATAAGGTATAGGGAACAGCCGCGGTGGCACCAAAAAAAAATTAAAAATATGTATGTATGCGGGGGCATATGTACATGTAACTGCGTGCTTGTGCATGTATGTGCGTATGTATATGTATGTGAGTATGCACATTTATGCGTGGGTTGCATGTTGTTATGTTTCTACATGCATATACAAAATAAACAACAAAAAATTAAAAAACGAAAAAAAAATGCTGCTGTGGCTGTTTTAGTTTTTAAGTAGTTTTAAGTGGTTTTGGGTATTATTAGGTATTTTAAGTAGTTAAAGTTATTTTTAGTTAGTATAAGTTAGTTGTATCTAGTTTCAATTATTTTTGGTCTAGCTTTAGGTTTAGTTTATAAGTAAAAAAAATATGATAGGATTCCGAGTTTTTTGTTAATAAAAATTAAAAAATTAATTTTAATTAAAATAGTTTTTAGGTCGAAAGTCATTAGTTCTAAGAGTTATTGTTTAGTTTAGAGCGCCCGTAAAGGGCCAGTAAATTAGTTGTAAGTTATTGATAATTAGACTAGTTTTAAACATTTTTGTCTAGCTTTAATATAGTTATAAGTTAATATTAAATAAAAATTAATTAAAAAAAAAGAGACAAAAAATAATAGCAGCGGTCCATAGCATACCCAAAGCAAACTGGATTGCTTTGTGTTTTTGTAACGCCCAAGGAAAGAACAGCTGATATGAACAAACATAATTTTGTCAAGCACAAATTTCAAGCTACCTAAAAATTATTGGATTCGTTTAGATTCGTTTGGAAATCTGAGGACAGCTGATTCAAAACTGCAGCCGTATATGCAGTGTGGTCAATTTAGCATTTCTCCTGCTAAATTTAGCCGGAAAAGTTTGCTTTAAGCATTTTTTTTTTCAAATCCTGTGCTCAGTTTAGCAGGAAATTTGGTTTTAGCAGGAAATCTAGCAGGTTTTCATATATTTCAAACCTAAAATAAAATATTACTTTAAAAAGTTCAAACTCAATCAAACATAAATGCGTATCGCTCATTACAGATCTTCAATCGGGAACTACACCAAATATACCAGTTTTGCATCAAGTAGATTTCTTTTCTGTTAAAAAATGTTTGCGGATTCATAAGCAACTATTGAAAGATTTATTTTTAAGATAAAAACATGAATTCTAAAATTATTTCCAAAATTGGGGGTGGCCGTATGTGTGTGCTCGCCTGTCAACCTCTTGGTCACAGGTTCGATCCATGCCGTAGTATATACCCTCTTATTTTTCAATTAAAAACAAATTCTAAAATAAATGTCATACGAGTTGCTGGCTTACTCATTGCATGCTGTTTAGGCATAGAACTAACAACATGTGATTGAGTAAAACTAGCATACCGATAAATATGCCAAGGAATAAAAAAAATAATGCTAATTATAAGGCACATAGATAAATATGATACTGAAATTTCTTTGCATTAGTTCAGCCGCTATCCCTGGAGATAAAATCTGAGACAACAACCACCTCCAGTCTCAGAACATCCCGCCACACATCTTTCCTATCCTTCATTCTCTTCCTAACCTAACGCCCGCGCTGTGTTGAAACATTTAAAGGGTAGTATAATCCCTTGAGCGCGTGTAGATTATAAAAAAAAAATTAAATCGTAATGGGACAACATAAATCCAAATAAATGGGAGAATATTGAAAATACTGTTGAATTTTAGTGCGAGGTAAATAGGTTCACCGATGCATCTAATGAAAACCCTTACAAAAAGTTGCCAAACTTTGTGAATTCGTTTTTAGTTTTGCCTATCTCAAACTCTGCAGTTGAAAGAGTGTTTAGTTTAATGAATCTTGTAAATGATCAAAGAAGGGATCGAATGGAAATTAATTTCTAAACTAGTCTACTGTTTAACGAGATAATTTATATGAGAAATAATGTGATGCCTTCATTGCTCCTCCTAATATAATCAAACAAGTTGCTTCATCAAAATTTTATTTTACCGTGAACACAAGAATTTTATGATATTTTTGTGCTTTTTATGATGCAGAAATCTTTCGAGTATAACATTTATATAAATACCTTTGGATTAACATACTCTGGTACCTGATTTTTTTGTGTTTCTTTATGTTGCGAAATGGATTAATAACTACTTGTAAGGTTATTTCCTTTTTTTTTTCAAATAAACTTAAAATAACAACTTCTTTTTTGACAATTAATTAAAATTCAACATACTAAAGAAAAAACTATAAAAAAATATACACTCGGTATTTTAAACGTCACCATAAGCCATGTTCGATTGGTCCAGGCATATATTTACGTTTTTTGCGTTATAATTACAGGATTTCCTGAGTTGGCAGGAATTATGGCAGTTTTTTTTTCCAAAAAAAGAATTAGTATTTTTCTTAGCAGTTTTTGTAATCAACAAATTTGAAATTTTTCATTGGTCATACTGCGTATATGCAATACACCTGATTTAATAGAAAAGTACCTACATGGTATCTTGGCGAGCCCAGCGGCATCGTACTCGAACACGTCAATGAGACAAAATGTCATCAGCACACAATAAAGCGAAAAAAAGCTCGATGATACAAAGAGAAATTGGTATATGTCTCGAAGCACGTTTACACGTTTAATATTAGGTTTGTTTTAACAAACTGTCACAAGAGTGGGAGAAATTTTGTTAGTCTTTCAACAAAGTAAACTAACGCAAATGGAGTCATTTGTGTTAAAAACGTCGATGGTGATCCTCCGACGGCCGGATGGAAAGTAGTGATGGGCATAATTGAATGATCACTCAATACATTACCCAAATCATGCTAAAATAATTTTAAAAAGAGAAAAAGAACAAGCAACACAAAGAACATTAAAAAAAAAATATTCCATAAAATAAAATGAAAATTCCAGAAACAGATTTTAAAATTGTTCACTTCTCCAGAATTTGTGTTTTTCTTACTGCGTTTCTTTCTATATTGCAGTCTTAAATTTTCAATTTCAAGATTTCATTCACACAAATAATGAACTTCATGCTCGAGCTATCATTTCTTTCGATTGTGCCCATCACAAAAATAAGGAAATATCAGAAAAAACCTGACTGCTTGGTGTTCTGACAGTTTTTACATCAGTTAACCATCGAAATTCAAGTAGTAAGAAATCACAACTTTTTCAATGTAGGGGAAATTTTTCTTTGACAGTTTTCGTAGTAATTTTTTCTTGTTAACAAACAGCATTTTGAGAAAATTTGTACGAATTCGTACGAATTCACAATACAACAAACAGACCTAATACGAAGATCGGAAACTTTCGTACGTTTCACCTCCAAAAACCCATTTATTAACATTGTTGTAAATTTGACTTTATATCCATGAAAAGATGTGAAATGTAACAAGAACAAAAAAGTATTAGGGCTATATTAAGAAATTCAAATTTTGAAGGCGTAGGCATGGTTTTTTGTGGATCAATTCGTTCTCGAATGAGTTTGCCCCTTCATTATCAAAATATTGCCTACCCCGGTCGTAGGTACTTCTATATCTCACTACTTTTGACACACATTTATTTTATATATGGACAAACTTTGGTCTGTTTTGAACATTTATGTGTTCGGTGTGATTTCACTATTTTATGCAAAGTTTGTTTTTTCTGTAGGAAATCTCGAAAACACTAGTACCACTTATATTCATTCATTTTGTTCATTTTTCGAAAATGTATGATTGAAAAGAATGCTAAAAACGCCCTCTGAATTAAAAATAACAATTTTTTTATATACTCTAAATTGCATCTTACTACAATATTCTCCGAAATGCTCTATATAATTCTGTGAAAATTAAGAGAACATTTCAAATATTAAATTGTTTTATTTGCTTTAATTCTTACCGCTGTGTACTAAAATATTTTATTCTACGACAGAAATGAAAATAAGCTTAGCGTGGGCGCCTCCAAATTAATGTTTGTAGATATCCCACGATGGCCTACCAAAACTTTCGGTGTGAATAACAGCGTTGATAGTCGCCCCAGGACATACAAAATCACGCCCCAGTACAATTTCAATGGAAGGCTAAGGCCTATCCATTTCCCCTTGCTATAGGGCAAGGCCTATCTTCCACCGCTACCATCCAAAGCTCATAGATGTTAAGCAGATACCTTGGAATTTTTAACGTTCCGCATTTGGGAGCCACGACAGCCAGCACGATACTCCCACCAGAGGGCTATAATGACAGGCCGGCATCAAGACGTCTGGTGCCTACTAGCACCAGCAACGAACATGACCCGGGCCCTGTCTCCCGTGGTTCCAGAATATAGATTCCGGTGAAGCTTCCCAGCCGTGAAGGTCACTTTCGGATGAATTCCTTAAAACTCGAAAACATGCACCCAACCTCATGACAAGGTAGTGGTTGATGACCAAGTACATATACACCTATACAAAATAGCACACAACCTGACGCAAATGCAAACACCTGAAACTCTCACGAAATCAGAACTAGCTCATAATACCCGAGTCATTCAATAACACAACAGAGAGAATTCCTAGGAAGGAGAGTACGAGCACACAACACACTGGCTGATCCCTGCTGTGAGCCACCAAATCAGCGGCAAAATGGCAAAACACTACAACAAAACTACTACCACTATGTCTCTAGTTAATTCGCATGTGACTGCAATTACAAATGCCCCCCCCCCCCCCCCCTGATGGATGCACCCATTCTGGTGCATGATCGAGAGCGAGACATCCCAGCAAACATCCAGAAGTCCTGGTGGATCGCGGACACTTAACTAGTACGTGCCACTAACCCTCTCTCGGACAACCACACGAACATTCTGGAGAACTAACCAAGGCTCCTTTATACAAGAATGCATTCAAGGAGCCATGACCATAGGCAACAGAAAGCTCGTATGGAGTGAGCAATCCAGGCATTCACGTCTACACACCAAAGCTACTCAGAGAAGGAATCCTGTGATTACTTTTTCTTTTCCTCAAAAGGCAGTAGTGTACCGTCGAATTGAGCGCCAAGCAATCAAAACCAGAAGTTTGTGATTCTGCGCGGCCTTTTACATCGTTCTGCTTGAGCTTTCACACAGCTTTTTCTTATAAATTTTGTTATATACATGAGTGTTGGTATTTATATTTAATTACAGTATTGGTTACAAGTAATATAACAGTATGTTGCGAAAGTTTTAATTTTTCTTAATTCAATTAGTTATATTAGTATTAAAGAAAATAAAATATGATAAATAAAAGTAAATGTTGAATGATGTTGGTACAAAGGTATTTTTTTCTTTGTAGGCTATAGTTGGCGGTGGCCGTGGCGCGATAGCTGTATGTTCGCCTGTCAACCTCATGGTCACAGGTTCGATCCCTGCCGTAGTCTATGTCTTCTTATTTTTCCATTAAAAACCAATTCTAAAAATAAAAGTCATACAATGAGTTGCTGGTTTACTCATTACATGCTGTTTAGGCATAGAACTAACAACATGTAATTGAGTAAAACTAGTATACCGATAAAATATGACAGAGCATAAAAAAAATAATGTGAATTATAAGGGACATCGATAAATAAGACACGGAAATTTCTCCGCATTATTTCAGCCGCCATCCCTGGGGATAAAATCTGAGACAACAACCACCTACAGTCTCCGAATAGTGCGCCACACATCTTATCTATCATTCTTTCTCTTCCTTAACCTCACCCTCACGCCCGCGCTGTGTTGAAACATTTAAAGGGTATTCATAATCCCTTGAGCGCGTGTAGATTATAAAAAAAAAAAAAAAATATTTTATTTTATCAAAATCGTTAGAGCAATTCTCGAGAAAATTAAGATGGTAGAAGAAATTATATGGCAGGTACCGTTAGGTTCCGGGCTAAGGAAACTATTCAAAAATCTTTTTTAATCAAATCGCTTAAATACCAAGTTTGAAGAAAATCACTTCAGCCGTCTTAGCGAATAACCCAAAATAAAAAAATTAAAAAAACTTACTTCTTCTAGAAGTTTAAATGCTACCTACTCAGATAAATTTTAATCAAATTTCTCGACCCTTATTCTATAAATATTTCCTTCAAATAAATTAAACTAAATTAGTTGTTCAACACCTTGCAGTCAAATGACATAACGGAATGTCAACATTAATAAACGATTCTCAAGTAGCTACATTTCCTTTTTCAATTCACGTGCATTCAACTTTAATTTTATATGGCTTGCATTGGCTTTAAGGGTCTCCTTTTATACATATACATACGAATAGGTACCTTCTATAAGTCGTTTGTTCTGTCTATCAATTTGAATACGAAAAAAACATTCAAATTTAAAATTTCCACATTCCTATATCAACAAGTAATCCATTGGTGCTGTATTTTTAGCCAATTGTTCTTTCGCCCGTATTCAAATATCTATCTAAATGAAAAATTTTCAACAGACTAACAATATTCTAACCAGCTGTGTAACCATACATTAAATTCAAGCTTCTATAAAAGCCTTAAAGAAGTAAAATAACCCATGTCGTGTCGTGACTAGGTAAAATTTCCAATATTGCGTTTGCAACAAGTCCTCTTGCGGACAAGAAAGAGAATAGACCATCAGGATATGCACTTTGTGCAGTTGCAATCCGGCAAAAAAGCGCTCACAACCCTACACTTTTCCGCGTGTGCATTTCACACTACCAAGGCAAAGTCGAGACGGAAGACCGATATATGATTCGAGTCCTTTTTCAAATGCACCTCAAAAAGAATTATTTTCGAATGAAACGCGAAAAATTCTCATTGCTCATTCCAGATCCAAATGCAGTTCGGGGCATTGTTTTGTTGCCGCTAATAACTCTCATCATGGAGTGTGGTGTGCCAAAATGCACTTATATTATCTCGCAAGGGAATCACATACAACACACAAAATACAAATAAAGGTATTATGCATACGTATATATATATATATATGTATACCCAACACACTATCATGCAAGGATACCATGAAAGTGAATTGTGGCAAAAAATAAGGCCCGATGAGCCGCGTGTAAAAGAAACATTCAGTCCTTTAAGTAAGCCCGATACTTGACATTGAAATTCTACTATTAAAACGAGGTGAAGAACGTTTTTGTCGTGCGCCAAATGGAAACATAAAAGCTTAAGCTTTTTGAATGTTCCTAAGTAGTGCAACTGAATGTATGGCAAATTAA